>OY720160.1:35190094-36646182 GCA_963082805.1 Hemicrepidius hirtus | reverse complement strand
GTTCAACAACAGAATCAAGTTCAACAACAGGAAGCAGCTCGTCATCTACAGAAACCGATACTAGTACATCTAGCTCTTCCACGTCCACAGACACAAGTTCTACAGAATCAAGTTCAACAACAGAATCAAGTTCAACAACAGGAAGCAGCTCGTCATCTACAGAAACTGATACTAGTACATCTAGCTCTTCCACGTCCACAGACACAAGTTCTACAGAATCAAGTTCAACAACAGAATCAAGTTCAACAACAGGAAGCAGCTCGTCATCTACAGAAACCGATACTAGTACATCTAGCTCTTCCACGTCCACAGACACAAGTTCTACAGAATCAAGTTCAACAACAGAATCAAGTTCTACAACAGGAAGCAGCTCGTCATCTACAGAAACCGATACTAGTACATCTAGCTCTTCCACGTCCACAGACACAAGTTCTACAGAATCAAGTTCAACAACAGAATCAAGTTCAACAACAGGAAGCAGCTCGTCATCTACAGAAACCGATACTAGTACATCTAGCTCTTCCACGTCCACAGACACAAGTTCTACAGAATCAAGTTCAACAACAGAATCAAGTTCAACAACAGGAAGCAGCTCGTCATCTACAGAAACTGATACTAGTACATCTAGCTCTTCCACGTCCACAGATACAAGTTCAACAGAATCAAGTTCAACAACAGAATCAAGTTCAACAACAGGAAGCAGCTCGTCATCTACAGAAACTGATACAAGTACATCTAGCTCTTCCACGTCCACAGACACAAGTTCTACAGAATCAAGTTCAACAACAGAATCAAGTTCAACAACAGGAAGCAGCTCGTCATCTACAGAAACCGATACTAGTACATCTAGCTCTTCCACGTCCACAGACACAAGTTCTACAGAATCAAGTTCAACAACAGAATCAAGTTCAACAACAGGAAGCAGCTCATCATCTACAGAAACCGATACTAGTACATCTAGCTCTTCCACGTCCACAGACACAAGTTCTACAGAATCAAGTTCAACAACAGAATCAAGTTCAACAACAGGAAGCAGCTCGTCATCTACAGAAACCGATACTAGTACATCTAGCTCTTCCACGTCCACAGATACAAGTTCTACAGAATCAAGTTCAACAACAGAATCAAGTTCAACAACAGGAAGCAGCTCGTCATCTACAGAAACCGATACTAGTACATCTAGCTCTTCCACGTCCACAGACACAAGTTCTACAGAATCAAGTTCAACAACAGGAAGCAGCTCGTCATCTACAGAAACTGATACAAGTACATCTAGCTCTTCCACGTCCACAGACACAAGTTCTACAGAATCAAGTTCAACAACAGAATCAAGTTCAACAACAGGAAGCAGCTCGTCATCTACAGAAACTGATACTAGTACATCTAGCTCTTCCACGTCCACAGATACAAGTTCTACAGAATCAAGTTCAACAACAGAATCAAGTTCAACAACAGGAAGCAGCTCGTCATCTACAGAAACTGATACAAGTACATCTAGCTCTTCCACGTCCACAGACACAAGTTCTACAGAATCAAGTTCAACAACAGAATCAAGTTCAACAACAGGAAGCAGCTCGTCATCTACAGAAACTGATACTAGTACATCTAGCTCTTCCACGTCCACAGACACAAGTTCTACAGAATCAAGTTCAACAACAGAATCAAGTTCAACAACAGGAAGCAGCTCGTCATCTACAGAAACTGATACTAGTACATCTAGCTCTTCCACGTCCACAGACACAAGTTCTACAGAATCAAGTTCAACAACAGAATCAAGTTCAACAACAGGAAGCAGCTCTTCATCTACAGAAACCGATACTAGTACATCTAGCTCTTCCACGTCCACAGATACAAGTTCTACAGAATCAAGTTCAACAACAGAATCAAGTTCAACAACAGGAAGCAGCTCGTCATCTACAGAAACTGATACTAGTACATCTAGCTCTTCCACGTCCACAGACACAAGTTCTACAGAATCAAGTTCAACAACAGAATCAAGTTCAACAACAGGAAGCAGCTCGTCATCTACAGAAACCGATACTAGTACATCTAGCTCTTCCACGTCCACAGACACAAGTTCTACAGAATCAAGTTCAACAACAGAATCAAGTTCAACAACAGGAAGCAGCTCGTCATCTACAGAAACCGATACTAGTACATCTAGCTCTTCCACGTCCACAGACACAAGTTCTACAGAATCAAGTTCAACAACAGAATCAAGTTCAACAACAGGAAGCAGCTCGTCATCTACAGAAACCGATACTAGTACATCTAGCTCTTCCACGTCCACAGACACAAGTTCTACAGAATCAAGTTCAACAACAGGAAGCAGCTCGTCATCTACAGAAACCGATACTAGTACATCTAGCTCTTCCACGTCCACAGACACAAGTTCTACAGAATCAAGTTCAACAACAGAATCAAGTTCAACAACAGGAAGCAGCTCGTCATCTACAGAAACCGATACTAGTACATCTAGCTCTTCCACGTCCACAGACACAAGTTCTACAGAATCAAGTTCAACAACAGAATCAAGTTCAACAACAGGAAGCAGCTCGTCATCTACAGAAACTGATACTAGTACATCTAGCTCTTCCACGTCCACAGATACAAGTTCTACAGAATCAAGTTCAACAACAGAATCAAGTTCAACAACAGGAAGCAGCTCGTCATCTACAGAAACTGATACAAGTACATCTAGCTCTTCCACGTCCACAGACACAAGTTCTACAGAATCAAGTTCAACAACAGAATCAAGTTCAACAACAGGAAGCAGCTCGTCATCTACAGAAACTGATACTAGTACATCTAGCTCTTCCACGTCCACAGACACAAGTTCTACAGAATCAAGTTCAACAACAGAATCAAGTTCAACAACAGGAAGCAGCTCGTCATCTACAGAAACTGATACAAGTACATCTAGCTCTTCCACGTCCACAGACACAAGTTCTACAGAATCAAGTTCAACAACAGAATCAAGTTCAACAACAGGAAGCAGCTCGTCATCTACAGAAACCGATACTAGTACATCTAGCTCTTCCACGTCCACAGACACAAGTTCTACAGAATCAAGTTCAACAACAGAATCAAGTTCAACAACAGGAAGCAGCTCGTCATCTACAGAAACCGATACTAGTACATCTAGCTCTTCCACGTCCACAGACACAAGTTCTACAGAATCAAGTTCAACAACAGAATCAAGTTCAACAACAGGAAGCAGCTCGTCATCTACAGAAACTGATACTAGTACATCTAGCTCTTCCACGTCCACAGATACAAGTTCTACAGAATCAAGTTCAACAACAGAATCAAGTTCAACAACAGGAAGCAGCTCGTCATCTACAGAAACTGATACAAGTACATCTAGCTCTTCCACGTCCACAGACACAAGTTCTACAGAATCAAGTTCAACAACAGAATCAAGTTCAACAACAGGAAGCAGCTCGTCATCTACAGAAACTGATACTAGTACATCTAGCTCTTCCACGTCCACAGACACAAGTTCTACAGAATCAAGTTCAACAACAGAATCAAGTTCAACAACAGGAAGCAGCTCGTCATCTACAGAAACTGATACAAGTACATCTAGCTCTTCCACGTCCACAGACACAAGTTCTACAGAATCAAGTTCAACAACAGAATCAAGTTCAACAACAGGAAGCAGCTCGTCATCTACAGAAACCGATACTAGTACATCTAGCTCTTCCACGTCCACAGACACAAGTTCTACAGAATCAAGTTCAACAACAGAATCAAGTTCAACAACAGGAAGCAGCTCGTCATCTACAGAAACCGATACTAGTACATCTAGCTCTTCCACGTCCACAGACACAAGTTCTACAGAATCAAGTTCAACAACAGAATCAAGTTCAACAACAGGAAGCAGCTCGTCATCTACAGAAACTGATACTAGTACATCTAGCTCTTCCACGTCCACAGACACAAGTTCTACAGAATCAAGTTCAACAACAGAATCAAGTTCAACAACAGGAAGCAGCTCGTCATCTACAGAAACCGATACTAGTACATCTAGCTCTTCCACGTCTACAGACACAAGTTCTACAGAATCAAGTTCAACAACAGAATCAAGTTCAACAACAGGAAGCAGCTCGTCATCTACAGAAACCGATACTAGTACATCTAGCTCTTCCACGTCCACAGACACAAGTTCTACAGAATCAAGTTCAACAACAGAATCAAGTTCAACAACAGGAAGCAGTTCGTCATCTACAGAAACCGATACTAGTACATCTAGCTCTTCCACGTCCACAGACACAAGTTCTACAGAATCAAGTTCAACAACAGAATCAAGTTCAACAACAGGAAGCAGCTCATCATCTACAGAAACCGATACTAGTACATCTAGCTCTTCCACGTCCACAGACACAAGTTCTACAGAATCAAGTTCAACAACAGAATCAAGTTCAACAACAGGAAGCAGATCGTCATCTACAGAAACTGATACTAGTACATCTAGCTCTTCCACGTCCACAGACACAAGTTCTACAGAATCAAGTTCAACAACAGAATCAAGTTCAACAACAGGAAGCAGATCGTCATCTACAGAAACTGATACTAGTACATCTAGCTCTTCCACGTCCACAGACACAAGTTCTACAGAATCAAGTTCAACAACAGAATCAAGTTCAACAACAGGAAGCAGCTCATCATCTACAGAAACCGATACTAGTACATCTAGCTCTTCCACGTCCACAGACACAAGTTCTACAGAATCAAGTTCAACAACAGAATCAAGTTCAACAACAGGAAGCAGATCGTCATCTACAGAAACTGATACTAGTACATCTAGCTCTTCCACGTCCACAGACACAAGTTCTACAGAATCAAGTTCAACAACAGAATCAAGTTCAACAACAGGAAGCAGCTCCTCATCTACAGAAACCGATACTAGTACATCTAGCTCTTCCACGTCCACAGACACAAGTTCTACAGAATCAAGTTCAACAACAGAATCAAGTTCAACAACAGGAAGCAGCTCATCATCTACAGAAACCGATACTAGTACATCTAGCTCTTCCACGTCCACAGACACAAGTTCTACAGAATCAAGTTCAACAACAGAATCAAGTTCAACAACAGGAAGCAGCTCGTCATCTACAGAAACCGATACTAGTACATCTAGCTCTTCCACGTCCACAGACACAAGTTCTACAGAATCAAGTTCAACAACAGAATCAAGTTCAACAACAGGAAGCAGCTCGTCATCTACAGAAACCGATACTAGTACATCTAGCTCTTCCACGTCCACAGACACAAGTTCTACAGAATCAAGTTCAACAACAGAATCAAGTTCAACAACAGGAAGCAGCTCGTCATCTACAGAAACCGATACTAGTACATCTAGCTCTTCCACGTCCACAGACACAAGTTCTACAGAATCAAGTTCAACAACAGAATCAAGTTCAACAACAGGAAGCAGCTCGTCATCTACAGAAACTGATACTAGTACATCTAGCTCTTCCACGTCCACAGACACAAGTTCTACAGAATCAAGTTCAACAACAGAATCAAGTTCAACAACAGGAAGCAGCTCGTCATCTACAGAAACCGATACTAGTACATCTAGCTCTTCCACGTCCACAGACACAAGTTCTACAGAATCAAGTTCAACAACAGAATCAAGTTCAACAACAGGAAGCAGCTCGTCATCTACAGAAACTGATACTAGTACATCTAGCTCTTCCACGTCCACAGACACAAGTTCTACAGAATCAAGTTCAACAACAGAATCAAGTTCAACAACAGGAAGCAGCTCATCATCTACAGAAACCGATACTAGTACATCTAGCTCTTCCACGTCCACAGACACAAGTTCTACAGAATCAAGTTCAACAACAGAATCAAGTTCAACAACAGGAAGCAGCTCGTCATCTACAGAAACTGATACTAGTACATCTAGCTCTTCCACGTCCACAGACACAAGTTCTACAGAATCAAGTTCAACAACAGAATCAAGTTCAACAACAGGAAGCAGCTCGTCATCTACAGAAACTGATACTAGTACATCTAGCTCTTCCACGTCCACAGACACAAGTTCTACAGAATCAAGTTCAACAACAGAATCAAGTTCAACAACAGGAAGCAGCTCGTCATCTACAGAAACTGATACAAGTACATCTAGCTCTTCCACGTCCACAGACACAAGTTCTACAGCATCAAGTTCAACAACAGAATCAAGTTCAACAACAGGAAGCAGCTCGTCATCTACAGAAACCGATACTAGTACATCTAGCTCTTCCACGTCCACAGACACAAGTTCTACAGAATCAAGTTCAACAACAGAATCAAGTTCAACAACAGGAAGCAGCTCGTCATCTACAGAAACCGATACTAGTACATCTAGCTCTTCCACGTCCACAGACACAAGTTCTACAGAATCAAGTTCAACAACAGAATCAAGTTCAACAACAGGAAGCAGCTCGTCATCTACAGAAACTGATACTAGTACATCTAGCTCTTCCACGTCCACAGACACAAGTTCTACAGAATCAAGTTCAACAACAGAATCAAGTTCAACAACAGGAAGCAGCTCGTCATCTACAGAAACTGATACAAGTACATCTAGCTCTTCCACGTCCACAGACACAAGTTCTACAGAATCAAGTTCAACAACAGAATCAAGTTCAACAACAGGAAGCAGCTCGTCATCTACAGAAACTGATACTAGTACATCTAGCTCTTCCACGTCCACAGACACAAGTTCTACAGAATCAAGTTCAACAACAGAATCAAGTTCAACAACAGGAAGCAGCTCGTCATCTACAGAAACTGATACAAGTACATCTAGCTCTTCCACGTCCACAGACACAAGTTCTACAGAATCAAGTTCAACAACAGGAAGCAGCTCATCATCTACAGAAACCGATACTAGTACATCTAGCTCTTCCACGTCCACAGACACAAGTTCTACAGAATCAAGTTCAACAACAGAATCAAGTTCAACAACAGGAAGCAGCTCGTCATCTACAGAAACTGATACTAGTACATCTAGCTCTTCCACGTCCACAGACACAAGTTCTACAGAATCAAGTTCAACAACAGAATCAAGTTCAACAACAGGAAGCAGCTCGTCATCTACAGAAACTGATACAAGTACATCTAGCTCTTCCACGTCCACAGACACAAGTTCTACAGAATCAAGTTCAACAACAGAATCAAGTTCAACAACAGGAAGCAGCTCGTCATCTACAGAAACTGATACTAGTACATCTAGCTCTTCCACGTCCACAGACACAAGTTCTACAGAATCAAGTTCAACAACAGAATCAAGTTCAACAACAGGAAGCAGCTCGTCATCTACAGAAACTGATACAAGTACATCTAGCTCTTCCACGTCCACAGACACAAGTTCTACAGAATCAAGTTCAACAACAGGAAGCAGCTCATCATCTACAGAAACCGATACTAGTACATCTAGCTCTTCCACGTCCACAGACACAAGTTCTACAGAATCAAGTTCAACAACAGAATCAAGTTCAAGAACAGGAAGCAGCTCGTCATCTACAGAAACCGATACTAGTACATCTAGCTCTTCCACGTCCACAGACACAAGTTCTACAGAATCAAGTTCAACAACAGAATCAAGTTCAACAACAGGAAGCAGCTCGTCATCTACAGAAACCGATACTAGTACATCTAGCTCTTCCACGTCCACAGACACAAGTTCTACAGAATCAAGTTCAACAACAGAATCAAGTTCAACAACAGGAAGCAGCTCGTCATCTACAGAAACTGATTCTAGTACATCTAGCACTTGGATGTCTACAGGCAGCACAAGTGATTATGATTTTATGCAGGCGTTGTGTGAACTGATGAAAAAGCATATTCAAACTAAAATCATAGCAGCTTAGGATAGAATATTCTTCTATTTTCTGCAGATATAGGATAGATACGTACATATTCCGTATACAATACAATTATTTTAAATTTAAAAATATAAATATAAAATATTTTAATTTTATAAATGGTGTGATGAAACGTATAACTAAATTACGATTCCCAAACTGCTTATTGATAAACCAAACATATACAGTGTAGTGTGTCCACAAACTCATGCTCAACATGAGGATATATCGCTTATTGTGACAGGTATAGATTTGGTTCATGAACGACTCGTAAGTTAACATTCAATCGTTGGCGACTCTCCAACAACTTGGATAGTAACTTTAGGCCAGAAAAGCGGTTTACAGAATGGTCGTTTTGTAGCTATGTTGATTAAAGTTTAGTTTATGAATTATTTTATTATTCTGGAAATTCATATGAGTAGCAAAAAAATAAAACATGCACATATCTATAACAACCGCATTTTTTTATTTAATTTTGAATTGTCATGTTTGTCTATTTAACTTGGCAGGGAGCTAAGATACGAATTCTTGAAAACCTACCAAAAAAGTGAAGGTGCGCACCTCTCTGGACCATACTAAAAATAAAAATTTCGTGTTTGGTATTTAACAGTATAGTTCGCGATGCAATGCTGGAAATCACTTGAATGCGTAGCGATAATAACCGACACCTGGCGTGCACTTACGGTAGTTCTTTTACAAGTAACGCTATTTTAACGGGCATTAGGTAACTTAGGTATTCAAACCACTAATCTTTTCAAGTTTTATCTGTTTGTCCTATGGTCTTCTTTCATATCCGCGCAACTCATATTTCCAAAATTCTGCTTCTGAAAACAGCACCTACTACCAAAAAACATGTCTAACTTCCGCTTCCGGCTTCGGGTCTTTTTGAAAAGCTTATTTTGTCGATGAATTTTCGATGTACCCCTTCATTTCAAATTTCATCAAAATCGGTTCACTAGTTTCGGCGTTACATACACACATACATACCCACACAGACAGACATTTTTTCTAGACCACGGTTTTGGGATCTTGGGAGTCCAAAACACGTATTCCGCGAAAATCTCAATTTCCAAAATTTTCAAGAGAGTATGGGAAAGTTACAAAAAAGCAATGCGTACCAATGGTATAAGCGCATAACCTACTACGAAAATTGCCTACCATGCTTTAGCCTTGGTTTAAAACCACGCTAAATATGTCAAACTTTGTCAAACTATAACATAACCTTTCCTTATAAAAGTTTAAATATTTAAACCGATTATTTAATTGTTTTTACTTGATTTTTCTATATGAAAACACCTACTGTTAAGTTTAGAAGCTAATAAGTGCATGATTACATTGCTTCATGGTACATCATATTAACGATTCAGAAATGTATGATATTTCTGCTTCATCTTAATTAATACAGAAATTATGGAAGGCAAGCAAAAAATGTAAGATATTTTACCTTTCTTTTGATGAATCGAAAACTGTTCAAAACGTTAAAACACACCAAAATTGGAAGTTAAAAATATTTTGTTTTATCTAAGTTACAAACCGTTATTCTCGAACTACCGCGATTTTTTTGAAAATATTTAATTTTTAGATTATTTTGTGGAGATGTTGAAGGAAAGTTCAAATCTCTTTTCACCAGGGTGGAATCCATAAATAAAAAATCAGGTCCTTTTGATTTGTTACTCTGTGTTGGTAATTTTTTCGGTGTGAATAATAAGGAATTTGAAATATTTAAAGCAAATGTGAAGAAAGGTAAGCGTTTTCTGAATTTATTCCTTGAGGAGAACTTTAAAAATAGAATTATTTCTCCTACAGTTCCTTTGCCTACCTATGTGTTGGGGCCCAATAAGGAAGAACATGTTGATTTATATCCTGAAGAAGGCTCAGAATTATGTCCAAATGTACATTATTTAGGTATATCTTTCTATTATGTTGTATATCATTTAAAAATATTAATATTGTAGGTAAACGTGGTTTATACACAAATAGTAATGGTTTAAAAATTGCCTACATAAGTGGAATATCCACAAATAATGCTTCAGATGAGACATTCACATATACTGTGAATGATGCTGTTACTTTGCGAGATGTGTGTAGAAAAGGAAATCCTAGCTTTCGAGGTGTAGATATCCTTATAACATCGCAATGGCCCCAAGACATAATGAAATATGATCCAAACTATAAAGTATGGTAGCAATTTTCAAGTAGATTTAATAAATAACATAAATAATTTAATTTTAGTTAAGAACAACCATAAATATGCATAGTGAGCTAGCAGCTTGGTTAGCTTTACAATTAAAACCCCGTTATCATATTAGTGGATTAGAAGGATTATTTTATGAAAGGGCTCCATATCGTTCAATGAACACTTCAGATCATGATACAGCAATTGAATTGGCAACACGATTTTTAGGTTTGGCCAGAGTTGGGAATCCTAATAAAGATAAATGGCTTTACGCTTTAAGCTTGACACCTTTAGATAAAATGAATATAAAAGAACTTTTACAGAAAACTACAGATGAAATTCCTTGTCCGTTTAGTCTAATGGAATTGGAAAATAAATGTAAGTTAATTTACAACTCTTAGATAATTCTCATTTAATTCGTAATTTTGATAAAGGTCTATGTGGTATTGTTTGTAAAAAATTGTGTGTATAATTGTTAAAAATATACAGGATTTTTAAGATACATTTGTAATTAACGATATTTGATAACGAATTTTTATTTTAATCATAGTTGGCTAGATTTTAACTTTTAATTTTTTTTATTCCTACAAAAAAATGGATCTTAACGGCCTTCAAACCTGGTAAAAATTTTATTTACGGATTGCTATATTAAAAATAAAAACGATATTTAGGTGTATTCATGCAAAGTGAAACACACTGTATATTAAATTATATTAAAAATATTCTAAACAATTGAATTATTTTTGTAGTGTTTAAAAATAAAAGAAAGACCATGGAATCAAGTCAGTACTTTTATGATATGAATACTTACGATGAAACCAAGAACAAGGACAGGAAAGGCAAACGCCAAAGAGTAGAATTTGATCAAAGCAAATGTTGGTTCTGTTTGGCTAGTCCTTCTGTTGAAAAGCACTTGGTCATTACCGTAGGAAATCTTGTATATCTTGCTTTAGCTAAAGGTAATTTTTATTCCATTCCATTTAAAGATGTAGTTAATAATTATAAACTTTGCAGGAGGTTTGGTGGATGAACATTTCTTGATTTGTCCAATAGAACATCATCAATGTATCACAGGTCTTTCTAAAGCCATTTTAGAAGAACTTCAACAATTTAAAGAAGCCTTGATAAAATTCTTTGAAGTTAATGACAAAGTTCCTGTATTTTTTGAAAGGAATTATAAAACTTCTCATATGCAAATCCAAGTTATTCCAGTACCCAAGCGTGCAGTTAAAGAACTGAAAGAAATATTTATGGTAAGAAAAGTTCTAACAAATATTCATTTGTTATGGATGGATGTTTTAGGATGAAGCCGAGGGAAATGGATTTAAGTTGGAAGAACTGGAAGCTCATAACCGTTTAGATCAGGTTGTACCATCAGGTGCTCCGTATTTTTGTGTTGAACTACCCACAGGAGAAATGCTTTACACTAAAATCCTTGCCCAAATGAATTTTCCAATAAATTTTGGACGGGAAGTAGTGGCTGCTGGACCAATTTTGAATTTACCCGATCGAATTGATTGGAAGGAATGTAGCTTGGATAAAGCTGCTGAAGAGGAACTTGTTAAACGTCTTCGAGTTTCTTTTGAACCTTTCGATTTTACATTGTAAGATTTCAGTTGTTTGTTGAGCTGGAAAAGAAGTTAGGGTACATCAAATGTTAATGAAAATAAAAAATATTTTTGTTAACACAACATTTTATTATATTTCGTTACATTTGACAATTGTACAATAAAAAGGTGTATCCAAAAATGACAGTCCTTTGAATTTTGTGTGGGGAAGATGAAGTTGTTTGCTTCAAAGTGTGATGTAAGAGACGGTGTGTTATTAACACGTATAACTAGAGTGTGAGGCTCACTTATTGTTCTTGTATAACTTTACGTAACAATCTATAAACTCTATAACATACATTGGATTTATACAGATTATTATCAAGCTCATTTTGGCACATCCCATTTACGGAAGATAGGGAAGCATGTCGCTTTTACCAACAATGGTTCCCACTCAAAGGCACCTGCCACCATTTATGCTTTCCTAATAACAATCTTTACACAAACAGATTAATACACAAATGGTTTTATGTTAGACAAAGTGCACACACTTTCTGTTAAAACTAAAAAAAAGGGAGTATGAAATTAATAAAGAAATAAAGAAAAAATAGAAAAAGACTTGTAACAGCACTCATAGTTATATTTTTCTAAAGTTAATTACTTTTACCGGTATAAATTTCGTAAGAAATCAGTCTTTGTGTTATCCACTTCCACCATACTTGCATGCAAATGAGACAACTACAAATTCTGTTACAACATAATAGAAAAAAAAAAGTTAAAATTTAAAATACCTCACTGAAACTATACGTTAATCTGGAAAGCTTCCCGACTGAGTTTAGACAGCCCTCTGTGTTTGTGCCCTTTCTCACACTCAGCTTCACTCAGGTCTCTTGGATTTAGATCAGAAAATCTACTAGGGGGGTGGATCCGGTCACTGAAACTGGGTGTGTGCGAAATACTGAAAGTAGTTTCTTCATTATGGCTGGAGTAACCGCTGCTGCTACGCACATGTCTTTTACTTAAAGGTGCAGCCTTGGACTTTCCTTTCCGTGACGGATACGGCTTTCGTCCCATACTTCCTGATGGAGGGGAGGTCTCTGAGGAAGAGCTGGAACCTTCTGCCCCTCCTGAAGAGATTTACATTGTAGGTACCTATATATTTTTAAATATCTATGACAATAGACTAAGTAGCAAATTTTATGGGCTAGCCCGCGATGTAAGCCGTCCTAGTATTCAAACGATTGTTCTCGCTCATAAATCATCCATGAGTTCATGCTGCGGTCGTACATAAAACCTAATTCACGTTTTTAGCATTTACTACTTCTTCTAATAGTTGCATTTAATTTTTCGAACTACCCAGGAGAACATTTCGCTGAATCCCTTTTATAGTGTAACTTACCACGCATTCGATGTCTAAATGAGACTAATTCTTGACTAGCAGCAGCTCCATCACCTTCAGAATCACTACCCAATGTGTCATACTCTGAAATAGGTAGGTGTAGCGTTAAAATCTTCTTCACCTCTGAGTCAGTGCTGCCCAGGTTGTCTGATTCTGAAATGAATATCAATTTTTCTATAGGTCTCACAAACTGACTTGAATTTTATTTAATTTTAGGGTGTTTGAATATTTAATTATTTTGAGCAGCAATGGCCCAAAATTAGTTTATTTTTATAAAACTACCTGTTGTGGGGGTTCTCTTTAAATAATGGAAATTAAAACTAACTCTGCTGATGAGAGGGTTTAGCAGAAGCTATAAGAGATACCTTGACTTTCAGAATGTGGATCACGCAACCTTCCACCTTTTCTTCTAACTTTGGTGTATTCAGGTTCCTTGTTCTGAAATTAAAAATATAGTTAGTTGTCTACAGTTACTAAGTATATGATTGAATACAAAGTGTTTTACCATTGATACTTTTAAATACAGATCAACGCAGTCGATGGCAAAAACCGTCGTCTGCGTTGATCCGTTGACGGTAGAAACAAAAGATTGACAAGAAGCTTTCTCTTGTTTTTTGATAAAACACTGTGTACCTAGATCAATCGGACATCAAAGTGTAATTACTGTAAGCCCTATTCTTCAAATACTATTTTAAAGAAGAAGTAAAAAGCATGTGCATATATAGAGAAACCAACAAACACATAAATACATAACAAATCCAAACAATAATCAAAATCAGTGAAGTAAAATAAATAAAAGAAATTAAACTTACATGTCCTAACTTAAACTTATCAATAGGAGGTGGTTTAACATCATGATAAACAAAAGACCCGCGTACCGAGTGGTACGGGCCACTGTAGATGTTCCCACTGTAGGAGCTCTCGCTGTATGCTGGCTTCGAGAGTTGAAATGTTGCATAGGGACATATATCTTCAATGTAATCTGCTGAGTCGGCTTTATACGTATCTGGTTCGATTGCCAGAGGTTGTTGTGGTCTACCAACACGGACAGCTAAGTATTGTTGATCTCGATTTTGCTTGTTCTGGATTTGAGCTATGGATGGAGATTCACCCATAGAACGGCGTTGACCATCTCTCTCGCGACGAATTTCTAAATAATTTACTGAATAGAGCTCTTGCAACTCTTTATTATAATATAACTCACTTCGCCTCCAAAATAAAGTTGCAAAAAGACCAAGTAAAACTAATATAGAAAGCACTATTGGTACTATAACCCTTGCGTTTGCATAGAACGGTTGGTCACCAGAATGTGAAACTGGCGGTGCTAATTCTGGAACCACTGGAATTAAAACATAGCTTTCTTTTATAATGGTATAAAATAATACAGAGAATTTAATTTCCTTACTTCCCATTACTGTTAAAGTGGTGAAATTATAAATAGCTATAGTTTCTCCAGCATTGTTGTGCGCCGAAACCTTAAGATGGTAATCAGTAGCAGGCCAGAGTTCAGTTACACTGTATATCCGTTCAGTAGGTTTTACATGATTTGCGGCCATAATCCATGAAGAGTGATATCGTTTCTTGTATTCTATTGCAAAGTATGAGATTCCACAACCACCATCTCCCCAGGAATCAAGCCAAACGGTTACTACCGTAGCATTCATTGTTAACATCTGTGATTGTTTCGGTTTTACTGGAGCTATAAGTTATTCACCAAAAAATGAAAATTAATTGTTAAAGTTTTCTGCAAACTGAGGTAGTAGTAAATACTAATTTGATATGTAGATACATACAGGCACATTTTGTTGCATTAAAATGTCAATAATTAGATTAGATAGCGGCATTGCAAATTCTATAGCCTAGTGCTATTCCCTTTGATAACACTTACCATAGTTGTACTGTTAAGAGAAGAGGTCTACAGGGTGACAATAATCTACCGTATTGTATACTATACAAAATTATCAGACGCCAGAAACGTACATAGTTCAGTACGCGCAACAAAAGAAAAGCTTTCTCATGAACGTTAGTTCTACATAAAGTATGTAGTATGTTAGAGAACCACAATCGACTCATTTGCATGCAGCTAGCACATTTCTACCATCCCTTTACTAATGCAGTGGCACAAATTAATTACAAAGATGAA
Organism: Hemicrepidius hirtus; assembly: GCA_963082805.1. NCBI lineage: Eukaryota > Metazoa > Arthropoda > Insecta > Coleoptera > Elateridae > Hemicrepidius > Hemicrepidius hirtus. The sequence continues at coordinate 36,631,052 of OY720160.1, read as the reverse complement.
GTCGCGGCGTCACAGTGACGACAGGTTTGGGAGATTGCACCGTCATCCCATAGACGTTGGCGTTGAAAACGTAAACTGATATATTTTTTTCTATAGCAGATGTTAAAGTGTGCTTTGTTCGACTAAAAATAGTTGATCAAGTATTACTTTAACCGCAAGGGTAGATAAAGTAACACTTTAACCGCAAGGATAGATAAAGTACTTTAATTTTCTGGAAACTCCATGGAAACCGAATGGAAACCTTTGCTACTGAGATTTTCGGGTTTAATATAATCTAATTTTAAATTGTTTTTTTTACAAATTTTTCTTATTTTTTTAACATCTGCTACTTATAGAAAAAAATAGAATTTTATACACGACAATAAAATTTAATTATCGACTCGCGAATCGTCTTGTATAAAAAATAACTATTATTTAATTATTTATAATGAATCGTAAACGCAAAACACGGGCCAATAATAAAAACTGGTGTCACGAAATTTCTTTATGTTAACGTCATCTACCGTCATATTACGTCCGCTATATTATGGCACCGCTTTTCTACGGAATGCAGGCTTAAAGGTACGCGACTACGGTTGTGTAAATTGAATAAATCTGTGATTACCTGTTCCTTTAGTCTGCGCTGTTACAATTTCACATGGAAGCCCAGTTCCAATGCGATTAAAAGCTGTAATGTACAAAAGATATCGTGTACCGCACCATAAATTCCTCAGCATGTGTTCATCAGTTCTAGCAGAAATTTGTAGTTCTTCCCAGTCTCCACGATCTCTTTTATAATTAATTACATATCCAAGAATTGGTGAACCTCCATTTTTTTGGTCGATCCAACTTAGATGTAAAGTATCAGTGAATTCAGCTTCAACTGTTAATGCAGGGGGATCAGGAGGAACCAACACCTTTAAACTGTATATGATTTCGTCTTTGCCATGTTGATTTTCAACACTGCAGGAATAATTAGCTTGATCAATACTTTGTACATCTTTGATCTGCAATGTTGCATCAGATGAGATGGAACGTCTACCTCCTACTTCTAAAGATAATTCGTTTAAATGCCATACAGGCACTGGTAGTGGATCTCCTACTCTTTTACAAGGAAGAGACACCGTTTGTTTCCAGGCATTTACAATTTCTCGACCGAATGATGCTATGCGGGCAGGGATTACTTTGGAAGGAGTTACTGTTACTACACGAGTACTTTCTCCTTCTCCGACCTTTCGAATATCAATAAAAAATTATGCGTTATTTGGATGAAGTCAATAATAACTCTTACCCTTGTGGATGCGGTAACCCAGAACTGGTAAGTAGCGTATTCTTGCGATCTCGTTACTTCATGGGATTCATAATTTGAACTTAACACTTTCTTGTGTGTTCCTGCTTCGCGACCATCTTCTAAACTACTCATGTAAAATGTATAACTAATTAGTGGTCCGTTACTATATTTAGGAGGTAGCCATGAAACTAAGATTTTATTAGGGGCACTTAACATAGCTTTTATGTCTGCAGGCGCAGATGGCACTGGTGAACAAAATAACTATAAAATAGGAGCAGTGAATTAGAAATCTCTTACCATCTTCCTCGGTATGGCAGTAAACAGGTTCAGATCTAACACCGTCGCCACTAGAGGTATGAGCTAAAACTGTGATGCTATAATTTGTATATTTTCTAAGACCAGTTATTGTTGTGTGCATTGATTGTATTACTTTAGTTTGTTGATCATCTTTATCTGTAGAAATTATTAAATTAATTTAATTTTTAATATTATCTTTGAAAAACTTACCGAGCCATTCGCTAACGCAATGATAAGTAACTTTATACCCTTGAATAATTCCATTGCGTCCTTCTGGAAGAGGAGGCTCCCATGATATGCTTAAACTTTGTGCACTTAAAACAGAGCACTGAACGTTTTCTGGAGGCAGTGTTGGAGCATCTTCTAGTGTTCTTATAGTTACTGGTTCGCTAGCTGGGCCTGATCCACGACTGTTGTATGCCTAAATCATAACAACAACTAACAAGTTATTTACTATCAGTTAACTATTAACAAATATTAATATCTACCTGTACTATGATGCTATATACAGTATATTTGGATAGCCCTTGAAGCGTAGCTTCGCCTCCAAAATGTTGACGAACTTCTACACTTTTGAAAGTATAACTTTGTGTTGGATTAATTGAATCAGAATTCATTTCTTGGTAACCCACGTGATAACCCAAAAGGTGGCCATTCCAGGTATCCCTGGATGGGGGTTCCCAAATTACAAGAAGTTCCGTGGAGCTTTTTGCTTCTGCTCGTATGTCTAAAGGTGACCCGCTTGGGACTAAAATTTTTTTGGGTGAAAAATTGTTATAGAATTTATAAAAGTCTTACCTTCTTCAAGTGTGCTCACTTGTATAGTTTGGCTTGGTTCACTAAGACCTAAACGATTTTCAGCTAAAATTCTGATATGGTAAACTTGAGCAGGACGCAGGTTTGGAAGATTAGCAACTTCCTGAGAACCAGGTACTATTTGTTTGGAAGGTTGGTTTGGCCAAGCATCTAAATAAACTAAAATTAGGTAAAATATATTTGCTAGAAAGGTCTGTCGAATACCTAAGCCAAGCTTGTACTGAACTATGTAATGACTGATGGGACTGTTTCCATTATAAGGCTGAGTCCAAGATAATGCTATGGATCTAGACACCTGTTCTGTAACTCTTACGTTTTTTGGAGACTCCGGGATTTCTTGGATAATTAGTTGAATATTCATTTCATCATGGCCGTATGAGTTTGTAGCGTAACATGAAAATACACCAGAATCTTGTCTAATTGTTCGTTCAATACCCAATTCTGATACCATTCCTTCCGCTAAACCTTGTTCTCTAATGGTATAACGTTGATCGCCTTCATTGGAAATATATTGACCATCCATTTTCCAGGAAATTTCCATTGGTGTATCCCCAGTTGCTGAACATTGTAAATGAGCTTGTTCACCTTTTGCAACCTGTAGTTCTTTGGTTTTTTGGGGAAAATGTGCTGGTGCTAAGAAAATCATTTTAGATCAACCTTTTACGCTTACGTAAAATTAATTTACTTACCATTAACTTTTAAAAATATTACTTTACTCACTCCTGTACCAATATTATTTTTTGCTTCACATAAATAATGTCCTTCGTCATTTTTAGATATGTGTACAAAATTTAATGATCCGTTTTGATACTGATGGATGTTTGGTTCAAAAAGAAAGTCTTTGTATTCTCCAGGTTGTTGCCCTTGATTGATAATAACACGTTTGTATATTTTATACAATTATGAATAATTATATCATACCAACAGCTTTGCGCCAAGTAATTGTAGGTTTAGGATAACCTATAGCTTGACAATGAAGGCTTGATTCTTGTCCAGAAGCTACATTTGAATCTGATGGTTCAACGGTCCATCGTGGAGGCACTGAAATATTGTTCCTGAATCCGTTTAAAATTTTTTTTTGAATACATACCATTTACTGTTAGAGGTACAATATATTTTTCAGAGCCAGCGATATTACTGGCAATGCAAGTGTAATTTCCACTGTGACTTGAAGTTACTTTATCTATAATTAAGGAAGAAGAAAATTCATCGATTCTCCTGACTGCTGTTCCTTCTACCACATTATTGGATATCGTTTTGCCGTTTCGTTCCCAACGAAAAGTTATAGGAAGATCGCCTTCCATGATCTGGCATGTAATGGCAGCTCGCATTCCTTCTCTCAATATATCGGTCATTGGATTAATTGGGATAATTTTCGGGGGTACTATATTAGAATAATCAGAATTAAAAAAAAACATTTACCTAATTGAAATATATTACCATTAATTTGAATTTCTAGATCTCTCCTAGCAGAATGTCTTTGTCGATTTTGAGCTTGGCATGTATATGTACCAGCATCTTCAGTTCGTTGAGTTTGCTCTATCAGCAGGGTACCGTTAGGATAAACTCGTTGTCTCCGGTTTATTGGTAGTAATTGCCCATCCCTTTCCCAAGAAATTGTTTCGATGGGATATCCCGCAACGGGACATTTCAGAATGAGATTCATTCCAGCAACGCCCGTTATTTTTGGCATTTCACGAATAAAAGGAAGTCCGTATACATTTACTCTTGCGCTATGTGATATTTTACCAATTGTATTATGCGCTGTACAAGTATATTCCCCACCATCTTCAGACTTTATGTTACTTATATTTACATGACTAATAACATCATCCTGAATTGTTACGTACTGTCCCACAAGAAATCTTGGCGAATCAGGAATCGAAAATCCATCAAGCGACCAAGTAAACTGAGGTGGAGGGTTACCAGAAGCTACGCATTTTAACGAAACCGTCGGGCCTGGTTGGAGGGTCTGTTCGGAGAACCAATAAATTAATTCAGGTCCCGCATCTCCCATATCCAACTCAGAAGTGGCTTGAGCTTGATCCCAGTTATTACTGACAACGCACTGATACATCCCCCTGTCTTCTTTAGAAAGTTGACGAATGGTTAGTCTCGGAGGCTCTGCCATCATTTCCACTCTACTATCCGGTGCCACAGGTTTGGAATTGTGTAACCAATTAATTTGAGATATGGGGTAACCTCCTACGATGCATTGAAAACTGGCTTCCTTTCCAACGTCTACGATTTGAACTTGAGGTTGTACGTGCACAGACAGGGGTGCAGTTACTTCTAGAGTTACACGAACACTTTCTTCCCCAGCTGAATTATTTGCGAAACATATATATACTCCTCGATCTTCTAAACGTACCTAAGATGATAATTAATGATTTTCAGGTTTAGTTTATACAGCCGTAGGATTAGAAAATTATTTAACACACAAATTCGCCTGGAAGAATAGCATAAATGAAGAAAATTTAAGCATATAATTGGATACTAATCCAGCTACTACCCTGCTGGTATTATAACATTCCGCATCTACCACAGGAGTTTCAAAAGTTGGTCAGTTAATGAACTGGAATGTGAATTTATAACAAAATTTTGATTTTCATGCTGAAATTGGAAATTGTTCTGAATTTTTTTTTTGATCGCTGGCTTTTTTGTACTCTTTCAGACTCTTGTCATACATAGGCCTTGAAAATTTTATTATGTGTAACACTTATTAATAATTGTTTGCAAAAATTAATTTCAAGTGATTGGATATTTCAGTTAAGAGATAAAACGTGAATCTGTAACAATTAATTATTCTACCTTAGCTATTTTGAGCAAACCAGCTGATATCATAGAAATTCTTTCTCCTAAAGCAACAGGTACTGTTTGTCCTTGAAGTTCCTTCTTCCAATAGTATCCAGGTACGGGGCGTCCTTGCGCCACACACGGAAGTGTTACATCTTCCCCGAGGACTACGCGGCGCGCGTTGTATTTCTCGACGGTTATTCTCGGTTGCACATTCCCTTTTGGTTCTGTTATTATTACTCGACCTGGGTAGGCACTAACTTGAACTTCACCTACACAGAAACACAATTTTTAATTAAAACTAACTATGAATGTTTGTAATTAATTTTTCAGGAATAAAATATAAAACATATTTTTTTATTAAATTTATTTACCCTATGCTCCATAAACCCTTACCGGTAACCGAATTTATATTTTCGCTTGAATCATGTGCTTATTTTTTTAGCAAATATTTGTTCTTATGTGAGAAAATTGTAAAAGCATTTTTGTTGAAAAAACAGATGTGTTTATTTGAAAATTAGTGGTAGGGTGAAAAAATAAACATTTTCTAAATTAAATTACAGTTAAAGATATTTAATAATAAATAAGTATTAAAATATTATTCAATACGGAAACATTATTGTTCACTGATTTTTAAAACTTAAATACCGTAAGGTAACGGGTTATTATTGACAATGTCCAATTTTACAGAGCATAGTTGCGACCCCGAGATCAGTTCGTGGTCGGAATAATATCTTGTTCAGACTATTGTGTTCTGCGAAAACTCGAAAATACGACGGAATACGTGTCAGCTTTATATAAATTTTACGACTTTTCCTGAAGCAGAAAACAGAAAGATACGAATATTTATTATATTTTTGCTTGCCTGCACAGTTTGTAAATGGTTCTATTTTTCAAAATGAATTAATTTGGTAGATAAATAATGATTAAGGGTTTACAGGTATCACCTCAACTCATTTAAAAATTTGGACATTACTATTTTACAAAATAAAATTAACGTAGGTGTACTTTGTCGTACTATAGCTTACAACTGACAAGTTACTCCATTGGTACTGGAATGATCCATTCATTAAAAAAATTGTGCAGTTGAAAGAGCTTTTATCCTGTAAAAGTGTTTATTTTGTTTTATCCACAACCGCATAATAACATAGGACTTTTTGAATTGCCAAACACAACGAAAAGTTGACAATTGCCGAGTAACGTCCCTTTACCGCTTTTTGCCCGGTTTCTGGAAACAGGTGGTACAACCATATAGAGGGATCCAGAGGAACTAACAAAAAGAACTTTCCAAAACTGTTGTAATATAGGTAAGGGTGACAGAAAGTTTTGGGATAATGCTTCTACAAATGTCCAAAAATCTATGCATGGGACTTTCAAATTTGTTGATTTGGTGTTGTAAACTTCTTTGTGGGTGGGTGTTTCCCCAATTATTTTACCATTTTTTTTAGTGTTTTGGGACATTTTAGGACACCTCATATAAACCAAATACAGGAAAGAAAATAAAATACAAACTAAAATTACCTACACCACACAGAAAGAGAAAAAGAATTTTTATCTTAAATATTATATTCTAACTGCTTTCCTGTATGGGTTTCATATCCTCTTTAGTTTTCTCAACTACAATTCTACCTAAACCCTATTATTGGTGTTGATGAGATCAAAAGCTTCCGATATTCTATTTTTCTTATAGTCAGTCGTTGAAGAGAATTGTTTTACAAACAATATCTGTAAGACAGAAAGGAAATATGTGGTTGCAGGTAGACTATAGTTCACATTTGAACGGCTTTCTTTGTGATGTAAGTTCTTAAATAAATACTACCTACGTATATAATTTTGTTTCTGTAGAATTATTAGACAATAATAAGTATATATTTTCTATTAGTTTTGTTTGAAGAATATACGATTTCTGCTTATTGTGAAAATTTCATTTCATTTCCTGATGTAGAGAAATGAGTTCCTATTTCAAAACAAATATTGACACGGAACAGGAAGCACTTTTGAATATTCAATAGTCAACAGAAATATAAGCGATGTAATAGCAACGAAATAAATGGAAGAAACAAATAGGAGAAACAAGAATATCTTTTAAAAATTAAATTTACATCTTTGTAAATTATTATTTAGGTACCTACCTGAACACGAGGTAATCTTGTAGCAGAATTTAATTTTAATGTGTGTTAGTTTTGTTTGCTTTTAGTGCTTTACTCATGCACAAAGTAATTCAAACTTTGAAGTCGAAATTTGCAAGTCGCGAGACAGTTACGCTTATTAGAATTCTATTTCACTTTGCTTTCAGAAACTTTAAATTCTGTCACCTGTGTAAGTGATGTTTGAACTTACCCGTTAACCGGTTTACAGTTCTGCATGTGTAATTTTTGTAGGAATCACTAGGTCCAACATTGCTGATGTAAAGATCTCCATTCGCTAAAACGACGTACTTCCCTCCAATGTCCGTGTTAGGGTAGATGTTGACCGCTCCATCCTGTACCCAAGACGTCACCATAACGTATTCCGTCACGTAGCTCGAAATTTTGCATTTTAGGACCGCAGTGTTTCCAATAATCACGTACCCATCGTAGACTTGGACGTCGTATTTTTGTTTTACAACTGAAAAGAAAGCGAAAAAGTCTGTAAAAATAACGTAATAGGTGCCAACGCCAAGAGCGTGATGTTTTAAAGGTTACAATAAAGTTTTAGATTTCTTTACCAAATACGAGGTGGGACCAATATCTTGTTACCCTAAGGGTTTTTAAAATTCACCTTATAAACCAAATACAGACTACAAGTTTGTGTAAAACTTTTAAATTAGAAAAATATTCCAGATAGAATTATACAAGCACTAAAGTCACAAACTGCTGTCTTATTATGTCTCCACCCCCATCTCCATCTAGCACTTAATCTAAGACTAAATTATACAACCTTAAAGAGTCAGGTTATGAAAAGTTAAGATTTTTCAGCCTGTACTGAAAACTGCGCAAAGATTTATAGAATTTCAATGGTGATAGTAGTAGTCCTTAAAATTCGCTGAACATTTCTTCTCATTTAACATAATCTCCATCTCTTCCTGTTAAGAATATTCCTATGCATGTGTTCCTTATCTTGGACAGCCTGTATTTGTTTCAAATATGTTCATTATTTTATAGATTTTAACAATATTTTCATCCTTTATCGTATAACGAATATGGACATACCTAAGGTTTAAAGCAAGCAAACGGGACGTTATATTATTCTTCTATCCCCTTTATTTATCGCTACCTGTGTTAAGAGGAATGGGGTGAATTAGAGAATTAGACTCTTCGAAACTCGCATTACATTAAATCTTAAAATCTGCAACGCCAGTAAAAGTGGTTTTAATATTTGATGCTTCAGGCAGTGCTTCAATTTAACGCCGAGAGTGTTTCGGGTGAAGCGCAAAGCTCCAATACGAACAACAAAATATCTTTGGTATTAAGGTTTACTTATATTTGAATAAGGAAAATTAATGCAAACAAATATATTTTACATTATGAAAATAATAATTTATTAGTGAATGTAGGTTTATCAGTAGCAGTGCGTTATATGCATAAGTGTTATCAAAGTGGCTAATTATAATCGAGTTAATTAATATTCTCAAAATTGAGAAGTCATACTCGCTATTTGGTCGTAGTTTCAGAGTTGCAAAGCCTTTCAGACGGTAGTAGGAACACTGAAAACAAAGCCCGCTATCATTAACCGCGAATTCGCGTCTTCCTAAGTGCAATATCAGCCAACGACGTAATGAGCATTTCAGAGGTTCAGTTCTATTCGCAATAATTATAACTACCTACCATCTTTGGCATCGTGATAAAGATAAACACGAGGTTTTGATTTTAGGACTTATTTTTAGAATATTCATATTATTTCAAATTTCATAAATACAACCGTTTTGATTGTCTTATTTAATATATAAAGACTATAAACAATGTGAGAAAGTCTCAGAAAACTGAATAAGTAATAAGCATTTCTCTTTAAAATTGGAGACACGTAGATGACGGATATTTTCAATTACGCAAAAATGCGCTAGAGATATTGCAAATATTTCATGTCAGTGATATGCAAAACCATACCTGAATAATTGATATCATTTAAAAGCTTTCATGTAAGCAGCTGCGGCTCCGAGAAACGACGGACACGGAGAAAAGAAGATGAAAATAACTAAACGAGAAATCAACCTAAAACTTCATGAAATGAAAAACAATAAAAATTTTTATTTGTAGAAAAAATTAAAATAAAATTAATAGTTATTTTTTATACATTTTATCGTCGTGTATAAAATTCTATTTTTTTCTATAGCAGATGTTAAAAAAATAAGAAAAATTTGTAAAAAAAGCAATTTAAAATTAGATTATATTAAACCCGAAAATCTCAGTAGCAAAGGTTTCCATTCGGTTTCCATGGAGTTTCCAGAAAATTAAACTACTTTATCTACCCTTGCGGTTAAAGTAATACTTGATCAACTATTTTTAGTCGAACAAAGCACACTTTAACATCTGCTATAGAAAAAAAGGTTTTTTCTTTAGATTTTCTTTCTTTATAGAATATTTATACAGTTATCTAAACTAAAGCATTTTAGTAGAAGGTGACCCACGTCAAATAAAAAATATAAAAAATAGTTCACTCAAAAATTGCCTTTTATGGCTACATGTAAAGGTGGGTTCATATATGCGTCTTTCGGCGACCCGAACCTTGTAAAGGTACCTTCATAATTGATTATTTTTAAATTTTTTCATAGCGACCATGAACTGTCATTTGTGGAGACGAGAATTTTTCTGTCTTAAGCCTTATTCAGTTTTCGACAATGGGTCTTTATTGGAGTGATAACAGGCCGACTGGATCATTCTACTAATCACACAATAATATGATCTACATATTATAATGTTACACTAATCAAACATTGAAATCTTGGCCAAACTAAACTGCTAGTAGAAAAGCTTAAACTGCATTATTTTAAAGTTTCAGGTTTAAAAATCCGTATTCTAAAAAAAGCAACCAACGCATGTGCAACTAGGCCTGTGAATGTTTAATTTTCAATTTACGTAGCTGCAAAATACATGAAAGGCTTTTATAATTAATTAAAAGTTTATAACAGCATTATTGTTAAAAGCTGCTTTGAATACATAACAAAATTTAATTAATTTTGTAAATTACAGTTAAGTGCAAAATTAAATAGTTAAATAATTTATTAAAAAATATTGCCAAACTATGCATTTATTAAAATTATTTCTTTAGATAAAAGGTGAGTCAATTCCACATTTGTGATTAAATGTAATTTTTCAGTTTAAATGTTTTAATTAAAACGGGTTTAAGTTTTGCAATAAAACTAAAAGTAAATGCAAATATAATGATACCACGCCGAAGAAATCAATAAATGCGAGGATCGCAAGTAAACAACAAAATAAACTAGAGGGGAAGATACAGTTTATGATACAAGCAGGGAATAGGAAGTGGAATGCATGTAAGAATGTGATAATACGTAAACTTATAAACAACTCGTCTAAACTCAACAGTTTAGTTCAACTACACTAATCCACATTTATGCTGCACACTGCACATGACATAAAGTTTTCTAGAAATTCAGATAGAAAGAGAATCTTGAAAAGAAGAAGAAAGTTTATGTTCCCAAAGATTTAAACATAACAGGAATAACGGCACCAATAAAAACACGCTTTTAAATTTAATGCGAAATAAGAAAATAAGTACGAACAGAATTTGACGATCAAAAAATTAAATCAACCAAGCCATGACTCTTAACTTAAGAAAATACATTTTCCTCCATAACTCCATTTCTAGAAGTGTTAGAGACATGCCCTTTTTGATTTTTTTTGTGCTTGAATCCTCTTTATACGATACTTATAAAATGGATAAGCATGTCTAATGCCTTTCTATTTGAAATTTTCGGGAAAATTGCAGAAAAGTGTGAATTTCCACTAAAATTTACCAAAAATTTGTAAAAAATAATCGGAAGCAAATCTTCAATGAAGAGTATTCCGTGTTGCTTCACCCAAAGATGCAAGAAATTTTTGCCCATGAGGTTACCATGAAGAATTTGTGAATGTGTGGATGAATATTGTTTTATCGAGGAAAACGTTCCTCGATTGTGGCATCCGCTGCAGGAATTGGCGACTGAAAATGTTTTAATAGATTCTCATGGACACGGACAATTTTTCCCGTTAATGTGGGACAACGGTAGCCACGCTTAGTATAATAAAAATAATCACTCTGTATAGATTTGGATTACCCTTATCAAGATTGAGTGGATATTAATGGTACCTACAATTTTTATTCGTATCATTTACTTCTTGAGTAAAATCCTCGTTACTGATATCTTTAATCAAAACTTCTTCGAGGTGAGATACAAGAACTCCGGCTTTTTGCTTATCTGATGTCTAAATAATGTTATTTGTAGTGTGTAGGTGTATTTTATTAATATTCCCTTTCTAATAAGAATTTGAACTGCTTTTAGTATTCCATCAAACGAAATCGTCTTAATAGCCTTTATTTAACTCTGCGAGACCTTGTATAATAGTAATCAGAAATACGATTTCGCTGAAAAGAAAACTGTAAAGAGAAGCCGTGAAATAAATGAACGGCTGCGTACAAAATGTTGGTTAAATGATCAATGCTTTCATGCCATGAAAGCAAGCGTTTTTAAATGAAGCACTAGAAATTGATAAAGTGATAAGGAAAGGCATTAAAGTTGTCGTTCAACTTTTCAGATGATTGTAGAAAATTATGGGTTTAGATTGAATTATTAAAATTTGGGGTTGAATTTTATATTCGTAACTCAATTAGAGAAGAAGTATACATTTTTAAAATTGTAGGGGTTTATGTCAACGTAGTTTTAGCTTTAATAACTTGTTAAAAAATTGACTGCAAAATAAGATTGGCAACTTCATCGGATATGATTTATTAATCAGTTTTAAAATGTTAGGGAACAGAAAATGTAGAGGAAGTAAATTATAGGTCGGAACCCAACGTGCTGATTTTCTTTTCATATTCAATTCATTAGTTACCATTTTAGATATTTCTCCACCTCTTTGCTCTACTCATATTTAAAGTTAGCACACCATTTTCGTTTTGAGTTAAAGCTAAGGTTTTTTCTGTACCTGCATATTTTTCTTCAGGATAGATAGCCCTCCCCAGAAAATGTTTAAATACGTTACCCATAATTTCGTTTATATAGGCATATTGCAAGTTAAATGGACCGCCCACTTTATCATTGGAACATAGGCAACCTATTATACACTGCTAGCCTCTTGCCCCTGCTTACTGATTTTAATTATTGTTTGTCAAATGTACTACTGGGTTGCCTATATTCCAATGATAAAGTGGGTGGTCCATTTCAGGGTCCATTTAACCTACAAAAGGCTATATTGCACAATAAATGGACTTCACTCACTGTATTTCATGTAGGCGTTTATTTCAATGCAGTTAGAAACCGATTATAAAAAGGCACCCTGGAATACTGCTCTAGCATCTGTTTAATCGTCTCTTTAATTCATCCACAGATAGTAAAATTCCTAATTCAAATGATTGGGACTGTTACTATTACAGAACGTAAAACTCATTCTTGCAAGCACTAACCAATTTTCTTGATATTATTATAAGAAAGAATTCTTTGAAGAAAATTTCGATTATCCTTTTTTCATCCATGTGTAAAAGCTTTTGAGCCGGGGCTTTAAGATAACTGAATTTTCACGGTATTAGTGTTTTTGAAAATACAAAGGAATCATAAATTTTTATATTTCTTATGTCATAGCAGCAGTAAAAAGTTCGAAAAGGCAAATTCGTTCGTAAGGTTAGAAATTAATAATAAATGAAGCTTTTGTGGTTCCAATAAGCGACCAATCGAACGCACTGTGAGACAAAAAGCTCGCTTGTAAGTTCACGAAGCTTGACGAATTTTGTAAAGCAGCAGGTGAAGCTCAAGCAAGCGGCTACAGATGTCTGGGCAAAGTGCTGAATACTTCATGCGAGGAAAGTGGCAACCTGGGATCGCGGCTTTTCTTTGAAAGCTGAGTGCGCTGGGCCATTCAACCTCCACAAGATCGCATTTAGAACTTTATAAGTCCGATATTAACCGTAACCGGGCCACTGATACTCCCTATACAACCAACCGCTATATAATACGAACGTTTCTTTCACACCTGATGCACAATACGACAAGCAGGTGCTTTGTATGTGATTGAGACCGCATCCAACACTGCTTGGAGGGTTATTGTTGTAGGGTTTTAATATAAAATGAATTTTAGAAAATTAGTATCTAATACTGAAACTTATGCAAAAATTACTTGAGAGCAAAAAAATTTTGAAATTATAAAACTTTTAGATGTAACAAGCGTTTAGCTATATTTCGTTAAATCACGTTTCGCTTTGCGTGTATCTACTGTTTAGTAGAATTTCGTCAATTCATAACTGAACATTCATAGAGTTTCCACCTTCTATTTACGGAAGCGAAAGCTTACGACGATCTCAGGACCAGTAGTGGCTTCTGATAAGCCTCCTTTGCCAGGAACGTGTCCCCTTTTCCCTCCCTATGGTTGTTATGGCATGGAAGCCACATTACTTTGACCCAGTTACGAAATCGAATACCTATCCATAATGTTTTCAATTATAAAATTTGAAAACTTAGGGAAATAGTATTATACAGAGTGTTAGGAAGTCTACCGTAACATTTCCAGGAGTTAATCAGCACGCAATATAAACTAGTGTTAGTGTTAAAAATTTCTGATTTGGATTTTAACAAAGTCAACGAGGGATATGTTTAATCAGTGAATCAAATATCCATACAGTATAGTATGCTTGATTTATTTCATGAAGAACAAGGCCAGTTTTATGGAGAAAGGCGGAGTATTCGTGTCTATCGTTTTAGACGTATAGTCTTGCATAGGGGATTTTGCTTCTTTCTATTTTATTTTCGGTGCTGTTAGCCTTTCTCTTTTTTATCAGCAATTTTTATAATATCACCAAGCGCTTCGCGTCAACGTAAGGTCACTAAAGTCAATAGTGGTGAAGAAGAAAACTGGTGTTATATACTAAGCGGTGTATATGCGAGGCAGGTGTCTAGTTATATTTCAGAGGTTGGAGGTTACTTTCTTGAACTCTTGAACTAAAAGTTCGTAAAGAAACTACACTTGTACAAAGGAAGATAGACGTTTTCCTTTAAAAAACTGTCGTTTATTACCAAATGAAATTAATAATAAGAAATCAAACGGATTAAAAATGACGACAAGTAAATTAATTTGAAATTAAGAAGGCGCTAATCTAGATCTAAAAGTTGTAATGACGATTGTTTCCTTTCACAATATTCCCATCAAGCTTCCCATTCCGTTTTGCAGTTCTCAATTTCTCTTATTTCATTCAGCATACTTTTGGGTTGATTGACTGGGATCTTTCCTTCTTCCTTACCCCTTTCTTATCCGTTACAATCTAACCGTTGTTCGTGATTATCATTGTGCGGTGTGGTATATGCGATTTACTTTCATTTCCAGAAAGCATTTCCTTTGCAGTATATATGGCTTTAGAAGATTGAGGTTTTTAGTTTTATTATGTCACACCGCTTTATAATACAGAAACACCCCCCTCTTTCTCGTTCATACCAACCAGTGACGTTTCACATCCTCACTAACCAACGATCTTTCACCTTGCATGGTGACAATAATCTACCCACGTTAATGTATCTAAAGACTTACAGAGGCGGTTAAATTAGCCAAGCTTGGCAGAATTACAAGACAAATCTAACGAAGTTCTCGTTTTTGATCAATGCTGAAATAATCTGAAAAAATTGAACAACGCTTAAATTTTCAATTCCAAACATTTTCGTAACTGTCGCAGATAGACGAAAAGTAGAAGATAGGTAACTGCTAGACATTCTTACGCAGTATTAGAAAAAAATATTTTCAAGATCTAACCCCGTTCTCGTCTTTTACGAATGTTGCAAATGTTATGTAATAAACTGAAAAAACTGAAAATTAAACCGTTTTTCAGTTTTTTCAGATTATTTCAGAATGTTGGCAGTATTGGTATTGTCGATTAACTAGACTTTATAAAACCGGTCCTAGTCTTACAATAATAAAGTTATACCCATGCAACGTGGGTAGATTATTGTCACCCTGTATACATAAAATTAAACAAACGCTATAGGATTAAGAAAATTTCCATTTTGCATTTGACGAAACCTTTTTATTTAAAGCTTGTTTCCTTTCTCAAAATTATTTATGCTATATGAGTAAAACTGAAGGTAAATATATATTTTTTAAATTGCTCCCTTCTTTTCTATCTCGAAAAGCAGTTATTTTCTCGTGGCATTCGTTATGTAAATATTTAGAAAAAGAATTTAGGAAGGGTTAAAACATTTTTGCAAGAAAGAATCTTCATTCAAAGAGAGGCATTTTAATTACACAATTTACATTCCTACGAATAAATTTTAATTTGCTTATCTCAAATTGTTCATCGGATGTGGTTGTCTCGTAACGAACGTCCACATTCACCGTGAGAGACATTTTTATCAGTAAACATATACAGGGTTAAATTATGCAAAACAGGGTTGATTTTAACTTTCATGCAAAGAAACCGTGAGTCGGTACGGGGAATAAAAAAGTTTCTTTGTAAAATAATTTCGTTCCAGCTTACAATTAATTGCATTAGATATTCTTTTGCCTTAGCTAAATTGCTCTCCTTAAATCTTAATGCATTGAAATTTTTATTTCGATTCGAAGAAGAAAAACATGAAGGCTTGCTTATTTTAGATTAAAGTTTAATTTTAAGACTGGAATTTGTTATTTGTGCTGTAAACTGTATAACGTCATGCGGCTATAAAATTTGTAGCTGCTACTTTATGGGGTGTAAGGGAATGTCTCCTAAGTTATTTTCTCTGAAACTTATCGTGGCAGCTAGTTGCCGACGGAGCTCATATCAGGTTTTAACACTCCTTTTGGAATCGTCAAGTATAAAAAAATTAATAGGGAGTCCTTTTTGTATTAGTTACGATATACGCTGCAACCAGAAACATTTTGAAATTACTTCATTGTTTGAAAAGTTTATTTCTTGATGACTACTATATAGTCCTATAGCCTTACATTACTTGTTATACTAAATAATCTTCCGTCTAAAACTTTGTTGGATCTTGCTGAACAAACAGTTCTACCCCTTCAAATTTCTCAGTGGAATGTAAATCTTGATGAAGTAAACTTTCGAATCTAATATATTACTCTTCATTATTCAGATTGACACTTTAAAACTTCCCGATACTTTTCAAGACTGTTAATAAAGAAATTATGACTTGGATAAGATAAATCGTTTAAAAAACTGCTTTTAATCAACAAAATGCAACGTTGTAGAATTTAATTATGAATGAAACCCACATTTAACTTAATAAAAATGAAACTATAAGGTTATTTTACCCCGATGAACAATTTCAGCTACCAAGGGACCTTATAAACTTAACTCTGGCAGGGTGGTTGGTCAGAACAATATCTTTTTATGACTATAACATCGACAATGAAACTGCTACCACGTTTAATAAGAATAAAATTTTATATACGTAGATAAAACCTTTTTCAACAAAAAATTAAACTGTTTATTATTTTGATATGTTAAAGAAATTTAAAAATGGTAATTGACCAAACCATTGATTGGTTTTTGGAGTAATAGCAAAATATGTTTAGAGATTGGTTGCAATAAATTTCAGTTACTCATAATATAAAATTTTAAGTATTAGAGATACTCGTAGGTACAAAGACATTTCGAGAAGTTATAGCCAATAAAATAATTCTCTTAAAGTATTGATTAACATTGACATTAAAATTGTACAGTTTCTGAAAAAGTTATGAACCCTGACATTGAGTAAACTGTTTAGGAGTGGAAATTTTATAGAAAATACAATATTTTTCTTTTCCCTGAAGATATAGTGGACCAATCTTTTTATAAAATCAAATATTGTGTTTTTGTAATTTAAAGTTCCATACGCAATTATTGTATTATTGTAAATACTTACTGAAAATAAGATTAAAAAGTACTTCATACAGTTCATCCTATTTTTGGATTTTTGTTCGTTAAAATTAGAATTGATTTTTCGTTCCTTTTACACCCTTAAAGCGTAGGTGGTTGGAATATATGGTTCTCAAATTAGATGTGTGCGAAGAATGGGGACTAGTAATGAATGTACTGAAAAGTCATGTGTGGGAGCAGAATCAACTAATTTAGCTTTGTGGAATAATGACAAAGTAGCTGTGTGCAAAAGGAATGGAAATGTGTAGGCGGTTTATCTCAAAACTTGCAGTAAGAAGTATGTCGGAATGGAAAAAAATATAAAAGGATTCGCAATATACATAAAAATTGGTTAACAAATCTTGTTACCAGCTGCTGAAAAGAAGCAAACTTACCGAAAGGATTTAAAGTTACACCTCTTAGCAAGAATGCAAAGAGGATGACTTTTTGATTAAAAAATTATTGCGGATAGTTGGGTACCACGATCAGAGGTATTTAGTGCAGCATATGGGATCGCACCAAGACGCCAATAAGCAGATTTTGGATACCTTATTTTTGTTTTTTTTTTCGAGGAAGTGTTAACGAACTTATCGCACTTTCTTGAGATGCGGAATTTTCATGCCTTGCAACTTGATTGTAAAAATGTTTAATAACTATTTTGATTCCTTCGGTGCAAGCAGAATTCTTGCCAAAAGGAAAGAAAAACATACAACTATTGCAATAATACAGGGTGCCCGACATAAAATGATGTAATGGGGATCTCTCGACTACCTTTATACCTTAAGAGATAAAGTTTGTTAAATTAGTGAAAAGTTGCGCAAATGTAATGCCTCTTTACAAAAATGTATCGATTATTGGGCCACTTACTTGTCAGTTTGCAGATAATTCTTGTAGAATAAGGAAGCTGTTCAACATTATATTCATAGTTCAATACTCACACTTCGTATAATTTCGTCACACAATTTAACACATTTTGTACAATAAAATAGCAGATCTTTAGTCAGATGTTGTATTTAAACGGTGAAAATAAACTAACTGAGGGTTTTAGTAGTATATCGAAAGCCAAAACGTGTGCAAGGTCGGTCGGTAAACTGGAATATTATCTAACCAACACCTTAGATAAAACAGACTCAACAAAAAGAATCTGATAAAATTCAGTTTTAAAAATGTGTTTATACATTAAAAGATGGTCTTTCAAATAATATGATTCATTTATGTTAATCGAGGTTGGATTTATGGACAATTATTACATCAAATGTAAGACAATATTCAACCTAGTCTCCTAAAAAATAATGTTTAACTGTGCTGTAACGAGAAGCTCGTATTATTAGGAGCTGCAACAACGAAGGAGTGACAAAATCTAAACAAGTTTGTCATCCCTTTTAAAATTTTGTCGTTAAATAAACAATCATTGAAAAACAGAAGACAAGGAAAGTGGTGCATAGATTTCTATACGTCCCCAATGATTCCAGGGTTGGTTATGGGGAACGTCAACACGTGTTGCTATTTAATGGTTTTGCGAATGATAGAAAAGAAAGGTAATATTAGTAGCCTATCACAGTCAACCCTTTGAAAACAGGAACGGTTCCATTTACAAGCAGCTGCGAAAATTTTGGGAACTACTTTCTAAGCATTTTCCTTGCGCGCTTCAGTAATTAATCCCAAAGTTATGATTGTTAGGATACGCAATTAAAGGCCATGCTGTTTATCTTACATTCGGAATGATCAATAGACAATATGACATTCAGAAAATCGAAATCCTGTGTTCACGAAACCTTTTTTGAAGCCTGTAGGCTATTTGATCTTGAAAAGTTCAAAAGCTCTGCGTCACTGGATATGGGGAGTTGCTTTAGGGGTAGTCCGAAGCCCAGAACTAAAAAATTCCGCATGAATAGACAGACATTAAATAAATAATATATAAATCAATTTATTGCAACGAACTAATTGTTCTTAGGATCCATTTAAATCGTTTATGTTTGAAGTCGAAACAGAGAGAAAATGATAGTGGGAATGATAATCATTTCGTGCTTGTGCAGAACAATGATGTGGTAATTGCGATAATAGATACAATTATACGTTCCTGTTGAGGGTAATTTTCAGCTCTCTTTGAACTTAGAACGGCGTGTAGCGTTTAATAACTTGACAATAAATGCAGGTGGAAATAGAAATACGAATATCAAGAATTGATATTGTATACTAACCCAAAACCACTTCAAAAGTTACGTTCCTTCATTATTTTAAGCAACCCAATGTAACCGCTTTAAACCGCTTAAGGTAAATAAGAAAATAGTTTTCTTTGTGGTTGGAAAGCGACCGTTCTTTGCTTCGTTGTCGGTGAATTCCACAAATTCATTTTCAGGCAGAGATACTTTGTTTAAAATCCCTGCTACAGAAGGAATTTGATATCTAGGATAGTAGGATGTTTCAATTTAACTTGACTTTCTCTCTTTGACACTGATAGTGTACCTAGCTATTCGCGTCACAAGTCATGAATAGGGGACAAGGGTTCGATCCCTAGTTGTGAACAGGATTTATTCAGAATTCTGCGTTAATCGGAATCAAGATGTTAATGTAGTTGAGTCAAAGGTTCTTTAAAAAACGTTATGTTAATTATACATTTAAAATTTACAAGAATAATTTTAGGGGCGGGCGTAGCTCATCGGTAAAGTAGGTTAACCCGTAATCTTAAACTAAAAAGTGGAGGTGCAAACCTCCCCTGGACTTTCCCATACTAAAAATAAACATTCGTTTTTGGTATTCAACAGTATTGTTCGCGACAACCGATAAACTAAACTTGAAAATTAAGTGCCGATTGTGTTCATCTGCGCATGTGTGATTATTGCTGCTAGGATTAGCCGGCGACAAGGAATTCCCGTCCCGCGCATGGTCACTTGAACATATCGGCACTTACAAATTTCACCCTACACTGTTTTAAAGTTCAATATTCACGAATTTCTCATTAACCGTACATTTTAGCCATATGAATACCTTATACTATGTGATAGAAAATTTAATTTTGCATTCAATTATATAATAATATGTAGGGTGTTTCATTTAAAATAACAAAGTTGCTTATTGTACTGTGGAAAGTAAACGCCCTGTATACACTTAGGAAAATGCAGAATTATATACTGAACAACTTTTATATTTAAACTTCTTTCATATTTTGACTAATAAAGGCGCTATAGGAGCATCAAGTTTCGATTTTCAAAACCTCGTAGAGGGCGCCACAGTGGAATTCTGGCGTTCATCAAAAAACAAAAATGTAGCTAATACCAAGCTGCATAAGTATAGAAAATTTAAACAAATTCCTTAGACCAGTTTTTTTGTAATAATTTTTCAAAAATTTCAAAATTTTTGGAAGAGCGCCGTTGCGACCGTTTTTGGAGTTAGTAAATAATTTTTTTCTTGGTGTAGTACAGCCAAAGGGCTTTCAAACAAGTTGTTGCGGAACCTGATCAGATAACTGGTTTTTGAGTTACGGGGCGTTAAAGTCGAAATTTTGAAAAATTCATAGCGACCGCCATTTTGAAGTTAGAGAGTCCGGTAAAAAACTGTTTCCCTTGAATTATGCCCTTCTTTCATATTCCATACTCAGATTTTCAAAATTCCGCTTCTGAAAAAAATGATACCAAAAAAACATGTCTAACTTCCGCTTCCGGTTTCGGATTTTTTTGAAAAGCTTATTTGAATTTTCGATATACCCCTTCATTTAAAATTTCTTCAAAATCGGTTCACTAGTTTTTGCGTTACAGGCGTTACATACACACACACGGACACACACACAGACAGACATTTTTTCTAGACCACTTTTTTGGGTTCCTGGGAACCCAAAACACGTATTTCCGCGAAAATCTCGACTTCGAAAATTTTCATGATATCAATACTTCCCTATACCAGTAGTGGTATGGGAAAGTAAAAACGCTGCAAGTTAGAGGCTTTTTCGCAGAGCTTACAGATTACAATAGGAATTGGATGGCCTCTGGCTCGTGGATGCGCAGTCGTAAAGAAGAGAGAGAATAATAGCTACCGGCCGTGTACTGTTTAAAGTTTTAACCTCGATCATACACTACTCTTTTGTGGAAAGAGTTTACCGCTTAAAATTGGCTCAAAGAAGATTGACAAGGACAGACAAATATTAGGGAATATTATTTACTGCGCATGCGTGCGGTAAATCCGAGCACGGTAATTGGTCACTTCATAAAATGCATCAGTTCCTGTTATCTGTTTATCCTTATTGCACTTTCTACAAATTGTATTGTCGTTTCTGTTAGTCTTCTTGGAATCATCAGTTCTGCAGGGGTATGCTCCTTTTGTAAAGGAACAGTGTATGTTCGAAGATTTAAACACTTCACTTCTGTCTTGCTCGTCTACGCAATTCGCGAGCCATCGAATTTCTGTTAAACTGTACCTTTTGGTAGAAAATTACGGTTTTATTTTTGAAAACATGTTTAGGAGGATGAATTTTTTAGTATCGTACAGGATACAAGACAAACTAAAATTATTTATTACAAAAAAGAAAGATTAATTCAAATCCATTCCAAAAAACATATCTGCTTGGATAAAATGTAAAACTTCATTTCGGTAAAAGCTATCCGTGTACCATAAATTGAATATAGAAAGCTTACGCTTTCCACCTACAAGGAATCTCTTAGTAGATGAAATATTCTTCCTAATGGAGGTATTAGCAATAAAGAAAAAAACTAATAATTATTCGCTTAGTCCTACATTTCTCAGATGTGTGCTCTGGGGAGCCATCTGTTTTGAATGTGATATAAATTTTAAACTTTTATTGCTCAAATTTTGAGTTGGATATTGGATTCGATATTTCAATTCTAGTCGCAATGGAAACTCGATTTGTAAGGTATATGATAAGGTATCGGAACGGTTTCATTTCACTTTTGATTTGTTTTTCCTTATCGCCTCATGCGGATTGTATCGTGAAATAAAGGTGCTATTGTTTTGGAAAAAGCTTGCCCCTCAAATCTACTTGCGACTGATGAAACTTTAGTCAATTTACTCCACTGAATGGGATGTAGAAACAATTCGAGATCGGTGGTCAAAAGACCAATGAATTCACGCCGAGTTAGCTGTAGACATACAAAGGAATCGACTGCGGCTACGGGAGTAAAATGGTTAATTTACCGTGAAAAGAAAAGGGAATAAAATCCAGTTTCAGTAAATATCCAGCCTCTAATCAATTATTCTCCACAAATACAAGTGCCTAGGTATTAGAATTTCAAGTTGAGGATTAGGGAAAGGTTCTGTTAAAGCAGTAATGTGTGTAGGTTGATAAGAATTTTTCTAATAAAGTTCTGGAATTTGTCCAATCTCGCATATCCCGGTTTTCTTCAGCCCTAAATGGGTTTCGCCCTTTTGCTATTTTCAGTCTATGGCATTTCCTTTTTGTAATAAGTTCTAATTTACTTGAAGATTACTGTTGCCGTAAATATATGACTTTTATTACCTGTTGTTATATTTTATAGAAAGTGGAATTTAGTTTCGTCCTAAAACCAAACGTTATCACGGTTATTACCATTTTACCATCATTTTACGATAGCTTTTACGTTTACCCTAAACACTAAAGAGATGAGGTTCTGGGGATTGTTTTTCCTACACATTTTTACTATTATTTTTAGCACGGCGTTCTGCTTTTACGAATCATGAATTTCGGTGCTAAAATTCGGGGAAACATGTTTAGGTCAACGCCCCTTTGCAAGAGCAACATTTTACATGGTAATTTTGACGCAATCTTCATTTTATACTCAGCATGAGTTACAACTTCGTGTAGTACGCTAAAAAGTTCAAGACGCGGAACGAAGTTTTACAACTCACGTTTGTGTAAAGAAATATTCAGCATTCTCTTTTGCTCTACACTTCTTCAAGCACACGTATGTCATGTCGCGAGCTATATTAAAGAATATTTATGCACCGAAGTTTTTCTTTTTGTATGACTTTTCGGTTTCTTTCGTCGCCGTCCTGAGATACGCAGACGTAGCTGTTTCGAATTTTCGATATAAAATAAATAACGAATTTACGGCATACCTGATTTTACGTGGACGTCTCTGCTGAGAACACTGCCTAGTGTACTGCGTAATCTACATCTATACAAGGCCGCGTGAATATCGTGACGATATAGTTCGTTGGGAAAAGGCGGAAAAACCAGAGTTCCGTTAGGATACAACAGTCTTAATTCTGGAACCTGCAAAAAAAAGAACACTGGTTTAATTTGAAATTATGAGTACATAACTATGAATTATAATTTACAATAAAATTTGTTAAAATAACGTCTTTATTTTTCTTACTTTTTGTCATCTCCGCTAAGGTCTATCTTATATGAAAAGAAGCCGAGAGATAACACCAGAGTCATAATCATGGAAAATCGAACCCTCCTACCTTTAGCAGAGGGTCGAACGCTGGTACTACTCCATCGATAGCTCCTACCATCATTTTTATTATAAGGATTATTATTAATATTCTAAAGAATGAAAGTTAGGTGGTTTATAGTACTCCAGCATTAAACTAGTCTAGCAGAAATTAAAAAACTGTGGAAAGGTAAAATTATATCAAACCAGTCTGCATTAATCGTCGCAAGACAACTTTTTCAAATTCATTGGTGAATGATCTAAGTTGAATTTAGAATAATAGTTATTTATGTAACAGGTGCATAAAGTAGTAGTACTTCTTTTATAAATGGAAAGTTAGGGGAGTGCTGTAATTTTAAGAATGAGAAGAAAAAAAACACTTTATGCATGAATTCTTCTGGCAAGATATGGGCCAGTTTTCGTATTCATACTCAAGCGTGAGAAAATGTCACACTACAGTACTTTTTTTCGTGCTTTCTACTTTTTTTCACCAATACCGCAAACTGGAGAAAAATTAGATTATTGTCTATACTATAATAATTGTCTGCCAAATAATTTATAAATTATTCAACCTTGGAATTTTCCGGGTTGCAACTAAACAAAAATGTTTAACTTTCGCCACTGGAAGATATGTTGGACCGAATAATATGTCTTAGTACTTAGCTATATTCCAACAGGAGACCGCATTTTTGTTGTGTTCTGGACAGACACCTATCCCTTAAAATCTGGATGAAGTTCATAAAGCATTAATAATACACGGAACTATCCGTAAATACCTAATATTAAGTTCCTAAAGTAACTTTTAATAATGACAGATATTTATCCGCTTTGAGCACAATTCAGTAAGGGATTAAACAACCCCTTTAATGACCAAAGTATCCACCGTTTATCTGTGCGCAATTGGAGGGTGCTCAGGGGAATGGTATAATTTTAAGTTCTTCCGATAATTGCATAAAAATGATATGGACACAGAAACTACCACCTATGGAAATCCACGGCTAGACGGCCTTTTAAAAGGTAAATTAAACGGCGGCAGACGGCAGTGGAATATCTGCGGCGAAGGCAAAGCGTCGGCGAACTTATCCATTCCCTATGTATCTACGTCCCAACGAACGAAACCTTAAATTTACCGTAGGTACTTGAATAAACCTATTCGAAGTGCTGGCTACTGATTTCAGAAGCTCGCATTTGAACGTCTCGACACATATTTGAACGTGCAGCGTCACCATCGATAGGCAATCTAGTGGTCTGATGTAATTGTGATGCTATGCCACTATGATCAAAAATGTTAGCTGCACTAAATAGGATATCGAATGGTTTTCTTTGGTAAGTTAAATGACAGTTGATGAATATCATTGGGGCTATCTGTCTGTAGCTATCGGCTGGTTTGTTCCGGGAAATAGTCTTCAAACAGGCGATGCCGACGGCTAGTTGTCCTAGGTCCAAGCAATCCCATTGTAGTTGATTGTTAGATTTTATTTGCACTTCTTCCACGTCAGTATATATTTAATATATATTTATTTATGCCCGGTTTCTATAAAAAAAATATGAAACCCATAACTTATCCGATAAACAGCGAATACGAGAATCCAATTATATTACGCCACGTGATCAAACTATGTATAGGCCAATAAGTGCCCTCCACGAGAGTCATGTGATAAGTCTTATTGTCTGTTTATCGAATACATAAGTTACGGGTTTCATAAATTTGTTTCCACAAACCGGACATAAATCCCTGGACTAGACGACCTTTGTAAGGGTGAAAATTCCTATAATGTAGCTTTCAGTTAACACTTCTGTCTGAAGTGTTTTTAAGACTGCAGTATGGAGGCGTGTATTCTCTCTGTGTCTATTGTAGTTTGTTGATGAGAATATTTCAAATCTGATTTTTTATTCTCAAGTCATTTGGATATACGTATACCGATGAAGAGTTCGTTGCGTGCGAAAACAAAGAACTTAGTTCAGGCTTATTTCAACTCTTCTCTATGTATCCTTTTCGGCGATCCATATTATCTGTCAAACTGGTATTGCAAATGAAACCCCAAAACTTGTTTTAGATGCTTATGCGTTTGCCGTGATTATGATCGATCATGTGCATGTCTAAAAAAGCGTTATCTTCTCTACTGGACCCTGTATTTTGCGTAAAGAGACGTGAGGCAACGGTAAATGCAGGAGATTTTTCTAGACGATTGTTTGGGTATTCTGAATTATATTAACAAAAAAGGAATTTAATTAGCATTTTACTTTTATTAATTCATTACTTCATAATATCAACTAATGGATGAGAAACCTAAATGTCACTTGTCAGTAACTGACAAAGAGAGAAGCATAAAGGTATAACGAGCATTATTATCCTAAAAAATACAAGAGATGTTATGCTAATAGCTTCTTGAATTTAGGGCGTTAGGTAAATTATTTATAAACAAGACCTTCGTTTCAAACAACG
This sequence comes from Hemicrepidius hirtus, assembly GCA_963082805.1. Taxonomy (NCBI): domain Eukaryota; kingdom Metazoa; phylum Arthropoda; class Insecta; order Coleoptera; family Elateridae; genus Hemicrepidius; species Hemicrepidius hirtus. The sequence goes on along the minus strand of OY720160.1, from coordinate 36,605,056 downwards.
AACGAGGGTAAGTTTAATAAAATAGTGCTTATCGTCTGTAAATAATAGCAAGGATCACAGCCTATCTTGTAAAATTTATAAGCAGCAAGAAAACCCGATGAAAGATGAATACAGAAAACATAATATTGACTAAGAAAATAGAATAAATATTTGTAGTCAACTTGTTATAAAGGCATATCAACAATTCTAGTTGAAGGAAGATAGAATTAGCAATTTGCGTAAAAAATATTAATATACACTACGAAAAAAACAAACATGAATTACTCAAGAAGACAAGCAGCAGCAAGTAGCAGTAATAATAATTATTGAAAATGTAATAACAATTAGGGGAAATCTGTATAGACAAAATATGTAATAAGTATTTTTGTTTATATACGAAATACAAACTAAGATCGTAAATACTGCCTAAAAATACAGGGTGTCTCTAAAATATGGTGCCATAGCTTAACCACAGACTCCGGGGATCAAAATAAGACGATTTAACGCAACTTACCTCTATCCGAAATTAATTCGTTAAAGCGCTATCGAACGCCAAAGATCTTCAAAAAATTTCTGTATTTTTAAATAACAAAAAATTGTTTTTAGCGATTAGGATGAAATTTGGGATGTGATTCTTTACTGGAAAAAGGTGTCTTTTGACATCATGTTTTTGTTCAGGAGTGTCGCGTAAGTGGTCAAAGGTTGATCATCCACAGCCAAAGAAGCTCATATCTTTTTAACAGTTCGGCCAATAGTTTTCAAAATTTTTTTACAGAGAGACATTCTTATTTCAAATATTTTTTGTCTCTTGTTTGATTTCGGTATCTGCCATACTTTAGGCTGAAAAAATTATTTTGATTGGCTGCAGTGCATTTCTTAAAACAGATGTAGTAATCTAGTTGTCCCGTATGTTGAGAAATAAATCACGAAGATACAATTTGATATAAAGTTTATTACTAGCAAGTATGTAAAGGGTGGCGCAAAATAATCCGAACCATTTCTGAATCAATGGTTCAGCTTATTTTGTACCACCGGTAAATTAATAGATTTACAGCAAATGCTCAATGTGACCACCATTTTCCCGGATGCAAAAGTTGATTCTACGCAAAAAATTGTCTCTTCGTCACTTATTTCTCAGCTTACGGGACAACTAGACTACTACATCGTTTTAAGAAATGCACCGCAGCCAATCAAAATAATTTTTTTCAGCCTAAACTATAAGAGATACCGAAATCGAACAAGAAACGAAAAATATTTGAAATAAGAATGTCTCTTTGTAAAAAAATTTTGAAAACTATTGGCCGAACTGTTAAAAAAATATGAGCTTCTTTGCCTATGGATGATCAACCTTTGACCACTTACGCGACACTCCTGAACAAAAAAATGATGTCAAAAAACACCTTTTTCCAGTAAAGAATCATATCCCAAATTTCATCCTAATCGCTAAAAATAATCTTTTGTAATTTAAAAAAATAAATTTTTTTTGAAGATCTTTGACGTTGGACAGCTCTTTAACGAAGCAATTTCGGATATAGGTAAGTTGCGTTAAATCGTCTTATTTTGATCCCCGGAATCTGTGGTTAAGCTATGGCACCATATTTTAGAGACACCCTGTATATTAGGCCTGTGTTGCGTGTAAGTTATTTGCAAAGAACCATTACATAATTTGTGATTAATGTTTTGTAACTTACATATGCACTTTCGTATTGACATAAATTTTGAAACCCATTAGGGATCATTAGTAATATTTATTACAAAACATAAAAGACAGCTAGAGTTAAAACTTTTAGTCAACCCTATAACAACCTTCAAAAATAACTTTCTATAGCTTATACTTATCTGTTTAATTACATTTCGCGGACTCGTATTTTTTTGGTATTATAAAGCGAGCAGTCAAGTACGGCGTCGTACGACGTATCGCCGTATGCGACGGTCCGTCAAATTCTGTGCGTTGACGTGTAGCATGTGGTCAGTCCACCTGACGCAGTAAAAGTAGGTACATCATGCAGCAAATATTAAATTATTCTTATGACTTAAGTGAATAAGAATTTTGATAAATTATATTAGCTATTATAGTTTGGATTTCTTTGAAAAATGGCATTGTCTCGAGCTGCTAGAAGAGCTTTGGCATTATTATTGCTAAGAAGAAGGAGAAAACGTTCTGCAAAATATTGGGTGCACCCACTTAATACACGAAGGGTGACATTAGGAGAGTACAATCGCTTATGTCAAGAATTGGAAATATTTCCAGAAAAGTATTTTCAATACTTAAGGATGTCAAAAGAAAGCTTTGATAGGCACAAATAAGACGCTCTTCTATTCCCATTTTCACCATAAATTCCTACGCGAGTTGCTGAGAAAGTTGTTGACGCATGCAGCGATACGTTTCAACTGACAAATATTTTACTCGGTACGTCGCCGTACTGCACCGTGCTGCACAGTCTTTGCTGCACCGTACTGTGTGGATTGATGTCTGTTGTTAAACATATGAGTTAAAGCCTATGCAGTGCTGCATTACAACGCTCCGGCAATCCGGCGTACGACGCCGTACTTGGTGGAATGCTCGCTTTACGGACTTAAAAAAATGTGTTATGTCCTGAATTTGAGAGATACTTTATATTCGTATCACATTATAAACGTATTCAATAATTGTAATACGTAACTCCTTTTTGAACTTTGTTAATCACATTTAAGAGACAATTTACGACCTCTATACCATTTCACCGAACTTTGCACACATTTACTGCTTTTTTTTGTTTAAAATTTCAAACTAATCCAACGTTCATTTTATGTAGTATACCTACTCAACTTTCAATTTAATTTCCAAGTGCTCGGACGTACAATCTATAGATGGACTCTTGATCAGCACGTGCAAAACGTTTCATTGGAATGGTTAAAAGTTTTACTGCGACAACTGTTCAAGCATGGTAGAAATATATTGGGGGAGTAATTTTGATTATTACCGTATCGTACAAAAAGCCATTATAAACGAGGAAACAGAAATGTATTTATTTCCAATTAATGGAACAATTTGATATTGGATCGTTATTCAGTTTGTCCAAGTGAAATGAAATTATTAAGAATATTATCTTTTTGTTTACATCCAGGCCGTAATTAAAACGAACAAGGTTTAGAAAAAGCGATTTTTCTATACCCGTATAAAATTAATTCCCTAGTTTCGCTGTACTCGCTTCTGCATTAAATATTTAATCTCGCTAGAAAATTGTCATTTTTCTCAAGTAAACATTTATACTAAACCAAAATTTCACAGTAAACCCTATAAGATTAATTATAAATACCAATATTAATGCAATTCATGTCCATTACACGCTTCGAATTAGTTTTATAAAAAAATATATATAGCCTAATTCAATATTTCTCGTTCGCATCTCGAAATAAGATATTTCAAACATTGCTCTCTATTTTGTTCTTGTTTGTCAGCAAAAGTTAGTTTCGTTTGATTTTATGGTTTGTGTTTGAAAAGCTACAAACCTGATGTGCGGGAGAGCCATCAGCAAGAATCCATTCGACCTCAGGAGTAGGACTTCCATGTGCCGTGCATACTAAACGTCCTCCTGAGGTGTTGCTGAATTCATAGCGATGTGGAGGTTCTTGCACAAACAGAGGTCCTTGCAGATCGAGGCCCCCGCTCCAAACTGCAACAAACAAAAATATTATAAAACTCGCTTATAAGAAAACAAGTTAATGGGTAATAAAAACCGCAGATTTTTGGCAAGGACAAGACTAAAAGTGATCTAAATTCAGACATGAATACGGAATTTTTTCTGTAAATTTCAGTGAAGCGAATGCTATTCCGGGCCATTAAAAATATTTATTCGGGTGGAAAAAATAAATCGATTTCTTGATATATGAAGGAAGTTAGGGGCAGTTCAGTCAGTTACATATTTTCTGGTATTTCTTAGCAGTGCATGTCAGTTGCTGATACATCATTCTTCTACTTCATTAGAGTTCAATCAGGGTTACCCGCTGCAAGGGGTTAACTACATTTTAATCTTCACGTTACACTGTCTTAGTTTTTGTTTCGTTTTCCGTTCGCTGGTTTTACTTCCTCAATATTAATGTGATTAAATGTACGGCTGTGGATTACGGAAATTATTCCGTAACCGTAACATTAAGACCAGTAAAATGTGTTGTAAAATATACGCGTGGTTGTATAAGAAGTACTATCTCCAAAACTTCCCTTAGAAAGAGATCTTTAAATGCCCCATCGAGTTTAACAGATTATTACAGAAGAGTTAAATTTTAAATGTCTATACAGTTTTAATTTTGAGTAAACCTGCGCCATTATTCGTTTAGATGTTGACTGATTTTGAGTGAATATCAAACTCTGATCTTTTCTTGCCTTTATCCAATTTTGGGGAGAATTTTTGAAGCCTGTCATTACCAGAAAATCAAATTTCCGTGAGAAGAGATTTTAATCTGAGAACCATGGTCGTGCCTGTTTGTTTTGTTCATTCTAGGAAATATTTTTGTAAACAAGCGGATACCGACAGGGGTTACAGTGACCCAACAACTGAGCGCGTGTAAACTCGGCTTGTGAAAAATAGTGAACTATAATTCACAAACTGCAACTAATCTAAAGTCAGTGGGGAGCCCGACTGACTTTAGGTGAGTTGCAGTTTGAGAATTATTTTTCACAAGCCCAGTGGACTTGTGAATACATATGCTCAGTTGTTGGGCCACTGTAAGCCCTGTCGGTATCCGCTTGTGAGAATGTGCCGCATCGTAAGTGCAGTGCTATTAGTATAGCGATACTCCTAGTCGCATATTGCAATTGAGAAGAATGGTTCTGTTTATTTTTAATTATTTCTTGTTATTTAGTTTGGGTCTTGAAATTTGGGTATTAGTAATTTTTGTTTACTCTGCAACAAAGTTTTATTAAGCTGCTATAATCACTAAAAACTGAATCATAAGGAGGGAGTAAATTTGTAACTTGTTATAAAAGATACAGACTTTTATTATTACGCTGATGGTTATGTTCTTGTTTGAAATATGTTTAATATTTGGAATTTATGAAAATACATCTTATCACGTTAGTTGCGGAGCCTTGTAAAAAGCAAAGGTTCTAATAAATTGCTAAAGTTTCGTTAATCCTGAAATCATCAGATATTCCTTTCCAGTTTTTGTAATAACATAAGTTTTATCATTCCAACATAAAATTCTATTACGAAAATATAAGTGCACAAACTTTTTCCAAATACGTTTTGTTACGAAATATTTACTAAAATCACAGAAAGAAACGGAAACAAAACGCGAGAAGTTTCCGGAAACTCAAATAGAATAGAACTCGCAAACTTTGTATTTACACATTCTGAAATTGAAACGACTACTAGTTCCGTTTTGCCATAGCTTTATCTACTTTTAAAGGCGACGTCATGAATTTGTTAGATTCCGGACACAATTTTACTTCTACAACCTTTAATTTGTATAATAGCAGTCATCCTATAAGTAGCACTCCTGATTATTCATTACAAATTATTATAAACCGGAAAATTCGGTATTCTCAAGCACTCGTTATAAACAAAACATTATTTTCGCCTTTCTTATGTTTAATGAAAAATATAAAAATAATATTTTTCAGATAATATCTGGCATATAGTTAAGGAAACTGAAAAAAATAATTCATTACATCCTGGATAAATCTTGGAAATGTTCCATCGTAAACTTATTCCCATTTTAGAGAATTATGAGGTCTGTGAACTAAACTCAAGCCATTGGCATGATTCCCATTCTATGTTGTTTGAACGCTGAACACTAGTTATATTGCTACACTTGTTCGGTAAATTAAGGCAAGTTACGTAACTTGAATTGATAGTTCCCTAGGGACAAATTACTGGGATAAGAAAATACGATAAAACTAATATTTGCAGGTAGTAATTCAACATCTTACAACTACTACTTTAAACTAAGATTAAAGTATTTCAAATCTCTGTTAACTTTAGGGTTAATGTAGGCGTCCTTTGGTCCTTTGTATCAGGGTTCCTTACGCCGAAGGCAAATTAGTAGTGGTGTATAGAGGTAACGGGAAATGAATCTGGGTTCACTAGGCTATCCTAAGTTTCACTTTCAGTCACCTCCGTGATAGACGAACCATTAATGAAGTAGTGGAGGATTAATTTCAGTAAAGTGTAACTGTAAACAGCGGTAAGTCCATGTAACATGATGCTGGCCGCCATGCATAAAGGGGCCAAATTTCCTGTCTATTAACCTTCTAGGGCTTGAATTTGTGGTGGTGAGTGGTAATTCAACGTTATGGACTACGTAATCTGGGGTAGAGTGTACAATATAGGCCAGCAGTTCGCATTAAGCCAGCCGTGGGTGATGATTAACCGGAATTAGGGGTAACATCTGCGCTGAACCGAAGAAGTACCCAAAATCGCTATTAAGCACGCTGTAACTGTTTGCACTTCTTTCGTTTCTTTTATATTTTCACAAGATGTTAAATCACGACTTTCAATAAAGAAGGTCTCTCCATACGTAAAACCTATTAAAGAACTAGAAGAGTAATAAACTGTTTAATGTCCCAAATGTGTCAGGTTGTCTCATGTTGAACTATGGTGATGCTGAACTTCGAAATTAAGGGCCAAATTGCCCTGCTAAAGTTTATGTATAAGTAATTACTCTGCTGCAAATAAAGACATATTCTGTTCCCCCAGTCTAGATGATTTAGTATTCCTCAATGTTCGAAACTAAGAACTGCAGTTATGATAGTTGATTCATTTAATTTTAATCTCATATTAAAAGAACTGGCTACAGAAAGCGCAAAATAGGGTCAATGGATAATTCCTGGACAAGTTTATATCCTACGGCGGATATATCATTAGTTTGGAATATAGTTCAAAAGTTAGTATCCGTAACCATTTTAATCTGCGATTAAGTTCCTATTTAAAAATATACAGAGCTGTTCACTTAAAAGTTTTTAAATACAACCCAACATACATTTCTCCAATGTTAGTAGAGAAGTTAAAACATTAAAAAGAAACTACCTTGATCCATATTATAAAATAAATTGTAGTTAAGGTAATCTATGAAAATGAATGTTGGGTTAAAAACTTTTTAGTGTAATCATCACCCCCGAACAACCCTGTATGTTAAGTTAGTGGAAAACAAAGAACAGTCTTAACAATATACGGTTAATTACATACTACCCGTTCCTGGGAAAGGTCAGATGGCACCCAAGTCGGTCACAAATGAGGGCCCCCCACCTACTATAGAAGCCATATCAACATACCGAGATTCTCCAATTTCCATTGTGTTTTTAAAAGTATTTTGTGCTGTTCGCACACTGAATTGATTATGTAATTATTTTAGATTAGAATTGTGGTATTATTCCATCGCCGTTGGCTATATGTAATAAGAATAACTCAGACTTTGGTATTGATTGAAGGATTGGAATTTTGGTGGAATGTAGACGAACGTAACACCCCGCACATGATAAGAAACACCGAGAGGGGTGGATCGTGGAGGCGAAGGGTTCGCCAATCTCATAAGTATGACGGTGTGCTTATGCTGTGAATATAATTATATTTATGCACATGATAATAGTTTTGTTGTTTATTCAAGAATTGCATCATAAAAAATTGAGTAAAGGTCCGCTAGATAGATATGTGTGTTCTTGGCTAAAAATAGTCTAGTCAACCGATATTCAAAAACGAAAATGATAAAAAAGATCGACGTTTGTCGCCTCATCGCGATGGGAATCCTCATCCACAAGACCACTGTAACATCTCTTTTTTAAGGGATAGTGAGAAAAAACCTTAAAACTTTTCGGTCTGTATAGCCCTCCCCAAATACAATTTCTGAGTACGCCATTATGTTAACTCATTACAGGGCCAAACTAAATAGATAAGATTTCCCTAGGTGCAGTTCTAAATAAGGAAAAGGAAAAATAATTGATTGAACGCCGCTAAAAAACGCCATTTCATTAATTTTCCCTCCCCCCACCTAATAAGTTTTAGCAATAAAAAAAAAGATTCCGTCACTAGAAGGTTATTTCAAATCTATTTACCTATTTACAACAAAATACGTCTGCGTTCACAACTAAATGAATATATAATACACAGAATTTTACACAGAAAATATAGAACCCCAAAAATATCAGTCCCAAATCAACTGTAGCGCACCTTATTCCGTGAATAATATAAAATTGCTGAAAACGTGAAAGTCCCTTTCTCTGTGTTAAGTATTACCCCCCAAACCACCTGTTAGTGCCCTCCTGCTCTTTAATAATATAAAATGTCACGAATCGCGCTCCTTTAACAAAAATTGCCTCAAAACCATCCCTTAAATAATAATAACCAAACATGTTGGAACAGTATCTCTCAGTATAACGAATGACGAATTTTTAAACCACTTTAATTCTCAACAATAAAGGTTGTCCAGAAATGTTTGATATGTTTTACGAATAGATAAATCTTTTATTTAGTTGTAGTGTAGGTACGCATAGTTGCATTTATTAATGGGCCAACTTCGAAGTTTGAACTATTAGTCGTTATAGCAACTTCCAGTGTTTATAGTTAGTATTAGTAGAAGTAATGTCCACTGCTCAATGTATATTATAATCAATATACAGGGTGGTGACTTGCACGACACAGTAAAGAAATTGAACCCACGATATTGATGTCGTTAGAACGAACTTACTGGTCTTGAAAGACATGCTTTATAGAAATTGCTGTTTATAGAAAACGTTTACAGGCGGATAGGTAGCACCAAAGAATATACAGAAAATTTATCCACAAACCTTGAACAATATTGAATATTGGATATGTTCACCAATATATGAAACTAGCTTTCCCATTATCCGTAGACATATATCACGTTTACGTAAGGATAAAAAAGTAAAGACTAAAACCTTTGACAAGTGTAAAACATAATCAGTTTATCCCACTAATTGTATGGTTTTATTCATTATTCAATCAATCATATACCTACAACAGGACGACTGTTTGAGTCTATAAATAAATGGATTCTACAGACTCAAGTCTGGTCGATTAAACTCAATTTATCTTAAAGGGCTGAAATTCCCCAGGAAAGCATGTTTGGAGAGGGTAAATCACGTTGAATCGGCTTAATTTTATTCGTACAATTCACTGTTTTTACAGCCTCCCGCAGTCTTCTGGGAGTATCTTTTGTTCTCGTATGAACAAACAGCGTTTATTAGATTTAAAATAAATATAATGGAGCTACATAAAGTTTAAAGTAAACGCGTAAAAGGAGCAGTTTGTTTTATAAATTGAGTTTCAAAACACTAGTTTCCATGAAGAAAAGATTGAATAACATGGAAGCAAAAGATTATAACGTTTCTATAATATTATTTTTAATAAATATTGTATTCATCTCTAAAAAGGATTCGTTTTTTGCCTCTTATATCTTTAATTAAACATAATGTGTGTTACATTGTATGGCAGAGCTGGAAATACTAACACAGTTCTATTTAGAACCATTATTCATACCCCTATTAAAATTTAGTATTAATCATCTAACCGTTAAATTAAGACAACTTACAACCGTATATTTTCATAAATATGACAATAAACCACAAATTCTTTAGCGATTATGTCTTTTATTGTGTTAGGCAACGTTGGTTATTTAATTACTAACGGTAGAGTTTCCAAACGGATCCGTAACCAGATTCTCTCTGATTTATTCCTTTTGTTTCGATAATTTCTGTTACAAATGAGAACAGCAGGTAGGTTGTTGGCAAATTACATAAGTCATTTGTTACAATTAGTTTTCCCAGAAATAGATCAGTACCTATTTACAATAATTACGGTTTTGCTCAAACTATGTTGTGGAATACATTTCCATAATTTAATAACTTTTCTTACTAATCAGACATTTCATTGAACGTCCAGACAAGTTAGGTTACTCCTACAAGTAATCCAGGATTAGCATTCTGTGTAGTGTAGGTAGCTTTTTACAGCTTAATAAAATGTAACATGTTTTCAAGTGGAAAATAAGTCTAGTCTCTTGGGGGTTGTAAAATTTCGTATTAAAAACAACAGTAAAATGATTTAATTTGTTATACTTGCAAACATCGCATGAAACAAGCAGGTTAAACATTATACCTATGCTTTGTTTTTCACTGAAATTAATTTGCTACTAAGAAAATAAACCCTGATGAGTCAGAGGTTTGTTTATTTTTCAAATTACAGTTAACCTTTCATTTTACGAATTTACAACTAGCGAATTGTTTTGCAAAATGGTGCCGCAACGCGAAGCTACCCTATCTATGCAGGATATTTCAGATATCCATGCTAGCAAAAATACCTCCAAACATTTTCTATTTGGAAAATTTGTTTGAAAAAAACAGACATTTTCTAGGAGGACAAATAATGTTCAAAATTATATAATTATCATCTCTTCGGTATGGGTAATGAGGAGTCTTCAGTCATTTTTGCTCTGTAATACGGGTTGGTAGGTGGAGTGTTATGTATACTATACCACCGTAACAATTTTATAAACATATATTGGATTACTCTTAATTGCCGGTATTTAGAACAGGCTGGAGAGTTTTTGTACCACGCACTGTAGGTACCATTTTTAGGGCTGCGGGTAGAACATCAAACAAATGCGAAGAACAAAATCAATTAATGAACCGAAGGCCAAGTTCTCAAAACTGAGACGCATGTAGATGATGGAGGAAGACCACACCGGACAGAACCTTTCTTTTGCAGAATCACAACCCCTGCTTAATGGAGGAAACTCATTTTAAGACGAACATGTTTTCTGAAGATGGTACCTATACTAAATCATTTTCAGTTTAGAAGATCAAGCAAAAGGAGCTAACCCAATGGTAATTATTTTATTAATTATAATTATTTCAACATATTACAATAATTGTTGAAAATGCCGTCGTGCAACCTGTAGTATAAGCATTCTAGCTTTTATAATTGAGGAAATAGACCCCCCCCCCCCTGAATAATTATTGTTTGCCGAAATATTGGCACGAATGGATCCACCTGTAGCCATAATCTTAGTAATGAGCACGAGAGCTTTCAGTATATGCGTGGCTCTTAATGTTCCCCTAGAGATAGGGGGAGAGCCAGGGAGCTAGGTGAGCTCGATATCCAATCAACTGCAACTAGATTTATTATGTATTAAAGTATTCTGTATTAACCCATTTAATTATGAAAATTTAGCCCCCAGTTGTCCCGCGTCTACTTGACCGCGTGCAGATGACCGCGCTTAGTTGGCCGCGCCAACTTGTCCCGTTCCACCCAAGATACCCTGTACAGATGATTTGATTCTTACAGTTCATACTGAATTTTCCTTGTCTTGATAACGTGAATTCGTGTCTTTGTGCCAATCCAACGAAGATGTTTACATCTTTACTGTGTTTCTTTCAACGAATCAATTTTTGGCATAATTTTTGTCTATTACAAAAAAAACATATTTTAAATTTATGACATTAGTTTTGTTATATTATTCCAAACCTGTCTGAATGACTTATTATTAAGAATGTATATATCTGATTGTATTATACTACACAATGCTTGTTCTAAAGGTGGGATGAAGTTTCGAAGATTGTTGATCTTACAATTCAGATGTCTTGTTTTACATGTTTTCTTAACAATATAATTTTAATTGTGGAAAATCAAATAGGTAGTAGCTTAGTTTGTATATATGGAAAATATTTGTTGTCTACAACAGATTTTATAATTATCTTGAAAGTTATGAACGTGGTTTTGTTAAACTAAATTCTGTACAAACTAAGTTAACAATTGACGATACAGGTAGGAAATTTCTGTATAATATACTTTAGAGTTTAGATTAATAAACTTTAGCAAAGTTGTCAATATAAATTTTCAAGTGACATGTTGAGTTAATAATATTTGTGTACGTAATTAAAATGAATATCTTTGTTTGTATTGGAACTTTATTAATTGTTATATAATTATTACTAGAATGTATTCTAAACTTGGGATCCTTACTCTTGGTATCTTTAGCACGATATATCATTAGTCGCAACAGAAACTGGAACACTATTTTTATCCAAAATTTTGATTTTGATCTCGCATAAGTATTATTTGATTCGATATTTCTAAAAATATATAAACCAATACCTACGTTAATTATAAAATTCAATCTAATCCCGATTTTTAATTTTAATGAAGCTTCTTGGAGGCTGAATTTGTAGGTTCATTTTTTCCAGCAGTGAAAAATAGAAAAGGCACGTTTCGTAATACCCCAAGCAATGATAATTTTAGGGTAATAGGAAACAGAGAAGCAAAAGCTGTCATGTTTCCTTCAGAGAAATGAAAAAATCTTGCAAGGAAGTAACGTTCTTAAACTTATAAATCACTTTGGGTCGTCTACGGAAACCACAAAAATGCACACTAAACTTTTGATACCTACCTACTTTGTATTTACCCGCGATATTTTAGACAGAATTTCAAACTCGTTAATCCTCACAATTATTTTATAATTATGCGAATTCAACTTTAATTTTCCAAACAGTATGTCTGAAAGAATATCTGATATTTCATTTTTTTAGCAATGAAAAATTCTTATTCTGCATTTTTGTGAACGCCATGAGAAATAAAATAATCCATTGTGTGTATTAAGGGGTTACATTTCAAGTCTTACACCTACACGCCCGAATTTTTCGGTCTGTAGGTTCATTCGGTTCTTGAACACGAGGACTTAGGGTGAAACACCAGTTAATAATAATAATAATAATAATAATAGGTGGCTTGAGTTATAATTCTAGCCACCGTACTAAGTGAAATGCCGAAGGCATTTATAACCCTGTTACAGGTGCTATGATAATCTATTTATGAACATTACATTTGGGTATTGTTACAAGTATATCACATCGTAGTATCTTTTCTATTAGAATGTTTATTTATAGAAAAAACTTCATACGCGTATTTTATAGCATCACCACTATCGATTTTCCTCCATAAGTCTATAAGAAGTGTCTTTTCTCATATTTAACAACGGTTTAGAAAAGCTGTAGGTAGCGAATTCGCAAAAGAAAACCTTCATGTCTGCCTCTTTCGGTGTGATCTTGATGATTCCCTCAAACTCTTGGCGAACCCTTCCGCAAACATCACGTAATCCGATACCCTTTTGTCTGTCTTCACTGACATCAACACTAGGCTTTCTTAGCAAGAGAAGTAGTATTCTCCCTTTGCTTCTTTCAGGATTGTGATAATACTGTCACTGGAAAGTATTAAGTTGCTTCATTATTTTTCACATCCTTTTGAAAACGTCCCACACAAAATTTTCCACATTAATAAATACGTAATAGTTGAATTTATATCGCGCAGTAACGCATTGCTAACTGTTTTTGTTCGGTGGAATTCATGTGTCGCATTAACCGTAATTATTACGACCTGTTTCAATGGGATTGTAATACTGAATTTTAGTTTGGTATGTGAGTAACACGAGTCGCTTTCATAATTCACATTTTCCATCAACTAAATGACATTTTTAATATTAAAATTTTACGAGGATTGCGCTAGGTTATATTTTACGAACCCCCGGGATTCCAATAACGGACGGAATGGGCAATGGCGATGCTATCTTGAAATTTGTATCTGGCCTGAAACTTTCCATCTCCATATTTAATATATACATCGTGTTTCGTCGTATATATGTTAAAATATTGCCTTTTCGCCAATAATAACAAGATCATTTCTAACGAAATTGTGCGACCGTGCAAGGTAAAATATGTACTAGTGTTGTTTTGGAGGTTGTTTTCTTAGAATTTTTATACCAAAAAAAAAAGACAGAATCGAAACTAGTCTTGTAGAGCGGAAAATTATTTAAATGTAATTATTAATTTAACCTAAGCTATAAATTTTGTAAAATACTGTAAATGTATTTCACGGCCAATTAATCTGTTTTAAAATTTTAAATTTGATTTCATATTTTCGTCTATCTATAGGATAAGCCGATTTGTAGTAAGAATTAAATAAAACAATGATGTACAGATGTATGACAATATAAACAAGCCCAAAAATGATTTCAATCAAAACTCATAAGTCGTGGCTTACAAGCAGAAATACGATATTTGAAAGTTCAATTAAAAATGTACAATCCGAAAATATTCAACAGCTCAATTTCAATTTTAAAAATCCGGAAAATTATTTCAGCAGTTTTTATTTGCATGCCCCAAATTAACAAAAAAACAACCAAAGTTTTTAAAGTGTTTTAATTACCACGCAACCGTAGTTGTTGTTTGGTTCAGAAAGCTCCAAACAATTTTGAGTGTTTTAATATTTCTCATTTCGCTTGGTTTTGTTCTAAGTTTGAGGTTCGCCTCCAATTAAAATTAAATAGAAATGCTAACTTTGATTTTCCAGACAAATCGAGTAGAAATGTTAGATGAAGGCAATTAGGAAGAGAGTGAGTTTTCCGTAGTTCGTGATTTTGTAATGCTTCTTAATAATCCAGAAGGTTTTTCCGATATTTAATTTGAAGTAATTACCAAGGAGTGGGTTTATTAATATTTTTAATTATAATTTAAGAAGTTCACATTTTTAATCCACGGGATTACAAGAACACGCCATCTAACCCATTGGTTCCATAAGACTTTTTTTAGCCTATCGCCCACCACTACTAAAAACCTGATGACCCATTTAGTTCGGATGACCACCTTAAGTCGTTGGTTGCAATTTTGATATCAACCTTGTTAGCAAATATTGACCTCATAAATAAATTCTTCTCAAAGAGTTACACAACCCGGCTACTACGGCTAAGCCGGATTCATAGAACCCATAGCCATACTGCAGATAATGAAGGAATCGGCGTCAGCGTAAAAAGAGGCAAAGAAGAAGAAAAGAAAAGAAAGAAGGCGATGATACATCCTGTATTTATGTACCTACAAAGAAAAAATTTTGTATATTAAAACAAACCAATTCTTTATATTTATATGAAATGCCCCTCTCTGTGTTTTTATTGATTTTGCATTTGCAAACAAATGACGGTGTTGTGAATACCACTTAAATTGTTACATCGCGATATTTTTACGTTTCACCTTTTCCTTTGTTATATTTCCAGTCGTATCTTTCCAGATATATCCTGGCCCTTTCATCCATTTTCGCCCTCTTCGCTTTTTTTACTTTGATTGTAGGGTGAACTTAAATAACCTCTTGGCTGACATATTATATTTCTTCCAGTTTAGATTTGATGTTATATTTTTTATTTAATGTTTGTTTTCAATCTACTCGGACCGTTAACGTTTTCCCTATTTTTTGCATCTTGTTACCCTAAGAAGTCGGAGTAACATGAGACGGAAAAAATAAGAATCGGTTTTTAACTTTTGCATATAAATGGAATTGGGAACCGGAACGTTTCTATGTTTGCAAAGATAATGAATTTAATATCTAATAACGAAGGGTATCTAAGTGTAGAAGGTCAGCATGTATAGCATTAAGCTTTGTATGGAGTCGGTACGAAATTGATAGTTCAAAGGTTGGGTAAAGGCATGAGCCGCTTAATTAGTTAATTCAGTTATAATCTCCCAGTAGTATTAGAACAGCAACCTCGTATTGTTACTAAAACTTGGAATTAATATTACACCAGCGAATTTGTTACAACTGTAACTTGTAGTAGACCTGGCATCTTTGTGTAACTTCGACATTAACATTAATCACAAAAAATTCAAAAGAGTTAGATTCAGTTATCAACGTTTGCAACAATGTATTGTGTTTAACGAAACCGGTAGTGCTTCGGAGGGAACGTTACTACGGTGTCAGCCACGTTTGTTATACAAATATCTTTAGTAATTCCATTATGTCAAGATGGCTCATAGACCATGCTGCTTGCAAATAATTAAAACAGATCTAAATTTAAACCTTAAAGACTTTTAGTGTAGCGTTGGCCTTTGAACACTTCTTGTTATTAGCCTCTGCTGGATATTATTAAGTAAAAAAAAACGAATAGAAATTAAGTGATTGTTTTTAACAAAAAGGCAGAATTAGCATATACAGTGTGTCCACGGATTGCGTGCATGTAAGGTGTAAATGACAATTTTTTTTAGAGTTGGAGCTTCATGTTCTGAGGATCGCTCCTGCTTAGTGTCAAACTAAGATATTGAAAAAAGAGCCAAATCAATTAATATACAGGGTGTTTTTTTGGCCGGAATCTAAAAATTAGTCAAGAGTAAACTGTCTTTATTTTAGCAGATATAACAAAAATGTATTAGAAAAAGTTGTTTAGAATTAAAAGTTATAGAAGATTTTCAATTTTTATGCAAATCAGCCTAGTACTTTGATTTTTTTCATCAACATGAGATTTTTTATTTGTGGTTAGTGGTTTTAATGAACCATGCAGTACTTGAAAAACAAATAATTATTTATTAAAAAATACTAAACCTTATTTGTTACAAACATGAGTTCAACAGTATTGGATGTTGATGAAAAAAATCAAAGTAGGCTGATTTGTATAAAAGTTGAAAATCTTCAATAACTTTTAATTCTAAACAACTTTTTCTAATACATTTTTGTTATCTCTGCTAAAATAAAGACAGTTTACTCTTGACTAATTGTTAGATTTCGGCCAAGAAAACTTGATTTGGCTCATTTTTCCAATATCTTAGTTTGAGACTATAAGCAGGAGCGATCCTCAGAACATGAAGATCCAACTCTAAAAAAATTTGTCATTTACACCTTATAGTATGCACTGAACACACTGTATATACAAAAAAATTAAATTTCGCAGAATTTGCAACATGTAGCAGCCATATCGGTCCTGATGGTAATTGGAACGGCAAGGAAAGCGTTCCTTGATTGTATAAAATCCTACAACTGCCTCTCAATCATAGTAGTGATTGATTTTCGAACCCTAAAATCAGGATAAGAACAACGTAATTGGAAGGTTTCAATCGATCACTGCTAACTTGATCTTTTTTTATACCCCAATGCTTTAAATATTAAGATTGCAAAGTTAGTAAATACACATAGGGAGAAGAAAATAGCTTCGTGTTCGGATGCTATATTCGCGATTTCAGATCGGATAGTTTAGCTAGATAGGGTAGCAGTATGAGGGAGGACTGCAGTTTATATCCGGAATGGAGACATCCGGCCTATACTCGATGTAGTATTCATAACTCCACGAGTTTATAGAAATCCAAAAAGATAGAGTAACACGAGATCCATAAAATGTTGTTGATTAAAGAAAAAAAAAACAGTAACTAATCAAAAGTATGCCGGAATATTAGTAGAATTAGGGGCGGTTTATTAACTTCCAACCAACGGTTAATTGTCATGGATACGGGTTGTTATAACGATGACAGTTGAGCGTTGGTTAGCTTAACAAGGAGTTACCTATGGATTGATAAACTAGCCCTTAATTAAAGTAAAGTTTCTGAACAGAACAGTTAGAATTTAGTTCTAGGTTTTTGAAAATCTGTAAGAGGGTGGATTGGCGCCATATATTTCATCTATGTCACGTTGTGTCATTTTACAACACCACGGCTGGCAGGCTTTCAGTCAAGACAATAGTATCAGTTGCAGTCCGTTAGCGACACGTATTGTGCAAACCGTAACAAGCATAATGAAAAATAATAAGACTGTACAGAACATGCATCTGCCAACGACGACACCACATTATTGTTTCCGAGGATTAATTTTAAGATACGTCTAAGAAAAAAGCTTCAATTTAACTTTTCATAAGCTTTCATTATGTTGTTTTTACGGATTCATGGAAAATGCGTGTTTTGAACTTTGTTGTTTCGTAAACAAAACAAATTTAAATGAAAAATGATATAAAATTTAAATCTGAGGAAAATAATATCCAACAATTTAGGTAGATGTGAAAAAGGCCCTGTATTTATCATTAAATTATTTAGAATACCTTACGAGGTAATCAATTTTAGTTAACTGCTTCTAAAAAGTATACATTTACATCAATTAATGGATGTGAAGTAATTGGTTCATGGATGTGAGTTCAGTAAAAGTTCAAGTACTAGTATGGGTTTGTCGAAGGTTCACAGTTTGGTCGAAACCGTAAAGCTCCTTAATCCGGTTGGGTCAGATATCCGGCAAACATATCAAAACTTTTCTCTTCAACTGCAACGAGTTATACTTTTGAAACAGAATTTCATAATAATTCAGTTGGTAAAATAATAAAGTGTAGCAAAAAGTATATGCAATGTTTTTAGTCAAAATATAATCTACGGGATTTGTACCCGAATGATACTGCGATAGATTCGCTCACTTGCACAGCCTCGGCGCGTGCGCCTCGGCCGCAATATGAGCTCAACACAAAAAGAACTCTTTCTACTCCTAATAATATAATATACTATTATTTTTTCGATGTACGATATTGAACAATAAGGTTAACAAAAAAGAAAAAGGGAAACTAAACTATAACTAACAAATAGCTAGTTACAACCATTTAATCCCCTATCTATCTTTCAAAGTCTCTGAGATCCCTATAGTAAGACGCGAATTTGTAACAGCATGTTGCAACAAATGATACTTATCAAGTCCTTAATCGCTTTTACAAACTTCTCATTTAAAAGTTTCAATCGCATGGATTACATATGTATTCGATTTCAAGGGGCGCAATGTTTAAGCTTGGACCTATTACCCCAATCTTGTTGTTACAGCACGGATTGTGATAACAGGACAGCTGAAGATAACCGCAATTCCGAGAATAATGGAAAGTCAAATGAGGTTGAAATATTAAATAGTTGCCAGCAAAAACCTGTGAGAGTTCCTCGTCATTTTGCTCAACTATGTCCATTTTCCTCTCATTCAAGGCGAGCGTGTAAAGAAGGTAAAGATAAAAAATTGAACAAACATAAAAGTTTCAGTTTCATGAAATATGTTTAGAATTTTATCCTACAGGTATAGATAATAAATCAACTAACCATGTAAGTAGCTCTCGCTTAATCCATACTTTAAATTTACATTTCAGAAGTTTATACAGAAAGATTCTGATAAGGTAGTATTTAGTTTACACGCTATAAATTTGGTAAAATTTGTACTATCACGATTTAGTACACGAAAAAATAACATAATAAACTTGTTTTCGTAATTAATGTTCCTGACACAGACATTTAAAATTCTCATTAAATTTAATCCTCTATTACTAAAATTTCTAAGCGTCACGTAATACACAAATTCGATAATTTTAGGTGGAGTAGATACATACTGGAAGCAGATGTTGCTATGCCAATAAGTAAATTGGTTTGGTATCAAAATTAACATTGCATGTATATATTAGTAACGATGTAGCTAAAGCTATACAAACATTTCATGTTCCAGAATTTAATTTCCCAAAATCAAACTTGTTGTGTTTTCGCTCACTCGGCTTACTTAACCACCAAGGGCCTTTTAATTGCCGGGAAGCCAAAGAAAAACTAGGAGCTTGTAATACTAACCGACCCGTAACTTTACGGAAACTACGAATAATGAATGGTCGATCCTAATTATGTTACAACAAAAATTATTATTAAAATACTAAACAATGAAAGAAATTGCTTGAAAATTTTCTGTACTACCGGCTGCAACTCGGAATGGAGTTGTTCCACATTAAGGAGCAAAATTTCTTATAAAGAAAATCGGCCATAAAAGAGTCATTAAAAGCCTACAATTCCTGCAGGGGTGCTACAATCTAGGATCGGTAACATGAATTCGCATTTAATAAAAAAGAACACGAAATGAAGGCACGTTGAAATTATACGTAAAGTGTGTTGCCTATTGTAGCGGCTTAAGGGGTTACACTATCAAATGGACACACTATAGAATTATAGATGATTCCAACATTCGCTCGCTGCGCTCGTTCGTGACGGAAACTTCATCCACGTGAATAACAGCCATCATTCTACGCTCGTTGAAAAATGTACTATTATTAAATAAATGTTTAGAAAACAAACTATTCTGTAATTGGGAATAACCTTCGAGTTACTGTAACATTTCTGTTAATATTTTATAACTTTATTTTTAGTTTACGAAGTTCTACTTCTTAAATGTTTCTTTTCCAATGCCGCGTGTTCTATTAAATTACCCTCTTCAGAGCCATACTGTTATAAAACCTGATAAAACCGGTAATAAAAAAACATACAAATGCATGCTACATTATGTATAAACATTTTAAGGAAACTAGAAGTTAAAATTGCACTTTAAAAGTCTATATAGGGAGTAAAATAATAAACTAAGTTAGAAACTCTTAGGTAAACGTAGGAAAAAGCGAATTTACATGCATAATTACGCACAGTTCAGTAACTTACCCGCGATGTACATCCACGTAATATTTATACTTAATTTTACACGAGTGTAAAGTTTAAATTTAATACAGAAGAACTTTAAAACTCCGCTCGTTAAATAAAAAGTTAAAAAACAAAACCCATAGCTGTTAGATAAGAACTTAAGCACCCTTCCGTGTATAGACTTTAATTATGTGAACGCAGCAATTACCGTAATACTATTTTGATCTCGACTGAAACTCACTCTAAAATGAAATTTTTAATTAATTAAATCCTAAGAATGAATAGTCTCCCATACACGAATACATTTCCAGAAATCGAATAATCCTGCAGCGAGAAAAACGGAACTCATTAAATATATTGCATCGACGATCTGAAAAGAAACCGGAATTGCTAGCATTTCACGTGATCACTTATGTCGGAGAAAACAACAAAAACGAAAGAGATCGTCAAGTTCGTAGATACGGAAAAGTCAAGAAGACGGACGTGCGGAACTGTTTTTCGTTTCGTATTTTGCAATGCAAATAAGTTGCGGTTTGCGGGGAATTTTTATTCTGACAAAAGGGTTACGATCCTGTCTCAGTTTGAAAAATGGAAGGAAGAAAATGCAAAATTATGGGGCGGAACTTATCACGATGTGCTTCACGCACATACCCTTACAGAATATATGTGTGCGCCCTCGAATGTTACGAGATGCCCGTTTGAACGGAAATCATTACCCTAGTGTCGAGCTAAGACAAAAATGGGCTGGATAAAATTATGCAAGACGAAACGAGTTTCGAGGGAGCTATAAACCTACCGAAGCCTAAGAAGATATGTAACTGTGGGTGTTGTCAAATTCGGGAATCTGGAATCAATTCTTTGAAGGCACGACTCTGCACAAGGAATAAATTTTCTTAACGAAGTTAGGATTCCTTTCATCACGTCCACGCTGTTATCATTTAATAGACTTCACTAAAAGCGTCTCATCAATATTTATTCCTACATACAAATTAAATAATGCCTTTAACAGGGCGGTACCATTTAAAAATTAAAGTTTCATCTACGAGCAGAACAAATAAAAGGTGAAGTGCAAAGTATCAACAGCGTTTCGGGTGACATTCGCATGAGGGTGCAGGGGAGGGCGTAGCAGGAAAACGCGAAGCGTGACCTATGGAGCACCCCAGCCGCTACGGCTCGTTACCGCCATCGATTTCTTTAAAAATGCAATGCACCTCTAATTACAGAATAGTGGTTAGCTGCGCAACCGCGACCTGAACGATAAAAACAATCCACAACCTCCTCCAGTGTTTTCCACCTGAAACTACAGTTACAAATCCTTCTGTCTGCCGTTTCTTGGGATCATTAACGATAATAAATAAGATTTCCATCCCTTACCGTATTCGTTATGGACCATTACATAATCGGAATTGAAATTTGATCCGAAGCCTGCTGCGTGTCTAACAGAAAATTTAGGTATCCGTCTATTTGATTAAGTATTAAAAGGGTATATTGAGTTTAAATCAATTTTCTGTAACGCGATATTGAAAAATGATGTAGGTACATATTCGGGCAAAGCCGAAATGTTACCCAGCAGAAAATATTTTAGTATAAATGATAACAAATGCTTTAACCACAGCCCTGTGACCTTAAAACATTACTTATGACTAGAATATCGAATAAAGGATGTTTCTGAAAAATTAATTTACTATCCCTGAAAATATAATTCCTCCCAACCATATTATAGCAGTAAATGTATGGAAATTCATTTCAAACGAAACATAATGGTCAATATCCTGACGAGATGACGCATTCATTTATTATCTCGTAGAGTAAGAGTTATTAGGGTTACTAAGCCTCTGGCTATTCTTTTGAGAATAATGCTAATATAAAAGAAAGTTATAAAATTAAAAATGAAGATACAGGAAAAGGTAAGAACATCGCAGTAGCGAAGGACAGTGAGATACGGAGATCAATTCTTGAAGAGGCCAAGGCAGAACCAGGGTTGTACACCGCAGCTATTCTTCTGGCATAGCAGATAATCGCAACGAAATGAGAAGAAGAATTCCAATTCATTTAAGGTTTATGTAAGTACGTCATTACGTTGATATTACTTGTCATTGCAGAAAGGTAAATATTGAGAAAGGTCCCGCAGACAGATACCTGCGGGTTTCTGGACATAAATAATCCAGAGGGTTAATTGATCTTATCTTGATTATTTTGTAATTACTCATCCTCGAAGTGTGGGTCTTTCTCGCAGAGGTGGGATAGTCCTTTCCTGAATATAGGGTTTTGGAAGTCAAATAACAGCGACAATAAACTTCACGGACAATTAATTACTTCTAGAATACCGTGCAAGCTCAATTACCACGAGCGAACTGTACATGATCGTCTACGAAAAGTTATTTTTCCGTGTTTAAAAATATGGACCATTCCGTTATTTGCAAATCTATGTAAAAAACAGCGATTTAAAAAAGAAAAAGTTTAAGCGAAAGAAGTTTTGAAATAATCCTAAAATAAAAATTTAATATTATAAAGGCTGTTCGTTAATGATTCATAGAAACTGAAAGGTATTTATTTTCGTTCTTATCTTGTTTTGTCAAAACTGCAATTTACTTGCAACAGCTTTGATGAATCAAAGCTTTTTTCAAATTACTGTATTTGCATTGCTTTACGTTAAATTTTCTATGCAAATTATTTGCTTAATTGGTTGTCTCGTTAGTAGGTCCTTGTCTTCTCTTCTACTTAAAAGGGATACCTCCAAGGTTTTATTATAATTTTTAATATTTAACCATGGAAGGGTTTTTATTCCTAAATTAATAGCGGTATATAAGTCATCATTAATAGATACCATATTGAAGAAATCACCAGAGATCGCGTAGTTTATATTTGTAACACGAATCAGAAAATTTATTCCTAAAATATGTGAAATTTAGAAAATGCTAAATGCCACAAAAAAGACGATGGTATTATTGGAATGAATGTACTGTAAAATCTTAATTTATAATAAAAAATAAGAAGATTTTCGAAATATAAAAAGTCATGTTTTATAAGACAGATTGTTGTTTATTTGTAATATTTTCTAACTATAGTAAACAGCTTATTTAGGGTACGTAATCCGATTTCTGATATTATTTAGTACGAAGCTGTGCATCTGTTAAACTTCGTTCATTAACATTATTCTCTAAAGTTAATAATTCTGTATTAATTAAAAATTGTAGCGCAGATTAAATATAAAGCACTTAAAATAAAGATAGATGTTAACTGAACTACTAAGTATTGACAAAGTGCTTCTCCGATTTTTAATGTGATCAGTTTTTTTCTAGCTACGCTGCATTGTAATCGGGTTATAATATTTGAAAGCAAGCTTAGACAAAAATGAACGATCACCTATATTGGATTATATTACGTTTTATTAGGGTGCCTTGGATGACAGCAGACCAATGAAATTGCATGTTATATTATCTCAATCAGAAATTAAAATATTGGTGGGGTAGTGCCTACATATTGTTGGTTTCAGGTTTAATTTCAATTTTGATTTTTCCCTATGTATAGCTTGTACTCGTAAAAAGAATAATACTATGCGTATATTTTTTCAGAAAATATTTTTAGGAGGTAAAAGTAAAATAAATAATAACTGGCATAAATAATTGTGTACAATGAAAATAATATTTATATGATGTTCAAAACGAAATATTAAATCCAACAAGCATAAAACAGAGTATATTGTAAAATAATGGGAAAGACCTATATTCAGAAAAAATTCAGGTTTACATGTTGACTAAAGGGGACAGCAGTAATGATTACAGGCGAACGGTTGGTTTAACAAAACAAAAAGATGTAAAAATATTGGAAGTGATGTTTCAAGCCATATTTTTAGAAAATATTATTTTGTCTTTATGGCGATTACTCAAGTTTGTTTTTTGTTTGTGTAACATTTCCAGAAAAAAAATACGCGGCAACAAAGAGAATGTAACCAATTGTTGATCCATTAGAAGAACTACTTGGTGAATCACAAGGGTGCGTTGGTTTAATGACTTAACTACCTCAATTCTGAAAGTAATGCCGAAATGAGGAAATTGCGTGTTTTGTGGTACTGTGGTGGAGGATGTCTTTTCAGCTGATGCAAGCTAATGTCACGGAGGGATTTCTGACTCAAGTATTCATTTGTTGGAAGAATTAAAATGAATAGAATGGGAATACGATGAGTAGACGACTTTTTCTCCGCTTCCAATTTATATTAAAAAAGAAACGCAAAACCAGATTTTAAACGGACGTTAATTGCTAATTTAAATTCGGGATTGAATGTCGAACTAAAAACTTTCCGACGATCAGAGGATATTTTCCATCAGTAATTGACACGAAATGGTTTCGAGTTTTGAGCTTTGCTGGTTAATTTCTTCAGCATGTTAATGAGATTTTTAGCGAAAGTTAAAAATTTCAGCTAAAGCTATTTGTAACTTAGTAAGCAATAATTTATGTACTCCTAGGGGGATCGTAATAGGGGTAATTATGCTTGTTAGAGTTAATGCTTAAAAGAACAAATGGATTGCTTTAGTAATGGATATACTCTGGCATTTCAAGCTTTAACGAATTGGATAATTGTGCATTGTTACCACACTTTATAAATGTAGGAAATTATGTAACCCTTAAGTTTAACAAACGGTATAATAATGAAACACATAAAGGTAAAGGTGAAAATTTACACCTCCACAAAACGTATTCGGGTTTTTCCTTTCTCCCGCATAACAGCAATTTAGATGACTGTGCGTGAACTTCAAAGGAAACGTAATTTAGTAAGTTACTCAATTTACAGCTTTAATTTTTTGTTTGTTATTGTATTAACACTAAATTAGTCTAAGTATCCCAACAGAAGATTTATTCAGTTAATTTAATATACGTCCTAATACTGTAATCAATCGAATACATTTAGAGAGCAAATTTGTAACCCATTTCCTGAAAACGTAAGTTAATTTTCTATCTGGAAACGATCGCAACCAACACTAGACTCTTTCTAACTACAGAATTAATTATGAAATACTTTTATTATTTTGTTGATATTTTCTAGCTTTACTTTGTAAATTTTGTCTCCTCGCCGATTTCTGAATAGGTTTAGGGATATCTGTTGAAATGGTTAGCGCATCAGGTTGACAAATTCTTACAAGAAAAGGCACTTAATGTAAAAGGTAATTAATTAGCATATGTTAATTAAAATGACAAGGTATCTATTTCTTGATACATTGTCTGTTACCTCTTTGTAACACCCCGAGACGTTCTACATAAATTAAATTTGTTGCAACAGTTGATTAGAAATATATCTTGCTCTTCGGATATTATCATCATCAATAAACAAACGTCTCTATTTATTTACTGGATCATAAATGTTCAAGCATTAATATATTAGCGATAATTCTAAACCATTAAAATCATAACATTATTAGACAACATTACCACATTGTCAATTCAAAAAATACATCAAGATGGTGCAAGCACGTTTTCTTCAATCTGGAGAAATTCTGAAGCTGTAATATTATATTCGACATTTATTTAAAAAGTAGCTATGGACCTCCAAGTACTAAATAATCAAATCAAAATAACCATCCAATTACAACTGCTTAATAAAAAGATCAGCGAAGTATTCGCCGATATCGACCGAGGTTAGATAAAGCTGTACTTACTAGCACGAGAAAAGCTGGACAATGATATGACATTACAAGGCTATACGAACAAATTTCAAAGAAAAATTCTTCAAAGTCTAGTTATACGAAAATACCGAAGACAAACTCATATGTCAAATGCATGAAAAAATGAACAACCCTACAAACGCAAACAACATTCAAAGCAAGGAAATGAATTTACACGCGTCGCCAATCAATGCTCATTTGATTTTACAAATAAAGAGATTTTTATCATCCATTTCTAAACAATAAGTTGCCGATATTGCAATAAATTCAGAAGCTAAAGGTGAATAAAAAAACAACAAGACAAAATGGAATGAGCTTGAAATCTATAATCCAGACAGCTATTTAATTTGTTATTTGGGTTGCCTAGTATATTATTTTTTCTTGGGCGATAGTTAATTCTCTATAATTAGTTAAAATATTTAAGAGAATGTAATACAGCAGCAATGATATATATCTCTGTTTGAGTTGACGTCATCGTTAAAATGGTTTTGCTTTTAACGTTTATTGCTTACGGGGTCGCAAGTAAGTCGAGCGAATGATCAGAGGAATTTTTAATCCCACCGTCAAATTGAGCTGAAAGTCGAACTTCGAGTTTTATTTCGTAATGTCTTCATACCTTTCGATGGTTGTTCGCAGTGGCGTAGCCAGAGATGAAGGGCGGGGAGGGCGAGATCCTTTAGGAGCGCATTCAGGGGCGGCTCAAGGTAATTTTTTCACC
The DNA here is from genome assembly GCA_963082805.1 of Hemicrepidius hirtus. Taxonomy (NCBI): domain Eukaryota; kingdom Metazoa; phylum Arthropoda; class Insecta; order Coleoptera; family Elateridae; genus Hemicrepidius; species Hemicrepidius hirtus. Next base: position 36,578,511 of record OY720160.1, on the reverse strand, counting down.
CGGGCAGGTTAGTTTTTGGCGCCTTTTCCAGGGGCGTAGCCAAGAATTAGTGGCGGAGGGGGTGGGAACATGGAAATGCGAGCGAATCGAGCAAAACAATGCGCCGCAGGCGATTTTTTTTTTTAAAGTGGGCGTGGCCAATTTTTAACGCGTTGTACGAGCATCTGAGAATTTGAATGCCAAATAAAAAATTTCAAAATGTTAAATTTTTTAGAAAAGAAATTGCAAATTTTGCGGTTGAAAAACAATAATCGAGAAAAAAACAAAAATAAATTTCATTTTTTACACATGGTTGAAGTACTAGGAACGGAACCAGGATCACTTGTAATGAACCGTTTAAAACCAGCCGCTTGTTTTTCGACTCCAGCAGCTATCTGTACCTTTCTTTTCCGATAAAAACACCCTGACTTTTTTTGCGACATTTTGAAAAATTCTAAACTAATACGATTGATATTTCAAATATTTCTAATTATTGTTGCATTAAATTTAAAAAGTACTTTTTAAAAAGCACAATAATTTTTGACTCAAGTTTGGCGCCCCCCAGGGCTAGCGCCCTGGGCGATCGCCCGACCCTTAAACCGCCCCTGAGCGCATTTTTTTTATATATTGGGTTCCGTAAAAACCTCGTTAAAAACTCATACTTGATACTCATAATTATGACTCATAATAGTTTACTCGAGTATACTCGGGTTTTTTTTAATAAAATATTAATATTTTTCTGGCGAATGTTTTTAAAAGCTGCACCTGATTTTTTTTTTCAGAGGCATTATTAATAATTAATTATTAAGAAAATTCGAAATTTATTGCCGTAAAATTACAAAAATGTGAATTGCGAAAGCTTAAATTAGTAATTAGAGTGTCGGTCTTTCTAGTTGAGTAGTTGACTCGTGACTAAAGTCTAAGTCTACCCCTTCCTAGTACCCCCACGTCCCCCACATTCCACAACCACCATTCACCATATTGTTTAAAGAATGCACCTCAGCACATCATATTGGAATAATATTGGTTTTATGTTCTTTTATTTTTTTTCTAAGAGGCGCTAGGGGCGCAGGTCAATAGGGGCGGGGGGGGCGGTCGCCCCCCTTCGCCCCCGTGTGGCTACGCCACTGGTTGTTCGTCAAAAGAAAATATTCCTTCTCTATCTAACCCATTCCTAACTATTCGATATGTCCATGAAATTTTAAGAGGAAGTTCCGTCAATAACTTCTCTTTGTCATTAACTCCAAAGCCTCCGATCGAACTAGTTGGCGACTTCGCGTGAACTCCGGATGAACTCCGGGCAGAGTAACTGGATTCCTATAATACAGGCTCCGGCACGTACCTTTTCTAACTCTATCAGGGCCCTCGCCCTCCTTCCCGTATTTGTACAGAACTGAGTTGATAAAGTTGCTTGCGATCGTCCAGATAAATCGAAGTTGCGGACATCACTACACGCCTCTTTAACTTTTCGAATAATTTTATTAAATCCGCGGTTTACTTTCTACTTTGTTCCGCGTTGCTGTTTTCTCAATGTATTTTAATAAAAGCGACGTAACGGCGGAATGTGTATGTTTAAGGGTAATTTTTATTCTGGCCGCTTCCCTTCCGTCCATTAACGCAACTCCATCTCCTAATGACAATGAAGATCCTTTGCGCCAAGGACCAAAGTCGATAAACACCTTGAAATTTCATAATACATTTTGTTCTTCTGGGTTTTCAAATGAACTTTGAATCAATACTTTATTTATTATTCTCTGCATACGTGGAAACATGAATTTTCCATTAAACAAATAAAATTGAATTACATTTTATTAGTTAATGATGAATGGTGTTTTGTAAAAATATATCTGGATTAAGGCATACCTCCTATTACAGTCCTTGCTATCCTCTATTATAAATCCTGATAGAAAAATATGGTTTGAAAAATTATTTTTGAAACTAATAGAAATTCACGTCGAAGCATTTCCTGAATCTATACTAGTAATAACGTGACTTTTCAAAACTTTCTGTATTAAAAGTTTACCTCAAATTATAACAATTATTTCTATTAAAACAATTTCTCCGAAATAAAGCCGGAAATCAAGAATCTAATTTAATTCCTTAAAGGATAAAAATCGTCGCGGTTCATAGGTGCCTGATTGTTTGGTATAAGATTTATTAAAGTGGAGGGAAAGCGACTGTTTCCAGCCATGATAGTTTCCAGCGTCTTTGCGAATTTTCTAAGACAGGATGGTCGAGAAATGCCGGGAAAGAAGTTCAAACCCCGAGGTATTGCGGTTGCACGGTAGTTAGGGAATATAGTGCGAGACTGGTAGAAGCTAGAGCCACCGAGGATTTGAAAAGAAATAGAAATGAAGAAGAGCAGTTGGTTGGACAAAGTTAAAGCAGATAGAACTCAGAACTCTGTGTTGAAAATTGGGAAAAGGCGGCTATGGGCAGAAAGAAATGGAATGCGTCTTGATCTAAAGGAAACTCCTATTTATTCAAATTAGGCATTTTTTTCTTGAAACCACGATAACATCCACATTTTCAAAAAAAATTTTGGCCTCTTTAGCGCGTTAGAGAAAAGAATGCTTTAAATGATCCTGAAAACCGTTTTTGATCCTGTTCTTCTGGAGCGAGTAATTCGATTTCCCGATATTCTTTAAGTTATCGGGAAATCGGATTACTCGCTCCAGTATAGCAGGATCAAGACACGGTTTTCAAGATCATTTAGAGTATCCTTTTCTCTAGCGCGCTAAAAGGGGCCAAAACTAATTTTTTTTTGAAAATGTGGATGTTATCGAACTTTCAAGAAAAAAATGCCTAATAACTGAATGGGAGCTTTAAAGGCATATAGCGTGTTGCCCAATCTGATAAGTCTGATAAATCTGAGAAAACACGCGGAATTTTCAAAATTCAGACGCTCGGGCATTAATTAATTTTTTTAATTCCTTTCTTTATGTAAAACTAAAATTCAAACCCAATAGAAAGTCCGGATTTAATATTTTTTTCTACAAAAAACTTCTGTACTGTTACGCTCTAAAATAATTCGGGAAGCATAGAAATTCTTGTGGTGCAGGAACTAAGTCTACCCCGTGTATAGATGAGGGATGAGGAAACTTCTTTTGTAGTTTGTCTGAATTACTTGAGCTACAAAATCTATTTTGTTGAAATGTAGAGATTGTATTTTATTTGTTTAAGCTAAAAGGATAGGAAAACAACAAATAAACTTATATTTCTTCCACTTATTAGATAGACAACTAAAGCCCATTGGGTATATTTTTAACAAACACCGTATTTATATGAGTATGTTTTAGTTGTTTGTTACTTATTATTAGTTTGTAATAATATATCAAGCTTACTGTCCTTTCGATTGATTCATGTGTTAATAATTTATTGGAAATTTTCATTCTGCAAAAGATGTTATACAAAATTATTACCTGGGAAAGTACAAAAGACGATGCTTAGCAGTTAATTTCGGTATAAAGTCTTAGAGTACAAAAGAAACGTAATAAGAGTATCGTGAACATTACTTCTTCGCAAAGTGGTTCGTTCTGCACATAAGCCAAACACAGAAGCCTGGCAGATATTGGAACACTTAACAATATTCTTTATCTTTGATGTTACGATCCTTACAAGCTTCATCCCAATAAATCCTGTTAATTGGTTTGTAGGCATCGAGATGCTTTACTTTTCTTTATGCTCAGCTTCATGTTCGAACAAAGACTTGTCTTTACATATTCTACATGTTAGACTGTAAATCTAGTTTGCACTTTAAGCAAATTTTCGGGTAAGAAAGCGTTAATGCACGAAAAATCGCTTTTAAGGTTAAAATTTCACAGCACGCTGATGTCTTCTTTCAATGGATAGATGCCAATATTTACGCCTTGGCTTTCTGTGTAAGGTTGTAATGGTTGAGTTAGCTTCACGAATGAATACCTTAACCCTTTTGAAACGCGTTTAGAGGTAAAGTTTCTGACTAATGCAGGCCCAAATTTCTAACTCCACGCCCTTTAGACCCTCGAAAGTTTAATTTAAAGTTATTTCACTGCATAAGCACTAAAGATTAGTGCTTAGCTACTTTATTACTAAATTTTACCTACCGCAGTGGATTCATGTACTGCAGATAAAATACAATTTTAAAGCTTCCTTTTTTAAGGGAACGTATCTTAAATTCTTAAATACACATTTTCATTAATCCTGGGTTTGTAATAGCATTTTTAATGCAGGTACGAATATTGCAGGATTTTTTTTAAATTTCCCTTGTACATTAGTCAATGTACTGCAAAAATAAAACGAAAATACATGTTCGCTACTTGTAATGTGAATAACAATGGACTGTTGTTTTTAAAATATTCAAAAGGAAAAATTTCATTATTATATCATGGAAATGGTAACTACCCTTTGTGTGAGACTAATATTTTGTAGGTTTTATTACGTAACTTTTATGGTGACCACATCTGTTCTCTGTTCACATTTATTACATTATTATCACAAAATGTACCTGCGGTACTGTGTGTTCCCACCATTCCCGCTTCTGTTTAATTCATCTTCGGTTAAGCATTTGAAGAAGAGGGTAGTGGTGGGATCTAAATATTTATGCACAGCAAGGGAACGCAAATTTGAAAGAAACCAGACAAACTCAGGGTCAGCTTCCAAATATTCTAAATTGTTTCGACAAACTGACAAACAGATTAGTTGCATACTTTTCTAATTGTTATAAGATAGTGTACCCGCTCTATTAGTTAACGAATAAGTCATTTTCATCATCTTACCATCATCACAAAAAATTACTTGTACGGGGAAAATGATAATAATAAGTGCAGAAGAAGAAAATCGAAAGGTTGTAGTAAATTTTCAATCGTTGTAAAATCATGACTAGTTGCGTACTTCCGTGCTTGATGAATAGACCACTTTTTCAATAACGCAACAAATAAAAGAAGTTCTCGAATTTGATGTAAGGCAATAGAGAAAAATGACATAAGAGTAAATAAAAAGAAATTCTTCCTGTGAGTCACTTTTTCTTCATTTATTTCCAAGACAGTTTTTCGTGCAAGTTGTTAGCAGTAAAGTAGAAAACGTTCACATGGATGTCAGTCATTGTCTTTGACGTTGACTTGTTGACAGCACATCATTTTGGTTGAAGAAAAAAAATTTAGGGTTTACAGAGAACCCTTAAATAATGCAACAACTAAAACCTACCCCTGACACTTTATGCCTTAATTTAAACGAGCTTCCCGCACGATGACGTTATAACTTGCCACTGTTTTTCAACACCCTACTGTACGTTTCCAATATTGCGTCCATTAATAATAATGAAACAGTTACAGACTAAGTACACATGTAACAGGGTGTGTAAAACATTAAAAATCGAGTTTAACAACCCTCTTGTTGTCTCCGTTTCTCACATTGAAATTCAAAAGACGGAAACTTTGCGCGTGGTGTTCGCACAGTAATTTTCAGTATGGATGGGAAAAGCGCGTGTATCGGAAAGGCGCGGTGGCAATAAAACATCCAATTTACTTTTCCTTAGACACCCTAAATATATTCCTAATGCTTCGGTTCACCACTTTAATTTAAAAAAGTTTGATTAAATTTCGTAAATACCTTAACGTTTTTCAGCGCGTTTGCTTATCAATCAGAATTTCCAAATTTCAGTCGCCGAGAGAAGGATTTTGAAAGATTTATAACTTAAATCTTCCATATTTTCGAGCTTAGACTAAAGCTGCCATAAAACTGCGGAGCTTAATTGATATAATCGTTTAATCCGCTGCATTTAAACGAAAAGGATTAAACGTTGAAAGTAAAATTAATTGTAATTAAATTAACATTTTAATTAAAATTCGCATAGACATAAAGTTTTCAATTCAACAATTAGCAAGAGATTTGTGACACTTCTTCTTAAAATTCAAATACGTTATTCAATTTTCGCATAAATCTTTATATAAATGTTTGTCGTTCCATTCCTTGAACTCCTTTTAATTCGGTTGTTCCGAAAACAAACAACCAATATATCCGATTTTCGCCTACGAGGTTTTAGATCAAAACCGCCCGTTGTAATGGTTCCATAATTCAATCTTACACCATTTATATCACTTTACATAAATTTCCAAAGTAATATTTAATTTCATGCACTCTAATTCTAAACTTTTAAACTCTTGAAACTTCTGAATTTTATTGCAAAACACTTCAATAGTTGTAGTCAAATACACTTAAGAGGAATGGCACCAGCGACTATACAAAGAGTGATTAAATAATTGTGCATAAACTCAACGATACGGTATTGAAGAAAACAATCTTTGAGATCAAGTTATTGAAGTCAAAAATATAATTCTCCATATCTTTAATTTGAAAATTTATTTTCCCCGTTTTAAATTATATCCATGAATAATTGAGATTCTGTAGGAGAAACATTATTCCCGACTTTTATTTTCATATTTATGTCCAGAAGAATTTTTAGAGGTAAAAACATTTTATTGACCACAAGAATTGTAGACTAGAAGCGAGTAAGTACATCGGTGATTTATATGCGTTTTAGACTTTCAGATGCAGTCTCAAGTTATCTATCTTCGACGGTTTAAATCACTCGCTTAATTTTGTCAAGAAATTGCTGAATACATTACCGTTTGTGAGCTGTAAGTTATGGTGACAGACGAAATTTACAGAGCACTACGAAAGAAAGTCCTTTTGTCTATCCCGTATCCCGACAATTTCCTTCAATGAAAGATAAAACAGCTTTTAGTAAAGCAAATCAGATGTTTGTTCAGTTGTATTGGTATTAATCGTAAAACAAGAGAAAATTTTCTGAACGACATACAGGGCGAAGTTCTGTAGAAATCAGTTATCAACACAAGTTTTATATTTTGGATATGAATTGCAGTTTCGAGTATCGAATCAGGCCATCAAATAATGATTACATTGTTATTAAAAGACGAAGCCCTAAACTAAAATTCAATAATAAATTTGTGTGCTATTTTATTAAACAAACCTTTCGGGATATAATAGTGCAGCTTTGTTCTGTTTCGGGAACAATGCTAAAATAAAAAATTTATTTATAGGTAAATTTATAGTTTTTGTTTGTTTTAACGAAAAAAATTTTAATTACATTTGCAAACCCACAATGAAAATGATTATTTTTGCATTTCTGTTTTAATATGCCCCTTTGCGAAACTGTATTTAGAATTAATTTCAGGAACGTTGAAAAACCAGCGAAAAGCTCATGTACGTACGATTGTCGTTGGCGGGAAGATAGTTACCTACAGTAACGGAAAAAAATTAAGGCGAAGGAAATCCGATCGAATTATCTAATATTTCGTATTACGCACTCAAGAATAGCATGCTCAGAAAATAGTTTTCAGGGACAAATAGAGTATCTTTTTCTATAGAGACCGAAATTTTTTAAAAATGTGAATATTATCGTGGTTTCAAAGAAAAGTACTGTAATTCACTAAAATCTCCCCTTAAACATAAACTGTTTATATTGCGAGAAAAATATGTGTAAGACAGAGAATTGAAAAAGCTTTTATGATCTCAAAGAAATCAAATAATACATGATATTCAAATTTATAAATTACCATACAAGTTTTACGTGTAAGCATGAAAGGGGAAAACATATGTAATATAGCAGAAGATGAAAACGTTCTAGCTAGTCCCGATAATCTAATACTGTTCACATTTTCAAATTAAGTTTCTAATACTATTTACTAACAGAACGCTGCTTGTTTACCTATCGAGTTTGTTTAGATAGTTAATGTTGTTGACCAGTAAGCTAGTTTCGCAGAGCAGTATAGTATAGTCTTAGTTCGAGTACGTTCATTATGATTATTTGTATCCAATTGTAGAACTGCAATTTTAAACAGAAAAAGAAAAAGATTTACCGTTTAATACATGTTTTTTATTTCGCGTTTACAATAGCTCCATTGTGATATTGAAAACTTCCACAATAATAGTTATTTTTTATACAAGACGATAAAATTATATTTTATCGACAAGCGGAAAGTGTTAATTCACGAGCGATGAAATCGCGAGTGAATTAATTTTCGCGAGTCGATAATTAAATTTTATCGTCGTGTATAAAATTCTATTTTTTTCTATAGCAGATGTTAAAAAAATAAGAAAAATTTGTAAAAAAAAAATTAAAATTAGATTATATTAAACCCGAAAATCTCAGTAGCAAAGGTTTCCATTCGGTTTCCATGGAGTTTCCAGAAAATTAAAGTACTTTATCTATCCTTGCGGTTAAAGTGTTATACTTTATCTACCCTTGCGGTTAAAGTAATACTTGATCAACTATTTTTAGTCGAACAAAGCACACTTTAACATCTGCTATAGAAAAAAGGCTATTGTGAAACTGTTTTTGGTAAAATGTTCGTTCTTAAAAGTGGTAGCATTTATTTTATCGTGTGTCAAATTATTAAACGTCATCAACATCAAATATCAATATGCCGCAGCGCCTCTTCTACAAAGAGATTAAAATGAAATACAGAAAGTATAAATACCTGAATTTTTATTTGATTTTGAATACTGAAAACAACCCACACATTCAATATTTCTTTTAAAAAGTTTATTATAACCTAAATTGTCAATTTTGACAGTTTTAAAAATAGCTTGCCGCAGTGTTACCACTTGTTTCAATGGACACTTCCTAGATAGTAAATTCATTAAACTATTCAAATGTTTGTTAAATAAATTTCGAAAAGTAGAAAAAATAGTATATTATACTCGTTTGGTAAGAGGCATTGTAGCATTCGCTCCATTGGAGTACTCTTCGCTACGCTCGTCGTGCTCCAAACTCAATCATGCTGCAATGGACCTGACATTATCATTTTTACCATTTATCCCACCAACGAATATTCGATAATAATATTCTCTTACATATTCCTGATTGCAAGAGAAAATCATAACAATAACATTTTATTTGCCTACTGAAAAAAATGTTATTGTTGGTAAAACGCGATTATACTGAATTCCTCGCTACCACAATAATTAATTGATGATCGTGGTTCAGCTCAAATGGGAGTCAAATCTTTTATATATCTGGGCCTAAGGACCTTTCTAGTTTAAAATAATTCAGGCTGTAGAAATTTTAACCATCTGCCTAATTACCATAATTTTTTTGATGTTACCGTTTGGTAATCAGGTGTTTGATTCTAGTATCTTTGATCACAGGACGGGTTGATAATCATTTTCTGCTTAGGTCAATTTATTCAAATTGACAATTAAATTAACAACACCCTATTAGGTTTGGTTGGAATGCATTGACATGAGATTAAATGTTCTGTGATAAGACGTTTCCCAAACATTACAAATTATTACTTGACCGACGCGGCGACGCACAAAGAAGGGAATTGGGGGTAGAAGTGATAACCGTGGAGAATTGGGAGGGATAAGGCTGGACAGGAAGGGGCGAGGAAAGGGAAGACACTGCGGTGGGTAAGGTTAGACGTAGGAAAAGGGGGGTTGAAATTGGAATCGGGGGTAAGAAATACAGAAGGAGTAGGAAGTAAAGCGGGGAGGGAGCCTAACTTAAATATACAATTTTTCGATAACTATTGTTCTATCTAATTTTTTAATTTTGAGGTAAACTTCAAGAGGGTGGTGTGAATCTCGTAGATAATTTTTCTTGAAAAAACCTATAATAACCCTGTGATTTAGAACCTTCTGTATAATATTATTTTATTAGTAAACTATTTCTGTTTTTACGATTTGCGGTTCTCCTCGTCTTCTTTTATACCTTGTTTGCATAAGAAGATTTAACTATGAGAGGAGGGACTCGGTAGCAGTAATTCCTGCAAGCTGTTAATTGAAACACAATATTGCGTGATCGTTTCAAAACCTATTAGCCACTAATTTAATATAAGATCTAAGTCTGGGAATAAAACAGGTGTACTCGAATGTAGCATAACCTGGTTAAGTACTTGCAAACAAGCATGAATTATGGACAAATGTATACAAGAGACACGATGTACTATATGTATTATATATTATAATAGCAGTACGAAGCGGTACGGATTGGCAGCGGTGGTTGTTATTAGCGTTATAGGTAATTATAGCGCGTGCCCGTGCATTATTCCAGAGATTCATCAATGCAATGATTGCGCTGCTGGCGGCTATTAGAGCCGCTAATGAGGCTGCTGTATTCTGGACGGGTGCTCTCACACCTCCTCTCTTCTGGGACTTGAACACGACTTGACGAGGGCTGATTCTAATCTCAGATTGCACGACATAGAGGACTTTATTATTATTTTAAAAGTGCCCGCCGAGATAGCTTGTTTTGCACGAAGAACCTAACCCTCCACCACGCTTTCGTTCAAGTACTCCAAGCTCACTACAATTAGAATTTTTAAATAGTCAATAGAAAGACACAGATTTTGCTTAAAATTCTCGATGTAAACGTATCTAGAAATACATGTAACTGATATGAAAGGGTTTATCCAGTTATCCTGTTGCAGGTGTCAGAATTTATAGCGTGTATCGTAAATTTTCGTTCACGTAACGGGAATTGCGGTACTTCTGTCAAATTTTTGAAAAATGCGATAGCGGAATAAAACTTCCCTTGTTTTTACAATCGGATTAATTTTAATCGAATCACGGTTTTTGTGTGCTTTATTATGTTATTGTTTGCTTTAAATTTAAAACGGCAATTAGGGTTAGCAAATGTGCGTTTATGATTGTTTATTACTCCCTTATGAATCCGAAAAAATGTACCTACTACGTTGGAAAAGAAATCGTGATGTAGAATTTAATCACCCTTCAGTTTCTTTCAGCATTAACGATGATACCACATATTTAGCATTCGAATTTTTTTAAGGCAACTACAATTTATTATAGAGCTAACTTTTTTTTGTTTATTCATTGATTTCTTAAAATATGTTAGGACCCTAAATATTATATGGGTTAGGCCGTCCGCCTGCGGAAAATAAGAAATGCTTATAAAAATTGTAGGTGCGATATCATTACATAATTTTCAAAATTAATACACAATTTATGTATTAGCTCCTTTCTGTTGGCAAGTCAGAAAATTATTATTTTGAAAGCCAAAAACTAGGATTACTATTCTAGGTTAGTTAGCAAGTTTACTTCTATCCGATAAACGCGGGTTCAAGCTCGGCTTTCGTTGATAAATTTGTTATAAATACAGAATCAGTTTTAAACATTGCTTTTCGAATGGACACAAAAAACAGTAGGACCCGTGTTACTACGGTCATAGATGAAATAAAGTCTTAATACTACGGAGTTGGACACGATAAATAATCTTCCTGAGAGTTAGAGTTTGTCCAAGAAACCAACATTTTCAGTTAGACTGTAAAATAGGTCTCAACTGGCTTCGCTGTAAAGAGGTTCCAGGAATCGACATATTGATACCTCGATCCATTATAATTTATTATTATTACATACAGACAAGCAAATTTTAAAATACATCGATGGTAGTGGAGGTCCGGACCAAAATATTTGGGGGGCACGGTAATAGATGAACGAAGGGAACAAAAATGGCGCCGCAGACGAAATTTTGTTTACGAAGTGGGCGTGGCTTATTAGACGCGATTTAAGAGTATCTAGAAAGGTTTGGGATGAAATTAAAAAACCGGAAAATGTCAAAATTTTTACAAACAAAAATTAAAGTCTGTAATAACCAAGCGATATAATTTTAAAAAATATTCCTGAAACGTTCACTTTTAGAGTTCAGTAATTTATAGATAAAAATGTGGTTACAGCAATTTTGTTGAAATCAACCCGCCGAAGCACAGTCCGAGCTTGTCTCTACTGCCGACAATTGACGAGGGCTGTGGGGAAGCGTGACCAGTTTCTTAGTTTAAACTCCTTGTAAATTTGACATACGTTATATAAATTTAACACGTCGGCGTCGTAGTGGTCACAACAAAGCTATGACGACATGGAAGTATACTATTTCGAAGATGTAAATTGCTAATGCTATACACTAGATTAAGGATATTTTAAAATTTATTCCTAACCTAAATCAGAGCATTATGATTTAGAAAAAAAGTGATATTTCCTTTTTTTTTTGCTGCGGGCACGGGCTCCTGTGCCCCATAGCACCACTTATCGACGATGTGAGCGAAACATTTCTAATTAAAATTTGTTATCCCTTGCGTACGCATTCAACTTGGTACCTACATACTACAACCGTAAATTTCATAGTTTTTCAGGGAACGCAACAATTTGCACATAAATTCCTGCGGATTCTAAAAAAGAAATTCGTATTCGCTGCCGTATGTACTTATTAGGGTTTTTGGGAAAAACCTCAACCAAGTTGTCAACAGCTTAAAATTACTTTGTTATGTATCTTAATCTAAGACACGAAAAAACTTTATACAGTCTTCTCTAATTAGAAAACTTTTTGCTCGTCCTTATTATATTCTACGCGTGTGTAACATTATATTTGACATAGGTACCCATTTGTGTTTCAGCCAAAACTGTATTATAATGTAAGTGAAGAACAAACACTAATTCTTGCTAACCAACCGTAACGAACAATGTTGTTACTAGTCTGGACATTATTTGCATGTTTCCTAGTTTCCTGTTTTTATTATGTTTCGAGATGAAGTTACGGATTAGAAATAGTTCTATAATCTATACAAACTATTACATAACAAAATTAAAAACTATACACGGTCTTACACGCTTACGTTAGTTATTATACAGTTGAGCCATGGATAGAAAACGTCTATGACTTAGAAAATAGGAAAAAGGTCAAGTACAAAAATGGGCGAATAGAAATGAAATAAAGAAAACGTACACGCGAGAGATAGCCGCCTGCTAAGGAAATTGCGGTGACACAAGTGATGTTGGCTTTTTCCGGTTGTCTTTTTTTTGTTAAAGCTAACGGTGTCTCTGTTTCTTACTTGCAGTAGATGAAGAAAAAATAAGACATTGTTTCTTTAATGGAGATATAAATTTCTTCCAAACCTTACAAACCCTGTACACTTTTAATGAGTCCGTATTTATATTTTGAAAAGGACTTAGGAAATTTAATTATTTCCGTGTATTTGACGAATTTTTGATGACGAATTAATGTTATATGGAAACAATTAAAATGCCTGAAAAGAATTATAGTTGGTATTGTTACAGTAATAGCTAGAACCTTTTAATTTTCTTCTGAATTATTTTTAATTGTTTTCAGAGATGTAATTTAGTTCACCTGAAGTTAGCGATCAACCACGAATACCTACTGTAGAGAAGTCGTTAATTAAAAATCTAAAAAATATCTATGCCCAATGCATAGACTAGAATACTCCGTATTGATTATTTATGATTGAATACAACCTCACCTCATTAAAAATTTTAGCTTTATGAACAAATTAAAATGCAAATTAATGAATTCGTTATATCTACCGTTTTGCACAGAACTGCTGGATTGTACGCTACTGTTCTTAATCAAAATTTTGTCTCATGTTTAAAAATTAACGGTTTAGAATTACAATGTATAATTAAAAATAAATATTTACTAGAATTAATAGAAACCAAAGTTGTAAACCTTTTCCTCAACCTTTTCAATCGTGTGTTTATTTAGGATCTTAAACCTCGCATTTCCTCTTAAAACGAGTTTATTTCAAAGTTAATAAAATTTAAAAAAATGCCATAAATAAATAAAAACAGTATTATAATATCAAAGTAAATATTTCAAAAATGAAACTGTAGAAAAAAAATTGGTGAATCTGCTAGTAGTTTAATGGTGTAAAGATTAAAGAATGCTGGATGTTGTTTGAAAATATTTACATTTTTAGCGAGATTAGTAATTGAAAAATATTTGTTTCCATTCTTGGATTGTTTTGTAACGACCACAGAATGAAATTACAAATTCTTGGTGAAATTCCGAGCAGTTTGATAAAGTTAATAAAAGGGCAACTTCTAAAATATCCTATCATTTCAAGAAAATAAGCAGTAAAAAAGTTACATCAATTGAGTTATGTCTAAGTTTTGCTAAAATTTTCCGTATCAACTTAATCCCGCTGCAAATGTTCTTCTCGGAAATGGGAAAAGGGAATATGTGGAAAAATATGGCCATTTCCGGCGGATGTCACGAAGAAACGTAATGGGACGGTTTGAGAAAAAAACCTTTCCAGGACAGGAAGTTCACGGAAGGTAACAATAAAAACTATATATTATTTTTTTAATATGAGAAGTTGAATTACGTTCACAGTGAAGAAGCACAACCTATTTTACTGTTTTATTATCAGCATAAAAGTGAGATTTACAGCGGGATATGCAAATTATAGTATACATATTCCAAATATAAAACGACGAAGAGATGTAGTCAAGGGCACACTTAAAAGATGCAAAATCCGAGCGACTCATTAACGTAATGAATTAAAAGTTCGTTGCGCAATCCAAAGATAATCAGAGCCACAGTTTTTATATTTATTTATGCTAAAGCTTCCAACTTGAAAATAAATGGAACCCTCTCCTTTTTCCATTGACGTACATTTAAATCCTAAAACATTACCAAAACCTAAAGAAGCATCGGAAGTTACACTTTCCTACTTCGTGTCCTCTCTAATTTGTTTTTCTAAAAAATAGATTATTTAATCGTTGCTCTAAAATTACGTATAGCTTCTTCTACAACAAGCGAGACAGTGAATTTATTGCAGGAAAACCTCCCGCTATTCAATCATCCCAGTTGTGTTTATTTTCCAAGCATATTCACTTCTTGTACCACTACACCTACCCAATTTCACCTTCCATTTCCCAAACATTTTCTATCTGTGGAGCAGACCATCCCTGCCGTGATTTTCCAAGCAGGCTGTGTTTTTATGTATTATAAATTTGACGTAAATCTTGTGCCCCACAATCTATTTTTCATTCGAAGAAATGCCTAACAATTTTCTAAAACGTAATCTATCTTTTACCTGCTCGGAACGTATCCATTTTTATTCGCATCTGCGAAGTATAGTAAAGCATTTTGTATGGATTTATTAAGGAAAAGGGAAAAGAAAATGTGAAACAGTAATAGGATTATCCAATCTACTTTCGCACTTGAATTTATTTCAACTGTAAAATTAATATTTGGTCTTCTTAAATTTGTGGGTGTTTGTTAAAGACGTAAAGTGGTTGTGTGTTAATTACTAATTAACAAATCGAAAAAAATTGTGTTATAAGGCAGTCATTTATGGCATTCCTCAATCAAGCGGGGGTTTTTGGGCACATTGGGGAAACTTGAGATTCGCTTCCTCGGAAGGAAGGGTTCTGTAGGTACACATGAGAAATGCTGATTGTTCTTTTTATCAATGTCATGATTGAAACTATTATTGAATTAAATGCGAAGGTTGGAAAATTATATTCAAAGCTCTGCTAGCTCCAATCGCGCATTGGAAAAATTGAAGGTTTAAAGATTTAATGTAACGTTTCCCGTTGCTGAAACAGATTTGAATGAAGTGGGTTTATTTATCCAAATCCATTTTATACTATTAGGTCCGTTTATTATGTTTAAAATAAATATTGGGTGTCAGATATCCTTTTGTTAACGAATTAATGAATTTTCCAAGATAACTCGACGGAAAGAAATACTGTCGTATGTATAAAATAATATCGCTGACTATCCTGAAACTCTATAGATTTTTTTGGAATCCGTTCTAGTCGATTTGTATCTGCCAAAGTGCGATAAATAGTGCGCTTCTTGTGCGAAGCTCGCAGGAAAATCTATACATATATTTCAATTATGTCCTGCCCAGGAAGGAAGGACGTTTAGTTCGCGCTACCACTAGCAGTAGTAGTAACTCCCGATAGACCACTTTAACAGAGTGGACCTTAGCGCTACAAAGCTGCTACATTGAACCTCAAACAAAAAACAAAACATCCTTTTTGTTCTCTCCCTATATCCTGCGAGCCTGGAAATGACGTTTTCAATATATGGCTGTAACACATTGATAACGTATCGAAGGATGTGACAGCTACCAAGATGAACTAAATCGTATCTTAATCTCCTGTCGTATAGGTATAAGTTTAAATCACAAATGCAATTATGAAGTGACAAACACTCAGAAAAATTGATCTATAAAAGTTTTACGAAAACCTTGTTTTTATACAGTTGACTAAAAAGATTTTATAACCAAAATTTTAATAATTTTATTGAAATAACTCCGTGCTCTGTGCAGGAATATTGTTTGTCATGACAAATGGAATTTTGTTTATAAAAAAATTGCGTTTACCGAGTTCAAGAAAACTTCTGAATAAACTAGAGGTCTAACCTACGACTTGTTTCAGGAACTATGTGTTTTCGAGCAAAAGCAAAAGATTTAGAAGAGTGGGAAAAAGAAAAGGTGAGTTTAGGAACTTTAGGGTTTTATACGTAACACGATGATAAAATTTTCATCGTCTAAGAAACGTTCAAATAGTAGATAGGCGAAAATGTTGGTCTCTCGATATTTTTTTATTGCATTTGCTATTTTTATTAAAACACATAAAAAATAGAAACAATTATTGTAAATCAGGTATGATCACGTGTATATGACGTCGAAGATATGAAACCAAGCGGAAAGTATACAAAAAGGTTCTGCAATTTTTAAAATTTAACATAAATTTTGCTACTGGTGATGCTTTATCTATGAATTATCCAAAATATACGCTTTGAAATTTAAATTTCCCAATCCCATTTTGATGTGTTACTAAAGTTTAAAATTATTATCGTCCTAGTACATTATTCTTGCAAATCCGTTGTGATGAATGCTGAATCGAAATATTATTACGGGAATGGAACTTATTTAAGGTGAATGCGTAATTTTTCCTAGTTGTCAAGGTAATTCAGAGGAAATTCTTGTGAAAATGAAATTGCCAAGTGGAAGTTAAATATTTTCCTACAACATTTGCGACTTCAAAAATAGTTTTTATTTAACATTCGCAAAGGCGTTATAAATTGACAGATAATTTCTCTTTGAGAAGTTTAAGTTTAAGCTACAACTGAGGTGTTCTTTCGTCATACTGTAATCGTGTATCATCTGAATAGAAAATGCATCTACCGCCACCAAGGCCTCGATTTAAAAAACGAAAGTATCCTTGAGAAATTTTGCATGGGGGGATAATTTTACATTTTGAACAACTTTTCTTAATGAAGTTTTGCCGTAGTTATTACAGAAAAGCAAGTTTACCTGGATAAAAAAATTTCTTTCAGTCAAGGCCTCATAAATTTGAAAAAATCGAAAATATACTTTCTGAAATTTTGCATGGGGGGATGATTTTACATTTTGAACAACTTTTCTTAATGAAGTTTTTCCGTAGTTATCACAGAAAAGCAACTTTACCTGAATAAAAAAAATTCTTTATCTAGCATTCAAGGCCTCCTTGATTTGAAAAAATCGAAAATATACTTTCTGAAATTTTGCATGGGGGATGATTTTACATTTTGAACAACTTTTCTTAATGAAGTTTTTCCGTAGTTATCACAGAAAAGCAACTTTACCTGAATAGAAGAAATTCTTTGTCTAGCATCCAATGCCTCCATGATTTGAAAAAATCAAAAATGTATTTTCTGAAATTTTACATGCGGCGATGATTTTACATTGTGAACAGTTTTTCTTAATGAAATTTTGCCAAGCTCATTATTTTTAACCAATCAAAGATCAGTATTTTCAGCAAACTTTTAAGTGGCAAACTAGAGGTTACATCTTAATTATTCTTATTACCGCCTTGACAGCGGGCGGAGTAATAAAAGAAACGATTAAAAGGATTTAAAAAAGGAGTGAATTTTCTATTCGTGAAACAGTTCCGCTGTTTAATTGTTAATAGTAAAATGTACTGTTTATTTTGCTCGATTTCACGGCTTTAACCAATTTTGTTCTTGAGTCGTGGCATTGATTAAAAATTACTCGCCGGGCAAACTTTCGAAACAAACATCAATTTTGGGGACAAAATTTAAGTATTTATGATTTTATTCATATCTTAATCTAGAACTCCGTTGTTGAAAAGGAAAAAATCACGTTTTATATATTCCCTAACATAACTACCCTTTTCTAGATTTTATTATTTCCTGGTAGAGCCTAAACACCACTAAAAGAAATTATACATCCCAGAATCTATGGCAGATATAAATCGATATCACGTGGAAGATATATCAGGATCAGAGAACATGTGTACGAATCACAAACAATTGAAGAATTATATCAAGGAAAACCGTAAAAATGATGAAGGTTGGACAGCGGTGTAATTTAGAAGGAATAAACTCTTTATAAAGGACAGCAGGAATTTATACAAGTCTCGATCGTAGATTTAATACCAAACCATAAAGAGGAAATGTGCATTATTTAAGATGATATATATTATATATTAAGGAATATATTAAAGGAAGAAATGGAACAATGAGAGCTGAAAAGTTAACAAGTGGAGAGCTATGAAAACGTGGAATATCATGAAAGAAAATGGTAAATCAAGGTCTGGTCAGTGAAGTAATCAGTTCTCGATGAGAAGAATCGAATAAAAAATTTAACCACTTGACCTTCTTTAGTCAATATGTTTCAAAGAATTTGTAATTTATTATGTACGTAAAGGTATTATCACCAAAAAAAAAAAAAAAAGAAATGGTGCCTTACGAAATCAACCTTAGCCTGTCTGTCTATCATGTGAAAATCAAAATACAATTTATAAACACGTCGAGTAAAGAATTTAGATATTGAACAATAAAGAAAGAAAATGTTTTCATAAAGGATGACAAATGTAGGTTTTCTAATTTTAGAATATTTTGTAAGAAAATATATCTTATATTAATAATGGAAGGAATTAATAAATTTATAAAACCTTCAGTATGAGTAAAATATGAAATGAAAGTTTTTTTCTGCGTTTACCATTGAAACACGGAACGTGATCATATTTTATACTGCGCCATTAGAAGTTAGACAATCATATAAACCTTAGAATTACAGAAGCAATAAATAAAAATAATAAATTGGTTTCAGCTTAGTCGTTGGAAAATAAAATGTTCTGTTACATTTTAGCTTGAGAATTATTCACTTCTGAGGAAAAAATACATGTTCAGCTGTCGCTTTCAATTCCGTATACTTTGAAAATATATTTTTCGGTGAAGTTTGATTTATTTCTTGCGAACAACATTAAGGAAAGAAACCTAAAAAGGAATTTTCAGAAAAAAGATCAACAGGAAATTACAAATTTTAAGTTCATTTTTATAAAGTCGTTCACTAACTAAAATGAAGAAAGGTTAATTTTTATTTTTTAAACAGTGATCTTTCAGTAAAAGCTGAAGACTATCCCCAAATGAGTTCGTTATATTTTATCCACACAAAAGAAATGTTTTACGGTTATAACTGTTGAATTTTTCGGTGCTTCTTCTCGAAATGAACACATTTAATAAAACGTAGATTATAATTTTTGAAACAAAGCAGGCAGCTTTGAGAAAGAAATAAAATGTTAAGTAAGTACCTTGAAATAAAAATGTGAAGCAACTGTATAAAATCTGTAATTAACTTTTAAGCTTATCAAAGCAATTCAACTCAATTCAAACTCTAAATTTTATATTCGTTTGGTATATTAGGTATATACGAAATCCCAAAGTTTCTAAAAGTTATATGAGCGTAGTTTAAAGTCAATCGTTACATAAATGTTTATTTAGTGGAATCAAAAAGTTAGCAATTGGTATTTTCAACAAGTCTTGTCGTATAATTAAAAAGATTAAAAAATAACCAATCGCTTTAGTAAAGTAAAAAACATTTTGGTTAACCTGTGCAGGCAAACGACTAAAACGTTTTCGCAAAACTAACTGTACAGCATCCTTCACTTTTCCTTTTCGTTTCTTCAGGAAGAAACTAGAACTTCAACCTGAAACCTGTTTGATAAAAACTCTCAGTGAATGGTAAAATAATGATACGAAACTGTGTCTCAAAGCTTGCTGCAACCTTTTTTTAATCGAGTACTTCTAAAAAATATCAATATCAAGTACTAAAGGGTTCAGTTTCAGTTTTAATTTAATGCCTTTTTTGTATTTTACGCTAACAATTTTTAACCGCCATGCAAATTTTCAGAAAAGTTTTGTTATTTTTCGAGCATATTTACTTTGGGTATAAAATATCAATTTATTATAAACGGGGCCAAGGATAATTTTAGTTTCAAATTCCCCTTTTACAACACTGGGAAAATTGCCTTTCTTATACCAACGACCATTTGATATTATTGGATCACAGCTATCAGCTTCCTAAAATAATATCCGCAGCTGGGATTTCAAGGGTGATCTCTAGAGTTCTTTTTTTAATATTTAGATTGAAATAAGGAACTTTAGGACAATTTCCAATATAATTTATTCGAACTCAGAACAAACCCCTAAATATTAAAAAGAAAATTTCATTGATCTTTCTGAATACCTATACGTTTTAATTATTCTATCTAAATCTGAAGTATTCTTTCGTCAAAATATTGGCACTAGGTTTATATTAAATGACTTCATATAGTATATTAAATGTATCATATTTTGAGAGAAGAACAGGTACTCAGACTCAGACCTAACAACTAAGTAGGTAATAACTGTAGTACAGAGCAGATAATGAGATTTTTTATTTGCATAGCCACTTTGATCTTATATTATATCATCAAAGCAAGAAAGTAATACAAAACAAACCGTTTTGACCTTAGTAATAAAAATTAACTGAAATATTCATCTGTGAAGTTGGAGATAAAATAATATTGACATATACTTTGCTTGATTAATTTTAGTTTAAAACGTAATTAAACCATTTGGAGGAAACCATTCCATAAAATAGCAATTTTGTTGAACAATGATATGACAAAAGCTTTCTTTAGAATCCTGAACATGGGAAAATTAATTATGAATACGTTGCTCTCTTTAAGTATTCCTTTAGCGTGAAATAAGTGTAGTATATAACTGATTTCTGAATTTTAATAGGTTTTTTATAATGTTTATACTTTCAAAGAGAAAAATAAGCTTTGCAGTAAGACTTTGACAGGTGTTAGTTCCAGGAATGAATAAGTGTAAAGTATAAGCAAAACAAATATACAGGGTTTTTCAATGAAAAGTAGTCACAGGCACGCTCAGTATCTTCCAAAGCACTGTTGGCTTGAAAATCGCCAAGATATCATGAACCCTTTAGCCGTCACAGTCACGCCCCCTCTAAATACCTCATGTGTGACACATTGTTGGAAAGGTCATTTGATAAGGAATTCATTCTATAATTTATTTTTGTATTCGCTTCAAATTGAGACAAAAAAAATTAAAAACTATACTTTTGTTTATTTTATTAATCTGCTGTATAGCAGTCCTAGATGCTTTTGCTTCACCGCAAGTTCTCGCAAAAGTTCGTTTTCTCTTTTAAAGTCGTCTGTATTATCATATGGAAGTAAACGGAAATCATTATAAACAATTACTTTAAGGGTAATTGCTTTATTCAGCAGCTTAACCGAAATAAGCAAAATATAGTTTTCCAATTTTTTGTCTTAATTTGAAGTGAATACAAAAATTAATAGTAGAATGAAGTTGCCTTTCCACATGGTATAGTGTCATTTGAAATTAGAGAGGGTGTAACGGCTAACGGGTTGATGACAGACGTCCACATTTTATGTAAAAAGATGTCCCCTTTGCTGTCTTTATAAAACAATAGTTTAAAAGATACTGAGTGTGGCTGTAAGGGGCTGAAACGAGAAAGAGATATCTTTTTCCCTCTTTGTGAAATGGAGGGAAGATGAAACGAAACAAACAACCTGATGGATTTCTACTAATCAGACCTAAATAATTTTTAAGAACTGCGAAAGGATGCGTACATCTCAATACAAAAATGATGATCAAAGTATGTAGTTTGGATATAGTGCTAAATGTTTGGCGATTCTCTAATCTCTGAAAACTGAATTAAATATTCACTAGCACTGGTTTACTATAGGGAATATTGACTACAGAACTATTAAAAGCTCTTTTTAAAAGAATAAATTTTAACAGCATTGAACGTTTAAACAATTCCATGAACATGTTCAATAAACGCAATATGTTTTCACTCACTATAGTACCTAATACAGAAAGGAATTGTAGAAGATCAAGAGGATCTTACTTTCAAATTATTGTCAATTTTACAGAAAGTTTTATGTAAGAGCTCCGCTACGACAAGCTTGTGTTTTATTTTTAATAGAAAAAACTAAATTTTTTGTATAAACTTGTTTGACTTTTGAGAAACTTTCTGGATAGGTATCATTATTTAACATTTTGAATAGAAAAAAATGCCCCCACAACGTTTATAGACAAGGTTTATAATTTTAAAAGTTTTCAAAAAAGGTAGGTAGGTATTTATTTACTCCCACTTGGCAATCGAAATTCTTCTACACACGTAAATTGAACATTTAATTTAGACGTCTTAGAACTTCGTTTACGCTCTACTACCCTGAAGACACAAATTAGTAATTAGATGTAGGTATACATTAATTATTGTGTTGTGATTATGTGATAATGTTTCATGCTAGAGCAATTACTTACTGAAATTTTATCACCAACACTTCAGTCGCATTGATTTACCTAGACTGTGTTTAATTATAAATTTATTATTATTATTATTTAACTGACAACTTCTCAAATGATTGTAAAACAAAAAATGTAACCGTCGTTACTTACATTTTTCACCATCCCGTGGTGGTTTATTGTCTGCAGAAATAAATTATTATCTTATCAAAGCAAGTATTTAAAGTTTTCAAGTTACAAATACATTATACATTCGTAAATATTTAGAAATAAATATTTTTTCAGTAGAACATTGCATGTCAACGATAAGAAATCGGTATTACCTACCAACTATATATACTTGCTCGAAGTAAATTGAAACTGAAGCTTATGTAATCATTTTTTTATCGTATACGTATATCCCTGGCTTCTTAAGATTTTAAAGGTAGGGAATATTCCTTCAAAATATCGATAAGCAACACGTCTTCAATATTGTTAGGTTGTTGAATACTTTCCTATCAGTTAAAAGTTTTCCATAAAAGAATCTGGACTGCTTTCAAAACATTACGAATATGTACACAATGATGTTTATTTAAACAAGCAACTGACTCGATTCCCGCAGGTAATTTATGTATCAGATTTTTACATATAAAATACTTTAAAAAGCTTGCTTCAGAATTTAATTTCAATACCCTTATAACAATTGGAAGTTCATTAAAAATTGTAAGGCGACCTCAAAAAAAAAGTAATTACACGTAGGTACATACTGTAAAAAATACATTTCCGAGTACCTCCAACCTTTTCCTCTGTTTGCTATACATATTAGAATATCAGGGAATTTACTGTTTACACACTTACTATGTAAAATAAAATGAGGGAATTAAAATGCTAATTCGCCGCTGTAATACTTCACTACTATATAAAATTTATAACGAACGCGAGACAAAAGTTTGTAATATTCAAGCGAAATGTACAGTAATTAGTGCGCAATTTAATTAAACGCATAATCGTGTTACTTTTATATTAGGATTTTAATGACGCAGTCTAAAAGCATGCGCGTGCAATGGATTCAGACGAATTTTTGAGCAGCATCTCAAACTGAATGTAAATAATGCAAATTTTTTCTTTTTTTCCTTTTAGATTTCAACGGAAATGAATTTAATGTAGTAAAGCGAAACAGGAGGAAAAATAGTAAATAAAGCAGAAGCTTAAAACAAAAAATTTATTAAATTTTTTATTAAATGTGAAGCTATTATATGGAACCTTTTGAAACAAAAAAAAAAACATTACAGACGCCTAAAAATTTAACTAACTGTAAAAATTGAAATTATGTAAATGTAATAAACATTATTATGCCTCTGTGTGTTTCTAATGTTATAATCAGCTTAACCAAGTGTTAAAAATTTCATTCAAACAATTATTTTTATTTAACCCTTTGGTAGATCCTTTTTGAAGAAAATTATTGGAAAATAGTTTGTAGCACTGAATATTTAAAAAAGTATTGCATCGTGCAGTAGCTATTATAGCAAATGTCATACAAATTAGATTGGTAAGAGGATTTCATCTACTATGCGAGCGCAACCTATGGTTCACAAGATTAAATTTAAATGTCAATCGAACCATCATGTCACATCATTTTATGTGACAGTTCAAATAATTCAATTTAAATATTAAAATTAACAAAACTGATTTTTCTAATTAAAAATATCAAAGTTTACTTCACGATAAACTTTTCTAAATAAAATCCATAAAACTTTTTAAATATTTTATCATGATTCAATATAACCGGTAAATGGTTATCTTTTGTTATTACGTTTAGAATAAAAGAATGGGACTTAAACTAAAGAATAATAAACCAGTAAACATTCTAGTTTGGGAGATAGTTCATACCTGAATGAAAAAGCAGCGCCGTCCAGCACCATAGGAGCGGTGCACTGCTCATAGCTACCCCATGCTAAAAGGACACCATCGCACTATAGGGATGAATCCCGGTCGACAAACGCACATCGACTGCTCCTGCGAGTGCTCGTGCCATGCGAGTAAGATGCGCGCGTTGTCCTGCTGCTGTCGCACTCAGGGCTTTAGAGTGATCAAGGGTTGATAGCTAGGGTAGAAGTTGGTTACAGGGAGCTCATATAATCGTGCAGGATAATTTTACGGTCTAACGAGTACGTTGCACTAAAATGTATAAGCATTCTGCAGGAAGCTATGCATTTTATGGATTGGTTTAACAAATTTGACCTAACAGATCCCAGATAAGGCTACAGCAAAGGTTATCATCCCTACGTTATTATTTTTTATGTGCTATAAATTTTATTCTTTTTGCCATGGATGGAATACGTAAAGATAAAATGTTTTAAATCGTTTAAAAAGGCGAGTTAGATTACTTTTTGTTTAAAGTTGTTATAAAAATGGTTGTAAGTGCAACTAGCTACTTGATCATTTTACGTTTAAATAAGACGTGGATGGAAAAATATAGATTTGGTATGTTGGAGGTAAAGAATAAAAATATAAAATAAAATAACAAAATGGCCATGTAACAAGAACCATTCTAACAAACTTTTTTGTCTGAAAATGTGGAGTTGTATTACTATACAGGACAGCCGTTATTATACTAACCAGGAGGACAGAATCCTAAGCCCAACAAAAGCAGCAAAGTGAAAATTTAACACACTTCAATGATTATTTAGAAGATGAAAGTTTAAAAAGTTCGTACCAGAACTAAATTCATTTCAAACGATTGGTTCTGATAAAATTTTATGTTTTCAATCATGAACTTTTACACCCTTACTGGCTAAAATTTTTGAGTACTATGTAGTATAAATTTAATTCGATCGTATGAGGTAATTCTTGACAGTAAAGTTATTAAACAAATTTCTTTTAATATCCACGTGATGCTAAAATCGCGTAAGAAGAAAAGACGCCGCATTAAAAAAATTTCAGTAGCCCACCACTTGTAATAAGAACTACTTATATGCATTCATGAAGGAACTGAAACTAGTTACTATCTATATTAGATGATTTGTCTTCTAGTTTTAATCTATACCATTCATTCCCATACGAATATCCTGCATTAAGAATCGATTTAGTGTAAAATATGTAAAACAAGAAGCTTCAAACGAGTTACCTGTAGATTTTCAGTCTAAAAGCAATCTTCCGTGAACGAAGTTTTTACGATTTTAATTGCGCACATGCATATTTTATCAAATAAGTTTGCGAATATTTATAAAAATAAGTCCGAAATCCCCAACTATTACTAACTCTGCATGATATATGTAACATAAAAAAAAACTTACAAATAATTCAATATTGTTTTAATAAAACTGCAGTGGATGGGTTAGTACATATTATTCTGTTTTACAAATAAACCGCGTTTGATGAAATTTTTAATCGTGGCGTATATATAATTCCTAATTCTATCATTGAAAGTTTTTTTTTTTCATTAAGCTGCCCGTTTCAGTAGCGCATGCATGTTTAGCGAAACTCATGGACGACAGCAGTTTTACAGTACACTACTCTAAATTTATATTTACACGAACTTTGTGTTTTACTTATTAGTTTGTTATTAATTACATTATGGCACAGAAATTATAAAATTACATTTAGTTTCGTTCAGTACGCAAACGTAAATTGTAAATAGAAACGTTTTGTGAATATAAAGAAAATGTATAGTTGGAAAATTTTGCATGAACTTACTATACGATACACGGCAGTAGGGAAAAGTTAATATGTGCTAATAATTTATGAAATTTAAAATGAGAAAAGTTATTACAAACATCAATGGAAAAATGTAGGAAAATGCGTGCGTGCCTCTTTATGGAAATTAATCAAAAGAGCCATGAGAATTTATTTCACTTTATATACATTTATACTTTGAATGCCCTTTCAAATGAGCATCCCAGGGAGAAAAGGTAGATAAATTCACAGCCGGTGATACCAATTTAATTAGGCACATGATAAAAGCGGTGCCTTAAGTGCGCATTTTAGCAATCTTTTCATGTTTTATAAAAGTTTTTACGCAATTTATGTTAACTGCCATACAGTATAATATTCCGTGTTGATTCAAGACTCATAATTACCACTGGCTTTGCTCAAATTAGGAAATTATTTTCCAATCAGCAATTCAAAAAAAAGAACAAAAAACAAAATAATGGGGGATAGAACTACAGGAAGATAAACTAGGGTGTCCTGAACGATATAATATCATTCAAAGGACCCTAAGATAAACTATACCTGCCTATACAAACAAGATTAATGCAATTTAAATTTTTCTTCGTTTGTGATAAATCATGAGCTGTATGGGAATGGAACTATTACCGTTTTTTTTTTCATTAAAATAAACCTATAAAACCTATTAAGTACGAAGACAGCTCAGGAACTTGCCCACAAGACCATTAATTTTCATTCCGACTTTCACCGAAACTTACACAAATTTATCTTTTTTAATGATTTTGTTCAACGACTTTCATAGAACCTTAATTTTCCTTATCATGGTATATTATGGGAGATTTAGATTTAAATAAAAATCACTGATATTCGTTGTAATTGAAGTGTTGATGTCAAAATAGAAAGAAAGACTAAAGGATACGATACAGAGATATGTAGGCCAAAGAAAAAAGTTATGTCGCATAATTCAGCATCACTATAGAGTATAGAGCGTGACGCAGGAGAACGCGAATTTAACATCCCATCAATGGTCAAGTTCGAATAAAAAGATGTAACAGAAATTAGTCATCAACGATAGGTGACAACAGTAAAACCTGAATTGTTACAAAATGTTAACAAACATGTCGGAAGTAAGTTGAATGGGGGTTTTCAGCAGAATTGCAGTAGTTGAGAAGACGGATTTCCACACCTGCAATAATGAAGAAACTAAAAGTAAAACAAACAACGGAATAGGAGAGAAACTAACCGACTTAACCACTTAAACCATTTGAACAGCAAGAAGAATATGAGATCTGAAGGAAGTTTGAAAAAGCCCCAAGGACCATCTATAAAGGGCGCGAATCCAGAAATAGGTAAAATAGGGAAACACAAAATATTTCACTAGAATCATATTAAAAGATTTTCTTTAGGGAGGTAAATCTGGAAAATCAATTTGTATAGTTTCATTTTAATGGGGAGTAACTTTATCAGACACCAGACGGGAGGTAACACCACACACAAGTGACACACACGCTCTCATAACTAGCTCCTAAGATCTGAAATGGGGGGTTCGAAACAGAATTGTAGGAGTAGAGAAAATTGATTAGTTATGAACATAGGAATAATGAGACTACAAGTAAAACAACTAATAGAATACATCAAACACTAACCAAATTTGTTGGTTCGGCCACTTAAACCGCAGGATGGATTACAGAGATAGGGTAAGACCGGGTAAGACTAGTTTGCCAAAGCTGTAAGGACCACCTAAAACTAATTACATCCTAGAAGTAGGGAAAATATAAAATTTAGAAGATTTTATTTGCTTAGAAAAATTGGCACATATACAGTAAGTAAAAAATAGAGATAAAGGTAATTATCTTTTTAAGTAAAATCTGGACGGCTGTCATCAAACCCTTAGCCGTCACAGTCATCCCCTACAATACCTACTTCAAATGGCACCATGCCATGTGTGGCACATCGTTGGAAGGGTAATTTCCTAAGGAATTAATTCTACTATTTATTTTTTTTATTCGCTTCAAATTGAGATATCCCCCCCTTGCTGACTTTGTTAACACGTCTTGGTTTCAAGCATAAAATAGTTTTCAAAGATACTGAGAATGGCTACTTTTCGTTGAAAACCCCTATATGAAAAGGAACAAGGAATTTCATCTCGCATAGGTTAGGTTCAACAATTTTGTAATATTTATACGACAAAGCCTGTATTGCAGTGATAAACGTGCTCTACAAACATGTAATTTTAAGTTTTAAGTTTAACCTGTTCTCGTTTCAAACAGATTTTATGACGAAAAACAATTCTACATAGAGATGTAATTTCCGGATAATCCAAAGTCTACCGACATAAGCAAACTCAAACACACAGTCCCTGAGAAAGATCACTTGAGTGAATTGAATATAAAATTATGTCTACGAGTAA
The DNA here is from genome assembly GCA_963082805.1 of Hemicrepidius hirtus. Taxonomy (NCBI): domain Eukaryota; kingdom Metazoa; phylum Arthropoda; class Insecta; order Coleoptera; family Elateridae; genus Hemicrepidius; species Hemicrepidius hirtus. Next base: position 36,550,081 of record OY720160.1, on the reverse strand, counting down.
ATGAAACATGCATTTTCAATTACTTGAGATTCAAAAGCATTATAGTTCCTTTATATTCGAATATATCTTACGCGAACAAAACGTCAAAAATGATTGATTGCCCTATTTATAAAGGCCTGCCATCCTTAGACGTATGTATTTATATCGAATTCTGGCGTAAATGGTTCAGGAATTTCTCAATTTATTGAGCTTCGAAAGCTTTCAGTTTTCAACTTTAGAAACATTTTAGTAATTCAAAAAGTAACTGGGAAAGGCAAATTCCGAATATTATATTATTACTAGGTGTAAAATTGTTTCTGCTATAAATTTTAGTGGCTGTTTTATGGCAACTTTTGAATAATTCATTTTTAAGGATATTGGTTTTCTTTTGCTTGAAAAACGCAGCCGTTTCAAAAGGAAATCATTGAGAATGTTATTGAAGTAACAATGTAGATCGTGCTTTGCGGGTTTTCCGATGTTATTATACATAAATAATTTATCAAGAGATTTCGTAATTTAAGCTCATACAGAAAATTAAATAAATTTAAACCGCACACATTAATGATATTGGTTTCTTCTCCGTTACAAAGATTATATTAAAAGCAAAACTCGGAAATTTCTTATCCACCTTAATGAAACAAAATTAATTTTCTATATTCTCAAATACGTAAAAGGATGCTCTGGATTCTTGTACGACACGATAAGAGCTTTAAATAAATTAAATTCTAGATTGGAAAACAAAACCTTTATATTTTGTTCCTCAAGGAATTGTTTTTGGTGCATATCACATGACCCCTAACTTGGAGACATTCTTATTAACTTTTTCATTTCACAACTGAATTGAATGAATTTTCTTTTTGTAGCTTGATATCAATTTTCACTCAGATTGGCAAATTAACTTTTTTTGATTTAAATTCATGACAGGGAAATCTTTTTTTTTTATCAAAGTTTCAAGTATTTTTATATTTATCATTTTAATAAAAGAAGTAATTCTAAGCCTGTTATGATCAATAATTTTTTAATCCATTTGAACATCGCTATGATTGATTGACTTTAAATATTCCATATGTATGATGAATTACAAATATATGCGACGTTTTCAGATATCCTGCAATCATTTTTTAGCGAAATTTCTAAACGTTTCGGTTTATTTAGAACGACTGAAAAATATCTGCAAAAGTTATTTTTCCAATTTTCAAATTTCTAATTATTATTAAATGCTACGTAAAATTCAATATAAACTTGCCTGAAAATGAACGAAAAAAATTTCAGTGCGAATCTTCTACTTTTTGTTTAAAATAAGCAACTTTTCAGTTTATCATGAAACACATATTTTTGCAAACATCAGGAACGCCGTATTTTTATATGATCCCAATTTCGAATGAGAATCTACTTAACAATCGAGAGGTCCCTGTTTCGAATCCCAGTCTCGTAATTGATGTTTGTTTTAGTGTAAGTCTTAAATGGGGGGCGTATACAGGACCTTAGGAGTTGGAAACCCTCTCCCCATAATGCATGTAATAATAAAAAATAAACAAATAATAAAGATGTACCAAGATTCTGAATCACACCGTATAAACAAAATTTCAAACGTTCTTTGAGTATCAATCCCGTATAGGATATTTACAATAAATTTGAAAATTCGTTTCTTCCTAACTCGTATATATCTCAAAACTTTTTTGTGTCTTTGACAACCAATCATTTAGAGAGCTTTTATCTGTTTGTTGTGATCCTTTATACAACTTATCTGAAATGTTTACCAGTTTACAAAGAATTTCAAGTATTTTCAACCGAAGCCGAACTAATAAGTTACAAAAAAAATAATTAACGGAAAACGAGCATGGGTGATTATAATTTACGACTGGAATGCATGTCAACTTGCTACCTCAAATACTTTATCATAAAACCGCTTTTGCTCCTCGACCTTTTCGCAATTTTGTGCCCTACCCAGCTTCTGAGTTTGTTGGGCGAATGCGTGTTATGTAAACAGGACCTTTTCCTCATTTTCTTGGCAATATATCTGAACACCTTCCCGTTCCTGGACCTTCATGGGAGCAGCAGAGGTGGAATAATCGATGCACAAGCCGATCCCGGTGACGGCAACGGCTCTGCGCACTCATTTCCTGCTGAATGAGCGTTAGAGTACTACGTTCCGGCTACCATAGTAACCACCGGCTCCACTTACGTCATTGACCCATTGTTACATATTAACTAGGGGCAAAACTATGCATGATCCCAGTTCACTTTAACTTGATTGACGTTGAGAATTCGCACGCCTATAGGGATAAGGGAACCACGCTGAGTGACAATGACGATAACGGCTCCATCATAGCCCTATTATCCTTTAATCAATTTTGAAACGTGAAACTTTTGTCACTCTCGCATCCTGAACGAAAACCAGGGCTTTTATCTTTAAAGTTCCTGCTACATATTTAAAAATGAAGTTTATTCGCTTGTATGAAGGTTCTCTATAGAAAATATGAAAATACATTTTTTGGAGAAAGGGTCATAAATCTTCTAAGAACTTGTGCGCGTCCGACACGCTATGGACAAACACAAGTCCCCCAAATAAATTATCTTGTAAGCAGACCCAAAAAGTGACCCCCATTATGAGTTAGTACTTTTTTTATTACCTACGCCTACTAATTCCTGCTGATGAGCAACAACCCCGCATGCATACTTGTTTATTATCTAATAATAATTGAATGAGTATCCACAGTGAGTCACTGCTTCAAAGCTTAATTAACAGCGTTTTTGGGCATAAATCTAAAATCCTAACATATAAATAGCGCAAAAAATACTAACAGCAGCACTAGTTAGAATTAGATTTACGTAACACTAATAATTCAATTTTAAACTGTAAAACGTAAATGTAAAACATGTTTTGACTTGGAAATAACCGTTTAGTAAAAAATAAGTATCCCCTACCTTTGCAGGAAGTAGAAACAGGGATTTATTTCAGCAGTTGCCATATTCAATATCTGTACCCGCACACACGCACCCACATACACTTTTCACTTGGTATAATATTTCTGCAGCACTACCGATCTGTACAATGTCCTTCTTAAAACTAATAAATGAATGTAATGGGTAAGACTGCAAGCGTACGAGGGTGTCTAACAGGTGTGTAATCAAACATGTGCAAGGTTGGGTTTCAATGCAGCGGGTTAGATAAGATAATAGAATAAAAGAAGTTGATAAGAGGTTGATTACATATTTTTCATATATTGTGGAATTTTTAAGCAGGTTGACCAAAAATAGAAAATTTTAAAATAAATAAACAATTTTTAAAGTAAAACGAAAGTGGAAGGTGTGGTATTCGTACCTCCCTGGACCGATGGTTAGCCTGGTAGTAGCAATAAGCTATCAGAACATAAATACACGTAGGAAAAAGTTAAAATTAATCTTTCAACAAATACTTCAACTAGTTATAGCCCCCCAAAGTCCTTGATTCTTTTTAATCTTCAACATACCTTTCTTTCGCATAATTTCCCTAAATTTCCCTCCAAATCTCTGGACGTAACCACTGTATTACTCATACCATTGCTAATTCTATGGAAAATACTATAACTGGGGTTGTCTCAATGGATTTATTCATTAATATTAATTTAATAATTAATTAATTAAAATAATCAGCTGATTACTAAGTTCTTCAAGTCTAATTTCAAGTAATTTTTACAAAGCTTCCAGTAGTAGATATTATATTGTATACAGGGTGTATCAAACATAGATACATCAAAATATTCAAATCCAGTAATAGGATCCTACTATTCGTTTTTCAAATGAACTCAAAACGTAAAAACTTATCCGGCCTGTGATAAACTACGGAGTTCGTGTGTGAACGTTATTCCATGGTAGTCAAACGATATTGCTACAATTTTTCAATTACTACTTTATCCTTCCTGAGGGGCTTCATTGCCAAGCAAATTTTTTTTCTGGTTTATACATTCTTTGATCTACCATCGGTTTTAAAATTTGTACCAATTTCTGATACACCCAGTATACAGGGTGTTTTTTAAATGGCTGACACGGGGCACAGTACGACATTCCCAAAATACTGATTGGAAAAATATAATACAACAATTACCATTCTTCGCTAGTTTCAGAGTTATTCTCAGTAATAATATCATAAGAGCGCTTTTGTATAGTATTCCGATATTCTTTTCGCGATTTCTATTCGAAATTGATACTCCCATGGAAAATCAAAGGGGTAGTTTTTGTTGCGACAGCGCCGCTATGGCAAAATTTGGTATAGGTTAAGAAATATCGGAATCAGAAGGTGCTGTTTAGTCTTGAGTGAACTTTTGCCCTAAATAATACTACTGGAAATGGGTCCCTATATCAGAGAGTTCCTAGGAGCAGACTTTTCAACAAAATATTTATTTCCACCAATTAAGCATCCAACCGGTGCTATTGGTATAGGGTTAAATGTCTGTCTGGGGAGATTGTGAATTAAAGTCGCCTGTGGGATAATGAACACTACCTACAAAATGTCTCGAAGTACTACGGGACAATATGTTACCTTGTCGGAGAGACCTGTTTAGTTAAGAAAATTTTATTTTCTACAACAGCAAGGATTCTGGTCATAAACAAAACCATAATTAATCAAATTTCTGATTCATAATTTGGTTCCCCGTATTTCGAAAGAGGAATTGGTAGGTACCTAAATGGCATCCTAAAAAGATGCGAGTATTTATCAGGAACAAGCCCCAATCAAACAAACATAATAATATATTATATACAGAATTTTTTCCTAATTTCCATGGCATAACTAATTTAGAATAATTTTTTCCTAACTGCAGCATTTCTTTGTTTGGACCAAAATGTCTGCTGGGATTTCTTATTACATTATGTACTAATTTGATGCAGACAATATTAATGGCTGAGTATAAAACAAACATTAATAATTAAGGAACATAATGAACAAACTTTCTAACGTATACCTAGATGCTGTATATGACGTATAAATTATAGAGATAAAGAAGAACAAAATGTGACGTTTTCGATACCGGAGCACATAATAGCTACAAAGTTTATACTGTACAGGTTTATAAGTCTTCTGGTTAAGAAGAATTGTAAATTTAGCCATGCTGTACGAAAAAGTCCTTCTAAAGCGCGAGCAAATAATGTAAATCGGCTTAGATGTGCATTGTACAAGTTCCCGTATTTACAACTGAACGTGCAGTGTTAGCAGGGGATTGTCGATTGCTCTAAATTGTTTCTAAAACCTCAGTACTTGTACTTGCCTTTGTGATATTTACTATCTATCATTACAGTGGTAACCTAAACACGCTAGTTTATAGAACTTTTTCTTAGTACGTAGCTAAAATTTTGATTAACTACTATCATTTAATGTTTTATAAGAAACATGAATTCAGGGCTTCTGTAAAGTGTATTATACGGATATTAAATAATTTTTAATTTAGTTTAAAGTTTGTCACTTGGCAATTAGAAAATCCCATAGTAATATTAGATATAGCAAATTTTAAAGCTTTTACTAAATTGTAGAAGTAGCATTGTATTAGCATCGTATTTTTTCTGGACGCCCCATCACAGTTTGGATCCCTCAGATGCTAAAATGTTGAGAAATACTGATTTAGTGGCTTCGCAGGGAAGGTATTTACCAGCAATTGCCGGAGGTTATTGATAGGTTTGTTCAGTATCCCCATACAGCGTCCAAATACTACCGAACATTGCGAGCATGCCACTACGTTTACGAGTTTTCAGCATCGTACAGGGACCTCAATTTCACCTCCGCAAATTGTTTTCATTATTACGTAAAGATAGATCCAACATGCGTGAATGCAACAGATACCCATAAGTACTTTTCCAAAGCTTTCTTTCTTCTTGCTTGTGAATATGGCTTCGATTTGTTAGTTTGACTGTGATTTAGAAGTTTACAAGTTCAACTGTGTTGAACTTGCCTTCAATATTGGTTTTCGTGGTAAAATAAAGTACTTTTAAGCTGAGAAACTCATTTTTCAAATAAATCCTAGAGGATTTCCAACTGATATATTTACTGAATTTAAGTCGAAATATTTTAATTTGGTTTTGTGTTAACTATGTTATGTTTGTTATACCTATATTATGAATTATTATATTGAATATTTATAAATATTGGTCAAACTTTATGCCATACAGAAAATTTAATTTCAACAACACATAGGTAATTGGTAATTAATTAGCAAAATCAATTAGGTTAGGTGGAATATAGTCAAACACTATTATCAGAAATTAAAGTTTTGTGTCGTCAGCACTAAGTTCGCTTTGTCAGAAACAACCAACCATAATGTATTTTTTTATGACAAGCCCAGGACCGTATTATTTGTTTAATGACTAAAATAGTCTGATTAAAAAATAATGTTTACACAGAGGGCACTCCAACTATACTAATACAACTCTGGGACTCACAGATTTTTTCAGAAAACTTTTCGCCCTAAATTAACTACCTCCAGGTTAACGCTCGCTAATATTATTCTTTTCTAAACAGGAAAGTAAATGAAGCAAATAAGAAGCTGCAGGATGTTTAGGTATAGACACTTTGCCATTTCCCAATAGTTGAGCATAACTAAAAGTTTAGCAAACGTGAATTGTAAAACGATTCCAGATATTCCGAAGTCTTGACATTAAGACTAAAATATTGTCCGTGTAGGATGTAATCCGAATTTCGTGTTTATTTTATGCCATAAACATTCGATTCGAAATAAATCGGGGTTGCTGGATACCATTTCTTCAATATTTTGGCTTATACAGTTCCCTCTTGGAAAACAACAAGTTTCTAGCCAATTAAGGTATTTTCAGAAGCTCAATAAATGTCTTGTCTGGTTTTAGGATAATTGATCAAAAATAGTTCACCGAAAGAAAATTGTATCGATTCATTTTCACATTTTCTAGTTAGGTAGGTATTTCTAAAAATATACTTTGTTCTTATTATATCAGATAGCTTTGATATGGTTATTAATGTGAACACTGATAAAGTACTGATGGTGAAATTAATCTTGTCACTTCTGTATTGCATAAAGATTTATCATAGTTACTAAGTTGTTTGACCTGCATAACATTCTGATCAATCACAGGGAAATAATTGGCGTTAATCATATTCTACTGTAATTGTCGCCCTTATAATGTAAAAAATCAAATTTAGATAGGGATTTGGCAAAAACGGAACAGTTATGGAGAATAAAAGGTCACTTTGAGTGATTTAAAAATATTCTTTATAAGGAACATGATACAAAATGTATCTTTCATTGCTTATATCATACAACACCTATAGCTATAGTTAACGAAGGAATATAACATTAACAGTCGAGTCTAATCCAAATGTGATTTAATTTGTACCAACTGTGTTTTTTCAGCGTTTGTATAATATTCGTACATGGAAACTTTCGAGCGTCTAAAGTACAAAATATAAATATTAACAAGTAGGTAGTACCTATATGCTGTTGCTTTTACATCAAATCCCTTATGCGCTTGAAGGATTTATTAATTTAGCTTACTTTCTGTTTAAGCAAATCCACCATAAAGTTTATAACCAGATACAATAAATAAATCACAAATTTCTGCCTGTATGCTTTTAACCGAAATCATTAATAATAATTTCAAAAAGTTACATATTCTCATATTAATTTCTAATAGAGTTTAAAAGGATTATGATTTCGACGTTGCTGTACTCGGTGTAAAACAACTTTCAGAAACTGTTATAGGGAGCAAAATAATCTACTAAGTGTGAATGGAAATATTTCTGATAATCCCTAAAGAGGGGTGTTAAAAAAGAATATCTCCGACGTGAGTTAAGGAAATTGGTTCAAATAGGGGTTTACTAACAACGATCTATGTTTACAATTATTTATTGTGTAATTTATTAAACTGTGGATGATTAATGTCTGAGGTAATATTTTATTAATTGTTTTCGAGTTCCATTCGGAGCGAGAAACATACTTCCATTAAAAAATGGAGCTATATATTAATAGTATATTAAGTATTAAGAACGGTAAGGAGATTTTACCGATCGAAGACAATAGTTTGGAGGAGGAGCGCAGCGACGACTCCAATTATTGTCTGAGATCGGTAGTCCTTAACGTTCGTGATGCTTATGACGTTTTTTGCGCTACTGAATCCGGTAAAAAGAATTTTTAATAAATTAATAATTAATACAGATTCAAATGCGATAATTGTCAGTCTCCGCATCACGTTGCCGTATTGTCGATTGATATATTGCGTTTCTATAGCAATCTGTAAACAGTTAGCGCCATTGCAGTTTTTTGTGAAAATTATTTTGAGTTCCGTGCTAAAAATTAATGAAAATGATTCCGAAAACGAAATAGAAGAAGCTTGTAATGTGGGGTGTTCGGTTCTCATTCCTGATAAGTCCAGAGAGACGCTACGAAGGTACCTACAATCATTTTAAAAATTGGTGTACCAAGAAAAGTACAAAATATTGGTGAAAAATCGTTGCTGGCGTACTTTGTTACAAGAAATGAGAAATTAAAAGCTCCAGGATTTGTTTTAACTAACATTGGAAATTGCATTCATTTTATTTAACTAAACTGACGTTTGTGACTGACATTAATTTATCAAATTACATGGCACATTCGTTTTGAATAAATTTACTTACCGTTCTAGAACCCCAAAGTGTTTTACCGACGACTTTATCCTTAGCAACTAGTAAACATAACTTACTGTCTTGGAAACAGCCGCGGTAAACAATGAAATACAGCTCAGTAGCGCAAAAAATAAATATTTTTAAATGGAGATATTTCTTTATAAATAGCAAACGCATTATCTATCGATTGCCCTTTATAAAAGGGAGTTTGCCATTATTTACCCGTTAATATCTTTATTCTGCATATCTGAATATATAAAAACTGTTGTCCACAAAGAGGTACCTATTTACGAAAACATTAAAGTCTAAGCCAATCACCTGATAAAAAATTTCATAGTACCCCAAGGACGAACCAGAAGAAAAATAATGTATTCTGTTTATGAGGGGCGGAAGCCAAATGTTACACTATGTAGTAAAAATATTGTCATATTTTGGACATGAGCATTTCGAACTGTATGTTCCGAATTGATTTCAACATCGTATGATATAAAACAAATGTGGGACACAGAGCTTTCAATAAATACGAACTTCCCGATTATTTTGATATATCCCTCTAACGGATTTAAAGTGTCTCCTGCTTATAGGTTGCGGATTTATTCGATCATCGCATTATATTGGATATTTCAAGAAACAGTTTTCTATGTCAATAAGTTTTCTATGAATTTAGAATGCAGGTTTTTGAGGGTGTCTCTAAAATGTGGTAACATCGCTTAAACACAGATTCCTGAGGTCAAATGGAGGGATTAAACTAAATATACCTTCGTACACATTTGTACTTGGCTCCTTGGTGGATCAAGCTAAAATTAGTCATACACATCCATTTCAGGGAAATTCAAACATCAAGAGAAAAACTCAGTACTCTTAGCAATACAAAGCAACCTTTATTACTCAACTCTGTTTTAAAATTCTTGGAATATATGAAGATTGAGTGTTTTCAGCTGTAATGTTCACATAATTAGACTTGCTTTACGGTTCAGAAAATCGTGTAAAGATGATGACAACTGCATATAAACGTCATACAAGGGTAGTTGACAACTTAAGTCCTAAAACAAGACACCCTAATGAAGTTAAATTTGAAAAATCGATTGCTTTGGTAGAAGTTTACTTTAGGCTCGAATAGTTGTCTGTGTAGGCTATTATGTTGTTGTAAGGTTGCAGCATAAGTTATTAAAAGACTGGAAATCTATGTAATACTACAAGAACTGGTCATGGTCAAGAAAATCTGGAACCGATTTCAGATGAATTACGTGCCTTACGAAAATGTTTGATAAAAAAGGCAAAGTGAATTCAATTCAAATAAAAACTGTCATCGACTGATTAATTATTACAAGGTAAGACATACTGAACAGATGATTAACTTTCAGTTAACCTGGATTTGCCTTCTCTCATTAATTTCCTAATGAAAAGCAAATCGAGTGTAATCAAGATGCGCTGCGCTGCCTTGTTCCTCGTGTCTGTTCACATTTATGTATATCAAGATTAATACCCTTGTATATTACGGGAAACTATTTTTTGGCTTGCGGTTTAACTCACTTTGAAGGGAGATCGTGTTTAATTGAATTTAATTTTTCTTTTCCCCTACGAAGCGGGATTAAAAATTGCGGCCTCAATTTCATCCTTTAACGCCGCGAATATCGATCAAGAGAAAATTTATGCATTAGATTAAGAAATATGATCCCCTGTGTCACCGGAAGCTCATCATATTCTTACAGCGTCCCCGCTTAGCTTCTGAAAATTGAAAACCCTTATTTTCAGGACTAATGGACCGTGTGTCTCCGACTTTCGGCATGCGCACAGATAATTTTAATCGTTCGCTATTGCGTATTCCCCGGAATCGCGTGCACGACTCCCATGAATTATTCAAACGTACCTCCTCAGAATTCATATCTGTTACACAAGAATGACAATTGCTCGCAATTTATGTAACTATCTATTAAAATTATGCGAATATTGATGATTTACACCGTATCTTGGTGTAAATGTGCGAATTTCTCTTGAAAAACGACGAAAACGAAAGATCTATAGCAACATCTTCGTTTTCTGCGATCAAGTGATTACTACCCTTGAAGAGGATTTTAGCGACTTAACTCGACTAATCCCCTTTTAGCTGATACTAACTCATTCCTAATTCAAGCAATTTCAGTTTTTTTACATACTAGGGACATATATCAACGGCTACGACATAAACTAACCATAAAAAGCTATAGTACATGATCGTAAAATTGTTATTCATATTCAAATTAATTTTATTTTTCAAACCAGTTGTAAAAAACATACCCCGTTTCCTAGTTTGACTTTTTACTTTAATCAGGTGTAGCGTTAAATAAATATAAATGACAAAGTCTGTCCTGCTATAAACAGGTTTCAGAAAAGCTTGGAGCCATATCAACCATGACTTCTTAATAGCAAGGATTTTCGTCTTGGGCTTTAGGGATGAGCTTTCTTATCACTGAATCTTATTTTAACGCTCAAAGTCTGAACTGTGATGCTGACGGTAGCAGGTTTTTTTAATAGCGACTTTTCCCCTTTTCCGCTGAATTCTTTTCTTTCCGTACCTTATAATTAAATACAGAGTCTTTTATTTTAAACGACAAGAAGTTAATTTTACAGTATCAGATGTGTCATTAATACAGCAGGAACTATATTAGTTAAGAATTTAAATAAAAATTCTTAAGCATGACAAACCATAATATTTGACTTCAAAGCTTTTAGACAATCATGTGCGCCAGATGTATACTATTAGATACTAACCATAAATATTATCTAAAAATTCAGAACCGTCAGGTTTCACCGTTTATGGTTAATAAATCGATGTCTATAGTCATTTGCTTGATCCCACTTCGCAAGCTAATGTTTCCATCTTTTCTATGAGTGACAGTTGTTTTTTCTTCTAGAGGAAATCTTCCACATTTCTTAAAAATGTGTTCTATGAAGTCTGCCTTTCCACGAAAGATTTCACTTTCTGATTTGACACCTGGTGTGGCCATAGCTTGAAAGCATGCGTTGGAAGTGAATTAATTTAATTTATTTTTTTAACACATGTATGGAGGCACGTTCGTTGACGCACGAATCCCATAAAAACGAAACTACATTTTACAACCTATGTTAGTTCTTCAAAAGTTAATTATTCAGGAACTTTCGATCGATTGTTCTACAACTTGCAGAAATAAATTATTAACCCTATGATATGTGACATGTTGACCTGAATTTATTTCGTAGATACACATGCTGAATTAAACTCAGCAGAATCTGGAATTAGAAACTACTAACCTATTAGTTGGAGAAAGTTAAATCATCACTGGTTTTATTTATGCGACGTTTTCATTTTAGATTAGAATTCCTTTATAGTGGAATCGTATTTTCATTTCAACGAAAATTGTGGAAGTATAAGAGTACGGGTTAAGTGTGTAGAACGTTTGTTATAGGTACAAGGCTAAATATTGAAGCAGACACAGTCTTTCGGACAAGATGCAAAACTGAAGGTTGCATGTTAAAAATTTCAACTCTATCAGAAACAGGGATTCGGAGGAATTTCCAAGGTAAGTGTGGCTAAGGAAGTAAAAACTCTGTTTAATGGACTACAGCTGGGCTAACTGCAATGAGGTGCCAGGGATCGGCATACTGAGACCTCGACCAATTAGAATCGAGTGTAGTAAGTATCTTGTGAACTTGAATTACGTTGAGAGTTTGGGCGATATTGTTTGTCTTTAGAAATACTTCTTGTATTGGAAACGAGGCTAGACAAATGTCTTTGACATAACCTAGTACTACACTAATAGATAATAGATACCGTGAGAGTACCAAACCCGATCACAGGCTACTTGGTAGGTAACTTTTATACAAATTCTTGCTACCATTTTAACCCATAAAAACGGAGAGGGTAACGATGAACCGACAAAAAATACAGTTAGTCTCAAACATTAACCTTTCATCTACGGATTAATAGATAAACAATAGAATCGTAGAGGAATCTACTTTATTTTTCACACACAAGCATTTTTAATTTGAATCGAGGAACCGAATAAATATTTGATAAAAAATTACTGAAAAACCCGGAAATACATTTTTTGACCATACTTCCATCTGATTGTTTAACCAAGAATAGCTCCATGTCCAAGTCCTAATCCCAAACCTACACCTGGTACCCCAACTCCTACAGCAACAGGTCCAACAAGGCCACCAGCGACGATGGGGATACCTCCAGGTTGGGGATCGGCGAAAGCAAGAGCCAGGAAGGCGAAGAAGAAAATAATCTTAAATTATTCAATAATTATTAATAAAGAAATTTAACTAACAAGAGGGTTGCTTACCAAGTATTTCATTATGGTGGTTGGTTTGTTAGATCTCTTGAAGCTGTAGATCGTTATGCTGTTTGAGAGCATTAACGCCGTTTATATACAATTCAATTGACCTTGAAAACGTTCAACATTCTGCCCTTTACACGCCTAGGGAATATCGAGAAATATTCAAAATTAATTTATAACAATGTAGACGTTCAAGATGATCTTGCACATTTTTGTCTGTCCTAGGGGCTAATATGTAAAAAAGGGTGTTCCACAATTTAACTTTAAAATTTAGTTCCCAAATCTGATAAGAATAATTCAACATTTGTTTATAATTGCATCAGCATTAATGTCTTTAATAATTCTCAAGGTGAAAGTACATAATAATTACGATTATAGTTCCAATTATGCATGTTTCATTATTCCAGTAAGAACTAACACTTTTATCTATTTTACGAATTTTGTGAATAAGTCTGGCCTAAAAGAAATAATTACCTAAATAGATTATAAAATGTTGGAAAAATTCTAAAGCATTTTCCCAAAAAGATGTGTTGGAGTACAGATAATGTAGATGCATTAGCTAAAGAAGAACTTACTTTGAAAAAGAACATTATTACGAAAAGTGAGTTATAAACAATTTCAGAATAATAAAATTATTTTCAGCTGTACTTAAATAGCTACGTCGAAAATATGTATGGGTAAAAATTTAATAAAAAAATATTTTAACGTTTTTTTCGTAAATTACGAAACAAACGCAATATTTCAACAAAATTTCTCATCTAATATTCATTCGAATTCAGATCTGATTCCTATATTTAAATTTTTACTTTTTCCTATAAAAAAAAGTGAACAAGAAAATGCACTTCCTATAATTATATTATGCTACCTACACAATAATGAATGTCATCTTCAATTATTATAACAGGGAATAACAATTACAATATTCTGTTATAACTTTAGAACTTCTTGTTATCATAAGCGTGCTGAAATTATACGAACATTCCTCTGTGTAAGAAAGAGATGCCAATACCTTTTACATCAGATATGAGATATGAATTTCGATGAAGAATTTCAATTCAGCTTCCGTCGCGATGGCACCATAGGCGTCATTAAAGATAGAAACGTCAATTTAGCTAATTTAATAAAAGGGATGCAGAATGTTTTATTCAAAATTCGTCGAATTGTTAGATCATTTATATTGTGTTCCAGGTAGGTGTTTAAATTTTCAGGTATGCTATTCATAACTTATTTTAATTACGTGTACGGTACGGTCTCTTCTGTTCTATTCTTTTTCTTGATTTAAAATTTAATTTAAGCCTGTCCCTTTATAGCACACCCTCTCATAGTTTTCTAGAATTGTTTTGAATTATTTATCGTTTCAATCATCGTCTTGTGATTTCATATTTTTTCCGTCAGTTCATGGAATTCAGATGTATTGCTATTTCATCAATTTCATGATTTTCATGCATTTGAGTTACCTCAGATGAAGACATTGGGAGAATTATGAGAGTATCGATAGAACTGCGTTGGTAGCTACAAAAACAGTATTAGAGCTGCTACAAACTATTATTTATTGAATTGGGACACACCTTAATTATTACCAACGACTTAGGTAAATACAGAAGAGGATGTTTGAATGTAATAAAGGGAAGCGGAATAGTGGTGTGCATGAGTATTAATATTATTAGCATGACACCTAACTTCGCGAATTAATTAAATTGCTCATTTTGTACTCCAATATTTTTAAGTATAGTTCGACCGTCGATATTCTGAAATACCGGATAATATTTAAGTTGGTTTGGCCAGGGAGGAAGGACAGAACTGGTATACAGATTTTTCTACCTGATGAACCAAGCGCTGGTTAAATCCTAAAATAAGGTGTGAGATATCCGTTACAAATATTGAGCCGTGAGAGTTTCAGAATATCGATGGGTGAACTATACCTACTACATATTGATTTTGGTTAGCGGGAATTAATTTGTTCTACGGGGTATTTATAAACACGTTACCTGTAAAAATTTTCTTGTTTAATAATTTACGCAGTAATAAAATATATACGGCCAATTAAATGATTTAATCCTTTACCTTAATTGATATTTTAAGTGGTTTGGCGTGGGTAACAAGGATTCTTACTAATTTAATTTTCTGTTTCAGTTATAGCACGGCGTCTAAATACTTCAAATAAGTTTTATTTCATTTAAGCGAAAGTGTATTCGAGCATTCCATTCCCTTTCCACTTTTCTTCAGGCACTAAGGAATTTTCATTTTCTTATTCTATTCCTCTTGATCTAACCACCTGTATGCAATAACTATACTATTTTTTGCGTAACCAAATTTTTGATATGTAGTTCTTAAAACTATTTTAACGAAAATTATATTTACTGAGTATGGCTTGAGTGACCTGAATGTATAGTCCATGTTGTTTGCCGATCAGCCCTTAAGCAGGGATGATTACCCTAACTGATTGATTGATTTCAGAATTTCAGCGGATTTAGAACAATGCAAGAGAAGTTAATTTTAAACCATGCATCGATATCCAAATGTAAATTCCACTTGAAAAGACAAAAGAATTTTATTTTACTTACTAGACTTGAATAACCTGTACACGTCGGGATGTATAAAATTATTTGAAAGACTAAAATAAGATACAAATGGATAGAAAGTTTGAGCAACAGGGAATTCTATTAAAGCTCTAGCGGGTTACGTGATTGACAGGAACAGTTACAACATTATCTACTCAGAGATCAGTCTATTCAAGATTACTCCAAGAAAATGTTTGTTTAAGAATTTTTTCATCTAAGGGGAGGAAGATATCTATTAAACGTTCCGTCATTAAACAGTTTTTAATTTTTTCTCGAATCGATTCCAATTAAATTTAAAAATCTTCCTAACCGAATATTTACCCTAGAAATAAAAATGTCTTTAAGCTTGCATGATGTAGAAAGCACCGATGCGGATAGAATAATCTGCATTCAAAAATTGCAGAATTGCATGAAGTGCATACTAGGTTGTTGCAGATTCTGAAAGCTCTTCAAAATTTATTTACAGCAGTGTGGCAGATATATTTTATGAGCTTTAGCTTTTAACCATTTTTATTCTTTCAACATTAAACAGTAATACCTACACAACTGCAGTAAAGCGTTTTCTTATTTTTAAGAAGGAATTTGAACAAAATTTGAGGTATATACCTGAACTAAATATATTTATAGAAGACAGGGTTAATTGGCAATTTTAATTCACCTTTTGAACCAAAACGTTTTCAAAAGAATTCAATTCAGCATAAAACGTAAATGGCTGCAATTTAGAATTTTATTATGTATTAAAGAATGCAGACGATAAAGGTGAAGTTTCGACAGACGTAGTAGATATGTACAGCATGTATATAGGATATTGATTGGCAAAGCCTATAATTGGCGCGACCTGAGCTTATCGTATTAGCAGGAAAAGGAAGGAAGACGCCGGGACTCGAGACTTGGTGGATGTTTTTCCTGTCGTCTGATGCCTCTAGGAGTTTCATCAATGATCACAGGAACTCATCTTAATTTTTACTCGAGAACCGCAAGCAACATACTTTATATCTGCCTAAATTGAAGACATGTCAAAGGTTGCACTCAATATCCAAGAAAGTTCAAAAGCTCGCGCACTTCTTTGTCTTTGGTAAAGAGAAATATAATTTACTTAATATGTAGTTATAAAATTTAATGAAGTAGATTCGGAATTGATCATTAAGAATAATTAATAGGACTCTCACTAAAGCCCTGTAATTACCTAAGCTGGTGCTCAGTAATTCGCGATAATGTCAGTAAACTATATAATTAGCTTTATTAAAAAAATTTCTAGGGTTTATGAGGTGGTATCCGTTTGGTTTAAATTACTGTTTTATTTCGTATGTTTCCTTTTAATTTACTTAAGAAAGTGAGTTATCTACAAAAACCACTTCGTTTTTTTTTCGGCAAAATGATAGAGTTATATAAAACAGAAACAATTAAAACTTGGACTAAAACAATATTTGGAGTATATCTCGCGAACTTCCAGTCGCCTCTTCCTTCATTTTTGTATTTTTTTGCTATCTTTATAATTATCATTTTAAGTAGTGAAACAATTGCGTCTTTATATTCGTCTTAATTAGTTCCATACTTTACCTTGTTCATTTTAATTCAGGAAAAGAAATGTAAATGCTAGTTTCTTTGAACTTAACAATAATACGTGTGTGTTTGCGATAACCTTTTAAACATTATCACAGGATTAATAAAACAGGATTACGTTGCTACCTAATAATACTATAATTAGTCCCTTTTCTATCATTGTTTTACTAGAATCCTGTAGCTATTATAAGGGAAGCATAGTATCCCGGCACCAAAGATGATAATCTGAACACTTCCTAAATGAGACGTTCGCAAGGCGGCTGTTCTTAAGTCATCATCATATTTTTTATTCTTATTTTGTAAATAACAATAAAAAACAAAACGTCCTAGACCGGATTGTGAGTGGATGCAAAGACCTGAAATAGGATGGAATGGAGACAACTGGGGGAGACCTAATATCCGACGATCGACGATGGATGGAGTAGCTGCAGAAGAAGAAGAAGAAGAAGAAGAAGAAGAAGAAGAAGAAGAAGAAGAAGAAGAAGAAGAAGAAGAAGAAGAAGAAGAAGAAGAAGAAGAAGAAGAAGAAGAAGAAGAAGAAGAAGAAGAAGAAGAAGAAGAAGAAACCTTCGTCTAGTTTCTGTATTATACTATTCCATTCTATTTCTCTTCTTGCGATCTAGTCACTAGGGTTTATGATTTGGTATGTTTGTCTTATATTGAGGTTGGGTACTCTATCAAGCTTTGCTGTGTCGACTATTCTTCATCATGTCCTTATTTCCGTTCTTTATTGGCTTTTATCTTGTCGATGTTTTAGCAGTCCCTTATGGGTCTTGGCCTCCTCAAGTATCTTCCAGACGTTTCTGTTTTTTTGCTAGGCTCCTCCATTCCTGCACGCCAACTATTTACAGGTCGTTATCAAATACATCTCTGTATCTTAATCTGAATCTTTCTCTTCCTCTTTTTCCTTCAGGCTTCTGGTCCATTGTGCGTTTCACTGGGTCCGGGTCATAACATAATATAAGGCTGATTATTTAATTGTAATTCAAGAATGCAGTCTTATGTTACTTTATCGGTGTCGTAAGGATCGTAAGCAGTAAATGCTGTTATGGAGGGATTATATTGGTCTGCCTAATATGTCGTTGTTGTCCTGGATTTTCGGAAAGAGCTCGAGACAATTTACTTAGACCACATTAGGTGAGCCCATTAGGGAGCAACGCAATTACTTTTGTGACAATGGGACAATAATACAGGACACGTTCAGGTCAAACCTAATGCCTAGAAATACTTAATAATAGAATGCGATTCCTGAAGCCTTGCATACTGTTCTTGCTATAGGCAGGTATTAATGAAACATTAATATTTCTGCGGAAAAAATAGTTGTTTTATCCAGCATGAAAATGCACTAAACCTAAAGTATGGACCAGTTTTCAACTGCACCCGTTCATTAGAATAATGGACTGTATTTTAAAAATAAAACATCCAAAAGCAAATTAATTAATAAAATACTGGAAAATACCTAAAGGTATGCAGCATAGAGCCGGAATGTGCTGCATACAAATCGATTAATATTTAATGTCGACCTATTTCTGGTAGTAAAGCGTAACACTATGGTGTGAGTAGGTACCTACTATTCTAATTGTGAACCTCTGAATTTTTGATTAAAATTTAAGGGACACCTAGGAGTTTAAACCTTACTATTTCCATTACCATGCAAACCATAGTTTAACAATTCAATCAACGATAAAAGATTTATTAGTGCGAGTTATTCTGAGCTTAAATCCAGAATTTCAGGACAGTTTGTCGACTGCCCATTATCGTTAGCAGGTAGCAAATCCAAAGCTAAGGCCGAATTATTCATTCGTGAAAATCAATTTTGCACTAATAATGCATCTGACCTAGTTCGGGGAGCAGTTACGAGGATGTGTGATCCGGGAATATAATTTGAAATTTAGTAAAGTATCGGTTCGGTTGTACGAGTGGAAAGCTCGCTCAAGTTTATTATTCATCTTGCAGGAACGTTGCTGTTGCTTGTTTTGATGAGTGCCGAATGACAAACAGAATAATAACAGGGAAAAGGTCGATGTTCCCTTTTGTGGCTTATAATGTTGTTTGCTACTCGGAGACTGATTGACGTTCGTCTGCTCCGCTTAAGTATTGTGCTACCGAAATTAGGAAATAATATTAATATTAGATGTGTAAAGTGACCCATGACAGATTCTGCTTGTTTTTGGACGTTTTTGAGAAATAATTACGAAAGCTTCCATTTCGCATTTGTAATATTGACGCTTTTGTATCTGTTCTAGGGCTTACGATAATTACTTTTGTAACTGCTTTCAAAACATTTCAAGTGGGAATAAAATTTAAGAGGGATTAAGATTACAAAATAAAATTAAAGCTTTGAGATTAACGAAACTGTAGGATTTTTATATTGTTCAACAACTTCTTTATTCCATGCTAGATGATTTTCTGTATGGCGCTGACAATATCTTTGTTCTTTTCATAAAATTTCCCTCGTCTTTAAAATTATATTCTAGGATTGAACTAATATTAATTCTATAACACCAATTACTGTGATCTACATACTGTAAATTTTTTAATATCATTATACTTCCTATGCAAAATTAAAGCAACACACGTATAAGGAACAGTTTGTTAAAATTGTGAAACCCCTGGGAATCTCATCGAAGTCAGGGGATTATGACTTTTAACTGTCATGGGTCTTGACATTTTTGTCTTTATTTGCATTGCATAATTTTTATAATTTATAATTAATTTCATAATAGTTTAGGAAGGAAGAAAGTGCAATTAAACTATAAAAAAATATATATACCAATATTAGTAACATAAAGCTGCACGCATCTAATTCTAATTCAAGAATGCAGGCTTGATTAATCTAATCTTAAACATTCTTCATTTTAGAAAGTCCTGTAGCACTGATTTTTAACACCATTTCCTACCCTTAATAGCTTAAAGATTAATTAATTGCTAGTAATGTAATCCAATAATTAAAGGAAGAGTCAAACTGATGGGTTGAATAATTAAAAAAAAGTTTAACAACTTGTATTCGAAATTAAATTTAAAACATTTACACAAATGTACATAACATTTAAATTTAAAAGTTCTAAGTAAACTGAAAGCAATAATTTGGTTGAAAATATAGAATTACCTACAAAATTTTATTAAAACTTCATTAAAATAGCTTTCAACGTTCAATACGAAAGTTGGTCGTCTAAGGTTTCCCTTTCGCTGAACAAAATAAAAAGCTAAAATAGCATTTTTCCCGAAACCTTCGAAGGCACTTGGAAGTTTCGATGAAGCAAGAGAGTGGCCGAGTAAGCATTTCAAATTAAATTTACGGCAACAGAGAAGAGTGATTTAATCATTTCGGGAAATGTCAATTTTGATATAGACTTACTGCTAAAAGAAAAAAAGACATGCAAAGAAAACCAGGAAAATTGAACAAGAAAGGCAATTTTTATACACGTCAAATAGTTACTCGTATGTTACCGAAATAAAAAAATTGTTATACTCACTGCTACTTTTTTTTAATTTTATATCCATGCTCAACTAAAACACTGTAGGGTTAGAAAATTTAGTCGATGTAAAATCCTTTTTATGTTTAATAAATGGTCGTGTAAATTTGTGAGAGGAATCGATTACTTAAGAACGCCTTTTTAACCCTGTCACAAGCAGAAGAACAAATCGAAGCGTAATTTAATGGTATTAGAAAATTATCGTACACAGTTGTCGTTCCCATTTGTATGGGAAAATGGGGTGTATAAGATCGTATCGTGCTGTTCAGGCAGATGTGAAAAAATTGATGGTAAAGTCATTTCATTTCCGTTTTTTCGTCCAGCCTTTTCTACTCCATTTGTTGACTGTCTTTTCAGTTCTTTATACTCCCATTTCTCTGCCGATTCTGCAAGGTTTTCCACACAATAAAATTTAATTCCGCTCTCTTTGTAGTTCACATAGCTCAGAGAATTACTTAATTTCGTGTATAAGTTTCTTCTTTTTTTCGTATTAATCACACTTCCTAACAGGATCTACTGGTTCCTCTTCACTCTTGTAAGATTAGCTCGAAACAAAGTTCCGTTATCCTCGGAGATATCCAATTATGATATAAATTCGTTTCTATAAGGTCTTTGTGAAGTTCGCGTTGCAGCTCAGTTTCGTAAAACAAAGAACTTGCTGAGACTTCGTGAAACTTCGCTACATTTTTGTACAACTTTTTAATTCCAGTTAGAAGACAAAGTGTGAGTAGATGGACTTTTCCTTGATGTTAAAACGTTTCTGTTAGAACAAAGAAGTGTACGAAAGTGTTATCAAATTTTTCTAGGCTTTTTCTACAATAAAACAATACGTAATTGTTTAGGAACAAGCTATTGGCGATGTTTTTCCGAAAATTCCGACTCGAAAATTTTAATTTAATTTTAAAACTTTCAAAGTCCTTCCAACAGCCATTAAAGAAAAATTGAGAAAATATGCTAGAAAGGTAGTACTACCTTCTAACTAAACGCCAATGCGGATTGGAGAAGCAAAAAGCGAGGGGATCCATCAGTTTATACAAGAAGGTACTACGAGGGGGACTAGCAGAAACAAAAAGAAGAAAAAGACCTAGGAAACGCTTGATCGATGAAGTAAAAAAAGATGTGGAAAATTTAGGAATAACTGGACTGAAAGAACAAAAAACAAACAGGTGTGGAAGGCAATAGTTCAAAAATTCCCAGGACCTACAAGACTATAATGGCCTTATTATACTACGTCCATAACATACCTACCTTTGTTTTATGACAAGCAAATATAAACAAACTGGAATTTGATTCTAATGGGAATACAAATCTAGTTTCGCGTAAATTCTATTATTCGTTCGTAAAAATACCCCAAACCATTTTTACGATGGACCCTTTGCTATTTAATTTAATTTAACACTCACTTCCCATAAAAGCAGCGATAACAGGCTAAATGATTAGGTAGTACCTACCATTTTGCTTTAAGATAGTGGTCAAAGTTCAAGACTGAGAAGTTCTACCATTTGGTAGTACGTATATATTAATGTGAATGGCGTAATTTCACTAATTTCAGTTTAATTCAAATTACGGTAATCATTTTAAGTAATTTCATCCGAATCATCAAGCTGTGTTTAATTTTCTTAAACTTCCTTTAGTAGTATCATTGAATATAGTAGTAGGACAGAATGCTTATACCAGCGCCCAACTTTGAGAATGTTCCACGGCCGTTATTTTCCAGTGGGCGCCACCGTAGCGGCCGTTTAAAGTTACGCCAAACATTTTCGATAGGTGCCGCCCCTAAAATTTAGTAATTTCAAAAATATACAATTTACAATAACAACTGTCACCGCTATCCATCTACAGAGGGCGCCTTTGCGGAATGGCATTACACTGAATATTTCGTATTTATACAAATGAACCATAATTTTATTATAGCAACCCAAAAGTTAATGTATAAAATTTAAAATCGATAAAATTGCTAAAAAAAAAAGTTTACGCAAAATCAATCGGAAATGCCAAGAGGTTTGCTTGACGTTTGTTCAGAAACCGGGAAATAAAAAAATAATAAATCCTATCTGCAGTGCCTTGGAATGACAATCTATTGTTCATCAGAATGCCGCTTGTACTGTCAACGTTTATTTAATACGAAAAAAACTGGAAATCATAAAATGCGATTATTTAGGAAATGGTAACAATAAGATATCACTGAACGGCAGTTGTCAACTCCATTTCAAGGCACTAGAGATTTTCGTCAAAACAGCTTTACCACTGGTTTTACCTATTTTTTCATTACTCAGCCTTTGAAAAACTATAAAATTAAAAATGAATGCATGAGAAAACGCAGAATTTTTTCTCTACAAAAAACCTATAGGTAGTATGGCCCTTTTTTCTAAAGCTGCAATTAAGTACTTAGTAAAACTATTTTTCCTTTATTAATTATAATTTGTTTCAGTTTAATAGCTTAGCTTTCTCATTACTAGAGCCCGGAAATTTATGAAATTTCATATTCTTCAAAAATGCTTAGATTGTTCCGAAATTTAGAATTTTCACCTCTGGTAGTAGATATAGATACATTTAATTAGTGCAATAAAATTTTTCATATTTCATTATATTTTGGTTGTTTTTTTATATTTACGAAAAATTTTCATATTTAGTTCATATTTTTATAAAGATTTCTATAGTTATTTCATATTTTCTTTAATTTTTAAAATAACTTTCGTAAAAGTAATATTAAAAAAGTTCTTGAGAATATTTTTGGAAAGCATCATAATGTTTCTAAATCCTGTAGCATTTCTCGGTATAATTTGTCCAAGGTAGGGTTTTAAGTGGCTCTCGGATTAGCTACAAAAAATAAGAACCTATACTAAGAACAATCCTTTGATTGTTCTCTTATTGTAAGAAGATCAATAGCAACATAAATTAGTTTTTAGCAAAGAAAAATAAATTTCAGAAATTAAACATGATCATATTTCGAATTTTTAATTTGCGCCAGTAACATCCTGTGATTTCAAAAATATATTGACCGATAAAAGACAAGGGCTTCTGCCTGAAAATCTAGAGAAATTGTTAGTGATTTATGGTAACAACAAATTGTAAAAATAAACATGTTTTTCAGTGTATTTTCTAATTTTTATGTTATTTTTGAAAGTAGCATAAAAGTTTCATATTTTGCATATTACCCAATGTTTATTCATATTTTAGCATTATTCCTGCTTCATAGTTTATGTTATAATTTGATATTTTTTTGCATAACATTTCGGGCTTACAGTTCTTTTGATAAGAGCAGCTCCGCTTCAGTAGATTGCGTAAATGTTCGTAAGAGAAGACATTTTTATAAACGTTTTATTTCTCTTCAACTTGTATTTCAGTGGGTGTTCTTTGAAATGAAGAATTAGGTACATAAAGTATGTTTCTCCTACTAATATAATAAATAAAGCTAAAGTTCATTAAATGTTGGTAACTTTGCATTAACCAGTTCATTAAATTAAGGTAAACACAATAAAATGGGAAAATGTATTGCCTTATTGTCATCTGCACTTTTACCCAGACAGTAAAATAAATAAGGAAACATTTTTAACTCTTGAGCGGCCGGTGTAATTTGTGCCTAAGTGTAGGTACCTTACCAAATATGGACGTGTAAAATGCGCGGGCTATACAGGGTGTTTTTAAACTACAGTCATTAATTTCTGGAGGCCATTCTACGTCAGAAAATATGAAATAAAGTTTCTATAAACATGGGTCCGGAAATGCTTCCTAAAGCAGCTGGAACCGTGTGAAAATACTATCCAAAACTTGCTTTTTATTTAATATCTCAGAAAGTGTTCGAGATACATCGATCAACTTTGGCATGCGAGTTAGTGTTAACAGGGCTATTATTTGGGCTATTATAACGTGCTAACAACCAAAACGAAAATCTGCCAGGGACGTGCAGAAATACGGGGGAGGGAGACCCCTGCCCCCCCCCCATTTTTTTATTAGCAACTATTCCGAATTTTTTAAATTAGGAATCTATTATTTAGACAAAATTACATAAAAAAGGTCCTCTTGTTAGAAACCCGTAGAAGCAACCGTGTCCGAGAAAAATTATGTGCATGAAAATTTTTGTTTTTTCATGCATATAATTTTTGAAGCAATTGTCTTTGGACATGGTTGCTCCTACGGGTTTCTAAGAAGAGGACCTTTTTTATGTAATTTTGACTATATAATAGATTCCTAATTTAAAAAATTCGGAATAGTTGCTAATAAAAAATGGGGGGGGGGGAAATGGTCGTCCTCCCCCCTATTTTCGCACGTCCCTGCCAGATTATCGTTTTAGTTGTTAGCACGTTATAATGGCGCTTCTAACACTAACTCGCATGCCAAAACTGATCGCTGTATCTCGAATACTTTATGAGATATTAAATAAAAACAAAGTTTTGGATAGTATCTTCACAGGGCCCCAGCTCCTTTAGGAAGCATTTCTGGACCCATGTTTATAGGAACTTGTTTTCATATTTTCTGACGTACACACTGTTCCGGGATACTGCTTCATGGTAGTTTTTTTAACATTCCGCATTTCCTATATTTGTATGACTGCATTATCATTAAATCACAATTTCTGCTGCTTTTCATTATTTCGACGAAGCCATGATTATTGAAGTGACCAGTTGTGCAGAATATAATTCACAATGAGAAACATTTTGAGTGCATAATAGTATATTATACACCAAGGTAAAGAAGACATTTTTCTCAGCCGAGCTGATAAGTTTTCTCTACCGTCGTTTATATAGGTACTATTTTTTCCACTACTAGCACATTTATTCCTTTTATAATTAATCGTCTTAAGTTATTTAATAAAATAAAAAAAAATGTGCTATTTATTTATTGTTTATTAACTCATTATTGGAGTAAGTATAGTGATATACCTATTATACTAGTAATTATTAATATTATTAAATTATATTATAAACCTGAAACATTTTAATTCACATTATGGTATATGCACACTTCTTATTCTTACTCAATAGGCACCTTCACCAATTCTTAGAATGTATCCAGAAACTTGTTTTCTTGATCCATCCTTTCACGATGTCGCCTTTCAACATTTGACACAATGTTATTATGTTTCTTCATGTACCTATGTGGATTAATATTTTGTTTTCTTGAAAGCAGGTTCTTCAGATGTTGAACTGTTTTCCGATTCCTGCAGCTGCTCGGGTGCTGAAATTTCAGGCTTTTGTATATAATTTTATGCATTAGATATAAGTATTCCCATTTTTTTCTATTTCTACCACTAGTGGAATTGTGTTCTTTAATATCTTTATAAGTGTTATTCAATCCTTTCCATTTGGTATCACATTGTTGCCATGTAACATTAGAAGTACTAGTGCAGTTGATTTTCTGAGCAATTTTTGACCAAACATATTTTTTAGACTTCTCTGAGCTTCTTCATGTTCTTCAACTAGTTGTATTCACAAACCAGTGCGATCATTTTTGTCCAAATTATTTTTTTGTCTTCGGCGCACACACGCTCTCAGCCTTTCGTTCTTTTAATATGTTATCTAAAATAGTTGTTGCATATACCTACTGCATCTAAAATATAGAATAAGAAATGTGCTGGTTATGATCCAACGCTAACAGTAATAATTATAATTTAATAATACATACCTTCACGACCTCCTCTTTCAGTATCTTGTTAGTTTCTGCATCTTGTAACTCCACAATTATTGTATCAAGATATACTCTTGGAGTGGGGCCTTGCATACACCAAAGATAATACAGGCATAAATTTTAACCAGCACCTCAATATTATGACTGCGAAATGTTATAACCTAACCTATGAACCTAACTTGACATGATTGGAAACCACGTGACCAAAATCCGCAGTTGCTCGATCGGCTCTCATTCGGATATTTCCGAACGGCGAACGCAGTTAATAAATGCCGGTATCTACGGTATCTATGTACGTCATTGCACTCTGTTGAGTGAAAGTTGTAACAAGGAAAAAAATCCACAGATTAAAACCCTTGTTGACAAATGATTAATGCATCCGAAAAAATCTGAATATTATATTACTGCCCCATCTACCGGCCCTTTTACAGATGACAAAACTAGGCACAATCTTTACCATTGGAATAAACATTCTGACCTACTACTATATTCAATGGTAGTATATTCAGTAAAATGCCTCATACAAAACGTTAAAAACCTAAGGATCGTTTCAAGGTATGATTATTTCATTATTTGTATAAACGGTATTTGAAGAACTTATCATTTGTGAAATTTCCACATCTGTAATTGTAGAACTTTGTAAATTATAAAATTATTATTTTATAAACCGTATACGATTCCTAATTTTTTTAAAATAAGTACATTCACAGAAGTAATTTAATTTTACCTTTTTACGCCACTTCTAACACGTTATTGATTTATCACCACTTTTTATGTTCTCACTACAACTCCCAAAACATTTAAATTATTAAACATTCTCTCGTAACCCGATACCTACGTTGTCAGGTCAGGCTGGGAGCGTTTATACACAATTAAAGATAAATGTACATTTATATGCTTATCTGACCCTTCTATAATAAATTAAGTTGCAGGATAGTATTATCAGAATATGCTTCTGAAGACGAATTAAAAACTAATAAAAAATATGTCTTCATCATAACTTATTCAAAATTATGGGAGTTCAATTTAACCAGAAAGAGTAAATTACATTTAAAATCAACATCTAGGGTTTTGGCCGTATAAATTAGTACATAAGACAGGGTGATTATTAACAGTCATTCCTTGAGGTTTCCTTAGACTTGAGACTCCCTCAGGCTTTAGGCTAGGTATGAGGATAATGAAGTAATCTACACAATGTCTATAAACACCGCCGGCAATGCTTAACAGTAGACTAACGAAACAAAACTTACTTCTCTATATTCAAAATTACAACCCTTCGGAGATCCAGCCGTTTAAAGTTGTGGTTTTCTTAGACATATTTGTAAGTTCTTTTAAAAATCTAAACGGGGTTATGCGAATTCCCACAGCATTGTACTTCTAAAGACCTCAACCTATAGAGAGAACTACAGAATCCAACGAACAGGTATACTTACTATCAGAGGTGAGTTGTAGGCGATACGACTGCAGGATCAGATTGAAAAAAAAAACTTAATTGATTTGGACATTAAAATCCCAAAAAAAACTCAAGAGAGTATGGGACACAAAGGTTAAGAGGAGCTGAACGATAGAGAGATCAAAATAGGGGAAGAAGAAAAGAAAAGGTCGTGGAGGTCGTTCTATATTAGCAGCCCCAAAACTTCAACGCGCATTAGGGGCAGAAAATGATTGAATTATGTAAATGTTTAGGAATCATTAGAAAACCTTGGCACTTGAAGGATTTTTCTAAACGCCCTGTATACGCTGTGTATATGTTATAAACTTTTAGATGTATAGCTTTATCATTTTCAAGAGAAGAAAAAGCATAGACGACAGTGAAATAGAACGAGCCATGTATATAAATATCTAGGACATGAGATAAAATTTGAAAGACAACCATACGTGCGAACTAAATCGACGGATAGGACTCAATGGCGCAGCTTCTCCAAGACTGAAGAATATTTATAAAAGCGACATGCCAATGTGTTTCGAAAGAAAAGGTTTAATATTATGAAGGTTATTATCTTCCATAGTCTTTCGTTAGGGCTAGGGTATAGTACAATAATTGGGGAGAGAAAATTCTAAAAGCGCGAGGATCATCTTATAGAACAATTTCAACCTCTCAGTATAAAAATTCCGTAGTTTCACTCAAAGGAGAAAAAGTATCCAATATCAGTTTAACAAAATGCCCATTTAGAGAAACTACGTAATTAAGAAACTCCCTACGACTACATGGGCACCGAAGATAGTGTCCGTTTATTATAGAGGATTCGGGCTGTAAGGTGTATCCGTTAAGACATATTTCACTGTTATTATGAAATATGTATTACATGAAACGGACAAAGTTACTACAGCAGGTGGATGTTCGTAGATAAATATAGATCATATAATTTCTGCAGTAATATAATAAACTATCCAAGTTATATTTAATCCTACCACAACACTTTGTAATCCATAAGATCTTCCCTGAATGATCGTGTTTAAGGGTATACTGTATTACATCATACATTACAGGAATGTGCGTGTATAATCCGGCGCCGTATTTTGCCCTTTATCCTGAATTATAGCCTGGGCCGGATCGCGTTTGATGGACAATAAACCGAGGATAACATATTACTACGCTTCTGTTATGTCCTATAGGTCACCAGGTCATACTAAATCAATAGCGACGTTTTTGGTTTTATCTTTTTGTCTTCCAACAAGCAATAAACACCACCGCGCTCTGCTAATGAAAATGGGCAGCTGGCCTGCACAAATAAACTCTCTATACGACTCCCTTAGAATTTTTAGTTAAAAGTTTGCAAGCAAATATTTTTCTTAAAACATTTTCTTATATCAATCTGAATATTTCAACCGCATATTCGGGTTTTAAATTAAAAATAAGGAAATATACGATGAATTAACGATCAGGAAAACGTTCGCGTTCTCGTTTCATCCTGAACGAATATTAACTTCCATAAATCGTAATAGCGAAGAAGCTGTACTTTTATAGCTGCTGTAAAAGCTTTTAATGGTATTAAGTAATCTACTGAAGGCGTAGATATCATTCCTAATGCACCTAATTTGTATTTGTCACGTTGTCTTGAAGAACGCCCAGGGAAGCATTAACGTTCGTTGCATACGCCTTCCTTATAAACAGAATATTGGTGAGCTTTTCAGGTTTTAAAGAGCAAACATTTATGAAAGAACACCATAGCACGTTTTACGGATGGAAGTCACGCACAGTGGACACTCTCAGGATTTGTACTGAGCTTAGCAGTCCTGATGTTTACTTTGTTAGGAAATTCCGAAATTAAAGTTTCCTAAAATTACGTCCTGACTTCAGAATCTAATCAACCTTTTTTTTCTTTGATTTACCATCATAAATAGTCTCTTATAAAATAAAAATTTATTGTTATTCTTTTTTATCAAAAACTCTATGCATATTACATATCTTTTATTACACACAAAAAATATAAATGCATAGAAATCCTATCTCTATTCATTATAGTATAAACTGATTACCAAATTTGGAAACTTTACAAGTCATTAGTCATTACTACCTGCTAAATTCTATTTTGTCTTGCCATACCACAACATAATGTGAGTCTGGTTGAGGAGGAAAAGCGACGGAGTTGCGAACGAGAAGATCCTAATTTACAGTATTGTCATGCACCCCTTTCAGCGGTTGTGACAAGAGAATCGGTCTAGAACACGTACTGTTTGGTTGAGAGGGGGTGCGATATGTTAATGCTACGTATGGGGATTATTTTGTCGTGGATGTATTTAAAATTAATCTCTCCGATCTTCTGTTAGGGGAGCTTGTAACTACGAAAGCTGCTTTTAAGTAACTATTTAGAAACATAGGGATTCATTCATAACTAAATTAATTACAACTTTTGATGTTAAAAAATTTATTTTTTGGAGAAAGATTTCCTAATCGGAAAACTTATGAAAATATATCCCTTAAAATAATTGAATATCTGAGGACAGATTTCACGTTAAACATAATTACGAAAAGTTCTGTAGGCGAAGGAAATAAGGAAATACCTACAATGTTCGTACTCTCCGTAATGAAAATGAATACAAAGCGGAGAAGTAAATAACATGGGAGAACGTAGCAGCTGGCAGGTACATTATAATTCATAACTGAAAACACGAAATTCTATTAAAACAATTGAACATTGAACCACAAACTCCCTTACGTGAGCTCCTGTTTCTCTACCGCTTCAGGAGCTTTAATTTAATCAAACTGAATTTATAATATCAATACAGCCACTCGCAATAGCGACTAATGCAGGAGAGTTCGAATTGGGCCTAATTTCGAATCTGGAAGCCCATTCTTGCCTTCGTTTCCTAAGAAATAAGGTTATAAAGGAAATTTATTATTCTTATTTGAAGAAGAAACAGAAAATTTCTTACTAGCCCATATTCAATCTTCGAGACCGCGTTCCTTTAGAATTTGTACAAAGCCTTTTATTTTATCAGGATTAAATAAAAGTTGTCACATATAGATATCCTCAGATATAATTTTATTATAACGTTTCACATATGAAATCTTTGTTTAAAGTGGAATACTGTACTTGAGGGTTGTTGGAAAAGAGTCCGAATGGGATATGGCAATGGTAATAAAATAACAAACATGATTCGAAAGTATATAGCAGATGTCCTAAAAATGCGCCTGGAAGGAACCTGGTGGCAGACTTTTATATAAATATATTAAACAAACGAACTATTTCTTAGATATCCCTACAAGAATTGGTTGTATCAGGCGAACGAGCAGGCCAATTAATCACCCACCTGTTACCATATAAATGCCATTTAAAATTCAGTTGCTACGAGGCTGGTATGGGTTCGTGCAGTTGCATCTTGCTGCAACGCCGATA
The DNA here is from genome assembly GCA_963082805.1 of Hemicrepidius hirtus. NCBI lineage: Eukaryota > Metazoa > Arthropoda > Insecta > Coleoptera > Elateridae > Hemicrepidius > Hemicrepidius hirtus. The sequence continues at coordinate 36,519,127 of OY720160.1, read as the reverse complement.
ATCATCCTGGGATTGATGTCTAGGGTACCCCATAAATAGGCACGCACATACTTAGACAAACCTTATGCAAATATTAGCACAACGTCGACCTACTCTTACCTGCTACTTCATTTTTGAATGTTTTTTTGGTGTTGGTATACACCGTTTAAGTTTAGCTAAGTTATTTCACTAACTAAAGGAAAACAAATTCTCTGTAGTCTGCTGAAACTGTGTACCTACACAAAGATGTATGTATGTACTCGTATAATTTAGAATTCAGCTGTTCAAACAAACTTGCTTTGGGCAGTGTTGAAGTATATTAGTTATTCATAGAAATACATTAAATGGCTATGTTAGTGTTGATATTACTCATTATAAATGTAGTACAGACGTGAAAGTAGATACAGCTATGTATGAATAATTCTAAATCAAACCGAGAGGTTACGCAATTAAATAAACCCCTAATTAGAATTTGAAACAAATTCCAATAACGTAGTTTTCTACCACCATCATTTGTTTAACGAAAACTGACTAATTAAAGGATTGTTTAATTTTTCTAATTTGCTCTTGGTTTTGTACGTCTTTCTTATTCGTTATACTTCGGTTGCGATGACTACAATGAAAGTTAAAATTGAAGGTTTTCTTCGAAATACCTAAGCAACTAGAAATTTACTTTTTTCGTATACTTAATGGAAAAGAATGTCTTTTCTCAATGCCACATATCTACCTAGCAACATTTTTCTTCATACTACTTCATAACCTGCACTAAACTTTATTGTTGCAACAATTTCCAAGGATTTTAAAGCTTTTTTGAAAATATAAAATAATTTACAAGTCTAGGGTATATTGTTGTAGTATTGCTTAAGTACAACATTAATCCTAGTATTATTAAAAGTACTTCCTGTTGGCAATAAATATTTTCCTAAATTTCTTGAAAAATTATGTCTGAACTTCTTATGGACCTTATGGTTTCCGATATAGCCCCGTACTGATATAGAGGGCCAGTTTAAATTCGACAAAACTGCTATATTTTGGGCTCTTTAATAATCGGAAAGGGGAGGGGGTAAATAGGGGCTTGCTCTACCTTAAATTGTGTTTGTCGTACTACTTTAAAAGTTTTAGGTAACATATAGTGTTGTCGCGGATGGTGCCTTTTACGATCAACACAGCTTGCGGGAAGTACAAATTTTTAGGGCCTTGCTTTAAAATGTCGGTGCCCTATCTTCAGTGTATCTTGGTCCCTTCTTCCAAAATAATTACCATGAGTCTAATCGGAGCCTTCTGGATGGCGTTATCGTGTTGCGTGATGGTAGATGTGTATTCAGCCATTGCGGTTGTCTTGGTAAAAAATGTTTTTTTCAGTACTAATCTGAGAAGTCGCCATTACTTACGTAAATATTGTTTACTACTAGAAAATTTGTAATTAAAAATGAATTTAGAATATACATACTTAGCTACTACAGAAAAAAAGGAAAATCGTGTAGAAAATAATTGTTTTTAAATGAATATCTATATTTGGAGTTTTTTCATTAATTTTACATCAAAAAATTTATGAACTTGTATGTCAGAATCGCATTCAGCCCACAGTCTGTCGTCCTTGTCCATGGTTATAATTCATATTCGTTTCAATTTTGGTTATGGTTATGAAAACGTTTGTTTTTCTCTTGTAAAAATAGATATCTGTAAATAAACGAAGTAACTTGACCGTTTCTATATTTTTCAAAACGTATTTACTTTTTCTTACACGCAATATTTACTTGGAATGCGTATTCAATAAAAGCTTCTTTCTTGTAAGACTATTAATATACTTCTACAATTCAAATTAAATCAAAGAAAGAACAAAATTATACTGTGTTTCAGATATTACATGTTAGCATACGTACCTATATTGCTTTTTTTGTTTGACATTTTAAAACCAATCTTGTTTCACTGCCTGGAATTAGTTTCTAAGACATTAATTTTATTTCGGGATCAACCATGCCCACAGATCAGCATTTTTGGACATAAAGTTTATATTGTTTTTTATATTTTTATGCTTGTAGGTATACTAAAATGATAACACAATCAGATTCTTTTAAAAATGACTTCAGATTTACAAAAATACTCGATGTTCCAAAAATGTAATAGATTTCTTTAAAATTGCAAATTTATTCAGGAAGTTTTATAGATTAAAATTGGGTATAAACGAAGAATAATCTCTTAACCATCAACGTATAATATTTATGTTTTAACGCATGAAAAGTGGTTCAGGATTTTGTAATGTATGTATAGCAGGATGAATAGGCTTTCATATTTTATCTTGTGGTACGCTATACGTCATTAATGTTATTTTCAGCAATGAAAGCTATTTAATTGTGGATTAAACACCATAATTTATCTTGTTTCATTTATTACTGTCGTTACCGCAGTTTAACTATGATGAATGATAGCTAACAAAGCGAGAAAGCAGCTCTGAACTTGCACGCGATACAACAACCTTAAAATCGATTTCGGTAATTTTTTAGTAAAATTAAAGGAAATCCTTTTTCCTCTAAGGCAAACACCTTTCAGTATCTCCAAACAAAAACTCCCAAATTAGCGTGCCTCCTCACGTAAACCAACAAAATTTCCACTTGGAAATTCTTAAGTGTCTACCCTACCGAGTTATTATTACAATAGCTAAGGGAAGTGAGATTACAGGAAGATGTGCGGGCATTGTTTCATCTCAGGAAAACTAAGAACTTTTTAAATCAGATGGGGTTTAGAGAGTTTCGTATTTAGGAGTCTATTGATTCGGTGTTTACCCTTATAAAAGCTGCCCGGTTTAGCCGCGTGCTCGCCCTCTCAAGTACCTACTACATTCTTCACAAACCCTCGCGTTTCCTCTTTAATAAGGAGTTGCCCTTGCAAATGGATTTCTAATAGCTGTAGGAATAGTCTTCGGAATGGAATACAATTATTATAGTGATAACTAGAATGGGCAGTTCTGTTTTAGTTAAATTTAAAAATGAATAAGTACGCGTTGGCTGTGTATAATGCTGCTACAGGAAAAACTTAAAGGCATGGAAACTCACACCCCTATTTTAGAAAAAATTTCAAGTGCTTTTACGCGTACGTAGAAGCTCTTGAGTTTTTTTAGATTTAGCTAAGTCCTCTTGAAAAATGAGGGGTGAGAAAAGGAACTCTGTTATTTGATATTCTATAAAAGCCAAAACCAGATCTATTTAAGTAATGCTGGTAGTAGTGTAGTAACTGTAAGAGTAGTAATAGTTTGTCCGTTATTTCTCAGAAAGAGATATGGTTTTTCTTAAAGTGTTGTCATTATACTGTCTTTAGCTATTATAGCCTCAAACTGTACAGGTCACCAAACGTAGCTTGGCACTCGGTAAAAATCGGAACTAATCATAGGATCTAGTAATTTCCAAGTTTCGTACTGGTAACATTTAGACAACTATCATCTTGACATTAAATTGTTAACCTTATTTACGTTAACGAATGAAAATAAATCTGTGGCGTACCAAAAATTGCCAATTCAGTGAAATCAAATATGATCACAGCGCCTTTCATAGCCTACTTGGAGTGCCATGCTACGTTTGGTGACCTGTACAGAGTTTTAAACTAAAATAAACTTCGCCAAGTTAGCTATGGTTTCATTAAAGATACATGAGATCAAAGCCAACTTGATCATTTTTTTACATTCCTTTATTTCCTTCTCAATAGACATTTTTCAAGTTGTCTTTGAGGTTTTCTGATTCTATTCCCTGTACTAGTAGAGATGTGACTCTTTAACGTTGAGTTGCCTTTTTCTTGTGGGGACACTCGTCTTTCCGATTCTGTAAACATTATTTCGACTCATTTCAACAACACCCCCATGTCAGGTATTAAAATAATTACACAAAATTTTTTCGCGTTTCACATCATCGCTTACTTCCCGGATAATTTACCCCCCCCCCCCAGAGAATTTCCCAAGATCCGCGCTTGATTTGAATGGTGATTGTAGTGGTCCTCAAGACGCTGAACATTTCTTCTTTTTTAACCGAATCTACCATTCATGAGATCCCCATCCATGCTCTCCTTATCTTAGACAGCCATAGCTACATTGTTTTAAAAATAAGTTAACAACGGCTATTGGACTTCTGGAAGTAGTAACATCAAACACCTCTTAAATAATATTTTTTAAGAAAGTGTTTGCATAATATTATAATGATTTTCCCACTACTATAACTTAGCATTGAAAGTGCACAGGAGGGAATTTTGAATACGCCTTTGTTAGTTATTTGCATTTATTTGCATTTCCCATGAAGTCATCAACTTCAGATTTAGTTGCCAAAGAAAAAGTGCTTTTCTGGCGAATAATTTGTTAGCCGCTTCCCCTACTTAATTTATACTTAAAATTTTAACCTTCATCAATAATTTCTCACTGATATTTAATTCTGTTCATACTATTCCTTTTTTAAACAAGCTTCTTAAATTAGTTCTTGTAAAATATGTTGTGCCTACAATACATTATATGCAAATATTTGAGTCTTACACATTTAAAGAAGACACCATATTTTCTTGAGATCGTGGAAATTCATAAAGAAATAAAGCGTACCGAAAATTCCCTCTCGAGAGCATTAAAACGAAATGGTAGGATATTTTCGTAAACACTTGCAATTGTTGGCGGAAATAAAAACGAGAAACAGGCGAAACGCATTTATAAATAAGGTTAAACTTATACAGTGCCTAATCTGCTTTCCACTTTAGTTCAACAACGACCTTTACAAAAACAATAAATAAAATTAAGCAAGCGACATGAAATAACACTTAGCAAAGCGGAAAGAGGTTTCCTTTTCGATACAACCCTGTCGCTCATCTACCTCGAAATAAGTTAGAATCAGCTGTACCTACAGTTCCATTTTAAAAAGACCAACACAACTGTTTATAATTTAAAATAAATCTAGAACAATATAGTTCGTGTAGAAAATAAATCATAAAAGGAGAAAAAAAAAATTCAAGAGTTCTAAAGCTACTCAAGTGCATTTTAAGAAGTTCCAAGTTGTGCGAACGAAAAGTGGTTGAAAATTTATGAAACCAGCTACGATAATTTATATTCCACAAAGCTGAAATGACTTCCAAAACAAACAGCGCGTTAAAACACACTAAAGTGCCGCAAGTTTACGATAAGCATCTATTTTTAGTCATAAAATACATAATGAAAAATTAACGCTGCGCCCAAATGGCTCCTAGCAATTAACCCGTATCAATTAGTATATTACCGGGAACATTTTAATATGAACCACATGGGAAATTAAGAAACGTTTTCCTCATCTTCATATTTCAATGTACTAGTTAAATTATGTTGCTAATAATATTTTCTTTACTGACAAAATACTATTACTATACGTACAATACAACCAACAGAGAGGGAGAGAGATACATTACAGCTGCAATATTACAATTAATGGTATTGCTGCTTTTGCTGCATTTATGCGGTTAACTAGCAAATTATTTAATTTTTGCTCCAAAACAACAATTAAAGTTAGACTTTATGCAACAATTAATTTGTATTGGAGCAATTGTTTCGCATTTGAGCACAACAGACATTGGAGAATTATGAGCGAATAATAATAAATAATTAATAGACATTAGACATAAGAAAAAGAACTTCAGTTAAACAAGAAAACTTTCATGTTTATGTTTCTTTAGGGACGAAATGTGAAGGGAGATTAACTTAAATATTTCGTACTGGAGATTAAACGTTAATGAGTCTTAGCGCTAATTAGATCTTTGGGATCAAAACCTTCATAACCCAAACCCAGTTTGCCCGAAAATCTATACACTTATGAGAGTACTTTACCTAAATTCAGGCGATCTAACAAAAGAATATATTTTAAATTGGTTGTTTTGACTGCTAAAGCACGTCAGTGAATAATATTATTACTACATGCGTTTCCTTATGTTCACGAAAAAAAAAAGTGTCCATACGGTATAGTGGTTAAACATTGTCGGGCGAGTTACCTAAAAAAAACGCAAACAATGAAATGTATTGCACTTTCACTAGATGTGCCATTAACATTTGTTCCTTCAACGACATGTTGAAAAGGACAGGGCAGGAATTATTATGGTTGACGAATTTGTCGAGTTCCTATATAGTACCAATAAGGATAATCGAATATAGCTACAGCGGAAAAATTTCACAGTGGCGGAAATCTTAACGAAAAACTTTACTTTTGATAGGCTCCTTCACAGAATAGGTTTCCTAACAGGATCAACTGTCGTGGTGCAACACTGATGACAAGAGAGCAGAATTTGTGATGTGCCATTGTTCTGTTCTCACAAGAATAAAAGGATCCTGGTTGTCAGACTTGTGAACCGACATATTTTAAATTAATAACGCTTCAAGTGCGAAGGGGCAATCTCATGAAAAAAGTTGGCTAAAACAAATAATATGAGGGCAGTAAATCAGATTCCGAAAGAAGTGGTCACTCACTAACAGTTTCCATTCATACCGTGGCTCAACCAAAAGGTGATAATAGGCAATCCACACCAAGTATTAAAATTTTGAAGAACATATCTTGGAATGAGGTTAAAAGCGAACCGGAAAAAAATATAAGGTTCAAGAATTTTTGGTATTAAGAAATCGGTTTATATCCGATACCCCAATCCCTCTCACGTACTCTACCAAACGAATTATCGGATACAGGTTTATTCTTAATTTTTAGACAGCAATTTAGGAAATAGTGTAGATTCTATACCATTACTTCTAAGAAGAAATGTGTAGTTTCAACTGGATGGGGCTGGGGCATCCAAACACGACAATGGTTGGACCCCGAATTTCCAGAAGTGGATTGGTCTTGGCGGTCTAATTACTTGGTTTCCAAGTAGACCAGGCTGGTGTTGTCTTGATTTGTTCTTGTGGGGGAACTTTAAATACAATTGTGTATCAAGAAGGGATTAATACTCAGGAACATCTCTTCCAAGAAATAAATCTCACGGTTAGAAAGAATTGAGCAACATAGACATCGTTGGTGACTAAGCATACAGTGACTCAGGCTCACAAACGATTGTCGGCTTGGCCGTGAACGAGACCGCATTTACAGAGATACGAGAGTCGTTAACGATGATCTTTAGGTAACGAATCGTTCGTGAACGGCTGTTTACAGAATAGGGGTGTAAATACCATCAAAATCGGTAGTTCTTTTCCTGCTCTAACTTTCTATTGGTCGTCTATTTTCTATTCCAGTTTATTCCTGTGATAATAATATGTGCTCTCGCTAAATAAGCTTTAATGAGGTAAACTATAGTAGAGATCATTAAAGAAATTTCATTATACACTTTTGGTATGGGAATTACTACATTGGGCAAAATTATGTCTGGCACAGTGTACCTATAAGTAAAGGAAGTTTAACCTGGACGTCTTTAAGGAACAAAATAATTAACCGATTGCATACAATATGGAAAAGATGCTTTAGACGTGCTACTAAATAATGTAAGAAGGAGAGGAGCAATGGTGTTTAAATGGAAATGGAAGCTCGTTCAAATATGTGTAGTGGTTTAACTGAATACATGTCGAGGGTAAATAAAATAAAAACTTTGTTTCGTTTCTAAAAAGTATGTAATTTGGTAGTAGTCATTGTCGGTAAAATTATGAAAATTTATTGTTGCATAATGAAAGTGGTTAAAAAAAATACGAGTAGGTAGTCTACGCTACTTCGTAAGAAATTTTACTTACAAACCTCACTGACCTAATGACTTACATCTCTTTCTAATTTTAGTTTTATCACAAAATTACATTTCTATAGTTGGATTTTAACGCTTTTGTTCAAGTGCTGGTAGTCTTTCGACACCGAAGTTGTTATCTTGATTAATATCAGGATAGACGCACAATAATTATCTCGTTTGCGACTTTACAGATTCCATGAATTTTTTTTTAAATTTTATTTCTGTGGTTTTGCATTAATTTTCACAAAAATATTTTTTTTACTTCCAAATAAGTTAACGAAGTAATAAAACGGAAAAAATAAATTGTCTGTAATTTATTCCTCTCTGTACAAAAATTGTATATTCTGGTATAGATCAAAAGCAGCAAGTTAATCCCTATAGGTTTTGCAATCGTGCCGCTCCTGTTTTAATCAACAACCGTATAAATAACGAGGCACGTAAACGGACAGTTTTTGCGTTTCAAAAGCGGTACTATCGAATAGCACTGCCATTAGAATGCGAATTTTCATTAATTAAAGAGAAGTAAACAACTCCGCTAATGTAATTAAATATCAAATTGTTAGTTCAACGAAATATTAAAACATTGCATGATCTGATCTAATCAACGCTTCATCACTACAGACCGCCAAACAAATAATTTCCTTTTTTCAGCATCATTATACAACGGTTCTTGCTAGGAATTCAAGTTTTAATTGCAAAACATTTCATTTGATCATTAATGCTGTTAATGTGCGACTTTTAAATTAATTTGGATTCGTCTTACATATTTATGATATGTCCTTTTAAAAGCAAAATCGTCAAATCTTGACGTTAAGGGAATATAAATAAGTTTTTTCTATAGCAGATGTTAAAGTGTGCTTTGTTCGACTAAAAATAGTTGATCAAGTATTACTTTAACCGCAAGGGTAGATAAAGTAACACTTTAACCGCAAGGATAGATAAAGTACTTTAATTTTCTGGAAACTCCATGGACACCGAATGGAAACCTTTGCTACTGAGATTTTCGGGTTTAATATATAATCTAATTTTAAATTGTTTTTTTTTTACAAATTTTTCTTGTTTTTTTAACATCTGCTATAGAAAAAAATAGAATTTTATACACGACGATAAAATTTAATTATCGACTTGCGAAAATTAATTCACTCGCGATTTCATCGCTCGTGAATTAACACTTTCCGCTTGTCGATAAAATATAATTTTATCGTCTTGTATAAAAAATAACTATTACCTGATGTAGGTACGAAAAGTGTTGATAAAGTTTTCATTTTTATTACTAATTAATTCCAATTTCTTCAAATGATCAAATTTATTGATATTGGAAAAGTTTGCGTATGTTTACAATAAAAAAAATACATTGTGAGAAGCAGAAGTTAGTTTAATATAATTTTTTTTTATGAAGAATATTTAAAATATTAGGTACTATTGTCAGTTCACACGTCATTTTCTAATAATGTTGGATTTTGATCTTATCCCGGATAAGCACGGGAAACGCTATATGCACGGGTCTAAACATGCCCCACCCTTGAAAACCCTTTCCGACTATATTTATGAGTTATTATGAGTTGAACCCCCGTTGCTCCAGAATTTTGAAAAAATCCCCATCACCATGCGAATCCTCATCCACAAAACCACTATAACATTTCTCTTTAAAGGGGTATTGAGAAAAAACCTTAAAACTTCTCGGTCTGTCTAGCCCTCCCCAGATACAATTTCTGGCTTCGCCACTGATTCCCGTGATTATTATTTTCAAGAAAATATATTTTACAATTTCGTGTTCCTTTTTAAAATTAATTTTCCAGTCAACTCTTTATTGGTGTTGGTGGCCAAATCAAAAATCATTTTAATAAAACAATCAGTGGACCAATGCATATTTTAAAGTGCCACGAGATATTACAATGCCAACAAAAATAAAACCTTTAGCGCAAATTAACTTTTAGATGAAAAATAAGAAAGTAACATCGTTTTTGAAGCTTACATAATGACTATTCAGAATTCTCAGAGGGTAGATAGGTACCTACTAAAATTTTTAATTAAATTAATCCGAATAATTAGAATATCGTTAGTATACTTATGAAAGTCGCACGGCTTTTAGTAGAGGAATTTTCCTGGAAAATTCTTGTTTTTCTGTGTGAATTCGAGGTAAGGTAAGATTTCATTTAAGTAAATACGTAGGAAAATCTATTTTGAGTCATTCATGTTGGGGTTGGTAAGATCATTACTACATCTTTTAATGATCCAAGGACAACTAAAACGATTGATAGCTAAGAGATAAGACAAGGCACTTCTGCCATCACAAGCGGCATTACAATTTCCGTAGATTTCGTTAGAAGAAATGAGGAGTCATCCCAATTTTGGATTTCTACGTTGATTTCCCATACAAATTTTCCTAGGAAAGGCATCTAAAGAATATCATACACCCTCGGTAATCCGACAGAAACCGTTCTGAACAATGTTAAAGAATAGGAAGGTTTGCGAACTAAAGAGGTAGATTTTAGGGTGGAATGATATGTCGGTGCCAGGTTGTGTTTGCGTGTACCTATATTTTGAATTTTGTCGGTATAATGTCTTAATATCTGGATGTCGGATTAGTGCGTAAGGAATGAAAACATCACAAAATGACAGAACAAGAACCAATAATGGAAAAAATAAAAAAGAAGTAATTAAACTGGTATGGGAATATGGTGAGAATGGAGCCAGATAGAATCACAAGAAAAATTATGGAGATCGGAAAACCAACCGAGAAGAAAATGGTTGGAACAAGTTCGGAAGGTATGAAAATAGGAAAGACAGTAGACGAAATTAAAACACCCAAGGTACAGGAAAAAAAGCACGACATGGGTAGGTAGTACAGGACCTGAAGCCCACATCCGACCGACGCCGGAAACGGCAAAAGGACTAGAGAAGAAGAACGAAGTAGGTAATAGATTACAGCGGAAGTTAAGTATTATTTGAAAGCCTGTTAGCGTTACCCAGGAGACACCAAGTGAAGGCCGGCTTGCTAGTCTCCCTATTTTTAAAATTTTTATTTATTTATTTTTTTTCTTATCTGAACCAATACTCATTCACTCAATATGTTTATCTCTGTGTAACCATTGAGCATAGTCGCGCTATATTTTCTTAGGTCTTAACTTAAGACGTGTTTCTCCGCTTAAATACTGTTCAATACGTAGTTCATTTAAACGTGTTGTCGTGTTCTCTGTTAACAGCAAACAAGGGTACGACAATCAAGCAAATAGTTTAGCCCACTTTAAGTACTGAAATTTGCGAATCGGTGAATTGCTGACAATGAATTGCAGCTAGGATAGGGCAATGAATTGTTTAGGCAATGCCTTGGTTTTGTGTTCCCAACAGTTTTTACATTGTTTTGATTACTTTTTTTTTAATAAAACTTTGTAGTTTCAATTAATAATGTCTTTATATCTGAATATATCCTGTCAAATTAATATTTCTCTGAAAATGACAAAAGTAATAGACTGTTCTAGGATTTTGTATTAACATTGTATGGTAGCAATACTTATGTTGTGTGCTATCATTTTGAAGAGACTTTCTTACCTATCACATTTATTTGTATCTGCAAAATACTTAAAATATTGGTAGGGGCCTGTTCAATCAAACACACACCAAAAAAAATTCAATAAGTATTTAATCTTGCTATGCCATACTAAAACAATTTATATTTTCTAATCGACTCCTCTATAATTTTAAAATATAAATAAAATAGATTAAAATCAAAAAAGAATATTTATTTACAATAATAGTGTAAATCATGGTAGATGACAAAAAAAAGTAAAATAATTACTAGGTACACTTCAATATATTATTTGCAATAGCATGATTAATAAATCTATAGATGTTTTAAAATGTTGTGTAGACTCCCATTTTTTTAGGCTTTTGCTAAAACTGCCAGATCAGAAATGCATTTATCTATATTTTGCTTTTCTTGATCAGCTGTAATGGAACTTAATACGTTCTTTACAACCCAGCGGACAAGATGTCTCTGTGCAATACGGCGTTCCACATTTTGGCGTTCAACTTGGTAGTCCAATCGCTTCTTTACCTCTTCATACGCATTCATTACTCGTGCACGATAAGCAGCTTCTAATTGTAAAGCCACATTTTCCCGTTTAGCTTCAACTAACATATTTTGACCTTCAGCACTCCACTGGTTCTGTTCTTCGTTCTTTATCTGTGCTTGAAGGGCATCCTTTTGACTAACTCGGCCTTCATTCCAAGTGGATTCGTATTCGTCTATTTCTTTGTCTAGGTATTTTGCTATTGCAGGACCAAGTTTTTTGACACCAATAATACACAGAATTGCAAGTGACAATCCATTGTAGTATTCATGTTCCATTACATACCATTCCTTGCTGATTAAGTAAGTGCCAAAACCCAAGCCAAAGGCGTAAGGGCCTGTGACTCCAGTTTTCTTATAGAAAAAGGTGAACCATTCTTCTGGAACAAAACCTAGACGAACTTTACCTGGTTCTTGACGAATCTAGCATGAAATTGTTCAAGTTAGTATTAAATCAATAGGGAAGAAGTGTTGTTAAGTTACCGGTCGCTGAAGTGCACTGTCGGGTTTGTCCGAGCTTCCTTGTGCTGCAGAGGATACTGGTGTGGTGGAGGTACACCTTGCACTTAAAGCAACCAAGGCTTTAGATTGCTGACCTGGAAATTAATAAAATGCTTGAGTAACCTCAGAAAAATGATTACATAAACCTAAACATAATTAATTTATTTTTGTCGAAATAATTATGTATTGGGGGGCTGAGAAATTATATATTTCGATTTAAATACAGAGTCTAAGCACTTACCTGATAAAAACCCGATCCTGGACAACATTTTTATTCTAAAAAACTATTGTATAACGATGTAAAATATGGGGAAAATGTCTAACCAGGATCGTTAGCTCGTCCTTCAGGTGACAGCAGAGATAAAAAGAAACAGATAATTACAAAAGTATGTATCAGACAAGGAAGCCTATAGTCAGAATTTTAAAATTGTAGTAACGCTAAATCCCCTAAAAGAACCGCAAAATTCAAATATCGGATCAGATAATTTTTAATCATGTAGTTTTTTTTATAATTTTATATTTTTGGTGTTTGATATTAAATTGTATCGTTGATTCCTTCAAAAGAAATAGTAAAATAAAAGAAAATAGATAGGTCAGGCCTTATAGTCTACAACATATGGAGTCATAAATTCGGAAGCCCCCTAATATCCCCCCAAGATCGCAGGGTAGCCCCACAAGGTTGAAGTATGTAATAGTCTAATAGAGCCCTTATGTTTCTCTATTACACAATCAAATATGAAGGAAGTCTAGTTACCTACATTCCAATTTTTATAAATACTAAAGAGACACCCTGTGTTACACATCCCAATTACTAAACAGGATTTTTTCTGCTTTATAAAATACACGATTAAACTCATTAATTATGACATTAGTCTTCCCTAATATCATGAAACCTTGTTTTTACAACTTTAAAACCAGCAGTTACACAATGTCGGGGGACGACAGGAGGACGATTAGAAATAAACAAAATAAAAGCAAGTTTTCTTTTTCAAAAATTATACATTTATACATTTTGATTCCATGTTATAAAGATATCTTAAATTTAAAATACAAACCATAACTAAAACCAGAAAAATTCCATTAAGCAATGAAAAATTCTTTTAAAAAGTTTAATCTTACTTAGCGATTTATACGAACACAAAATTAAATTCTGAGGGAATTGACAAAAAAATTATTGTTTAATTGAGTAACTTAAAAGAAAAACTGTTGCAACTTAATCTAATCTATGCACCATGTATATTTTCATGATTTCTTCTGTTCAAATCATGCATTTTAGAAATTTCATCTAAATGAGAAGTAATCTGTGTTGTACTACGATCGATCCATTGCAAGGAACTCATATGAGCATTTAAAATGCGTCCAATTTGGGCCACCTACAAACCAAATAATTAGAAAACTTAGTAAAACAAGAAGATAAATTATTACAGGGTCAGATAATTCTTGGGATTTGTTTGATTCATTTAGATGTTCAATAATTTCCTTCAAATCTTCAGACATTTGTTTTAATTGAGCATCAATATTTTCAGCGAGTTTATAGGTTTGGTCTCTATCCACATCTGATACAGGAACATCTTCATATTCTTTTTCCAAAGGGATGATACAATCTTCCAGTTCTTTTTGTTGTGCAAGGACAAAATCTAATTCTTGATCTAACTGCTGCTGTTGCTGTTTTATTCTTTCAACTCCATTACTTACACTTAATATCTGCAAGAACAAAAAATGTAGGCAAAGAAGTATTACTTCAGGAGAGAATGAAGCCCACAGTACCTTCTCTCCATTGGACATCAGTAGCCTGTCCCAAGCATTCAAGTGTTTTGCTTGATTTGCAAATACCTTTCCTTGCTCTTCTAAATCAATCGTCCACTTATTAATAGCATCTTCAAGTTGTGAAAATGACAAGGTTCCTGCAGCCGGAAGAGCAGATGTAGTGGCAGCTGTACTAGTTGCTCTTAAAATAAACCAGTATTAATAATAATTAGTAAATATTTCACAATAACATACAATCCACCCAAAGAAAATGTAAGTGCTGATGTAGTAGGTGCAGTGGAAGCTACTGCACCAAAATTTAACAGAGCTGATGAGGTAACAGCAGCAGGTGCAGCTCCTAAACTTAATGTAGATGTCCCTAAGGAGAAACCTGTGGATGCTGCAGGAGTAGTAGCTGTTTTACTAAAACCAAATGTGGTTGAACTAATAGGAGCAGCTGTAGTAGCTGACAATGCACTGCCTAGACTAAACTGCGGAGCAGTTGATGCAACTATAATGAATAAAACACCGCATTAGGGGATATGATAAATTAAATTTTATAGTAATATACCTGTAGTACCAAAACCGCCAAATCCAGGAGCAGCAGCAGGAGTAGTGACGGTCGATGCACCACCAATACCAAAAGCAGAAGCCGAAGTTGCTAACGGAGCTGTTGCACCAGGTAAAGGAGTTCCAAACAAACCAAGTGGTTTAGCTTGAGCACTACCTAAATCTCCCCCACCTCCAGAAGCAGCAAAATTAAACTGACCACTTGCAGGAGCTGCTGTAAATTTAGAAGTCCTTATTTTAAAAATTAAATTTATATAAATGTAGTACGTACGTGCTGCTGTTGAAGTAGGTAATGTAAATCCGGTTGCGGGATTTTTTGATGGAGTTGCAAAATTAAAAGACATGGTTTTAGGGGTTGCACAAGTAACTGAAATTATTTACACCAGAATTTTTAGGTTAAACTTCAAGCAGGTAGTGTCGGACTTTTCCAAACAATTTGTCGGAATCATTCGGAATCAATCGTATGTGTTCGTTACATCCAGAACCATAAGGCCATTTCTTATGGCAACGTCAAATACTTAGTTATATACAGGGTGATCATTTGAAAACGATTCACCCTTAATATCTCCGAACCATACCAAATATAAAAAAAAATGTAAAAATTCAATTTTATAAAGGATGGGGGACACTCGATAGCGTAATCCGTACGTCGCGCTAATACTTACCCCCCACCCCCACCTATCCAACCGGAAAAGTTTAAATGACACTATGCCCTTTGTGATACCTCAAATTAAAGGTCTTTTAAAATGCTATCTTTTTACGCAAAGAACATTAAAACCGTTAGATTCGTTTTGGAGTTGCACTTCTCTCTTCTCAGACATTCCAATACATTTGGTCACATGACACGTGACCCTTGTGGAGGGCGTTGATTGGCGCTTATAGAAGTGAGTTTGTTTGTATTTTCCTCCAGGAAGGTCATGTAACTAAAGTGACCTCAGAATTTTTTGTGTTAATTGAAGGGGGCGTCATACCGGTGCTAGGTTCAATTGATTCAGCAACTCAGCACAAACGCGTATTGATTTTTAGCGTCAATCAATAGAATCCGCGTTTCTGCCGGGTTGCTGAGTCAATAGAATCCAGCTATTGGTTATATTTGGCGGCAAATTCAAATTTAACCAATGGAAAGAAAATAATCGTGAATGAGGCTTAAGTCTTTTCTCTCTTGCATGGGATTATTTAAATAAATAGGGTAGGTGTAGATAATTCAGACGTCATTGTATTTATACACAAAAACTTTATTTAATAATTTAATACTGACTTTTTACATAAATAAATAGGTACGGTACAGTCAGGTATGAATAAATATAACGGTGATGTAAGTACAGTCACAATTATAAGATATATGGCACATTTACTATATGGAATTATTAAAAGGCGAGTTCTCACAGTGATTATGAAGAAATATAAGTACATTTCATTTTACGTACATTACATCTGTACCCAGTGGCGGCTCGTGACCCATCATTTTGGGGGGGCACATTAAGTGGCGAGTGAAAGGAGCAAAAATAGCGCCGCAGGCGAAATTTTTTTCAAATTTTATTTAAACGCTATTCAAGAGCATCTGGCAAATTTTGGCATCCAAATGTGAAACTTTTACAATTAGCATTAAAAATTAAAGTTCATAATAAACAGTCGATATAATTTTAAAATTTAATAATGTAGGCAGTTGGTTAGAGCATATTTCGCGTATCCAAAAGATGAATTTCATTTATTTTTGATGTTGTTTGCCCCGATTGGCTTTCACTTATTAACTCAGCGGTTGTTTGTGTTTTTATTTTCATTCCGTTTAGTAAAAACCCCTACAGAGACGACTGTATTTTTAAATTTATTTTACTACATAAAACTTATTTGCTAACGCTCAGAAAACACAACTTTACATCTTGTTGTTAGCATACACATTACAATTTACATAATACCCGCTGCAAAAAACACACCAAACTACCACAACTCAGTAAGTCGGTAATAACACGAAGAAAAATATTTTTTTGCCTACGTGCTGTTTGTATGCATTCAATACCCAGTTAAATCTAGATGAGCAATTCAAGACAATAATCAGAGCGTTTCAGTTGAAGTTTGGGGGGGCTCGAGCCCCCCCTGGCCCCCCCGACGAGCCGCCGCTGTCTGTACCATCAAATCTAAATTAATAATACACAACCTATGTACAAAAAACTTACAATAATTAAATACCTACCTACAACTACCAGTAACTTTTTTAAAAATCTATGTACATTTTCTATAAATATTCGACCACAGAACAGAACATAAAGTTCTATGTAGGTTTACCTTTCTAAATACATAAATAAATGTACAACTTCACTTAATGGCGTCATAAAGAACCAAGGTGTATATCTTTTTAAATTAAATTCGTAAACAATTGAGTTTATATTACAAATAAGTTTCAGTAGTTATTTTCAGTCATTTTTATATTTATAACAAAAAGATCACTTGAAATTGAGGAATGATGAACTTTGTTATTTCATTTTTTATGGTTTAATTACAAATGTGTTCTTCTTTTTTGTACCTGCAAAGCTCGCAAACAACATTACAGCACCACACAAACTGGCATTTACATTTCTCTTCTACTTCCCGTACTCTGGTCTGATAGCCTCTTCCACAGCATAAAAGACGGCATCCATCTATTCCAGCACTGGTTCGGTTGCATATTCTTCCTTTTGTACCCAAAATAGTCAGCCTGAAATAATTTTTATGAAAATATTGACCTGAACGGATGTTTGCTCTTACGTTTCGTTTTTTTCGCAATAATCTGGCGAATCTTCCAAATAAACCAAATCCGTCTTATTCGGCTTTTTGAGATCTGGACTAACCACTTTAAGTTTCTTTCTTCGCCGTTCGACGAACTTCACGTGGGAAGCCCCTTCATAGCGTTGAAAAAGAGCCTCACCAACCTGCCTGAAAGGTGGCAGTCGTCTCCAACAAACGCGCATACTGCAAGAACCAGACATACCGTGACATTTGCAGACGCGTTGCATTCTTTGCCTTATACTCTACAAGAAAATGCAGTTAAATGACAAACCATAATATTAATAACGAACCACAACTAACTCTTCTTCCTGCTTCGTTATTGTGAAGATTCATTAAACCGTATGGAGTATTGGCATCTTCGCGAGCATCCAAAAATTCACGACTAAATCGTTCCCCGTAGTGAATGTCTTCAGAACAACCGCCCCATTGCCAAGAACGATGTTTTCGTTGCCGAACTCGATTGTCACAAGAACAGTCTGTTAACTCACCTTTGGAACAAGCTCTCGTGACAGCAAAAGCAACACTTGCAGCGGATATCGCATATATGTACGCAGATTCTCTGCTTTCTGTAAAGAATATTTTGTAACAAATTATTCAGAATAAAATATAAATATAGAAGAAATTTTTAACACGAGCATGTGCTACAGTAGCTTGAAGGAATGCGATAAACGAGGTCTCAGTACCACTACTATATAGACATACTGACATAGTATGTGAACAAGACGCTTTATTCCTAGAGATCGATATTACACTAGAGGTAAAACAAAGTTTAAAACAAAAGCTTAAGATAAAATGAAGTCTAACGGTATCATAAAAACAAGAGTTTACGAAACCATAATACAAAACACAGCATTGCGGAATTGTATTACTGGAGAAGAGCTGTAAGAATGTCGCGAAGGGTGGAAAAAGTTTGAAAAAGAAGAACACATCATGGATGTACAGAGAGAGATATCATGGAAAAAATGAAAAAACGGGAATTAACTTTTTCGGTACCAGCATGAATGACAATAGCTACACTTCCTTTTGATACCTCCAGTTCCTCAAAATCAAGTAGGTAGGTTGAAAGGTTCACAATTCCTTTTGGAATATCCGAACCAGTATGCAGCAAGAGGAAAGATGGAGTTAAAAACGATCGTCGGCAAGAGTTGGAAAAGAAGGACGAGTGGTTGGTATCAAGGGGTTGACAAATGACAATTCTTCGAGAAGTAGATACCTACCAGTACTAATATCCACTCAAGGTGGTATCTCTAAGGTACTGAGACCGCTCGTATAGTTCCAGTTTCTACCCCAGAATGAGAAGGTGTGCTTAAGATTAATTTTGCATCCCTGAATATCTAACCAACGTCGTCTCGGTTTGAACCTACGAACTTGGTTCACTTCAACTTTGGTCGATTAAGTTTCAGTTGTGTTAATAAAAATTTTTGTTACTTTATGTGTTTAGACTTTTTGTTAGGAGTTCACACAAAGGAAAGGGTCACTGAACAAAATATTATCATCAATCGGAGCAGTTTCTCCAACTTACGTTGTGGAAAAAGACTATGACTATGGCTGGTTATTCCAAGTCCAAGAAAATGTTAGTATATTATAGATTGATCAGGCATAAAAGCCAATCCAATGATAGTTTAAGATGCTTTTGTTTTGATTAAAAGACAAGACAAGTAAATATAGCAAAGCAATCTTTAGAATAGTACTTCTCGCTTGTATTGATTTCGTCATTTCGATGTCTTTGTAGTCACAGAAAGTAGCTTTCAGTTATATGCATGTATACTGTAACAAACGAAAATGAAACTTACTAACTGATACGACGTTTCCAAAAACGGAATTATTCTCTAAAAAAGTGGAGCAGTTCCATCTGCTGTGGCGGAATTGATGTTGACATTCATCCATGGCCAATTTGGCTCCATTTCCCACGACCTGCAACATTTATCTGTTAACAAAAATCGTCGAACTTTCTTTTGAAACTTACAGATAAAACCCTATCACTTTGAGCACACAATTCCTTCTGACGATCCACGAGGTACTCCAGTTTATGACAACGATCTTTGTGAGACACTGGACTTAAATCCACGGAATTGGATAAAGAACTTGGTAACCCCAACTGCCTGCAACAAACATCTTTTGTACAGTCACGCTATTTAGAATGTTTATTTTGAAAGCAATTCCGATATAATACAGTGTTTGGCAAGTCTGGAGAGCAAACCCTACAGCAGTAGACGTCGTGTAGACGGTATTAAAGATATTGGCATCTGACTCTGGTCTCAGGTGGGCGATCGCGCCAAACTCGTCCCTAGACGATAACCTCATCTGTTTTTACCCTGTTCTAGTGTTCTGTCCCCTTTATATGGTCAAAATACGCACTGCTGGTGTTAGACAGAATTTCATTGACGAAAGGATGTGTTTCCTTTACATATTGATTTATATTAAACTTTAATAACAGATTGGCAACACGTCTTTAAAGTTGCATTAAGAAAAAAATCTGGATGTGAATAATCTTACACCTGATGAAACTAATTTCAAACCTTATAATTTACTATAGAGATTTTAATCACCGTAAAGAAATTAATAATTAAAATATAAAAGACAAGCAACAAAACGTGAATTATAAACTTCATTGAAGGTAACGAGCCTACGCATGTTGGAAATAACAAAAAGGTCGAAAAAGAAAAACGAACAAAGTCGTTCACTTGAACGCGTACAACATACAAAACAAAGCAGTCTGTGAACTGTACAGAGATACAAAAATTCTCAGCCAATCCTGCTAGAATCGTATGAAATAATTCGAGTAGCAAACAATGCAGCCCTTCAGTTGAGGGCTAATTACAGGAAATAACAAAAAAAAGTCCGCCATTTTAATGTATATGTACAAGTGCGCACGATTGGCCGTTATAAAGACATGGGAATGTTGATTAGTTGTTGAATACAGTTAACATGAATGCAAATACGTATAATAGAGCTTTTGTTAGTCAACAATCGGACAACAATGAACGTGTTCCAAACCAATGGGGCATGAAGTAACCCTTGAAAATTGCGCCCTATTGGCCGCCTCCGGCCAACCCCAGCTTTGTTGGAGTAATTAGTGCATCGCTTTGTACCCCTGTGTAATTTAATGCGAAGTTCCTCTAAAGATGTAAAGAGGATTTTATCAGAATTTGCCCTCTACTACTATTTGAAAAAAAATATTGATATAAACATTTTCAATTTAACCCAGGATTGACAGGGTTGCCGGCTGTAGTAAAATATAATGACGATGATTAACACAATTGTAATCAAATGCATGATTCCCAGAAACATTGACTGTAACAAAAGATTGTGTTAATTAAATAAATAATTATTATTGATAGGGAGTGGGGAAGAGCCTAAGGGGCGGTTTTTCAATTCGAATTTAACTTCCAATAAATTGACTAACGGTCGGTTACCATAGATACCATTGTTAAAAGAATTGTTTCCTGTTAGACCCAGTTGTATCAAGTGGTTCAACTCCCAGTTCAGCTGATTCACGATCAATCGTCATGGATACCAATTGTTATAACAATCACATCCATGACAATTTATTGGTCGTGGATCAGCTGAACTGGAAGTTCAACCACTTGATACAACTGGACCTAAGTGTTGCCTGGTTCTAAACCAAATATTTTGATATTTCTTTAAACTAGTACCACGGCCGGCTATTTTTTAAATTATAATCGAATTCCATTATCCAGCCCCTAATCTACAAAATTTGTAGGCTTCTCTGGATGTTGTCACCTTGATTTCCTTATCTTATGTGATTCTTGGCCTGCCGCAGCTCATTTTTCCTGTTCTAGTCTCTACTCAGTTACTTTCTTACGCCATCGTCTTTTCACATTACGGTGTCTTTCCATTGACATTTTCATGTTGTGACCACTTCATCTTCAACTTTATATTTTTTTTCATAGGGCCACAACCAGAAGAACTTTTTAAGCGGTAGTCCATGTTTCTTTATTTTCACCCCTCCACTGTATTTTACTTTGTTCCCTACAATCTGGTTCGTGGATCGTGTTCCTTATTTATTCTATTCTTCTTTATTTTAATTTTTAAGTTGATTTAGGTATTAGGCAAATAATTGGCAAGGGTAAGTTGTGCTGACAGAGTTAGAGGAACAATGCAATACACTGTTAACCCCTCCCCAAAAAGAAAATATCTGGATTTTTTTCCAAATAATGGTACACTAACTAATTACCTACCTAGCCTCCATGTATAGGCCCTTATTTATATCTATACCCCTACCTAGAACAATATTACAATATCACAAAACGTTGTTTTCGTATCTACAAATTATATTCTTCTGGGTCTCTTCTTTTTTCTCTTTTTACTTGATGGTTCTACGGCTGTATCATTTATTTTACATTCGGTTGTTTTTGAAGCACAACTTGGAAATCGCAAGTGATAAAGTGGGTTTGCAGTATAATTATTGCTCGGGGGATTAAGGGGTAAAGATGTAGACACGCACACCCCAGTAAAATCAGTTTTGGTTTATCACATTTGGACTACAATAATTACAATTTCGTATTCAAAAAAAATTTAAATTCTTTCAGTTACAGACCTAAATGAAAAAAGTAAGTAATTAATAAATAATGTAATAAAATAATATCTACAGTGGGAAATGTAAATAAAAATCATTTATAGGACGAAAGATGTGTAAATTTTGAAAACAGCCAATGAAGATTCTCGTCTATCAATATGTAACTTCAATATTATTTCGGCCATTCTGATTTAGAACCTAAACGTCGAATCAAACAAGTCGAGAAGTAAAATAAACAAACGTAACGGCGATTAGCACGCGACATGGACTACCAAATATTCCTCCATCTCGATTCTCAATATTTGCTTTAAGCAAGCGGGGATAATTGCGGCTTGTTCCAACAAGAAGTTGCTGATTCATAGAACCATTATCATCCCAATTAACATCTCGGGAAAAATAAACAACTAATTTGCTTATCTGGAGAACCAGCGAACGGAATGCCAAACAGAAGGATTAAGCATCAGGACGTCGTGTGGAATACATCGGGAGAAAAATTAAAGAAATAAAATGTATAATTAGTCAGTTCTGGCCGGATTGTAGTAATTAAGTAGGAATACGAAATAAAACTGCCTTTATGGGGCCATTAAAAGATGATATCGAAGCTGAAAACAGAACGATTCCGTCTCGGAATTTATAACATTTAAATAAGTAAGCAGTCTTATCCATCAACTACTCTAACCTCTGATTAATTTAAATGGGTTTATAATGAGCCCTGCTTTATCATTTTTTGGGCGCAATTAAACTCAAAAAGGCTCTGGATAACCCTATAACTTCATTAGCTAGCCGAGAATAATTTTAACCCACGTAGCACACAAATCATTTAAGAAATAAACTTGTTTAACTAATTTAACATCTTCTGTATGGGCGTTGGCCAGAAACAGGGAAAGATATTTTAAATGAAAACAAATTTTGAAAGTCGTAGGTGCTAAAAAGCAAAATCCGCGAAAATCTGTTTGCTTTCGCGATGGCTTAGTAGCATCAAAGGGTTTCTGCATATTTATGGGACACTCAAAGTCATGGTGTATTTCTTGTTAGATTTACGACATTTTCGAATTCAAACAAAGATTTTGTATGTATCCGGTGACCTGATAAGTGTAAATCAACAATGCATAAGCCAATCTGTCGGATTGCTGGTTGCACACCTGGGATCTTTTCTATGCGACGATGCTTTTTTTCTCTATAAAGTTATTCTTAAGATTACCAACCCATTACTCATGCAGAGTGTACAAAAATAAGCAAATATTTAAGCTGCCCTAATTTCAATTAAATTTGTCCAATTTCAAACAATTGAATGACAGCTTAACATATAAAATTTTACATAATTTCACTGAAAAATGGTCTAAAGTTTCTGGTAATCCAAGTGTTAAAGATTTATAAGTATCGTTGGTTTTATACACTTTTCTGTTGGGCTACCTTCAAATACATTAAAAATTACAACATATCCTGCTTAAAGATTTATTTCTTGGTTAATTAAATTCCTTTAAAATCCTTTAAAAATCAATATTTTACTATTATTAGTCAGTAAGATCGTTGGTAAGATACAATTGCGAGGCCGGTGAAAGTTTAGGCAAAACAATGTTAAGAATAACTCCGTGCCGACCGAAAGAGCTTCAACGAAAAAGGTGAAAGGAAGTTCCATGTTTTTATTTGTTAACAAATAATTATTTACGATTAATTGAGTTGTCATTGTCCTCCAATCTATTTAATAGAAAAACATGGTGAAGTTTGCTGTGCTTTCAGTTTGAGTTAAGTTACATTGAACCACAAATGCGAATACCCCAGGTTTATTTTTGAACAATAGGTACCTTTTAGATATACGTACTTGTATTTATTTGTTATTCAAAGGATATTGTTTTAGGTAACATAGTCTTATAATAGGTATATCCTGCACAGTATTGTATACAATAATTATTAGGTCCATTTTCGAACTATGTTTGGACCGACAGATTTTCAGGGAGTATAGTTGCTGTCTAAAAATGTACGTAAATTGTCTATATATACTTTTCGATTATCTTCTTTCGTTTAGAATCCATTTTTCGACTTCTTTTCTAGTCTTGCATTGAAATTTTTTTTCTTTCTTATAGGTAATTTAATATTAATAAATTAATGACACACATATGAAACATATGACATTTAATTAAATAATTGGACCAATATTGAAAATAAAATGTTCATCAGATTTGAAGACTTCAATGTCTATAATGTATAAAATACTGATATTGCAGATAAGACATCTTAGCTTTTAAGTTTGATTTAGTGAGAGGAATATGCACTCGAAGTTTGTCGATCGAATTCGTACCTGCACACCCTGTATAATTAATAGGTAATAAATATAATAATAAATAAGGATTTCTAAATTATTTATTATAATTAAAATTTCTAAACTAAGAAGTCATAATTTAATCAACAGTATCCATATACGGGTAGCCTACCAATAAAATAATATTTGCTACAGCTAATAAAGTTCATTACACTTTCTAAATTAAAATCCTACATATTATTATGTTCTACGTGGAAAAAAGTAAAGGTAGAAGAAAATAACTCTTTTAGATAATATATTGCAGGTAGCTCTGTGAATGTATTGGGGTTAGGATCTTGGTGGGGGCAAAAGGGACAGTTGAAATCGTAGTAAATTAAATTCGTTATTATAATAAAGTTAATGGAAATCCAACAATTTTAGCTAAACCTTGATTACCTAATACTGGACCCGGAATGCCAACGTTTTAGTTGACTTTCTGGTTGAAGATTATAAAAGGGATGTTGAAAGCCATTGCTGACTTTTTAAAACAACGAATCAAGTATTGATCCTTGGATTTCTTCCTTCTTCAGAATTTCAAGGGTTGATATGACACCCCTGTCAACAATGCTATACGATAGGGCATCGAGCATATGCTACTAATCTTCCAATATAGCAGGCTACTAATAAATTTTGCAAAAAAAAAATGTTTTTGACGAGTTATTATGAATTCGCGCTAATAGGACCAGCGTCAACCAAGGAGTAGACGGAAATTCGAGCATGTGATCTTTAGATATTATGTAATAAAAAAATTATAAATTACAATACCACAATATATTTGTAAGAGTTTTTTAGTGGCAATATATTAAATATTTTTTTATAAAATTAGGGCTTCCACGGTTACTCTCGTTCGTGAAGACGTTGAAAAAATAAACTCTTTTTTTTCGCTACGCTCCGCTTACAAGTTTCAATTCGAGGGCTAAAATAGCCATATTTGCACCTTTTCTAAAAAATCGCACACTGTTTAAAATTGATTAGAACAAGCACTTGTTTCTTTGCCAAAAATTAGTTCGTGTAACATTTTAAAAACATCCTTAATTTAAATTTAGTTGAAACCGTGTGTTCAATGAGTTATTATTGTTATAGTATAGAGTTTGTATCTTACAAAGAACTAATCGTTCCTAATTATCTGGAAAACGTCCAATAGAGATTTACGTTGCATTTCACTTTTTTTCCTGGCACTGTCTACATCTACCTTTTTTGTTGAATAAAGCAGCCGCATTACATACATAAACATTTTTTTTATAAAAGATCGTTTTGTATATTTTCAACCTCTGCCCTGTGTTATTCCTTTATTTCGTCATTATGATATAAAATGCCAATCAAACTTATCAGAATTATAAACAAGTAGACGGTAGCCGCTTTTTACGAAATCGTTTCCTTTGTTAGCCTGTCATGTGAACTTATGAGGGTTGGTTTTGTAGTTGTTTTGTATGAACCGTACTGAAATGTCGACGATATGTAATTATAAACAGAGGAAGTAAATCTTTATCATTTCAAGTACGAGTATTTGACAGACGAGTGATCCAGAAGCTTTGAGCTTCTTAAAAGAATGTCAGACAGGCAAGTATGGGTGGTGTAACAGTTCCCAAATCTGTCGGTTTATTTGAACAACCATCGGGCGTTGATTGATGTTGGCTGAGTGATGCCCGCACCCATCGACGTAAAAATATACATGCATCATCCAAATTATCGCTTTTACCCTGTTTAACCATCCTTAAAAATTTCAATTTATAGTTGCAATACCGATCTATTTTTGGCGTGCTAAATATGTTTCCAAGAAAATTACTTTAATGACCAGGAACACCTTGACTTTGAACTTCAAAAGTGTTAGAAGTGGAAGTTAACTAACCTACAGTTTTGTGTGTTTGTCATTATTATACCATGTCCTGAACGGTTTTCTTTTTTATTTGTTCATCTGTCATATTAACGGTAGTACTATATAATGAACAGAATTATTGTAATACTTCAAAAAATTTTATAATTGTATTTCGTTTTTTGTACTATAAAGTATACCTATTCCATTTTTTCTTTCCTGCAGGAATCTAAAATAATGGATTTATAATTACATCATACCGCAATTATTATAACAAAAATAAAAACTTTGGCTAAAGCATTTAGTCTAGACATTTTTCACAACCTTTCATTAGAGGCTAGTACCCTCAACGAAGGCATGATTCTCCCTTGTTAGGACTCTTCAGTCAAGCTTAACTTCAGATGTAAATAATCAAATAAACTTCTATAAACTTAAATGTGACAATCCAATTTTTACTTTATATGCTACGAATATATAATACATGTAAGGGTGTAACTAACTACTAAGTCTTAAGAAAGTTGCAGCGCTTGTTAAGTTGATTTTGTTGTTGGACAGTTTTTATGAGAATGTACCTCAATAATTGATGCTTATTTTGTAAACGGCACCGTAGTTACACTAATTATATTAGAACTAGAAGTTAGAAGAGGATAAAGTGCAAGCTCCACTGCAAATTGTCGGAAATTTGGTTTTAATCAACTGTCACCGAAAACAAAGAAATTCAGCTTGAAAGGTGAATGAAGTAATGTTTCCTCGCAATATCCCTCTATTGCTAGTAATTTTCATGCAATTTTCTCTTTTGCATATCTCTTACTATTTGCCGGTTACATTCTTCCCCCGATTGCTTCAAATCTGTCATCTGCAACTCTCAGATTTTCCTTATACAGTGAAAGTATCCATACGATTTGATTCTTCTTGTTATAATTCCGTGCTGAATGTTTTCAACTCCCATTATTTTCAATTGAAGTTAAGAAATATAAAATATTTCAAATTACGTCTCCAACAGGAATGTCAAAGTCACTTCAAAAATGGATTCAAGTTGATTGACATCGTCTTTATTCCAGTACGCGCATCTTAATCTAACATATTACGATATCTTTGACGCCTACTTGATTACACCACAATTGCTCTATAATATTAAAGAGTAGTAAACAACAATTCAAAAGATCAAAAGCAGGTTTAACACTATTATCTAATACAAGTGTCTCTCGCATTAATTTACAGAATGGAATAATAAATCTTCTGAATAAAGATCTCAATGGTAATTTTCTTTAACTGTTATTTCATTACTCGATTTTCAATTTTGAAAGAGAAATTTTGTTAAGAATTAGACTAAATTAGTAGTAGACACTTTATTTTCTTAAGGGATAGATTCCTAGTTCCTAGAAAAAGTGCGGATCTAGAGAAACCCTCGAGACCCTTCTTATACAAAACGGAAACGTTATGCAGTCTTTGTTTCAAAATTCCCACAACACATGAGTTTTTTCGACCACTGGAGGCGTAATAGGGGACACTCGCTCAAATATTGTAAATAGCAACAGTCAATTTTTTTCTTAGATGTCTGCGGACAGAATCAAACGCTCAAAATCAAAATCCCTTTTTCTACCATCGCACTTAAAAAAGCATTTTCAGGCCGCCTACAAAAACCATAACTAATGGCATTTTAAAATTTTTGAGTTGCCCCCTATTGCACCGCCACTGGTTGGGTAACAAAACTGTAATCTATATAACAAGACAGACAATTAAAAATAAACATTGTCGTGTTTTAAGAGGCTTAGGATTAAATGATTCACTATCTGTTTCAACATCGGTCTGTGGTCTATTTTTTTGGAAAAGGGCTAATTCTTATAGTCACGAAAAATGGTCCAACATATTTAACTCTCTTAGATCGTGGACCCCACGTGGACGAATTTTTCTTCTTCTTAAGGCTAGAAGAATTCGTTCTGCTGACGTACCCTCATTTATTCGACTGAAAAGGACACCAAACTCTTGGAGTCTTAGGTATTCGTCTAGGTTGTCTATTATCAGTTGCTCACCCATGGGGTTCACATTACCATTCCTTGGGTCTGCTGTCCATGCACTGCACTGTCTCAGCAATTAGTCTAGTTTCTGTTGGTTTACTGCTGTTTTGTAGATATCTACGTAATTTTCTCTCTTGTCCCTTGTCTCTGTCCTCATTTTCTAAAAAAAGTCTGTATAGGCGTTCGCGCCAACAAGAGAACCACAAAAGAGAAAGGAATAACCAGAGAAACGTTATGGTGATTCGCAAGCCGCAAAACAAGATTGAATCCGACTATAGTCATTGAGCTAGGGATACTGATAAAATGCTATCAATATCTATTCAATGCAATGGTTTTATCCACAAAATGCAATTTTTATTGAAAACAGTGCAGAAATGTTGACGTAAATTAATTTACTTGCAAGGAATGTACCTCTTAATAATAATTATTTAGCAAATACAGTGACGGTTTTCTGGTTGGTACTCGAACAGGTCTTTCAAAAAAAAATATTTTATGTCACAGTGTCAACGTACTTCTAGTCCCTGTTTACAAAAATGCGTTAGGTTCTAGTTAACTGACTGCTGTAAGTAATTAATTTTATGAGGCATAGGTTTTCTTATGTACCAAGCCTTTAGTTTTTCTTTTACAGCTATAAAGTACACCTATAAAATTATAAGTGGTGAGATGTATAGCTAAAATACGAAAGCGAAACAGTGAGAAGACCTGACATTCAATGTTAAGATAGTTAACAGATCGCAAAAATGCTTTTGATGAGTAAACGCACAGGTATGGAAAAAGACACGTTTGGAAGAGTTTTCGCAAGCATAATTATCAAACCTCCCTTGTACTACTTGTAGCAAGTCAAGTAGGTTGCTTCAATATTAATAGCTGTCTCAAATGAAATTACAACTAAATATAAAACATATATCACGCAGTCGGAGTTCTGTGGCAGGTTTCTTTACACTTGTGTATAACGTCAGGAAAAGTTAAATGCATTACCAAGAAAGAGAAAACCGAGCTCCACAAATCTATTTTAAAAGTGTACGACAGACGTCTCACAATACTCTTCAACTTTCTGAAAATAGTATACACTAAAAAATTAAGTGGTCTCCTGAAACTGAAAGGCCGGAAAATATTTTGGCATGGTTATTCTTTGTGAATTAGTTCAACCCTGTAATTCTTGTTTAAAATATTTTAAAGTTAAATTATTAGTTTTGATATTACCACACAGAAGTTCACCAAGTAAAATATTTTTAGAACCTCTGGAATAGCTGTTATTCAATATAAAACCTTCATGTAAGTAATATAATATACGAACGGCCAATAATTATAGCGTCATTGTGCAGCGCAGTGCAATGCTGCACTGCTCGCCGGGTACGAAAGAACCCTATGCATATTGAACATTGACGATATAATAAAACCCGGCCACAATGTTGTTAAAATGTGTTCGAACACCTGATCCTCTTAGGATTTACAAGAGGTTTATAAAATTATGATTATTCAAGATTCGCATCTGCGGATTCTGAGAGAAAAGGTTTTTTTACCGTTCACGGGAAATATCCCATACATTTTCAGTGATACGCTCAACAACTAATAAAATCATACATCCTGTTCGGGATAATGGAATTTTGGATTTTCTATCATATATGCATCTATTTTAAACAAAAGCCTTATTTGCTTCGTTTGTTATACAACTCACATATTTACTTTTGTAATTAGTACCAGATAGTAACGAAGTACAAGACGCAGGGTAATCTGTTCAATATCAAGTAGCTGTGTACTCTACTAAAATAGAAAGAATTGGGGGTGTAAATCAAGGTTTTATTACTCTCTACACTGTTTGCTAGTAAAATGAACCATGTTAGCCAAGTTCACGATTGAAGAGCCTTAACATTAATTGGTGAAGGCCACATCTTACGTCAAGTAGTAAGAGGACTTCATGCAAGCCATCCTGTTGTGTCCAGGGAATGAAATCGGTATTTAGAGACAGGAACTTTTGGTAGAAGATCTGGTTATGGTCGAAAGTGTGCCACAGAAGGACACATTTGCATGCAATTGCACGCTTAGGTGAGGCGCATTCACTGATAAAGAGCTACAAGAACACCTCAGAAGAACCAGTGATTTCCAAATGTATAGGAACCATAAGGGAAAAAAAGTTATGGGAGGACAATCTGGGGTCAAGGAGGTCAGTCCCGAAACCACAATTATCTCAGAATCACAGAAGAGGTAATATATTACTGGTCAGTGACGAGTCAGCAGCTGAGTCAAGCAGTATTAAAATTTTAAAATATCGAAATATTCAAAAATATCGGACCTTCTTGAAACTGAATTTAATTTTTAGAAGTAGTTAATAGATACAGAATGATCTATAAAATAAACTTGGTTCCATTTAACTTACATGGGATCACAGCCAACTTGACCAAGTTTATTTTAGATCACTTTGTACAAAGATGCAAAATTTATCATCATTAATTATTATTCGCATTCCACTGCTACAATTTATAAAGTTCCAGCCAGTTTGACAACGCAGATTTCCGCAAGAAAGAAGACATCACAAACGGGGTAGAAGAATACGTCGATTTCTGTACTATTGGTACTATTGCCTGTCATAGTAGGTACTCCCCTTTGTACAACTTAAGGTCTTCCTTATTCCATCTTTCTTCTATCTTCTTAGCCTTTCTCTCCCAGTTCTCTAGGTTGGTATTGATTGCGTGGTCACTTTCGGCATACCAAGTGATTGGTCATCGCACAAAGTTCTATAACTCTTTGTTAAGTTTCCTGCATTCCCATAAAACATTTTTTGCGTAAGGCCATAAACTTTATGGACCATACCAGGTTTTTCCTTAGGAAGATTCATTTCAAGGGTCCAAAGTCAAATGGGAAAATGCCATGGACAAGCTTCGGAGATATGCACTTGATGGCCCGATTAAAAGGAGAGACCTACGAAAATTTCAGCAGACGGAAAGATATAGTTGCAGCTGTAGTCAAACATATTGCTATACTTATGCATTAGCAGATCACACTTGAGAATTATATGACCGCTTTACTGACTAACCACTGTACTCAGATTTTTACATTACAGATAACGCCTTCTGAAACCCTCACGTTTTGTGTGAACCTCCGACCTAAATAATTATAAGGAATTACCCGAATTACCGTTTGGGATGTTGCGGCACCCCCTACGTCATAAAAAATATTCAGAAGCGAACCATCAACCTTCCAAGTATATACCGTAAAAAAATAATACAAGTTTTCTAAAAATAACCCTTTACAGGGTAGAACTTGCCTATCTACACATTAAATTAAATGTCAAATTAATATTAACGTATTATCTCAAAAAATGTTGCAGATCATCGAGTTATGAACATTTCTAGATGAGGATATCCGGTGCGGCGCGGCGGCGTGCTTAAAACTAAACTACGCTTTTACGTTACAGCACACAATAAACATATTTATAGCGCTTCGTTACGGGAATAGTGCAGATTCGAAGTTAATAGCTCATCTTTCGTGCCATTAGGTACCGTGTATTAAAGATACAAAGTGCTTTATATATTATTACAGCTCGTTCGTGAAGATTTCCACCTACGCCAATATAGCCTTCCTTCTTCTTAACAATAGGAGCGAGAAGAAAACTAACATGCACGAAATGGTCCCGATATGTGAAATTAGATATAATCGTATAACAACACAGCTTCTGCCGTTCCTCTCGTAATGAATCCCATTAATTTTATACAGGCCTACTAAATATTTTATCTGTTGTCACTCAATGGCAGGCTGCAGTTCGTGAGTGTAGCGCTGTTATCCTCTGGTTAAATGGTTAAGCTCCCTATCCATCTGAGCTTTATGAAGGCTTTTATACATTTACAGTATAGTGCAAGGAAAATGTCTGGCTGACAACGTAAAACTCTCGTTTATATGTATAATAAAGAGAGAAAATTAAATAACAGAAATGTTGTTGCTTCAAGTTTAGAATTTTATGTGATTTTGCAGAATCCTGTTCTGTGTGTACATTACTTCTATGTTTTAAACGCGTTTGCTTTATATCACGGAAAATAAGAGACTATTAAATCTACTTGAAATAAACTCCATCCATTCAGTTTAGACATGCTTTTCCATAGCATTAAAATTTTTACTTGAAGCTTAACATAAAAAGTCGTTAGTTATGTAAATTAGATATTGAGTTTTACATATCAATGTCCATCGTAAGCTTTGAAGTGATCTTCAAGAAACTCAGATTTAAAAACTGAGTGGACTTTGGTTGGATTGCCAAGCTGTACAAATAAAGTCGATTGTCTTGAAAGAATGGAAGAACCCCAATCAATATTAAATTAAATGTTTCAAGAACATCGTTCAGGAATTAAACATCCACTTCATGGCTCAAGATTTTTCAAAACATTTAGAGAGCGCCACTTAAGGGCGCAGCATTCTGGAACTTCGAATGCCAGTACGGTTTGTTAATAATTAGCATAATATATTATCTGTATTGGGAAATTATTATACCCACCGAAAATTGATTTGTTAGGAGACAAATGTTTT
This sequence comes from Hemicrepidius hirtus, assembly GCA_963082805.1. Lineage (NCBI taxonomy): Eukaryota > Metazoa > Arthropoda > Insecta > Coleoptera > Elateridae > Hemicrepidius > Hemicrepidius hirtus. The sequence goes on along the minus strand of OY720160.1, from coordinate 36,486,628 downwards.
ACAGACATGGACAGATTTTGAATTTAGAAATTTATTTTTTATCAGTTTGTATACTGGTGATGAGACAGCTAATGGTAATTATTTTTAAACTAACCCATGGTCATGTTTAAGTACCTTGCCATGGCCTATAGATTAGTGTACCAGTTATTGTATTAACAATTTAGATGAAGTCAACATTTGCCAAACAGTTAGAGCGCGTAACTCTTAAGCTGGTGTATAAATACTATCTATGGGTTCGAATCTTACTCGAGGCACCTGGCTCCTGAAACAGCAAAATGAGTGTGGATTCGTCCTAGATGAAGTGTTAGATGGGGGACATTTCAGCCAAACAGATGGTGTCTTATAACGTTCTAATTCGTGTGAGAGGTAAAAGTTGTAGTACTTAAAATTAATTTCTTTTGATAAACAAAATTTCTAATGCCCTACTTTACTGTTCTTTACATGTTGATTCTTACACCTAGTTAATAAAACGAGGGTATTTAAAATGTATAAATATTATACAGAGTGTTCTATTTCAGTAAAAGGAGTTGATTATCATTACTTTACGCCACCCAGATTTTCAACTTGTAATGTGTTATGTAAAAAATTGTATCGCACAGAATTATGGAATAAACTCGGTACTACCTACATAAAATTGTTTTTGGTTTATTACTTTGAAATGCTATAAAATGCGGTAGATTTAGCGGTCCAACGTATCCAATTTTTTTTTCAAAACTAACGCTGTGTTTCCATTGACTGAAATCAAACTCGTATGGAATCGGATTTATTAATTATGGCCTCGTTCGCTGCGCTCGCTCTGCCACGTACATTACACGTAAGGTCTCGTCTCTTCGTACAAAATCTGTTACAGTGGTATCGGCATTCGTTCCGTGAATTTTGTGTAATTCGCAAATCTATTCGCTTGTACCTACTGCTACGAATTGCATTCCTATCGTCACTCTCAATGGCTCAGTTGATAGCTGGCTCTCGAATTTATCTGGACGAGGATTTTGAACTTAAAAGGGCTTGCAAAACTTGCAACATTTTTTTCTCCACATTGTTTGCTATACTGTACTTTATATAAGGTGTTATACAGTGAAGTCCATTTATTGTGTAATATAGCCATATGCAAGTTAAATGGTCCTCCCACTTTATCATTGGAATATAGGCGACCTGTTATACACTGCTATCGATTTGCTCCAGCTTACTGATTTTGATAATTGTTTGTCACCTTTTAAATTCCAGAAAGTGTGATTTTTTAGTTTTTAATAAAGAAGAGGATTTAAAACTACTGAGGCCCGGTTGCACCAAAGTATTTGACACGAGTTTAGCTAAACCAGGATCAATTGGCATGGATACGATTGTTCGAACAATCGTATCCATGCCAATTGATCCTGGTTTAGCTAAACTCGTGTCAAATACTTTGGTGCAACCGGGCCCAAGTCATATAATGCACATTAAATGGGCTTCGCTGTATAATAGCGGAATCGCGATATCGTGGAATTTGACACACTAGACACTCTGTATACTAAATTTAATCACATCCCTTTAGATTACATGTTTTATTGCTAAAATACAAGCTAGTGTCGAGCATGTTTACCATACAAGATTTATCGCGCTTGCTAATACATACTAACACCCCAGCTAACACACCATTCGTTTCAAAACGGTTTTTAAAAAACGGTTTATTGCAAACGTTAGACTAATGTTTGTAAAATGTTAAATTAATTGTTATGTGTTTTATAAACGTTTGTTAAATGTTATCTTCAAACGATTGTAGGAGTAACGTTCGGAGTACGTTTGGACAACGTTACATTTCAAACGTTTCAGGGTACACGTTTCTAAACGGTTTATTTTCCGTAGCGATTAAAATTGTTTTAACACATGCGTTTGGCGAACGTTTATGAAACCATATAAATATTACGGTTTGTTCCCTACATTTTTTAAATGTTTCTCGAACGTGCATCAAATAACCATATTTCCTTATACATTCTGAGATGGTTTGTTGCACATTTCAAAAATGACGTTGTCAGAAATACGTTTCTCGGAGGTTCAGAAAACGTTCCATTTCAAACGTTTCCAGTCATACGTTTCTAAAAGGTTTATATTACGTAGAGATTAAAACCGTTTCAACACATACGTTCGGGAAAGGTTTATGAAACCATATAAATATTACGGTTTGTTTCCTACATTTTTTAAACGTTTCTCGAACGTGCATCAAATAACCATATTTCCTTATACATTCTGAGATGGTTTGTTGCACATTTCAAAAATGACGTTGTCAGAAAAATGTTTCTCAGAGGTTCAGAAAACGTTCCATTTCAAACGTTTCCAGTCATACGTTTCTAAAAGGTTTATATTACGTAGAGATTAAAACCGTTTCAACACATACGTTCGGGAAAGGTTTATGAAACCATATAAATATTACGGTTTGTTTCCTACATTTTTTAAACGTTTCTCGAACGTGCATCAAATAACCATATTTCCTTATACATTCTGAGATGGTTTGTTGCACATTTCAAAAATGACGTTGTCAGAAATACGTTTCTCAGAGGTTCAGAAAACGTTCCATTTCAAACGTTTCCAGTCATACGTTTCTAAAAGGTTTATATTACGTAGAGATTAAAACCGTTTCAACACATACGTTCGGGAAAGGTTTATGAAACCATATAAATATTACGGTTTGTTTCCTACATTTTTTAAACGTTTCTCGAACGTGCATCAAATAACCATATTTCCTTATACATTCTGAGATGGTTTGTTGCACATTTCAAAAATGACGTTGTCAGAAATACGTTTCTCAGAGGTTCAGAAAACGTTCCATTTCAAACGTTTCCAGTCATACGTTTCTAAAAGGTTTATATTACGTAGAGATTAAAACCGTTTCAACACATACGTTCGGGAAAGGTTTATGAAACCATATAAATATTACGGTTTGTTTCCTACATTTTTTAAACGTTTCTCGAACGTGCATCAAATAACCATATTTCCTTATACATTCTGAGATGGTTTGTTGCACATTTCAAAAATGACTTTGTCAGAAAAATGTTTCTCAGAGGTTCAGAAAACGTTCCATTTCAAACGTTTCCAGTCATACGTTTCTAAAAGGTTTATATTACGTAGAGATTAAAACCGTTTCAACACATACGTTCGGGAAAGGTTTATGAAACCATATAAATATTACGGTTTGTTTCCTACATTTTTTAAACGTTTCTCGAACGTGCATCAAATAACCATATTTCCTTATACATTCTGAGATGGTTTGTTGCACATTTCAAAAATGACGTTGTCAGAAAAATGTTTCTCAGAGGTTCAGAAAACGTTCCATTTCAAACGTTTCCAGTCATACGTTTCTAAAAGGTTTATATTACGTAGAGATTAAAACCGTTTCAACACATACGTTCGGGAAAGGTTTATGAAACCATATAAATATTACGGTTTGTTTCCTACATTTTTTTAAACGTTTCTCGAACGTGCATCAAATAACCATATTTCCTTATACATTCTGAGATGGTTTGTTGCACATTTCAAAAATGACGTTGTCAGAAAAATGTTTCTCAGAGGTTCAGAAAACGTTCCATTTCAAACGTTTCCAGTCATACGTTTCTAAAAGGTTTATATTACGTAGAGATTAAAACCGTTTCAACACATACGTTCGGGAAAGGTTTATGAAACCATATAAATATTACGGTTTGTTTCCTACATTTTTTAAACGTTTCTCGAACGTGCATCAAATAACCATATTTCCTTATACATTCTGAGATGGTTTGTTGCACATTTCAAAAATGACGTTGTCAGAAATACGTTTCTCAGAGGTTCAGAAAACGTTCCATTTCAAACGTTTCCAGTCATACGTTTCTAAAAGGTTTACATTACGTAGAGATTAAAACCGTTTCAATTAACACATACGTTCAGGAAATGTTTATGAAACCATATAAATATTGCGGTTTGTTAAAAAAATTGTTTATTTTACGCTTCCATAATGTTTGTCAGGTGTATGTCCACACTTGTTTATACAGTAACATATTTTTTATTATTGTATTTTTAAAAACACCGAAATAATATTCAGAAATGATATTTATCAAATAATATGCTGGTTCTATAAATTACATTGACGAGTACAAAACAAAAAAATGCTAGGTATAATAATAAGTTGTAATTTTACTTTCGATTTTTAGTTTAACGGTGGCGGGTATAATATAAAGTCAAATTATATACAGGCGTTGGTGAAAGCTAGAAGGCTATTATACTAGAATCACCGAAGTAAAGTAAATTAATGGTTAGGCAAATAAATATACAAATTTTATTAATTTAATATTCCCCTTAATCACTAACACTCAAATAAATTTGTTATAATTTTATAAAACAGATATTAACACAAGATAGGAAGTAGAAACAATGAAGTAAAACAACAAAACACCGTACAATTTTAATTTCTTAAAATGAATATTTTTATTTAATTTTGTAGTAAATTTAGAAATTGACACGTGAAACGTGCGTGATGAAAGAAGATGTCATTTTACAATAGGTGACGTCACTACTGGAAAATTTTCTAACTTGAAATAACTTGTTTGTGTGTCCCCATTCTTCTCTCTTCACTGAGGGTGGTTGTTAAATGGTCAGGGTCAGTTATAAAGAGTAGGTATAAGGGTTTGCCAAGCGAAAGGCAACATATTTTAAAAGTTTATAATATAGTTAAGTTGTTGAAATTGTGTGCTGCCAATTCTTCTGTTAAGGTAGGTAAAATATACTTTTATTATTTATATTTTTTAATATTAATTAATTAAAATCAACTATTTCTAATTTAAATTTTATGTTAAATTCTACCAGAACACGTTTTTGTAACGCGTCTGATGCCGATATCAAAAAATCGAGGACATTGTTTTTGACAACCGCAAAACGGGGCATTCCGAAAAATTTGTAAGTTTGGAAACTATCAATTATACTAAGTATTATTACTTTTTGTTTACATTTTTGAATAAACATGAAACTCAGACTTGAGAACCAAAGTTCCCCTTTAAAAATGTGTTCCATTTAAAATATCAAGTTAGTTAAACGTCGATTTTACAAAGAAACTAAAGAAATAATTAGTATTTTTACAATCTATTGTACTTTTAAAATAATGGATTTTTTTTCTTATCTTTTTCAGAAAATTCTACGAAGAACAGCAGTATGTATAGGACTACAGGGTGTTTCTTAAATGGCGGACACGGAGAGCACTACGCGATTCTCATCTTAAAACTGAGTTGAAAAAGTATAGGCGATTTTGTCCTAATGTATTTAGTTTCCGAGTTATTCGCATTTTAATTTTTTAAATTTGACAACATTGCGCATGCTTGCACGGACTTTGTTTTAAACGTTTGGTGTTTTAATAAGGCAGTATGAACAAGTTTCCTAGGTAATAACCTCATAGCTACAATGCACTGTTGCAACATATTGAAAAAAATTTTAACAACAGATATTTATCAGAAAGAATGTCTTCGGAGGAAGGAATACAACGTATAAAAAATTCCAAATTTATTAAGAATTAATATTTGACTGATGAACAATGCGGAACGGTTAAAATTTACCCGTTTTTCCAAAGCATAAAGGAATTGAATCTCAATCTTTGACTGAGAATAACTCTGAAACTAGCGAAGAACGGGCATTATTGTATTATATTTTTCCAATTGGTATCTGGAGGGGAATGTAGTACTGTGCTCCGTGTCCGCGATTTAAGAAACACCCTGTATAGGTACCTACTTACATAATTTTAGTTTAGTTCAGATAATACCTACGTATGTAGATATAGCATAAAAATTACATAGGGTGATTTTATGTCTTATTTTTCTGTATTTTTATTATTATTTCTTTTCATTTTTATTTTTTCTTCTATTTATTATTAATATTATTAATTAGTTATTAATTTGTTTCTTTTTGTGGTCAACAAACATTATTATTATTATTTTTATAACTGTAAATTTAATGCATCCATACTGGAGGTATTGGAAGAAACCCCATTGTTGGAAAAACCAACAATGGAGGACGTGAAAAATATTTCCAGCAATGGTTGCAAAAGAGCAAGTTCAGGAATGCAAAAAAACACATAAACATAGTGTATCTGTTAAGTAGAACTGTATAAGTATAAATTTTTATTATTATTGTACTACAGTATGATCAACAAATTTTCTGATCAGGCTTGGCCATGAAATATATATTGTGTAATTGATTTATTCCTGGTTATATTCTTGACAACTGTCAAAATCAGTTTTAGTTAAAACAGATTTTGAAAACTGTCAAAATGGGTCAAATACTACGTTTTTTATCAGCGATAGTCAACTTTGTTATTTTAAATTAAACACCCTGTATATTTTTGCATATTTGGATTCAGGGTGAAATTCTGCATATTGTAGTGTGCTTCATTTGTTTTTTTGATACTCTATATACTTGTTTGCCTCTCGACAGCCGTGCGTTACCATAAAATTAAACGATACACTTGTGTTATCAACCAGGTGACAACAAATTTGAGCAATACCTTTTGGAGTTGTATTTAAATAATTATGTTTTCCAATAAAATTTTAACATTTCCGTTGTTTTTCACGGCACACTTGAAAATATTATGGTAGCGTACGACTTGCCTACATGCAAAAAATTAAAAATTTTCAGAGTATCAAAAAAATAAATGAAGCACAGTACTATTATATGCAGAATTTCACCCTGAATCCAAATATGTAAAAATATACAAAGTGTTTTATTTAAAATAACAAAGTTGACTATCGCTGCTAAAATCTAGTGGGCCCTGAAAATGTTCGAACTACATCAAAACGTAGTATTTAATGCGCCATTTTGATGGGTATACTGACCGTCGCAATGCGACCTAGAACTAGAATTATTTGTGTATTATTTATTATTGTTATATTATTATAAAAAACAAACTATTTGTTTTAATATATTATCATTTTTTTTTATTATTTTTTTTGTTTTTAGTCTATTGTAATGTATATTATTCAGTTTTGAGGGTAATCAAATATCAATTGAATTAATAACTGTATAAATAAATATTTTCAAACCTTTTTCAAATGTTTCAATTAAACCATTATAAAACGTTCCCAAAGAAACCGTAAATAAACGTATATTCGGAAACGTTTTATATACGATTACAGCAAACGTTTAAAATATGTAATTTTCAAACCTTTTACAAACGTTTATATTAAACCTTTATAAAACGTTCCTTAAGGAATCGTAAATAAACGTATAGTCGGAAACGTTTCCTATACGTTTAAAGCAAACGTTTAAAATATGTAATTATCAAACCTTTTACAAAGGTTTAAATTAAACCATTATAAAGCGTTCCCCAGGTAACCGTAAATAAACGTATATTGGGAAACGTTTTCTATACGTGCAAAGTGAACGTTTAAAATATGTAATTTTTAAACGTTTAACAAACCTTTTTTACAATCGGTTTACAAATCCTTTTGGACAGTTGATACACGCTTTATAAACGGTTTAAATTTAACGTTTACCGAACGTTTGTGTTTCACTACATTGTTTATTTTTGAACGTTCGACAAACCTATCTCCACCGTTCGGCAATTAATTTGTCAAAGATTTGGCGTAAACGTTTAGAAAACGTTTACTATTTTGTCGAAACGGTCTATAAACTGCTTGTGAACGGTTTCAATACCGTTTACAAATGGTTTATATTTAACCTATATCAAAGCTTTTCCGAACGTTTGCGGAACACTCCAAAGCGTTTATTTTATAACGTTCGACACACTTGCCTCAAACGGTCACCTTTACATTTGTCAAAGCTTTGAGGTAAACGTTTGAGAAACGTATGTTGGTTTCTTTAAACGGTTTATAAATTGTTATCAAACCGTTTCATTCGGATGTGTGTTAGCTGGGACATATTTTACTTTCCTAAACATACATTGCCGTCCTTTTCCAGTATTCTTACACGTATATATGTACAGATGTGATACGGAAAACTTGAGGCAACAGAATGATAGAGTGTGTTGTTCTATCCAGACGTGTGTTACTTCAAGGTGGTCCCTGTTATCAAATGTTGGTCTTTACATCTCCATGCACGATCATCACCGGATTCGTATTGAAGTCTTACCGCTCCGATGTTAATTCAAGATTTTAAGGCTTTGGGATTTTATTTCTCTTTTATTATAGAGTTTTTATGGGAAAGGGAATGTTACCGCGTTACTATAATATGTTGTTACCTAGGGCACTTTGAATTAGGGTTGCCCTCACACATAAGGTTTACCACAAGCTACAACCCTAATGTAATGTAACTAACCCTCGCCCTTAGTGCACGTGTCTTTTCGAATAAACTTCCCCTAAATGTATCACTGCACGTTTCAATTAATTTATTGACTTACGCTCTGTAATTGTTAGTATATCTGATTAGTTCTTGCCCTAAGAAGGTACTTAAATTTTTATTTGCTTATATAATCCGGAAATGGAATTTTACTATCGTATGTAAGGCCCAGTTCAATTAGAAATATCCCTAAGTGCAGATGCAGGAAATATTCACCCGGTGTAAGAGTGTGCAGTAGATCGTTACGTTTTACGACTGCTATAAAAATACACGGGAAATAATCCGGCTGTTCAATTCACCCAAAACGTTTTGTTATACAAGCCTCGGACAATGGCTCTCGAACAAATCATCATATATTGAAATCTAATGTAATACATGTCGAGGATTATACCTTCCTGCTGAGAAATACTATCGATGTGTAATATGCAACCAACAGGGTAATCGCACGTGCAAGCCCACAGGCGTAGATCTTTTTGATATTCTATTATACTGAAACTTAAAGTATATTTCATTTTTAGTCTAAAATATTATGCGATAACTGACAGGTTATAACTCTGTAACTGCAATATAAGTAAACATATTCAAACAATAATAAATATTAAACGTTGTGTTACATTACGGAAAATACAGACAATGGTTACGGTTTTGTAAAGTAGGTAGAATATCTTTATTTGATTGCATAATTATTTGCGTATATTATTTTTTATTAAATTGTTAGACTTTCTTTAAACCCTGAAAAGTCCAGGAGCTAGCGGTATATTTTAAGACTAATTTCTATCAAGCTGAAATTTTTTTTATGAGCTGGTATGGTTATGTCTGCCAAATGTAGGTGGTCGGCAAAATAGGACCGCGGGACATAAAGCGCCAAGATTTTTTTTGTTTTTAATTATTTTTTGATTAAATTTACAAACTTCAATCAAGCTAATTCCTATTTTGCTCGTTATTTAAGACATTCCAACAACAAAAAATTAACTGTCCGACATAAGAGTCGGAACTGAATCAGTGTCTGCCGTTTGGGGTTCGTATTGTTTTTAAGACATTTGACTTATGACCATCAACCTGATTTTATTTTTAATAACTATATACTAATGTAACAAACACAAAAATCACCTTGTCCGACAATTTGAGCGGGACAGAAGCACTCTCTGACGTCCTGGATTGATTAGTTGACCAATTTTTTTTCTTAGCGCTCTATGTCCCGCGTCTTAAAATATACCGCTAGCTCCTGGACCATTTGTGATCAAAACATTTTTGAAAAATAGCTAAGCTACCTAAAAATTAAATTAAAGAATAAAATCATTTTCTAGCTATCATAAGCCACATTTCTAGAACCAAAATATCAAAAGAGAAAACAATTTAGGCAGAATATTATATCAATTTGTTGATGTGACGCCACTGAGCGTTGGTAGGGGCAAAAGATTTATGCAGTAGGCAATAAATGCTAGTATTAGCAATCAAATTCTGGCGACCATCGTAAACCGGAGGGTTCGTGCTCGTAAACATGTGTCCGCTTCCTATATTGACAAATTTCAAATTTCATATATGAACGCGGTCCTTACATGATCAGGGACGGATCTTTTTTAATCCATATACACCAATCAATCTGACGTTAATAAAAAATGTCCAAAATATTCTAGTACCCTATCACGCTGCATGAACTTCAAATATTTTTAAAGTTTTAGGGACTCTACTATCAAGATCAACTTGAACTTTTGTTGTTTAAAATTTGTATAGAAGCCAACTCTGTTGAGTCCATGAAAATATGCTAAGATCTCTTGGACGTCGTCGTCGAATATACACACAAATTTGCATGCATAGCATTCTTTTGGCTTCATAAAAAAATATCTAAAACTTTCTATTTTTCGTCTGTCGCACGTATTATGTAAGTTATTGACCTCCTCCCTATCCCTTATCCTAATATTAAATAAAAATTAATAAGTATACGAAGGGTGGGTTTATGTATTGGGTATTATCGTACAATCCCTTGGGATTATAACAAAGTCTAATTAAAAATTTGTACTCGTGTTCACAGTCCCGATCTCCTAATCGAATGCATGGGATGGTCATGGGGTCAAATTTGTGGTATAATTAGATTTTTTTGGAGCTATTCCAAAGCTTTTTTTTGTCTAGCGGAAAAATTAAAAGTTGTTATGTGGTTATATGTGCCATCAATTAATATGCTCAACTGAAAAAATTCCAAGAATTAATATGGGGTATTTTTAAAAATGTTTAGGAAAATTACTTGGAAGACTGTTTTTAGTATTTTTGTGAATTGCAATAGAAAATAAATAAAAATAGTAGCATGGGACGTACTTAGTTAGCTACTGTATATACAAGAATTTTTATCACTATTTTATTATTTTACTTATTTACACCCTGTATTATAGTAAGTTTTATTATTGTTTTGTGAAGTTGTATTTATGTAATACAGAATTTACTAAATAGTACGTTTAATATAATTTATTGTTTTAATTCATTATTTGTCATGCAAACTGTAATAAAATAATAATTAAAACTGAAGCCAAAAGTTAGCTACGCCACTGAATAGTAGCACAATAGCACAGGCAATAGCATAAATTCAGTTACGTTCGGTTATGAATCATTGTTTCCTTCGTGTGTAAAATCAGAAAGGTCATAAGCATGCAGGTGTAGTTAGAGGCCGAATGCATTATAGGCCAAAGTGACGATTTCTTAAATGATTCGGAAAATCGTTGCTTCGTGCGTTGCAATGAACGTTAAAAGTCTTAATGATGCTGATGAAGTAGGATGTACAGGTTGAATTTTTAAATCTTATAACAAGTATAGGTAGGCAACACATACTACAGTTGCTTGTAATTCATACGTATCTTAATATAATTGAAACAAAACAAAAACACAGAACACTAAAGAAGAATTCAACCTTCGAACGTACACTGCTCCTTTATAGAAAGAACATTCCGCTTGAAACTGGCTCAAAGAAGATTGAGAAGGACAGACATATAATAGGAACTAGTATTTTCTGCGCATGCGTGCCGTAATTTGGGGCTCGGTAATTGGTCACTTCATAAAACAAAAAAGGGGTAGGTAAACAACGCAACAATAACGTATCGCTTTTTAGCGGCAACCAATAAAATTGAACGATTTTTGAAAACGTCGAATTCTATTGGTTGGCGTTAAAACACAATACGCGTTTATGCTGAGACAATTGAACGTAACTAATGGATTAGTTCCTGTTATCTGTTTATCCTTGTTGCACTTTCTACAAATTGTCGTTTCTGGCAATCTTCTTTGAACCATCGGTTGTGGAGTGCAGCATGCTTCTTTTATAAAAGAGCAGTGTATGTTCGAAGAATTCAACAAATTAAATAAAAGCAAATTTTTTTGTCAGTATTAATGGTGTCTTGATTATTAACTGCTTCCTTACCGCCAGATTTACGAGCAACAACTGCTGTGCCTAAACTCACAACATTTTTAACAATATACTAAAAATCAGCTTCACGTAAAACCATGTTGGGAAACCTCAGCAAAAATTCTTCAATACAAGAGGCCGTACTGAATAATCCCACTCATAATTTTGCGTAACACCATTCAAGATCAAATTTATGGCCTTGAGTAAAAGCCATGTTTTCCATGTCCAACCTTCAAGACAAATTTTTTCATGATCATGGTACAAACATTACGTCGAAGGAGGATTGGCTGGGCAGTTGTTTAGTTCCCTTGGGCCTTGGCTATACTTGGGCAAGAATTAAATATAACGAAGACATTAGAAATTGACTAGATTTGGTGTAGTGATTTGAAGTACTTAAAGCAGGAGAAATAATCGAATAGTTGAAGGGGTCAAAAACAGTATGGACAGCAGCATGCATAACTGAAGCGCTGGAGAGATACGGGTTATTGAGGGCTGCTTACTACCATTAAAAAAAATGTAAAAGCTCTTCAGTTATTCAAGTATACAAAGAATTCAAAACATTTCCCATTAGAATCAATAAAAAATTTAAAATTGCATTCCAGAAAAATCGTAATTATATCCCTGGACGGAAACCCTTACATACACACAAACGCACACGCTCCTATAAGTAGTACATCAATTTTATAATCACCTGCCTTTCAACACTGTTTAGATGCTACACTAAATTATTAATAACATAAAAACCTGATTTTCTACAACCGTAAAATAAAAATGAAACTCCATTATTTTAAGATGTCATTAAAAGTCTTCAAAAATTTTAAACGCACCGACTAATAACCATGAAAAATTTTATTTAACGAAGTTTTACGACGTCGAATATGTTTTAAAGTGATGGTAATGAGTTTTTTAGAAATAATGATAATAAAGTCGGCTTCATTTCTCGCTACTTCATTTTATGTGATATTCTTAACGGACTGGTTCGAAATAATTAGTACCCTTATTTGTAATGAAAAAAATACAGTAATAGGGGCCGCTAAATTAATCCAATTTTTGGCATGGAAACATTTACAATCCTTCGTTAGCTTTACATGATTTAAGTGTTGGGAGAAAGGTACCTACAGCTAGCGCTTGGTTATTAACTTATTATATATCTTCGTAGAACTATTACAGTACCTTCGTTATTGGCTGCAATTAGTTTTAGTACTCGTATTAATAGAATGCAATTTTATTGTTTTATTTCACAAGGCATGCTGTTGGTGTAGAATTAAATAGGGGTCTGCACGAAAACTCCAAATGTTTTTAGTTTTCCACTTAAGTTTTCTATAATATTCGTGACAAAACTCGTTTTAAAAAAGAAATATGAGTTTGTGTTGTATTCGTGGGTTCGAAAAATAAATAAAGCATGAAATCTGAGCTCTGATTGTTAGTACTAGTTGAAGACTAAGGGAACCGCTAATCAGTGTGTTAAGTATTTAACTGCATAAGTACAAGTCTAATTACAACTAATTATTGTTCATGCAGTTTAATAAATCGAAGTTATAACTTTGAAAGACTAAACTGCATTGTATTCTACAGCAAAAATCACATTCGCTTAACCGTAAAATTATGGTGTGGTATTTTTAAGCTGAGAAAGAATTGATTGCACTTTGATTACATTCTATTTTTATACAAGTTGCAATAAAGCGACACGTGGTTTGTTCATTCTTAGTTACCACTACTTAAAAATCTATTTTAAAAATTTACGATCAGTTCCAAACAGTAAATCATTCATTGTACAGAACGAGCAAAAAGTATGGAACTTGCAACTTGTATACATAAAGAATTATTTTAATAAAACAATTACAAATGGACAATTAGTATACGACGAAGGTAGGTTTAACGTTAACAAAGTCTGTTACACCATCAGGAAGTATTAGTACATATTTAATCTTAATCGCTTGCGTTGTCGTGGTAACCATAGATAACCCAAAAAAAATAATTTGCTACGATTTACACAAAATTTTTTTTGTTACCTATAAAGCATCAAATTTTTATACCTTTGGAAAAAGAAAAAAAAACATTAAAAGGAAGTAAGAATTGGTGGCAGCAACTTTACCAAATATTTTTTTATGCAACTAATTAGTTTTCCAGGTGCTTCAATATATTTTGTAATATAAATGGAAATTGTATCACCAAGGCCTCATTAATATATTTCTTAATCTTTTCTATACCGATAATAGAAATTGATTATAAAAGAAAACAGAACAACCATTCTATAGCCATCGTAATTTGCAGCCAAGCACTGCGACGCACCCGACCATCGAAAGAATTTTAATTGGAACTAGGCTTCTGTATGTGCGACAGATATTGGCTCAGCTTATGGACGATCGGCATCTTTGTTATTATCTTTTCACTTCCACAATCAAAAGGTGAAATGCTGTAATAAATAATCCGTTTTTGTTATACCTTTGCAATCGCTTCGGCCAATTTACTGCAAGAAATTAATTAAAGACCTCCGCTTGATATGGAATAATAAAATTAACTATCTTTGAATAATCTTGTATATTGTATAATATATCTTAGTTGTGGAATATTAATTTCTGGTAATAAATGAAAGTTTTAATTAATAAACGTTTACTGATAGTAAGGTTACTTTCTTTTGAATATAAAACGATATAACGAATATAGTAGAACTATACCTACTACCAATGCTATCTGCTACCCACCAAAGCAGACTAAGTGGTCGAGGCCATCTCGTCTTTAACAAAAATAAACCAACCTATTATTAAGTAATAAAAACTACGCAGTTGTGTAATTTAATTCTACAAAAACAGTTAAGTTCAAAAAACCAATGTGTCGTTACTATTTGACATATGGACATATTAAATTGAAATGTATATTTAATATTTATCACGTTCTAGGATCTTGATTAAAGGATCAATGTTAAATATTAATGCAACAAACTCCTCTCTTCTATCACCATCGGTTGTGAACCGTTGGGAGTTTTTGTACATTACTGCAGCTTTCGCTATACCAGTAGAAAATCCTGTGAATGCATCATACGTGCCTGTTCGCAGATTTTCTTTTCATCCCCCTATAAAGTTTGCAACCTTTTTTGACTGTTCCACTCAGGGGATTTTCTTTCGCCAATTTTACACCAATTTGTTCTGCTAATATAGTCTGCTCCACCTCTACTTCAAAGAATGTTGGATTTAAAATATTAAATGGTTGAATCTATCTAATAATGCTAATCGGTTTCATAAATGAACTGAGGATACGAAAACTGGTACGCAAGTCCGGTGTATGTATCTACAACGTAGACCTAGGAATGGAACTATGTACATCACGCAAGGACCACCCCTGAACCCGATGCCATAATAATGATAAGAAAGCTTCCCCAGACGCGTTAGCAGAAAATAGCTTCTGAACCACCTAGACGAGTCATTTTTTAACACCAATAGCATGGAAACCCTTGAATTAATAATTACTGACACTTCATTATGAATATGACATTCTCAAAAGTAATTTGGCACTTTCTCTTCAATACACCAGCAGAGAATTCTATAAACAACGCGCGAGCCTTCTTCATTGAAGACTGAAGAGTGATCATCAAGATACGGTTTCACCAAGTTCGGGTACTAGCAGGGCATAATTATACTATTTACTCGTGCGGTAAATATCTAGAAAAGACTATTATAATATAATGCCGTAGGCACGATCATTTGCGCGTGTAGGCTTGAAAGAAAACTGGAGTGTGACACTCACGCGCAATGGAAGATTACTTGAGGAAGCCATCAAGCCACCCTTGAAGTTTGGCAGATTCCTTCTGAAAAACCCTGTACTTCAAGCAAAAATACCTCCGCATACAGTAAATCTCTTATGTAACCGAAACAATCGAATAGCATCCCTCTAATGTATCTTGTTCACTAATAGTCTTCCATATTTGGCAACCGATTTAAAAAAAGATTATGATAGCCCCGGCGCGCCTCCAGCTGTTGGACAGCATCCCCCCCTCCAGCAAGCGTAATTTTCTGCATCGAACAAAATGTTTTAAAACTTCTTATTGTAGTATTTTCCAAATAATCTAGTACAAGTTTAGAGGAAGGTGGTTATTGGGTCAACGCAATTAAAGCTTTAAAGGTAAAAAGAAGAAAATGGATGGAGCGAGGTTAAGTGGTAGTGAAATGTTTATTGATTGTATTTACAATGAAATACAAACATAAACAATAAGAAATGGGTTTATTTCCATATTTGTATATACATGACAAGAATCTTCAAGGTAAGAACAGCAGGGAGTTAATATTTATTGAGGTTGCCATTTTTACTTTCCCATACCACCAATAGGTATATGGGAAGAAGTATTGACATCATGAAAATTTTCGAAATTGAGATTTTTGCGGAAATACGTGTTTTGGACGTCCAGGAACCCAAAAAAGTGGTTTAGAAAAAATGTGTGTGTGTGTGGGTGGGTGTGCATGTGACGCCTTTAACGCAAACACTATTAGTGAACCAATTTTGCTGAAAGTTCAAATGAAGGGGTATATCGAAAATTCATTGACAATATAAGCTTTTCAAAAAAATCCGAAACTGGAAGCGAAAGTTAAGATATGTTTTTATGGTAGCAGTTTTTTCAGAAGGAGAATTTTGAAAATCTGAGTAGCGGAAATGAAAGAAGACCATAATTTAAGGGAAACAGTTATTTACCGGACTCTCTAACTTCCAAATGGCGGCCGTTGTGAATTTTTCAAAATTTTGACTTTAACACCCTAGAACTCAAAAACCATGTTATCTGATCAGATTCAGCAACAACTTGTTTGAAAGCCCTTTGGTGATACTATACCATGCAGAAAAATTTATTTAGTAAATCCAAAAAGGGTCGCAACGGCGCGGCGCTCTTCCAAAAATTTTGAAATGTTTGAAAAATTATTACAAAAAAACTGGCCACACGATTTTGTTTAAATTTTCTACACTTATGCAACTTGGTGTTAGGTACATTTTCGTTTTTTGATAAATTGTTCACTGTGGCGCCCTCTACGAAGTTTTGATAATCGGAAATTGATGCTCCTATAGCTCCTTTATTAATCAAAATATGAAAAAAGTTTAAATGTAAAAGTTGTTCATTATCTAAATTTGCATTCTCCTAAATTTATATCACGTATACAGGGTGTTTTCTTTTCACAATACAATAAGCAACTTTGTTAATTTAAATGAAACACCCTATATATTATTATATAATTGAATGCAAAATTTAATTGTCTATCATATAGTATAAGGTATTCATATAGCTAAAATGTACGGTTGATGAGAATTTCGTGAATTTTAAGAGCGTTGTGTAAGATTTAGACTGAACTGTTTTTCATTTCTGGAATCTTAACATTAAAATCCAATTAAATCTTCAATCAATATTGTTTGCATGTCATTTAATTACGAAATTAAATAAATCACAAGGTTAATTTATTAATTCTAGTTACATAATATATTCTGTGGCTAATGTTAATTATTCAATGCCACTGCAGACTTCGGTACCTACTCGTAGATTGTATTAGGCATCATTGTATCATCAGCACCTAAAATGACATGTAAATTTTCAATGTAGAAAATTTAATCAGAAACAAATTAATGAAAAAGACTTCAGGTAACACAAACTGCAATTTAGTATATCGAAAATTCTGCCAGACTTAACAACCGGTTTCATGTTCTTGTAATAAATTTAGACAAGTTATTAACTGCATCCGCTGATTTTATTTTGTCTTCATAATGTAACACAAAACACAGCACAGTTTGTAATATTTTAAGATTACAAGCTCGAAAAAGCGTAGATGTATACGAAGTCCAGTTATTCAAAAAGAATTATTAAAATGCGACCCACAGTGTTCCTAATATTAAAGGCAATTTTTAAATTGAGTTTTGTAAATTGCCACATTAAAATGAAGAGAAACCCGTTAAAAAAACTTTCTTATTTTAATAATCTATTTAATCATTTAGTTCTAACGTTAATGATTTGTTAATTAGCTGCACATGTTTTTAAAAGGCGATCCGTCATAATTGTAAACATCGCTTATATTAGTTTATTGCTTAAAATATTCACATATAATTATCAACAAGCGTGAATAACGGACGTTGTCGATATAAGAAAACATAATTAAGAATTTCTTAAGAAACCTCCAGAAGAAATTATACCCGGTGATGAAATAATTATAAGGTTCTGGTTGTGGTACAAAGGTCATGGCACTGCATAAATAGTTTGGGAAAAATCTTCAGCGTAGGTTTCTATAATCAACATTATAATTTGATATTATTAATATTGACGTGTTCACTAAATTCCAAACATAACGATGATATTTAAAATTTTGACAAAGAGCATCTTGTTTGTTTTCTTGTAGTTCTTAATCAACTTAAGAAAGAGCTGATAATATAAAAAGCATTCATATGTAGTACATGATTACACATCTACTTAGTTCAATGCCAATAAATACGTACTTGAAATTAGAAACATTAATTATTCGTACTACAGGTACTGCTATATGTAAGTATGTTAATAAATAATTTGTTTACATTTATTATTATTTTTAAATTATTGCTTCAACTCATGTAATTGATAATGGAAAAACTTCAAGCACACAAGAACTTAAATTACAATTTCACCTCCGGGGTAGTAAAAGCTTCAGTTATTAATTATTATCTCAGTAGTATATTGAACAATTAAATTTTTATGTACAGGCTGTTACCTAAAAATTGTCTCAAGCCATAACTTCATTTTTTGAATTTTGAACCCCACAAACTATATTTAATTTTTTAAATGGTAAGGCAAAAGCTATCTTTTGACATTGCCCTTTCGTAGGTACTCCCTGTATATTTTTACATATTACAACCTGTATAAAGGAAATTTTTAAATGTGAATTTGATGCTTTTCTTTCCTAATATGAATTTCCACGCATCTGTCTATAGTTAGCCGTTAAGAGCCTTCCACTTCAATAATGAAATCTAGGGACCTATATATTATGTAATAGTACACATAATAATTTACGTATGGAATAGGCGGCATCTTCCATTACATTAAAATTACGGATTGAGTGGTTCCACCAGTTCTTGGGATGTCTTCTACACACACATTATTAGATATTATAAATGCGGGAGAAAACTGGTTCGTTAAAAATGCCTTATAATATATCCATATTAATAATAAAATTTACTTCCAAGAAGTAAGAAGTTCTTAATTTACTCTTATTTCGTATATTTATTATTTATATAATTTACTAACTGATGCGAAGGAGTGCCAAGGTAGATCGTAAAATACCTAAATTACATAAATTTGGGAAATAATTACATAAACTGGAAGTATTTCAAAATAATAAAGACCAACTTTTAAAAACAGATATTACAATTTTGAAGCACATAAAGGACAACAAAGGAAACTTCATGAATGCTAGTTGTAATACTAATACAGCAATTAGAAATATAAAAGTGATTTACATAACAGCATTTGATTTATGACTATAAGGTTCATGGAAATTCTTAGAAAAGTCGTGGAAATAAAGGTGTAAATTTAACCGTAATAAAGCAGTAAATTTATTACATTTTCATAAAGAGTTTCTACCAATTCAGGACATTACAACTGTGTAAAAGACAGTTACTTATACTGGGTTTTAGAATTTTACTGTACATTGGAAAACAACGTACAAATATTTCCTTAACAGGGTCCGTAAAATAATAAACAAACAGTTATATAATTTCTGACCAGCCTGTAGGTAGGTAGTAACTAAATTAAAAAATATAAGCTCACACAGAATTTAGTTTTCGATGTAGCGGGTATGGAGATGAACAGCTGGTCAGCTCAAAGTAAACAAAGCTTTTTAATTACCTCTTAAACTACATCTTCTAATGAATTATAGCTGAGGGCCAAGACCTCAAGGGAACCGATCGAGATTCCCAAGAGATACGTTTCTCTGGGGCAAAGAGGGGTGAACCGCCCTCAGAGAGGTATATCGACCTGCCATGGTGTAAGCTGCTATCGAAAATTATTTTTTAGTCACATACAATAATTAAAACTGAAAATTCTACTTATGAAAATAAAATATAACCCTTAATTAAATTATGTAACGAATTAAAATACAAATAACGGTGTCAGTATTTTAAATGGTAGGTATAAAAGAACGAACTAAGGTTCGTGTTGAGAGTTTACAGGCAGGTACAGGAGGGTATCAGAGTCATCTAAGAACGGATTAACAGCCGTGGACAGACCATTGTTAACACCTTGTGACGAATTGCACCAGCAGGCTCTTGGAATGTTGGTGTTTATACCGACGCTGGTGCCAGCGTTGGTCTGTAGGGATGTAATTCTAGGTTTTCAAACGAACTTGAATTATTACCGTCTTGTTATAGGCACAAAATTAATTTTAATTATTCACTTTAATTCTAATTATGTGCTTCTAAATGTGCGTATAAATATTTTAATTGCTATATCTTAGCGGTTACTATTAGAAAATTAGTTTAGTATGTTGTGCTTTCTTTAACTCCAAACAAGACAAAGAGATTCATACGGCAACGATGGTTATTATTTGAAATTTTTGGTACACCGTAATAATTTTGTTAGGTTTTACTATAACTATAACATAGGTACTTTAGTTTACAAATATCTATTAAATAATATGATATATATATAATATTTATATAATAATTAATAAGTAACAATCCTTTGTAGAAAAAATAAAAATTTGATTGAACAGGCCGAAGAATACTTTACATGAATAACCTACGTGAAACCCAATTTTGTTAGCCCTATACCGTAAAAAATAATTTTTCTAATAAAGAAACCGGAACTTTAATAATTACATTTTTATTTTTATGGACTATACCTACTAGAAAAGGTTATAACTTATAACACTTAAAAACGTCCACTTCAAGTAATCAGCCGGTGGAAAAAATAAAGACATTTAATTATTTAACATAATATAGATCCTGAACTTTACCTTGTAAAGAAGCACGCAGGGGTGCCTTAATTTAAGCAGGAACGACGTTCACAAAAATAAAAATATGAATATAAATAGCTATTTAGTGTTTAGTGTTTAGCTGAACACAACGTGTCTATATGGCCAAATATTAGAGAAGCAAAGGACCAAACAGTATAGGAAAAACGAAATAATGGACGTATCCCCTAGATTCTTGCTTCAAAGTTCCCTTGAAAATCTTTTTACTGCTTCTTGTTCGTTGACGTGTTTTGAATTATCTACTGTTGGTGTTTATTTAATTATAATTTTTTAAAACAACATTAATGCCAAAACACATTGTTCTCAAGACATTTTACTGTTAGCAGTATAAGTGTTACTACCCGTTTATAAAAATTTGCGGCAAGCATCATTCTATATTCCATTCTATCAGTTAATACCTAATAGGCAACACCAACTATCCTTCACTAAGGTGTAATAAAAACAAACTCGTCAGACGTATTCGAATTAATACTGATCCAGCTCATTATTATAACTATAAGGGAAGAAGGTATTTCCTTGTTATTAGTAAGAAGCCGAAAGCTACTATTAAACATAAAAAATTAAGTTGATTTCAACGTAGAAGATAATTTCAGTTTAGAAAACCAAACAAATGAGCCCTACTAGAAAATAAGCTTAAAAGCTTACCAGAAACCAATTTAAAAACAAAGAAAGTTATTCTGCACAGTTCTTATGTTGAATAAAAAAATAAATAGGTTTTCAATTTCAAAACTTCATCCAGAAGGTGTTTACAAAACCCTAATTTTAGCTTAGTAGTGAAAATAGTAACAGCTCATGGGTTAGATTGTGACAAACTATTTCCATGTATTTCTCCTGTTTTGAAAGTTACTTCCTCATAGTGTATAGTTATTGATAGGATATGATTTAATTTGGAATATAAAGTGATATCAAATCTAAGCTGAAAAAAGTAAATGAAGAGAAAGACGTGGAAACGTAAAAATAATCTTTTTCACTGGTTTACTAGCAAGGGATAATTTTAATTCTGGCTTTGTTATTAGCGAGTGTGTGTCGTGATAACAGGCAGACAATGAAGAATCCGAGGAGGTGTGTACCCCTGAGGTTAATGAGATATTGGTAGACTGCGGTCGGCCGCGAACAGTTAATTATGTGAAGAGGGTAGCAGCCTTAGGGGCTGAATCTCACAATATGCCTAAAAAGGTGGTCTTAGTTTAAAACTCAGCTCTTAATTAAGGGCGCCTCTTGCACACCTTGCGGCAAAACACATTCCTCTTGTGGCTCGTAAGAAACAAACTCTTCTGTTCCTCCGTATTAACGACCGGGTATTCTGTTATGTTAATTAAATTTAGCGTTGCGTTGAAAATACCTTCCCCAGTCCTCCCTTTGACTCAAGCAATGCTGATTATAACGATGTGCATTATTAAGCTCATGACTCACTGTGGAAATACAGGTGATGCCGCCTTTATAACGCAAAATTGCAGGGTTACAAGGGTGTAAAAATTCCCCAAGTGGTAGATCGTAAAGTCGTGACTGCCGGACATTTTATTTGGTCTAAATCTCACCCTCAGACGGCGGTCTATTGTTGTCCAGACGGTTTTCCGATTTTCTTACGGCTTTCATGTTTATGTCCTTCATTTAGGGGTTGTTCGCAACAGCTGGAATATAGTTACTGTCGATATATGAATTTTACGCACGCGACGTGCCTTTTGATTATGTGTTAATACCATACTTTCTGAAATTACTGTGTATTTTATGTTCTCATTGCATTACCAAGGATTAAATAGATATCACATCACAGTTATTTTCGTAAAATAACACTCCTCAAAATGATGTTCTATTTGAATATTTAAAATTGATTAAATCGATCAACATTTTATTACACCTACTAGACTTTTTAAATATTTGATTTGAATTATGAATGTTTGAATATTTTTATGAGCAACAAACCTTGTAAATTTTTAAACTCGATTATAAAAGTTCAGTTTTATCTTATATTATGAAGTAATTAATTTGTGAATCTGCTAATCCCTGAGAGGCATGAATATATAATCTTGTTAGCCTTTAAAATCGAGCATTAATTCTGTAACTATATCTCACATTGATTATAAATTTGTAATTTAGTCTCTACTTCATTCCTATCGAAGTATTTTTCAAAGTAGTGCAAATTTTTAATTTGCAATTGTTACAATAGAGATTCAACTAATATACCTAGCACTTAGTTTCTTTTGTCAGCTTTGTAGCTTTTGCCTTAAAAAAAAGGATGTCTATATACATAACTCATTATTACGAATTAATAATAATTTACTAGAAAAGCACTCTGTATAGTATAATGTATAACGTATATAACGTTGCAGACGCAATATTCTTTACTATAAAATATCAGCATTATTTGTTGTCACTATAACCTAATCAGACACAAACAAGTTCTTAATGTCAAAACTATTAGAAATTTCTTTGTTGGGTAAGTAACTACCGTTTGGATGTATTTATGAATGTAATAACCATGCAAAAGACAAGCTATTTGTATTTCTCGCAACAAAGAATATTATGCATGGATTGTATTACAATAAGAGATATAATAATGTATACCAAGAGGCATATACAGGGTGGGTTACTTAAAACTAAATACATCAGGACAAATATAAGTTTAACTAAGACACACATAGTCTGTAGTACCTATGCGTAATAATTGACGATATTATTAGATATAGAATCGAATATTTTAATGGTTTTAATTAAGAGAGAGATTTTACGATGTCTAGTGATTAGACCCCACCCATGAACATGCTTTATCATATTATTATACCGTGTGGATAAAAATGAAAAAAAGAAACATAATTTAAGGATAAATTTAACTGGCCTGGAAAGTCGCCAAATCAGAGTCCAAAGCAATATTATACAGGGTGTCCAAGATAAGAGATAGAGTTTCGGTTAAATATAATGAGAAGAAATTATATGTGTATCAAACGTCATTTTTTTGACTTGATGTTCTAATGTTTCTTAGTGTGAAAACTACATTTCTGAGTGGCTGTCTAATGCAATTTATAGTGAAATTACAAAATTGTAGGTAGGTAGATATACATTTAACGAAGTACAAATAAAATAGATAAAATGATAAATTTTATGATATTCTCAGTTTTATTTCATTCCCGAATTTTGTTTTTTGTCGTACTTGAACATAAAAGTTCCTTAAAATATTAAGGCATCAAAAGCGGCTTATCTTAACTTAATAACGACTTTAAATTTCATAATAAAACCCAAACCGAAATTGGATATGGTGGAAGATGGTACAAACTGGATTGTTGAGGCGTTTTATAACGTGCGATGGAACCAAAAAATGCCCGGTAGGTGGGTACGGTGTAAGTTTCCCATCAGCTGTCGGCAGATATTTAAGAATCCATTAAAGAAGCCCTACAAACTAATAACAAGCCATGAAAACAGCCTCCTGCCTGGACAACACAAAGCTGCTTAGTTACCTCTGGGTCCTGCCGACCTCTCGACCGTTTGCTTGCTTATTCATGTGGGCATTCGTTTTACTGTTTATGATCCTAGTGCACAGGTAGACAACGGTAATGACTTATATTTCTCTACTTAAATTGCTTGCTAAGTGCGATATGTCACGAGCAGCAAAATCGTGAAACCTGAATTACCCCACAATGAAAGTTATGTCGCAAATTACGGCGAGCCATTTTCACGCCCCACATTAACCTTGAACTAGGTTTTTTTTACTCCGAGGCCAACAGCAAATCAGAGATATGAATCAATAAGGTTTTACATAGTAGTACGGGTTGATGTTGAATTAATTGTATTAGAAAAAAATTATAAAGTTAGGGTAACAACCAATCAAAACAAAATTAAGCAAATTCCTCTATTTCTTAATGAAAAATATAAATTATTAATCCAATTCGACTGGAGGTTGGAAACCAAAGGAATTTTAAGAAATGTGTTTAAGAAAATCTTCAGGGTGTTTTTTGACTATATTTGAATTGTTGCTGTTGACTAGTGCGGTTTGTATTTTGGCACTAAATAATTGTAATAGAATTGTAATTATTCCTATGGATTGTCAAAGGTATACTACAACTGAAAATATTAGTCACAAATAACAAAGGAAATAGTGTGAAAGGAATTTTAAAATAAAATTATAGTCCGATAGGTCTAGGTATACCTAATGTAGCTACCTATATCTATTCTGCATTAACAAAGTGTTAAAAGCAGTTTGTCATGCATGGAATATAATTAATGTATTTATATTTTATATATTCGAGAATTTATACCTCGTAAGTGTCATAAAAAAACTTATTTGGAAAATGCTTGCTAAGCTACTGCTATAAACATACAAAGTAGGTATAATGAAAATATGTCGATTGCTTAATCTTAATCAAGAACGGAAAATATTGTCATTTGATACAGTTTTATGGTCGCTTTATTTCGCGTTATGTTATATCAAACGTTGCAGGCACCGTAAAACATTTCTACTAATAAAACACAAAGAAAATTTCCATTTACAACCTTTTAAACAGAATTTACAACAGGAAAACACCGAATGTTACATAAGTTACAGTAACAGCATTTGAAATGATTAGTTTTATTAAAGTCGCTAGCAAAATGTACACCTTATTGTGAAAATTGAATCGAAATATTTTCCTGGACCAATGGCAAATGGCAATATTATATGATTGCAATTTTATCCTTGTTCGTGCTTCGCTGCTTCCAGAAAATTAGAAAAATATACATAAATATAACAGACCTGTTTTAGGCCCAGTAAATTTCTTTAGAGGAAGTACTACCAGATTCGTCAATTACTGTGGTTATATTATCCCCCCCCCCCTTTAGAAACACGGTAGCTTCTCATTTGCAAGGTATCCAAAACAAATCAATTCGTTTACGATTCCCTACGACGATTGTTTGAATAGTTCCAACGAAAACGTAGGGAATTGTGTTGCAATAGAAAATATCACAAAATATTTGTGTATGCCATGAATATTCTTATTACTTAATTATAAGCAGGGCACTTTAACCAGGAAACCAAGATTTCATCAACTGGAGTCGGAAAATGATTTAAAGTTCTTAGTTCTTACACGAAAACTTTTATAGTTACTACATGATTTCAAGATCTATTGCTGAAATAGTATGAGCACGTTAAAAAAAAAACATTTAATATGAACGAAAATAAAATGTTCGAGTGAAAGTATCCTGAAAAACGTCCTCTTTAATCAAAGTGATTGATACTTTAAGTTATTCCTTGTAATGATGTAACAGAAATTTGGAACGGCATTCGAAAATGAGAAAGACAAACCATTATAAAGCAAGTCACGAAAATAAACAATATCTTTCTTTTATATAGAATTTGATGACACTAATTACAAAACAAAAGAAAAGTTCTTAGCAAAACATTGATTTGAAAATTATTACAAACTGAAATTTAAAAGTATATATAGGGTGTAAACTTTAATTCACGCCGTGGCTACTTTAGGCACCAGTTTGTATGTAGTTTTAAAAGTTTTAAACAAATTTACAACAATCTGAAAGTATTGTTTTTATGTAAATATTTAAACAAAGGTTTAGTATGTAACTATAATAAAATTAATAGGGTATGGAAATTCACGAATAGTTACAACAAACAGTTGCATTTTCACACAGTGCCAATTTCTGCTTAGGAGGGGAATATTTAAATAACTCACCATCCATAAAAATAATGTTAGAAAATTGTCCTACTAACCCGTTATAAATAAAACATTAAAACATGCCATAAAAATTATAGCATTTTATCGAAAAATTAAAAATTAAAATTAATTTATACGGTAGTGTGTCCGCGTAAGTTGGCTACATATGGAAAACTTTGTTATTATTGATTTTATGAAAAACAGTTATTCTTCATAAAAAATTCTGCATGTTCTAAAACCCAAAATTCAACCATCAGATATTAAATTATATCAGTCGTATCATAATAAAAATAATTATATCATTTTTGTTCAAGAGTAAAGTACCTTCATTTTTGACCATATCGAAAAATTTTTATAAGAAAAGATGTTATGGATTAAAGATAATTTTTAAATATTCAATATTGTTTATTTATAATTAAAAAATATTATTAATTAATTAATGAATTATTAAATGTAATGTATTAATCTTCAAACTTAAACTTTCAATGTTATCCCAGAGAAAATGTGAAAATAATATTTTTTAATTGTAAATAAACAATATTGAATATTTAAAAATTATTTTTAATCCATTACATCTTTTCTTATAAGAATTTTTCGATGTGGTCAAAAATGAAGCTACCTACTTTACTCTTGAACAAAAATGATATAATTATTTTTATTATGATACGACTGATATAATTTAATATCTGATGGTTGAATTTTGGGTTTTAGAACATGCAGAACTTTTTATGAAGAATAACTTTTTTTCATAGAATCAATAATAACTAAGTTTTCCATATGTAGCCAACTTACGCGGACACACTGTATTTATCTTTGATTGACGTAGATATTTATTGAATCATTCTGTTAATTACGTTGATTAGACACGGGATCTCACTACATTCAAGGTTGCGAACTTCCTATTAGGACACAATAAAGCATTTAAAAAAATCGTTCCAGGATACCAAAAAAATTATTGTTCCTATTTGGGGCACATTTTTATCACAGAGACTTTCCAAAGATTGTTTATTAGCTACTTAGGGTGTGGATTTGTGTTTTAATGAAAACCTAAACAGCCTCAAAGCTGTATTGTTATAAATTTAAAAACACCTGTGACTTGAATGAATGAAAACCGGAGATCACTAATTTTATTAGACTGGTATTTATGGATGACCAAATTACATGTGTCGATTATCACGAGTCATCAACTTGTCAGACTGATTTTGTCAATTTCAGTATATAAGCTCTCCTCACCTTCCTTTCTTGAAGCTCTAACGCTTTTCAAAGCCGCCACCTCAGCTGCGGGCGGAAGTCGTAAATTGTTTATTCTAGGGTAGTCTAATCAATTTTCTTCGGTAAAACTTTTTGTGAAAGATTCAGGCAAGTGAGAAAATTTTAAGAATTTTGTGTTTGCCTGCCAACTACTAATTTACTACGCAGAAAACTCTTTGTTGTTTTTGACCGCTAGGGGGGTTGAAGTTAATAAGAAATCTTTTGATTTGATGGTCTGTTTTGTCCTCATCAGAAATCGTCGTAAAGATAGGAATGTTTGCGGAAATATTTTTATGGTAATAAAGTGATATAAAAATGCGAACGTTGGAAAAGAATAAATATGGAAATACAAAGAGGCTGCAGGAAAATGAATCGGGGGGCCATAGCGCATCGTAGTGGCCCAGCAAAACTCGTTTAAGCTAAGAGGATCACTGCGCTTTTTTGAAACAATAAAACGAATTCAAACATTTGACCCAAGACAAATGTCTGACAAGACATTCCACTTTAGCTGGACCGCGACTTGAATTATAAATATTTGTTAATAGTTCAGTTCAGGTACAAAGAGACAAGCCAAAGGGAGGGCATTACAGAAGAATATTTAGCGGCTCTCTGTGTTCTTCTAAATCAAATATTCTATTGGTGTAGGTGAACAGTATACATTAAAAATTATTGTTTTTATTCGCAGCTATACCTCTAACTTAATTCATTATCATTCATTAAGAACGTTTTGTTAATATTAACGAAATATAAAAACGTTGAATTCAGACATGATGGTTCTGAATTACCTTTTATAAATAAGAAATTAAATTAACGACTTTTGAAAGTGTTACATCTGTATGCCCGGTTATATTAAAAGTTACTGCACTGTGCCAATTGATTTGCTTTTGTAACGCAAACATATTTCTGCAAAAAAGCAGGAAACAACCTCGAAAAACTGATGTTATCTTTGTACGATTCGAATACCGTAGATTTGCGTGGGTGCGGTTACAATCCTTGGCATATAATTGAGCTAAAGATGATGACAATGATGACTTTCAATAGCCGGTTATCCGCAGTGCAAGTATTTCTACTATCTCGTCCTATATAGGTACCTAATAAAAATAATCAATACAATTAATGTCAGGCTATTTCAAATAAATTCAATGTTTTAATTTCCAATACTAGGCGGTAAATGAAATATTCTTGTAAGTTCGTATTATAGTAAAGTATTTTTTCTGGTAAATAATAGGATCATTATATCTTCCTAGCCAGCGCTGTTGATGTAGCGTTTGAGATCCGGACCAGGCAAATCGAGTTCGATCCCAACTGCATGCCGGCGAAAAAAACTGCCAAACCTATAGTGCAATAATATGACATTGAATAATCGACATTGGATTGAAACGCTTTTAACGATGGGTCCCGTGTAATATACGATAGTAATGTTACGTTAAAATTCCCTACCCTGTCAGCAAATAATTAGCAAAGTTCCTTAAAAAATGTGTAAGTAGGAGTGTATATGGTTATTATATTCAACGCCAATGATTTAGGGGAACACTAATAAAAATTTTGTATTTTCTATCATCAAAGGTTTTGTAAGTAAGAATTCGCCTAGCTAACACAACTATAACGTCTTTACTTTGATAGTAACATTAGTAACTAGTACAGGCTGGAGGGTAAAAATATGTTCAATATTAAGTAGCTGTATATTATACGAAACTGGAAAGAATTGAGTTTGTAAATCATAATTTTATTACTACTCTACACTGTTTGTCTTTAAAATGAGCCAGTTAGTCAAGTTCAAGATAAAAGAGTCGTAACATTAATTGGTGAAGACCACACCTTACGTCAAGTTGCAAAAGAAATTAATGTGTGCTATTCTGTTGTGTCCAGGGGTTGGAATCGGTATTTATAGGCAGTAAGTTTTAGTAAAAAATTTAGTTATGGTCGAAAGTGCGCAAAGCAGATTTGCCTACAATTGTATGGGTAGATGAGGCACATCCACTGCTAAAGTATTACAGAATCACATCAAAAGAACCAGTGGTATTCAGGTATGTACAGAAACCATATAGGGAATAGGCTGCAGAAAGACAATCTTAGGTCAAGGAGACCACTCCAACATCCACGATTGAAGAGACCAACTGGTGTTTGTTCAACATCATGCAGATTGAAGAATAGATCAGTGATCATCAGTTCTTTTCTGTGATGACTTCTATTCACGTTTTGAGATGGTCATATACGAGATTAGATACGGTAGTAGCTCAGATAAGACGATTCCTGGAAGAACAACATATCCCCGTGATAAACTGACCCGCTTTTAGCCCAAACCGTAATCCAACCGAGCACTTACGGGACGACGACGATCGGAAGATCAGAAACCCACTTTCAGGTTCAAAAAGGCTGTTAACAGTTCAGAGTAGTTCTTTTGGAAGAACGGACCAACATACGAAAGTATGCCGCGAAGGTACCAGTGGGTCATCAAAGCTCACGCATATTATTTTTTATAATGTTTCCCTAATTTATTGGCGCAGGCATTTAATACATCAATATTGCATTAGATCACCCGAAATATAAGAAAGACCAAAGGGTGCACTTCCCATATAGGTACGACATATACGTCCGCAAAATAGGTACTGCCCATTTAAAAGCAAAATATTGGAAAAAAAAAGTATTTTATTTCTACTTATGAGTACTCCATACCACTTTAACCTATTTTCCACTTACGTCGTAACCAGAATTTAAGCACTTATACCAAGACATTTTTTATAAAAAGCCCTGTTTATGGCAATAGGCCGCCAGGCCAGTAACATGATGAGCCAGTTCGGAAAGCTCTGCAGGTTGTTTTATCCTCCGTTTGAAACTTCTAACAAACAAAAAGTTGAAAGGCGAAGAATCAAATAAAAATCTCTGCGTTGAATAAGTACAAACTGTAGGAGGACAATTTTATTCGTAGCTTGCACATATTTCAAACAACTCCCGCGTCATCCCCTCTTCGATCCGGATTTATTGGAAACAGATTCTGATCTAATTTTGATCCCTAGTAGCTTTTTGCTCGTAAACGTTCCAAAGCTAGGATGAAACAAAGCAACAAAGGTATCCAGAACTGGCTCAGTCACCGACGATTCATTGCGCTCCAAACTGGGTACGATATACCTACTTAATACTAGCAATAGTAAACAACAAAACATTTCTCCAAACACCATGAGAAAGTAGTGCGGAAGTCTATACTAATTTACTATGACAGGTTTAGAGAAAATATATCAATAAAACTTGTATTGTAACAAGGTGCGAAACAAAGCCTGAGTGGCTTTCAAGGATGTTGATGTATTATCCAAAATATGCGATTTAAATTAATAACTCTTGCATAATATTATTTATACTAATGGTCCGAATACTACCTTGGTGTTTGGTAAGAATTCAAAAGAAAATTTTGTATGTAAGTAATATTATAAATTATCGTCTATTAATGTTAATTCTTAGGTTAGTTGTGGAGTCAAAACTTTAGGAAAGTATATTTGGGATGAGACAAGGGGGTGATATTGTGTTTAACATTATTTTTATTTAATAACAACAATATCGGTACCTATGATAGAAACGTTTGAAAATATTAGTAGAAGTTTAAATTAAATAGAATTTTGTATGGTGGAGGAAATATGAATTGTCCAAGAAAGTATTTATTTTCCTAACTTTCTTAAGAGCTTATAGCAAAATTTTTAAGAAATAGACGTTTGAAGGTGATTTCCATTACCGCACCTAAACTATTATGACCAGGTGGTTCTTGCGAAAAAGATAAACTCTAGAAGTAAATTGTGTAGTATTGTTGATCAAAATAGATAGTAGGTACTACCCTTCAATATTCAATGGTAATACATTTAAATTTTCAAATCCGTGTCAGACCGCTGTCACTTTCTTTACTGTACTAGGTATTAGTATAAGACTTAAAGTAGGCAAGTCTATTTGTTCATTAGTGCTTAATATTTTTCAATATTAATACGCATTGCCGCATTGTAGTCTGACACACCGCACCGGTTGGGAACCACTGATTTCGTATGTTAAAAGGTTTATAAAGTAAGTAAGTATATGAAAATTTCCAACTGAAATTGAATCTTGTATCGATTATTTCACACCCACCTCGTAAAAATGCAAAATTTATTGCAGAACATAATTACAACTTTAAACGTTGTTTTTCGTAAGAGATTATTTTGTCAGTCCAGAGCCGTATTAGGTATAATTTGTTTGGTGCAATAATTCTTGTCTTTTAATTTTTATTATAATTTCTACCACGACTAATCGTTTTCCCAATAGACTAATACCTATCGCTAAAAGCTGTGCAACATTAAAAAGCAGTTCTTCCAACGTTTTAAAGGTCTTTAATTGAAAAGTATAAAATTATTTTGAACATGACATTTGAGCAAACACTATTTAATGCTAAGTCAAGTCATTTTGTTTTGAAAATAAAGTAGATAAGTAGTATACGTACATACAAACTTTGAATTTCAACAGAACCTGTTCAGTTGTGTTAAAGTTCTAATTTTGTCATTGTCATACTAGGAGGTAGTGACTATTTACGCTGTCTTGTAATTAACAAAACGCCTCAAATTTAAATTAGACTGTATTATTGAAGAAGTAGATCTAAAATTAAACCCACATGGAAACTATCAATCTAGAAGAATTCTTAATAGAATAATAAAAGCAACTTTTAATCTACTCAACTAACCATTCAACACTGGCTATAAAAGAATGAATTTTCAAACAAATTAGAAGAAATATAGTAAACCAGTTCACAGACGTAAACTGCTAATTTACAAACCAGGGAACGTATAATTTTGGAAGGCAGGTTATTACCTGTCGGTAGAACCAACCAAGAGCTTTTTATCAAACGAAGAACTAACACCAAACCATAAATAAATGTAGATTTCGAAAGTATATAATAATTAATTTCATTTTGGTTTTGAACTGCAACTACAACCAACGTTAAATAAAAACATTACAAAAGCTTGTACCTATTTTATAATAGGTGCTAAGTATGTAATTTACCAACTTCAATCAATTTCTACGTAAACATGTTTTAGATTAAAACTTCCACAGTAGGTAGTAGAGTAGGTAGTACATTTTTACGTAAATTATACTTATTTACTATTTAAATTTTTAGATTTGAGAAGGACAACTAAATACAAATGTACTAATAAGTATAAATATAAATATTACTACCAGACATAATGCTGTAAAAAAAATATTAAATACACATGATGCCCAGCATGGTAACACCTGAGACCAAACCGCAAAACCATATAAAGTATTAATAATAAATCCCTTCTAAAGTACCTACTAGGTTGGCTTTAACAACATCATTAAAGTCATTTAAAAATTCATAACCAAAAGTTTGTATTAGGGGTCGGGAATTAATTTGCACCTGGTTACTCACCACCAGTCGGCATGGGTGAGGTGTAGCAGAAGCGTCCATAAAGCGACGGCAGCAAGACGTCCCGCGCCGCGACGCTTCATGCCGCGCAGTTCACAGTAATCACACTGCACTTGCTTGCACAGAATCCAACTTGAAACTGAGTTGTGTATCCGCGCCGTCAGCGGGGGCGTACACACAACCACTTGCTTTCTGTCATTGGATAAACGGCACTAAAATCTCCGCCTGTTTGAATTTTCACTTCCGGACACACGTGCACAATTAGCGCAACTGTCATTTGCTAATACTAGATGGGGATAGGAAGAATAACTTATCATATTAATTAGATGGCTACCTGCTACAAGTTTAATGGTAAGATGTAAGAAGCTTTAAAGAATCATAATGAGAGGAAGAATTTCAGCAACACATTCATGAAGGAAATTGTTGTATTTTTACACGTTACAGAAAATGTTGAATTTCAAAAACGTTTTGAGAACTTAGGATAAAACAACTATTTTTTATTTTTACTCAAAAACATGAATTCTATAAAATTTCCATTTTAATATTAAACCAGATTAGTGCGAATGAACTACTTATGGGTACTATCTACTACTAATTTAAAAGAATTATAAAAATTTTGAGATTAGAAATAAAATAGAGTAGGTAATAGCAAGAATAAAGAATAGACTACACCACTACACGTAAACGTAAAGCCCGAGCATTATACACCCCATGAAGGAATCAGGAACATAGCCTGCTACGATATTAAAATAATTTCAAAAAGTGAAAGCTGTCTCGTCCATGGATGTTTGTGATTTCATTTCTTTGTTAGAGCGCCATTATGCAATGCCCCCAAAATTAATTTCTCAATTTTTGCAAATCCCATTATGTATTCCTTCAGCACAAATTGTGCTATACCTAAGTGCTAGAGTAGGTATAGTGTGAGGTCTTATATCAAAGTTTCAGTTTCTTGCTACCTAGTAGATATATTCCTATATTCTACTGTTCTAGTCTATTTTCCTTTTTCCATTTCTTTGGTTGGAATTCGTCTACACGTTATGTCTCCTCACATATTCAATCGCGATTCATAATAAGTAACCAATTTAGTTTTGTTAGGTACTCTTATCTTTTCTTATTTCCCTCTATATTTTAACCGTCCTCACCTTAGTTTTTCCCATTTTTCCATTTGGTAGTACTTGGAACTACCTTTGGAACTACTTACTACTAAGTACCAACCCCCTGTGAATTATACCAACGCCAACCCTTTTCTACTCTCCCTGAATTATTTTTCACCTGAAGCATTGCCGTAGCACAACTCGGGTTTTAATTTTTATGCATAAGTATAATAATAATAGATACTTTTTCAAATCGACTTGACCTTAAATCCGCCAGACCACATTAACTTCTATAGGTATAGTTGAAATAGGCCTCAGGGATGCTAAGAATAGGTAGGTAGATACTACTATTAATTAGTGCTAACCAGAGTTCAGAGTAAGCTATAAACAAGTTTTTTTTGCAATTAAATTACATAGTATCCGAAAGAATGAAGTTGCAAATTCTATAGGGGAAGCTTTCTTCGAGATATACCAAATACCAGTTCAAAATCGGTAAAAGTAAATATGACTGCAAGATGATTTTGCAGATGCCGGTAATCCTATAACAATTTATGGTTTTATGGTTACCATCACTTAAAGCAGTAAAATGTTTCTCCAAGTAAAAGTATAAAAATGACAACGGAATCTTCCTACAGATGCAAATAAAATCTTCTCATAACGGTATATAATAATAAATTCTTTAATTATTTTTCACTAATATATAGCTACTACAGGGTGTAACCATTCATGTGTAAAAAAGTATACCTATACTACTACCGCCAATTTCTTCATTGAAGAAACGAAAAAACTTCCTTCTGGCAATTGTTAGCTTTGAGTTTTATTTTCATATAGTTACATAAGAGCAATTTAAGAGTTTTAAAAGTGGCAACATTGCATCGGCGTAGATGATATTATTAACATTAACAAATAGATATGAGTATAAGGATGTTGATAACTTTCGTCATGTAAGTATCTTTGTAAAATTATGTTCCCTTGAAATTTGAAGTTTAAATAATAAACCTTATCACATGATTTCAGATGGCATTTTGTATACTTTCATGGAACCTGATTTTTACTTTAGTTTTAGCTATCTAGAATATCCAGAAGTTAATATTTATCATAGTTTGATGTTCAATTTGTCATTTCCTTTTTGGTTTCTTAGACAAAGTTCAATTTGTAATTTGTGTTTAGAAGAGTTGGAAGTTTTGCTTGTAGGAGGTGAGCTAACAAATACTGAATTTAGTAAACTTGAACTAAAATACCTATTCAGCGTACCAAAATTATATTTGCAGTGGAGTTAGTAAATGATTGTCAATTTTTTTTTCAAACAGAACGTATAGGTTATAGTAGATACACGAGTTCTTCATGCCAGAGAGGAAGCAGCGTATTTTACGATACCTAGATATAGGCGATTCAAGAAGTGAAGAAAGGAAGATCTAAAAACATTGGAAAATTGACGTTCGTGGGTTAGGTAAATATAATTAATAACGATTGCTGTTAATTTTACGTGTAAGTACAGGAGTAGATGTAATGATACCACTGATGTGCTGCATTTTGTATGCTTTGAAAATTCAAAGATCTGTCAAACAGATTGTTAATGGAGACGGGTAAGTAGGTTTTCGATATGCATGTTCCATGAAACAAGTGTATAGGTACCTTTATTTCTATGTAAAAATAACTCCTTTATTAGATATTAATTTTGCCCATAAGAACAAAAATGTTAATTTACCCACAGCGCTCTCTAAAATATGCAATAATTCTGATCTTTGAAAATGTTCGCCTTCCTATAGAAAAGGTGAAGGTACCAATTTTCAGCTTGATCCACAATCTTGTTTCTGAAATATGCTCACTACGTTAGAAATATTTTTTGCTTTTTTAAGGGCCATAACTTGGCTCTGATTAAGCTATATCACCACATTTTAGAGACACCCTGTACCTATACACTCGCAAAGAAAATAAATTTCTTCAAGGGATTATAGGTATACTAACTTTTTATGACACAAAGACGTTAATAATATCTTGAAAAGAAAAATCGCTGAATTATAAAAGTTAATTAGCTATTAGTAAGTTCTATCTATACGATTTCCGACCAACTGCCAATATGATTTTTTTAATACTCAGATTGAAGGTTTTGATTATTTTGGTAACGATACATTTAATTCATTTTTTAAAACGGGATTTACAGGTAGATTATTTATTAACGATTAGCAAGAGAATAATTTAATCTTACCATAGTTTTCAGGTAGCAGCAAAGTATATCACGCGGTTAAAGAAAAGTCTTTTCATAAGCATGCCAAGTTCTGAATTACCTACTACTTTAAACTAAGTCTAGCTACTTTGGTTTAAAATTGCTATGGAATCACTAAACTCGATAACATTGTTGTAGAAGAAGAAGTCAATTATTATTTAACTTCGGCCTATTTCTGCTACTGGGATTCCGGTACCTTATTATAGTTACCTATCCCACTTATTACATAAATTTTTAAATATGTTTTTATTAATAAGAAGTGACTGCAAAATACATCCACAATAAAAAAATATCAATAAGTGTTGTGTGTCTGTATTATAATTTTGGTTTCAATTTCAAAATTACGACTTTAAATCATTGGACCAGCTAACATGCTGGGACAGGATCCTTCTACCTATTACCATCTATTACTTGGAGTTGGTGTTAAGCTATTTCCTATTCCTACTCAATCTAATACGTAATTATAGATCAATATGTCTTTTCACTTGAATGTTACTAACTATTTTCAATCACCGAAGACAGTATCGATCAGCCCTATTGCCCTCATGCTTTCCAATTCAAAAAATAGGGTTTATTTTTCCTTGTAGGTACTTACTGTTAATTTCAAATACCACCTAACATATTCATCAGAGCATACTATTGATTTTCCGTCATGTTTTCCCATATTTTGTAATGTTTTGGAAGAACAATCTTCGCTTGCATTTTAGGTTCGTATGTTGGTTCCGCTTTAAGCGGAAATATTGAAACGATTATTTTACATCAAACATCTAAAACCATCTTAAAACTGGCGTTAAGTGAATACACAAATTTATTAAGTGGTCTATTCCAGGAAAAAACAAAGTTTTTAAGATATACCGCCGACTTATGTATTTTGTCCATTCTAAGCATACACGCGCGACTTATTTTCAAAAGTTACTTATAGAGGATATTTCAAGAAGCGGCACTTTTGAAGAACATTTATTGTTTGAATATTTAGAGAAGCTCTATTTGCCTAACCCAAAGTTGTTTACATGTATACGATAGACGGCGCTCTCCTATACATATGATTTCCTAGACGTGTTTGATCTTTCTTTGGGGTTTATGGGGGAACGCAATTCTATTTATAATTTTATTATTTTGACTACCATGAAAAGTAATTATAAGATCATTTATTTTAATAAAATTTTCCGTAATATAATTTAATATTGCAAAAAATATCCTAAACGTCATACTTAAAAATTTTGAAGCTTATACTTAGTATACGTTTATAAGCAAATAATAAAATAGAATTAATTCATAATTAAATTTACATTTACAATCTTGTTAATGCCAGTTCTGAAATTAGAACGATATCGTATAATAGTTCGTAAGTATACTTTCTTGATCCGTAAGAAGGGTTATGTTATAGGAAAGCTGGGTTCCTATCAAAAATGTAAACTATTTTATCTATACAACTATTATGTAATACTTCTATTACTATACAATTTTTAACGGTTAATGACACTCATTACAGTTGTGAATTGAATAATAATGACACTACGATTGAATAATCGTCCTGTCAAATTTAAATACAACAAAAAAAATATTTGATATTCAGGTATAAGTATAGAGTTATTGTTGAACTATTAGTTACTTGGTTTTGTTTTATGTTAATAAAAATTAGGTCTAGCAATGTTTGTCAATTTTCGCAATAAAAAAGATCTGAAGTTTATCTAGGTATATATTTTTTAACTTTTATTATGACGAAATAACTTACTGTGTATTTTGTGCAACACTCTCTGACAGAACTGAGAAACAAAACTAAAAACATTGTTTTCAGATGTGATGACTTGTTTTATTTAAAATTTTGAACTTTTAAATTTGCTTTGTTATTTAAATAGTTGTAGATAAAGTATAGTATTCGACTTGCGTATAATGGCTATTAACTACCCACTCGAATGATTACAGCACTCACCTTCGGCTCGTGCTGCAAATTTCATCTTCGTGGGTAGTAATAGCCATCATTATACGCTCGTTGAATAATATACTATTATTATATTACTAGATGTAGAAAGAGTCTATTTTGTGTTGAGCTCATATGTTGCGGCCGAGGAGCCCTCGCCGAGGCTTTGCAAAATTAGCGAAACACAAAATGAACGTTCTACTTCGAGTGATATACACTGTTTTTTCTTCAAGCGAATAAAATACAATATCTCTGTTATAAAATAAATGTTTATTTAGTAAACGTCATTTCCAATACTGTCAAAAATAAAAACAAAACAATGACATGTGGGTTTTTAAATGAGCTAGCGGTATAATACACCGTGTATTATACCACTAGCTCATTTAAAAATACACCCGTTGACATGGATACGTACACACATTTTAGTACAATTATTTAACATATTGTTTTACTAGTAACACAATGACTCCCTTCTACGTAGCCAGTTGTATTATATAATATAATAATACTACGCATTGCTAAAAGAATAATCGCGTTTCGGGAACTACGTTCCCATCTTCAGTAGACTGAAATCATATAACTAATTTAGTTCGTTGCCCTTGCTTGGAAAAAAGCTTTAATGATTTTCAGGGAAGGATCTAGGTACATAGAAACTAATGGAACTGAAGTTTGGACCCTCCAGTTTTTCAGGACCTCGTTTGGAGGTTTATTAAAACTCAAGGATCTCAAATTTGGCTATTTAACGAACAGGAAGTCAGGAAACCGTGTGTAGATGAGGAAATAATTAAAATTATAGAGAAACGGATAACGAATCTAAATACTACTACTCAGTGTTGTAGTATCTAGTTGCAGTATAGAACTCCAGAGAAATAAGTTTACGCAAAATCTATTGGATATGTCAAAAGTTTTGAATTAAATTCTATATTTTGAAATGTTTTTACAATTTTTCATTTTCTAAACAGTTCTGACATTTCGACTTTTTTTAAAATGATAGCTACTCTTATTTTTTATTACGTGATTCGAAAGAGCATTTTTTTTACAAATGTTAAATTAAAATGTGTAGTCTTTGTATTAGCTATGTCTGTATGTAACAACGTTGCTAAATAAATTCGATATTATTATAAACAAATGCCATTTTCTATAAAGAATATTTTGACATTTTAATGCCAATCGCTTTATTTAGTTTAAAAGCCTGCATATAGAAAAATTGCAATATATATATATCAATACCTAATTGTTGCAAAGTTCATTTGTGAAGTAAATTAGTTTCGTTTTTATCAATATTGATAGATATGCAACCCATTTTACAGTTAGAAGTTTCGAATTTTCCTCCTTATGGAACTAGAATCCTACTTTTATTCCGACAGTATCACACAGATGGTATTAGTGTTGCCGTTGCGCAGTTTTTAGTTAATTTTAGAAGCAAAGTATTTAAACAATTTATTAGAAAATTCAGTTTTTGTATAGGTATTTTATTTTACTTGTATACAGGGCGGGCGTCTATGATAAGGAAAGATTAACATAGGCATCTTGGTAAACATACTAGGTACTAAACAGATTTGTTTAAATCAAAGATACTCTTTGGTTTAAATAAGAAAATATTGGGTGATTAGATATTCGCCCACATTGAAGACCAAAAGATATCCCAAGTTATTTATTTGCAACTGATTTTTTAAATCCTGCAAAATATTTAAATTTGATATTAAAAAAAAAACTTTTTTATTACCTATTCAAGTTATGAAAGTATTAACCGCCTACTTATTTTAAGTTGAAGGGGCATAGGAAAATCCAAAGTAACAATTAAATTAGAAAATTTGCCAGTTGCGTAAGATTAATTTTTAGAATTTTCAATAAAACTAATGCATGAACATTGATACAGTATCAGAAAAAAGGTATCCGGTCAGTCCGGTCAAAACCACCCCACTCAATAATTACTCCCGTAAATAATCACCCCTGTAATATAATAACTATACGGTCTTTCAAAAAGTTGAATAAATAAATTTGCTAAACCTACAAGTGTACCTACAGGAGTGATTATTTACTGGAATGGTTATTTACGGGAATGATTATGACCAGAGTGGTTTTGACTGATGGAGTTATTCTTCCGGAGTGATTTTCACATAAACCCCAAAAAAAATATTTAAAAAGACAAAAACTAAACATCAAGTGAACAGAAAAATGAGAGAATGGCAAAATTACAACAGAAGTAATAAGTTACTTAAGTTAGTGATAACTCCATAATATAGTAAGTAAGTTTCTTTAGCCCCACCACTCTGCAACGTTCCTTCAACAAAATTTATTTTGTTTCTTAACATCATAGTTAACAGTTATTAGAAAGAAAGTGTTTGTATTTTGTGTCGAATTAAGTGACTCCGTGACAGTATTAGCATCATGCATATTAGTGTTTATATTTTTCATTTTTATATGTTTATCCTCGCCACTCAGGGGGTAACACATAAAAAGTATAGGAAGTGTAAGTGCATTCTAAAATTCTAAACTAAACGTAGGAACTTTCGTATTAAATTCCTAAGCCTGCTTTGAAAGTTTATAAGAATAAGAATAACTATAGGAACTAGTAGATTGTAAGGTGGATTTACTTTTATTTTAAAGAGAAATTTATAGCGAAATCAACAATTTTTTAAATTTCTGTCCATAATCAAGTGAAATATTAAAAAGTCACCTCGAACGAATTTTCTTTTACGTTTTGTAGGTACCTATTCTTTTTAAATCCAAAATAAAAACAAGCTAAACAACACATGTTTTCATTTTAAGAGATTTCACTTCTTGGACACCCTACAAATTGAAATTTTCTAGTCATTCTCTTTGCATTTTTACAATTTATAAACTTAAACACATTCGCACCGAACTTATTCGACCATAGGCTTCCCTTCAAAATGCAGAAGTTTTACTCGATGTAACAACAATCAGTAATGAGGGTGCACTTTAAAGTTACCTACACTATTGCGTAATAATGGCAAAGGACAATCGGGTTACAAATTATGGGGTCGGTGATTGGCACATTCCAATTGAAATTTACAATTTACTGTCTGTTATAAATTTAAATTTATAATGAAAGCTATGTTTTCCCTTTCAGATAAGAATTGCTCACCAGAAAAGGATGAATTTTGCATAAATATACGCCAATGTCCCTTTTTCGTACAGTTATTGGAACTTGCACCTATTCCACGACCTCGAGCAATTATTAAAATTATACGGAATAATGAATGTGGGATGGAGAAGAATGAACCAAAAGTCTGTTGCACTATTATAGCAAGACAAACCCCAACTATCCCAACTATAAACGAGTTAAGTCAGTCTCAACATATTACAAAGCATTTCAATCTTCGTTTGCTTCCAAGAAATGATTGTGGACGAATTTCTATGAATTACTTGATTACAAATGGTCAAAAAACGAGCCCTTTGGAATTTCCTTGGATGGCACTAATAGCATATCATACGGGTAAGTTAATTGATTAGGTATTAGTTATTGTCAAAGGACGAATAAAACTTTTACGAAGTATTGTTGGCCATGTTACCTATATCATCCTGTATGATGGAATTACTTCGACAAGCATCAACAACACTAAAAAATAATTTCTTAGAACCTTAAAAACCAATTAGCACTATAAAATTAATTATTGTTCATTTATTTCAGAAAATGGAATCGCATTTAAATGTGGAGGTACTGTCATAAATAATCGCTACATTTTAACCGCCGCCCATTGTATAACTTCAACCTTGTAAGTATTTTTAATTATCAATAGTTTATTAAAATATGATAGAATAGAGGAAAACATAAATTGATAGAAAAGTACACCTTCCTCATCATCTGCTAAGAAGATAAAATTTAAAAATATGGGTGGTATGTGATTTCAGAAGTGGGGTTTCTGTACTAGCGGCTCTAGGAAGTTTATATGTACAGGAGATACGTTTAGTACAAGTTAGGTGGATTTATCAGTAAACTATTTAAAAAAAACATTGGGATAAACGTTTCTAAAGGTAAAACACGTTATGAACAGGGGGTG
Organism: Hemicrepidius hirtus; assembly: GCA_963082805.1. Classification (NCBI taxonomy): domain Eukaryota; kingdom Metazoa; phylum Arthropoda; class Insecta; order Coleoptera; family Elateridae; genus Hemicrepidius; species Hemicrepidius hirtus. The sequence continues at coordinate 36,444,436 of OY720160.1, read as the reverse complement.
GGTTTGTAACATCGTACCCCCATGGAGTCGCCAGTTGGTTTCTGTATACCTACTGTATTAGTACCAAACGTGAAACTGCAGGTGTAAAACATAGTGCTGGTATATTTCTAGAGCGGGTGTACGATTGGGAGAGCACAATATCAATACGGAGACGGATTGTGATTCCTTGAATGGCTTGTGTTCTACATCACAAGTTCAAGATTATTACGTGGAACAAGTGATAATTCATCAAAATTATAAACCAGAAGAAAACCAAGAAAATGACATTGCTTTAATCAGATTAGCTAATCCTGCCAATTTTTCTTATGGTAAGTAGTACTGATTGTCATTTTATCATTTGCTATGTATTGATTGATTGAAAGAAACTTTAATAAACCCACTTTTACGATCAGTAGATTAATTAAATCAATAATTTAATAGAGAATGTTCAACCCATTTGTTTGCCCATTGGTGAAGCTGCATCAAATAAATTAGATAGGAAATTTGGGGTAGTTGCTGGATGGGGCCGTACGGAAACAGGTAACTTCTGTTTTAATTCATTATAAGAACTATTATAGAAGGCTAATATTTTTCATAGCGTGACTTGTTTTAGGTTACAAGAGTGCTGAATTATTAAAAGTTTCAGTATCGGTTTTACCATTAGAAGAATGTAAAAAAATAAATGGTATTTACGCACGCCTGAGCCATAAACAGATCTGTGCTGGGGGAATTTCTGAACAAGATGCTTGCAGTGGAGACAGTGGTGGACCCTTACAATATGTTTATTACCAAAATGAAAAACCAAGATATGTACAGTATGGTATTGTTTCTTATGGCCCTACAAATTGTGGAACACCAGGACTACCTGGAGTTTATACGAATGTGGTTTACTACATAACTTGGATACTAAATAGTATTATGCCTTGAGCAGTTTTCGTCTATATCTATGGTGTGGTATTCATTGGATTTTGGAGATGGAAGAAAAGGAATTTAATATATTGTGCTCCAAATAGATCAAACTAGAAACAGTGACAACAGCAAAGGTTTTTGGGAAAACCAAATGGACATTTTCTGAGAATCCGAAAGAAAGTTTCCGATAAATGTAAAATGGAACAATGTCATTATGAATTGATAATTCCTTTCATAATTGCACAGGGTGACCTAAATTTTAAGTTTAAGTTTTCAAGGTAATCTTGGTTATTATTGAAGTGAGAAAAAAGTAATAGACATGTTATGAGCTGATTTATTTTCTGAATAAAAAGAAGAGGAATTAATTCTAAAATTAATTACTTAGACCCCTGTTAAATCTTTTTTATATTTAGCCAACAACCCTCGCATCAAAGATTTAAAAACATAATTCTTCTGAATGCCCCACTATAGCTTGCAAATATTTTCTATGATAGCTGTACCTAGTACTTGAGTTTGTCAATACCTATCTCTATTCAAACGTTGACTTTATCTGCAAGTGAGCATCTAGTGTGTTTGTAGTTTGAAGAAAACATGTTAAATAAACTGTTTCACGAATGGGTTCGATTGATTACAATATCTCTTTTATTCTGCATATTAGAAACAACTTTTGGTGAGTGTGATGCATTGATGATAATATAACAAAAAGGATTTTTTTAATGTTGAAATTATGTGGATAACTATTTACTAATAATATTTTAATTTTCAGCAATTTCCTGTACAAAATCATCAAACTGCACAGATCTACGAGAATGTAAACCATTCATACAGTTTTTAGAAAAAAACGAAAAACCTTTAAAACCATCCGTCGTAGCATTCTTAAGAGCTCAACAGTGCGGATTCCATAAAGGCTACCCAACAGTTTGTTGTAGAGATCTTCCAAAAAATCTTCCAATTTTCAAAAAACTTAGGAAATCTTTTGAGAAGCCTATTCGAAACAAAATGCCGTCAAGAAAAAGACAACAGATTACAACGATGGAAAAAATTTCTTCAGAAGAAAATTATTTACGGCATGAAACAACTTCTATTCGCGACGAAAATATTAAATTGAAAGATATTCTTAAAGCGGCTTTGTTTAAATCATTTTATGACGGTTCTGAATTTTTTGATTTACTCAGAAGACGTAGAGAGTTTGTTGAAAACTCCGTCGAAATAGAAATTAGATAGACGTGTATATCAAATTATATAAAAGATTTTAAAATGTCTCAGTATAATAATAAACGAAACAAAGAATTCAATTTTTTATTGTGGCAACGAACTTCGTTGGCCTCAAATCGTATTTTGTTTTGGTAATCCCAAGAGAATTCTCAAATAAAACCAGAATGTGGGAAATATTTAGCAGTGAATGCTTTTATAGTTTTATATCTGCGATTATATACTTTTCACCTCTCCACTTTACAACCCTTAATCTTTAAGAATAAAATTGTTAAAGTCAGCAAGTCAAAAGAAAAGAAAGGTTGGAAATTTTGCAGCTTGTTAGTGTTTGTGTGATTATTAAACGTGGTGATGCACTCCATACTGTTTTCTAGTCTTTTGTACATCGTTATTGTATATTTAAATCTGAATATTCAAGGAATGCGACTAAGTAAGTATTACACTTAAAATTTCTGATGCTAATTATTTTACGATCAATTCAAATTTAGTTTGCACCTATATTTATTGATATTTTGGATTAGATAAATATTACAAATTTTAAAAACTACGATCAGTAGATTAAGCAAGTAAAAAGTGTAGAAGTAAGTACATAAAAATGTCCATAAAGTGCTTTTATTTGTGTGTTTCTGGCTGATAATAATTATTGAAACGTTCATATAAATATCAGTAGGTACAGCACAGTCCACGTGCAATGGTATACAAGAACGATTTTGAAACTAGAAAGTAATATTGCAGAAATCTAAGTACAACCATAGTCTTTGGTACAACGAAGAACTTCTTTTGTAATAAATCTCTGTTCTAAAAAAATTCACTTTACATTTAATTTTTGGTTTGATGGTTTCTTAATTTTGCCAATACGCAAATTACCTCTAATGCGCCAAAAATTTGTTAAAGAGCTGTTAGCACATAGTTACATATTAAGTTGGGAATTCTGGTAGGTAACGGTTCAAGCAAGAATTAAATTTGTGGTGGAATACCAAATTAAAGACAGTCATTACCGTCAGATTACGATTAACAGCCACGTGCCTTCAAAAAGTTCTCAATAATAATATTTCTTCAGTATGTCAGACTCAGATCAGACAGAAAGTAATTGCAATGCGTCTTTTGCCTTATTCCAATGGTTTGTTGATAAAGAGTCACAGCTAGTAATCTAGTATTACGAACCCAAAGTAAAATAAGGAGCGTATTGGGAGTCATTAGGAGTAAGCACACGGGAGCGACGTGGTCGCAATCCACTAAACACCTAAACCCTAAATTTTTTTAAGGGAAGCTAGTATACAGGGGCTAGTAAATTATTTCTTATTTTTTCAAAATCTTGTTAATTCGTAAATTCTAGTTATCTCTATACTAAAACACCCTCCTTTGATATTACAAATTTTTTAGATACCAACTGTTTGTCCTCAAGAAATGAGGTATGTATAGAAATCCGCCAGTGTCCATATTTCGTAAAATTGTTAGACACGACGTCTATTCCACGACCGCCCCGTGTAACTAAAATTATTCGAAGACATCAATGCGGTTTCGAAGGTGCTAATCCTAAAGTTTGTTGTACTATTGCAAGAGAAAATGCAATTTCACGCAACTTTATGAAACCTCCAGACGTAACAAACCATCCTAATCTTGGTTTGCTGCCGATAAATTCCTGTGGAAGGATTTCCCATGATTTCAGAATTATTGGTGGCACTAAAACTATGCCGATGGAATTCCCATGGATGGCAATGTTAGCATTTTACACAAGTAAGTTAGTGTAGATAATGAAACAGTAGTAAACAAATAAGATTATAGTACACTTGTTGATATGGGATAAACAATTTTATGGTTACATTTATCAGTCGCCCGCAAATAGTATGTAAACATTATTTTAATATTCCTTATAACCACCATAACGTAAACAGAAAATAGAAGCATTTTGTTGGACTTTCCCATATCTATTTTATCTTGACGTAATAATTTTGGTTAGTGCAAAATCAGGACATTACTTTCACACACCTACATATTCTCACCGTTACCACAAATAAGTAGTCACACAATAGAAAACTTGTGAAAATAGTAATCCCCCTTTAAAAGTTTATATGTAAATTAAATTAGGGTAAGGTAAACATCAATTCTAACATTTCTACATTTTATATTGGAAAATAAAAGGATTATTGATGAAACTATCGCTATCTAAAAGTAATTTACTAATTTGTCTGCCAATTTGATTTCTTTTAAGAGATACTAGGTTGAAATTAAAAAGATGAAAATAAATTTAGAATTATTACCTTTAGATTGTCTAAATATTTTTTTTAAAGAATTTTACATTGAAGCGTGTAAGTAGGTACCTATGCATTCCTTCAGTCAACATCACCTCATCATTAATACTTTGTCTAACTAACAAATAAATAGCAGTAGTCCTTAAAATTGAATTATTTCTTTAAATGATCATTTGCATACACTCATTTTTTTCTTCAGAAAATGGAATAGAGCCCAGATGCGGAGGAACAGTCATAAACAAACGCTATGTTGTAACAGCAGCTCACTGTGTTATTAATTTAACTATGTAAGTATTATAGATATACTGGTGTGGCGTTGTTTCACATTTCTATAAAAGTCCATTGTTTCAAAGTATACGAACCAAATTTAATTCAAAATGGGATGCCAGGGTTCAAACTATTGCAACGCGCGCAATGGATCAGACAAGCCGCAAAATTTGACTATACTTGAGTTTAGTGCATAAACTAAACAAACTTAATATTATTGTACCTTTACTAATAATTACATTACAACATTAATATTTTTAAACTATTTAAAATTTTTTGCAATATAGCGTGCTACGTGTGTGAGATTTATGAATCACGCTGTGTATTAGAGAGTACACTATACAATTCTTTTTTTCCATCAATTATTAAAATAATGCAATATCATTCTTCAGTACATGATGGATCGCAGTAGTTTGAATAAAAAGAAGCAAATAATAGAATTCAGTTATTCAAATTAATTGCTTAAGTATTGCGCTTTATGTCGTTTAATTATATCTTTTATATCATTCATAATTTACTATTCAAGAAGATAACGATCAAGATTTTCCTGTCACGCTCAGTTGGAGCTGACTTTCTAATATGAGTGGAAAAATCACCTGTAGATATTATTCTTGAAAAAATAATTTTTTTATTACACACATCTGCTATCTGCTGTTCCATTCCCATCTAAACACTAAAAAATAAAATCTAAACCGAAATTACAAGCATCCAATCCATCAAGCAAGGATGTTTAATTTTTACAGAGGGAGTTTTTCCCACAGCGAGAAGTGAACTAACTTTACAGAAACTTTAATTCTAGCCTACACCACCTCTTAATTCTTAAAAAAAATCCTTATTTAACAACCTGTAACAACATCTCTCTATTTTAGTAATTTTCAAACCATGATGAACGTTATTTATTGTGATCTACTAAGGGCCGGCATGCATTTCAATTCGGATTTAATTTCCAGTTAACTGAGGAACAGCCTGTTGTCATGGATACGATTGTTACGAGAATTGTTTCCAAGACAATTAACCATGGGTTAGCTTAACAGGGAGTTAAACCCGAATTGAAAGTGTTTTGGGGATACCAAAGTGAATATTACCAAAACATTTTTGTTGTTACCACTTAAAGAGTTAAGGAATTCATTTTATTTCTCTAATTAAGTGTTTTATTGCAATGGTAACTATCGCTTTTCTTTGAATCTGGTTAATCCAAAAAAAAATATTTTTTCTTTCAGAGTAAAAAAAATTTAAATAAAATTAAATGTTTCCTCCTGGAATCGACTTAAAAATATTTCCCCTATAAAATATATTATTTTTATCTTATTGTTTTTATTCATTAGAGCTGTTGTACGATTAGGAGAACACAACATTTTCACAGAAAAAGACTGCGATGATGTAACTGGAATTTGTTCGCCTTCAGTGCAAGATTTTTACGTGGAAGACGTCATAGTTCACCCGGAATACAATAAAATAACGAAGGAAAACGACATTGCTTTAATCCGACTTGCTACTTCAGCCAATTTTACTTATGGTAAATGATTCATAGAATTTCAATTACTACTAAAGAAAAGTTTTGGAAAATCCAAGACACCTTTAATTAGTAGGTACATATTTACAACTTTAACTTAATCAAGTTCTTTGTTACAGAAAATGTACAGCCCGTGTGTTTACCTGTTGGTGAGTCTGCAAAAATTAATTTAGACAAACATTATGTAATTGTTTCAGGATGGGGAGTTACAGAAACCGGTAAATTTTCTAATAACGCAATTTCCGGAGCAGTACATAATTATGTTTCAGGTTACAGAAGCGAAGAACTGTTAAAAGTTTCTATTCCTATTTTACCATACACAATATGCCGAAAAGTTTCCAATCAGTATAAACATGTTACGTATAAACATATATGTGCTGGTGGAAAATTTGGAAGAGATTCATGTGGCGGGGACAGCGGGGGGCCTCTAAAATACGTAGTTAACGTAAGTGGAGTTAACCGCGTTGTTCAATACGGAATAGTTTCATATGGACCCAAGTACTGTGGAACAAGTGCACAACCTGGAGTGTATACAAACATTGTACTTTATATGTCATGGATATTAAATAACTTGAAGCCGGCTCTGGATTAATAAAAGGTGAATGGCATGGGGGTTTCCCTTTTACAGATGACGTGATCAACAATATTTATCTTCTGAAAGTGTGTAGCAGCATCAGAATGTATAATATGGATTGACCGCTTCCGTACAAGTTTTTAAAAACCCTGCTAAAAATTATTGTTAAATATTTGTTGTTTATAAAATTAAATTTTTAATTCTATACACATACAAAAATAATATTTTTACTTGTGATTTTTTTTTGTATTACTATTAAACAAAAACTATTTAAATAATTGTTGTTTATTTATTTTAAATTATCTTGGTATGATCAAAATGTAAATATAGAGATGTTAGAATATATTTAAACGGACACACAATACGGGGGCGTCAGTTCTTCTGGTTATTAATCCCATCTAACAGTTAAACTAGGACACAGGCGACCACTTTTGATCGACCCAGAATTTCATGTGATACCGGTTGGTTGCTAAGTGGGCATGATCTTTACCGCTACGATATGTAAAAATAAAGCAAAATATCCAAAAAAAATTAAAATTTTATTCTAGCCCTAGTTTTTGGAACCTTCTTAAGCCACTATGAGATATGGGTACGTCCTTGGCAATTACTGCTGCTTGACATATCATTTCTCTTTTGGAAACAAATGCAAAACTAATCATAATTTTCAAAATTATCCTGAGGGGATAAATAAACACTGGCGTTTCCAAAATTCAAGTTCATCGGATCATCGCTGATTATTGGTCTACCTTGGGTTAGAATTCCTTTGGTGCCTACCCACGTCTGCCTTCCATAGAACTATAATCTGGTATAGTTATGAGATACATAGTGATCATCCTAATCCTTAAGTCAGGATCTAAGTTAGGATCCGAATCGTATCCTAATAGATATAGCTCTATGTTCCTAAGCACCAGGGTCTACCAGATCTGCCTCTGAACCATATTGGCCCGATCTAATTTGCGATAGATCTTAGATCCTATACACTCAGGAAGGGAGCTTGAGAACATTTATCTTTTTTTAGTGTGATAGGACACGTGGGGGTCTTCATCTATTTTCAATGAAGTACTGATATAGCGGGACCAAGCTCCTATACCGATTGAACGAAATTGATTTTCCCAAACATTTTTTAATTGTATAGGCGCATACTTTGTCAATGTAAGATTTTCTTGTGCCAACAAGTCTAGGACATATCGATTTGGTGAATATCCTGTCGTCCTGAGTGAAATGTAAATTTTGTAAATGGTAATAAAATAATATGAAAATGCACGTCTTTTTGTCTAGAGTTTGTAATCAAAACCTAACCCTGGCATTGTGGCAATTTTAAATATAAAATAATCATTGAATCTTCTACTTGGCGCACAAGTTAAACCAATGAGAGAGACAGAAAAATCAATGTTGGTTCTTCAATAATATATTAATATTGATATTTAAAGGAGCAATGATCATCACAAGCAGTTTACCTTCGCATTGAGCAAGGCAGTACCACTTTCATGGGAATTCAGTAAATTTTCTGAATAAAGTTATCAGTTTGAAGAAATTGGAAAACATGTGCTTGGAAAAAAAAGAACGTATTACTATTTCTTCGTAATAATTATTGTAGACAACTTTGTTAATAAGAATTGTAGAAAACAGAACAGTTCCTCAATTAATTATTGAAGCAAAGGTTTTCCCCTAAAAGATTTTTTTAAATTTTCATTAAAACACGCAATTGTGGTTTTAGCTTCAGGTCTTCTCCTTGCAGTAGCTACGCATAGGGTCTGCAAAATGAATCATACTTTGGAAAACCCTGCAAAAAAAACATTATAAGTAGTATGTACTTAATAACAGTACAAGTTGCGTGGCCTTAGGCTAAACCAGTCTGTTTCCACTGTTGGTTCGATCATAAGTTGGTGACGCTGTCCAGCTTATAACGTGGATTCAAGTGCTTAACTTGTTTACACTATCCACTCGTCAGTAGCATCAGAAGTTGACTATAGTTTAGTATTAGTCTTGGTATTAGTATGGCTATAGATAAACAAACGTTCAGTGTTAAATTCGGCCTACTTGTGATTTGTGTAGGACTAATATCACCAGCAAAAGCGCGTAAGTTTGAAACAGAATTTTTTTTTGAAGCACGCATTTATTAAAAGAAAATTGTGTAAATGCTGCATCACATATTAAAGGAATAGTTTATAACAAAACTTGTTTAGTTGTAAATCAGTATAATTTGTTTAGTAACCTTGATAATGAGTTGTGGTTCTTAGAAGTTCATAATATCTTAAGATTGTTGGTCTATTAAAAGTTTTTAAAAGTTTTTCCCAAAATGCAGTAATCACGTTAGTATTTCCGTCATCGTTAGAAATAGTACCTAGACACTAAATTATTTTTTATAATCACAACGCAGTAATGACATATTTTGTCTAATAATGAATTTTCAAGTAACGTGTTTTTTATCTATGATCAAGCACCACTGAACGTTCTATACAATAACGTAAACCACAACCTTGATAGGAAAACATTTGGAAATTAGGCTTATTCGCACATGGAAACGGCAATGACCGATGCACCTGTAATTCCCCAAGGTTGACAGCTTCATATTCTTCTTTATTCAAAAAACTTTTACTACATAGCAAAAGAATCAAGATTGGAAATATTATAATATTTAATTAAAACTGTTTAATTTTGTTCTTGAATTCAATGTGTAATAAAAAGATAATAAAACTGTATCTACTAATTGCAGAATATATAATGTAGGTAGGTCTCGGTGTCAAGGAACATTTTTTTTGGGCAAATTTCCGGGCAACAGTTTAAAAACTGAATATATATTAGGACACTACAAGTTAAAGTTCATTTTTGATTCGTTTTTACATCTGAAAATATTCTAAAAACTATATATCAACCCCCAGAAAGACAATGATGATAGGTCAAAGTTTTTTCAAAAACAAATTTCAGTCTACGTTAAAGAGTGACCGCTTACGCACCCGATAAGACATTGTATTTAGATCAAAATTTTCGTAGTGCGTTTATTTCTTGGAATCAAAGTTTCGGAAGGAGAAGTAGGCGAATTTTACTTAAATATTATTTTAAAAAAAGTTATAAATATGGAACAAATTCCGTGAAACATGAAGTTATGCATCGTAGCCGTGGGTAGGTGTAGTTTTATTATTGTTTTACTGCACCATGCAGAAATAACTGTTTGGAAAACCTAAAAATCAATTTAAACGTAAAAGTAAGGATCTTTTAAAGTATGTATCTTTTAAGTTACTGTACCTACTCCAGTATACATGAACATCTGAAGAATATAAAAGGATATAAAATGAAATAAAACAAAAGTCCGGTTATTCAGTTGGACAACGAAAAACAAGTACAAAAGTCGTTTTCTGAGATGCCAGTCAGTATGTGGAGGGGTGACGAGACAACGGCTGCTATTTTCATAAATTTTGAGTTTTAAAACTTCAAAGGCATGTTTAAAAGTTGAAAAAACGACCTTCTAAATATGTTAATAAATTCAGTATTAATAATGTTACAAAATCAACAATCGACTTCTTTACTGTTAGGGGTGCAACTTAAATAAAGACATTACGTTTCGCCAAATTAAAATTAATTTTCTAATTTAAATTTTTTTTTTCAATATCACAAAGCAAAATTTCTCAGTCTACCTTATTCATATTCTCTATGGTCCGTTAAATTCGATAACGATTGGAATAATTTACTAAGTGCGTACTAATTTTCATGGGAATTCTACTATTCTATTATTCTTTTAACTGGAATTTTCTAATGTGCTCTAATATTAATTTCATCGTCACAATTAAACAGGAAAATTGCGTATTTTAATTCTAAACGCGAATGGATTTTTTAATTTTCAAAAACTCTTAGTTTTTCATAATACTATGTTGTGCTAATCCAAATACTTTATTTCTTATTAGACTGCTCTGGTATCACTTTATCAATATGGAAATGCAAATATTATGTGGAGTAAACTGATACTGAAACCAGTTCTCTTCTTCTACCGAAATCTATATTCACAATAACCTTAACGTCTTCTACTAATAGTTAACTTTCAGGGGCGTTGTAAAAATAATTTTTTTTTGGCTATTTCGTACAGTAACAGTGTCTTATCGAAATGAATTTTCTTGATTGATTTAACCATTGATTTAACTTAGATAAGAATAACTGAACTATCTAAAACCTACTTGCGGAGGCTCATAACAGTCATAACATATATTTGCTGGGTTCTAAATTTATACGTAATTACGCAATTATACGTAAGGTATACATTTCCTACAGGAGTAGTATATTTTGTATCATCTTTGGATATCTATCTACATTCCCTTTCTAGGGAACGGTTTTTCAATTCAGGTTTAATCTCTGGTTCAGCTAACCCAAGAGTAATTGCCATAGATACTAACAATTGTATCCATGGCAATGAATCTTGGTTTAGCTGAACCGGGGTTTACACCAGAACTAAAAATTGGCCCTAAAAGGCTTAATTTTTATTCAGTGTTACGGACGAACCCTCCGACATTGGTAATATATCACGAATGATTAAATTTGTAGACTTGGTCGGTCTTACATTAATATTGGTATTCTCCACATCCTTAGAATTTTTCATAACATGTTGATTCCTCTAAATTTAAATATTTTTGCTTGTATACTACTATTTAGTATTTCCATATCATTTCAAAAGTGGAGATATTTTGAAAATCGTAAGGGACACACATTAGCTGCACATTTTCTGTAATTTAAGCGCCGCGCCGCGACGTTCACGGTGCCTATATACCATTTACATAATATTACCTGGGAAACCCTGTACATTTATCACAATTCCTAACAGTTCATGGATTTCTTTAAGAAATCATGGTATCTATCCGTTACAGGTACCAGGTTATACCCACCCAGCCATCTATCTTCATCACATTTCGAACAAATAAATTCTACTGCTATATCTTCTTTCCAGGGTCCATTACTCCGAATGATATAACATAATACGAAATACTAATGTTTTTATAATTAATTCCTTTGTATTATTGGAAATGCCGTCTCTGTCATTTTTTAGACCAACTCTAACACATTATTTAAACCCGCGTGATATCTTTGAAATTAATGCTCGTTATATTAGCTAATTGTTTATCAAAACTAACAATGATAATTATTTCCAGAATGGTTCGTTGACGACGATGGATGTAGAACCCCATTCAGAGGGGTAGGAACATGTCTAGCAATTAAAGATTGTCAGCCTATGGTAGATTTCATTCAACAATCATCACCTTTGACACAAGCTACTATAGACCTATTACAACGTTATCAATGCGGGTTTCAAGGCAATTCTGTTAAAGTATGCTGTCCAGACGGTCCAATTATGACAGGAAAGAAGGGTCCTCCAGATGTTACGAATCATAAGAACTTAAACCTTTTGCCCTTCGAATGTGGATTGCAAAGTTCGAAACCACGCATAACTGGTGGCAATAAAACAGCACTTTTTGAATTTCCATGGATGGCACTTTTATCCTATGAAACAGGTAGCTCACATGTGTAAATAAAACATTATACGATATTAATTTTGTATTGTATTTAGGAAGAGGTCCAGATTTTCGATGTGGTGGTTCAATCATTAATAATATGTATATTCTAACAGCTGCGCATTGTATAACAAATCTTAAGAATCTTAAACTGTAAGTAAAGAAATTTATAATTTGATTCAACTCGTTTTACACACGATTTTTCAGAATTGGTGTTCGAGTTGGTGAATACAACATTTCTTCGACAGAGGACTGTGAACAAGAACCACATGGAGATAAATATTGTGCACCCCCTGTACAAGATCTTGGCATAGCAGAAATTATTTCACATCCTATGTATAACACCACAACATTTACTGATGATATTGGATTGATTCGTGTATCCTCTCCAATCAACACCGATGTTGGTAAGAATATTTTTTGAAACTTTAGATACATTTTTAATTTTGATTTAATTTTCAGAAAGTGTTAAGGCAGTTTGTCTTCCAGTAACAAAAGAATTGAGGACAAAGAATTTCATTAATATGAAACTTACGGTAACAGGATGGGGTGCTACTGAAACAGGTATTAGTTTTACGGAATTATCGAAATTCTTAATAACATTGTTTTTTGTTAAGGTCGAAGAAGTCCGGATTTGCTAAAAGTTGAGATTCCCGTAACAACGGAAGAAAATTGTCGTAAAGCATATGCGAAATCACCTGCTGTATTAACGAATAGGCAATTATGTGCTGGCGGTCAGAATAAAAGTGATTCTTGTGGTGGTGATAGTGGAGGCCCTTTGCAAACATCACTCTTCCACAACAACGATGTTAGAAATGTACAGTTTGGAGTTGTTTCATTTGGGCCTCGATTCTGTGGACAAGAAGGATTTCCAGGGGTATACACACGAACAGAATATTATTTGGATTGGATTTTAGACAATATGAAACCTTAAGGTTGACGGCACTGAAGAGGTGTCTAACCGAAGACTGCAGAATACAAAACATTACAATTTCATACATAGCTTAAACATCCTTGTGATTTTTAATACATTTTATAATAATTATGATTTTATATATTGATAATATTAATACATATTAAAATTAATAACACTCACTTTTTTTTACTTTCATGTTATAGGTACTATATACGCAACCAATTTAGATATAACTCCTCCCATGATCACCATTCAAATTCTACAAATTTTGCGCAGTTTTAGCACAGGCTGAAAAATCTTAAAGTTTCAGTTTATTAGGCAGTAGCGCAATATGGTTTTGATATTATTATGGCACACTTTTTAATGTCTATTTCAAATCTTTAATTAAATTTTCTGTAAGTCAACAACTTTTCAAGATATTGACATTAACTTTGTTGTTGCAAAAAGCACTTTTTTTCCTTTCCACTGACATAAGGTTGGTTGAAATAATCTTGAAAAATAGTTTTGTTATAATAGAAAACCTGATTTTTCTACACTAGGCCATGAAAAATATTTTTGCAGTGGGTTTAAATACTTTTTTGAAGATAGCTCTGTTGTTAATAAAGACATACTACCAATAAAACGAACCAGCGGAATGAGGGGAAAAGAGCTCTTTACAGTAGTGGCATGGCCGTCTCTGACGCATAATTGAAAAAGGAAGAAATTGGCTTAAGTATTTAAATTTCAGACTAAAGCAATGTTAATAATATTAATATGTTCTGTTCCCAACAAGTATATTAAACGTTATTACCGATTAACAAATAAACTATTTAACACGAAAGGGGTCAATTAAATTGATCTCAATATTTTTCTAACTAAAACATTTTTTAATGTAGGGTTACAGAAGCGTAAATATTCTATGACCGATATGGTTTCGGCAATAGGCGCCTTGTTACAGAAAGGCGCGAAAATTATTGATCAAGATTTATTTTCCTTATTAAATTCAGGTTGACCTTCTTTTGAATAATATGATTCCTGAACTTCACTTAATTTGCACCTTGGAGTTACAAACTTTATTAGTTTTATTGGAAAATTAAATTGTTATGCAAGGTTGTCCAATCTAGCGTTTGAGAAATTCATACTGAAAGAGGAGTCAATAAAAAATAAATCCTGAAAGAAAATGAATGTTAATGTTTGAAAAGGAAACAATGCTTAGCAACTCCTGAAAATTAAATAATTAATTTGTCCTGAAAAGTAAGTTCTGAAAGAAAAATATGTAATAATTTGTACGTGCTGAAAAAATAATTAAGTCATACTGAAACAAAGATAATAAGTACTAAACTCTGAAAGAAAAATGAATAATTAGTTCATAGCCTCATGGCTTTTTGCTAAATCTGAAAAATAAATAAACAATAATTACCTTGTTCTGAAATCAAAATAATAATTAGTTAAACCTGAAAGCAAATAAATTAGTTCTGAAAGAAAAATAATAATTAGCTGTATCTGGAAAAAATAGTGTGTACTGAAAAGAAATGGAAAAGAGAATAATAAAATTAGTCAGCCCTGATTTGGTACAATGGTACTATTGAACTCATACTTGCCATTAATAATTTTTTTAAGTAGTACAGGTACACTACACTCTTGCACTACACCATCCACGAAACGCGGTCTGAAAAACGGTTGGAAGTATCGCGCAAACCGCACAAAACGCTCGCGAATACGTGTAATTTAAATAATAACCGCATTAACCTTCAGTTCTTTAATGTAAACAAGCTGAAAAATGAAAGCAAATTAATTGGAGACGCCTGAAATAAATAAATGTATTAAGGTAGATTATTGAATTTCTACTTACATAAAGTAAATCATTATGTTACCAAACTGTACCAGCACAAAAACTACCGTAAACAATACGATCGCGAATATACGAGAGTGTACAGCAATTACATACACGAACTTTTAAACGTCGCGACGACGACGACGCGTCGTTCCAGAAAGAACGCAACGCAAACGCTCATGAAAACTGCGTTGGGTATGTAAAATATCCACTAAGCATTCAACAAATGTTTCCCTTTCTAAGTACATAAATAATTTCTCAAATATTATCAAAACAGTAAACTCACATAATGATTCATTATCGGACTCCCGCGCTATCTTCCTTTCAACGTAGGTAGTCGGACCTACCTTAAATGATTTACTGCGTTGTCCTCTTGCGAATATACGAAAAATCCACCCATTTCCCGAATGAAACACTGTCCAAAACAATGTCTATCACTTGCAGTACACTAGGGTACAGTACAGTACAATTCACTACACCACACTTTATAGTACAGTACAGATCACTTCTCACTACACTACACTTCCAATGTGATATAATCCTCCTCCAATGTTGTTCAATAGATATCAGCAGCTCCAGTTAGGCTCTTCAACAGCCCAAGCATATCAAGTGTAGATGAAATTTTCAGATACAGCCCTTGAATACTTCTTAACATCTTAAAATAAAACGTACTATTAAAATCCAAAAAAAAGTACCTACGTACATTTACTGGTTTCTATTATCCAAACAATAGACAACTTACTTACACAAGTTTTTTCAACGAAAAAAGGCCTTATGAAACGAATATTTTATACAATTTTTTCTATTTGAGACATCCTGTATAAATAGTTGCAAAATTATATTTTTATTATTCAAAGTAATTAAATCAGATTTTCTATTAAAATTATTTCAAAACAAAAATTGGTTAAAAAAATATGTAAGTAAACATAAAATTTACTTTCTATTATTTACTACCGGTTTGATAATAAATTTAGTTCTTGATAATGAATAACAGATAAGAACATATTCTGGCGCTTACATTTATATCCCAAAAGTATTTCAGAACAAGGTGATTCATTTTGTCGCCGTTCAATGAAGTTATATGATCAAATTGTATCTGTCTAAACATGCTTTTCTTCTAAAGTGTAAAGAATTCTCGACTGTTCAATGTTTAATTATTTTCATCAAAATTTCTAAAACTGCTGCAAAATATTACAGCCCACACCATTAAATCTGAATTGATCGATTTATTTTGGGTTATCAATACCTACTAATAAAAATAAAATTATTAATCTTAGTCTTACCATAAATAAAACATCGATGTTGCAAACGTAAAGGCGCGTCCACACTAGTAAAAATATACCTTGTGTGTTGAATGTAGAATTCGGCACAAATATTTGCGCCGCAAAGGCGCTGCAATCGCTGCATAAATATTTACGCCGTGCGCCGTGCGTTCGCGCTCAACACGTGTGTGATGGTTTGTTATTATTAATTTTTGAAATGATCCGTACCTACTTTCATCCAAGGATAGTACATTCAATAATCTGCTGCAACCATTCTGTTTTTTATTTTGATACAGATGTTTAATCCAATAGCGTCTGTTTTTTTTAAATTTCTTTTTTCTTCATAATAAGATGATGCATAACAATGAAAGCAGCACATTTCCTTTTCATTATTATTAATGTATCAGACATGTTTTAGCGGTTACCTACCTACTTGGGTTAACAAAGTATGATTTAAATTAACTCCCACTGACAAAATACGCCACAATCACAGGGTTCACAAAAAATACGTCCACACTAGAACGACGTTGCAGCGCAAATCTCTTTGATGTATTGACAAAAACCGACAAGGAATGGATCGCGTGTGTTGAATTTGGCGAAAAGTTTTGCGTGCGTTCGGATGCGGCGAACACGTCTACATTTGCGTAAATTTGTAACTCACACACAAATTTGTGGCGAATGAAACATACAACGCATATTTTTACTAATGTGGACGCGCCTTAAGACGAAATTCTGTTTTCACTGTAGATTTACAGGGGTCCATGGATTGGAAGCAAGGATTTTCATCCTTTTTGAATTGTGTTCTAAATAATAAAAGAAAAAATAGTTAATTACATTCATTATTATATTAAAGTTACAATAATTATTTACTTGTTTCTGAAGTTAGTTTACTGTGGTACCTATAAGCTGATTACCTAAACATTAAACAAATACAAATTGATAAATACCTGCTTAATATGTACAAAACTAATTTGTTAATTCAGCAATGAAAATAAGAGCCCATCTGTACAGCAACCCTCTCTAAAAATACTGGAATAAATAAAATTGGTCATAGAATTCAGTCAAAAGGTATCAACCAATAACAAAAACTTGTAGTAGGTATGCGTTAAAACGTATACCATGCTTATCATGCAGCTGGTTTGATTTCTCGCTCTTTCCCCTTCTCTGTCTCTGTAATTCTTATCAATTTAACAAGACACACATTTTAATAAATGTATCATACAAAGGTATTTATTCTTAACAATTGAAAGTGTTTTAAAACTAAAAATACATCAGTAGGTATTTCTAAATAATGGAGTTTATTTTATATTCAGATTTTTAATTTTTATTGTCGACATTCATTTGAGTATTTACTTCATTTCTGTGGAATTTATTAAGTTTAATTTTTGTTTTTTATATAGATTGTGCGAAACGTATTAAAATATGAATAGCGAGATAAAGATACGAACATACTTTTCCATGCATAAAAGTATCCGAAAGTTCTTTACTAACATTTGGTAAACACATCTATCACAACGATCAGGAACTCACGGTTTTGATATCTTATTATAAAGTTTGATTCGGAATGAAACGAAACCATACCGTACCTATACAGGGTGATTTCTAACGTACGGAGGAAACTGAAAGGGCAAGTAGAGGGGACCAAAACATAGTTTTTTTTACAATAAACTTTTGATCAAAATGGAATAACAAGAAAGTTACAACAGCTTAAAGTTCTTATAAACTTGAGGACTTTTTTAATGAAGCACGGTAATTATTTACGTTTTGAATTCAACTTTTGTATATTTGTAAGTTAATTAAACAAAATTTAGTAAAAATTTTTATAAGACGAAAGTTATGGCTATTTAAAGTGTTCTTTAAAATATTCAGTTATAGGTGCTTGTTTATTGACAACCGCTGATTTACATTATCTGATCATGTAGGTAAGTCAAAATTACAGGAGCAATTTATCAGATTGTGTGAGAAGTGTTTCTGATGTAAAAGCGAATAAAATAAGCTCAGCGGCACTCACAACGTGGGCGTTAAATTATAAGAACTTTAAATTGCTGTAACTTTCTTGTTATTCAATTTTGATCAAAAGTTTATTGTAAAAAAAACTATGTTTTGGTCCCCTCTACTTGTCCTTTCAGTTTCCTCCGTACGTTAGAAATCACCCTGTATAATCATAATGGATAGTCGTCAATAAACGTCTACCCCTCGGAGATTCTTCCTATTACCTACATAGGGTCTACATAGTATAATTTCTTATCTCTAACTAAAGGAAATTACGAAGGCGTAAGAGGACAATCCATGATGTAAAAATACAATGTTTATCGATATAAATGTTAAACTTTGGTTTGACTATAGTCAAATAATAATGTAAGAAGTTCAAGTTCAACAACTTCTGATATTAGCAATACAACTAAACAAAAATTGTGCTACTTAAGAGTACTCTTTTTAATCCAAAAACAATATTGGATAGAAATTTTTTCAGAGACAAACTTTGAAACTCTGTTTAAGTAGCTACCTTGACTGTCTCTTTATAACTTCATAGGCAGGGTTAGTGTTCTCATTGTAGCAGTATTATGGTAGTATCTAAAATTGTAAGTTTAACTGATTTTGGTTTCTGTTGTCTTGTTATTGTTTTGATTTATCCTATCTAAAAATAGGCCGTCATTGTTAGTAATAGTTATCTATGGTGAGAGTGACCAGAAGGTGGTCAGCTTCAGCTGGCTGATGGTGACTTGCAGGTCTACCTATAAACCTATTATTATGATTGTTGAGTTGAAATGTCTGGTGGCATGGCTGACCTTGGTGTGCGGATGGACTAAAAGCGTGTTTTGGAACTCTCACTCTCCCCTGGCATGA
The DNA here is from genome assembly GCA_963082805.1 of Hemicrepidius hirtus. NCBI lineage: Eukaryota > Metazoa > Arthropoda > Insecta > Coleoptera > Elateridae > Hemicrepidius > Hemicrepidius hirtus. Next base: position 36,425,397 of record OY720160.1, on the reverse strand, counting down.
AGGGTTGAGGCGGCTTCCTACCATTTTTGAACCAGCAGAAAGGAATATAGTGAACTCTTTCGTGGAATATGTAGATGCACCAGAAGATTTGCCATGAATGGTGCTTGTTAGGCTAATAACTAGATCCCGGAAGTTCAGGGACTAAAAAATACGAATTTGAAAGTAGTAGACACTTAGGCGCTAGGCCTGGTATTACCATCTCGATTTAAACCACAAACTGAAGTTTAACTTCGGATTTCCCCAAGATTTGTTCTAAAGTTTAACTGAGACGCTGAGATTGTAATTCCCGGGCTTAAAATGAAAAAAAAAACATTATTTTACTGGATTCACAAAGGCAGAGCACAAATCAAAATAAAATTCCGATTCGCGGTTAGAAATGTTTGTGAAATTTATCAAAAGCGTAGTTTTCGGTGCTCTAATTTTTTCTATTACCCCTTTTTTGTAGTTATTCGCTGCTAGTATTGTGTCACAAAGGGGTTAGTTTGGTTTATTCTGTTTCCTGCGATGAAATAGCCGCGTTTAAAAGTGCATCCAAACGTCTCCTCAAACGTCCTAGACTCGGGGAAAGTTGGGAAGTTCTTATTTTAATCTATAAATGGTTAACTTGGTCATGGTCTCATGGAGGATCTGGCTTGGAGAATCAAATTTCCATAATGTACACATTTCTGCTTCTTTTGTGGAGTAAGTCTATTCCAGACCCGAAGAAAGGTGATACTGTTTCCAAACCAAATAGTTTTACTTTCCCATAAATCTCTTTAGGTAGGTACCTATTCTACAGTCATAACCATTTGTTATAATGCCAATAAAACCGAAAAGGTGTAAGTTAATGTTTTGTGGGTTAGATTTAGATACATCTAGAAAGAATCGCGCGCGAATGTGTCCTTTGAATTCAACAACGAAATAATAAAATTATATGCTACTAAAGTAGTAATAATTTTGATTACACGTTTCTACTTGTTTGTGTTTCTCTAAAACCGTACTATGTGTATTTTTTGTGTTGCAGAATCAATTCTTGCTTTTTGTTGAACTCCACTTACAAAAATGATACTGATTCGTTGTTTCAGAGATTTTTAAACCTAAATAAGAAAAAATGTGAAATTTTACAGCTCCTTTAAAACGGAAATTTTACTTACCTATTTCCATTTACTTCCAGGAATTTTTCGGTGCTTCCTTATTTCCGCCGAAAATTCAAAGTAAAAATGTTGATAAGATAATGATAAAATTAAAATTGAATATAAAACTCGGTATACTCGGTCTTTAAAAATAAGTCTGTAGCATTAATTTCGCAAGAATACTGGTTCTATTCCCACTTGCCCCCTAGTCATCTCGTCATCTCTGACGTCGATATCACATTGTGATTAGTATATCTCCCTTCTTTTAAAATAGCGAAATATTAACTGGTCAGTGGTACAATAACTTTACAACTTCACTGACCAACCGCAGATAGCAATAACATGGCCTCAGATAAACAACAAATATTTAATTGTGCGAAATTTTATTTAATTGTGATTTGTATGGAACTAATTACTTTAACACATGCACGTAAGTAAAATTATTTTGATTCTTGTAAGTTTTCAGTCAAGATGAGAACAAACATATTTTTTGGTTATGCAAACAAGACCTTGTTTGTTTGCTATTTAATTGTCTTCAGACACTGTTTACTGCACGCTATATTGATAATATTTAATATTTTTTAAAAATAAATTCAGATTAATTTTATTCATTCATACACCAAAATAGTAAGCGCACAATAAATGTTTATTGTTAATTATTAGAATAACATGCTTGCTACCCGTAGAAGTTAATTTTAGGAACATGAACAATAATTCGTAAAATTAAGCTCGTTGACCCAACGCGGAAATAACATTAAATGGATGGATGCATTTGTAATTCCCCTTTATTATTTTTTTGTATTGTTGTCAGTTTGTTAATTTCTTACTTGTAACTAAATAAAATTCCCAAGACGTGACAGGAAAATCCAAGATGTAGAAATATCAGGTTTATCAAAAATTGTTAAACTTTGCTTTGATGTGGTTATCTCCTTGAATTTCTTTTCATACTTATCTTGAGAAAGAACATTGAAGAAGTGAACACATGATATGGTAGTGGTAAACAAAAATGATACTATAGCTAGAAGTTCCATATATTTTTATTGGAATTAAAAAAAATATATTGGATAGAAATCTTGATACTACAATACCTAGTATCATCGAGCATCTTATATTGAAAATTATTTTCAGAATGGGCCATAGATGACGATGGATGTAGAACACCAGACAGGGGTGTAGGATCATGTATTCCAATAAAAGAATGTAAACCGATAATTGATTTCATCCAAAGTTCTGTCCCACTAACCCCTAGCGCCATCGAGATGGTACAACGCTATCAGTGCGGAGTTATCAACAATTCAGTTAAAGTATGTTGCCCAAATAAGCCAATTGTATTGCCAACAATGCCACCAATGCCAACAATGCCAACAACGGTAATAGTCAAACAACCTACAATGAATGACGAACCACCAGATGTTACCAATCATAAGAATGTAAATCTTCTACCTTTTGAATGTGGATTGCAATTTGGGGTGCCACGTATAACAGGTGGAAATAAAACAGTTCTTTTTGAGTTTCCTTGGATGGCGTTATTATCTTACGATACAGGTAAATACTGAAATCCATAAATAAAGGAAACGCTCACTTCATAATTTTACAGGAAGGGGTCTAGATTTTCGCTGTGGTGGTACAATTATTAACGAGTGGTACATTTTAACCGCAGCTCATTGCCTTACAAATCTTGCTACACTAAAAATGTAAGTAATTTTTTGTTTGTGTGTGTTCATTGTTAATCATGAAGCTTTCAGAATGGGGGTTCGTATTGGCGAATATAATATCACTTCTGAACGCGACTGCGAAAAAGAACCTCTTGGTGATGAATATTGTGCACCTCCTGTGCAAGATCTTGCCATTGCAGAAATTATTCCACATCCTTTATATAATTCTACATCAATTACGAGTGATATTGGATTGATACGTGTCGCTACACGTATGGACATCACTCTTGGTAAGACGTTTTGTTCCTAATACCAATTTTCATACATAAATTTATTCTGAATTTTCAGATAACGCAAAACCCATCTGTCTTCCAGTAACTAATGAAGTTCGAAATAGGAATTTTAAAGACGCTATACTAACGGTCACGGGCTGGGGTGTTACGGAAACAGGTATACTACATTAACTTGCTGGTACAACGTAATATTTCTATAACTAATTTTTATTTATCTTCAGGACAAAAAAGCGCAGATTTGTTGAAAGTAGACATACCCGTAGCGACGGAAGAAAATTGTCGGAAAGCATATGAGAAATCAGCTGCTGTGATAAATCGTAGACAAATTTGTGCTGGAGGTCGAAATAAAAGTGATTCTTGCGGTGGTGATAGTGGAGGCCCTTTGCAATCGTCGCTTGTCTATAACGATGACATTAGATATGTCCAGTTTGGTGTCGTGTCATTTGGGCCCCGGTTTTGTGGCCAAGAAGGGTTTCCAGGAGTATATACTAGAGTAGATTATTATATGGATTGGATTTTAGACAATATGAAATCTTAAATAGTTTAAAATTGTTGAGTAGACAATACTTGTATTTATTGTGGTATTACTTATAGTTTGTGAAAGAAACTGTGAAATCCAAGCTTCAAGCTTTTCCCTATGGCTATGATTATGATAATATCAAATACATTTAAATTTTAGGGTAACAAACCGTAAATTGTCAATATAATAAGATTATAACGCTCTTCTGAAGCGTTTCTAATTTTTTTTAACGAAGTGACGTCAAAATTTTACAACCTTCCTATTCTTGAAAAACCCAGAAAATGTAAAGTAATTAATAGTTTGTTACTCCTGAATGTAATATGTTGTGTAACTTAAAAACTAAAGAAGTGATGTTAGTTAGTAGAAATTTTTGTAACTTTATTGTAAAAGCTACACTGCTGCACCAATGTATACTACTATAAGTTTTATATTAAATTTTTAATAATTGCTAAATGTTTCTTAAATCTTCTTCCAGAAATATATGGTTTTTGGCGTTTATACAAATATTTTCAACCATTTGTTTAGAGGGCGGTGTGACCATGTCTGATTTCCGTTCTATGCATTAAAAACTATGGTCGTGGGTTTCGTCCCTAACACAACTTCTTCGGAATAAGACCTCGCTTCTAAAATGCCTTTTACGGATAACATTATGTTAAGTGCCGCCGATTATCAAATTTTAGTAATTATGTCTTGAAAAGGGTAGGTTCCTAAATCCTAAACGTATAATTTGTATGAACAAAATATTACAGGGCGTTCGTGTTCATGTGTTGGGATTCCTCAGCATCCACATGTAGAAGTCTTGCATTATCACACGGTCCCGGCGGCGCACAGAACCTAAAATCGTCGCCGTCATACCTAGGCCATACAGGTTGTATTCCTAACTTCCACGAACTCTCTGCGAAAGTCTGAGTCCATGAGATAGTAAAAGACTTCTACATTGAAGTGATTGTTGAAGGTATGGAAGGTGGGATGTAGTCGATCTGTGTAGTCGATCATCACCATTAGAACAGGAATTTTAGTGAGTGCCGCATCTAAGATGCGAGTATGCCTACCACCCTTCCCTACAGTAGGTATGCCGCAGCCTTAGAGAAGTCCTTGTTCCAAGTTCCTCCATGAAAAGATCAAATAGAGGGATGCATAGGACAACCACTAATGCTGCCGTGAGGGTTGAGTGTAGCTATAGCACTAATGGAACAGAGACAGGCAAGTCGTCGCACATGTCCTTAGTTTACTGGCCGCTGTATCGTCCGCTTACAAATTCAAAACAACTTTGAATATTTTTTTAATCTCTTCCATTATCTCAATGTGCCTATTGCAGATGGTGTCTGTAGGTCAGGTGACGTTCAGAATGGTTCCTGGATATTTGATCTTTTCCATCAATTAAAGCTTTGTATCAAAGAAGAAAGTTTCCTCTTGCTCAGTTTCCTTTTCTCGTTAAATATGTTAGAGATGATTAGACGAAAGTTTATCTAGTTTGCAACAATAATTCTTCACTGTTTAGTATATCTACAACATTTAGCTGTTAGACCATGGGACAGAGACAACGCCCGTATGCAAAAAACGGAATTGGTGTCGCCTTTAAAGTGTCACCAAATAATATGTTCTGTGGTATCATAGTCATCGTTGATGGAGACTGTGAAGTCCTTGCTTTTGAACATGGTCTTTGCTCACTTGCACAGTGTACAGTACCACCAAAGAAGAATTGGTGTAAAAATACATAAGTGGAACTTTTTGATGAAGATATCTAAATACTTCCAATAAGTATTTATATCTTACGTTAGAATTCCATGTACCTACACCGATTATACAAATATTATCATAATTATGTTAAAATTGTAATATGTATCACTATTCACAGATTTAAGATATAAATGGTTTTTTGGTTTTATATTCTAGTTTTATAAAGCAAAATGTAGGAAATCAATTTTGAACTATTCACCAAACTAGAAAGCACTCAGCTTGGAAACTTTTCTGGCACCCAAATAAATTATAGATTTCATTGACAGAATCTCTGTTGTGTAATCAAGAGGTCACGTAAACATTTATTTTAAAAATAAATAATTGAAAACATTCATATGAAATTTAGTTGCATGTTTATTACGCGAACAAGACTAAGTATAATTTTATCATTTCTGCAAAAAGTAATTTTTGATAAGATAATAAATAGATGGAATATAAAATTTTGATACATAAGTAGTTTTAATTTAATGCGCTGTCGTGGTACAGGCAGTATTTACCATTAGGTACTCGGGATTTTCCCCACTTTTTGATATTACATTACGAATGACGCGTCTTTATCATCACAAAGATTGCACTCAGTATCTGCTCAACTGTCAGTAGTTGAATAAATTTTAGTTCGACTATGGTTTTGATTAAAGAATCTAAATATCTTCTGGAACTGGTGATATTTGTGTGGTTAATAACGTTATCAAAAGGGCGTAAGTAATATTTGCATGATTTAAACTTTCAAATGTTGTATGTTTATATTAATACCAAAGAATTGATTAATACTCCCCCTCAGGGGGAGGCAGTAAGGCCGTACCCTACCTTAAAATTTTGGCAATAGCGTTTGCGCGGCTGGTGTGGTATAGTATAATAAATAATGTGAGCGACAAAAAAACTACCTCCATCTTATTACGAGCGTCTCTTTTAGACACACATTTTTCAGTTGGATTTCCATTGTCATTTTACCATAGATTTTCGTAGAAACCAACAAAACACAACATTATTATTGAATTAACCTTACCACTTAAAAATAAACATTATTTTTAGTATGAAATTTCAAACTTTACTTTCAGAATGGGGAATAGATGACCATGGGTGTGTAACACCAGATGGTGGCAGCGGCTCATGTATTCCAAAAACGGAATGTCAACACGTCATTGATCCGTCCATGGACTATAATTGTGGTGTTACAAAAAATTCCGTAAAAATATGTTGTCCTAATGCCCCCACTGCAAAAGAAAAGATAACCGTCAAACTTCCTACGCGAATTGAAGTACCTTCAAGTGATTTCTGCGTAACTCCAGACGACAGGGCAGGAACGTGTATTCCAATCAGAGAATGCAAACCTATTACAGATTTTATCCAATCTTATTCTCCTTTGTCAACAAACGATGTTAAAAGGATAACAAGTTATCAGTGTGGACATATAACAAGTTCCGTGAACGTATGTTGTCCTGAGAGTCCAATTGTAATGGAAATAGTAACCCAAAAACCACCTGATAATACCTGCCAAACTCCAGATAATAATGCAGGACTGTGTATTCCAGTCAAAGAATGTATACCTATGACAGATTTTATTCATAATTCTTGGCCGTTAACACAAGATACAGTGGAAATATTACAGGGGTATCAGTGTGGAAGTAATACAAAGTCAACTAATGTCTGTTGCCCAGAAAATCCAATTACAATTGCAAAAGTAACAACAGAACCAGTTGCAACAACTGAGCCACCATCCAAAAATGAATGTAAAACACCCGACAAAAATATTGGGTTGTGTGTTGCAATCAAAGAATGCAAACCTATTGTAGATTTTATTCAAAGATCTGCACCGTTCTCACCAGATGCTGTGAAGACACTACACAGTTATGAGTGTGAAAGTACTACAGATTCGATCAGTGTATGCTGCCCAAATGATACCATGCGAATTGAAACCCTAAACACGAAAACACCTGCAATAGTTATTGGTGAACCACCAGATGTTACTAACCATAGAAATTTAAATCTCCTACCCTACGAGTGTGGTTTGCGACTAGGGGAACCACGTATAGTGGGAGGAAATAAAACAGTTCTCTTTGAATTTCCTTGGATGGCTTTGTTGTCATATGAAACTGGTAAAAATCAAAACACAAAACTAAGGAAAAAAATTTAATTTATTTTTTCAGGAAAAGGACGAAAGTTTCTTTGTGGTGGTACGATTATTAACGAGAGATATATTTTAACAGCAGCTCATTGTCTTACAAACCTTGGTGCTAAAAAACTGTAAGCATAATTTTTCTGTTTGTTTAATTGATTTTAATTTAAGTGCCTAATTCCAGAATCGGTGTACGTGTTGGTGAACACAATATCTCTTCTGAGTTTGATTGCGAAAAATCACCATATGGGGGCGAGGAGTATTGTGCACCTCCTGTACAAGATATTGCAATCGAAGATATTATTCCACATCCTGAATATAATTTTACATCGATTACTACCGATATTGGATTAATACGTTTAGCATCGGCTATAGACGTCAATGTTGGTAAGACTTTCTTCTGTTACAAACTTTATTATGTTTTCATGATTTTTATTTTCTTATGATTCAGATAATGCAAAACCAGTTTGTCTTCCAATAACGCAGGCCCTCAGAACTAAAAACTTCCTCAATAGTAGTCTAACCGTTACAGGATGGGGTAACACAGAAGCAGGTATGATATATTTTGGTTTCCAGTACTTCGAACCACCAACTTTTTCTTATCTTTAGGTCAAAGAAGTGCGGATTTGCTGAAGGTAAATGTACCGGTAACCACGGAAGAAAACTGTCGGGAAGCATATAAAAAAACACAGGTTCATATAAATAGTAAACAAATCTGCGCTGGAGGTCGAAATAAACAAGATTCTTGCGGTGGTGATAGTGGAGGTCCTTTACAAACAATGCTGGGATACAATAACGATGTTAGATGTGTGCAGTTTGGAGTGGTGTCATTTGGGCCTAAATATTGCGGTCAGTTAGGATTTCCAGGTGTATATACAAGAGTTGAATATTATATGGATTGGATATTAGATAATATGAGACCATAAACGGATTATAAATTTAATAACAAAGACCTAACATTATATTTAAGAACCTAATGTTTCCTTACCCTTAAACTTTTGTAAATTATTAAATACTAAAAAGGCGATATAACTTATTAAGTATGAATCTGTGCCCAAAATGTTGCACTAATGCATACTGTAGCTTTCAATAAATATTTACTACTTATATTATTTTTTATGAATTTTCCTGAAAAACGCTTGCTTTCCCAAGTGGAAAATCAACAAGCCAAATATTAGTAAACATTAAATTATTATAATTAATACTTTTACTTGATAGCAGAAAGGCTAATGTCACGACCTCCTTTTTTTATTTTGTGGTAATAATTAACTGTTAATAAATGAATGCAGTTCTTTAGATAGGTATAATAAATTCTGAATAAATTATAGTATATCAATACAATAAACAATAACAATTAATTGCAGGTTTTCAAATTAATTGTTCTAAAAGTTTAGATAACATGACGTTACACAATCTTGAAGATGTTAACGGAAGATAGAAACATTGACAAGAATGGCGTAACTGTGGTCAACTACGAAATACGGAATAATCTGACGATTTTAAATGAACCTTAAGAGATAGAATGGAAGGTGAGCAATTACGCAAGCAGCGCGATACACAAAATATTAGAAAATTTATAAAAAGCCAAAGGAAAGAGTGGAATGATCATGTCGATAGGATAGACACTGATCGACCAACAATAATTTAAGATATAAACATAAAGCCACAAGAAAAGAGAAGAATTAGACGACCCCTAAAGCGATAGAAGTAAAACTGGAACAGCTGAAACCTCCTGAAAATACAACTACAAACTGCCATTTTAAGCAAAAACGGCCATAGCCTAAGTAAAAGAGAAAGAAGAAGACCATTTAATGTCTATCCTTGGAGGTTCTATTGTTGCCGTAATGGGTAATGTTAACCCACCTTATTATTTACCGTTAAAAAAAATAATTATTTACCTTCACCAAGCTAGACCAAAGATCCTTTAAGAAGTTGGGTAGCAGAAACAAATATTTCCGTATTACACTTACACACATTTTACAGCGGCTGAAAAAAATCAACAATCATTGAATATTGGTACAACCATACACTGCTCCTGTATGGAAACAAACGCGGATCTAGAGAAATTCTGAGGGGGGGTGGTTAATGATCCGGGAAGTACGAAGACCCACCAGGAGATGATGTTAAACGCGAAAAAATTTTGTATAATAATGTTAATACCCCTGGTCTCTGGGGGGGGGATTAACCCTATTAACCCCCCACCGTAGATCCGGGCTTGCATGGAAAGAGCATATCTCTTGAAATTGGCTCAAAGAAGACTGATAAGGACAGGCATAAGGAACTAGTCTTTTCTGCGGATGCGCGAGGTAAAACATAAAACAGAAAATGGGTAACTAACTACAACAATGTTCCTGATATCTGTTTATCCTTGTTGCACTTTCTACAATTTGTATTGTCGTTTCTGTCAACCTTCTTTGAACCATCGGTTATGCAGTGCAGCATAGGAATATGTTTCTTCTATAAAGGGGCAGTGTATGTTCAAAGGGTACAACCCAATGGAGCAGCAAATTTTTTTTATAAAGCGTTAAAGGTTAGTAGGTTCATATGTACCCGTATCTAATGCTTCATCTACGAGGAAAGACAAACAACCCTGGACGCGTTCTATAGACGGATTTGAACCAACAGTGATTGTAGACGCTGCCCTGCACCTCCCTCTGCATGAAATTATTCTACCTCAAAGAAAGGTCTTTTATCTTTGATTTCTTATTCTAAAAAGGGATGTTTATCAAAAACAACGTGGTATAACATTACTTCTGCCAATTTTTCGATTACCCATTTATTAAAACTTCAAATTGTTTGGGGAATAGTAATTTTTTGCTGTTACGTATCTTCACTTTCACAAATTGAAACCTATAGCTGAGATTTTAATGCCATTCTAGTCTTATTTTGCTAACATTAAATATCAAAATCTTGCACTACTTACCTATATTGTCTTTAGAGCCAACGATAAATATATTACGCGAATTCTTGCAAAAACCTGTAACAACGTGTTTCATTATTATGACACATTTACTCATATGGTGCGGTGCAGCTTCCCTCTATATAATAGCGAAGATGGCATTCAGTATGTCCAGAACCAATCAGTTGTTTGATAAATTTGTACCTACTTCAGCTATGGCGTCAATTAAAGTATCAAGATACCTTCTGGTATTTGTATGTTTAATAAAATTTTCAGAAGGGGGTAAGTAATATTTAATATATATTTTAAGAAGGAGAACTGCACTTTATATTTGTTTGTGCATGTTTTAATTCAGGATCAGTGTGTCCTTAAATATATAAGAAATTGTTTGAAATTATAATTCTATAATAACAATAAACTATTTATGTAAATGGAAGTGGTTCAAATTGGTTTCAAAATATCTAAAAGGTAGGTCACGACTTATACATAATGTAATATAATGTCGTACCAAATGGTTACCGAGAGGGTGCTGACATTTCATATCACCCTGATATATTTCATTAATGTTTTGCAATCTATACTATTCAATTTTTCATAACCATAACAAACCACTGCTGCTAAATTTTAATTTGATTAGTAGTTTTCTTTTCATTTTGGATTGTCAAGTACTGATCGTGGTGGACTTAATACGTGGCCTGCACGATCCCCTGAATCTTAATTTTTTGAGACAATTTATTGTAATCCATTCAGTATCGGTAAATAATGTTATAGAGTTGAAGTAAAGAGTGTTGCAGTGTTGTGCAACAATACGCAATATAATTGAAAGGGTGCGGTAGTCAACGTTTCGTCGTATTCTGAAAACCGCGGCTCCACTTTGAACATTTCTTATAATTTTATAAAAAAATAAAAATGGTTTTTTTTATCTTGTTTCTTTGTAATTGTTATGAATGTTAATTTCAGACTGGCGAATAGATGATGATGGATGTGTAACACCAAATGGTGGCATTGGATCGTGTATTCCAAAGGCAGATTGTAAACATGTCACTAACCCATCACGGGAATATTATTGTGGAGTTACAGGAAACTCCGTAAAAATTTGTTGTCCAAATACTGCAACTGAAAAAACAATAACTGAAGTAAGATCATCAAATAATTTCTGTAAAACTCCAGACAACGAACCTGGGAAATGTATTCCAATCAAACAATGCAAAGCTATTACAGATTTTATCCAAACCTATTCCCCTTTGTCGGCGAACGCCGTTAAGCAGATAACCAGTTATCAATGTGAAGTATCAAACTCAGTCAATGTATGTTGCCCAAGAAATGCAATTACAATAAGAACGGAAACAAAGAAACCCCCTGCAGTATCTTCGCTTCCACCCAAAAATGAATGTAGAACTCCAGACAAAAATATTGGAGTGTGTGTTGCAATCAAAGATTGTAAATTTATTACAGATTTTATTCAAAAATTTTCACCTTTGACACCCAACGCCGTGAAGACACTACAAAGTTATCAGTGTGGAAGTAATACAAATTCAGTCAATGTATGCTGCCCAAATAGCCCAGTTGGAAATGGTGCAGCACCAGATGTTACTAACCATAAAAATTTCAATCTCCTTCCTTACGAATGTGGCGTTCGACTAGGAGAACCACGTATCAGTATGGGAAATAAAACAGTTCTCTTTGAATTTCCTTGGATGGCCTTGTTGTCTTATAAAACAGGTAAAAACAAACTGAAATTTAAAAGGAAAAGTATTTCAATTTATTATTTCAGGAAAAAGTTCAACATTTCTTTGTGGAGGTACGATTATTAACGAAAGGTATATTCTAACAGCAGCGCATTGTCTTACAAACCTTGGTTCAAGAAAACTGTAGGTATTGTTTTGTGTTTGTTTAATTGATTATAATAATTTATACGCCTTACAGAATTAGTGTCCGTGTTGGTGAATACAATATCTCTTCTGCGTTTGATTGCGAAAAAGAACCATTTGGGGCTGAGTATTGCGCGCCTCCTGTACAAGATATTGCTATCGAAGAGATTATTCCTCATCCTAAATTTGATGTTGTATCGTTTGCTAGTGATATTGGATTGATACGTTTATCGTCACCTATAAATCTCAGTGTTGGTAAGACTTTTTTGTTGTTGTAATGTTTTCAAGATTATTCTTAATTTTTTTTCTTTTAGATAACGCAAAACCGATCTGTCTGCCAATAACACCTGCGCTCAGAAATAAGAACTTCAAGAATGCTAATCTAATGGTTACGGGATGGGGTGTTACAGAAACAGGTACCTACGTTATATTTGAATTTCTCAACTATTCGTTCAACACACCATAACTTTTACTTTTCTTTAGGTGAAAGAAGTGCGGATTTGTTGAAGGTAGATGTACCAGTAATCACTGAAGAAAACTGCCGGAGAGCTTATAAAAATTCACGGGTTCAGATAGGCAATGAACAAATCTGCGGTGGAGGTATAAATAGAAAAGATGCATGCCTTGGCGACAGTGGAGGTCCTGCACAGACAATACTAGACCATAATAATGATATTAGATCTGTACAGTTTGGAGTGGTATCATTCGGCCCTAAACGTTGCGGACAGATAGGATCTCCAGGAGTATTCACAAGAGTCGAGTATTACATGAATTGGATATTAGATAATATGAGAATATAAAAGTTTATAAATTTCATATCATGCCCAACTTTACCCCCTAACTCGAGTTAGGAGAATAAAGCTGATCATGACCCTATATTTGTGATACCAAATCGTTGACTAGAATTATCATTAGATACGAATTATCCTGAAAAAGTGTTAGTTTCCCGAGTGAGATGCCAGTGAGATAATATTTTAAACAAAATATAAATAGATAGTAAATTATTATTACTAACACTTTTACTTAACTAGCGGATAGGGTAGTGTGACGATCTGGCTATTTATTAAGTATTAATAATATTAGCGATAAATTAAATTATGATTATTTATTGTTGTTACCTAATCATTCTTGTAAGGTAATTGTATTTATTCTACTGAACAGTATTTTTTATATTATTTTATAGTTTTCGTTATGTAGTACTTTACTGATTTTTTTAATATTTTATTTTCGAAATATTAAGTTAATTGTTATAAATAAATACTAAACAATTTTTTTAATTATCGACTTTAATAATTATTTTTATGTAGGTAGTAAACAACTTCAGCGTTCTGGTACCTACTATAAATTGTTTAGCAGGTATGTTTAGATACATTTCTACAGTTTTGAATTATAACTAGATAAGATCAAGATAAGACAATAAACATAATATTATAAAATATTCATGCTTTCAATTTTTTTCTCTACTTATTATCTTAGATGTGATATGACGTTAAAGGACCTTGAAGGTAATAAAACGGAACAAGGTAGACATAATTACATTGTGATCAACTACGAAACCATTAGTGCTTGTTAATACAGATAACAGTTTATTATAGTACCGTGGTTTGAAGGTTTTGAATGAACTCGTTTTAAAATCATTGAGATATCTATAAACATATCTACACGATGTCTGAGATATTTTCAGTTAATATATTAATTTATTGTTATAAGGTCTATAAAAGATAATGTTGTTTGTGGTAACGAGCATTTACAACTCAGTATTGTTACCAGAACTATTTTTATATTAGAAAAGACTGTTTACAAAAAACTTAATTCTTAGTTATCTTTCAACCTTTCGAATATCTGCAGACTGTGAAACGATAATTTGACGTATCACAAACGAATTTTTTTTGTGATATACGGGTGATTTCTAACGTACGGAGGAAACTGAAAGGACAACTAGAGGGGACCAAAACATAGTTTTTTTTACAATAAACTTTTGATCAAAATGGAATAACAAGAAAGTTACAACAGTTTAAAGTTCTTATAAATTTGAACATTTTTTTAATGAAATACGGTAATTACTTACGTTTTGAATTCAACTTTTGTATATTTGTAGGCTAATTAAACAAAATTCAGTAAAAATTTTTATAAGACGAAAGTTATAGCCATTTAAAGTGTTCTTAAAAATATTCAGTTATATGTGTTTGTTTATTGACAACCGCTGATTTACATAATCTGATAATGTAGGTACAGGTTGTCAAGAATAGGAACAGACCTGGAAATCGTACCAATGCCGCCAATAGCGTCCTTATGTCGAGATTTCTAAGGTTGTTCTTATCCTTGTTCCACGGTTGTTCCTATTCTTGACAAGCTGTAAGTCAAAATTTCATCAGCAATTTATCAGATTGTGTGAGAAGTTTTTCTGATGAAAAAGCGAATACAATAAGCTCAGGGGTAGGTACTCAAAACGTGGGTGTTAATTTATAAGAACTTTAAACCACTGTAACTTTCTTGTTATTCGATTTTGATCAAAAGTTTATTGTAAAAAAAACTATATTTTGGTCTCCTCTAATTGTCCTTTCAGTTTCCTCCGTACGTTAGAAATCACCCTGTATATTTATTACTAGATCAACGAACCTCTGTGTTCAGTTCATTATAAACAACTAACTATAATAACTCTTGAGATATTTTGGTAACTCAAAGAAGAAAATAATGGAGACATAACACAAATTGCTCTTAAAAAATAAGTGTTCGTGAATCCTAACCCATTGAGCTCAGCATTAACTGTACCCTTCCCCGCAAAACCAAACAGTTCGAATTGATTAACATATATGAGTTACTGACCTTACCTTATGGGATTTTCTGTATAAATTTACAAAAATGTGTTTGACACAGTTCGCTTGTGCGGAATATTATAAAATCAACGACAAGAGTTCTGTTTTCTGGCAAAAATAATTAAATTGAATACGACATGCTATTATTCCTGCCATACAATCACTAACTCAGAAAATGTTGGTCGAATATGAAAACCCCACTCACAGGATGTACCGGAAATGGAAAGTAAAAGAAAGTCTATTGAACGTATATGAGATCTTACAGCATACATTTCCTCTTCCGAATTTTCTTAAAACTTGTTTCTAGGGAAGTATTTGGACATACCCACGCTTTTCAAATTTATGGTTGTATTTCCAATGATCCATGTACTGCGATTTTAGATAATCTATAATTTTTATAATAATTATTAAAAGCATTTGAAATTAAAAATGGAGTGGATGTGGAATTTCCATGTGGGATTAATAGGCGATGACCTAGTCGCAAGGAAATATCTAACGAGTCTCATCAGGTCTCAGGATAAACATAAAAAATATAAATCAATAAATCAACTCCTATTTTCAGAAGCAGATTATAAAAAAAATTAATGTATGAACAAATAAGATAGAAATTTATTTCTGGATTTGATTCCAAATTAATTTCTTGTTATTATAATTTACAAATCCTTGAAATCTTATCTTAAAGACTTTGAGTCATAAATAATTGTTTTTGGGAAAGTCCAGGGTTTGCAAATATTGTACCTAATATTATTAAGTTTAATCGATTTCTATTTTAAACGTATGTATAAGGAACATTGGCCAGTTAATCACAAAATTACGTCTGCGCTGTTATTATGCCTTGACCTTTTACTCAAGTTTAAAACTTTTTGATTTGGAATACCAGTTGTGCAAACACGTCAAAGAAAGTTAGTTTGTGATGTTAGAGGTCAAAGTAATCGGTGATAGTAACAAGAAATAATAATAAAATGTGAAGAAGTACACTCAAATTCAAATTAAAGCATGAGTGGAGTAACAAGTTTGCATTTCTATAAAAAGAAGTAAATTACGCTTGCGCGCTTTCAAGTAAATTTACTAATCCGGGTTATAAATATAAATACCGGTCGTGGTTAGTGTGTGTTTCCATGTGATTATCAAATTTACAAAATGAAAACAATTGCTTATTTCTTACTCCTTGTTTGGTTATCAGGTAAAATTGTAAATTTATGCGAATGATTTTGGTTAAGATTGTTCAGTGTTGCATGCTAGCTAAAAATTACTTTGGAACTCCTAAGACAAATAATTTGTATTTGGGTATGTTAATTGATATTTAATTGTTCTGTTATTACGAGACGTATTTTACTACAAATAGCATTTACATTATTCATCAACCTTACTATTATTACAACTGTTGTTTACATTTAAATAATAAATGTAATATTGTGTAGTGATTTCCTGAACTGTTTCAGTTTTTGAAAATAATTTTCCTGAATCAGTAGATTTTCTACAATTTTTTGATGTTTATACGCCTAACTTTAATTTTAACCAGGTGGGAGGAGGTATCATCCACTTACAGATAAATTAAATTAAATTTAAAATTCAAAGGCGTCCCAAATAAATCTTAAATTTAACGGACGAAAATTATCTCTCTGTTTACAACCGGAAATTAAATCAAAAAGGCACCAATCAATAAAGAATAAATGCTTAGTTTTTACACCTACAACTGAAAACTCTTATCAGTCTAGATGCCTTTAAGAATTAAATCAGTATCACTTAAATTATTCATGGTTTTAAAAATTTGAAACTAAGACAGAGAATCATCAAGTTTAAATATTTAATCAAGGGTTAAAACATCGATTCATGGTAAATTACAAAAAAGAAGAGAGATATAGTTCGAAATGATAATTGAGCAGGAAAATATTGTAAAATGTACTGGAATATTTAATAAATAAATGTAGAAATAAATTTCAAACACCTCCCCTAATATGTATAAATGAAGGTGGTACAAGACAATGTTTTCCCTCTACCAATGCCTCTACTTATTAGCTGGAGGCATCATTAAAACAACAAATTATTATGGCTTCATCTTATCTGGTGTAAGCTGTGCTCATTTTATAAAGCAATGCATGCAACTTACCAGAAATGTTTAGTGACTACCCCCCAATATTGACTGACGTTACTTTCGCCCCCCTGAATCAATCCAGCACCCACTGGGGTGCGTTAATGCCCACTTTGGGAACCACTGGATTATTGCTAGATTAAAAACCCTTAAGTACCTCCGTATACAAGAACTAAGCTACAAGAAAATAAATAGACCGATGCTGAAAAGTTATATTTTTAAAATATTGTTCCCTGACGCCGCCACCGCGGCGCGTCTACTGGAACAGACATATCTGCATAAATAGGCACCGTGAGATGTTTAAATTTGATTTTGAAGGTTTTTTTAAAACTGTAGTAATTTAAAAAATATTGTTCAACTCTAAAAGCCGGAGATAACTATTTGTTTACATTTGTCTCATAGTTTTTGTCTTGAAATTTTGATACATCTGTGTGTATGGGGGTCTCGTAGGAATACAATCTGTTCTATCCTACCTACTAACGCCTTGGAAGTATTCAGCATTACTCGATGACTTTTTGATATTTCCCTGCTCATATAAATTTGTTTCAATCTTTCTGATAAGCAAGATAATATGCTTCTAAAAACTAAGTAGGTATACGTAGGTACTTTTGGATGTCTATACGAAATAACTCATCGTCATCATCAATACCCATTCTCTATTTCAAACCGAAGACAGTGCCAGCCTTTCAGAAGATACAGCTATATTTTGCATTTGATTATGTTGTCAAAGAAACTGACTAGAAGAATTTTATTGCATCATATTTCCATTTGTTGATTATAGTTGTGTAGATTCACCCACCAGTCTATATTCCTTGAAAAAATACTTTGTAGTCTTTAGCAACATATTACGGTATTTATTGCGGTTTGGATAAACTGAATGATGTTTTTTTGCTTCTGAATTTCCTGTGACTGACATGGTACCACCGCAGGTATCATTTTTAAGGATGCTATTGACTCAGATGTTGTCAATTAAATTAATGCAATTTGCATTTAAATGAAAAGTCCATAGAGTATTAATTAGTAATAGGTACCTACTACATTTTACGCAATTTTGCTAGATTGTAAATACCAACAGATAAAAATCAGTCCAGTCCACAATGACTAATATAGCTACTGCTTAATATTTAATATTATGCAATTTTATATTATATTTTCTTCTAACGAAACGTAACTTCACAACAAATCAGGCATTTCCGACAAAACTTCAACAAAGAGCAACTAACGCTGGGTCTCCATAGATCAGCCCTTGTGTTGTGTAGGGTTGTACAATAGCTTATAGATACCTATTTTGTGTTTGAAAATTGATAATCGACTTCGTTCCCACATTGGAAGGAGTATGCTGCATTACATTACCTATATTTAAAGGAACATTCAGTCTCCACTAAAATAACAGTTTGTAGTTGACGATGCTTCCCCATCCTAGAACTTAATTTTTTTACAAACAAGTAACAACGAATCATAGACGAACCTTTTGGAAATAATTTGTACACTATTTCCAAATTTATTCATATTGTAATATTTTTTCATAACAGTTCGTAATAATTTAATGACAGGCAGTATAGGTATCATGTCGCCTTAATAATTTTATTACACCTTGCTTCTCGCAGGACCTGTCGTCAACAATATTTTTAAAAGAAACACCATAATAATTGATTTCCTAGTCAAAAGTCATGTTGTTTAAAGACATCGTAAATAAATTATTTTCGAAATTTCTAAAAAAGTTTACTAAATAATAACACCCAGTAGTGTTTGTCTTGCTCCTCAGTACCTAGTTATATACTTAACAGAAAGACATTTTCTATTTATGCATTACGCTAGTTGCCAATATCCACAGTTCTGTGTTAAAAATTCGTAAAGAGATAAGAATTTGACACTGAAACGAAATTTACTGCTGTTGGGGGTGTAGCTTTGTTGTTATGAATGGAATGACCTTATAGTACAATAATAATATTCATTGCCATGCAAATACTTTTCAGTTACTTTACATAACAATTAATCTAATTAACATAACACGTTTATTTGATCTTGTAATGTTAATTAAACTGCATTATTAATTAAAAGAAGAATTTTAATATTAAATTTATTACATGTTGCTGATTTACATTTTTGATTTTATTTATAACACAGATAACAGTGAAGTACAAGGAAACAATACGAAATGCATGTCAAATTATACATGCGTTCCCTTATCCCAGTGTCGCACCAATAATGATAGTGATATCATATATCCTTGCAACGAAAATCAAACCTACATATGTTGTTTACCTGAAAGGGTAATCGATTCAAAATATTCTACCTCAGTTGTTTTAAGAACATCACATTTTCCAAATGTTTGCGGAATTGTTACAAGCGCTGATCGAATCACTGGCGGAGAGATAGCAAGCATCGGCCAGTTTCCATGGATGGCACTTCTTGGTTACAAACGTAAGATTTATAATTACCGTACAAAAATACAAATTTAATTTTAAATGTTTTAGAAGAGGGATTAGATTTCGTTCAGTTTTTGTGTGGAGGTTCGATAATTACGCAAGAATACGTTTTAACAGCTGCCCATTGTATTTCCATTCACCCAAGGCTTAAATTGTAGGTAAATAGATCTGTAAATGTAAACGCAAACACACAAAAAAATCTGTTTTAGATTTGTAATCAGATTTGGGGAATCAAATTTGGAGACTGAAAAAGACTGCGAGACGTCAGGAATTGGTACTCAAATTTGCGCAGATCCATATGTTGACGTTCGTGTGGAAAAAATCCAGCCCCATCAGCAGTACAATAACAAAACACTTGAAAATGATATAGCTTTAGTAAAACTAAAGAAAAAAATTAATTTTACTGGCAAGTTTACTTTTTTATTTTACCTCTCAGTACCGTAAAGTGAGTATATACGGAACTGCAGGGGTTATACAGAACGGAGCGTACAAATTTTAAATTTCCCGCAATATATTTGCGACTGTGAGATATTTAAATACTGATAGTCGTCATATGCGCAGTTGGAGCATTTTGTAGTTTGTGTATGCTAGTGATAAGTGCTTAAACGTAACGGTAAGTTTGTTATAAATTTTTATAAAAACCATCGAAAATGTACATAATAAAGAATGCAAAGTAGTCTCATCTGTAACTCTTTTCACGATCAAGATAGATTATGGCCGCAATGGAACTTAGTTTAGAACCTAACCTCTAATATATATATACACTTTTGTTTATTTTTTTAACCTATCATAAAAGCAAAAAAACAATCGTTTTCAAACAATCACAATTTTCAGGACTATACGGAACGATGCCACGAAAACATAAGCATGTTCTGGGAACATCGTTTCGAAGAAACTACGCTGAAGAAAACATGGAATTGGCTTTGGAAGCTGTTGTAGACAATAATATGTCATTTGGGCAAGCTGCCGAACGTTTTAACGTGCCAAAAACTACCCTATACAATAAATATAGGGGCACATATGCATCGGATAGGCTAGGAAAACCACCTGTTTTAAGTGTCATTGAAGAAAAAAAAATTGCTAGCGCAATGATATCGGCAGCAAATTATGGATATCCGTTTGTAAAGCAAGACATTCAAGAATTTGTACAACTTTACTTGAATCGCAAAGGTGTTATTATACAATGTTTTACTGACAATATGCCAGGTGATGAATGGATAAAAGCTTTTATGAATCGGAATCCTGAATTAAGCCAACGAAATTCGGAAAACATAAAACGTGCGCGAGCAGAAGTGACTCCTGACATGATGAATGCATATTTTGATGAGCTGCAGGTGACTATGAATGATGTTCCGCCAGAGAATGTGGTTAACTATGATGAAACCAACGTCACCGATGATCCTGGCAAACAAAAAGTTTACATTAAGAGAGGGAACAAACATGCGAGAAGAATTTTGGATAACTCTAAGTCATCAACTTCAATTATGTTTGCCGCTACTGGAGATGGGAAATTACTAAATTTATACGTCGTATATAAGGCGAAAAATCTGTACCCAGAGTGGGTAGAAGGAGGACCAACCGGCTGCTTTTATAATCGTTCTACAAATGGATGGTTTGATGGGGCCATATATGAAGATTGGTTTTTTAAAGTTGCCCTTGGCTATTTCAGGGACAAAGAGGGAAAAAAAGTTATTGTTGGTGATAATCTTCAAAGCCATTTATCGGAAAGGGTGATCAGAGAATGTGAAGCACATAATATTGCTTTTGTGTTTTTGCCACCCAATAGCACCCATATCACCCAACCATTGGATGTTTCCGTATTCCGTCCGGTTAAAGGAGCCTGGCGTGACATTTTAACTGATTGGAAACGAAAATATCGCGGTGTTTTACCCAAAACTGTTTTCCCGCGTTTACTTAAGAAATTGCTAGAAAAAATACAACCTCGACTAGAACATAATATTACGGCGGGATTTACCGCATGTGGAATTATTCCTGTGAATAGAGATAAAATTATAAAGAAATTAATTTCGGCTGGACAAAGAATTAATGAGCCTGCAATGGCTGAGACATTTGAGACAATCATGAGAAGAAATACCAAAGCCCCGGAAATACCGAATAACAAACGAAGCAAAAAGATTGATGTCCCAGCCGGAAGGTCAATATCTTTGGCAGACCTACAACATCCTAAACCTGGACCTTCACACGAAATCGATAATGACGAAATTGAAAATGTTGAGGGCGTTGAGGCTGACAACTCGGAGGATGAGGGTAACGATGACAATAATGTAACATCTGAAGACGAAAATATGATTAATGATGGTAATACTGAAGAAAACTTTAAAATTCCAGTAAATCAAATCTGCGATATAACAGTAGATTGTTTTGTTATTTGTGGATTCATTTATAACATTAATACCAAAAAAGAGACTTCTAAACATTTTGTTGGACAAATAAAAGAAATAAAAGATAGGAATAGTATTATTGTTGACTGCCTACGTAATTACAAACATCATAAAAATAAGTTTGTTTTTCCAAATGTTAGTGATAAAAATACAGTCACTTTGCAGCAAATTAAATTTTCGATTTCAACGCCTACCATTGCCAGAGGAATTTATACATTTTCTAAAGATGTTCCTTTATAAATTATATTACTTGTTTACTTTACTTTAAATTTTTTGTTTACTGCAGTAAGTGCTTTGTTTATGTAGTTGTTTTATAAATATACGTTTTTTCTAGTACATTTGTACCTATTTCTCTTAGTTTTTTTTTTTTTTTCATCAACGTATCGAAAACAAACTTTCAATTCTCATTCTCCTTACATTTCCTACGTTTAAGCCCTTTGTCATTAAAAAAAAAAAATTTTTTAATCTGAAATTGTTCGGTAAAGGCTATGCATAAATGTAAAACGGACCAGAATCAAATTTTCATGTGTTTTCTTAGCAAAAATATCATCGTTCCGTATATACTCAAACTCTGGGTTATACGGAACGGTAGTTTTTTTTTTAAATAAGGCCCCCTTAGGCCCCCATAATTAATTTCAAGACCTTAAATGTAAGTATAAGTATAGACGCAACTCCCAACACAAAAAAAAATATTTTTTTACTTCCATGATAGAAGTTACTCACAAAAATGTTTAAAAATCGTTCTGTATATACTCACTTTACGGTACCTGACAGATGAGTGCCTTATCTTAACTAGTGAACCACCACTGCTCTTGAAATAGTTTCCATCACTTGAAGGTAAATGGCTTAAGGGTGTGTTAAAGAAAAAATGTACTGTAAAACAATGTTTAATGTCCAAAAATACTTCCTAATAGAACCATTTAAGATAGAAATGCTAAAATTTAAACCAACGTTAAAAATTGGCAAAGTAACTACCTACTTTTATTTTTCAACCGACAACTATTATGTTATCGAATCTTTTCTTATAGAAAATCGTCGGTCCATCTCTTCATATTGGTAGACAAGTCCCTAACTGTATTTTGCATATTTTATATCACGGCACTATTATATACTGGATACAGGATCGTCGGCCTCCAAGATTTCCAGACTTTACAGTCCGTGGTTATTTCCATTAGGGACATAATAAATAACAATTTCAGCACTATCTGCCAATAGTTCTGGGAGCATATTATTTGGTCATTTGTTCCACTCTAAATTATTTCAATAAGGCACCCTTGAGTTGTAGACCTCGAGTCATGAGGCACCCTATATCTAAAAACTTTGTTTTATGTTGCTTTATGTATTTTAGATTTTGTCCAACCCGTTTGTCTTCCTTTCCAAAATGATATAAAGTCGAAAACGCTTGTGAACAACAAGTTAACCGTAAGTGGTTGGGGAAAGACAGATTCAGGTAGGTATTTCTTTATTCTAATTGTATTTTAAGAAATATGCAAATTTTACATGTTTCAGGAAACGTAGCAGGATCCAGTAACTTACAATATACCCAAGTAACGGTTTGGGATCAAACAAGATGTAACATATCAATACCTCCCAGGGTACGACCACTTAGAGATTCTCAAATTTGCGCAAATGGGGTAAAAAAACAAGATGCTTGCAAAGGGGACAGTGGAGGACCACTGGTAAACACCACACTAATCGACGGTGATATAAGAACTTATCAAATTGGAATAGTTTCGTTTTCTTCAACACAAATTTGTGGTAACGCCGAACTTCCAACGATATACACAAGGGTAGATAATTTTTTAGATTGGATTGTATCCAATGTAGTAAATTAGTTAATAAATAATAAGTTAAGTGAATTCTGTATTTTTTGATTATTGCGAAAATTATTTAAAATTAGATACATCAGTCTTTGTGATAGGGTTATGTCTAAGGTGTTTCGCATTTTTCCTTTTCTTCATCGTCAGCGTGCAGTACTTCTTTTAATATCTCTCGCTCTTCATTTTTCGTATCAGTTACTTTTTCAGAAACATCACTAATGGATAAAGGGCTTGAATACCGTGTGCAATATTTATGGGTAACATAATCCTCATGTAATTTGGAGATGAGTTCTTCTTTGGTTATCGGATAAGGTTTGTACTGAAAAATATAACCATTTAGTCTTTGGGACTATCCAAATTATTTTCGTGTTAATCGACTATTTACAGGGTAACAGTAACATACAATTAGGTAATTCTATGAAAAATATATAGAGGGGTGAAACCTATACAAGGGAAGAAGAAAAGTAGGCCTGGGCAGGATGATGCAAGAAGTGGGAGAAAAGTAATCATTAAGCCCGGTATTAGAATCTCCGTTTAACAGAGTTCCCTTGGTATTCTGAAGTTTAACTGGGACACTGGTTTAAACTGAAATTGTAATCCCGGGCCTTGTCAGTTTCTCCAATGCTTTTATTACCTGAGATTGTCTTTCAAACAACATGGGCATTCGATTAACTCTCCCATACATCAACTCCATCCTATGTCTATGTTCCTCATTACGTAATCTTTCTTCTTCTTTTCTTAACTGCAATCGCATTGCCAAGTCTTCTTCATGACTGTAAGCTAAAGATTGCCAAGCTGGTTTTTTGCGTAAAATTTTTTCCCTCCACCTACTCTCTTCACGAAGTTTAGCTTCCTCGATTTTTTTACAAATTTCCATTTCCATTTTTTTTCTAAAACCCTAAACTTAATATTACATTAATATATTATTCTTAACTTACTTTGCCGAATGAATTCGTAAGACAGCCGCCAAATTTGATTTATTTACTGAAAGTAAATCTCCTGCAGAAGCAGCTCTGTAGTTTTCGGCGTTTCTGCTACTCATTGACGAATTTCTTGAGCTCCCATAACAACGCTTTAGCTAAATAAAATCAAGTATTGGTAAAATCAATAATAAAATAACAAGCTGAATATTTACTCTTCTTTCAGCGATTCTTCTAGCAGTTTTAAGTTTAAAAGGTGTTGGGCTTGTTGTAATGAAATCGTTTTTCAGGTCATCTAATTGTTTCTCAAGTCGATCATGGCTTGCTTTGTAATTAGGAATTGAGGGTGATTTAAGTGAGGAATTTAATTCACTTTCCATTTCTAAATTTCTGAAAGATCTTGGGCATATAATCGGTTTAGGTCTAGTTCTCTCACGTTTCGCCATTGATGGTGGTAAAGACGCTGATTTTAATAATTCTTCTGCACGAATTTTTCTCTGAAGTGCTCTAAAATTAATCAGAATTATAAAATACTTATTGGCATTCTTTAACATACCTATAAAATTCATCCTCGTGCATTTTTTGATAAACATAATTGCTAAACATAGTTTTAGGAACAGGCTTGGCTTTAAATTGTTTCACTTGTATTGGGATATCGTCTAAGAAAATGCTGGGAGTTGACTTGGATAAACGTTTGGTTAGAGCTTGGATTTCTTCTTCTCTTCGAGTAAAGGAAAATGGTCGCATTTGTGCCCTTAAAGCTTGTTTGCTTCTTCTTTTAACAATTTCGCTTCTAAAACGTTTACGATAACGTATACCAGAAACTTAACTTATCTTTTACTTACCGCCTTTCTTGATCGGCTATTATTTTATTAAAAAGGGGTATCCTGGATTCTATCGGTACTGGATTAGCTCGAAATAATTCACTTTTCTCTCCTTTCGGCTTGTGTATATTCAGCATAACTTCATCCACGATTTTATTCTCTTCATCTCTTTAATAAATCATTTTTTAAAATTATTTTACAACAAAATATAATATTTACCTAACGGTCATTTTAAATGGTTTGGGTATTGTAATTCCATTTTCTTTCCATCCAACTCCGCACTTATTTTTGATAGGACTATTTGGTGCGCTTCTGGTAATTAACGGTAAATCTCTATCAGAATCTGATCTGAATTCGTTTATACTTAAATCGTCCCAGTCATTATAAGAGCCACTAGATTTATCATAAATTTTAGATCCAGCAGAAGACATGTTTGCTCTTGATTTACTTCGCAGATTTTGAAGTTCCACAATATCAGATTTATCACTAGGACTTTCTATTCTTACAGATCTTCTTGAAGGAGGTTTAATACAAATTTCTTTATCGGATGATAAAATTGATTCTACGTCCTCAGTATTTTTTAATCGGTTAACAGATTTATTTAAGGTAGGGGTTGAACAAAATTGTTTAATTGCTGGTTTGGGACTTGTTCTAGTGTTGTGTTTTATTTTGTTATCACCGAGATTTAAATTTTTGTAATCTTCAACCCAATTAGTATTTTTACTATCATATTTACTCTCGTTGTGTAAATAATCGTAATACGTGCGTTGCTTCTCCTTCAAGTTTTGTAGTTTCCGATAAAAGTCCTTATTGGAAAGATGATTAAGATCGTCGTATTCGGGAATGCTATCATAAAATTCGATCAATGACTTAAGAACACTTTTTTCCGAATCTGGAGAATATTTATCCATCATCCTTAAGTTTGTTGTTTCAATACTTAATTTTCGAGCTTGATTATGGATTTGGTTGAAATATTTTTGTTCGTAAATTGGAGAAGGTTGTTGGCTGTGGGGATTTCTTGGTACTTTTAGACAAGCATTATTAAACACTGCACTATTATGGTCAGACATTGCACTTCGACTATCTTTAGATTGTTTTGGTAGTCAAGCAGAAGTCGTGTTATCCCCATGGTAACGATGGATACCACTGGTGCTAATCGATAGCAGTCGAGCGTAACTACGACTTATTTTTTATTTTATAAACAATAGCTAAATTTATTCCTGAAACAGAAATTTTACTTGAAAAATATAAGTCAATAAGATATACGCTTCTGTGATTAAAGTATTTGTAATACCCAAAACTAATCGTACTTCCCATACCAGTAGTAGTATGCTGTATGTGAAAGTAAAAAGTCAACGGTGTACAATATTCTTATCATAATTCTCATATTATGACATTTCGATGGGCTGTCTAAAACTCGGCCTAACGCCTAACGGCCTCGTTAAACAGATTTACCATCTCGTATCGTAATATGGAACGTTACGATACTCCTATCGTGAATATCTATTAATAATTAATTGTAAAACCGGCGTCTTCGATTCCTTATTGATTTGATACTAAAATAGTATTCCAGGTAGCTATTCAATTTGTTATTTGGGTTGCCCATTCTACGGTTTTTTTCCGGGATTCGAGACTAATCATCCCTGCTTTTAACGAAAAGTACTATTTATTTATGTAAATGCAACCAAACATACGGCAATCAGAAAAGTCAATAATTTAAACATTGAACATTTTTGATGCAGGGCTAAAATTAGGAACATTCTGTATATTGAAAAGACTTGTATTGGTTACTAAGGTACGCCAAACAACAGCAGATGGACATGGAAGTATGAAAAGGGAAGAGGTATGAGGAATCAGATAGAAAACAGATAAGATTTAAGAGGAGATTGAAGAAAAGTAAAGAAAGTACATAATTGCTAAATATGCATAATAAAGATAGACGGAAGGGAATGAAAGAAAAAATAAAAAGCCAAAATAGCGCAGTTCAGAAAATTCCGCCGAATACTCTTTTCTAAGAAGGTATAGGATATAACGCAATCGAATAGTTCTATCTATTTTTCTTCGGAAAGGCGGCGTTTGTTTTGCATAGTTTATTCAATTCCATACAATCTTCCCTATAACCACCAAGTGCGCCACGGATAATAATAAATTGTCCAATTCATAAATGGCATGTATTTTTAGTTATATTGTAATATTCTCAACGCATCAGCCAGTAGTTGAGGATTTAGGTCATAAGATGGACCAATTTTGCTATTCCCAAGCACCACCCAGATACTATAGTTTTTAACATTTTTTTAAATTGGTGTATTCAACATTTAAAATGGCGACTTTTTAGGAGGTTGCTAAGATACGCTCGGATATTTATTTTCAAAGCAATACTATTTTTTCATATTAGCGTGAATTCTTAAAAATCAAAGGATGTAATTGGCTAATCTAGAATGATCTCTTTGTAAGAAATCACAGTGTGAAGAATTTATGCTATTATTCAATTTAATAAGCAACAAGAATGAGGGTATTCTTTAGTCGTAAGAAAATATTGAATTTCCCGCTGTCACGATCTCCAGTTCGCAGAAGACCATGCGCTGTCGTTGTATGCGCACGTGATAGGGAGATTGTAATTTATTTACTTAAACGCGCTTAAACATAAACATTAACTTTTGTATTTAAAATTATTCAAATTTATTTTATTCTTGTTTATTTAAATTTATAAAAATGTCTATCAACACAATTATATCTTGCAAACCGGCTAGATTTCTGTGTATTCTAAATAATTATTCTAAAAATGTGTTTTTAAAATATAGTTCTGCGTCATCTAACCATTATGACATTGTTATTGCTGGGGGTGGAATGGTTGGAACTACATTGGCCTGTACTTTAGGTAAATTATTTTAATATTTATTTAATATTATAACTATCTTTTTGTGTTTATATTTAGAGGTTATGTTGTGTCTAAACGTCAGTGCGTTATATACAGGATGTTCCTAAATTATAGGTACTATTGCAATGAGAATGACATTTGATCACATGACCTTTCCGGAGAGCAATACAAACAAATTACCTCACAATTGTAGCATCAGCATGTTAGCCTCCCCGAGGAGGGGCTGATTTACCTGTTTTATTTGTGTTTTGTCGTTGAATTATTAGTACTGCCCCCTCCCAGTAAGGTGACAAAATGTCATTGGAATGCCTTATTCTACAGCCAAATATGAGATAAAATGTATATTATATAAAATGCAAAATAATATAAAAATTATATAAATAATAAAATATATAAAACTGACACCGGAAGTGATTATCTTTACGTAGACTAGCTACCTAAGTGACATGAAAGTTTGTGTACATTTTACACATCATTTCATAATTTCATATTTTCACCGAATTTCATTGAAATTGGTGAACCAGGGATGTATCTTCTGGAAGGGAGGGCGTAAAGGGCCAAGCCATACTTTAAATTGTTTTTAAAATTTTCGTTGATTTTTGTGAACCAACATGATTATCCCATTTTATCCATTGCACATTGCAAGCATATTCAATACTCTTTAGGGGGTTGTGAACTTCAAACGAAGTGGCGTAGAATACCCTCATTTATAATATAAGTATCGCAAACAATTTGTAATTTATCCCATAAATGTAATTATTGTCAAATTGGTACACAGCCAAATGTGTAAACGCAGGTAAATGCTTGGAAATACACTAACATAACGTACCTACTGTCTTGATTCCCGATAGTACTCATTATGATACATGTGCGTAATAAACAAACCTGTGGACATTGGAGATGATAACATTTAAGAAAAAATGTGAAATGGCCGCATCCTTGACTGACTTGAATTAACTATTATTTGCAGGACAAAACACGAAACTTTCAAACAAGCGAATTTTATTACTAGAAGGTGGAAAGGAATTCCAGTGGAAGTTACAAGAACGTTACAGCAATAGAGTTTCTGCTTTGAATCCAAGTACTGTCAAGTTACTAACTCAAATTGGAGCTTGGAAACATATTTCAGAAGCTCGATATGGACCGGTTAAAAAAATGCAGGTTATAATAATCTCTAATAATAATATTTACTGCAACCAAACTTGACACAGACTATAGTACCTACAGTTTGATAACTGCCATGGTCAACACCTGAAACTGAAAGCTTCTGTAATTGGTCTGTAACGCGAGTTCGTTAGTCTCGAAACAGTCATTTAGTGCCCTGATATTTATTAGTAATGTAAAGTTTATCCAAAAATTGGAAACACAAATCTAATTAGAAAAAACTACCTGCATGTCCCAACTAAATGTAGAATAAATAGTTTGTGTTGTTTTGCTTTAATATAGCGGAAATTCCTTTTGGTTTATTTCAATAAAGGCTTCGGGATTGCAGCTGCGTTGTCGTTAATTGTACAACAGCAATGTTTCGCCCAAGGTTCCGCTGGACATCTCCACTGTTGCTTTCATAGTCGATACCCAACTCGCATAAAATTGCAAGGTAGATAATATCAAGCCGAATCGGCGCTTGGTTGATCTGGAGATCTTCAAAGCTGCTGTTCCAATGATATACGAAACAGAAACTCTGTACCATTTGAACAGAACTACGGTACCCCTCAAGATGTTCAGTGGGACTTCGGAATAGTCCGTTCTATAACATCATCGGGTCTATTGCGTATCGTAATCGTTTGTTTAACGACACTCGTTATCGTTTATTTTCTGCCAAAAATTATGTTCATGTTAAAACTTTAAGCAATTGGCCTCATCGCGTATCTTCGGTTGTACAGTACCCTAGTACCCGAAAACACGCGATCGCACCTTTCGAAAAAAAACAACTTTTTATAATACCTAATCTTCAAATTATAGAACATTTTATTTATTGTTGTAAAACATACAAAACACATACAGTTTACATTTTCAATTACTATTGCAAAAATAGATATGGGATGGTGTTTCGGATGCAATGATAACGTTTAATCATGAAGATTTATCAGAAACAGTAGCATACATTGTTGAAAACGATGTTCTACTAGCAGCAGTCGGAAAAGAAGTCAAACATCTACCAAACGTAACCGTTGTTAATGATGCCAAAATTAAGGGTTACCAATTACCTCAAAAACCAGGAGGAACTTCAAGGATTGATATGGAAAATGGTGCTGATTATACCTGCAACTTATTGGTAAGTAAAACTAAAATACATTATCCAAACTTATTGAATATCTAATCCACTGTATTCTTTTGGTACCAATTTTTGTTCCGTGTCCATTAATTTATTAAGTTGCTCTAGTTTTTCCAGAACAAGTTTATTCCAATCCTGACAATCTTTACGTAACGAGTCAATTTGATTTTTCAACCCATTTTCATTTTGAGCATAAATCGAAGCGTTATTACTCATGTTTGAATTTAATCTCGATACCGGTGGAGGTTTGTTAAGACCATTGTTGTGTTTATGACCACATCTCGTTTTACTTTTACGGTGACTCTTTCTATTTTTCGATCTTAACCGATCTTTTTGTTCGGCGACAAGGCGGTAAATATTTTTTATCAAATCTTTAGGAATCCGTTCCTCACGGGGATCATTAGGTCTTACATAAAGGGCCCAGTGATATTGAGATTTCAACAGTAAGGCATGTTTATAAAAAAAAGTTAATAATCTACGCGGAGCACAACGTAATAACCGTGAAAATAACATGCTTTCTAAATGAGCGACTAATTCTGCTTGTCTTACCAAACGGTCTAACCCTGCACTTTGCTGTAATCCTTGAATATCACTAACTGCCAAACCAACCATTAAATTGCTCAAAATGAGAGTGACTAGAAGTACAAACGCAAAGAACATTATGTGGGAAGTAATTGGATATAATATTTCGTTATTGTTATAAAAAATATCTTCGAATTCGAGTTCACCAGACATCATTATATAAGTTTTCATTAATCCCCATATGAGGTTTTCAAAAGCTGTATAATTAGCAAAAAGAACACCAAAACAAAGACCAAATGCTATTAATAAACAAGAATAAGCTAAAAGAAATTTAGAAAAATTTATAGATACTGTTGTGAACATTTGTACGTAAAGACCAAATACTGGAAACCTACCAACTATCATCATTAACTCCAACCAGGTTAGAAATATACCAATTGCAGCTATATGGTGTTGCCAAGTTGTAACAGTGCTTCGAATATCCATATTATTGGAAGGAAAAACACAAAGAAAAACACTTACAATTATTAACCATTGTAACCAATTTTCCCATTCTTTTATGTAAATCGACCAATTATGAGCGATTTGAAATATTTCTTTGGCTACAACTAAAAAATTTAAACATATTAGGGTATACCCCATACTACGTACGTAATCGGGAACGGAACAGCTATCTAAATTACTTCTTGTAGGAGGACAATTCCTTAGAAAAACACCCACCGTATAACCAGTAAAAAGCAACACAAAAAGGGTATGATAAAATAAACTAAAAAGAAAAAATTTCCTAATTCTTTTCCATTTCAAAAACAAAAAGGTTTCACACAAAGGATGTTTCAAAACTTCCCTATGACCGACTTCAATAAAATTTAAAAGTAATTCAGTTTCTCCTTTTCCAACCGTCGGAACAAGTGCACGAAAATCTAATTTTAACTCGCAATCAACGTCACCAAGTTCGTGGTCGTTTAATTTTATAGAAGAATCGAATTTTGCAATGTATTTTGGAATTACATCCGGAGTTCTGCGGGTTATGAATGTAAGAACTGAAATCCCACCATTAGTTCTAGCAGTTACATCGCCCCCATGATTGATCAGCATTAAAACAAACTGAGAAAATTCATTAAGCGCTGCTAAATGCAACGGGGTATAACCAAAAGCATCTGGTTTGTTCACATTCGCTCCAGCAATCAAAAGCAATCGAACACAATCACATCGGCAAGCTTTTGCAATTGCCCCGTGCAAAGGGGTTCTACCATCGATATCGCTTGCGTTAGGATCTGCACCACGACTTAAGAGTAATTGCAAAGTTTCTGTTGATTGAGATAATGTAGCTAAATGTAATGGTGTCTGAAGTTTGCTGTTAAGGGCCATTAGATGAGCTCCTGCATCCAAAAGAAGACGAGCAGACTCGGCATCACCGTCTTCTGCCGCCAAATGTAGAGCGGTTGTTTTTTCTGGACCACACTGAACATTCACAGCGGCGCCATGTTTAATAAGTAACTTTATTATTTCTGAGGAACCTAATGCAGCTGCTACGTGTAAAGGTGCTTCAGTAAAGACCTGTAACAATATTTTATTAATTACCGTCGATACTTGATAGGCACAGCAAATATCCAAAGAATAATCAGAAGTCTGCAAAGGAGCCATCAATCATTAAGCATCATGCCAAAATATCAGAACGAACTATAGACGCGAAATAAGAGTCACTGACTCGTTTCACCCTTTGGTAGGGTTGGATAGGTGCTAAGTAACTGATGTCTACATTGCAGGACCTTAGGGGTATTCACACTTTTTACTTTCGTTTGAATATATGGGGTTGCTGTGAATTTCCCTCTTGTCTCGCTGGTAATAAAATTTTGTTGGCTGATGTGTCAATTCATATCGTCTGCGGTTTTCGGCTTACCTGTGGAGTGTTCGGTATAGCTCCTGCTTCCAACAGTACTTTAACACACTCTGCTGCAAGGCTTTGTACAGCATAATGCAAAGGACTTCTATTTGTCAAGCCTGCATTCACCTCTGCTCCATGCCGTATCAGCAATTTAATGCACTCTAAATGGCCCTGACTAGCTGCACAATGTATAGGAGTTGCCCTACGTGCCGAATCCCATGCTGTTGGTAATGATCCTGCATCCAGTAGAAGTTTAACGCATTCATAACTTCCAGTACACGCCGCCAAGTGTAATGGGGTTCTAAATGAGCACAATTTTATTTTTTTTCTCTTTAACATGATTATACTCATACCTTCCATCCTTATCAGTCACATGTACTGAAGCACCTTCATTAAGAAGAAATGTTAAAGCTGATGCGTTTCCCATCCATGCCGCTAAAAATAACGACGTTTTCTTGTCCTGGTCAAAAAATAGTAGTTGTTGAAAATCTTCATTATTTATTAACTCCAAAATTTGTTCTGCATGTTCCAGACACTATTAATACATATTTATTAGTTTATCAAAGTTTGTTTAATTTATCATTACTCACTAAAAGCGAATGCCAAATAGCATCTGGTTCCCAAATTTTGTTTATTGGACGTGCACGAACTCTTTGATCGCTGTCTGATCCAGAACCTACCTCTTCTTCACTTGAAATGCTTATTTCAGAATCTGAATCGAAGTTTTCGCAGATTAGTATTGGTTCTTTGGAATCTATTGTTACGCTTTTCACTGAATGCCGATCTATTCGAAACGACATCTTTTTCGGTTATCTATACAACAGAAGTTTAATAATAAATAAACAAATGATCAAAACGGGATATTAGAAACATGCAGAATTGGAAAGATAGGCAGTTACTGATGGTGTGTTATTTTTATCATATTGGTGTTAAGCTTTAGCAACAATTTAGCTCACGATTTTTAGGTGCGACACTTTGTATTTGCAGCGGTTTTCTATGACTTTCGGTTTGGATCAAGGACGTATCATTCAACTTATGGCAGCAATCGCTGTTAAAATTTTTATAAAAATTTTTACAGTGGGACATGGGCTTTACGCTGTGAGCAGTTTTGTGCTTGTGCTGAGCGGCTAATGTAGGCTAAGTTCAAGATTTATACAGTGAAGTCCATTTATTGTGCAATATGGCCATATTGCAAGTTAAATGGACTTCCCAGTTTATCAATGGAATATAGGCAACCCATTATACACTCTACACTCTTGCCCCTGCTTACTGGTTTTGATTATTGTTTGTCAAATTACACGGTGTTTTTTTTTTTAGTTTTTAATAAAGAACAAGATTTAAAACTAACGATTTATTGGAAACATGATCTATACAGACGAAAATAAAATAGAAATGTGTATACTATATCACTCCGGATTATCGGATTATCAATACTCAATAGGTAATGTTAGGGATTATTTTAGTGTGAAATATCCTAACAGACCAGTCCCTAATGTGTCTACAATATCAAGAATATCTAGAAAATTTGGAGCATGAAAAAAAATTGACGTAAAACAGTAACACATGAATTTGTACATTTCCATTTTTTCTTGGTCTGTATAAATGATGTTTTTAATAAATCCGTATTTTTCAATCAAGTTCTGTATTAAATATTAAAAAAAAAACAAATGTAACAGGTGACAAACAATAATTTAAATCAGTAAGCAGGGTCAAGAGTGCTAGCAGTGTATAATGGGTTGCCTATATTCCACTATGTTGCATAATAAATGGACCACGCTGTATAGTGGGTTAGGTTGCCTCACGGTGGGTTGCCTCCTACTTTCCGGCTCTTTCCGGCTGAGCGCGGAGTAGCGCAAGGGCACGTCATTGGTATGCTAACGGAACAATCAGTTGACAACATACTGTTGTAGAATATCCTGCGCGCTGACAAGTCAAAAAGTGAGTGTAAAGTTAAAGACGTTAAAGTTCTTATTTGTTTAAAGTGTTTATTATTATTATTTATTAATATATATTAATTTATTAAGATGACTGGGACAATTTGCAGTGTTGCAATATGCAAAAGCAATGCGAAAAACGCCCAGAAATCTGGGGAAAAAATAAATTTTTTCAGATTTCCTAAACAGGAATTAATTCGAAAAGAATGGATTAAAAAATGTCAGAGAAAGGACAAATTTAATCCAGAAAATAAAAGAATTTGTAATAAACATTTTGTTTTTGATGATTTTGAGGACGGTATGCAAGCAAAAATATTGAATGTACTACCTAGGAGATTAAAAAATACTGGTAATAGAATTATTTTTATGTGAAACAGATACCTAACTGATTAAAATTATTATTTTTAGCAGTTCCATCGTTACACTTATTACCTGCTGTACAACATGCAGACGCAGAAGTATGTCAAAGCGCTATACTAATTAAATCAGAAATCAAACAGGAGAATGAAGTGGAAGAGCTAATTTACGCTTCCACGACTGCTGTTCCTAAGTTTACCCCAGAAGACTTACCATCAACAAGCACAGAAACACTATACGAGATTTTGGAAAGAAACTTTAACTGCCTATTAAACGAAAATGCAAACTTAAAGAAAAAAATCGAAGAGAATGAAAACAACCTTTCTCTGTTGCAAGAAAAGAATTTAAAGTTACAAAATATAGTTGAAAAGTATGAAGGAGGATTTGAAGCCCAAGTCAACGCCCAAGTTAAGGAACTATTTGTCGACTTTTTGACGCCAAATCAATTAGATATAGTTAGGAAAAAAAAGAGCAAGGCTAGATGGAACTCAGAGGAGATTTCAAAAGCATTCACTCTGCGATGCTTTAGCAAAAGGGGATATATTTATCTAAGGGAAAAACTTAAATATCCATTGCCAGGTATTTCAACTCTGCAAAGATGGGCAGCAAATTTGGATTCAAAAAGTGAGGTATATCGTAATATGCAAAAAGAAATAAATTGTTTAAAAAGAACAGCTGTTCGCAACACAGGACGAAAATCATCAAAAAAAGATAAGAAAAACAATTCAGTAGCTACATGCAAAACTAAACGTTGAAAACCAAAATTATTTTTATTTAACAAATAACAAATTAAACATAGTTTTGAGAATAAAGCTGTTCCAATTGTTCCTGCTTTTTATTTTTAATGTGTACTAAAAAACATAGGTATTTAAATAAACCCGAAGCATTTTTGCATTTTTTCACTGTTCGTATATTAGGGTAATGCAACAATTTTCTGTGAAATAGTGTGTGTGTGTGTATTCGTTATTTCTGACATTAAATAGTTGCTTATACTAGTAAATTGACCTACAACACTAATACATTGTAATATAATTGTATAACGACGTCAGTTGCTTTTATTTGCCTATTGAGAACGCGCAGCCTTATAAGCAATATTTTAAACCAGCATTTATATCTGTGACGTTTTGCCGCCGTTTCTGATTGGCTAAAAGTTACGAGGCAACCCAACCCACTATAACCCTGGGCTAAGTTAGCTACTCAGCATATAGGAAAGTCGGGGTAACTCAGCGGGAAACTGCTGAGCGTTCAATAGCAATTACAGAGCCGATGGAACGCAATTATTAACTGCGTTCAATTTACCTAGCAACTCAGCACAAAACTTCTCACAGCATAGCGTACGTTAAACTAACCTTCCTTGATCTAAACCGGAAGTCATGTAAAACCGCTGCCATTTCCTTCCAGCGTAAAAAATGTAGGCTAAGTTAGCTACTCAGCAGATAGGAAATTTTGGGTAACTAAGCGAAATTCTGAGCGTTCAATAACAATTACTGAGCCCATTGAACGCAACTAATGTCTCCTATTATTAACATACAGAAACGGAACATTGTACATCTGTTCCAATATATACAATCCTTTCCATTAGTTGCTATTACCATCTTCTAATTGAAAAATAGTTCTAAACAATGTAGTTAAGCTTGGAAGACGTAAAACGAAATAGACTTTGATCTACAATGCTAGTACTAGTCAGTGGGAACAAAGAATTGCCATGACCTATTCCTAATTACTTTTCATTTTCAATTTTCCTTGTTACATTGTGTTTTTCAAATAAACATCAAATGTCTAAGTGATATTTTCAGTGGAAATTAATTTTCTGCTTGTTTAACATAAACCAATGGCAATAAAATAATCATAAACATAATTATTATAGCAAATTTTAGTATCCAATTCTGGAATATTGCCGAGCAGTCATTTCACGAGTTATTGTAGAATTATTCGCGTTAAATTTTGAAACTGTTAACGAATTAATAACATTAGTTTGGTGCCAAACACGAAACGAATTTTGTAGGAGTTTGTTTAAATTCTTTAAGATAACATCCATCAGCATCACTTGTTTGGTGTACTATAGGCATTTTAAATTAGAACGGAAAATAAACTTTGCTAACATAAACACTGAATTAGGAATTTGGTTATTAATACTCTTTAGCTCATGCATGATCGTCTGCATTTACTGGAAAAAGAAACTAATTAATAAAAACTTAATTTTGTTAATTATGGAATTTAATTCAAAAAACTTTTATATCTCTCCCAATATTTCAAAATTTGAACCTTAGACTAAATGATTTTTTGCGGGTACTTACCGTTAGTTTTGAAATTTATATTTTCCTGTACTCCTCCCTTAACATTTAACACTTCTACAACTTAAAGGCATAACGCGAGAGCTTTTCTTATTTTTGTATTAAATTTTAATTCAAGGTTTGATTATTATATATGCAAGACTTCTTTTTAAATCACCATTTCAACTAAGCTCTGAATTGTTTGGTAGGTTGGAAAGTGCTACGAAGAACTGGCTTTCTATTTATAAATTCATTGAAAAATATACACTATTGTTGAAAATTGCGCCATTTTTAAATTTGTTTACACAGCTTTCAAGAAACCTTTTACATTCTGTAGCTGTTCTATTGCTTTACGTTAGATGGAGCATTCTTCTTAAATGAATCTCAATAATTATTTTATTTTTTTAAATGTAAATTGTTCTTAAACTCGGGTCTTCTCACTTCATTTTCATAATTGTCTCTGTTTTAATACTATCTATCAATTCATCCAATCCTTTGGAGGAACTTCAGGACATCCCCAATGGAGTGTTGCTGATGTTGGGTAATGGCTATATCGGGCCAGAGGCCCCCCAACATGGATTCTCTTATGCGAGAGCAGGATAATAACAAAGAACATGCTCTGTTTTATTGCCATCAGTGCTGCATTCACGGCAGTTGGGGATGTTCACCACATCCTGTGCATCTGCTCCTTAAGAGAGCGGCGTGTCCCGTTAAGATTCCCACCAGGTTGTTTTCTGACGACTGCCCACGGTATTTGGCCGTCGTTAGGGAAGCTGGTGCCATAGCGGCCCTTGCCTAATGACAGATTTGGGTGTTAACCCATCTTCTGGTGATATTTCTTAGGGTTGCTTGTTATATAGCATGCCCCCCTCAAGATGGTTGTTCAGAGGCCAGTTTCGTAGCTGCGTCGGCTTCCTCGTCTCCGTTATGCCCTCTCACCCAAATAAGTGATACGACATTGTATTTTGCGATATCTTGGAGAGTTTCATAACACTGAAATACTATCCCAGAGGTGGTTTTACAACTGCCTAGGGCCAGTAGAGCAGCTCTAGTATTACCGAATATCCCGATTCTTTGATACTTGATCTGCACCATGCTCTACCACTACCCAGATCCACTTGAGAGACAGTGACCATTTTGCCTAGTGGCAAGCTTTGGCGGAGGGTCAGCTTGCCGGAGAAACCCCCGCGCCGCTACATTATTTAGTTTTGGATTTATCGGAAACAGTAAGAGTTACGTAGTTTTCG
Organism: Hemicrepidius hirtus; assembly: GCA_963082805.1. NCBI lineage: Eukaryota > Metazoa > Arthropoda > Insecta > Coleoptera > Elateridae > Hemicrepidius > Hemicrepidius hirtus. The sequence continues at coordinate 36,386,517 of OY720160.1, read as the reverse complement.
AAAATGAAAGTTAAAGAAGTTGTACCATCCGAGTGCTTAACACAATTTGTTTCCATCTTTTTAGTGATTTTTATAAAAAGGGAGAAGACATCTCTATTTATTTAATAAAATTTTTCAGTTAGGATGTGATGGTGCAAACTCTCAAGTACGTAAATCAATGGGTGTTAATTACGTTTCATGGAACTACAATCAGAAGGGTATTGTTGCAACAGTTAAATTATCAGAAGTAAGTATACCTACCACTTATTTGTATACGACTTTTTTTTTGTATCATTTAATCGTCTAATTACAGGCAACTGAAAATGTTGTAGCATGGCAGAGGTTCCTACCAACAGGTCCTGTTGCACTTCTTCCGGTGTTTAACCCATTAAACTTATTAGCTGATATCATTAATTGTACTATACTATTTTTAGCTAAAAGAAAACTTAAGTTCATTGGTTTGGTCAACAACTAATGAACACGCAAAGACTTTATTAGGACTTTCTGAAGAACATTTTATTGATGCTTTAAATGATGCTGTTGTAAGTATAAAAATTTTATTTACCTATGGTTTAGTTTATACTTCACTGATTAAGTGATTAATTGTTTATTTGTAGTGGAAAGTATATCAACGAAACTCAATTGTTAATGATGCCACAAAGGCATTCAATAAGTTATTAGAAGCAATCCAGTTGCCATCTAATGCAGTTCGACAACTTCCTCCAAGTGTGTGTGGTGTAGAACCTGGAAGTAGAGCTGCATTTCCTTTAGGATTTGGACATGCTACAAATTATATTGGCCAGGGTGTCGCCCTTGTTGGGTAAGTGTTGTTTTCTTTCAAATTAAGGACTGGCGGCTCGTTCATAGGAGTACAGGAGTACTACGTTCGCCACCAGAGAAGACCACAGAGAAACCTGCATTTTTGGTATTGAACATTCAAAATACTTATATAAAAGATAAAAGTGTGTTTGAGGATGAGTAGATACAAGAAAGTTTTAAGAAGTGCAGCTCTGTTAGTAGTGGTCAGCTTTTATACTCAAACTTTAGGGGACGGCGGAAGGTAAAAAAATCAGTTCAGGTACAACAAGCTCCACTCAATTGGAACGTACAAGTGCAGTTTGTGAACTACTCGGAGTTACTCCCACGTGCAATCAATTGGGAAGCGCCTATGACAAAGATTGCATATAGTAAAAGAAAAATCCATTGTAATGTTGCTAATATTGACGTACAACTTATTTTAACATTCAAAAAAAATCCTCCCCGGCGGGGAATCGAACCCCGGTCTCCCGCGTGACAGGCGGGGATACTTACCACTATACTACCGAGGACTTGTTATAAAAGATGCAATACAATTGTATAGATGAAAACTATTTCATTATAAATTCTTCATAAATAAAAAGCAATTTGGTAGCAAATTTAAATTTAATCAATATCAACAGAAAGAAATAAATCGCGTCTAATATATGACTGGAGATTTAATGTAAACGGAATAATATAATTATGTTTATATTGCCTTATGGTAGGTACCAAAATTAATCCGAATATCAATTTCAAATGTAGTATTTAAGATTATTTTATTGTTTTTATTAAATCGATAATTTTTAATGTAATTTTCTTATTTGTTAATTAATTGTTTCTAGAGATGCAGCTCATCGTGTACATCCCCTAGCAGGACAAGGTGTAAATTTAGGATTTGGAGATGTAATTACTTTAAACGAAGTCCTTGGAGAAGCTGCATATTCAGGAAGCAGTTTAGGTAGGTGTCTTATGTGTTTTACATCATTACAAGCTTAAAATTCAAAGATACAAATTAAATACTAAAATAATATAATAATAATAATTTTAATAAGAATACTGTCTTGATTAATACTTTATTACAAAAAACAAAAAAATTGAAATTTTTGATTAGAGATAAAATGTAGATTTCACTTTTATCGTGACGTTATTTAGTGCGCGGTTACCAGTAGATATGGGATGGAAAACACTTCGGTACAAGTAGCTATAGATAAGATAATGGAAATGTTTTGTGATGTTTTAATACGTGATAACATTAATGAGCCAGCCCGCGTTAAAAACAAAACTGTAATGTTTTCGTTTTTGTTATTGCCCCTTTTCCTTTTGTATGTTTGCCAAATATTATTATTTACGTTTACAAAACATTTATTATACAATTACAGTAAACAACAATATTGTACTAAGGATAATGGAAGGATAGGGGGTGAAATGATATAATGCTTATTAGATGACTAATATTTAATGGTGTTATTTTTATTTATTTATATTTATCACAAGGAAAACAGGACAAATGTTAAAGGTTGAGGAGACTAAAAGCTTCCTTCCTTTGTTTTGTTTCTGCAGAAGGGAATGACCATGGAATGACTAATGTAGTAATAAGTGAAACTAAAACTACTAAATTATGAATTCATGGAATTTCCTTAATTATGTATTTAGGTAGTATAGGGTACTTAAGAGGATAAACCCCTACATCTTGGAAGATTTCGAAATATTTCTTATATAATACAATATGGATAGTAGTAAGTACCTCAGAACTTTCATGAATGTTGACTTCCTCTTTTAATATTAATTATGTCTAATCGGAAACCATGAAGGCGCCCACATAAAATAGGTGTTCTTTCAAACAGGAAAATTAATATTGTACCTACATATACCTACACATGTGATTTTACTTTTTATTTTTGTAGGTAGTTTAAATTTCTTGAAGCAATATGAAACAGAAAGGCAAAGGCATAATATACCAACAATGTTAGCAATTGATGGTTTACAAAAATTATACAATACAGAATTTACCCCTATCGTCGTTTTAAGAAGTTTAGGGTTGCAATTTACGCATGCATTGACCCCCCTTAAGGTAAGAACAAAACAACTCAAAACAGCCCATTCAGCTGCTTAACCTTCAGCTCTTTTATTGTAAGAATAACGGTTGTTTTAACATCTGTTTGTTGTAGTGAGCAAAAATTTTAGCAAAACCTTCAAAACTTTTTTTCACAGCAACATAACAATTTGATCTTCAAACTTCAAATTATTATTCTCAATTTAGAGATTGTTAAATTAGAAATTATTATTCTTATAATAATGAGCAATTAAAAGAGAAATGTAGAGGTAGCAAATGCCGATTGTTATAATTTTTTATTTCCAGAAAGCCATTATTGGACACGCAGCACAATAAATAATAGATCTTCAGTTTTTGCACTTGAATTTCTAATATAATGATAAATAATGTAAATGTAATAATCAATTTTGTTATAAGGACTTGATATCAACCATTTATTTATAAAGACTAGAAATCTAACAATAATGTACCTACGTGCAAAATTTGCAATAAAACATCAAATTATTTTATTATTTTTTTAGTTTGGGAATAACAATATAATTTATCAATATTTGCATTATTCCTTGAGTGAGTAATGAAGTGTTCTAGTGATTTCCTAACTGACGTCAACTGCACTTGAGCACACAGACGCTATTACTCCGCCAGTAAAATTTAACCCATTTACATTTTATTTATTAATAAAAACAACAGAACATTAATAAAAACTATTCAGAAATAATTAAAATTGTGTATTACATCTAAAACAAATAAATTTTAGAATATGTGGGGCAGATATTAATTATTTAAAGCGTTATTTAATGGTACTACTTTTTATTTGAAAGGTGTAGAAATACAAAATTCCGTAGCGTCTAGGGTATAAAAGGTAATCCCCCCGCGTTGGCGCGTCATTTGGTGATTGCTACGTGCCGTTAAAGTGTGTGTCCTGTTTTTCGAAGGCCTGCTGCAATTCCGCATTTCTACCCACCGGAAAGAAGTCGACAATTGCGTATTATTACAATATATTCAGGTGTGTTGACGTTAAACTTTGTTTGCACGATTGCTACATCATTTAAAAGTATAAATCTGAAGAAGTTGCTTTCGTAAATTTAGTTCATTCTAAAATAATTATGGGCGTTGCTATTAAAAATAACGATATTTCTTTAAAAACTGGAGAAATAACAAATTGGATTTCGAAAGTAAAGTGCAAGAAAATGTCAGTAAAACGCCAAAAACGAAAAAATTTATTCGTGGAAGCCATTTTGTCTAATGTCCTTTGTCGAGCCGAATCTGAATTGAAACGAAAGCAACAGCAGCGGTTACAAAGATGGCGGACTATCAAGACTACGTGGACGCGTAACAATAATTCTGAAAATACAACTTCGCCCACCATTTGGGATACTAGGACCTGCGAAGAATTAGATAGTCTAGATAAATTTATGTCTCAATTAAAAGAAATTAAATTTCCTGTAGAGCGTTAACATGTTCCTGATTGTTCAAAGCCTAAACTGTGATGATTATGTATATTTTTTCTATTCCAGTCTCCTTGAGATGATGTCGGGCGAGAGGGGTTCGATTGCGTGAACTCGGAACCCAACCATGTTTGGTTTGTAATTACTTTTAAGTTCTAATTTTTTTCTTTCTGCCTAAAATGTACAAACTAGTCGTAGGTTAATTAACTCCTAATATACACGATCTCTGTAAATTAAAAAAAAAATAAATTTTTAAATCTATTTGCAGCATTGTTATTGAAGTTGTGTATAACCTTTTACTACTAATGTATTTAACTTTGCATGTGAACGAGAACTGCCTCCGTTCCTGGCTGGCATTCGAGACTTGTCTCCCATCATACACCGTATGGGGCGAAAAGCAACTGAAATTGAAATGCGCACGTCTTCTGAGAAGGCATTTGAAGTTGAAGGTATCCCAATCATTATTCCCCAAAATCGTTTAAGTACTTGTAGGAGTCCACTCGAATATAAGATTCTTGTGGATTATTGAATGAAGATGAGGTCATCCCTCCTGCGCATATGAAACGATCAAGTCTGCTCATCCCTATAAACTTAGGAAGCGGTACACAGGCACTGATAACATGTAAAAGGCGGTAACGCATGAAACTTTATTTTCTTTTAAATGGCAGTATGAGATTTATTGATTTTTAACCAATCATTGATCTAAAATTTTAATGCTTACGGTCAAACTGTTTTGTAAGGGACTTATAGTTACATTCAATTTGCAGTATAAACATTGCTAGCATTTTATGATTTATACAATTAATAGAATGTGATTATAACTTCTTTATGATGCACTTATCCGGTTTGCATAAAAAGAAAACTATGCATACATACTAGCAATTCTATTTTAACACAACTCCCCATCGTTTTGTGTTAAGATGGAAAGTAATTACATAACGGTATTAAGTGTAAGGTATTACTTTCTTAGGTGGCAGCTCAGTATGGACAGCCTCTCGAGGTACTGAAGTATGCCATTGAAAGTTAAATTCATTTGTCCGACGAGGTTGCCCACAGAAAAACCTCTTGTGGTTATTCCTACCGCCCGTACACCACATTGAATAATTTGCGGAACATAACCAAGCTTCATTCATTATCCATAAGCAAGAATTGAAACAAACTAGCACATGTATAATTGCCTGAATTGTATTCGTTCACTACAGCAGAAAAGTAAGCTATAGTAGGTTCTTGGTTTAAATAATTTTAGAGCATCTTGGAACATTAGCGTGTATGTTATTTCCTAATAATGAGGGACAGATTTACTTCTCCATTTGGTAACTGCACTCTTCCATACTGTCGCCAAACATATTCCTTATCGTTACGGTGGAAGAGCTGCTAGTGACAGGTTGCGGTATTCGGTAGAAAATTTTACAGTTGTGGTAAAGAACAGGACATGGAAAGTTCTAAACAGGTAATATTTTTTTGTTTCTTCCAGAATTTATGGTCTATGTGTGTTGTAATTTTGTTCTTAGGTAATTTTAACGGTCTAATCAAAGAATTCGGTGTTAGTTAGCAATCCTTATACATTCAACTTCCACCAAGTGGGATATTGCACTAAAGTATGTTGCCTTTGCACAAATTTCACTCAAATGATGTTACATAGCATACCACAAGCAGAACTGGTTTTACATTAGTTCCTTCGTTTTGATGTGACTGGCACTACATAAATTACGTTGCACAGCTTCAATGCATCTTGAGAAATGCCAACCAATTTGAGGGCTAGTATGCAAGCAACATGGATTTTGCAAGTAAATTGTTTTCTTAATTAGTATTCCTGGTGTTGAGGTAGGAAATTACTAATTAGTTTAAATGTTTTTGGCTACCAATGTGGCTCTTTTGCGTGTTAGTTTGTCTTAGATTTACCTGCAGACACAATTCAATAACACGCACGGCTGAAATATTAGTAATGAAGAGGCGGGGGATATCGTTTCACATGTAGTACATGAAAAGTATTGATGCATGCGTTTCTAGGCACTTAAGAATTTTTATAATCCCTTTAACTTGCGAATTTTTTTCCTTTTCCATTGATAAAAGCCTACAATTTAATGTAAGGAAAGGTATTGTCCAGGTATCGTTCTGTATACCTATAACTGTGCTACTGCTGTGTAGCTTTGTTTTTTACGTTTTCTTTCATAGGGTTTCAATATTAATGTTAACAAGTGTAGCTGAATTCAACACCTATTATTGCCAGGCTGTATTCAATAGTGCTGGTGGTTGGGTGTTCTAGCACAGGCCGATTCATAACTGCAAAGGAATGGGGTACATTGCAACTTCCACTTTCCAGTCCTGTGGTTGTGGCAACAATCTCTGCTGTAATGCTTGCTGCACATAATTTACTTCTGGTAACTACTACATGATTGTTAGCATAATGAAGATGCTCTTGATTATTATTGATGGTGATTAAAAGTTTGCGAAGTTAACAAACTTGAATGTTTAGTAATAGCATGTATAAATACTGCAAATAATTCTTGCCAGGAATAGTAGTGTTGTCAAATTTTGTGCCTGTTAACAATGTTATTTCACAGTGGCTTAAAGCAGGTGACAATTCAAAGTCCAATCTACCGTAATAGCCTTGGTTGAAAATACTGTTCTGCACAACTTCACAGTTACATGAATTAACAACTAGTACAGCTTGTCGGTGATGAGTAGATCACGTATCAGTGTTTTTAGTGTATTGTCAAGACGTACATATTCATAGGCTTTGGTAATGGCTGATATGAATTATCTAGTCGCATCTTTATTGTAATCCATCTGGCAACTGTACCTGCTGCGCCTTTTTTAATGCACACAATAACCTACAGAACTCCAATTATTAACCCACAACGCCAACATTTGTGAAATTCGTTGTTTTGATGAATGCCCTGTAGCTGCCTTGGCCTTACAAGTACCTATGCTTTGAATTTGTTACGGGTGTCGGTGTCAACTGATGGTAAGATGCCTTTTTTGTGGCTTTTAATGTTATTTTATAGTTACGCTACCATCCTAATCTGCCTGATGCCTCTTATGGGTGTTCTGCATTCATGATGTTTGACGATCCAACACTTGCACGGTGCTAACCTGACACATACGTTTTCTGGGCTGAAATGCTTGTAACTAGGCGATATTTACCAATTAATGACCAATTTGACTCCTTATGGGCTTTGGAAGACAACCATGCTATCAACAAAAAACTGCAATCCTTCTATTGGGTTTTATTGATTATTTTTAGGTGTCATGTGGCTTTTAATGGTTTTTTGTAGTTACCGTATTAGCAACAACTTTAATGGTGGGATATTTTAACAAATTAGTCTGAAGTTAAGCATGAATTTAAAAATATGACTGGTTACTCTGTTGGGGGAATATCTAAGAAATCCTAGACCATCGCAGGTTTGTGGTTCGTAACAGTATTTCGCTATATACTTGCAGTATGTTCATAATCATCTTGCGCATAAAGAAAACTAACTGGTATCCTGTTCTACAATATCTTTTCGTACCATTATGGCCCAAATGAAGAATCTTGAAATTAAAGCTAACTCTGCAGGGAAGACAGCAAGGAAGATTCGCAGATATGTTTTGCAGCTACCAACTGGTAACAGATTATTTTTTTGTATCCAAAATAAGCCACACATGAGTGGCTTTATTAACATGTTTTCACAGTATTTCACCAGCAGCTTGTTTCTGATATTAATTATAGAAGTTCTAATTATTGTGTACAACAACTTAGCCAAGATCTAAATTCCCTTAACGCTACATCAATGTGAGTAGTATTGTTCCATGTTGCATTAGTCCACGCATGAAGCTACAACTTTCAAGCATCCAAACTTGCAGTTTGAAGAATTAACAATTGGTTTTCTGGTAATTGATTTTTTTCCCTACAACAGCTCTTTATAGACTACAGAAACGTAGATTGGAAGAGTAAGCTTTTGGTAGAAAATAGTTACCACTACAAGCTTCGTTCCACCTGGAAAGTTTAAGGTTTAGGCATATTCAACAGGAAGTCATAATAGAACTGGTAACATCAACACCCCTCTTGTTTTAAAATTGCATCTAAGGGATGGGTGTGGCTTTTAATGATCTTTTTTAGTGAAGAATGAAAAGTACTGTATGTATTTTTAAACACGAAAACGAATTTCAAGCATAATCTTTCCATGAAATATACTTTGACTGCATGGCATGAATCTTCAGATAATCAACGGTTACAGCATGAAAAAATCTTCTTGCATTTCAACATCTAAAAGTCATCGAAGGAAATTGCTGGTAACAGAATTACTAATACCACTTTTGTTTTCCAACATTTTTTTAGACAAAGCCGAAGTTTATTATAAAAAATTCGTTATTCTTGAGAATATACCGAATTTCTTCAGAATTAATTAAGGAAAAGCTTTTTCCACATAGTACGAATACTGCACATACAACATATATTAGCAATTGGCAGAAGAATGCAACAACATTATTGTAAGGAAAATTCTTTCAACCATCATCCTGTAAATAAAACACGGACCAATTGGTAACGGTATTGCTCATTCATTCTTGATCTACAGCTCTATAGCATCTATAACTCATGGTAAATCGTAAGCATGTCTACTGTAGCACCTCAAGAATTCTTTCGGATAAAATATTCGGATGTCATCCAAACACTGCAATAAAAAGTCCGGTACTATTATCAATTCCGATTTGATATACCTTAGGTTAAAAGCCACGCTTAGTTGGCTTTTAATAATTTATTTCGCAGTACATCTCGCCATCAACTTCGTGCATCCTCTTCACAGTTCTATAATGGAATAGCTTTTCTGGGCCTCTCGTTTACTAGCTTCAGGAGTATCAGTTGGTAATGAGTTTCAACTGTTTTTTAAAAATAGCTAATTACAGATTACATTCATGTAATGCCCTGTACAAATGGGAATTACCGAATCAAATCCAATTAAAGTAGTAATTATTACAAATTCAAGAGTTCTGAGAAGCTGTGATCAAGTTTCATCTCTCATCTGATATTATAGAAAATTATCGCATTACACCATCACAAGTTATAATTAGTAAAAGGCCAAACTGGTAACTATGCTAACAGCATGACTTAGTACTGAAAGTGCGTCTTGTAGAATGCCACATTGGGGTTTTGCCAACTCTGCAATTGAAGGCCCAAGCCATACTATGGAATTAAATTAATCCTGACGGTGTCCTTACTTCAAATACTACATTGGTAACTATGCTATCCGTGCTATTTTTCTCTACAGTCGTTCTTTTCAGATTGCATGTGCCGAATTACTTTCATAATTTATTTATGTATGAAAATTCAGTATCAATACCTACTTGTAAATATTGTGCTAATTATTTTTTATAATCGCCAAGTTGCATGTACGAATTTAATTCAGTTTCCTTTATCACTGCTTCATGTTTGTTTAGTTTAAACTTTGTCTGTTAAATGGTACTTACTTTTTTGAAATGTTAAAAAATTAAGCAATTGTAAAGTATTTAGTTGTTTGTGATTGGACAATGGTGCGAGTTCAATCAAAATTTGGGTGCTGAAGTTCTTTTATAGTTAGTAAATGTAATAATGTGGGCGTGTGAAATAAGTTTGCGATTATTATAATGAAAAGAGAAGATGGAAGGGTTAAAGAAATTTTGCGACGATTGAAGATTATCAAGATATTCCAAAGCAGGATATGGATTACAAATGCCAACAATCCAGAATACTGACCGCAACTTTTACTCGCAACTATTAAAAAGGGAATGGTTACTGACGTAATCCTTGTCCAATATGATAGGAAAAATAATACCTTGAAACTACAAGTGGTAAGCATGTAACCACAATTAACGTTTTAGTTTTCACTGCTTGTATGTATTTTTATAGGCAGCCAATACTGGAGTATCTTTTATCAGAACCATTAGGATCACCACGAACCCCGCAAAGGATGGTTGAACAAAGAAGCGAGAACCGCCTACATAATGGATGAAGAATGGAGTAGCGCCCTGTTATGAAACGGATGAAGAAAGAAGAGGTCGCCAACGTCTGGATAAATGAAGAATGAAAAAGAACAGGTCACCAACATCTGGATGCATCCAGAATGGAGTGGCTACCCCTCGGGCAACGTGGATGAACAACGAAGAGGTCGTGATGGATGAAGAATGGAGCAGAGCGGCTGTCAAGGACAGAAAAGGATGAAGAATGGAGCAGAGCTGCTGTCTGGGACGGAAAAGGATGAAGAATGGAGCAGAGCGGCTGTCTGGGACGGAAAAGGATGAAGAAAGAAGTCCTCATTCGGATGGATGAAGAATGGAGCAGCCACCTCGGACAACGTGGATGAACAAAGAAGAGGTCGTGATGGATGAAGAATGGAGCAGAGCGGCTGTCTGGGACGGAAAAGGATGAAGAAAGAAGTCACCATTGATGGATGAAGAATGGAGCAGCCACCTCGGTCAACGTGGATGAACAAAGAAGAGGTCGTGATGGATGAAGAATGAAGCGGCTGTATGGGACGGAAAAGGATGAAGAATAGACCTCCTGCTTAATGGATGAAGAATGAAGTAGCGCGCTGAGACCAAACAGATGAAGAAAGAAGTCACCATTCGGATGGATGAAGAATGGAGCAGCCACCTCGGTCAACGTGGATGAACAAAGAAGGGGTCGTGATGGATGAAGAATGGAGCGGTTGTCTGGGACGGAAAAGGATGAAGAAAGAACCGCCTTCATAATAATCCTAATGGATGAAGAATGAAGTGCCACCCTGAGACCAAACAGCAGAAGAAAGAAATCACCAGTCGGATGGATGAAGAATGGCGCAGCCACCTCGGTCAACGTGGATGAACAAAGAAGAGGTCGTGATGGATGAAGAAAGAACGAGAATCGCGTTCGTAATGGGTGAAGAATGGAGTAGCGGCCCGAGACGTTGAAGAAAGAAGAGGTCACCAACTTCCGGATGGATGAAGAATGGAGGGGCTATCTCGGACAACGTGGACGAACAAAGAAGAGGTCGTGATGGATGAAGAATGAAGAAAAGGAACGAGCATCACCTTCATGTTGAAAGAAGAATAGATCACCCACCTTAGGCAAAATGAAGGAAGTCAGCAAGGTCGTGATGGATGAAGAATGGTGTGCCTACCTGGGACGAAATTGATTGGACGAAGAAAGAAGCAAGCACCACCTTCATGATGCATGAAAAACGAATCATCTACCTCATGCCAAATGTGAAAAGTATGGAAGATGGGGGTGCCTATCTTGGATGAAATGGATTGGATGAAGAAAGAAGCAAATGGATCACCTAATGCAAATTGATGAAAAAAGAAGCAAGAATAATTTTCACGATGGTTGAAGAATGAACCAACTACCTCAACCAAAATAAAAGAAGTCGTCAAGGTCGTGGTGAATGAAGAATGGGGCGGCTACTTGGGACGAAGTGGATTGGATGAAAAAAGAAGCAAATGGATCATCTACCGCTAACGAAATAAAGGAAGAAATCTGCAAGGTCATGATAGATGAAGAACAGTGTATCTACATTGGGAAAAATGGACCATGATGGATGAAGAATGGAACAGCTACCTCGGATAAAAAGGATGAAGAAAGAAGATTCATCTTGTTGATGTATAAAGAATGGATCACCAACCTCATAGAGTCATAGATGAAGAAAGAAGCAAAGCACCATAGTTACAAATAAAGAATAGAGCCTACTTGCCACAAAATAGATGAAGAAAGAAAAGGTGATGAATGAACACCCCTACCTTGAGCAAAATGAACAAAGAAAGAAGAGCTGACCAAAGTTGTGATCAATGAAGAATGGTGCAGCTTCTTCCAGTGCTTCAATTGTAGTACCTAAACACAAAGAACATCAACATCATAGAAGCATAAAGTACGACTGTGGAAACAAAATTAAAAGTGAAAAACAAATAGCCAACTAAAGAAAAGATTCGAAAATCAAGAAAACCAACAATCAGGTAATCCATATTTCATAAAACTTATTGTTTCTTACTAAATTTGATTTACCTTTATTCCAGGCTATGAAAACCGCACTTTCAGTAGTTGTAAGAAAAAAAACCCAAATGAGGCAGAGAATCTAATCAGAATCCTAATATCCAGTACATTAAGATCAAAAACAGTACAGTTTTGAAAATGTAAGTACATAAATCATTATTTATTACCCTACTATGAGGCTGTAAAGTAAGCAGCCCTTCAACAATGGATTTTTGCTGTAACTATACTTTATTTCAGGTAAATGCCAAAAGTGTTTGAGAGAGTTTAAAAAAGAAAATTAGAATTTAAAATAGGAAACTGTTGTAACTAAATACAAAGGAACCAAACGGAATTATTATCCGGTTGTTTATGAATACATCAAAGAATTTATAAATTTGTTAATTAATATCCAACAGCAGTGCTTAATCGGACAGACGGAATTCAAAGTGTAATAATTACTTATTTTAAACATATGGCTGATATCCCAAGTGCCAAATGAGGATCAACAAGTCGTCACACTTGGATAAGTTTATTTTATTGTTGGCTCATTCAGTGGTATCATTATTCCGACTGCCGTTTGACTCTGCTGTATAGTCTTGTTGACTAGTTTGGGAAATGAACTTGGGACCCTACCATGTTTGGTTTGTACAAAGTTGTTATTAAATTTTATTCTCGTAATTTGGTCCTATAAAATGATTGTATACTGAAATAATATACATTTACAGCATTTATTTTCTAATTCTGTATGACCTTCCACCACTAATTTGTGCAGCTTTCCATGTGATCAACAACTGCTTGTGTTTGTGGGTAGAATTCCTGGTTTCCACTACGTCATATTTCAGTAATGGGTTAGATTGAAGAACCAATGAAACTGAAGTCGTTAATTGTTCCATTTCCCAAAAGCATTACGTTCACCTTGGTAGAATTATCTTAAAATATTCTTGCTAGTTATTGAAGATGAAGTTGCTCTGCTTTAAGAACCTTAATCGGCTGTCGTGAAGCAATACATATAGTACAGTATATTCATAATGACAAATAAGTAACAGAAGAGTACTCAAGTTTTTCTTCCTCTCCATAAGTATAAGGTGGAAACAATGTAGCATATATATTGTGTAATCCCCAATTCTATTAATTTGTTGCGAAGGTAAAGTAAACTGTATTAGGTACTTGGTATAAATAAGTTTTAGAGCATCTTGAAGCACTCCTGAAATTACAAAAGGGTATGAAAAACTCGTCCATGGTGGTTGCCTACAGAAAACGTCTTTTGGTTGTTCATATCACGTTCACACACGACGAGTACAGCACTTAATAGTTAGTAGAACATAACCGAGGTTCATTCATTGTCCATAAGAAAGAATTGAAAAATAAACTAGCGCATGCTATTGCATAATTGCCGGAATTGTATTCCCTCGCTACAGCAGAAAAGTAAGCTATAGAAGGTTCTTGGTTTAAATAATTTTAGAGCATCTTGGAACATTATCGTGTATGTTATTTCCTAATAATGAGGGACAGATTTACTTCTCCATTTGGTAACTGCACTCTTCCATACTGTCGCCAAACATATTCCTTATCGTTACGGTGGAAGAGCTGCTAGTCGACAGGTTGCGGTATTCGGTAGAAAATTTCACACTTTGTGTTAAAGAACAGGAGATGGAAAGTTCTAAACAGGTAAAAAGTTTTTTTTCTTCCAGAATTTATGGTCTATGTGTGTTGTAATTTTGTTCTTAGGTAATTTTAACGGTCTAATCAAAGAATTCGGTGTTAGTTAGCAATCCTTATACATTCAACTTCCACCAAGTGGGATATTGCACTAAAGTATGTTGCCTTTGCACAAATTTCACTCAAATGATGTTACATAGCATACCACAATTGCCCAAGCGAGAACTGGTTTTACATCAGTTCCTTCGTTTTGCACAGCTTCAATGCATCTTGAGAAATACCAACCAATTTGAGGGCTAGTATGCAAGCAACATGGATTTTACAAGTAAATTGTTTTCTTAATTAGTATTCCTGGTGTTGAGGTAGGAAATTACTAATTAGTTTAAATGTTTTTGGCTACCAATGTGGCTGTTTTGCGTGTTAGTTTGTCTTACATTTACCTGCAGACACAATTCAATAACACGCACGGCTGAAATATTAGTAATGAAGAGGCGGGGGATATCGTTTCACATGTAGTACATGAAAAGTATTGATGCATGCGTTTCTATGCACTTAAGAATTTTTATAATCCCTGTAATTTGCGAATTTATTTCCTTTTCCATTGATAAAAGCCTACAATTTAATGTAAGGAAAGGTATTGTCCAGGTATCGTTCTGTATATAACTGCTACTGCTATGTAGCTTTGTTTTTTACGTTTTCTTTCATAGGGTTGCGATATTAATGTTAACAAGTGTAGCTGAATTCAACACCTATTATTGCCAGGCTGTATTCAATAGTGCTGGTGGTTGGGTGTTCTAACACAGGCCGATTCGTAACTGCAAAGAAATGGGTACATTGCAACTTCCACTTTCCAATCATGTGGTTGTGGAGACAATCTCTGCTGTAATGCTTGCTGCACATAATTTACTTCTGGTAACTACTACATGATTGTTAGCATAATGAAGATGCTCTTGATTATTATTGATGGTGATTAAAAGTTTGCGAAGTTAACAAACTTGAATGTTTAGTAATAGCATGTATAAATACTGCAAATAATTCTTGCCAGGAATAGTAGTGTTGTCAAATTTTGTGCCTGTTAACAATGTTATTTCACAGTGGCTTAAAGCAGGTGACAATTCAAAGTCCAATCTACCATAATAGCCTTGGTTGAAAATACTGTTCTGCACAACTTCACAGTTACATGAATCAGTGTATCATGTATCAGTGTTTTTAGTGTATTGTCAAGACGTACATATTCATTGGCTTTGGTAATGGCTGATATGAATTATCTAGTCGCATCTTTATTGTAATCCATCTGGCAACTGTACCTGCTGCGCCTTTTTTAATGCACACAATAACCTACAGAACTCCAATTATTAACCCACAACGCCAACATTTGTGAAATTCGTTGTTTTGATGAATGCCCTGTAGCTGCCTTGGCCTTACAAGTACCTATGCTTTGAATTTGTTACGGGTGTCGGTGTCAACTGATGGTAAGATGCCTTTTTTGTGGCTTTTAATGTTATTTTATAGTTACGCTACCATCCTAATCTGCCTGATGCCTCTTATGGGTGTTCTGCATTCATGATGTTTGACGATCCAACACTTGCACGGTGCTAACCTGACACATACGTTTTCTGGGCTGAAATGCTTGTAACTAGGCGATATTTACCAATTAATGACCAATTTGACTCCTTATGGGCTTTGGAAGACAACCATGTTATCAACAAAAAACTGCAATCCTTCTATTGGGTTTTATTGATTATTTTTAGGTGTCATGTGGCTTTTAATGGTTTTTTGTAGTTACCATATTAGCAACAACTTTAATTGTGGGATATTTTAACAAATTAGTCTGAAGTTAAGCATGAATTTAAAAATATGACTGGTTACTCTGTTGGGGGAATATCTAAGAAATCCTAGACCATCGCAGGTTTGTGGTTCGTAACAGTATTTCGCTATATACTTGCAGTATGTTCATAATCAACTTGCGCATAAAGAAAACTAACTGGTATCCTGTTCTACAATATCTTTTCGTACCATTATGGCCCAAATGAAGAATCTTGAAATTAAAGCTAACTCTGCAGGGAAGACAGCAAGGAAGATTCGCAGATATGTTTGCAGCTACCAACTGGTAACAGATTATTTTTTTGTATCCAAAATAAGCCACACATGAGTGGCTGTAATAACATGTTTTCACAGTATTTCACCAGCAGCTTGTTTCTGATATTAATTATAGAAGTTCTAATTATTGTGTACAACAACTTAGCCAAGATCTAAATTCCCTTAACGCTACATCAATGTGAGTAGTATTGTTCCATGTTGCATTAGTCCATGCATGAAGCTACAACTTTCAAGCATCCAAACTTGCAGTTTGAAGAATTAACAATTGGTTTTCTGGTAATTGATTTTTTTCCCTACAACAGCTCTTTATAGACTACAGAAACGTAGATTGGAAGAATAAGCTTTTGGTAGAAAATAGTTACCACTACAAGCTTCGTTCTACCTGGAAAGTTTAAGGTTTAGGCATATTCAACAGGAAGTCATAATAGAACTGGTAACATCAACACCCCTTTTGTTTTAAAATTGCATCTAAGGGATGGGTGTGGCTTTTAATGATCTTTTTTAGTGAAGAATGTACTGTATATATTTTTAAACACGAAAACGAATTTCAAGCATATTCTTTCCATGAAATATACTTTGACTGCATGGCATGAATCTTCAGATAATCAACGGTTACAGCATGAAAAAATCTTCTTGCGTTTCAACATCTAAAAGTCATCGAAGGAAATTGCTGGTAACAGAATTACTAATACCACTTTTGTTTTCCAACATTTTTTTAGACAAAGCCGAAGTTTATTATAAAAAATTCGTTATTCTTGAGAATATACCGAATTTCTTCAGAATTAATTAAGGAAAAGCTTTTTCCACATAGTACGAATACTGCACATACAACATATATTAGCAATTGGCAGAAGAATGCAACAACATTATTGTAAGGAAAATTCTTTCAACCATCGTCCTGTAAATAAAACACGGACCAATTGGTAACGGTATTGCTCATTCATTCTTGATCTACAGCTCTATAGCATCTATAACTCATGGTAAATCGTAAGCATGTCTGCTGTAGCACCTCAAGAATTCTTTCGGATAAAATATTCGGATGTCATCCAAACACTGCAATAAAAAGTCCGGTACTATTATCAATTCCTATTTGATATACCTTAGGTTAAAAGCCACGCTTAGTTGGCTTTTAATAATTTATTTCGCAGTACATCTCGCCATCAACTTCGTGCATCCTCTTCACAGTTCTATAATGGATAGCTTTTCTGGGCCTCTCGTTTACTAGCTTCAGGAGTATCAGTTGGTAATGAGTTTCAACTGTTTTTTAAAAATAGCTAATTACAGATTACATTCATGTAATGCCCTGTACAAATGGGAATTACCGAATCAAATCAAATTAAAGTAGTAATTATTACAAATTCAAGAGTTCTGAGAAGCTGTGATCAAGTTTCAACTCTCATCTGATATTATAGAAAATTATCGCATTACACCATCGCAAGTTATAATTAGTAAAAGGCCAAACTGGTAACTATGCTAACAGCATGACTTAGTACTGAAAGTGCGTCTTGTAGAATGCCATATTGGGGTTTTACCAACTCTGCAATTGAAGGCCCAAGCCATACTATCGAATTAAATTAATCCTGACGGTGTCCTTACTTCAAATACTACATTGGTAACTATGCTATCCGTGCTATTTTTCTCTACAGTCGTTCTTTTCAGATTGCATGTGCCGAATTACTTTCATAATTTATTTATGTATGAAAATTCAGTATCAATACTTGTAAATATTGTGCTAATTATTTTTTATAATCGCCAAGTTGCATGTACGAATTTAATTCAGTTTCCTTTATCACTGCTTCATGTTTGTTTAGTTTAAACTTTGTCTGTTAAATGGTACTTACTTTTTTGAAATGTTAAAAAATTAAGCAATTGTAAAGTATTTAGTTGTTTGTGATTGGACAATGGTGCGAGTTCAATCAAAATTTGGGTGCTGAAGTTCTTTTATAGTTAGTAAATGTAATAATGTGGGCGTGTGAAATAAGTTTGCGATTATTATAATGAAAAGAGAAGATGGAAGGGTTAAAGAAATTTTGCGACGATTGAAGATTATCAAGATATTCCAAAGCAGGATATGGATTACAAATGCCAACAATCCAGAATACTGACTGCAACTTCTACTCGCAACTATTAAAAAAGGGAATGGTTACTGACGTAATCCTTCTCCAATATGATAGGAAAAATAATACCTTGAAACTACAAGTGGTAAGCATGTAACCACAATTAACGTTTTAGTTTTCACTGCTTGTATGTATTTTTATAGGCAGCCAATACTGGAGTATCTTTTATCAGAACCATTAGGATCACCACGAACCCCGCAAAGGATGGTTGAACAAAGAAGCGAGAACCGCCTACATAATGGATGAAGAATGGAGTAGCGCCCTGTTATGAAACGGATGAAGAAAGAAGAGGTCGCCAACGTCTGGATAAATGAAGAATGAAAAAGAACAGGTCACCAACATCTGGATGCATCCAGAATGGAGTGGCTACCCCTCGGGCAACGTGGATGAATAACGAAGAGGTCGTGATGGATGAAGAATGGAGCAGAGCGGCTGTCAAGGACGGAAAAGGATGAAGAATGGAGCAGAGCTGCTGTCTGGGACGGAAAAGGATGAAGAATGGAGCAGAGCGGCTGTCTGGGACGGAAAAGGATGAAGAAAGAAGTCCTCATTCGGATGGATGAAGGATGGAGCAGCCACCTCGGTCAACGTGGATGAACAAAGAAGAGGTCGTGATGGATGAAGAATGGAGCGGCTGTATGGGACGGAAAAGGATGAAGAATGGAGCAGAGCGGCTGTCTGGGACGGAAAAGGATGAAGAAAGAAGTCACCATTCGGATGGATGAAGAATGGAGCAGCCACCTCGGCCAACGTGGATGAACAAAGAAGAGGTCGTGATGGATGAAGAATGAAGCGGCTGTATGGGACGGAAAAGGATGAAGAATAGACCTCCTGCTTAATGGATGAAGAACGAAGTAGCGCGCTGAGACCAAACAGATGAAGAAAGAAGTCACCATTCGGATGGATGAAGAATGGAACAGCCACCTCGGTCAACGTGGATGAACAAAGAAGAGGTCGTGATGGATGAAGAATGGAGCGATTGTCTGGGACGGAAAAGGATGAAGAAAGAACCACCTTCATAATAATCCTAATGGATGAAGAATGAAGTGCCACCCTGAAACCAAACAGCAGAAGAAAGAAGTCACCATTCGGATGGATGAAGAATGGCGCAGCCACCTCGGTCAACGTGGATGAACAAAGAAGAGGTCGTGATGGATGAGGAATGAAGAAAGAACGAGAATCGCGTTCGTAATGGGTGAAAAATGGAGTAGCGGCCTGAGACGTTGAAGAAAGAAGAGGTCACCAACTTCCGGATGGATGAAGAATGGAGGGGCTATCTCGGACAACGTGGACGAACAAAGAAGAGGTCGTGATGGATGAAGAATGGAGGGAGAAATGGATTGGATGAAGAAAAGGAACAAGCATCACCTTCATGTTGAATGAAGAATGGATCACCCACCTTGGGCAAAATGAAGGAAGTCCGCAAGGTCGTGATGGATGAAGAATGGTGTGCCTACTTGGGACGAAATTGATTGGACGAAGAAAGAAGCAAGCACCACCTTCTCGATGCATGAAAAACGAATCATCTACCTCATGCCAAATGTAAAAAGTATGGAAGATGGGGGTGCCTATCTTGGATGAAATGAATTGGATGAAGAAAGAAGCAAATGGATCACCTAATGCAAATTGATGAAAAAAGAAGCAAGAATAATTTTCACGATGGTTGAAGAATGAACCAACTACCTCAACCAAAATAAAAGAAGTCGTCAAGGTCGTGGTGAATGAAGAATGGTGCGGCTACTTGGGACGAAGTGGGTTGGATGAAAAAAGAAGCAAATGGATCATCTACCGCTAACGAAATAAAGGAAGAAATCTGCAAGGTCATGATGGATGAAGAACAGTGTAGGCTATCTACCTTGGAAAAAATGGAAGAAAACACCAAGACCATGATGGATGAAGAATGGAACAGCTACCTCGGATGAAAAGGATGAAGAAAGAAGAATCATCTTGGTGATGTATAAAGAATGGATCACCAACCTCATAGAGTCATAGTCATAGATGAAGAAAGAAGCAAAGTACCATAGTTACAAACAAAGAAAGCCACAAAATAGATGAAGAAAGAAAAGGTGATGAATGAACACCCCTACCTTGAGCAAAATGAACAAAGAAAGAAGAGCTGACCAAAGAGAAGATTCCAAAATCAAGAAAACCAACAATCAGGTAATCCATATTTCATAAAACTTCTTGTTTCTTACTAAATTTGATTTATCTTTATTCCAGGCTATGAAAACCGCACTTTCAGTAGTTGTAAGAAAAAAACCCAAATGAGGCAGAGAATCTAATCGGAATCCTAATCCAGTACATTAAGATCAAAAACAGTACAGTTTTGAAAATGTAAGTACATAAATCATTATTTACTTACCCTACTATGAGGCTGTAAAGTAAGCAGCCATTCAACAATGGATTTTTGCTGTAACTATACTTTGTTTCAGGTAAATGCCAAAAGTGTTTGAGGGAGTTTAAAAAAGAAAATTAGAATTTAAAATAGGAAACTGTTGTAACTAAATACAAAGGAACCAAACAGAATTATTATCCGGTTGTTTATGAATACATCAAAGAATTTATAAATTTGTTAATTAATATCCAACAGCAGTGCTTAATCGGACAGACGGAATTCAAAGTGTAATAATTACTTATTTTAAACATATGGCTGATATCCCAAGTGCCAAATGAGCATCAACAAGTCGTCACACTTGGATAAGTTTATTTTATTGTAAGTTGGCTCATTCAGTGGTATCATTATTCCGACTGCCGTTTGACTCTGCTGTATAGTCTTGTTGACTAGTTTGGGAAATGAACTTGGGACCCTACCATGTTTGGTTTGTACTAAGTTGTTATTAAATTTTATTCTCGTAATTTGGTCCTATAAAATGATTGTATACTGAAATAATATACATTTACAGCATTTATTTTCTAATTCTGTATGACCTTCCACCACTAATTTGTGCAGCTTTCCATGTGATCAACAACTGCTTGTGTTTGTGGGTAGAATTCAGTAATGGGTTAGAAGAACCAATAATGAAACTGAAGTCGTTAATTGTAACATTTCCCAAAAGCATTAAGTTCACCTTGGTAGAATCATCTTAAAATATTCTTGCTAGTTATTGAAGATGAAGTTGCTCTGCTTTAAGAACCTTAATCGGCTGTGCTCGTTACTATAAACTTGTGAAGCTATACATATAGTACAGTATATTCATAATGACAAATAAGTAACGGAAGAGTACTCAAGTTTTTCTTCCTCTCCATAAGTATAAGGTGGAAACAATGTAGCATATATATTGTGTAATCCCCAATTCTATTAATTTGTTGCGAAGGTAAAGTAAACTGTATTAGGTACTTGGTATAAATAAGTTTTAGAGCATCTTGAAGCACTCCTGAAATTACAAAAGGGTATGAAAAACTCGTCCATGGTGGTTGCCTACAGAAAACGTCTTTTGGTTGTTCATATCACGTTCACACAGTACGAGTACAGCACTTAATAGTTAGAACATAACCGAGGTTCATTCATTGTCCATAAGCAAGAATTGAAAAATAAACTAGCTGCGTACTATTGCATAATTGCATAATTGCTGGAATTGTATTCCCTCGCTACAGCAGAAAAGTAAGCTATAGAAGGTTCTTGGTTTAAATAATTTTAGAGCATCTTGGAACATTATCGTGTATGTTATTTCCTAATAATGAGGGACAGATTTACTTCTCCATTTGGTAACTGCACTCTTCCATACTGTCTCCAAACATATTCCTTATCGTTACGGTGGAAGAGCTGCAAGTGACAGGTTGCGGTATTCGGTAGAAAATTTCACACTTTGTGTTAAAGAACAGGAGATGGAAAGTTCTAAACAGGTAAAAAGTTTTTTTTCTTCCAGAATTTATGGTCTATGTGTGTTGTAATTTTGTTCTTAGGTAATTTTAATGGTCTAATCAAAGAATTCGGTGTTAGTTAGCAATCCTTATACATTCAACTTCCACCAAGTGGGATATTGCACTAAAGTATATTGCCTTTGCACAAATTTCACTCAAATGATGTTACATAGCATCCCACAATTGCCCAAGCGAGAACTGGTTTTACATCAGTTCCTTCGTTTTGCACAGCTTCAATGCATCTTGAGAAATGCCAACCAATTTGAGGGCTAGTATGCAAGCAACATGGATTTTACAAGTAAATTGTTTTCTTAATTAGTATTCCTGGTGTTGAGGTAGGAAATTACTAATTAGTTTAAATGTTTTTGGCTACCAATGTGGCTGTTTTGCGTGTTAGTTTGTCTTACATTTACCTGCAGACACAATTCAATAACACGCACGGCTGAAATATTAGTAATGAAGAGGCGGGGGATATCGTTTCACATGTAGTACATGAAAAGTATTGATGCATGCGTTTCTATGCACTTAAGAATTTTTATAATCCCTGTAATTTGCGAATTTATTTCCTTTTCCATTGATAAAAGCCTGCAATTTAATGTAAGGAAAGGTATTGTCCAGGTATCGTTCTGTATATAACTGCTACTGCTATGTAGCTTTGTTTTTTACGTTTTCTTTCATAGGGTTGCGATATTAATGTTAACAAGTGTAGCTGAATTCAACACCTATTATTGCCAGGCTGTATTCAATAGTGCTGGTGGTTGGGTGTTCTAACACAGGCCGATTCGTAACTGCAAAGAAATGGGTACATTGCAACTTCCACTTTCCAATCATGTGGTGGAGACAATCTCTGCTGTAATGCTTGCTGCACATAATTTACTTCTGGTAACTACTACATGATTGTTAACATAATGAAAATGCTCTTGATTATTATTGATGGTGATTAAAAGTTTGCGAAGTTAACAAACTTGAATGTTTAGTAATAGCATGTATAAATACTGCAAATAATTCTTGCCAGGAATAGTAGTGTTGTCAAATTTTGTGCCTGTTAACAATGTTATTTCACAGTGGCTTAAAGCAGGTGACAATTCAAAGTCCAGTCTACCGTAATAGCCTTGGTTGAAAATACTGTTCCGCACAACTTCACAGTTACATGAATTAACAACTAGTACAGCTTGTCGGTGATGAGTAGATCACGTATCAGTGTTTTTAGTGTATTGTCAAGACGTACATATTCATAGGCTTTGGTAATGGCTGATATGAATTATCTAGTCGCATCTTTATTGTAATCCATCTGGCAACTGTACCTGCTGCGCCTTTTTTAATGCACACAATAACCTACAGAACTCCAATTATTAACCCACAACGCCAACATTTGTGAAATTCGTTGTTTTGATGAATGCCCTGTAGCTGCCTTGGCCTTACAAGTACCTATGCTTTGAATTTGTTACGGGTGTCGGTGTCAACTGATGGTAAGATGCCTTTTTTGTGGCTTTTGATGTTATTTTATAGTTATGCTACCATCGTAATCTGCCTGATGCCTCTTATGGGTGTTCTGCATTCATGATGTTTGACGATCCAACACTTGCACGGTGCTAACCTGACACATACGTTTTCTGGGCTGAAATGCTTGTAACTAGGCGATATTTACCAATTAATAACCAATTTAATTCCTTATGGGCTTTGGAAGACAACCATGTTATCAACAAAACGACTGCAATCCTCCTATTGGGTTTTATTGATTATTTTCAGGTGTGATGTGGCTTTTAATGGTTTTTTGTAGTTACCATATTAGCAACAACTTTAATTGTGGAATATTTTAACAAATTAGTCTGAAGTTAAGCATGAATTTAAAAATATGACTGGTTACTCTGTTGGGGGAATATCTAAGAAATCCTAGACCATCACAGGTTTGTGGTTCGTAACAGTATTTCGCTATATACTTACAGTATGTTCATAATTATCTTGCGCATAAAGAAAACTAACTGGTACCTACCCTGTTCTACAATATCTTTTCGTACCATTATGGCCCAAATGAAGAATCTTGAAATTAAAGCTAACTGCAGGGAAGACAGCAAGGAAGATTCGCAGATATGTTTTGCAGCTACCAACTAGTAACAGATTATTTTTTTGTATCCAAAATAAGCCACACATGAGTGGCTTTATTAACATGTTTTCACAGTATTTCACCAGCAGCTTGTTTCTGATATTAATTATAGAAGTTCTAATTATTGTGTACAACAACTTAGCCAAGATCTAAATTCCCTTAACGCTACAGCAATGTGAGTAGTATTGTTCCATGTTGCATTAGTCCACGCATGAAGCTACAACCTTCAAGCATCCAAACTTGCAGTTTGAAGAATTAACAATTGGTTCTCTGGTAATTGATTTTTTTCCCTACAACAGCTCTTTATAGACTACAGAAACGTAGATTGGAAGAATAAGCTTTTGGTAGAAAATAGTTACCACTACAAGCTTCGTTCTACCTGGAAAGTTTAAGGTTTAGGCATATTCAACAGGAAGTCCTAATAGAACTGGTAACATCAACACCCCTTTTGTTTTAAAATTGCATCTAAGGGATGGGTGTGGCTTTTAATGATCTTTTTTAGTGAAGAATGAAAACTACTGTATGTATTTTTAAACACGAAGACGAATTTCAAGCATAATCTTTCCATGAAATATACTTTGACTGCATGGCATGAATCTTCAGATAATCAACGGTTACAGCATGAAAAAATCTTCTTGCATTTCAACATCTAAAAGTCATCGAAGGAAATTGCTGGTAACAGAATTACTAATACCGCTTTTGTTTTCCAACATTTTTTTAGACAAAGCCGAAGTTTATTATAAAAAATTCGTTATTCTTGAGAATATACTGAATTTCTTCAGAATTAATTAAGGAAAAGCTTTTTCTACATAGTACGAATACTGCACATACAACTTATATTAGCAATTGGCAGAAGAATGCAACAGCATTATTGTAAGGAAAATTCGTTCAACCATCATTCTGCAAATAAAAGACGGACCAGTTGGTAACGGTATTGCTCATTCATTCTTGATCTACAGCTCTATAGCATCTATAGCTCATGGCTCTATAACTCATCGTAAGCAAGTCTCCTGTAGCACCCCAAGAATTGTCTGATAAAATAATCAAATGTCGTCCAAACACTGCCATAAAAAGTCTGGTACTATTATCAATTCCTATTTGATATAGCTTAGGGTAAAAGCCCCGCTTAGTTGGCTTTTAATAATTTATTTCACAGTATACTACATGTCGCTATCAACTGCGTGCATCCTCTTCACAGTTCTATCATGGAATAGGTTTTCTGGACCTTTCGTTTACTAGCTTCAGGAGTATCAATTGGTAATGCGTTTCAACTATTTTTTAAAAATAGCTAATTACAGATTACATTCATGTAATGCCCTGTACAAATTGGAATTACCGAATCAAATCCAATTCAAGTAGTAATTATTACAAATTCAAGAGTGCTGAGGAGCTGTTGATCAAGTTTCAACTCTCGTCTGATATTTTAGAAAATTATTGCATAACACCATCACAAGTTATAATTAGTAAAAGGCCAAACTGGTAACTATGCTAATAGCATGACTTAGTACTGAAAGTGCGTCTTGTAGAATGCCACATTGGGGTTTTACCAACTCTGCAATTGGAGTCCTAAGCCATACTATCGAATTAAATTAATCCTAAAGAAGGTGTCCTTACTTCAAATACTACATTGGTAACTATGCTATCCGTGTTATTTTTCTCTACAGTCATTCTTTTCAGATTGCATGTGCCGAATTACTTTCATAATTTATTATGTATGAAATTTCAGTATTAATTAATACTTGTAAATATTGTGTTAATTATTTTCTATAATCGACAAGTTGCATGTACGATGTGAATTTAATTCAGTTTCAGTTATCACTGCTTCATGTTTGTTTAGTTTAAACTTTGTCTATTAAATGGTACTTACTTTTTTGAAATGTAAAAAATTAAGCAATTGTAAAGTATTTAGTTGTTTGTGATTGGAAAATTGTGCGAGTTCAATCAAAATTTGGGTGCTAAACTTCTGTTATAGTTAGTAAATGTAATAACGTGAGCGTGTGAAATAAGTTTGCGATTATTATGATGAAAAGAGAAGATGGAAGGGTTAAAAAAATGAGTTGGATTGGTGTAATTTTGCGACAATTGAAGATTATTAAGATATTCCAAAGCAGGATATGGATTAGAAATGCCAACAATCCAGAATACTGACTGCAACTTTTACTTGCTACATCAAGAAGGATCCAGCTATTAAAAAGGGGATGGTTACTAGATATGACGAAATTCTTGTCGAATATGATAGGAAAAATAATACCTTGAAACTATAAGTGGTAAGCATGTAACCAGTTAATGGTTTAATTTTCACTGCTTGTATGTATTCTTATAGGCAGCCAATACTGGAGTATCTTTTATCAGAACCATTAGGATCACCACGAACCCCGCAAAGGATGGTTGAACAAAGAAGCGAGAACCGCCTTCATAATGGATGAAGAATGGAGTAGCGCCCTGTGATGAAACAGATGAAGAAAGAAGAGGTCGCCAACATCTGGATAACTGAAGAAAGGAAAAAAAAGACGTCACCAACGTCTACCCCTCGGGCAACGTCGATGAACAAAGAACAGGTCGTGATGGATGAAGAATGGAGCAGAGCGGCTGTCTGGGACGGAAAAGGATAAAGAAAGAACCGCCTTCATAATGGATGAAGAATGACGTGGCACCCTGAGACATGAAGAAAGAAGTCACCGTTCGGATGAATGAAGAATAGAGAAGCCACCTCGGTTAACTTGGATGAACAAAGAAGAGATCACCAAGGTCTAGATGGATGAAGAAAGAACCGCCTTCATGATGCATGAAGAATGAAGTGGCGCCCTGAGACCAAACAGATGTAGAAAGAAGTCGCCATTGGGATGGATGAAGAATGGAGCAGCTACCTTGGTCAATGTGGATGAACAAAGAAGAGGTCGTGATGGATGAAGAATGGAGCAGCGCGGCTGTCTGGGACGGAAAAGGATGAAGAATGAAGTGGTGCCCTGGGACCAAACAGATGAAGAAAGAAGCCACCATTCGGATGGATGAAGAATGGAGCAGCCACCTCGGTCGATGAACAAAGAAGAGGTCGTGCTGGATGAAGAATGTAGCGGCTGTCTAAGGCCCAAAAGGATGAAGAAAAAACCGCCTTCATAATGGATGAAGAATGAAGTGGCACCCTGAAACCAAACACATGAAGAAAGAAGTCACCGTTCGGATGGATGAAGAATAGAGAAGACACCTCGGTTAACTTGGATGAACAAAGAAGAGATCACCAAGGTCTAGATGGATGAAGAAAGAACCGCCTTCATAATGGATGAAGAATGAAGCAGCCACCTCAGTCAACGTGGATGAACATAGAAGAGGTCGTGATTGGTGAAGAATGGAGCCCGGCTGTGTGGGACGGAAATGGATGAAGAATGGAGCAGCGCCCTGAGACGAATCAGATTAAGAAAGAAGACACCACCAAGGTCTAGAAGATTGATGAAGAAGGGTAAGGTAGTGCTGCATGAAGAATGGAGCAGCTATGCGGGACGGAAAATGATGAAGGAAGAAGCGAGAACCGCCTTTGTAATGGATGAAGAATGGAGTGGCTATCTGATGAAAAACAATGAAGAAAGAAGAGGTCACCAACGTCTAGTCCAGATGGATCAAGAATGGGGCAGCTTTCTAGGACGAAAAAAGATGAATAAAGAAGTAAGAACCGCCATCATGATGGATGAAGAAACCTACATCTAGCGAAATGAAGGAAGAAGTTACCGAGATTGGGATGCAGGGCAGCTTCTTCTGTTGAAATAGCATGAAGAACAATTATTATGAGAAATGTAATGGATTTCCTAGTTCAAGCTGGATGAATGAAGAAAAACAAGATAGCAGTGGAAGAGATAAAGAAAGAAGAAGTTTGCCTTAATGAACAAAAGTGTTAAAAAATATGGATAATAATTACCTTCAGCTAGATTAATGGCAAAAACTGCTGTCAACTACTAGTCCTAAAATTTCCCAAATAAACCAGAAAGGGTTGAAACCATCAATAGTTGGCAACGAACAAGAAGCAGAAAGATTGTAGTATAACACAACAAAAAGTGTTAAACCAATAACTTGGGGAGTCAAAAACGACACATTGAAGAAAAACCGTAGGGTCCAGACAAATAAAGCATGCAAAGAAAAGATCGTATCCACAACAAGAAAAAATCAATAATGCAAAATCAGGTAAATAGTATTTTATAAAACTTTCAATTGAAACTTGCGTACATTGAACAAGGAATATAAAATTACTAACCTATCGTTAAGTATTAAATTTTTAATTTCGTGTTAATTTCAGTCGTGATGGATAAAGAATGAACGCACCACCGAAAACGTAATTAATGAAGAATTAAGTCACTACTTTGGCGTGATTGATGAAAAATGAAGCCGCTACTGTGGATGACGAATGAAGGAAGGAGGTCACCATCGATGAAGAATAGAACTGCCACTTTGGACATGGTGAACGAAGACTGAAGCCGCTTGTGCGAGAGAGATCAGGAATAAAACCAATACCGTGGGCAAGATGGTAGAAGGATCAGAGGTCACCAAGTCCGCAATAGTTTACGTGAGAAGAGGCCCCTCAGCCGTGATGGACGAAGAATGAAGCAACCACCTGGATGGCGAACCAAGCCTTCAATCTGGGCAAGACGAATGAGCAAGAAGACCACTAACGACGAAATAGATAAAGAAAGAAGAGGCCATCTACGGCGCTATGGATGAAGAGTGAAGCAACCACCCGGATGAAGAACGAAGCTTCCAATTTAGGCGAGAGGGATGAAGAAAAAAGACCACCAACGACGATATAGATCAAGAAGAAGAGGTCACCTAGTGCGGGATAGACGAAGAATGAAGAAACCACCCGAATGAAGAACGAAGCTTCCAATTTGGGCGAGAGCGATGAAGAAAGAAGACCACCAACGACGAAGTAGATCGAGAAGGAAGAGGCCACCTACGGCGTGATGGATGAAGATTGAAGCTTCTAATTTGGGCGAGAGGGATGAAGAAAGAAGACCACCAACAACGACGATATAGATCAAGAAGAAAAGCCCACCTAGTGTGCGATGGACTAAGAATAAAACAACCACCCGGATGAAGAACGAAGCTTCCAATTTGAACGAGAGGGATGAAGAAAGAAGACGACCAACGACGATATAGATCAAGAAATAAGAGGGCACCTAGTGCGCGATGGACGAAGAATAAAGCAATAACCACCCGGATGAAGAACGAAGCTTCCAATTTGAACGAGAGGGATGAAGAAAGAAGACGACCAACGACTATATAGACCAAGAAGAAGAGGCCACCTAGGGCGCGATGGACGAAGAATGAAGCATCCACCCAGATGAATAAACGAAGTTTCCAATTTGGGCGAGAGGGGTGAAGAAAGAAGACCACCAACGACGATATAAATCAAGAAGAAGAGGCCACCTAGTGCGGGATGGACGAAGAATGAAGCAACCACCTGAATTAAGGACGAAGAATACAATTTGGGCGAGAGGGATGAAAAAAGAAAATCACCAACGACAAAATAGATCAAGAAAGAAGAGGTCACCTGCGGCACGATGGCTGAAGATTGAAGCAACCACCCGGATGAAGAACAAAGCTTCCAACTTGGGCGAGAGGGATGAAGAAAGAAGACGACTAACGACGATATAGATCAAGAAAGAAGAGGCTGCCTAGGGCGTGACGAACGAAGAATGAATTAACCACCTGGATGAAGAAAGAAGCTTCCAATTTGGGCAAGAGGGATGAAGAAAGAAGACAATCAACGACGATATAGATCAAAAAAGAAGAGGCCAACTAGGGCGCCATGGACGAAGAATGAGGCAGCCACCTGGATGAAGAACGCAGCCTCCCAATTTGGACGAGAGGGATGAAGAAAGACGACCAACGGCGATATAGATCAAGAAATAAGAGGCCACCTAGGGCGCGAGGGACCAACAATGAAGCATCCAACTGGGTCATAAACGAAGCTTCCGATTTGGGCGAGAGGTATGAACAACAAAGACCACCAACGACGAAATAGATCAAGAAAGAAGAGGCCACCTAAAGCGCGATGGACGAAGAAGGAAGCAACCACCCCGATGAAGATCGAAGCTTCCAATTTGGACGAGAGGGATGAAGCAAGAAGACGACTAAAGACGACATAGATCAAGAAAGAAGAAGCCACCTAGGGTGTAACGGACGAAGAATGAAGCATCCACCTGGATGAAGAACGAAGCCTCCAATTCGGAAGATGAAACCTGATTGCGCTACGCCACGAATGACATGATAGATAAAAAGATAGAAAAAAGTGGAGGGTAAAGAACGAATGGTTCTTCTTTGTAAGCTAAATGAGTAAAAGATAAAATAGCAACACCGGAGAGTTGAGAAAGAAGACAGCATAAGGACGAAGAAGATGGGAGAAATAAAAACAATCACGGGAAATGTGGAAGGGGGCCGTTATTGAAGAAAAAGTTCTAACGCTGCTAATTCCAAGATAGGCAAACGCTCACACTCTGTGATAGAAAAACCTGAAAACTTGACGTCATTAAGAGAAATTGGAGAAGCAGTTATTAAAAAAAGTAATTACAAATGGAAAATCCCATGAAGAAAATGGATACGAAGGAAAAATGGACTAAAAGCAGATGCTGGAAATACGTAAATGTATGCAGACGTGGTGGTACAAAAGCAATAGTATTATGAGATTTAAAGAAAGATGTTCATTCAAATCATAGTATGAATATAAAATACCACTGCAACAATAGAAAAACATAAATGCTGATTATGAAAATCTTTTTACTATTGACTGTTAAAAATTTAGGATGCTGTTTCAATTATATTTGTAATACAAGAATATTATTTTGATATTTGTTGTGATAGGAAGAGGCGGACCGCCGCGCAGTTGCTCTGGGAGGAAAATGAGGGGCGTCTCCGCGAAGGAAAGCGGCCGAGGAGATCTAAGTAGTAACAAACTATAACTTAAACATAAAAATAACATGTCTTATATTACTATTACTTTAATGAAATAAATGTTTGACTATATTTTTGTATTTTGATGAGTACCTTACCTATCTAGTTAGTAGGTACCTACCTAATTTTGTGTTTAATACTGGCAGTGAAATAATGCCCAATTTTGTAAGAAAATTCAAAAGTAACGTTTACATGGTAGAAAACCTCTTCAATGGTGAAATTAAATTGTTCTTTTATATATTATATTCAAATATTTCAATTACTTTTTGATTCCTACTTTATTTCGGTATTCAGTTAAGTGCAAAGATTTTTTTATTTCTGTGACCTGCTGACGTGATGAATTTAAAAATAAAAAATTGTTTGGGCGATGTTGAAGATAATAATTTTCTCAAAATTCCCAGTTTTGTAAGAGTTCTACTAACTTTGTTTTTGCTGCCTGATTGTGTGGAACCGGACAAATTTTGTCTTCTTTTTATAAAACGGGTTTTCTATTAGGTCCTACCTAATTAATACTTTCATTGTTTTTAATCCTTAAGTTTATAGTGACTATTCGGTAGGTACTTGCTACCGTTAGGTACTCTTGTTATAATCAAGTCTCCTATTTTAAACTTCAGGACTAATTCTTGGCCATTCACCTAAGTTAAATATTAAAAGTATTTATACATTTTATAAAATGCTTAGTTCCACCAAGCAATTTTCCGCTGACAAAACATTAACTGATCTTATAACAGCACTTCTGTCTTCTGTTCAGTTGTATAATAATAATTCTACTGTGAGTATTTGTGCTTTTAAGCAAGATAATAAATAATGGTAAGTACTCGAAGATTAAATGCATTTTCAAAAATTATGTTAAATTACTATTTGTAGAAGTACGTGGTTTTAACACTTCTTGTGGTGAGTTTCGTGAATTGCGATTGGGTTGAAATACCACAAGGTTCAGTTCCCTTAGATAAGGAAACGGAGAAGTTGGGTAGGTATCTAAATCAAGATTTTTATATTCCACGTTTTCTCAACCACAATTTAAGGGATTAGACTGTTCATTAATTAAAGTTATTAATCAGATACGAGAAGTCGGAAAATTTAGAATTACTTAATTCATAATAGGTACATTTAATAAAATAAAGTAGTAGCTTAGCAGGGTCGGCTATTCAGATAAGAACGGTTAAGAATTAACAGATTAGTGGATTTTTCTAATAGTCGAGATCTCGATATGCAGATGCCATGAGTGGCCTTTTAATTACAGACAGGGACAACTGTGCGATAGGCCCAGCATTTATCGTTTTGACGCCGCTCATTCGGAGTCAGCCAACTGAGCGCCAAGCCAATTCAGCCCCGGTCAACTCGGCGCCAAATGCTAGATTTAATGTATTTATGCAAAAATTATAGTTAAGGCTTTTATTTGGTTTCCTAATGCTGTCTGTCTGCATGTGGCACTCCGCCGTGGCAGGGGCATTCTGATTAGGTAATGCGTATAGGTATAACAACTAGGACTAGCACAAAATGATAGGGTCACCTTAGTTAGTCTGTGTATATGGGGCCGAGATCTGTGTACAAGTGTGTGTACCTATGTGGTTATTTTTCACTTAGATTAATAATTATTTTTCCATTGGCGTCGATTTGGCTGGTGTCGAGTTGGCATGGCGCCGAAATGGCGGCGCCGAATAGCTAGATAGGTACTAGTTTAACTGACTAGATCCATGAATCGCTTACGCTCTTTATGGGTGAAATATGAAATGATTCCATCTCATCAATAGGTATAACGTCACTTGAAATACTACTAACAAAAGATTAGGTAGTACTGCAATAATAATTTTTTGGTCTGTTAAAAATTTGATTACATTATCTCCAGTAAGGGAAATTCATAATAATTATCAATATTTTGCAGATTTTACTTCATATATGATCACAACAACTTCAACAACTACTCAAACACCTATTTTACCCAAACCAACAACAAATAAGATTATGCACACAGCAAACCATGTTAACACAGTAAGTGTAAGTAATGACAGTGGTACAGTTGTCCATGTTAGTACAATATCTTCTGCTCTACCACCGTCAAAAAATATTGTTAATAATAATTCGGGTAATAATTTAAATGTCAATATAAACAATACCGAGTACAAGAAAGAGAATGATAATGCAGAGGCTAATGATGAGGATTATGATGATTCTGAAGAAGTTGAAGTTGAAGAAAAAGAAGAAGAGGGTGGTTATACATATGCTAATTTTATTCCTTATATGAGTTCAATTCAAAGCGTTTTAATGAAAAGTGCACATAAAAGTAAAAAAAGTAAAGTAAATGTATTAACAAATTTAAGAGATCAGTTACTGAATGAATTAGGTAAGTAAATATGCCACTCTGACAAATTTTCATTGTTGACGTTTAAATTTACAGATCATCGAATGAACACGTTATGGAATCCACGAACTGAAAATAGAGAAGCCAGAGAATATAAAGATGATTCCCATGTTGATTTTCCGTCAAACGAAGGCGCCTTAATGACGATTGGTTTTCTCACATTTGGTGTATTTTTAATTAAACTTGTTTTGGTAAGTTAAATCAAAGAATAATGAGTTTCAATGAAATAATTTATCTTTTACAGCAACTTATACAAGCTATTAATAATAAGGTCAATAATAATGATAATGGTGTTACTACAACAACAATAATTGGAAGAAAACGTAGAGCAGCTTTGGATGATGAAGCAATAAAAATTTTAAATTATATAGAACAGTATCGATTCAAATGATATTTATTATAAAATTGATAAATTTATAAATTATGAAAGTGGGGAAAATAACAAGCTAAATAATATGAAGCAGGATTTTTAACATACTGCAGGGTGTTAATAAAAAAAGTATCCTAAACATTTTAAGGATATAGGTAGGTAGGTACCTACTCATGAAAGTAAGACAAACTGTTGCTATGTCGAAATATCCTTGCTAAGGGCCGTGATTAATTGCTTCTTTAAGTTTTTGATGTAACAGTTTTTTTTTGGTAGGTAAGTACTACTATACATGTCTTTAAAGTTTAGGATACTTGTTTACTAACACCCTGTACACGGACCGAAATAAATTTTGATTAAGTTCTAAGCTGGAGTAGTAGGTATACCTACCTACATAAAACTGGTTGGGTTGTGGGGTGGTGTAGGTAGCATGATCTTAAGTTAGTAGGTACTACCCATTTTTATTGCTGCAACGTCCATACGGATTTGTGTTCTATTCTATTATCTAGGTACCTAGTAGGTGCTTATTAATTTATTGTGAAGGTTAAATAATATTGGAATCTAAATAGATATTTTGTTTAGATGGCTTCTCTATAAGAAAGTAATTTCTAATATGTAGTACTAAGACTTAAATATAAGAATTAAAACATCATAAACGACAAATAGTAGGTAGGTAGGTACCTAGGTGGTACTACTACTGGAATATAATATGTAGCGTAGAACTGTAATTATTTTAGTAGGTACCTTACCTATGATGATTATATGCGTAATATCAAAGACATTATCTGGTAATATCTAATAAAAGAAGGAAGACTATAGCCTTGCCTTTTTTTTTTGAAAACTTTCTGAATTTTTTTTGACCACATAGGAGGAGATGAGGATTGTATGGCACATATTTTCCAAGTGTATAAACTTCATGTTACATTATGGGAATTTCTTAAATAAATCGGAAGGGGTGACAAAAGACTATAGCCTGAGTATAGCCTTCCTTGTTTTTTTGGACATTTTTTTCACCCCTTCGGATCTCGTTGGGATTTTCCGAGATTGTTATTTGGAAGCCATACACTTGGAAAATATGTTCTAAACTTCCCTCACCCCTTCTCTCTGCTTCTCACCTGGTGAGAAAATTGTCAGATATCGATTTCCTCTGCGAACTTTCTGTATTCTTTCTGACCAGATGGGAGGGGATGAGGGATGTTGGCACATATTTTCCAAGCCTTTAGCCTTCATATTACATTCTGGGAATTTTATAAGGAAATCGGAGAGGTTGAAAAAATCATCCAAAAAAAGAAGAACGACTACCTATACCTAGTCTTTCAATATAGTCTTTCCTCATTTTTTGGAAATTTTTTTGACCCCTTCAGATCTCGTCCGGATTTTCCCAGAATGTTATTTGGAGGGTGTACGCTTGGAAATTATGGGCCACACTTCCCTCACCCCTTCGCCCTGCTTCGCAACTGGTTCGAAAATGTTCAGAAATGAATTTTTTCTGAAAGCTTTCTGAATTTTTTTTGAACAGATGGGAGGGGTTGAGGGATGTTTGGCAGGTATTTTCCAAGTCTTTAGCCTCCATATTACATTCTGGGAATTTTAGAAGGAAATCGGAGGGGGTGAGAAAAATGGCCCAAAAAAAGGAAAGATATAGTCTTTCCTCATTTTTTGGAAAAAATTTTGACCCCTTCAGATCTCGTCCGGATTTTCCCAGAATGTTATTTGGAGGGTGTACGCTTGGAAATTATGGGGCAAACTTCCCTCAACCCTTCCCACTGCCTCCCAGCTGGTTAGAAAATGTTCAAAAGTAGATGTCTTCAGAAAACTTTCTGAATTTTTTTTGAACAGGAGGGAGGGGTTGGGTGATGTTTGGCGCATTTTTTCCAAGTCTCTAGCCTCCATATTACATTCTGGAAATTTTAGAAGGAGATCCGAGGGGGTGCGAAAAATGACCCAAAAAAAAAGGAAAGACTTTCCTCATTTTTTGGAAAAAAATTTGACCCCTTCAGATGTCGTCAGGATTTTCCCAGAATGTTATTTGGGTGGTGTACGCTTGGAAATTATGGGGCAAACTTCCCTCAACCCTTCCCACTGCTTCGCAGCTGGTTAGAAAATGTTCAAAAGTAGATGTCTTCAGAAAACTTTTTGAAATTTTTTTTGAACACGCTGGAGGGGTTGGGGGATGTTTGGCGCATATTTTCCAAGTCTCTAGCCTCCATACTACATTCTGGAAATTTTAGAAGAAGATCCGAGGGGGTGCGAAAAATGACCAAAAAAAAGGAGACTATAGCCTTTCCTCATTTTTTGGAAAAAGAATTGACCCCTTCAGATCTCGTCAGGATTTTCCCAGAATGTTATTTGGGTGGTGTACGCTTGGAAATTATGGGGCAAACTTCCCTCAACCCTTCCCACTGCTTCGCAGCTGGTTAGAAAATGTTCAAAAGTAGATGTCTTCAGAAAACTTTCTGAATTTTTTTTGAACAGGAGGGAGGGGTTGGGGGATGTTTGGCGCATATTTTCCAAGTCTCTAGCCTCCATAGTACATTCTGGAAATTTTAGAAGGAGATCCGAGGGGGTGCGAAAAATGACCAAAAAAAAAGGAAAGACTATAGTCTTTCCTCATTTTTTGGAAAAAAAATTGACCCCTTCAGATCTCGTCAGGATTTTCCCAGAATGTTATTTGGGTGGTGTACGCTTGGAAATTATGGGGCAAACTTCCCTCAACCCTTCCCGCTGCTTCGCAGCTGGTTAGAAAATGTTCAAAAGTAGATGTCTTCAGAAAACTTTCTGAATTTTTTTTGAACAGGAGGGAGGGTTTGGGGGATGTTTGGCGCATATTTTCCAAGTCTCTAGCCTCCATATTACATTCTGGAAATTTTAGAAGGAGATCCGAGGGGGTGCGAAAAATGACCCAAAAAAAAGGAGAGACTATAGTCTTTCCTCATTTTTTGGAAAAAAATTTGACCCCTTCAGATCTCGTCAGGATTTTCCCAGAATGTTATTTGGGTGGTGTACGCTTGGAAATTATGGGGCAAACTTCCCTCAACCCTTCCCACTGCTTCGCAGCTGGTTAGAAAATGTTCAAAAGTAGATGTCTTCAGAAAACTTTCTGAATTTTTTTTTAACAGGAGGGAGGGGTTGGGGGATGTTTGGCGCATATTTTCCAAGTCTCTAGCCTCCATATTACATTCTGGAAATTTTAGAAGGAGATCCGAGGGGGTGCGAAAAATGACGAAAAAAAAGGAAAGACTATAGTCTTTCCTCATTTTTTGGAAAAAAATTTGACCCCTTCAGATCTCGTCAGGATTTTCCCAGAATGTTATTTGGGTGGTGTACGCTTGGAAATTATGGGGCAAACTTCCCTCAACCCTTCCCACTGCTTCGCAGCTGGTTAGAAAATGTTCAAAAGTAGATGTCTTCAGAAAACTTTCTGAATTTTTTTTGAACAGGAGGGAGGGGTTGGGGGATGTTTGGCGCATATTTTCCAAGTCTCTAGCCTCCATAGTACATTCTGGAAATTTTAGAAGGAGATCCGAGGGGGTGCGAAAAATGACCAAAAAAAAAGGAAAGACTATAGTCTTTCCTCATTTTTTGGAAAAAAAATTGACCCCTTCAGATCTCGTCAGGATTTTCCCAGAATGTTATTTGGGTGGTGTACGCTTGGAAATTATGGGGCAAACTTCCCTCAACCCTTCCCGCTGCTTCGCAGCTGGTTAGAAAATGTTCAAAAGTAGATGTCTTCAGAAAACTTTCTGAATTTTTTTTGAACAGGAGGGAGGGTTTGGGGGATGTTTGGCGCATATTTTCCAAGTCTCTAGCCTCCATATTACATTCTGGAAATTTTAGAAGGAGATCCGAGGGGGTGCGAAAAATGACCCAAAAAAAAGGAGAGACTATAGTCTTTCCTCATTTTTTGGAAAAAAATTTGACCCCTTCAGATCTCGTCAGGATTTTCCCAGAATGTTATTTGGGTGGTGTACGCTTGGAAATTATGGGGCAAACTTCCCTCAACCCTTCCCACTGCTTCGCAGCTGGTTAGAAAATGTTCAAAAGTAGATGTCTTCAGAAAACTTTCTGAATTTTTTTTGAACAGGAGGGAGGGTTTAGGGGATGTTTGGCGCATATTTTCCAAGTCTCTAGCCTCCATATTACATTCTAGAAATTTTAGAAGGAGATCCGACGGGGTGCGAAAAATGACCAAAAAAAAAAAGGAAAGATATAGTCTTTCCTCATTTTTTGGAAAAAATTTTGACCCCTTCAGATCTCGTCCGGATTTTCCCAGAATGTTATTTGGAGGGTGTACGCTTGGAAATTATGGGGCAAACTTCCCTCAACCCTTCCCACTGCCTCCCAGCTGGTTAGAAAATGTTCAAAAGTAGATGTCTTCAGAAAACTTTCTGAATTTTTTTTGAACAGGAGGGAGGGGTTGGGTGATGTTTGGCGCATATTTTCCAAGTCTCTAGCCTCCATATTACATTCTGGAAATTTTAGAAGGAGATCCGAGGGGGTGCGAAAAATGACCCAAAAAAAAGGAAAGACTTTCCTCATTTTTTGGAAAAAAATTTGACCCCTTCAGATGTCGTCAGGATTTTCCCAGAATGTTATTTGGGTGGTGTACGCTTGGATATTATGGGGCAAACTTCCCTCAACCCTTCCCACTGCTTCGCAGCTGGTTAGAAAATGTTCAAAAGTAGATGTCTTCAGAAAACTTTTTGAAATTTTTTTTGAACACGCTGGAGGGGTTGGGGGATGTTTGGCGCATATTTTCCAAGTCTCTAGCCTCCATACTACATTCTGGAAATTTTAGAAGAAGATCCGAGGGGGTGCGAAAAATGACCAAAAAAAAGGAGACTATAGCCTTTCCTCATTTTTTGGAAAAAGAATTGACCCCTTCAGATCTCGTCAGGATTTTCCCAGAATGTTATTTGGGTGGTGTACGCTTGGAAATTATGGGGCAAAGTTCCCTCAACCCTTCCCACTGCTTCGCAGCTGGTTAGAAAATGTTCAAAAGTAGATGTCTTCAGAAAACTTTCTGAATTTTTTTTGAACAGGAGGGAGGGGTTGGGGGATGTTTGGCGCATATTTTCCAAGTCTCTAGCCTCCATATTACATTCTGGAAATTTTAGAAGGAGATCCGAGGGGGTGCGAAAAATGACCAAAAAAAAAGGAGAGACTATAGTCTTTCCTCATTTTTTGGAAAAAAATTTGACCCCTTCAGATCTCGTCAGGATTTTCCCAGAATGTTATTTGGGTGGTGTACGCTTGGAAATTATGGGGCAAACTTCCCTCAACCCTTCCCACTGCTTCGCAGCTGGTTAGAAAATGTTCAAAAGTAGATGTCTTCAGAAAACTTTCTGAATTTTTTTTGAACAGGAGGGAGGGGTTGGGGGATGTTTGGCGCATATTTCCCAAGTCTCTAGCCTCCATATTACATTCTGGAAATTTTAGAAGGAGATCCGAGGGGGTGCGAAAAATGACGAAAAAAAAGGAAAGACTATAGTCTTTCCTCATTTTTTGGAAAAAAATTTGACCCCTTCAGATCTCGTCAGGATTTTCCCAGAATGTTATTTGGGTGGTGTACGCTTGGAAATTATGGGGCAAACTTCCCTCAACCCTTCCCACTGCTTCGCAGCTGGTTAGAAAATGTTCAAAAGTAGATGTCTTCAGAAAACTTTCTGAATTTTTTTTTAAAAGGAGGGAGGGGTTGGGGGATGTTTGGCGCATATTTTCCAAGTCTCTAGCCTCCATATTACATTCTGGAAATTTTAGAAGGAGATCCGAGGGGTTGCGAAAAATGATCAAAAAAAAAGGAAAGACTATAGTCTTTCCTCATTTTTTGGAAAAAAATTTGACCCCTTCAGATGTCGTCAGGATTTTACCAAAATGTTATTTGGGTAGTGTACGCTTGGAAATTATGGGGCAAACGTCCCTCAACCCTTCCCACTGCTTCGCAGCTGGTTAGAAAATGTTCAAAAGTAGATGTCTTCAGAAAACTTTCTGAATTTTTTTTTAACAGGAGGGAGGGGTTGGGGGATGTTTGGCGCATATTTTCCAAGTCTCTAGCCTCCATATTACATTCTGGAAATTTTAGAAGGAGATCCGAGGGGGTGCGAAAAATGACGAAAAAAAAGGAAAGACTATAGTCTTTCCTCATTTTTTGGAAAAAAATTTGACCCCTTCAGATCTCGTCAGGATTTTCCCAAAATGTTATTTGGGTGGTGTACGCTTGGAAATTATGGGGCAAACTTCCCTCAACCCTTCCCACTGCTTCGCAGCTGGTTAGAAAATGTTCAAAAGTAGATGTCTTCAGAAAACTTTCTGAATTTTTTTTGAACAGGAGGGAGGGGTTGGGGGATGTTTGGCGCATATTTTCCAAGTCTCTAGCCTCCATAGTACATTCTGGAAATTTTAGAAGGAGATCCGAGGGGGTGCGAAAAATGACCAAAAAAAAAGGAAAGACTATAGTCTTTCCTCATTTTTTGGAAAAAAAATTGACCCCTTCAGATCTCGTCAGGATTTTCCCAGAATGTTATTTGGGTGGTGTACGCTTGGAAATTATGGGACAAACTTCCCTCAACCCTTCCCACTGCTTCGCAGCTGGTTAGAAAGTGTTCAAAAGTAGATGTCTTCAGAAAACTTTCTAAATTTTTTTTGAACAGGTGGGAGGGGTTGGGGGATGTTTGGCGCATATTTTCCAAGTCTCTAGCCTCCATATTACATTCTGGAAATTTTAGAAGGAGATCCGAGGGGGTGCGCAAAATTACCAAAAAAAAAGGAAAGACTATAGTCTTTCCTCATTTTTTGGAAAAAAATTTGACCCCTTCAGATCTTTCTGAATTTTTTTTGAACAGGAGGGAGGGGTTGGGGGATGTTTGGCGCATATTTCCCAAGTCTCTAGCCTCCATATTACATTCTGGAAATTTTAGAAGGAGATCCGAGGGGGTGCGAAAAATGACGAAAAAAAAAGGAAAGACTATAGTCTTTCCTCATTTTTTGGAAAAAAATTTGACCCCTTCAGATCTCGTCAGGATTTTCCCAGAATGTTATTTGGGTGGTGTACGCTTGGAAATTATGGGGCAAACTTCCCTCAACCCTTCCCACTGCTTCGCAGCTGGTTAGAAAATGTTCAAAAGTAGATGTCTTCAGAAAACTTTCTGAATTTTTTTTTAAAAGGAGGGAGGGGTTGGGGGATGTTTGGCGCATATTTTCCAAGTCTCTAGCCTCCATATTACATTCTGGAAATTTTAGAAGGAGATCCGAGGGGGTGCGCAAAATTACCAAAAAAAAAGGAAAGACTATAGTCTTTCCTCATTTTTTGGAAAAAAATTTGACCCCTTCAGATCTCGTCAGGATTTTCCCAGAATGTTATTTGGGTGGTGTACGCTTGGAAATTATGGGGCAAACTTCCCTCAACCCTTCCCACTGCTTCGCAGCTGGTTAGAAAATGTTCAAAAGTAGATGTCTTCAGAAAACTTTCTGAATTTTTTTTGAACAGGAGGGAGGGGTTGGGGGATGTTTGGCGCATATTTTCCAAGTCTCTAGCCTCCATAGTACATTCTGGAAATTTTAGAAGGAGATCCGAGGGGGTGCGAAAAATGACCAAAAAAAAAGGAAAGACTATAGTCTTTCCTCATTTTTTGGAAAAAAAATTGACCCCTTCAGATCTCGTCAGGATTTTCCCAGAATGTTATTTGGGTGGTGTACGCTTGGAAATTATGGGACAAACTTCCCTCAACCCTTCCCACTGCTTCGCAGCTGGTTAGAAAGTGTTCAAAAGTAGATGTCTTCAGAAAACTTTCTAAATTTTTTTTGAACAGGTGGGAGGGGTTGGGGGATGTTTGGCGCATATTTCCCAAGTCTCTAGCCTCCATATTACATTCTGGAAATTTTAGAAGGAGATCCGAGGGGGTGCGAAAAATGACGAAAAAAAAGGAAAGACTATAGTCTTTCCTCATTTTTTGGAAAAAAATTTGACCCCTTCAGATCTCGTCAGGATTTTCCCAGAATGTTATTTGGGTGGTGTACGCTTGGAAATTATGGGGCAAACTTCCCTCAACCCTTCCCACTGCTTCGCAGCTGGTTAGAAAATGTTCAAAAGTAGATGTCTTCAGAAAACTTTCTGAATTTTTTTTTAAAAGGAGGGAGGGGTTGGGGGATGTTTGGCGCATATTTTCCAAGTCTCTAGCCTCCATATTACATTCTGGAAATTTTAGAAGGAGATCCGAGGGGTTGCGAAAAATGATCAAAAAAAAAGGAAAGACTATAGTCTTTCCTCATTTTTTGGAAAAAAATTTGACCCCTTCAGATGTCGTCAGGATTTTACCAAAATGTTATTTATGTAGTGTACGCTTGGAAATTATGGGGCAAACGTCCCTCAACCCTTCCCACTGCTTCGCAGCTGGTTAGAAAATGTTCAAAAGTAGATGTCTTCAGAAAACTTTCTGAATTCTTTTTTAACAGGAGGGAGGGGTTGGGGGATGTTTGGCGCATATTTTCCAAGTCTCTAGCCTCCATATTACATTCTGGAAATTTTAGAAGGAGATCCGAGGGGGTGCGAAAAATGACGAAAAAAAAGGAAAGACTATAGTCTTTCCTCATTTTTTGGAAAAAAATTTGACCCCTTCAGATCTCGTCAGGATTTTCCCAAAATGTTATGTGGGTGGTGTACGCTTGGAAATTATGGGGCAAACTTCCCTCAACCCTTCCCACTGCTTCGCAGCTGGTTAGAAAATGTTCAAAAGTAGATGTCTTCAGAAAACTTTCTGAATTT
Organism: Hemicrepidius hirtus; assembly: GCA_963082805.1. Lineage (NCBI taxonomy): Eukaryota > Metazoa > Arthropoda > Insecta > Coleoptera > Elateridae > Hemicrepidius > Hemicrepidius hirtus. The sequence continues at coordinate 36,344,012 of OY720160.1, read as the reverse complement.
TTTTTGAACAGGAGGGAGGGGTTGGGGGATGTTTGGCGCATATTTTCCAAGTTTCTAGCCTCCATAGTACATTCTGGAAATTTTAGAAGGAGATCCGAGGGGGTGCGAAAAATGACCAAAAAAAAAGGAAAGACTATAGTCTTTCCTCATTTTTTGGAAAAAAAATTGACCCCTTCAGATCTCGTCAGGATTTTCCCAGAATGTTATTTGGGTGGTGTACGCTTGGAAATTATGGGACAAACTTCCCTCAACCCTTCCCACTGCTTCGCAGCTGGTTAGAAAGTGTTCAAAAGTAGATGTCTTCAGAAAACTTTCTAAATTTTTTTTGAACAGGTGAGAGGGGTTGGGGGATGTTTGGCGCATATTTTCCAAGTCTCTAGCCTCCATAGTACATTCTGGAAATTTTAGAAGGAGATCCGAGGGGGTGCGAAAAATGACCAAAAAAAAAGGAAAGACTATAGTCTTTCCTCATTTTTTGGAAAAAAAATTGACCCCTTCAGATCTCGTCAGGATTTTCCCAGAATGTTATTTGGGTGGTGTACGCTTGGAAATTATGGGGCAAACTTCCCTCAACCCTTCCCACTGCTTCGCAGCTGGTTAGAAAATGTTCAAAAGTAGATGTCTTCAGAAAACTTTCTGAATTTTTTTTTAAAAGGAGGGAGGGGTTGGGGGATGTTTGGCGCATATTTTCCAAGTCTCTAGCCTCCATATTACATTCTGGAAATTTTAGAAGGAGATCCGAGGGGGTGCGCAAAATTACCAAAAAAAAAGGAAAGACTATAGTCTTTCCTCATTTTTTGGAAAAAAATTTGACCCCTTCAGATCTCGTCAGGATTTTCCCAGAATGTTATTTGGGTGGTGTACGCTTGGAAATTATGGGGCAAACTTCCCTCAACCCTTCCCACTGCTTCGCAGCTGGTTAGAAAATGTTCAAAAGTAGATGTCTTCAGAAAACTTTCTGAATTTTTTTTGAACAGGAGGGAGGGGTTGGGGGATGTTTGGCGCATATTTTCCAAGTCTCTAGCCTCCATATTACATTCTGGAAATTTTAGAAGGAGATCCGAGGGGGTGCGAAAAATGACCAAAAAAAAAGGAGAGACTATAGTCTTTCCTCATTTTTTGGAAAAAAATTTGACCCCTTCAGATCTCGTCAGGATTTTCCCAGAATGTTATTTGGGTGGTGTACGCTTGGAAATTATGGGGCAAACTTCCCTCAACCCTTCCCACTGCTTCGCAGCTGGTTAGAAAATGTTCAAAAGTAGATGTCTTCAGAAAACTTTCTGAATTTTTTTTTAAAAGGAGGGAGGGGTTGGGGGATGTTTGGCGCATATTTTCCAAGTCTCTAGCCTCCATATTACATTCTGGAAATTTTAGAAGGAGATCCGAGGGGTTGCGAAAAATGATCAAAAAAAAAAGGAAAGACTATAGTCTTTCCTCATTTTTTGGAAAAAAATTTGACCCCTTCAGATCTCGTCAGGATTTTCCCAGCATGTTATTTGGGTGGTGTACGCTTGGAAATTATGGGGCAAACTTCCCTCAACCCTTCCCACTGCTTCGCAGCTGGTTAGAAAATGTTCAAAAGTAGATGTCTTCAGAAAACTTTCTGAATTTTTTTTGAACAGGAGGGAGGGGTTGGGGGATGTTTGGCGCATATTTCCCAAGTCTCTAGCCTCCATATTACATTCTGGAAATTTTAGAAGGAGATCCGAGGGGGTGCGAAAAATGACGAAAAAAAAAGGAAAGACTATAGTCTTTCCTCATTTTTTGGAAAAAAATTTGACCCCTTCAGATCTCGTCAGGATTTTCCCAGAATGTTATTTGGGTGGTGTACGCTTGGAAATTATGGGGCAAACTTCCCTCAACCCTTCCCACTGCTTCGCAGCTGGTTAGAAAATGTTCAAAAGTAGATGTCTTCAGAAAACTTTCTGAATTTTTTTTTAAAAGGAGGGAGGGGTTGGGGGATGTTTGGCGCATATTTTCCAAGTCTCTAGCCTCCATATTACATTCTGGAAATTTTAGAAGGAGATCCGAGGGGTTGCGAAAAATGATCAAAAAAAAAGGAAAGACTATAGTCTTTCCTCATTTTTTGGAAAAAAATTTGACCCCTTCAGATGTCGTCAGGATTTTACCAAAATGTTATTTGGGTAGTGTACGCTTGGAAATTATGGGGCAAACGTCCCTCAACCCTTCCCACTGCTTCGCAGCTGGTTAGAAAATGTTCAAAAGTAGATGTCTTCAGAAAACTTTCTGAATTTTTTTTTAACAGGAGGGAGGGGTTGGGGGATGTTTGGCGCATATTTTCCAAGTCTCTAGCCTCCATATTACATTCTGGAAATTTTAGAAGGAGATCCGAGGGGGTGCGAAAAATGACGAAAAAAAAGGAAAGACTATAGTCTTTCCTCATTTTTTGGAAAAAAATTTGACCCCTTCAGATCTCGTCAGGATTTTCCCAAAATGTTATTTGGGTGGTGTACGCTTGGAAATTATGGGGCAAACTTCCCTCAACCCTTCCCACTGCTTCGCAGCTGGTTAGAAAATGTTCAAAATTAGATGTCTTCAGAAAACTTTCTGAATTTTTTTTGAACAGGAGGGAGGGGTTGGGGGATGTTTGGCGCATATTTTCCAAGTCTCTAGCCTCCATAGTACATTCTGGAAATTTTAGAAGGAGATCCGAGGGGGTGCGAAAAATGACCAAAAAAAAGGAAAGACTATAGTCTTTCCTCATTTTTTGGAAAAAAAATTGACCCCTTCAGATCTCGTCAGGATTTTCCCAGAATGTTATTTGGGTGGTGTACGCTTGGAAATTATGGGACAAACTTCCCTCAACCCTTCCCACTGCTTCGCAGCTGGTTAGAAAGTGTTCAAAAGTAGATGTCTTCAGAAAACTTTCTAAATTTTTTTTGAACAGGTGGGAGGGGTTGGGGGATGTTTGGCGCATATTTTCCAAGTCTCTAGCCTCCATATTACATTCTGGAAATTTTAGAAGGAGATCCGAGGGGGTGCGCAAAATTACCAAAAAAAAAGGAAAGACTATAGTCTTTCCTCATTTTTTGGAAAAAAATTTGACCCCTTCAGATCTCGTCAGGATTTTCCCAGAATGTTATTTGGGTGGTGTACGCTTGGAAATTATGGGGCAAACTTCCCTCAACCCTTCCCACTGTTTCGCAGCTGGTTAGAAAATGTTCAAAAGTAGATGTCTTCAGAAAACTTTCTGAATTTTTTTTGAACAGGAGGGAGGGGTTGGGGGATGTTTGGCGCATATTTTCCAAGTCTCTAGCCTCCATATTACATTCTGGAAATTTTAGAAGGAGATCCGAGGGGGTGCGAAAAATGACCAAAAAAAAAGGAGAGACTATAGTCTTTCCTCATTTTTTGGAAAAAAATTTGACCCCTTCAGATCTCGTCAGGATTTTCCCAGAATGTTATTTGGGTGGTATACGCTTGGAAATTATGGGGCAAACTTCCCTCAACCCTTCCCACTGCTTCGCAGCTGGTTAGAAAATGTTCAAAAGTAGATGTCTTCAGAAAACTTTCTGAATTTTTTTTGAACAGGAGGGAGGGTTTAGGGGATGTTTGGCGCATATTTTCCAAGTCTCTAGCCTCCATATTACATTCTAGAAATTTTAGAAGGAGATCCGAGGGGGTGCGAAAAATGACCAAAAAAAAAAGGAAAGACTATAGTCTTTCCTCATTTTTTGGAAAAAAATTTGACCCCTTCAGATCTCGTCAGGATTTTCCCAGAATGTTATTTGGGTGGTGTACGCTTGGAAATTATGCGGCAAACTTCCCTCAACCCTTCCCACTGCTTCGCAGCTGGTTAGAAAATGTTCAAAAGTAGATGTCTTCAGAAAACTTTCTGAATTTTTTTTTAAAAGGAGGGAGGGGTTGGGGGATGTTTGGCGCATATTTTCCAAGTCTCTAGCCTCCATATTACATTCTGGAAATTTTAGAAGGAGATCCGAGGGGTTGCGAAAAATGATCAAAAAAAAAAGGAAAGACTATAGTCTTTCCTCATTTTTTGGAAAAAAATTTGACCCCTTCAGATCTCGTCAGGATTTTCCCAGAATGTTATTTGGGTGGTGTACGCTTGGAAATTATGGGGCAAACTTCCCTCAACCCTTCCCACTGCTTCGCAGCTGGTTAGAAAATGTTCAAAAGTAGATGTCTTCAGAAAACTTTCTGAATTTTTTTTGAACAGGAGGGAGGGGTTGGGGGATGTTTGGCGCATATTTCCCAAGTCTCTAGCCTCCATATTACATTCTGGAAATTTTAGAAGGAGATCCGAGGGGGTGCGAAAAATGACGAAAAAAAAAGGAAAGACTATAGTCTTTCCTCATTTTTTGGAAAAAAATTTGACCCCTTCAGATCTCGTCAGGATTTTCCCAGAATGTTATTTGGGTGGTGTACGCTTGGAAATTATGGGGCAAACTTCCCTCAACCCTTCCCACTGCTTCGCAGCTGGTTAGAAAATGTTCAAAAGTAGATGTCTTCAGAAAACTTTCTGAATTTTTTTAAAAGGAGGGAGGGGTTGGGGGATGTTTGGCGCATATTTTCCAAGTCTCTAGCCTCCATATTACATTCTGGAAATTTTAGAAGGAGATCCGAGGGGTTGCGAAAAATGATCAAAAAAAAAGGAAAGACTATAGTCTTTCCTCATTTTTTGGAAAAAAATTTGACCCCTTCAGATGTCGTCAGGATTTTACCAAAATGTTATTTGGGTAGTGTACGCTTGGAAATTATGGGGCAAACGTCCCTCAACCCTTCCCACTGCTTCGCAGCTGGTTAGAAAATGTTCAAAAGTAGATGTCTTCAGAAAACTTTCTGAATTTTTTTTTAACAGGAGGGAGGGGTTGGGGGATGTTTGGCGCATATTTTCCAAGTCTCTAGCCTCCATATTACATTCTGGAAATTTTAGAAGGAGATCCGAGGGGGTGCGAAAAATGACGAAAAAAAAGGAAAGACTATAGTCTTTCCTCATTTTTTGGAAAAAAATTTGACCCCTTCAGATCTCGTCAGGATTTTCCCAGAATGTTATTTGGGTGGTGTACGCTTGGAAATTATGGGGCAAACTTCCCTCAACCCTTCCCACTGCTTCGCAGCTGGTTAGAAAATGTTCAAAAGTAGATGTCTTCAGAAAACTTTCTGAATTTTTTTTGAACAGGAGGGAGGGGTTGGGGGATGTTTGGCGCATATTTTCCAAGTCTCTAGCCTCCATAGTACATTCTGGAAATTTTAGAAGGAGATCCGAGGGGGTGCGAAAAATGACCAAAAAAAAAGGAAAGACTATAGTCTTTCCTCATTTTTTGGAAAAAAAATTGACCCCTTCAGATCTCGTCAGGATTTTCCCAGAATGTTATTTGGGTGGTGTACGCTTGGAAATTATGGGACAAACTTCCCTCAACCCTTCCCACTGCTTCGCAGCTGGTTAGAAAGTGTTCAAAAGTAGATGTCTTCAGAAAACTTTCTGAATTTTTTTTGAACAGGTGGGAGGGGTTGGGGGATGTTTGGCGCATATTTTCCAAGTCTCTAGCCTCCATATTACATTCTGGAAATTTTAGAAGGAGATCCGAGGGGGTGCGCAAAATTACCAAAAAAAAAGGAAAGACTATAGTCTTTCCTCATTTTTTGGAAAAAAATTTGACCCCTTCAGATCTCGTCAGGATTTTCCCAGAATGTTATTTGGGTGGTGTACGCTTGGAAATTATGGGGCAAACTTCCCTCAACCCTTCCCACTGCTTCGCAGCTGGTTAGAAAATGTTCAAAAGTAGATGTCTTCAGAAAACTTTCTGAATTTTTTTTGAACAGGAGGGAGGGGTTGGGGGATGTTTGGCGCATATTTTCCAAGTCTCTAGCCTCCATAGTACATTCTGGAAATTTTAGAAGGAGATCCGAGGGGGTGCGAAAAATGACCAAAAAAAAAAGGAAAGACTATAGTCTTTCCTCATTTTTTGGAAAAAAAATTGACCCCTTCAGATCTCGTCAGGATTTTCCCAGAATGTTATTTGGGTGGTGTACGCTTGGAAATTATGGGACAAACTTCCCTCAACCCTTCCCACTGCTTCGCAGCTGGTTAGAAAGTGTTCAAAAGTAGATGTCTTCAGAAAACTTTCTGAATTTTTTTTGAACAGGAGGGAGGGGTTGGGGGATGTTTGGCGCATATTTTCCAAGTCTCTAGCCTCCATATTACATTCTGGAAATTTTAGAAGGAGATCCGAGGGGGTGCGCAAAATTACCAAAAAAAAAAGGAAAGACTATAGTCTTTCCTCATTCTTTGGAAAAAAATTTGACCCCTTCAGATCTCGTCAGGATTTTCCCAGAATGTTATTTGGGTGGTGTACGCTTGGAAATTATGGGGCAAACTTCCCTCAATCCTTCCCACTGCTTCGCAGCTGGTTAGAAAATGTTCAAAAGTAGATGACTTCAGAAAACTTTCTGAATTTTTTTTGAACAGGAGGGAGGGGTTGGGGGATGTTTGGCGCATATTTTCCAAGTCTCTAGCCTCCATATTACATTCTGGAAATTTTAGAAGGAGATCCGAGGGGGTGCGAAAAATGACCAAAAAAAAAGGAGTCTTTCCTCATTTTTTGGAAAAAAATTTGACCCCTTCAGATCTCGTCAGGATTTTCCCAGAATGTTATTTGGGTGGTGTACGCTTGGAAATTATGGGGCAAACTTCCCTCAACCCTTCCCACTGCTTCGCAGCTGGTTAGAAAATGTTCAAAAGTAGATGTCTTCAGAAAACTTTCTGAATTTTTTTTGAACAGGAGGGCGGGGTTGGGGGATGTTTGGCGCATATTTTCCAAGTCTCTAGCCTCCATATTACATTCTGGAAATTTTAGAAGGAGATCCGAGGGGGTGCGAAAAATGACCAAAAAAAAAGGAAAGACTATAGTCTTTCCTCATTTTTTGGAAAAAAATTTGACCCCTTCAGATCTCGTCAGGATTTTCCCAAAATGTTATTTGGGTGGTGTACGCTTGGAAATTATGGGGCAAACTTCCCTCAACCCTTCCCACTGCTTCGCAGCTGGTTAGAAAATATTCAAAAGTACATGACTTCAGAAAACTTTCTGAATTTTTTTTGAACAGGAGGGAGGGGTTGGGGGATGTTTGGCGCATATTCTCCAAGTCTCTAGCCTCCATATTACATTCTAGAAATTGTAGAAGGAGATCCGAGGGGGTGCGAAAAATGACCAAAAAAAAAGGAAAGACTATAGTCTTTCCTCATTTTTTGGAAAAAAATTTGACCCCTTCAGATCTCGTCAGGATTTTCCCAGAATGTTATTTGGGTGGTGTACGCTTGGAAATTATGGGGCAAACTTCCCTCAACCCTTCCCACTGCTTCGCAGCTGATTAGAAAATTTTCAAAAGTAGATGTCTTCAGAAAACTTTCTGAATTTTTTTTGAACAGGTGGGAGGGTTTGGGGGATGTTTGGCGCATATTTTCCAAGTCTCTAGCCTCCATATTACATTCTGGAAATTTTAGAAGGAGATCCGAGGGGGTGCGAAAAATGACCAAAAAAAAGGAAAGACTATAGTCTTTCCTCATTTTTTGGAAAAAAATTTGACCCCTTCAGATCTCGTCAGGATTTTCCCAGAATGTTATTTGGGTGGTGTACGCTTGGAAATTATGGGGCAAACTTCCCTCAACCCTTCCCACTGTTTCGCAGCTGATTAGAAAATGTTCAAAAGTAGATGTCTTCAGAAAACTTTCTGAATTTTTTTTGAACAGGTGGGAGGGGTTGGGGGATGTTTGGCGCATATTTTCCAAGTCTCTAGCCTCCATATTACATTCTGGAAATTTTAGAAGGAGATCCGAGGGGGTGCGAAAAATGACCAAAAAAAAAGGAAAGACTATAGTCTTTCCTCATTTTTTGGAAAAAAATTTGACCCCTTCAGATCTCGTCAGGATTTTCCCAGAATGTTATTTGGGTGGTGTACGCTTGGAAATTATGGGGCAAACTTCCCTCAACCCTTCCCACTGCTACGCAGCTGGTTAGAAAATGTTCAAAAGTAGATGTCTTCAGAAATCTTTCTGAATTTTTTTTGAACAGGAGGGAGGGGTTGGGGGATGTTTGGCGCATATTTTCCAAGTCTCTAGCCTCCATATTACATTCTGGAAATTTTAGAAGGAGATCCGAGGGGGTGCGAAAAATGACCAAAAAAAAAGGAAAGACTATAGTCTTTCCTCATTTTTAGAAAAAAAAATTGACCCCTTCAGATCTCGTCAGGATTTTCCCAGAATGTTATTTGGGTGGTGTACGCTTGGAAATTATGGGGCAAACTTCCCTCAACCCTTCCCACTGCTTCGCAGCTGGTTAGAAAATGTTCAAAAGTAGATGTCTTCAGAAAACTTTCTGAATTTTTTTTGAACAGGAGGGAGGGGTTGGGGGATGTTTGGCGCATATTTCCCAAGTCTCTAGCCTCCATATTACATTCTGGAAATTTTAGAAGGAGATCCGAGGGGGTGCGAAAAATGACCAATAAAAAAGGAAAGACTATAGTCTTTCCTCATTTTTTGGAAAACAATTTGACCCCTTCAGATCTCGTCAGGATTTTCCCAGAATGTTATTTGGGTGGTGTACGCTTGGAAATTATGGGGCAAACTTCCCTCAACCCTTCCCACTGCTTCGCAGCTGGTTAGAAAATGTTGAAAAGTAGATGTCTTCAGAAAACTTTCTGAATTTTTTTTTAACAGGAGGGAGGGGTTGGGGGATGTTTGGCGCATATTTTCCAAGTCTCTAGCCTCCATATTACATTCTGGAAATTTTAGAAGGAGATCCGAGGGGGTGCGAAAAATGACCAAAAAAAAAGGAAAGACTATAGTCTTTCCTCATTTTTTGGAAAAAAATTTGACCCCTTCAAATCTCGTCAGGATTTTCCCAGAATGTTATTTGGGTGGTGTACGCTTGGAAATTATGGGGCAAACTTCCCTCAACCCTTCCCACTGCTTCGCAGCTGGTCAGAAAATGTTCAAAAGTAGATGTCTTCAGAAAACTTTCTGAATTTTTTTTGAACAGGAGGGAGGGGTTGGGGGATGTTTGGCGCATATTTTCCAAGTCTCTAGCCTCCATAGTACATTCTGGAAATTTTAGAAGGAGATCCGAGGGGGTGCGAAAAATGACCAAAAAAAAAGGAAAGACTATAGTCTTTCCTCATTTTTTGGAAAAAAAATTGACCCCTTCAGATCTCGTCAGGATTTTCCCAGAATGTTATTTGGGTGGTGTACGCTTGGAAATTATGGGACAAACTTCCCTCAACCCTTCCCACTGCTTCGCAGCTGGTTAGAAAGTGTTCAAAAGTAGATGTCTTCAGAAAACTTTCTGAATTTTTTTTGAACAGGTGGGAGGGGTTGGGGGATGTTTGGCGCATATTTTCCAAGTCTCTAGCCTCCATATTACATTCTGGAAATTTTAGAAGGAGATCCGAGGGGGTGCGCAAAATTACCAAAAAAAAAGGAAAGACTATAGTCTTTCCTCATTTTTTGGAAAAAAATTTGACCCCTTCAGATCTCGTCAGGATTTTCCCAGAATGTTATTTGGGTGGTGTACGCTTGGAAATTATGGGGCAAACTTCCCTCAACCCTTCCCACTGCTTCGCAGCTGGTTAGAAAATGTTCAAAAGTAGATGTCTTCAGAAAACTTTCTGAATTTTTTTTGAACAGGAGGGCGGGGTTGGGGGATGTTTGGCGCATATTTTCCAAGTCTCTAGCCTCCATATTACATTCTGGAAATTTTAGAAGGAGATCCGAGGGGGTGCGAAAAATGACCAAAAAAAAAGGAAAGACTATAGTCTTTCCTCATTTTTTGGAAAAAAATTTGACCCCTTCAGATCTCGTCAGGATTTTCCCAAAATGTTATTTGGGTGGTGTACGCTTGGAAATTATGGGGCAAACTTCCCTCAACCCTTCCCACTGCTTCGCAGCTGGTTAGAAAATATTCAAAAGTACATGACTTCAGAAAACTTTCTGAATTTTTTTTTGAACAGGAGGGAGGGGTTGGGGGATGTTTGGCGCATATTCTCCAAGTCTCTAGCCTCCATATTACATTCTAGAAATTGTAGAAGGAGATCCGAGGGGGTGCGAAAAATGACCAAAAAAAAAGGAAAGACTATAGTCTTTCCTCATTTTTTGGAAAAAAATTTGACCCCTTCAGATCTCGTCAGGATTTTCCCAGAATGTTATTTGGGTGGTGTACGCTTGGAAATTATGGGGCAAACTTCCCTCAACCCTTCCCACTGCTTCGCAGCTGATTAGAAAATTTTCAAAAGTAGATGTCTTCAGAAAACTTTCTGAATTTTTTTTGAAGAGGTGGGAGGGTTTGGGGGATGTTTGGCGCATATTTTCCAAGTCTCTAGCCTCCATATTACATTCTGGAAATTTTAGAAGGAGATCCGAGGGGGTGCGAAAAATGACCAAAAAAAAGGAAAGACTATAGTCTTTCCTCATTTTTTGGAAAAAAATTTGACCCCTTCAGATCTCGTCAGGATTTTCCCAGAATGTTATTTGGGTGGTGTACGCTTGGAAATTATGGGGCAAACTTCCCTCAACCCTTCCCACTGTTTCGCAGCTGATTAGAAAATGTTCAAAAGTAGATGTCTTCAGAAAACTTTCTGAATTTTTTTTGAACAGGTGGGAGGGGTTGGGGGATGTTTGGCGCATATTTTCCAAGTCTCTAGCCTCCATATTACATTCTGGAAATTTTAGAAGGAGATCCGAGGGGGTGCGAAAAATGACCAAAAAAAAAGGAAAGACTATAGTCTTTCCTCATTTTTTGGAAAAAAATTTGACCCCTTCAGATCTCGTCAGGATTTTCCCAGAATGTTATTTGGGTGGTGTACGCTTGGAAATTATGGGGCAAACTTCCCTCAACCCTTCCCACTGCTACGCAGCTGGTTAGAAAATGTTCAAAAGTAGATGTCTTCAGAAATCTTTCTGAATTTTTTTTGAACAGGAGGGAGGGGTTGGGGGATGTTTGGCGCATATTTTCCAAGTCTCTAGCCTCCATATTACATTCTGGAAATTTTAGAAGGAGATCCGAGGGGGTGCGAAAAATGACCAAAAAAAAAGGAAAGACTATAGTCTTTCCTCATTTTTAGAAAAAAAAATTGACCCCTTCAGATCTCGTCAGGATTTTCCCAGAATGTTATTTGGGTGGTGTACGCTTGGAAATTATGGGGCAAACTTCCCTCAACCCTTCCCACTGCTTCGCAGCTGGTTAGAAAATGTTCAAAAGTAGATGTCTTCAGAAAACTTTCTGAATTTTTTTTGAACAGGAGGGAGGGGTTGGGGGATGTTTGGCGCATATTTCCCAAGTCTCTAGCCTCCATATTACATTCTGGAAATTTTAGAAGGAGATCCGAGGGGGTGCGAAAAATGACCAAAAAAAAAGGAAAGACTATAGTCTTTCCTCATTTTTTGGAAAAAAATTTGACCCCTTCAGATCTCGTCAGGATTTTCCCAGAATGTTATTTGGGTGGTGTACGCTTGGAAATTATGGGGCAAACTTCCCTCAACCCTTCCCACTGCTACGCAGCTGGTTAGAAAATGTTCAAAAGTAGATGTCTTCAGAAATCTTTCTGAATTTTTTTTGAACAGGAGGGAGGGGTTGGGGGATGTTTGGCGCATATTTTCCCAGTCTCTAGCCTCCATATTACATTCTGGAAATTTTAGAAGGAGATCCGAGGGGGTGCGAAAAATGACCAAAAAAAAAGGAAAGACTATAGTCTTTCCTCATTTTTTGAAAAAAAAATTGACCCCTTCAGATCTCGTCAGGATTTTCCCAGAATGTTATTTGGGTGGTGTACGCTTGGAAATTATGGGGCAAACTTCCCTCAACCCTTCCCACTGCTTCGCAGCTGGTTAGAAAATGTTCAAAAGTAGATGTCTTCAGAAAACTTTCTGAATTTTTTTTGAACAGGAGGGAGGTGTTGGGGGATGTTTGGCGCATATTTCCCAAGTCTCTAGCCTCCATATTACATTCTGGAAATTTTAGAAGGAGATCCGAGGGGGTGCGCAAAATTACCAAAAAAAAAGGAAAGACTATAGTCTTTCCTCATTCTTTGGAAAAAAATTTGACCCCTTCAGATCTCGTCAGGATTTTCCCAGAATGTTATTTGGGTGGTGTACGCTTGGAAATTATGGGGCAAACTTCCCTCAACCCTTCCCACTGCTACGCAGCTGGTTAGAAAATGTTCAAAAGTAGATGTCTTCAGAAATCTTTCTGAATTTTTTTTGAACAGGAGGGAGGGGTTGGGGGATGTTTGGCGCATATTTTCCCAGTCTCTAGCCTCCATATTACATTCTGGAAATTTTAGAAGGAGATCCGAGGGGGTGCAAAAAATGACCAAAAAAAAAGGAAAGACTATAGTCTTTCCTCATTTTTTGAAAAAAAAATTGACCCCTTCAGATCTCGTCAGGATTTTCCCAGAATGTTATTTGGGTGGTGTACGCTTGGAAATTATGGGACAAACTTCCCTCAACCCTTCCCACTGCTTCGCAGCTGGTTAGAAAGTGTTCAAAAGTAGATGTCTTCAGAAAACTTTCTGAATTTTTTTTGAACAGGAGGGAGGGGTTGGGGGATGTTTGGCGCATATTTTCCAAGTCTCTAGCCTCCATATTACATTCTGGAAATTTTAGAAGGAGATCCGAGGGGGTGCGCAAAATTACCAAAAAAAAAGGAAAGACTATAGTCTTTCCTCATTCTTTGGAAAAAAATTTGACCCCTTCAGATCTCGTCAGGATTTTCCCAGAATGTTATTTGGGTGGTGTACGCTTGGAAATTATGGGGCAAACTTCCCTCAACCCTTCCCACTGCTTCGCAGCTGGTTAGAAAATGTTCAAAAGTAGATGACTTCAGAAAACTTTCTGAATTTTTTTTGAACAGGAGGGAGGGGTTGGGGGATGTTTGGCGCATATTTTCCAAGTCTCTAGCCTCCATATTACATTCTGGAAATTTTAGAAGGAGATCCGAGGGGGTGCGAAAAATGACCAAAAAAAAAGGAGTCTTTCCTCATTTTTTGGAAAAAAATTTGACCCCTTCAGATCTCGTCAGGATTTTCCCAGAATGTTATTTGGGTGGTGTACGCTTGGAAATTATGGGGCAAACTTCCCTCAACCCTTCCCACTGCTTCGCAGCTGGTTAGAAAATGTTCAAAAGTAGATGTCTTCAGAAAACTTTCTGAATTTTTTTTGAACAGGAGGGCGGGGTTGGGGGATGTTTGGCGCATATTTTCCAAGTCTCTAGCCTCCATATTACATTCTGGAAATTTTAGAAGGAGATCCGAGGGGGTGCGAAAAATGACCAAAAAAAAAGGAAAGACTATAGTCTTTCCTCATTTTTTGGAAAAAAATTTGACCCCTTCAGATGTCGTCAGGATTTTCCCAAAATGTTATTTGGGTGGTGTACGCTTGGAAATTATGGGGCAAACTTCCCTCAACCCTTCCCACTGCTTCGCAGCTGGTTAGAAAATATTCAAAAGTACATGACTTCAGAAAACTTTCTGAATTTTTTTTGAACAGGAGGGAGGGGTTGGGGGATGTTTGGCGCATATTCTCCAAGTCTCTAGCCTCCATATTACATTCTAGAAATTGTAGAAGGAGATCCGAGGGGGTGCGAAAAATGACCAAAAAAAAAGGAAAGACTATAGTCTTTCCTCATTTTTTGGAAAAAAATTTGACCCCTTCAGATCTCGTCAGGATTTTCCCAGAATGTTATTTGGGTGGTGTACGCTTGGAAATTATGGGCCAAACTTCCCTCAACCCTTCCCACTGCTTCGCAGCTGATTAGAAAATTTTCAAAAGTAGATGTCTTCAGAAAACTTTCTGAATTTTTTTTGAACAGGTGGGAGGGTTTGGGGGATGTTTGGCGCATATTTTCCAAGTCTCTAGCCTCCATATTACATTCTGGAAATTTTAGAAGGAGATCCGAGGGGGTGCGAAAAATGACCAAAAAAAAAGGAAAGACTATAGTCTTTCCTCATTTTTTGAAAAAAAAATTGACCCCTTCAGATCTCGTCAGGATTTTCCCAGAATGTTATTTGGGTGGTGTACGCTTGGAAATTATGGGGCAAACTTCCCTCAACCCTTCCCACTGCTTCGCAGCTGGTTAGAAAATGTTCAAAAGTAGATGTCTTCAGAAAACTTTCTGAATTTTTTTTGAACAGGAGGGAGGGGTTGGGGGATGTTTGGCGCATATTTCCCAAGTCTCTAGCCTCCATATTACATTCTGGAAATTTTAGAAGGAGATCCGAGGGGGTGCGAAAAATGACCAATAAAAAAGGAAAAACTATAGTCTTTCCTCATTTTTTGGAAAAAAATTTGACCCCTTCAGATCTCGTCAGGATTTTCCCAGAATGTTATTTGGGTGGTGTACGCTTGGAAATTATGGGGCAAACTTCCCTCAACCCTTCCCACTGTTTCGCAGCTGATTAGAAAATGTTCAAAAGTAGATGTCTTCAGAAATCTTTCTGAATTTTTTTTGAACAGGTTGGGAGGGGTTGGGGGATGTTTGGCGCATATTTTCCAAGTCTCTAGCCTCCATATTACATTCTGGAAATTTTAGAAGGAGATCCGAGGGGGTGCGAAAAATGACCAAAAAAAAAGGAAAGACTATAGTCTTTCCTCATTTTTTGAAAAAAAAATTGACCCCTTCAGATCTCGTCAGGATTTTCCCAGAATGTTATTTGGGTGGTGTACGCTTGGAAATTATGGGGCAAACTTCCCTCAACCCTTCCCACTGCTTCGCAGCTGGTTAGAAAATGTTCAAAAGTAGATGTCTTCAGAAAACTTTCTGAATTTTTTTTGAACAGGAGGGTGGGGTTGGGGGATGTTTGGCGCATATTTCCCAAGTCTCTAGCCTCCATATTACATTCTGGAAATTTTAGAAGGAGATCCGAGGGGGTGCGAAAAATGACCAATAAAAAAGGAAAAACTATAGTCTTTCCTCATTTTTTGGAAAAAAATTTGACCCCTTCAGATCTCGTCAGGATTTTCCTAGAATGTTATTTGGGTGGTGTACGCTTGGAAATTATGGGGCAAACTTCCCTCAACCCTTCCCACTGCTTCGCAGCTGGTTAGAAAATGTTCAAAAGTAGATGTCTTCAGAAAACTTCCTGAATTTTTTTTGAACAGGTGGGAGGGGTTGGGGGATGTTTGGCGCATATTTCCCAAGTCTCTAGCCTCCATATTACATTCTGGAAATTTTAGAAGGAGATCCGAGGGGGTGCGAAAAATGACCAATAAAAAAGGAAAGACTATAGTCTTTCCTCAATTTTTGGAAAAAAATTTGACCCCTTCAGATCTCGTCAGGATTTTCCCAGAATGTTATTTGGGTTGTGTACGCTTGGAAATTATGGTGCAAACTTCTCTCACCCCTTCCCACTACTTCGCAGCTGCTTCGAAAATGTTCAGAAATGAATTTTTTCTGAAAGCTTTCTGAATTTTTTTAGTACATACTATAGGAGGGGATGAGGGATGTTGAACACTCGGGGGTAGAAGTAGGGTCTAATTGTTTTAGGTCGATTTCCTGGATTTCTCGAACGATTTCTACCTGGGGAGGCCGTCGCCCACTTCTTCCAGGAGGTAGCGGAACATCATCAGTCCTGAGGGAGAGACGTCCCTTTTTAGGGATGTGAAGATAAAAACAGCCCTTTATAGGGCTAACAAAAATTTTAAAGAAAGATTTTCCTAAGATATAAGCGGTACGCTGTAAAGAAATTGCATGGAGTTTTGTAATTTAGGAACATTTGTCTGAATGTTCTAAGTATTTTAATGTGGTGTGAACGCACCTTTAGCTAATAAAAGTTGCAGTGTGAACAAACCTCTAGCTAATAAAAGTAGCAGTGTGAACGCACCGTTAGCCAACAAAAGTTGCAGTGTGAACGAACCTTTAGCTAATAAAAATTGCTGTGTGAACGCACCTTTAGCTAAAAAAAGTTTCAGTGTGAACGCATCTTTAGCTAATAAAAGTTGCAGTCTGAACGCGCCGTTAGCTAATAAAAATTGCAGTATGAGCGCACCTTTAGCTAATCAAAGTTGCTGTGTGAACGCACCTTTAACTAATAAATTAAGCTGTGTAAAAGCACCCTTAGCTAGTAAAAGTTGCAGTGTAAACGCACCTCTGGCTAATAGAAGTTGCAGTATGAACGCAACTTTAGCTAATAAAAGTTGCTGTGTGAACGCAACTTTAGCTAATAAAAGTTGCTGTGTGAACGCACCTTTAGCTAATAAATTAAGCTGTGTAAAAGCACCCTTAGCTAGTAAAAGTTGCTGTGTGAACGCACCTTTAGCTAATAAAAGTAGCAGTGTGAACGCACCTTTAGCTAATAAAAGTAGCAGTGTGAACGCACCTTTAGCCAACAAAAGTTGCTGTTTGAACGCAGCTTTAGCTAATAAATAATGCTGTGTGAACGCACCTGTAGCTAACAAAAGTTGCTGTGTGAACGAACCTTTAGCTAATAAAAATTGCTGTGAGAACGCACCTTTAGCTAATAGAAGTTGCTGTGTGAACGCACCTTTAGCTAATAAAAGTAGCAGTGTGAACGCACCTTTAGCTAATAAAAGTAGCAGTGTGAACGCACCTTTAGCTAATAGAAGTTGCTGTGTGAACGCACCTTTAGCTAATAAAAGTAGCAGTGTGAACGCACCTTTAGCTAATAAAAGTAGCAGTGTGAACGCACCTTTAGCTAATAGAAGTTGCTGTGTGAACGCACCTTTAGCTAATAAAAGTAGCAGTGTGAACGCACCTTTAGCTAATAAAAGTAGCAGTGTGAACGCACCTTTAGCTAATAGAAGTTGCTGTGTGAACGCACCTTTAGCTAATAAAAGTAGCAGTGTGAACGCACCTTTAGCTAATAGAAGTTGCTGTGTGAACGCACCTTTAGCTAATAAAAGTAGCAGTGTGAACGCACCTTTAGCTAATAAAAGTAGCAGTGTGAACGCACCTTTAGCTAATAGAAGTTGCTGTGTGAACGCACCTTTAGCTAATAAAAGTAGCAGTGTGAACGCACCTTTACCTAATAGAAGTTGCTGTGTGAACGCACCTTTAGCTAATAAAAGTAGCAGTGTGAACGCACCTTTAGCTAATAAAAGTAGCAGTGTGAACGCACCTTTAGCTAATAAAAGTAGCAGTGTGAACGCACCTTTAGCTAATAGAAGTTGCTGTGTGAACGCACCTTTAGCTAATAAAAGTAGCAGTGTGAACGCACCTTTAGCTAATAAAAGTAGCAGTGTGAACGCACCTTTAGCCAACAAAAGTTGCTGTTTGAACGCAGCTTTAGCTAATAAATAATGCTGTGTGAACGCACCTTTAGCTAACAAAAGTTGCTGTGTGAACGAACCTTTAGCTAATAAAAATTGCTGTGAGAACGCACCTTTAGCTAATAAAAGTTGCAGTGTGAACGAACCTTCAGCTAATAAAAATTGCTGTGTGACCGCACCTTTAGCTAAAAAAAGTTTCAGTGTGAACGCACCTTTAGCTAATAAAAGTTGTAGTCTGAACGCGCCGTTAGCTAATAAAAATTGCAGTATGAGCGCACCTTTAGCTAATCAAAGTTGCTGTGTGAACGCATCTTTAGCTAACAAATTAAGCTGTGTAAAAGCACCCTTAGATAGTAAAAGTTGCAGTGTAAACGCACCTTTAGCTAATAGAAGTTGCAGTATGAACGCAACTTTAGCTAATAAAAGTTGCTGTGTGAACGCACCTTTAGCTAATAAATTAAGCTGTGTAAAAGCACCCTTAGCTAGTAAAAGCTGCAGTGTAAACGCACCTTTAGCTAATAAAAGTTGCAGTGTGAACGCACCTTTAGCTAATAAAAGTTGCAGTGTGAACGCACCTTTAGCTAATAAAAGTTGCTGTGTGAACGCAACTTTAGCTAGTAAATTAAGTTGTGTAAACGCACCCTTAGCTAGTAAAAGTTTCAGTGTGAACGCACCTTTAGCTAATAAAAGGTACAGTGTAAACGCACTTTTAGCTAATAAAAGTTGCAGTGTGAACGCACCTTTAGCTTAAAAAAGGTTGCTGTGTGAACGCACCTTTAGTTAATAAATTATGCTGTGTGAACGCACCTTTAGCTGATAAATTTATTAGTTAAGGTGCGTTCACACAGCAACTTTTATTAGCTAAAGGTGCGTTCACTCAGCAATTTTAATTAGCTAAATGTGCGTTCACACAGCAATTTTTATTAGCTAAAGGTTCGTTCACACTGCAGCTTTTATTAGCTAAAGGTGCGTTCACACAGCAATTTTTATTAGCTAAATGTGCGGTCACACAGCAATTTTTATTAGCTAAAGGTTCGTTCACACTGCAGCTTTTATTAGCTAAAGGTGCGTTCACACAGCAATTTTTATTAGCTAAAGGTTCGTTCACACTGCAGCTTTTATTAGCTAAAGGTGCGTTCACACAGCAACTTTTATTAGCTAAAGGTGCGTTCACACAGCAACTTTTATTAGCTAAAGGTGCGTTCACATTGCTACATTTATTAGCTAAAGGTGCGTCCACACAGCAATTTTTATTAGCTAATGGTGCGTTCACAATGCAACTTTTACTAGCTAAAGGTGCGTTCAAACTGCTACATTTATTAGCTAAAGGTTAAGTTAGGTTAGGTTAGTTTGGTTAGGTTAGGTTAGTTTAGTTTAGGTTAGGTTAGCTAATGAGTTGGGTTAGGTTAGTTAATGGGTTAGGTTAGGTTTGCTAAATGAATTGGGTTAGGTTAGCTAAATGAGTTGGGTTAGGTTAGCTAAATGAGTTGGGTTAGGTTAGCTAAATGAGTTGGGTTAGCTTAGGTATTGGGTTAGGTTAGGTTAGGTGCATACTGCTATATAAATTAGCTAAAAGTGCGATCACACTGCCAAATTTATTAGCTAAAGATGCGTTCACATTGCAAAATTTAGTAGCTAAAGGTGGGTTCATACTGCTACATTTATTAGCTAAGGGTTAGGTTAAAACTAAACTAACCTAACCTAATAGTTATAGTTTATTTAAACGGAAAATACCATTTACAAAAAAATACATAAATATAATTCAATAAAAAGAAATATTCAAAGTATAAATTATAAATATAATTATATGAAATGATTAAATCTAGACAAGAAGATAAGATTACATACTAAGTGTCACCCTTATATCACGAACAAATCTATAAAATGTAAGCTGAACTAACCTAGTCTAACCCATTACCTAACCTAACCCAACTCATTTAGCTAACCTAACCCAAGTCATTTAGCTAACCTAACCCAACTCATTTAGCTAACCTAACCCAAGTCATTTAGCTAACCTAACTCAAGTCATTTAGCTAACCTAACCCAACTCATTTAGCTAACCTAACCCAACTCATTTAGCTAACCTAACCCAAGTCGTTTAGCTAACCTAACCCAACTCATTTAGCTAACCTAACCCAAGTCATTTAGCTAACCTAACCCAAGTCATTTAGCTAACCTAACCCAACTCATTTAGCTAACCTAACCCAAGTCATTTAGCTAACCTAACCCAAGTCATTTAGCTAACATAACCCAACTCATTTAGCTAACCTAACCCAAGTCATTTAGCTAACCTAACCCAAGTCATTTAGCTAACCTAACCCAACTCATTTAGCTAACCTAACCCAAGTCATTTAGCTAACCTAACCCAAGTCATTTAGCTAACCTAACCCAAGTCATTTAGCTAACCTAACCCAAGTCATTTAGCTAACCTAACCCAAGTCATTTAGCTAACCTAACCCAACTCATTTAGCTAACCTAACCCAAGTCATTTAGCTAACCTAACCCAAGTCATTTAGCTAACATAACCCAACTCATTTAGCTAACCTAACCCAAGTCATTTAGCTAACCTAACCCAAGTCATTTAGCTAACCTAACCCAACTCATTTAGCTAACCTAACCCAAGTCATTTAGCTAACCTAACCCAAGTCATTTAGCTAACCTAACCCAACTCATTTAGCTAACCTAACCCAAGTCATTTAGCTAACCTAACCCAACTCATTTAGCTAACCTAACCCAAGTCGTTTAGCTAACCTAACCCAACTCATTTAACTAATCAAACCCAAGTCATTAGCTAACCTAACCCGTTTCCTAACCTAACCTAACCTGAACTAACTATTAACAATTTAAAGTCATTCCGGTGTCATGTTTAAATATTACGACATGCTGAAATATCTCCAGCGATTGCCCTCGTTCGCGTTTTAAGAACTTTTCTGTTTATGCACAGGGCCGTTCTAACCAGTTTCTGATTGGTTACCCTATCGTTCATCTCTGGTAGTAATTTAAAGTCATTCCGCTGTTGCGTTTCAATATTACGACATCCTGAATTATCTCCTGCGATTGCGCCCGTTCGCGTTTTAAGAACTTTTCTGTTTATGCACAGGGCCGTTCTAACCAGTTTCTGATTGGTTACCCTATCGTTCATCTCTGGTAGTAATTTAAAGTCATTCCGCTGTTGCGTTTCAATATTACGACATCCTGAATTATCTCCTGCGATTGCGCCCGTTCGCGTTTTAAGAACTTTTCTGTTTATGCACAGGGCCGTTCTAACCAGTTTCTGATTGGTTACCCTATCGTTCATCTCTGGTAGTAATTTAAAGTCATTCCGCTGTTGCGTTTCAATATTACGACATCCTGAATTTTCTCCAGCGATTGCGCCCGTTCGCGTTTTAAGAACTTTTCTGTTTATGCACAGGGCCGTTCTAACCAGTTTCTGATTGGTTACCCTATCGTTCATCTCTGGTAGTAATTTAAAGTCATTCCGCTGTTGCGTTTCAATATTACGACATCCTGAATTATCTCCAGTGATTGCGCCCGTTCGCGTTTTAAGAACTTTTCTGTTTATGCACAGGGCCGTTCTAACCAGTTTCTGATTGGTTACCCTATCGTTCATCTCTGGTAGTAATTTAAAGTCATTCCGCTGTTGCGTTTCAATATTACGACATCCTGAATTATCTCCTGCGATTGCGCCCGTTCGCGTTTTAAGAACTTTTCTGTTTATGCACAGGGCCGTTCTAACCAGTTTCTGATTGGTTACCCTATCGTTCATCTCTGGTAGTAATTTAAAGTCATTCCGCTGTTGCGTTTCAATATTACGACATCCTGAATTATCTCCAGTGATTGCGCCCGTTCGCGTTTTAAGAACTTTTCTGTTTATGCACAGGGCCGTTCTAACCAGTTTCTGATTGGTTACCCTATCGTTCATCTCTGGTAGTAATTTAAAGTCATTCCGCTGTTGCGTTTCAATATTACGACATCCTGAATTATCTCCTGCGATTGCGCCCGTTCGCGTTTTAAGAACTTTTCTGTTTATGCACAGGGCCGTTCTAACCAGTTTCTGATTGGTTACCCTATCGTTCATCTCTGGTAGTAATTTAAAGTCATTCCGCTGTTGCGTTTCAATATTACGACATCCTGAATTATCTCCTGCGATTGCGCCCGTTCGCGTTTTAAGAACTTTTCTGTTTATGCACAGGGCCGTTCTAACCAGTTTCTGATTGGTTACCCTATCGTTCATCTCTGGTAGTAATTTAAAGTCATTCCGCTGTTGCGTTTCAATATTACGACATCCTGAATTATCTCCAGTGATTGCGCCCGTTCGCGTTTTAAGAACTTTTCTGTTTATGCACAGGGCCGTTCTAACCAGTTTCTGATTGGTTACCCTATCGTTCATCTCTGGTAGTAATTTAAAGTCATTCCGCTGTTGCGTTTCAATATTACGACATCCTGAATTATCTCCTGCGATTGCGCCCGTTCGCGTTTTAAGAACTTTTCTGTTTATGCACAGGGCCGTTCTAACCAGTTTCTGATTGGTTACCCTATCGTTCATCTCTGGTAGTAATTTAAAGTCATTCCGCTGTTGCGTTTCAATATTACGACATCCTGAATTATCTCCTGCGATTGCGCCCGTTCGCGTTTTAAGAACTTTTCTGTTTATGCACAGGGCCGTTCTAACCAGTTTCTGATTGGTTACCCTATCGTTCATCTCTGGTAGTAATTTAAAGTCATTCCGCTGTTGCGTTTCAATATTACGACATCCTGAATTATCTCCTGCGATTGCGCCCGTTCGCGTTTTAAGAACTTTTCTGTTTATGCACAGGGCCGTTCTAACCAGTTTCTGATTGGTTACCCTATCGTTCATCTCTGGTAGTAATTTAAAGTCATTCCGCTGTTGCGTTTCAATATTACGACATCCTGAATTATCTCCTGCGATTGCGCCCGTTCGCGTTTTAAGAACTTTTCTGTTTATGCACAGGGCCGTTCTAACCAGTTTCTGATTGGTTACCCTATCGTTCATCTCTGGTAGTAATTTAAAGTCATTCCGCTGTTGCGTTTCAATATTACGACATCCTGAATTATCTCCTGCGATTGCGCCCGTTCGCGTTTTAAGAACTTTTCTGTTTATGCACAGGGCCGTTCTAACCAGTTTCTGATTGGTTACCCTATCGTTCATCTCTGGTAGTAATTTAAAGTCATTCCGCTGTTGCGTTTCAATATTACGACATCCTGAATTATCTCCTGCGATTGCGCCCGTTCGCGTTTTAAGAACTTTTCTGTTTATGCACAGGGCCGTTCTAACCAGTTTCTGATTGGTTACCCTATCGTCCATCTCTGGTAGTAATTTAAAGTCATTCCGCTGTTGCGTTTCAATATTACGACATCCTGAATTATCTCCTGCGATTGCGCCCGTTCGCGTTTTAAGAACTTTTCTGTTTATGCACAGGGCCGTTCTAACCAGTTTCTGATTGGTTACCCTATCGTTCATCTCTGGTAGTAATTTAAAGTCATTCCGCTGTTGCGTTTCAATATTACGACATCCTGAATTATCTCCTGCGATTGCGCCCGTTCGCGTTTTAAGAACTTTTCTGTTTATGCACAGGGCCGTTCTAACCAGTTTCTGATTGGTTACCCTATCGTTCATCTCTGGTAGTAATTTAAAGTCATTCCGCTGTTGCGTTTCAATATTACGACATCCTGAATTATCTCCTGCGATTGCGCCCGTTCGCGTTTTAAGAACTTTTCTGTTTATGCACAGGGCCGTTCTAACCAGTTTCTGATTGGTTACCCTATCGTTCATCTCTGGTAGTAATTTAAAGTCATTCCGCTGTTGCGTTTCAATATTACGACATCCTGAATTATCTCCTGCGATTGCGCCCGTTCGCGTTTTAAGAACTTTTCTGTTTATGCACAGGGCCGTTCTAACCAGTTTCTGATTGGTTACCCTATCGTTCATCTCTGGTAGTAATTTAAAGTCATTCCGCTGTTGCGTTTCAATATTACGACATCCTGAATTATCTCCTGCGATTGCGCCCGTTCGCGTTTTAAGAACTTTTCTGTTTATGCACAGGGCCGTTCTAACCAGTTTCTGATTGGTTACCCTATCGTTCATCTCTGGTAGTAATTTAAAGTCATTCCGCTGTTGCGTTTCAATATTACGACATCCTGAATTATCTCCTGCGATTGCGCCCGTTCGCGTTTTAAGAACTTTTCTGTTTATGCACAGGGCCGTTCTAACCAGTTTCTGATTGGTTACCCTATCGTTCATCTCTGGTAGTAATTTAAAGTCATTCCGCTGTTGCGTTTCAATATTACGACATCCTGAATTATCTCCTGCGATTGCGCCCGTTCGCGTTTTAAGAACTTTTCTGTTTATGCACAGGGCCGTTCTAACCAGTTTCTGATTGGTTACCCTATCGTTCATCTCTGGTAGTAATTTAAAGTCATTCCGCTGTTGCGTTTCAATATTACGACATCCTGAATTATCTCCTGCGATTGCGCCCGTTCGCGTTTTAAGAACTTTTCTGTTTATGCACAGGGCCGTTCTAACCAGTTTCTGATTGGTTACCCTATCGTTCATCTCTGGTAGTAATTTAAAGTCATTCCGCTGTTGCGTTTCAATATTACGACATCCTGAATTATCTCCAGTGATTGCGCCCGTTCGCGTTTTAAGAACTTTTCTGTTTATGCACAGGGCCGTTCTAACCAGTTTCTGATTGGTTACCCTATCGTTCATCTCTGGTAGTAATTTAAAGTCATTCCGCTGTTGCGTTTCAATATTACGACATCCTGAATTATCTCCTGCGATTGCGCCCGTTCGCGTTTTAAGAACTTTTCTGTTTATGCACAGGGCCGTTCTAACCAGTTTCTGATTGGTTACCCTATCGTTCATCTCTGGTAGTAATTTAAAGTCATTCCGCTGTTGCGTTTCAATATTACGACATCCTGAATTATCTCCTGCGATTGCGCCCGTTCGCGTTTTAAGAACTTTTCTGTTTATGCACAGGGCCGTTCTAACCAGTTTCTGATTGGTTACCCTATCGTTCATCTCTGGTAGTAATTTAAAGTCATTCCGCTGTTGCGTTTCAATATTACGACATCCTGAATTATCTCCTGCGATTGCGCCCGTTCGCGTTTTAAGAACTTTTCTGTTTATGCACAGGGCCGTTCTAACCAGTTTCTGATTGGTTACCCTATCGTTCATCTCTGGTAGTAATTTAAAGTCATTCCGCTGTTGCGTTTCAATATTACGACATCCTGAATTATCTCCAGTGATTGCGCCCGTTCGCGTTTTAAGAACTTTTCTGTTTATGCACAGGGCCGTTCTAACCAGTTTCTGATTGGTTACCCTATCGTTCATCTCTGGTAGTAATTTAAAGTCATTCCGCTGTTGCGTTTCAATATTACGACATCCTGAATTATCTCCAGTGATTGCGCCCGTTCGCGTTTTAAGAACTTTGCTGTTTATGCACAGGGCCGTTCTAACCAGTTTCTGATTGGTTACCCTATCGTTCATCTCTGGTAGTAATTTAAAGTCATTCCGCTGTTGCGTTTCAATATTACGACATCCTGAATTATCTCCAGTGATTGCGCCCGTTCGCGTTTTAAGAACTTTTCTGTTTATGCACAGGGCCGTTCTAACCAGTTTCTGATTGGTTACCCTATCGTTCATCTCTGGTAGTAATTTAAAGTCATTCCGCTGTTGCGTTTCAATATTACGACATCCTGAATTATCTCCAGCGATTGCGCCCGTTCGCGTTTTAAGAACTTTGCTGTTTATGCACAGGGCCGTTCTAACCAGTTTCTGATTGGTTACCCTATCGTTCATCTCTGGTAGTAATTTAAAGTCATTCCGCTGTTGCGTTTCAATATTACGACATCCTGAATTATCTCCTGCGATTGCGCCCGTTCGCGTTTTAAGAACTTTTCTGTTTATGCACAGGGCCGTTCTAACCAGTTTCTGATTGGTTACCCTATCGTTCATCTCTGGTAGTAATTTAAAGTCATTCCGCTGTTGCGTTTCAATATTACGACATCCTGAATTATCTCCAGTGATTGCGCCCGTTCGCGTTTTAAGAACTTTTCTGTTTATGCACAGGGCCGTTCTAACCAGTTTCTGATTGGTTACCCTATCGTTCATCTCTGGTAGTAATTTAAAGTCATTCCGCTGTTGCGTTTCAATATTACGACATCCTGAATTATCTCCTGCGATTGCGCCCGTTCGCGTTTTAAGAACTTTTCTGTTTATGCACAGGGCCGTTCTAACCAGTTTCTGATTGGTTACCCTATCGTTCATCTCTGGTAGTAATTTAAAGTCATTCCGCTGTTGCGTTTCAATATTACGACATCCTGAATTATCTCCTGCGATTGCGCCCGTTCGCGTTTTAAGAACTTTTCTGTTTATGCACAGGGCCGTTCTAACCAGTTTCTGATTGGTTACCCTATCGTTCATCTCTGGTAGTAATTTAAAGTCATTCCGCTGTTGCGTTTCAATATTACGACATCCTGAATTATCTCCAGTGATTGCGCCCGTTCGCGTTTTAAGAACTTTTCTGTTTATGCACAGGGCCGTTCTAACCAGTTTCTGATTGGTTACCCTATCGTTCATCTCTGGTAGTAATTTAAAGTCATTCCGCTGTTGCGTTTCAATATTACGACATCCTGAATTATCTCCAGTGATTGCGCCCGTTCGCGTTTTAAGAACTTTGCTGTTTATGCACAGGGCCGTTCTAACCAGTTTCTGATTGGTTACCCTATCGTTCATCTCTGGTAGTAATTTAAAGTCATTCCGCTGTTGCGTTTCAATATTACGACATCCTGAATTATCTCCAGTGATTGCGCCCGTTCGCGTTTTAAGAACTTTTCTGTTTATGCACAGGGCCGTTCTAACCAGTTTCTGATTGGTTACCCTATCGTTCATCTCTGGTAGTAATTTAAAGTCATTCCGCTGTTGCGTTTCAATATTACGACATCCTGAATTATCTCCAGTGATTGCGCCCGTTCGCGTTTTAAGAACTTTGCTGTTTATGCACAGGGCCGTTCTAACCAGTTTCTGATTGGTTACCCTATCGTTCATCTCTGGTAGTAATTTAAAGTCATTCCGCTGTTGCGTTTCAATATTACGACATCCTGAATTATCTCCAGTGATTGCGCCCGTTCGCGTTTTAAGAACTTTTCTGTTTATGCACAGGGCCGTTCTAACCAGTTTCTGATTGGTTACCCTATCGTTCATCTCTGGTAGTAATTTAAAGTCATTCCGCTGTTGCGTTTCAATATTACGACATCCTGAATTATCTCCAGCGATTGCGCCCGTTCGCGTTTTAAGAACTTTGCTGTTTATGCACAGGGCCGTTCTAACCAGTTTCTGATTGGTTACCCTATCGTTCATCTCTGGTAGTAATTTAAAGTCATTCCGCTGTTGCGTTTCAATATTACGACATCCTGAATTATCTCCAGTGATTGCGCCCGTTCGCGTTTTAAGAACTTTTCTGTTTATGCACAGGGCCGTTCTAACCAGTTTCTGATTGGTTACCCTATCGTTCATCTCTGGTAGTAATTTAAAGTCATTCCGCTGTTGCGTTTCAATATTACGACATCCTGAATTATCTCCAGTGATTGCGCCCGTTCGCGTTTTAAGAACTTTTCTGTTTATGCACAGGGCCGTTCTAACCAGTTTCTGATTGGTTACCCTATCGTTCATCTCTGGTAGTAATTTAAAGTCATTCCGCTGT
The DNA here is from genome assembly GCA_963082805.1 of Hemicrepidius hirtus. Taxonomy (NCBI): domain Eukaryota; kingdom Metazoa; phylum Arthropoda; class Insecta; order Coleoptera; family Elateridae; genus Hemicrepidius; species Hemicrepidius hirtus. Next base: position 36,317,033 of record OY720160.1, on the reverse strand, counting down.
TGCGTTTCAATATTACGACATCCTGAATTATCTCCAGTGATTGCGCCCGTTCGCGTTTTAAGAACTTTTCTGTTTATGCACAGGGCCGTTCTAACCAGTTTCTGATTGGTTACCCTATCGTTCATCTCTGGTAGTAATTTAAAGTCATTCCGCTGTTGCGTTTCAATATTACGACATCCTGAATTATCTCCAGTGATTGCGCCCGTTCGCGTTTTAAGAACTTTTCTGTTTATGCACAGGGCCGTTCTAACCAGTTTCTGATTGGTTACCCTATCGTTCATCTCTGGTAGTAATTTAAAGTCATTCCGCTGTTGCGTTTCAATATTACGACATCCTGAATTATCTCCTGCGATTGCGCCCGTTCGCGTTTTAAGAACTTTTCTGTTTATGCACAGGGCCGTTCTAACCAGTTTCTGATTGGTTACCCTATCGTTCATCTCTGGTAGTAATTTAAAGTCATTCCGCTGTTGCGTTTCAATATTACGACATCCTGAATTATCTCCTGCGATTGCGCCCGTTCGCGTTTTAAGAACTTTTCTGTTTATGCACAGGGCCGTTCTAACCAGTTTCTGATTGGTTACCCTATCGTTCATCTCTGGTAGTAATTTAAAGTCATTCCGCTGTTGCGTTTCAATATTACGACATCCTGAATTATCTCCTGCGATTGCGCCCGTTCGCGTTTTAAGAACTTTTCTGTTTATGCACAGGGCCGTTCTAACCAGTTTCTGATTGGTTACCCTATCGTTCATCTCTGGTAGTAATTTAAAGTCATTCCGCTGTTGCGTTTCAATATTACGACATCCTGAATTATCTCCTGCGATTGCGCCCGTTCGCGTTTTAAGAACTTTTCTGTTTATGCACAGGGCCGTTCTAACCAGTTTCTGATTGGTTACCCTATCGTTCATCTCTGGTAGTAATTTAAAGTCATTCCGCTGTTGCGTTTCAATATTACGACATCCTGAATTATCTCCTGCGATTGCGCCCGTTCGCGTTTTAAGAACTTTTCTGTTTATGCACAGGGCCGTTCTAACCAGTTTCTGATTGGTTACCCTATCGTTCATCTCTGGTAGTAATTTAAAGTCATTCCGCTGTTGCGTTTCAATATTACGACATCCTGAATTATCTCCTGCGATTGCGCCCGTTCGCGTTTTAAGAACTTTTCTGTTTATGCACAGGGCCGTTCTAACCAGTTTCTGATTGGTTACCCTATCGTTCATCTCTGGTAGTAATTTAAAGTCATTCCGCTGTTGCGTTTCAATATTACGACATCCTGAATTATCTCCAGTGATTGCGCCCGTTCGCGTTTTAAGAACTTTTCTGTTTATGCACAGGGCCGTTCTAACCAGTTTCTGATTGGTTACCCTATCGTTCATCTCTGGTAGTAATTTAAAGTCATTCCGCTGTTGCGTTTCAATATTACGACATCCTGAATTATCTCCAGTGATTGCGCCCGTTCGCGTTTTAAGAACTTTTCTGTTTATGCACAGGGCCGTTCTAACCAGTTTCTGATTGGTTACCCTATCGTTCATCTCTGGTAGTAATTTAAAGTCATTCCGCTGTTGCGTTTCAATATTACGACATCCTGAATTATCTCCAGTGATTGCGCCCGTTCGCGTTTTAAGAACTTTTCTGTTTATGCACAGGGCCGTTCTAACCAGTTTCTGATTGGTTACCCTATCGTTCATCTCTGGTAGTAATTTAAAGTCATTCCGCTGTTGCGTTTCAATATTACGACATCCTGAATTATCTCCAGTGATTGCGCCCGTTCGCGTTTTAAGAACTTTGCTGTTTATGCACAGGGCCGTTCTAACCAGTTTCTGATTGGTTACCCTATCGTTCATCTCTGGTAGTAATTTAAAGTCATTCCGCTGTTGCGTTTCAATATTACGACATCCTGAATTATCTCCTGCGATTGCGCCCGTTCGCGTTTTAAGAACTTTTCTGTTTATGCACAGGGCCGTTCTAACCAGTTTCTGATTGGTTACCCTATCGTTCATCTCTGGTAGTAATTTAAAGTCATTCCGCTGTTGCGTTTCAATATTACGACATCCTGAATTATCTCCTGCGATTGCGCCCGTTCGCGTTTTAAGAACTTTTCTGTTTATGCACAGGGCCGTTCTAACCAGTTTCTGATTGGTTACCCTATCGTTCATCTCTGGTAGTAATTTAAAGTCATTCCGCTGTTGCGTTTCAATATTACGACATCCTGAATTATCTCCTGCGATTGCGCCCGTTCGCGTTTTAAGAACTTTTCTGTTTATGCACAGGGCCGTTCTAACCAGTTTCTGATTGGTTACCCTATCGTTCATCTCTGGTAGTAATTTAAAGTCATTCCGCTGTTGCGTTTCAATATTACGACATCCTGAATTATCTCCAGTGATTGCGCCCGTTCGCGTTTTAAGAACTTTTCTGTTTATGCACAGGGCCGTTCTAACCAGTTTCTGATTGGTTACCCTATCGTTCATCTCTGGTAGTAATTTAAAGTCATTCCGCTGTTGCGTTTCAATATTACGACATCCTGAATTATCTCCAGTGATTGCGCCCGTTCGCGTTTTAAGAACTTTTCTGTTTATGCACAGGGCCGTTCTAACCAGTTTCTGATTGGTTACCCTATCGTTCATCTCTGGTAGTAATTTAAAGTCATTCCGCTGTTGCGTTTCAATATTACGACATCCTGAATTATCTCCAGTGATTGCGCCCGTTCGCGTTTTAAGAACTTTTCTGTTTATGCACAGGGCCGTTCTAACCAGTTTCTGATTGGTTACCCTATCGTTCATCTCTGGTAGTAATTTAAAGTCATTCCGCTGTTGCGTTTCAATATTACGACATCCTGAATTATCTCCAGTGATTGCGCCCGTTCGCGTTTTAAGAACTTTGCTGTTTATGCACAGGGCCGTTCTAACCAGTTTCTGATTGGTTACCCTATCGTTCATCTCTGGTAGTAATTTAAAGTCATTCCGCTGTTGCGTTTCAATATTACGACATCCTGAATTATCTCCTGCGATTGCGCCCGTTCGCGTTTTAAGAACTTTTCTGTTTATGCACAGGGCCGTTCTAACCAGTTTCTGATTGGTTACCCTATCGTTCATCTCTGGTAGTAATTTAAAGTCATTCCGCTGTTGCGTTTCAATATTACGACATCCTGAATTATCTCCAGTGATTGCGCCCGTTCGCGTTTTAAGAACTTTTCTGTTTATGCACAGGGCCGTTCTAACCAGTTTCTGATTGGTTACCCTATCGTTCATCTCTGGTAGTAATTTAAAGTCATTCCGCTGTTGCGTTTCAATATTACGACATCCTGAATTATCTCCAGTGATTGCGCCCGTTCGCGTTTTAAGAACTTTTCTGTTTATGCACAGGGCCGTTCTAACCAGTTTCTGATTGGTTACCCTATCGTTCATCTCTGGTAGTAATTTAAAGTCATTCCGCTGTTGCGTTTCAATATTACGACATCCTGAATTATCTCCTGCGATTGCGCCCGTTCGCGTTTTGGAACTTTTCTGTTTATGCACAGGGCCGTTCTAGACCAGTTTCTGATTGGTTACCCTATCGTCATCTCTGGTAGTATTTTAAAGTCATTCCGCTGTTTGCGTTCAATATTACGACATCCTGAATTATCTCCTGCGATTTGCGCCCGTTCGCGTTTTAAGAACTTTTCTGTTTTATGCACAGGGCCGTTCTAACCAGTTTCTGATTGGTTACCCTATCGTTCATCTCTGGTAGTAATTTAAAGTCATTCGCTGTTGCGTTTCAATATTACGACATCCTGAATTATCTCCAGTGATTGCGCCCGTTCGCGTTTTAAGAACTTTTCTGTTTATGCACAGGGCCGTTCTAACCAGTTTCTGATTGGTTACCCTATCGTTCATCTCTGGTAGTAATTTAAAGTCATTCCGCTGTTGCGTTTCAATATTACGACATCCTGAATTATCTCCAGTGATTGCGCCCGTTCGCGTTTTAAGAACTTTTCTGTTTATGCACAGGGCCGTTCTAACCAGTTTCTGATTGGTTACCCTATCGTTCATCTCTGGTAGTAATTTAAAGTCATTCCGCTGTTGCGTTTCAATATTACGACATCCTGAATTATCTCCAGTGATTGCGCCCGTTCGCGTTTTAAGAACTTTTCTGTTTATGCACAGGGCCGTTCTAACCAGTTTCTGATTGGTTACCCTATCGTTCATCTCTGGTAGTAATTTAAAGTCATTCCGCTGTTGCGTTTCAATATTACGACATCCTGAATTATCTCCAGTGATTGCGCCCGTTCGCGTTTTAAGAACTTTTCTGTTTATGCACAGGGCCGTTCTAACCAGTTTCTGATTGGTTACCCTATCGTTCATCTCTGGTAGTAATTTAAAGTCATTCCGCTGTTGCGTTTCAATATTACGACATCCTGAATTATCTCCAGTGATTGCGCCCGTTCGCGTTTTAAGAACTTTTCTGTTTATGCACAGGGCCGTTCTAACCAGTTTCTGATTGGTTACCCTATCGTTCATCTCTGGTAGTAATTTAAAGTCATTCCGCTGTTGCGTTTCAATATTACGACATCCTGAATTATCTCCAGTGATTGCGCCGTTCGCGTTTTAAGAACTTTTCTGTTTATGCACAGGGCCGTTCTAACCAGTTTCTGATTGGTTACCCTATCGTTCATCTCTGGTAGTAATTTAAAGTCATTCCGCTGTTGCGTTTCAATATTACGACATCCTGAATTATCTCCAGTGATTGCGCCCGTTCGCGTTTTAAGAACTTTTCTGTTTATGCACAGGGCCGTTCTAACCAGTTTCTGATTGGTTACCCTATCGTTCATCTCTGGTAGTAATTTAAAGTCATTCCGCTGTTGCGTTTCAATATTACGACATCCTGAATTATCTCCAGTGATTGCGCCCGTTCGCGTTTTAAGAACTTTTCTGTTTATGCACAGGGCCGTTCTAACCAGTTTCTGATTGGTTACCCTATCGTTCATCTCTGGTAGTAATTTAAAGTCATTCCGCTGTTGCGTTTCAATATTACGACATCCTGAATTATCTCCAGTGATTGCGCCCGTTCGCGTTTTAAGAACTTTTCTGTTTATGCACAGGGCCGTTCTAACCAGTTTCTGATTGGTTACCCTATCGTTCATCTCTGGTAGTAATTTAAAGTCATTCCGCTGTTGCGTTTTCAATATTACGACATCCTGAATTATCTCCAGTGATTGCGCCCGTTCGCGTTTTAAGAACTTTTCTGTTTATGCACAGGGCCGTTCTAACCAGTTTCTGATTGGTTACCCTATCGTTCATCTCTGGTAGTAATTTAAAGTCATTCCGCTGTTGCGTTTCAATATTACGACATCCTGAATTATCTCCAGTGATTGCGCCCGTTCGCGTTTTAAGAACTTTTCTGTTTATGCACAGGGCCGTTCTAACCAGTTTCTGATTGGTTACCCTATCGTTCATCTCTGGTAGTAATTTAAAGTCATTCCGCTGTTGCGTTTCAATATTACGACATCCTGAATTATCTCCAGTGATTGCGCCCGTTCGCGTTTTAAGAACTTTTCTGTTTATGCACAGGGCCGTTCTAACCAGTTTCTGATTGGTTACCCTATCGTTCATCTCTGGTAGTAATTTAAAGTCATTCCGCTGTTGCGTTTCAATATTACGACATCCTGAATTATCTCAGTGATTGCGCCCGTTCGCGTTTTAAGAACTTTTCTGTTTATGCACAGGGCCGTTCTAACCAGTTTCTGATTGGTTACCCTATCGTTCATCTCTGGTAGTAATTTAAAGTCATTCCGCTGTTGCGTTTCAATATTACGACATCCTGAATTATCTCCAGTGATTGCGCCCGTTCGCGTTTTAAGAACTTTTCTGTTTATGCACAGGGCCGTTCTAACCAGTTTCTGATTGGTTACCCTATCGTTCATCTCTGGTAGTAATTTAAAGTCATTCCGCTGTTGCGTTTCAATATTACGACATCCTGAATTATCTCCAGTGATTGCGCCCGTTCGCGTTTTAAGAACTTTTCTGTTTATGCACAGGGCCGTTCTAACCAGTTTCTGATTGGTTACCCTATCGTTCATCTCTGGTAGTAATTTAAAGTCATTCCGCTGTTGCGTTTCAATATTACGACATCCTGAATTATCTCCAGCGATTGCGCCCGTTCGCGTTTTAAGAACTTTTCTGTTTATGCACAGGGCCGTTCTAACCAGTTTCTGATTGGTTACCCTATCGTTCATCTCTGGTAGTAATTTAAAGTCATTCCGCTGTTGCGTTTCAATATTACGACATCCTGAATTATCTCCAGTGATTGCGCCCGTTCGCGTTTTAAGAACTTTTCTGTTTATGCACAGGGCCGTTCTAACCAGTTTCTGATTGGTTACCCTATCGTTCATCTCTGGTAGTAATTTAAAGTCATTCCGCTGTTGCGTTTCAATATTACGACATCCTGAATTATCTCCAGTGATTGCGCCCGTTCGCGTTTTAAGAACTTTTCTGTTTATGCACAGGGCCGTTCTAACCAGTTTCTGATTGGTTACCCTATCGTTCATCTCTGGTAGTAATTTAAAGTCATTCCGCTGTTGCGTTTCAATATTACGACATCCTGAATTTTCTCCAGCGATTGCGCCCGTTCGCGTTTTAAGAACTTTTCTGTTTATGCACAGGGCCGTTCTAACCAGTTTCTGATTGGTTACCCTATCGTTCATCTCTGGTAGTAATTTAAAGTCATTCCGCTGTTGCGTTTCAATATTACGACATCCTGAATTATCTCCAGTGATTGCGCCCGTTCGCGTTTTAAGAACTTTTCTGTTTATGCACAGGGCCGTTCTAACCAGTTTCTGATTGGTTACCCTATCGTTCATCTCTGGTAGTAATTTAAAGTCATTCCGCTGTTGCGTTTCAATATTACGACATCCTGAATTATCTCCAGTGATTGCGCCCGTTCGCGTTTTAAGAACTTTTCTGTTTATGCACAGGGCCGTTCTAACCAGTTTCTGATTGGTTACCCTATCGTTCATCTCTGGTAGTAATTTAAAGTCATTCCGCTGTTGCGTTTCAATATTACGACATCCTGAATTTTCTCCAGCGATTGCGCCCGTTCGCGTTTTAAGAACTTTTCTGTTTATGCACAGGGCCGTTCTAACCAGTTTCTGATTGGTTACCCTATCGTTCATCTCTGGTAGTAATTTAAAGTCATTCCGCTGTTGCGTTTCAATATTACGACATCCTGAATTATCTCCAGTGATTGCGCCCGTTCGCGTTTTAAGAACTTTTCTGTTTATGCACAGGGCCGTTCTAACCAGTTTCTGATTGGTTACCCTATCGTTCATCTCTGGTAGTAATTTAAAGTCATTCCGCTGTTGCGTTTCAATATTACGACATCCTGAATTATCTCCAGTGATTGCGCCCGTTCGCGTTTTAAGAACTTTTCTGTTTATGCACAGGGCCGTTCTAACCAGTTTCTGATTGGTTACCCTATCGTTCATCTCTGGTAGTAATTTAAAGTCATTCCGCTGTTGCGTTTCAATATTACGACATCCTGAATTTTCTCCAGCGATTGCGCCCGTTCGCGTTTTAAGAACTTTTCTGTTTATGCACAGGGCCGTTCTAACCAGTTTCTGATTGGTTACCCTATCGTTCATCTCTGGTAGTAATTTAAAGTCATTCCGCTGTTGCGTTTCAATATTACGACATCCTGAATTTTCTCCAGCGATTGCGCCCGTTCGCGTTTTAAGAACTTTTCTGTTTATGCACAGTAGGTACATTTCTTAAGGAAATGGAAGTAGGTGATAATTAAGAACAAAATATATTCTACGCTCGGGGATAAATATAGATTTGAAATAATTTGTTTTAGGTCTATTTCGTGGTTAGTTGGATGAATTCAACCTGGAGAAGCGATCGTCCACCAGACCGCCGCCGCCGTCCTGTGACAAAAAGGAGCCCCTTTTCATTGCTAAAGAAAAACAGTCCTTTACAGGACTAACAAAGGTTATAAAAAAGATTTTCCAAAGAGAGGCAAACTCTAATCGCCGGCTAAGAAACCTATGCCAAAATATTTAAAAAAATAAAAATGAAACACATATAACCCTCCCTGTTACTTGAAATCAACAAACGAGACATATACTAGGTTTAAAATGTTTATTCACCAAAGAGGAAGTAATATTTGTCTTTAATTTAGGTACATACAATATATTTATTTTGTAAATTAATCAAAAATCTACCTAGGTAGGTACTTCTAAAGGCACTGACAAAAATATATTCCCTGTTAATGGGAAGAGGAAAGGCTTGAGCGCACGCTTGAGCGTTCTTTAGTTGGGAAGGTTTGCTCTGAAATCTTCAGAACGGTAAGGATATTGTTTATTCCTGTAAGACAGGAAACGGAAACATGTTCGTTGTTTCCAACTTGGAATCTTCTTGCAATACACCTGCAGCTTCTTTTTTGTCTTCTCCCTTGTATCTGAAACACATAATAGACTCTTTAGATATATACCCTTGACATTAATCGTTAAATTTTTTGGCAGTCTCGAAAGGTTTCCTCATCTCCAATTTAACAAAAAAATAAGTACGTAACAGCTGATCTTACAAGAAAAAATTGCAGAAAAGCGAACATCGGAGGACGCAAGCTATATTCTGCCCTAAATAATACATAATCATTAAAGAATGAAATGAAATTTTTATTGCAAACATATGCATCATTTATTACATTCTAATATCACCAGTTTATTATAATTTATGTAGGTGCAAATAATTTACAATAAAATGTTTCATGATTTTCTAATTAATTTAATTTAGATAGATGTACACAGAAAAGTATAATACAAAAAGTTTGGAAACCTAACAATAAGTACTGATGTATTTATCTACGACTGTGTTACAGATTTGCTGTCTTGCCCTCGATCTTGTCTCACAGCTGGTGGTGTCAATTTTTCATTAGGAAGTTCGATATATATTGGTCTGTTTGCAGAAAGAAACCTTTGGTGACCATCTACCATTTTGTTTGCGGTATTACTTATATTTGCCATCTAAAATATGAATATCTATTGCAAACTAAATTCGTATAAATAAAAAAAATATTACTTACCTTACGCCTGTATAAAATTATCAGTAATGATAATACGCAAATAACAAACGCAGACGCTGCAGCTATAACTATCAATGCTGTATGGTAAGGGGCAATCATAGATACAGGCGACTGTGATACTATTTCTCTGTGTTCTAAAGCTATAACACGTTCCGCAGTTGAAGCCTCGGCAGACCCAAGTTGATGAACAAAACGCGATCTGGTTATATCTGGAGTCATACCAGGCAGACGCTGTTGCATTACCTAGAATGATTTATTTTTAAAAATAAATATTTTTCGATTATTACTAGCGTACCATTTGTTCTAATCTATACGCGACATCTACTTTGTTGCTTCCTACAAGAGCAAATTTAACATACAATGCATCAGAAGTTGGTTCGGCTATTAGTTCATTATTCTTAATTGTACCCTTTAAATTCTTAACAATTTTATTCATATGGTTAACGACTGGCATAGCAGTTATGTCATCATATTCTCCTCGAAATCCAAGTGTTATATCAACACTTTCAACAGGTGTTGGCACTAAAAATTAACAACATAAAAAAGGAGTTCTGTTTGATAGTTTATGGCTCCTAATTTCTAATTGATATCTCTACTTAAACTTACAGCACAGATGTTGTCCTTTTTTAAAAGTATTGGTGTGTGGCAATTGATTTCCAGCTTCATCAACACACCAACACTGTTCTTGTTCACACTGGGCAGATAAAAATTTGCCATGACTATCGCACTGTGCTCCCAATGCTTCACATCGAGACTGAAGAGGTAATTCCCAAGTAATTACCGAATTGCCTTCTGATTCCAACTCTGGTGTTTCGTTATAATCCAAAGAAGCAAGTTGCATCATTAGTTCTTCTAAAACTAAAAATAAAAGTATAAGCTTAAAAATTGGGAGGATATTCATAAAACTTACTTAAATCTGCATCACTTGGTTGAATTTTATCCCTTGAGCGACCCCGAGCTTGTCTGAAATTACATTCTGGGTTGTCTCCTCTGATAAGAGTTCCTTTTAATGGTTCTCCTTGCGGATTAACACACCAGCATACACCAACATGTTCCATGCACTGAACTGTTTGCCATTTTCCAGTAGCTGGTTCACATCTTGGTGTGAAAGTTGGTTTTTTATACCGTTCAGATGCTTTTTGATTTTTTTCTCGCAATCGTTCACATTGACTTAGAACTGTGTAAATATAATTATAATTTTTTTATTGGAAACGTAATTATTATAACTTACCAGGACACACCAAATTACACATGTCTTCAGTATGGAAATTGTTATGGTTTCCTTGGCAGCCTGAATATAAAAATGATTCGCATTTATTTATTCGTGAATTAAAATAAAACCTTGTTAAATTCCGTTCTAAGATTGAATTTTGACAAGAGCCTTTATCTAATGCTTCAAAGCAAACATCCCCTGGAAGATAATAAAACGGTTATATTTTATGTAGAGGTAACAGATAATATAACTTGAAGGTGCATAATTACTTGGTTTAGGACAACAGACAGCATATTCTCCAAGAGGACTTAATTGACATTTATGCGAAGAAGGACAATTTTCATATTCAGGTCCACAAGTCACAACTTCATTGCTTTGTCCTAATTTGAGAGGTTCGCCATTCTGACAAGGATTTTCTTTTTTTGGCAAACACATTGGCACGGGAGGACATGGCCAATCAACACATTCTACATCAACCAATCTGCAAGTTTCTCCTTCTCCCCGGCAAACAATAGAAGAACATGGATCGATACATTTACATGTCCGACATCCATTTTTATCAAGTACGTATCCATGATCACAGTTGTCAACACACTTGTAGAGAGGACAGTCTCCCGAATCTGACTTCGAATCACAATCGAGCTCCTTGTCCGATGGAGTTCGAGTTTGTGATATTTCATGGCCATTGAAATCTACACACCAGCATTCCTGTTTTCCAGGATCACATTGGAGTGACTCATAACTACCATCAGATTTGCATTGAGGCATGTACACCCGACCGGCAGGAGTCCCGGATTCGTGGGCTTGATGTTGGGCTACTGCACGCTGATGTTGGCATCCTATTTTAAATTAAAAATAAAATTGTTTAATTTATGTTTTGATGAATGATGAATATTTTTTACCTGTTAAAAGAAGAGGTTCGGTACATTGGGTACCACAACCATTTGAACAGCAGCGCTCAGTTCCATTGCAGAACAGATCTGACTGACATTCAAAATCACAAGAAGTAGTTGCAGCAGGTACTAAATATGGACACTGACCAACTTTCTTTGGAAGACCTAAACAATTAATTTTAGTGTTATTCTTAATTTTAGTTTAAAGTTAGTCAAGCATTTACATGCTGGTACTGGTGGACAGTAGTGATCCTTGCAGCTCACTTCTACCATTTGACATTGCTGCTCGTCATTACAAGTAACAGTTGAACAAGGATCACGACATTGACATGATGGACAACCCGTTTCTTCTAAAATAAAACCATAATCGCAACCCATTCTGCAAGTTAAATCGAGACAGTCTAATGACTCTCGTAGTTCTTCACACGATTTTGTAGAATTTTCTTCTCCTCGAGTTTTGGGTATTTCTGTACCAAATTGGTCCACACACCAACATTCATTGTTATTACACTGCATAGGTTTGAAATTGCCTTCGGAATCACAAGATGGTTCAGGTATCGCTAAAGCCATACCTTCTTTAGTTCCTTCCATGTTTTCAGAAAAACTTTGAAGATATTCGCACACTAAAAGAAGACCGATGTTGGAATTGATACACAAATAGGAAGGTATTATAATTCTTACTTGTTTGAATTTTTTCAATTTCAGAATTGGTCGATTCACTTTGAAGTTCTTCCTCTAAAATAAAACATAGTTTATATCGTATCGAGAAGGAGCAAAGTAGTGGAAAATGCGTGTTGAGATAGACGGAAGAAAAAAAGAGCAGAATAATTAAAGAAGAAGAAAGTGCATTCGCCAGTTTTTTTTCGTGAATACCACACTTACCATTTCTTGCCTCCACTTCTTCCTCATCTTCTCTTTCTGACGGTGACGGTATTGGGCAGCAAACAGCTTGAGTAGAACCAGCAACAGCTGTGCATTCATACTTCCCTGGGCAAATAGTTCCTTCATCGCCTGTTCGTAATGCACAAGCAATGGGTGCACCGCTTAAATCGTCCGTTAGGGGTACTCCTTCTTCACAAGGGTTCACGTAAACAGTCTTTGGTCGACCTGAAGTTAATTTTTTATTAATAGGTAATTCAGTTCGTTGACGATAAAGTAGTAAAACTTACACACAGGTAATATTGGGCATAGAAAATCGTTACAGTTGGTTTCGTGCACAGCAACGCATTCTTCATCTTCAGGGCAAGCGTAACCTTCACAGGGATCGTCGCATTTGCACGTAGGACAACCCTTATCATCTAACTTGAACCCATATTCGCATACAGCTGCGCACTCTGATTTTTCACAGCTATCGATACTACGTGCAGCTGATTGACTTCGAGCTAATAACAATTTTTTTAAAAATAATTATTTATTAATATTTTGCTAATAATTACCATCCGATAATGAACAGTTAATGTTTTCAGCTGCACCCATTGAACCTTTAATTTTTACTCCCATTCTATCAACACACCAACATACTAATCCATTCCTGCTACATTGTTTCGGTTCAAATTGACCATCTTCAGAACATTGAGGAACATAACCCCTTCCCATTCGTTCATTAACAACCAATAGTTGACTAAGAGTTTTTTGATGGTAACATTCTGTGAGATTCTTTGGGTGAATACACGATGATCCACATTGATCAGTATTGCAGCATTTTTGTATGGAAGGACATTCTAAATCGTGAGAGCACAAAGATCCACATTCATATTGTTTTTCTGCAGGTTCGGGACAAACACCGGTCTTTTTTATTTTTAAGGATGCTGGACAACAAACTCCATAATCGTTTCCTGAATGAGGAGAAGATGTTAACATTCTAAAATACAGTTTCTGTTTCTAATGTTTACCTTGTTGAACTAAACATTGGTACATAGGAGGACAAGAGGGTTTAGATGGTTCGTTGCCACATAAAAAGGGTCGAACTGTATCACTAATTCGTAAAGGATCTCCTACTGGACAAATATTATCTAAACTTCTTCCACGTTTGCCTAAAAAAAGAAAGATATACATAAATTACGTTTCCCTTTATTGAGATGGGCCGTGAACTTTTCAGAATAGAAAGGAACGTGAAAAGCAAAAATTATTGAATTTCTTGTGTTCAGTTCGTGATTGAAACACTCCCAAGTGCTCTTAAACGTTTCGTAATAGTATTAGGAAAAAAAAGGCATAGCTTTCACCTTTATATTCGCTAAACAGTACTTACATGTTGGTACAGGTGGACATGGAGGATCAGAACAAGCTAGCTCTTCCAGTTGACAATCCAATGAATTGGGACATCGAACATATTCGCAAGGATCCCGACATTGACAAAGTGGACAACCATCAGCAGCAAGGGAGAAACCGTGTGGACAGAACATGCGACAAGTGTGCGCCGCACAAGGTTTCGGCGCTAAAAATTTATAATATCTGTAAATAATATTCTAGGGATGTAAATTAGTTGGGAAATAGTTCGCGCCAGTTTCTGTTAAAAATTCGGATGCGTATGTTTTTTTTTATTGTGAAGAGTTGTGAGAAAACTGAATGGTTTATCTTCAGATAACATCTTCAAGGAACAATGGTACTTGAATACATATGATGCGTTTATAGAGAATACCTACACGAAAATGATGAGTATTCAGGTCAAAGACAAGCTCTTAACATAGAATTTCCGACGGGTGTGTAACAACCTCGAATTATAGTCGGAGCTAAATATTTGATAAAAAATAAGGTAAAGGAGGTAGGCTATTTAAAAAAAATAATATAGGAAACATGATTATTTTTCAAAGCTTACCGGACAAGAAAATTACAAGTTACAGTAAAAAAAAATAGACAGATGAGGATGAACGTTTCATCCCCTACTTTTGTGGGGCATTGTTGTAGTTACAGAGCCGGATCTTCTTTACTGCTATTAGACAGAAACTGGAGCGGTTACAAGCCTGAAGATCTTGTATCAGTATTTTTTTCAGAAAGGCTTTCTTTGATTCTTAGTTATTAACTTTTTTTAAATTCCGTGTTAAGTTTTATGCAGAAGAAAACTCTACTAACCTGTACAGTTGACAAGTGCAGCTGCAGGTGCTTTGGTTCCAGGTAATTCAAAACCTTGTTCATCAACACACCAACACGAGCTTACAATTTCATTATCACACTGTATTGGTTCGAAACTTCCAGATTTACTACATCTTGGGGATCGAACAGCTTTGACATCCACTCCTAAAGCTTTAGCTCTTCTTGATGCAGCTTTTTGAAGAGTTTCGCATCCTAAACAGATAATATGGATTTTGATAGAACAGAACAGATATACCTTACTTAACTCCTTTGTACAGAATTGAATTTTATTTTTCTATTTTGTATGAACAAAGAGATTAATATAAATTTTACCTGTGCGCAATTGTTTCGTGCATACACTTCCACAAGGGCTGTTGCAGCAGATACTATCCGGATTGCAGTCTTCATCTTCAACGCATTGTTCAGCTTTAAATGGACATTCTGTGACTTTTGGACACTTGCTTTGGGATTGTTTGATTTTTTCTGTTAAAAAAAATAAAGTTATTAATCTTAACGGTAATTGTAAATAGAAGAAAAATGTGATGTTAAGAACAAAATTGTGGTGGGCTTAAACCGACGTCGAATAGAAGAAAAAAAATCAGTTCGAAAGCGATAGAAAATAAAAAAATATTTTATACAGTTATCATTTAAATAATAAAATTATTCATGGTTTTAACATTATCGGTCGCGTTGTATATTTATGAAAATTTGCTCAGATAAAAATATTACTAATGTTATAAACGCTGTGTACAGTTCAACATAGTACTAGAGCAGGTAAAACTGTTAACTGTAAGAGCTAATTACAACTCACGTTTAACGTGATTAAAAAGAATGTTAACAATAAAAAAGTTCTTGTTTGCGGTAAGAAAATTATAAACAGAAATTAGAAGCAGTACTACATAAACATAAGGTGTTCACGGAACTTACGTTGTGATTCTTATTAACAAATATAATATTTATAAACTAATTCTTATGTTAGCAATTACGTTATGTAATGTAGGTGACCACATCGATAAGTGGTGTCGTGTAATCTGTTAGTCAATTATAAGTAGTTCATATTTATCACAAATTAGATGTTAACATTAAAATTATAGTATGGTTAAAAAAAAAGTGAAGGTAAATACTATCAAGATGACATGTTCGGATTTCGAATAATGTTTGGATTAATAATAATCTGAATTTTATTTCGGTTTCGTTTCAAACAATCGTTGACCTCGGTGAAATTTTCAACCACAACCACACGTACCTACGACATATAGGTACACCGACGATTTCACTTTAACTGTTCAAAGAATGATACACTCTTGTAATGTAGTAGCCAGTTTTGATAATTTATTTAGATGCACAGTAATATTATGTGGATGGTGGATATATTTCCGTAGGTTACGAGATATTGTAGTAGTAAGTAATCAAAAAGATAACAACAGATGACTTATATTTACGTGAATAGCAGCAAGACTGAAAACACTTTTCAGGAAAACATCACAGGTTGTCTGTACAATAACTACCAAAATTAATGCCTCTCTTCGTAGGATTTAAATTACCAATGTTGTAATTTATCAAATAAAAAAAAGCACAGCATGAAGTGGTATTAAAATTTTCCACCTTTCCTCCAAATTTCAGGTTTTTGTCCACTGCCAAAGTCACGGCAATGCTTCTGGAATGACGATTGCAATTATTTGGTAACTACTTGTGCGTGTCCCAACTAGTGTTAGTGGTAAAAATCCAGTTAAAGATTAAGAGACTAAAAGAAATATCACGCAGACTTTCTTTTTGATCAAGAGGATGCTTCTGTTCCCAAAATCTTATGTTTGGATGTTAAATTTATTACACGTCCAATTGAATTTTCTGATTGGAGCATGATTAACATGTTTTACATAATTTAACTGACAAATTGTACCACACTGATGTTTAGTACGTGGGATAAATATGAAATCTACCTATTTCTCTGTACTTGTACGTGGACGTGTATTTCTGAGATAATTTGAGCGATGATGCCCAAATCGTCTCCAGCCATCTCTGCATTTATTCCATTGTCTTCTACAATTTCTGATTCACTGAGTAGATATTATACATACTATGCTGTTACTTGCACCTTTCATTCATTTTAAAGGTTCGTTACTGTTTTGGACATTGTTGCATCAGAATAGGTTACTTTGTTAACTTTACACATACCTGCCTTAAAGTTGTTCTTACGTTTTCATATCACGTTCTTCGAATGTCCAGATATTGCTGTTGACCTGGTGTCTTGGTTTGTCTGCAAGGCCGCCATAGCCATAAATTTCACTTCCAAAATAGTTGAATATGACCTATTTGATAGATATATCCATTTTATGAATGTATGAGGGTTTAAGCTGTTAAGAATTTTTTTTTCAAGTAGAAGGCAACTATCTCTAACCAAAATAGATTCCCCGTTCTGGCTACAAAAATAGAAACCAAGCCTCGGTAGCTCAACGAAACGTTTTATAAAAACAGCCTTTAAAACAATTAGGAAAGAGAAATAGGATGCAGAAGTTTATCAACAGGAAACAGCTTTCAGTCTCAAGTCATGTTTCGATGACTAGATTCCAAGTTTGAATCACTTTTCTTAAACAGATTGTATCCTTCCGTTTCTTCAATTAATGGATAGTAAAAGCCAATGATTAGAAGAACGCCTTTAACATTTTCCTCCCCCAAATAGTCATTCTGGGTAGAAGAAAAGGAATCAATTTTTTATTACAAAAAATTAACCATAGCTCGCCAATAATTATATTAGAATACATTGGTGTTAAAGAAAATTAAAATTCAATTCCAATTTGCAGTATATTTCTTCCTTGACTGTCATTACTAGTAATACCAAGCAGAATTCAATATCGCAAGCGGATCTACCCATGGTTTTGTAGTGTTAATAAACAACTTCAATCTCATTCTTCGTGTGAAACGGTCCATGCATGAGCGAACTTGTTAATAGATAGTTGCCAGTTTTTTCTTAGATAGGAAGGAAGAAATCTAACAACAATTGCTTATAGCAATTTATTTCATTGTACGATCGAACCCACCTATATTCTTGTAAGACATATTTGGAACACCCTTTTGGTGTTTGTTGATCCATTCAGTTCATCATTCAATAAATGTTTAGTTGAGTTAGGTTTTTTTTTGTTATGATACAGTTTTAAAACAAGTATTTAAAATGTTATTATCCCGCATGTCAAGTACCTACTTCGTGAAGTTTAAAATGGCATAATATTATATAATATAATTTTACTATTGTCCAGTTTCTTTAAGTGTAGGATGAACAGTTATAGTGCAGTATGTCAGTGAATCAGTACTAAACCCGGCACTCGGTCACTGAGTCACCAGAAGCTAACTTCTTCGTTAAACTTCCGGAGAAACGATTACGACTAATGAAGTAGTTTGCAAAAAATATAAATCTTATAAACCTGTTTCGATGGGAACTCAAGCTGCACATCAGCTTGATTATTATGTGTGGTTTATGAATGTTAAGCACGAACTTGTCAGCTTTCTTTTGATGCCGAAATAGATAATTCGTTGCGTATTGTGAATAGGTACCGTTTTTAACTTCCTCTACTGAAAGAATATTGCAATAGCGGTTTAGTTTTATATTTATGGAAAATGGGTAGTATTTTAACATCTCATAAGTAAAATATTAAGAATTGTTATCATGTACAGGTCACCAAACGTAGCTTGGCACTCGGCAAAAATCGGAACTAATCATAGGATCTAGTAATTTCCAAGTTTCGTACTGGTAACATTTAGACAACTATCATCTTGACATTAAATTGTTAACCTTATTTACGTTAATGAATGAAAATAAATCTGTGGCGTACCAAAAATTGCCAATTCAGTGAAATCAAATATGATCACAGCACCTTTCATAGCCTACTTGGAGTGCCATGCTACGTTTGGTGACCTGTAGGTACTTGTTGGTACCTGATTAACATTATTTATCAGCATACACATGACATTACAATGTAAGGTCATGTCATCATTGAACGCATGCATAAGTATGGCAAAATAATGGTTAGTTCCGCATTTATTATATTTCAAGGAAACTGAAATAGCTCGTTTTATAGCTCAAAACGTGTAGACGAAATTAATAAAATGTTGCAAGTTTTGTACAAACTTTTTTTACAAAAAATTATTTTACAAACTTACAATTTGGATGTGTAATCGATTAAAAGGAAATCCTTCATAGATTTTTTTTCATAACAAGGTGTACTTCCTAATTCTAGGTTCCAAATCTTGGTGAATAAAATTCTGAAGATATATGGTCATCCAGAAGCCACAATTAGATGATAAACGAAAACCGAGATCCAGGAAGCTACTACCACCCCCATCGACCAGCTCAAAAGAAGACGAAGAACCTACCAGGACGAGAACATTCCAGGAACGAAGAGGACAACATCTTAGAAGGACCACCGATAGTGTAAATCAAACAATAATCCAATATATTATGATATAAATTATAATAAAATAAAATATTATTAAGGTGACAATAAAACAAAGTCTTCAAAATACAGGAACTGAAGTTGACCAAAAAACTTTTAGTCTTAATTTTTTAAGTGATCTTCAAATACTTGATTTGAGGTTAATGTTCGATAGCACGATTATGCCAGCTAATCAAAATACCAGTTTATCTCAGAATATAATGAACGATTTCCTTCCCAAAGTTCATCTTCCAACTGGATTTCAGAAATTAAGGTAAGTATCGGAATATGGTTTTAAAAATATTAGATCAATTTTTATCCTTTATTGAGTATTATGCCACGATATCGAGTAGAACAGCTGGTGCAGTTCCATTAGAAACTTAATTTCGGAAGGATTATCGTCAAGCGTCAAGCTGATTACCCATCGCCCACCAGCGCTGTTTTTATTAATGTTAAGCAATAAGATCGTTATTGGTAGACTCAAGCTGTAGGCTAATTAGGGAAGAAACCCTTTGTATAAAAGTGGAAGCCTTCAGCAGATAGGGAATATTAGTTTTCGTGTAAGAAAGACATACAAAATTAAAGGCAGACCTTAGAAGTCGTGGAAAAATACCATGGCAGCCATGGAGGTCCCATACATTCCTCCAGTTGACCATTTTCTAGAGGAATTCTCAGTAAGAACTGCTCTCAGGTTACACTCCGTGACGCAAGAGGCATCAGGGGTAGTACATAGATTCATTAAGACTTCTCTTCTTGATGATAGTTCACTACATTCCTCGTGAATATGCCTTCATGGACACTGTAGTGAATGCTAGCGCAATTGAACTCAAAGGTATATCCATTTTCGCGATAGATTCAAAATGATGCAAAATAACGTCTTCATATTCATCTAAACCTTCAGGTATACCAGTAGGAAAGATGCTCACTGAACTACTACTACACTAATGCAAGGTATAGTGCCCTCATAGTAGTCCCCTAAAGCTTCAGATATATCAGTGGAAAAATTGTTATTGTCTACCAAGCGATAGCAGTGGGCATAATGTACGACGCAAGTAGTATTCGTATCTTCGTGAAAGGTACTAATAAGAACGAGGAGAAGAAGACTGCTAGGCTCAACTCCTGGTCGGACGGCATCTTGGAGAGCAGAACTCGTAATTGTTGTCACCTTAAGTCTGTTTATCGTTTTACGATATACCAAAAAATCTAAAACGTCTTCAGGGTGTCGATCCTCGAATTCATACGCCTGCAAGTCGTAAGGTTGTATGAAGTCGGATAGTGTAGGTTCGACTCCTATAGCGTACCTATCTACGACTTGCAAGAGTATGAATTCGAGAATCGTTACCCAAGCAAGGATATTATGACATAGCCCTCGCCGAAAACTGAAAAACACCGTGTGTAGCTAAAACAGATGAAGAATGAAACTGGTAAGCAGCCTCAAAGGTCGGTTGATGATCAGACTACAAAAGGTGTGCCGTGTCACCTTCTCGCTATCGTAAAAATAAAGAGGATTTATTTCGGAAGATTTGCGGTCTCACAGATCTACAATCAGTAACAACTCTCTTGGTACTCGAGGGAAAGTAAAAGACTAAAAAACTAATAGATCTTCCCCAGTAATGCGATTTCTTCAATATATTTATTATATTTTTTTACTTTCTATATTATTGTGAAAGCGATGTTCAAAAATTTCACCGCCAACTTCTTACTCCTTTAAAGGACACACGTTAGTTTGAATTTATTTTCGTATTTTTTATTTTCATATCCCTATACCCCAAATGTCAATAATCGTCTGTTCATTTTCGCAGTAGAATAATTTAAGGTGAGAAAGTTTTGTACCATGAAAAAAATCATTGCTGTTTTACAATTTTTTCTATTTTTATTGTAAACAGAGATAAGTACTTCAATTGAAATGGCAATGTGATGTAAATATACTTGAATAATAGTAACATTTTGTCAACCTTTTATTTTACAATTGTATTTTATAATAAGATAAACAATGTGAAGACAATATTGCTTTACATGTAGGTACTGGATTGTTTCAGAAAATACTTTTTTTCAGCGGTGTCTAACAATGGAACCATTTTGATTTTATACTTTTGTTTCCTTCAATAATATTTAGTACATATCTTGAAGAGAATGTTAAATAAGTTTTTTTCAATGATCATTCAAAAATATTTTTAATACCTTCCCCCAATTGCGTGAGAGTAGAGCACTGATAACAGAAATTGTGAAAAGGTTCTTCTCGAAGACCATCTGATCTGATATTGTAGTTCTTATGGTTTTGTAGATAAATTAATAAAGTATTAGTATTTTAAAAAGATTCACGTACTAAATGAGGAAAGCAGTTAGGCATGGATTACCTAATAAATATATAAATATAAGTAGATTTTATTTAACCCATCTAGACCATCTAGTATCTACCCATCTAAAGAATTTGAAATTAAGTTTATACTCTGCAAATTCCTTGTCACGCTTTCAACTATTGCTCATAAGTATTAATGAGGATTGTAATTCTTTCTCAAATAATTTGAATTAGTTATGTATAGAAAACTGCTGTAAAGTTTCTAATATAATTCCTTACGTTCATTAATTGCCTTGCAATATTCATCATTACACCCGCGCATGATGTTTCCAGTATTAAAAATAAAACTATTGTAACATAAACTTGGATGGGTGTTTATACCTGTAAACCTCAAGGTAAAATTCCGTTTTGAATCACTAGCAGCAGCGTAGTAAATTATTGTCATGAAGGTTTTTTTTGTTGACAATAACTCAGGAAAATTTTATTAACCACGAAACGCATAAAAAATGTTTCAATGCATAACGCGATAATTTATAAAGGTTAACTTGGATTACCGATTTAATTAATTAAGTTTAATTTATTGCATTTAATGGGTAAAAGTTTTTGTATTAATGGATGAAACGTGGTTTGGAAAGTTAATTAATCTTACTTACCTTCTTTAGCTTTTGTAGCAGCAATTACCAGAAGAAAAATCCCCAACAGCATGGATCGTGACGGAAACATTTTTTACGTCCTTTCCTGTAACAACACGAAAATTAATGAGGCTTTGTTATGTTAACTGTTTGACGTTTTATTTTAGTCTTTCTAACTAAAATAATGTTTTCTGTACTTTTTATATTTACATAACATAGACAGGCAGAAAGCATCAGGAAAGGTTAAATGAGATGTGACGATTGCGTCATATCTAAATTTCCTCGTGATTTTTACCTACAATCTCGTACCATCTAACAACGAATAATATTTTTATTTTAAATCTCCAAAAATGATTATTATACAATGCATGACCTTGTCAATTATTTTTCTAGCATGGCAGGGACGTCCACAATACAATAATTTATAATAATACCGTCTAATCTGTTAAAAATGTGTGCATCAGTGTATCTCCCGATTAGAAAAAAACAATTTTTGTAGATAGTGATTTTATAATCCCTATTGCAATGCATATTTTTTTAAATCATTCTATTTTTTGAAGTCTTCAAGAATATTTCATTTTTGTATTGTATACTTTGAAATAGTACGACATCGGAGACAGACCCCCCAACGTTGGACAGACGGTATCAGAAAACATGCAGAGCTACTATGGTATAAAATCCGGGAGGTACGGAAAACCCCCAGGCGATGATGTTAAATGCGAAAGAATTTTGTGTAATAATGTTAATACCTGGTTTCTGGGTAGGGGGAAGGTAATTACCCCCCCCCCCCGTAGACCATGCTTGGTTTCCATTAATCTTATAGTTAAAGACATTCAAGTTTAATTTTTTGGGCAGCAGCAATAGGTAGTAATAAGGGTGGGCGGTGGACCTAGAATATAATCTATCCTTTCTGATATACTTAATACACAATCGCAAGAAAAACAAAGGATATTATAATTCTGGTGTAGGATATCAATATTTAAGCGAATATACAGCACATATACAGTAAAACAAAGTCAAGATTGTTCGATACATGCAGAATGTTTGCGGTTGCAATTCTTTTAACAAAGGCAAGAACCCTTCAAGAACTAAACAAAAAAGAAAGTGCAAATATTGTTGCTTTAAAATATACGTAGCTATATATAGCATATATACCTCCGCTATAAAATATTTTATCTTTTACGCACTACCTGTAATTAAAATTTAAAATGCCGATTTACAGCACAAGGTTTGTAGTTTGACTGAGCATTTAACTCTCCCATGCTTCAAACTGGTTATTTTCTATAATTCAAAATAAGCATTACCGTGTAACAATAGAATAACTACAAAATTCTTTTAACATCTTTCACAATTTTGCATTTAAATAATGAACGATTAAAACGTTTAACTTCACATATGTCTCCATTGCGGAATGTGAAATTTCCTAAAAACATGTTGAAACCTTTCCGCATTCAAAATGGTAATTTGTAATACACACACTGTATCGCCTAATACGGTACATAAAAATAAACGTTTTTGGAAATTTTTTGCAGCTTTTTTTTCAATTCATAGTAACAAAAAATTATCTATTCCTTATGATAAGTTATTAATGATTTTGTGGAGTTGTAGACCTATAAGAAGAAAATAATTTACTTTCTTTTTCTGTTTCCCATTATTTTAATTTGAACACATGATGGTCATTATTAAAATAAATAAAATGTAAGATTTTTAATAGTTGTTCGGAATGAATTGTTACATTATTAACCCAAATAAAATGTAATTTTTCAGTTGTTTCAAATAAATAGATTTATAAAAAATATCGAAGGTGAGACTGGAAATCTCTATATTCACACCTCTCTCTTCTATAATTAAAATGAACATTAAAGAAACCCACTGCTTTTTATATCTTTCGAAAGATGACATTGACCCCACTCCGCAGCCAGGAGGTAGTCACCTATAGGGTTCCGAGAGCACTTACTTATTACCTTTACCTTTTTATTAAAAATATATTATGCAAGCTCAGATATAAAAATTAATTTAATAGAGCAAATTATTTCGGTTGAAAAAAAATATTTCAAGTGAATGCCACAAACTTTTAAGGTGGGTAAGGTATTAAAATTAAACTTTACTGCATATTATCACGTAATTGTCATGGTCGAGGTTTCATACTGTTATTATATCTTCGTTCTGTATTATTTTATGTTCGCAACAGTCACCTTTCTTTAAGATAAAATAGTATGTAGGTTAAAATATTTAACGCTGGTTAGTAAGACGATAAGACGTATTTAACATTGTAGGTACATTTGATTTAATGTATTTTGACATGATTTCTTTGGTCAGCATCAAAGCGAGTCGATGTTTTTGGTCGGTATGTTAGCAACGCGGCTACCCCTGTGGGTACACAAATACACACTTATGGGTTGTCAAGGAACCGGCCCCGCGGTTAACATAAATATTACGCTTACCCACCGAGGTAGACCACGTGATGAGCGATCCCTATTGACAACCCAGGAGCGTGTAGTTGTTGTTGTTTACCCACCGGGGTAGACCACGTGATGACCGAACTCTATTACCTTTCCTGTAAGTTGAATCGACGAGCAGGAATCATCAAACATGTTTACATTTTATGTTCGTATTTGAGAAACGACAGATGGTATTAAAAATAATGTACACATTTGCAATTATTTGAGAATTTTGTTTAATCTGTTGTTCTACCTTTTTTTTATTTAAAATTTGGTCATTGTAGAAATAATGGAGGTCGCCCTACTAATTATTGTAATGAGTTAAATTTTTTATATTTCTGTAATGTTTGTTGCAGAAGTTTCTCTATACTGTATTAATGGAAAAATTGTTTAAAATGCAATCTAACATGAAAATTTCGCAGTATTATTGCAACAAAATGTTATAAATTTTCATATTACGACAAGCTTGATTTAATGCTCCAGTTTAAACCGTATATCCTTTCGACTCTGTTGCCTAATAAAAAGTAGGATGTTAAAAGATAATGGTTTCCTACTTACACACATTTTTGGTAAAAATTAACAGCAATTAACCGAATTATTTAATTATACTTGGGTCGCTGACTCTTTATTAAGTTAAGAGGTAATTTTTGACAAAAATCTGAATCCGTAAACTAGCTGTTTCTGCAAACTTAACGCAGTTAAAAAGCATTTTATTTGGATCACGTTACTTCCAGGTATACTAAACGATTCTCCTGAGTTATTGTTATTATCACATGCTATTACATATACCTATGAATAGCAGTACTGCTACATGATAAAGAGGTGGTTTTAATTACATACTGCTTCTAGACACCTGCTTTCTTAGGAATTATAATTTAAAAGCAAAAGAACAATTAATTTTACCAAATGCGGCGTATTTCAAAGGGCCAGAATACGTTCCAAATTTAAAGGAATAATCATCAGCACTATTTATAATTCACACAAATCATCTTAATCACTTTTTCAATCATTATCATAATTCAAATTTAAATGTAGAAAACGGTTACCAAAAGAGCTGGATTTTTCGAAAAGATTAATAAATCAATGTAGCAATAATGAAAAATTGTAAATCTCTTTTTCAAACTAATAATGAGAAAATTCATGAAAGGAGTACTACTACCTATGGTGACACCAGAAGATATCCATGCTACGGATAAGATAATAATGACAGTTGGCACCCCCCACAATGCATATGCACTAACAAAGGACATTTTGATGTATAAATTGATGTTAACAATAGTACATATAGGCTACATACATAGCAAAACAAAGATATATTCTTATATGCAGATTATAATTATGAAAGATGTTTAAGTAAAATCTACTACTTATCACATTTTTGTATTTACCGACGTTTTATTTTATATTGCTATGGATTAAAATCATTGTCAGGGATTAAACGCAAAAGATTTGGAAATTTCCGCTGGGTGTAGCAGGGTAGACAGACACATCGCGTGTGTACAATTGTGTGTAATTACAGGTTCGCATTCTGATCTACCGTTGAAGTCTCCGCAGAATTTCGACGGCTGTACAGAACACAGACTGCCGTTGCAACTTGCAAGATTTTGTTTACAAACTATAGAATCTTAATTAAACTAAATCCGAAAAAACTTTCAAATACATAAAGCTAATGTTAATTTGATTATTCAAGACAGGATGTTACCTACCTGCTGAAAAAATTTATAAAAATTATATAAACTTTAAATTTCATAGATTTCAGTAATAGGTTGAGTTATTTATATATAGATACCTAATAAAGAATGAAGTTTTAAATTTTTTACTGAAACCTAACGAAGACCTTAAAATACCTTAGGCAGTAAAAAATACAACAACCAGCTCTACGCGAATATTCGTCTTACCACTTTATGAAATACTATCGACTAATGTTTACGTTTTTAGCTTAGAAAGAATGTTTATGAGAAAACGATTTCATATTCTGACAGTTCTATAAAATTTCTCTAATCGAAATTAATTGCCTCAAATTTATATATCTTTTTATATAGCGCGTCATGTGGTCGCCGTCACGCACTTTCCTTAGAATTATTTGAGAAAGTTGACATCTTTCCTGACATTTTAATTTAATTAATGAAATCCTAAGACAAATCCAAAAATTAATTAATATGAAAAATAATTCAATTTAGAATTAGACCGTAATACAAAAAAATTTACAACGCTTTCAGACTTTTAATTGATAATTGTGTAATCAAATATCTCAAGTGATTGCGTTAGTGATGGTAAGTTCAATAAACACAGTTTTTAAAAATACGCTTACCTTGACGTTTTTATACACGAATATCACTAAAGTTATAAAATCATACACATAATACAAGTAACGAAAAAAAAGGCACTTGCGGGAATAAAGCTCGGTTCTTCGCGGTCTACAACATCGCGCTTTATGCACCAAGTGTTACACCGCAGCTGGGGCCAGCACACTGACCGACTTTCCCGACAGCGGCATTCCCTAAAGGTGAGAGCTGTGACGTCATTGCGCGGCTTCGCGACCGTAGGTGAGGACCATGCATCCGGGAGCTACAGGTTTAATTCCCCCGACCGGAAGTATGGGATACTAAACGCATACGTCTTCGGAAAAAAAATAAATTGGGAACATATATAGTTAGTCATAAATTATTACTACATAAGTTACATAAAACATTTTGGTGATATCCTAATAAATATTATGTATTATGTTTGTTTAAGGGGGTAGCAACACTTCTATACACGAAAATATTTTTATTACCAGTAACAATATGATTGATTGATTTTTCGGTGACCTACAGTTCTGTGAGCACAAGTACTATATGTACTATCGACCCCAATAGAATCTATAGTCTATACAGAACAACTTGGGATTTTTCACCCAATATGGGAGTCGAATCCGTGGCTCGTGGATTAGGGTCGAAATCAACGACTCAACTCACTCAAGTCCATTGCGACCCCTTGTACAGTTCCCTAAACCCCTAAATGATTTACTTCTAAAAGTTATGTGTTTATAATGGGCGAGGACTCGATATGCCAATCCTTGGTTCTTCGTTGTATTGCAGCACACCAATTCCAATCCTGGGAAGGGATCTTCGTCGTACCAGATATTGTACGGACTCGAATCCGACACGCCAACCACTTATAAATGTTGCTGGGAAAACTATTATTTTGCTCACTATATAGCTAAATGTTGATGTTAACTTGAGGGAAAATATTTATAAACAGTAATTTGGATATTAAATTGTAAAATCCATGGTCCTCCATAGACGACGAATTTTAAAAATGTGGGTGCTCAACAGATTTCAATCACTCCAGCACCGAAGCACCCATGGAGTCGGTAACCTACTAGAACAGTTGTAAGTGAATTTTAACTTCGGATTGGAATTATCATAGGACGTAATAGATCTCTAATATAGGTGTTAAATTTTTGTAATCATGTAGTAATATAAATGCTGTACATTACTACTTACCTATATTATTGTTACTTGATTCTTAATAGTAACCTTCTGATTTATTTCGGTAACAAATTCTTATTAGGTACCTAGAAAATTTCCTGCTCTTAAAAAAAAGATCTTGGGGCAAAATGCGTTACCTACGTCTTTGTTTTTTTAGTAGCGCTTATATGACTTCTGCAAATGGACAACGACTGTACTGTACAAAACTGACGGTATTTCTTTATAGCAGATGTTAAAGTGTGTTTTGTTCGAATAAAAATAGTTGATCAAGTATTACTTTAACCGCAAGGGTAGATAAAGTAACACTTTAACCGCAAGGATAGATAAAGTACTTTAATTTTCTGGAAACTCCATGGAAACCGAATGGAAACCTTTGCTACTGAGATTTTCGGGTTTAATATAATCTAATTTTAAATTGTTTTTTTTTTACAAATTTTTCTTATTTTTTTAACATCTGCTATAGAAAAAAATAGAATTTTATACACGACGATAAAATTTAATTATGGACTGGCGAAAATTAATTCACTCGCGATTTCATCGCTCGTGATTAACACTTTCCGCTTGTCGATAAAATATAATTTTATCGTCCTGTATAAAAAATAACTATTAATTTTCTGGAAACTCCATGGAAACCGAATGGAAACCTTTGCTACTGAGATTTTCGGGTTTAATATAATCTAATTTTAAATTGTTTTTTTTACAAATTTTCCTTATTTTTTTAACATCTGCTATAGAACAAAATAGAATTTTATACACGACGATAAAATTTAATTATCGACTCGGGAAAATTAATTCACGAGCGCTTGTCGATAAAATATAATTTTATCGTCTTGCGTAAAAAATAACTATTGCCCGAGTATAGCATAGCAATATGGAAATATAAAATAATGTTTCATTTATGCATTTTTATAATTTTTTTTGTTGAACTTGAAACATTAAATCTTTATAAAAAACATTACCCATTAAACTTGTCGAATTGTAACTTGTCGAATTGTCTTTGTTTTAAACAAATTCTTGTTTTGCAGATATAATAATATTATTGTCTGTAAATTTTACTTGATGTTAATCCACACATTTAAACAAGACACATTGTTGTTAGCACTTACTACTTTTGTTTATTGTTTTAGTACTATGAATGCATTGTGCAATTACAATTAAATACAAATTCAAACAGTGGTAGTATTCCAGTTATAAGAAAGCATGAACTTTTTTTTCCTTCGTTGCGCAATGACGCCAATGTCTAACACACAATCGTAATTTTTAACGTATATATTTTTGCAATATAAAATTTAATAAACAATAAAAAATTATAGACAGCTTTTAGGATTCAACCAAAGACAATAAGAAGAGAAAGTTTGCACAAGAAAAGGATCAAATTGTATATCTTGCGATTACACTTGTGCTGTCTTTACCTGCAGTTATTAATGTATAGGTACGTAAAATAAGGAAAAATCGATTCTTTAAGGACTGTAATGTCCTTAGCTTAAATTGCCTTACAACCTTTATATTTTATCTGCGTTTTTAACCATCGATTATTTAGGTATTCTACTCAGAGTTAAATTTAAATCCGTCCCTCCAAAGATAGAAAATTTAAAACATTTATTTATTTGAAGTAATTTTTATACCTCTAAAATTTATTCATAAAAAAATGTTTGGTTTATTTTATTTTTATTCCTGTACGTTTCTAATTTTCACAAATTTAGAAATATACTACGTGAGCTTAGAGCTACCGTCTTAACTCATTTTAACAGGTTTTAAATCTCTTACACATCTTCTTACTAGAAAATAAAAAAGAAAGTTGTAGGGAAAGTAAACATAGCTGGTCAATACAAGATCCTAATTTGGTATATCGAGAAAAATGAAATAAGAACATAAAATAGCAAGTAATCGGTGTAGACTGAAACTTTTATTAATCGTTAGTAATATTTTACCAAGTATTTTTGTTAATAAATACCTTAAACGCATGATGATCTGTTAGACTGTTAGATCCTGTTGATTTCCACGTGCAACACAAAGGAAAAAGGGGTCAACATACGTTTTGCTTTACGAGCGCGTATTGTAATCTAAAACGTGCTCATGACATCTTGGAAATTTTGTTATGCAATCAGCTTTGAGAATGGCGTAAATAATTTTTTTCATTTTATACCTTTTAAGTACGACCGCATGTTACATACTTGACATTCATTCCTTGTTAAATAATATAATCAATTGTTTGCTTATAGAATAAAAATTAATTATTACTCACAAACTAAAAGGGTTTGCATGAGTAACAAATAATATTTGTGGCTACCTCTTTGCCTACTTACTTTAATTGTTATGTGGTTATTATTTCGAGTGGGAATTTCGCTGATCTACATTTATTATATACAATGAACGTTGGGTGATGTTAATGCACGATAATAACACAAACCCAGGAATTTTAAAAAGTAGACTTGGTTGTAAAAAAATATAAAAACTTAGTCATTAAAATTATATCATTAGGTGCATATAACAGGATCTATTAAATATTCTTACTTGCTAGGAATGAGTTACAAAAATTAATATATCGTTGAAAGACGTGAAACTGCATATAGGTACATATTTAATTTATTTCCATGTAGGTACTTTAGCAATACGAACTGCAATTCAACTAACACTATTAGTTTATGTATGGTAATATTATGTAAATATAAAAGAAATCAGCATCGCTTCAGTCCACAATGTGAACTCGATCAATAGTACCAGCACCTTATACCTGTACAACACAAATCGTTATTTAATAATCAGAATCATACAAGGTGTTGCATAATATAATATAATTATCATTTCGTGAATGCATCTGTATATTTAATTATACAGGCATATAAGATTATGGAACTTGCTAAATATTTCTACAAACCTATAACCCTATCGTCACTTTTCAATCACATCGCATTTAATCGGAAATAGCAGTAGGAGCTTCAAATTTTTAAATCAGCACCCCTGACCTCATATAAAAAAAAGTGTGGTCTCTATTGTTAGTTCTTATTTTAGTGCAGTTATTGGTGTTGGGGTCTTGAATTATTTTTATGTATTCTTGGGGTGTATAAATAGGACGTCTTAAGTATATTTGGTAGAACGTCTTGGTGAGGTCGACGAAACATACAAGTCGATGCATTGAATTCCAGCTATACTTCGGTCGACCTATTTATTCTAAAACCCCGTTTTTCTTCGTTCATGGGGAGGGTGGAACTTATCTCATCTTCTAGAATACTGATGGTCATGCTCTGTAGTTGAAGGGATATTTTTTTGGGTATTGGGATGGTGTCGCTGTATAAAGGAAAAACAAAATTTGTATAACAATTGACAATAATGCCTATACACTCTCCACGATAGCTTGTGGGGGATAGGGACCAGGTTGACGACCACTGGAGTTGGTAAATGGTGCCCGTAATGAATTTATTGTGTACTTGGTCATTATTCCTTTCTCTAACTTCTTTCTCTGTGTTCTCTTCAATTTCTATAGTTGTTTCCTCGTTGTGTTGTTCATACGGTTGTTCGAAGTGTCGAAGTGTGGTGTTATCTATTCTTCCTCGCTTATTGTTCTTCTGTATTCTTGCAACTCCCATAATACCTTCCATACTTTCTTTTGGGGTCCAAACATATCGGGCTCAATTTCGCTGGCTGAATCTTCGCCAGTATTAATTTTTTTTACGAAGTCTGTTATTGACTCAGTTTCTTATTTCTTCACGTGCTTGTTCCTTAGGTGTGTGTATGTGTGCTTCCTTCTTTTTCAGTGCTAATTGTTTGAGTCTTATTATAGTGAACCACGGTTTATTGTTTGATTTGATGTTTATATTTTCTGTCCTAGTTCTAACCGCTTCTCACGCAGCATTATGAATGAAATGTCTTGAGTTTTTGTTCTGGCGGCGCTCGGTGTTGTCTTCAATGTTTACTAGATTGACTGTTATATTATGATGGTGGAGTCAGGTCTTGTATATACCCAATCTGTGTGTATTTACTTGATCCAGCGATTCGATATTGTATTTTCAGATTTTCTGCGTTAGTTGGTTTTTAGTTTGATGTCTTTAAGTGATGTTAAGAAATATCTGTGGGAAGCAGACGATTAATTCGAAAACAGATGAAGAAAACCGTAGAATATAGAATAATAATAAAATAATTGCCCATTTCCTTATTTCTACACTTTTACATAATACCTTATTCTTTCAGTAAGACTTGCGTGAATTAATTTTGTGTAGAACTTACAAATCTAGTAAAATATCGTCTATAGAATTGTTAACATTAGTTATACAAGATGTCACAGAAATGCTGGACTTGAAAATCTGAAAATGACTGAAAATTAATAATATCGACTGCTAAAAAATGTTTCAGATTAGGAGGCGTGATGCTGGTCTGACTTGGCTTTGACTCCGGATTCCCAAGGGTGTTGCCCAATATTGGAATATTCTATATTCCTAATGTATTCCTTAATAGTTTCAGATATTATGACACTAAGCCAAACATTATGAAAATTGACAGAACCGTAAAAAAGTTATTGCGAAAAATCAATTTTCCACAGTAAACTTCAAGGTACTATGAAATAAAACATACAAAAATGCTTAAAGGGAAATTTCGAAATGCCAATTAAGCACTAAAATTCAAATTTGCTTGAAGTATGCATATTTTTATGAAAAGATTTTACAATAATCTGCAGACTGCAGGTTAAGACTATACATGCAAATGGATAGATATCTCCTATTCCCAATTATGATTATGTGCGATGTGTGTTTTTAATTGTAATGCATGGATTCTTTCTAATTAAATATAATGTTCTAAATACTTAATTGGGTGTGAATTGTGTTTCCATATACATGCATTACTTAGATAACAAAATGTGTAATTAATATTTCACCGTATAAAATAAATTCACTTTACAGAACTGTTTTTCAGACCGCATATAGCAGTGTTTTATTGGTTGCCTAAACAATTGTTGATATAAATTATCAATAAATGTTTTAAATGAGCTATCTCGCTTTCTATCCTATGCTGCTAATTTTATTATTAAGTTTGAAAGTAATTACTTAGAAGACCCATTTGCAAATATTAGAATTGTATCTGGTTATTATAAATCATAATGCAACAGTAAAAATTAGGCTTACCGAATGCACATTGCGCATATTAACAAATTAATGTGTTAGAATAGAATTTATCTACCTATAATTTTACATTAGCACAATAATTATTAGTAGTTCCTTCAGGAAATGTTTCCTATCGACTGGCTTGTCAGGCTATATCTTTCGTCTCAAACAAAATCGCTAGGTAGTAGTACTACTCTTTGGTAGTACTATTACTTGTTTAGCTGATCGATTGATTGGTCTTATACTAGATACCTAGCACCTAAATTCTTGAACGGAATCTCAAACCTAAATATTTTCAGCCATTAAGCGAATGCTGGGGATTACGAGCATTAGAGTGTACCGAATAAGAAGTAAATTTCAATACTCAATAGATATCGTATCCACATACAGAATCTTATAATTAGGTACATACTTTTAGTAACAAATATGAAAAATATCACGTAGTACTGAGCTCTCTAATCGTTTATCAAAAGAAATTACGATATAACAAATTTAAACTGAAGGAAATGTGAAAATTAATATAAAGTTGTAAGTTAAACAATTCTTCTTCTTCTAGGTGTGTCATGTGCTATATGGATTATCTTGAAATTGAAATTTTTGTGGCGACTTGATAACTCTATAAGTTTTGAAATATTTTTATGTCTACGTTACCCTTCAACTTCAAGTTACATTATTCAGTCATTAGTAATTTCGTCAGTTCAATTTATTGCAGGGCAAAAAACTATTCAATTTTATGCATTACTTTTACAATAGGTATTACATTCTTTTGATTTATGATATAATGATAACTAGTGCTGTATAATTATAAGTAGATAAGAACCAGCGTGAAACGATTTAACGATAACCATTGCAAGAATAAATAAGTTATAAATTTTACCTTCATTACAACATACTCTGTTTACGCCTATCATGTAGGCAACTATTATTTAGAGCTTATTTTATTATCTGAATCTTTTACGAGTTACGACACAATCGTGTATCGAATTAGGACAGAAAGCTAAAACGTAAAGCATTAATGCTTCTATAATAATAAATATTGGGTCGTAAAAATTGTTTACACTCCATGTGCTTAATGTTGCTTTGTAAGACCAACTTCATTTGGTAAATATGGGAGGAGAGCGGTGAAGTATTTCAAAATCCAATTTGTTATTTGAATTCTCTTGCAACAATAAAATGTATTTAACCCCCCCCCCCATTATTTCCATGCATCTTATCATCATTTTCATTTCATATTAAAATTGAAAGTTACTTATCTTGTATGACCAACATCAATATTATCACAATCTAAATATAAAAATCAATAAGCAATATAAGAATCATAATCGTAAGTTCTACAGCCTATTGTCAGCTAGAGATACTGATTTGGTGCAGAGGCCGCAAATCTAAGACAGAAAACACTGGTAAAGAGTAACACAAACTATAATAAAGAGTGATAAAACAAAAAGGTTATATCCAGAAGTGGATGGAATAAGAGCAACAAAAAAAAAGATATTGATTTCATTTCATGCTGTAAGTTTCTGTACATTCTAAGTTTTTACATCTACGCATGAAATCCTCAGTAGTATGTCAGCATCCTCCTCCAACCCCATACATACCCTTTATGGTATCTTGACTATAGTGCCTAATCTTAAAATGTCATGAATAATTTAATCAACCCCCTTAGATTCTTCATGGTTAAGAATTTTGTTAAAAAAACACGAACTAATTGTAATTTTGTATTGATACCTTACCAACGATATCTTCTATATCCGAGCCCACTCCAACGCGCTAACTCTGAATAAATCCGGGGTTAGTCCGGTTCCGGTTTTAATTTCTTCTAAATATTACACAAAGTAAAAGAAGTTGGTTAATTTGGATACCCCCAATACCGTCAATTTCGAGGAATAAATTAATATGATATTAGTCAGGGGAAAGTTGATGATTTTATTGAATTAAAATTTAATTCTGTGAATTTCATTGTTAAGCCTAAAACGTAAATATTGATGGAAAATCTTGAATCCTTTCTTTCTCTTTATGACTAATCGTTGTAATTCAATGTAATCAGTTTTGCGTACACTAGACGTCCTAGTTTACGAAAAGGATATATACTTTACAGGTTGTTTGATTGCACCATGCACACGTGTGCACTTACCTGCCCAGATTACTCGTTTTGGAAATACTGGCACACAATCAACGTCTATATTAACCTCAATATATTATTCAAATCTGTGCTGATCTAAATTGAGAAATTCGACCTATTATAATATACAGGGTGTTATAAAAAGAGATAGGGTATAGACGACAAAACTGAATGGAAAAAGCTGGGGTGCTCAGTCATTCAAATATCCCATATTTCTTTTAAACACCCTGTATAAGAACAGTGTGGTGTATTAACATTAATAATAGGCACAATTTAATTGATTATGATGAAATAATTATTTATAAGTATAGCCTAAAGTTAGAGAAGGGGTGGGGGGAGATCTATAAGCAGAAAGCTAAACTAAAGAGGTAAAACCAGGAGCTTCTATGATTATTTTTTGATTTTCAATGGGGTGTAAATTTTAGGATTGACTCAGAAAACATAAGGTGTGGCAATAACCCTCACCCCGAATGTTAAAATATTTCATTAAAACATGTGTTGTGTAAATAATTATTTTCCAGGAACCTCTTCCAAATATAAAATTAGACTCATCTTCACAAATAAATTTTTCTTGGCGTAAATTGGTAGGTAACCTGCTACATATTATCTCCTTTCTACTCCCACTCGTTTTATTTCATTCTATTTTGTCGTACAAAGTTCAATCAATAATACAAACAATTAATAATAGTCAATAAAAATTCTTTGGAAAAACATTAATCTCAAAATGGTATCTTCATTTTTTATGAAGCTCGTGTCCAAATCATCGTATCCGGTTGTTAATTTTAAACCCACCTGTGCCGAAAAGCTAGTTACCTAAATTTAAATCGTTGAGTATCTTCCTCGTCACACCTTTAGATATGAACAGAATTCTTTTATTAAAAAAATCATTGTGTTAGACTTAATTTTAAAGCGAGGTATTTCCTGGGTAGGCTATCAAGTTCTGTCATCATCAACAACAGCGTACATACCCCTAACTCTAAGATTGTTCTAAGATATACGATTATAAAGCCTGAGTAGGCCAGGTGAGTGTGGTTTGGCCTGCAGGAGGAGTGAGAGGAAATTAAGAAACTACCTGCTTCTTAGTGGGGGAATTGCTTGACCGAACTATGACTGTTTTTGGAAAGAAAACGCTACACCAGTTACAAGAAGTAGTTGTTATATTCCTTGTCGTTCTCGACTGAGGCGGAAATAACGAACACAACAAAACCTTGGGTAGGATTTTTCATAAATTTGAGTACTCTAAAATGAAATTATATCAAAAAAGCTTACTTTGGAATATTTAAAATTACAAAACAGTCAAAGTCAAAATTATTAAATCTGGTATCGAGGAAGTGCTCTGAATGAGAGTAGGGAGTAGGATTAAACTATGGGCGCCACTTAAACGTAATCTTATTATACTGCGACGGACAACCATTAAACTTATGTCATCAAAAATGAAACAAATTAAAATTTTTCCGAGCGCGCACATAATGCATACAAATAAGGAATATTCCTTACCCAGAGGTGAAAATGAATGTGAATATCAATAAAAAGAAGATATAATTGCTTAGAACTGCGTAAAAAAAGGGCTCCGGCGCACAAGGTATAATCCACGGGTAGTTTCCAAGATTGATACGTTGAAAACCAGCAAATTATTTTTTCTTTGAGTAAGAATATGTGCGTAAGAAAATATGTACCTACATTCCTGCACGCATAGGCAGGAAGTGTGAAAAGAAATTATTTCAGAGAAAAAAATTTAAGTAATGCGAGCAACATTCTACAAGTTTCTTTACACTATAAAACATTCTTTATAAAAGAAAACAATTATATATTTCATAGAGGATCTAACTTGAGAAATATAAACTTCACCTTCACGGTTTACAGCAAAGAACAATTTTGAATACTTAATGGTTACAGTTTTATGTTACAACATCCTTTGCTTCACGCAGATAAAAGGAACGAGGTGATGTTTACAACAAAAAGTGATTATTTTATGTACATGGTATAAATTTTAATTCGGGCTAAAATCCAATATACCGGCCGTAAGAAAAAAAGAAGTCGATTGCTGTATTTCGAAATAGAGAGTTCAGCAATAAATTCCCTATCAAATGTTACACTAAACTGCAATCAAGAGTTACTTATTATTATTCACACTTCTAGGAGTATAGTAGCCACCAAGTAAAATGGTTTTAACAACTCCGAAAGCTTAAAGTTGTAATCACTTATAATCCTATTTCTTGAAATATTATGCCAACTTATGAAAATAGAAAGAAATTTAACGACTTTGTCTGAATTCGGCCCGTTTCCCGTTACACTAAGCTTTAACCATTAACCATTAACCATTTTACTTGGTGGCTACTATAATTTATTATAAAGATTTAGTTTCCTATTTAGTATTTTTAAAATTGCATCTTAATTTTAAATCATGAGGATATTTGTGGGATATTGAATCTGCTAAGTTTACAAAATAAATACCAAAATCACAACATCCTATGATTAAATCAAAAACCATCTAGTATAACGTTCATTTACCCACGTCGCACTATAATAATTACAAAGGTAGGTTGTGAGAGCTCTACAGAGGCCAAGCATGGTTAGCGTGGTGCTGACCGGCCGCAGACCCAACCAACATTCACAAGAATGCTTCGGTGATGCGATCCAACAAACTCGCGTACTCTAGAGGCTCTAGGCCATAGCTTTTTTAACTTCTAGGTATTAAATGAAATTAGTGTTCAAAAATGACATATTTTGTGGTGACTTTTCTGTTTGTGCTACTCGTGAACTGTGCCATTTCTCTCAAGTGCCTAGAAGGAATACAAGGAGGAACATGCACTTATCCAGAAGAAAATGGTAAATCTAATAATTTTAAAGCTTGACGTAGTAGTATGTAATTTTTGTAAAAGGTTTTCGAATTTTTCAAACAGTGTTAGAATTCTATTGACGCAAACGAATTTAAAAACATAGCCACAAATCAAAGAGATAAGATTAATTAAAAGTCGGTAATATTTTATCAATGGACCTGTTTCAGTGTGTCAGGTAAGGCATGTGCTGAAACTCATCTTCGGGAAGGTGATACAAACAGGTTTGGCCCCGAAACTTTTAATGCGTAAGAGAAAAAAAGACGTTACAAAACATCTTAAGAATGTGTTAGTAATTACTAATGTAACAAATTTAACAACGTTTGTATTTTGAAGCTTTGAGGTATAATTTTCTGTTTAAAAACAAAAATTTAATGTTTTTGCATGGTTCCTAGTATTCTTAGAAGGACATAGAAAAAAAGTAGTTTAGCGTCGTAATTGTTATCCACATTAGATAATAATAATGTACAAAAAAGGTGTAGAATATATTAAAGTCATCTATTATAAAAATGGGAAACTTATGTTGAACGTGTATTGCGGAGTGGAGACTTCAACGCATGTAAACGCGACAAACCGTTGGTCTTGACAATGTTGGTAAACAAAACATACCTACTAGATAGTAGATATGAACTGCAAAATTCTTTAAACCTGTTTTCTATCGCTTTATTCAAATCTATTTTACATTTTTATAGTTAATTATTATTCAGAATTAAAAGACGTATTGCAATATTTCACAATCTCACCGCAGTAACAAATTATTTGAACAATATTTTAAGCAGATACTACTTTATCTTTATTTAATATATTACAAGCTTTCTCTTGTAATGCGTATTAAATTTGACGTTGGACATAATTTATTGATAATTATCGCAAATTATTTCTTGTCAAAAAATGAAAAATTAGTAATTAAAATGCAGATCGACTATACATTTAAATGAATTTTTGGAATCGGTCGGACACATCAGTTCATTCGAGATATACAAGCTGTTAGCTAAACATTGCCTCAAGTCATAAACTTCACTATTTTAAATTTTGGACTCAACAAAACTGTATATAATTTTAAATGGTAAGGCAAAAGCTATCTTTTGGACCATCACCCTTTTTTAAATATCTATCAACTGTTTCAAGTTACGATGTTCAACTTTTTTATTTTAAACGGAACACCCTGTATATTTTTACATATTTGGATTCAGGGTAAAATTCTTTCATTTGTTTTTTTTTGACAGGCAATTTTATTTTAAATAATTATTTTATGTTGCATCTAGGCAGCCGTGTGCTACCATAAAACTAAACGATATCAGTTGTGTTATCAACTAGGTGGCGGTAAATTTGATTAATATACCTTGCGAATACGTTTTGTAGTTATATTTAAATATTTTATTCATAAAATTTTAACATTCCGGTTGTTTTCCATGGGACACCAATTTACTTCTCCATTAAATTCTAATTTTCTATGCAAAAAATTCAGTCTTCTCTAAATTCGAATTTCTACGATTTTGAAGATTTTCTTGTGTCCTGAAAAAACCCATTAAATTGACGTATAAGTCACGCCACTGGTTATTCCCTGAGTTTTAGAAAGTTTCACACACAAGATCTCGTAAGATCTTCTCTTCATTATTTGTTATTGATTTTGCAACTTTCTGTGAAAAACCAAAATAATTGTGTCAAGTTCTATTCCCGGATAAATCTAATTTGTAAATAAACGTTTATTCTAATACTTAGAAATGTTGATTTGCAAATTTTTTCCATAAGACAACTTTGAAAACCAAAACGTAGTAATTGTTGTTTGACTACAACCTAAGGCAAACTTTTGTTTTAATTATGAACTTTTTGTCATATTTTATTTGCTGTTTAAGTTTAGTTTACTAATGATAAATTAAATCAGTTACATAAAAGTATATTTTTTATTCTTGGATGTTTAGTAAATTTAGTTAAACAGCGCAGGGAGGCACTTACGAATGTAAAGTTTAAATGGATGGTGTTTCGAGAATTAGCGGATACCACAAAAAGGTCCTATAGATCTGACCATGTAGGACAGTGTTGACTTTTCATATTACCACGTACTTACTTGTTAAACAAACAGTTTGTTTTAGGGCTTAACAACATTAGTTGCTCCCTTACAGCGAATTTTGTTTGTTATAACAGTTAATCTAGGTTGATCAGGATCCATCCTTAGATTATCCCTAAAAACAGAATTTTAGTTCTACCCCGGAAGTCAAGATACCAATAGAAAGTAGAAAGAAATTTTAAAAAGCTTGAGGGTAAGATTTAGAACCGGCTCTCTCGAACAAGTCTCGCGAAGTACCAATCGAGGAATTACATTTTCTGAAAAATATACTTTGTTTCCTGTAAATCAAATCGCAGATGTTTCAGGAAATTTACCGCGAATAGTATTAATTGCGTAATTTTTAAGAAATACATAATTTTTGCAATACTAGTGGCCTTCAATAATGACAGTTCTGGGTATATCCCACAGGTAGGTGGGTTTCTTTTCATATTCTATTTGGAAAAGCAAAGTCGTCGTATATTGTAGGTATGCGTATACATAAAGATCACCTTCTTTGTAACAATCACACCCACTGAAAACACAAACCTAAAACAATTAAACAGTTACTTCCGTTGAAGAATGCCATTGGTTGCAGATATGAGTCATTGAATTACATCAGTAAAACATTAAGCACTGAATTAATGCAGGGTCAATTTATTGTTAGGTGAAAAAAAACCTTGCCACAATTTTCATTGTGATTCTTTATTTTTTAAACACATTCGCAGAGTTATGAATATTTAACGAAGCCTATGGTTTATTATTCAACGAAAGAAGTACCTTACACCGCACCCAATCACACCCCCGAAAATGATTTAATTGAAATAAATATTTACCTTTAACAAGCCAGAACCTACATATTATTGTTCTCTTATATTTACCATAACCTGTTATAATATTTCTTCATTTTAGCTTTTACGTATTAATAAAACCATTTTCCAAAATTTAAACACTCATCTTCATATAAAAACCAGTTTAATATAATATGAATCGCCTAATTGTTTAAACTTAATTAAGTAACTGGTTTATAGACTTCACCCA
The DNA here is from genome assembly GCA_963082805.1 of Hemicrepidius hirtus. Taxonomy (NCBI): domain Eukaryota; kingdom Metazoa; phylum Arthropoda; class Insecta; order Coleoptera; family Elateridae; genus Hemicrepidius; species Hemicrepidius hirtus. The sequence continues at coordinate 36,276,398 of OY720160.1, read as the reverse complement.
TTTTTGAGACGGTTGTGTTATACAAAAGGAAGGTATGACGTGCGAGAGATATTAATGCGTGGTTATAAACCATACCCGGACTTAAATTCTTTCCATATTTTCTAAACACTTACCAACCATTCAGCATACATTTACATAAACATTTAGGTGCGAATATTGGTCCTTTTTCTTTAAATTTAAAACTAATTAATAACAATTTCGATTTAGAGCACTCCCATTAATAATGAAAATAATAAAACCGTATAAACCTTTACAGTTTAGACGTAGATAAAGAAAAATTATTATTTAGTTCTGGTACGATTAGCACATAATTTTATAACTATTTAGCATTTTTTATACATTTTTGAAGAAACCATAATAAAGCTTGCCTTGCAAAACACGTAATAGTTGTTTTCAAGTTCAGTTTGAAGTAACGGGAAAATCCCCGTGAATTGTAGTTCAAAGCTAACCGGTTACTTGGGGAAGCAAGAAAAATGTCCAAGCGCAAGCATCGAACCTATAATCGAAGGAAAATAGTCATAAAGTAATAAATTGTAAATTACGTCGTGTCTGATAGCATAGTAGACGGATAATACTCTATAATACTTTGTAGGAAATGGACGAAACAGTTTACTTGAACTTACTTATGAATTTCATGTTTAGTTTCTTACTTTGTCACAACCATGTACTAGTTGCTGTGGCTTTAGTTGAATTAATTCGAAATAATTAAGATTATTACGAAAATAAGAACGAAACGTTAGGAAGATATGTATACGGATAACTTGCTAATTAGAGCTACTACCTCCAATAATTAGATGAGAAAATATATCATTATAAACTTGTAATCCTCTAACCTCTTGTAAAAATTATAACCCAAATCTCCCATAGTCATATTCCCTGGTTCAATTTGTCTTTCCCTATAATAACAAGACAAACATTTAGGTCAATTACATCCCGATAGTTTCCAAGTTAAATCGTACCCTAATTACAAACGTATATTATTTATGAAAGCACCATGTAACATATAACTAAGAAAGATAACTAATTACATAGTTACCGTCTCGGTTACCGTAGTCCTATCGCTACTTGCTTTTACTCCATGTCCCATGCCGACACGTCGTACAATCTAAGCACGTCCCGTTTAATACGCTGAAATTCCGGTGAATAATAGCAGATTAACTTGACGTGAAGGCTCTACTGTACTTCTGCACAAGCAGGAACAAAATGTTAACGAGTCATATCTGAAAACTTTTCACGGTTAACAGTTGCAGCAACATTGTCTAGCTCCCATTTAACAAAAACAACACTTGGTTACGACGATATACCTTCCCGATTCGATAGTTAAATTATATTCCAGTTTCACATAAGTGACAATGAAATGTTACCAGTCTAGTTATCACCTGGACACTAAGTTATTTACTACCCCAGAAAATTATAAACAAAATTTCTAGGGAAATTCCATTTATGAAAAATGAAAGAAGAGTGACAGGCATACGATAGTTTCCACAGTCCTCAAGTTCTAGTATCAAAAGATTGAATCTCAAGCAAATGTTGGTCAGCTGGCTTTATACCAACCCAAGTAGATGTCCAAGGTAGCTTTCATCAGTTTTATGGAGTCTATGTCACAACGGCCACCGGTCACAACGGCCACCTCATATTTTGGCCGTTATGCTCATGGTCACAACGGCCACCTCGGTCACAACGGCCACCTATAAGTTTTGGTCACAACGGCCACCTTGGTCACATCGGCCACCCAGGCTCGTGGTCACAACGGCCACCTGGGTCACAACGGTCACCCTTGTTTATAATTTGTAACACCAAACAACGCTGGTCACAACGGCCACCTTGGTCACAACGGCCACCCGATTCTGCTGGTCACAACGGCCACCCTATTCTGCTGGTCACAACCGTGCCGTTGTGGTCAGCCCCCGTTTTATGCTGTTCTATGCTTTCCTCATTTCCATCCATTCTTTTGGAAATCCACTGGGTCGCTGTTTTTTTCACTTTTCAAATTTATTCCCTGGCGTGAGTAGTCCAGAATCTAAGAGGTTAGTATGCCTGATTTTAGCTCCGATGAACGTGTGTTCAAATCTAACTTACGTTGGTAAATTTGTTCTTGGATAGGAAAGAAATCTGTAGCAAACCTGTCAATATGTACGATGCTTGACGTGATAAAGATCCTTCTTGGGGGTTGGAATTGTTCCTGTTAATACACAGGGTTGACTGGCCCAAGTGCATCGCGGTCGCGGTGTCGAGAATCCGCATATACGGATCTCGTCTACCGGTCTACTGGAAGAAATTCTTAAATGTCGAAATTGATTTTGTTCGTTTGGTAGTTTGGTATCTTGAGGGAAGCAGTTATGATTTAAAAATGTGATATAAGAGGTTGACGGTTTCCAGGAAACTACCGACTACTAAAGGTGATTGTTTCCGGTGGTCTATTAACTGCAGGGGTTTTCAGGAATGGAGGATGTTAAGGAGGATTTGCACTTGAGGTCGCTGAGCGACCCCTTATTTAAAGCTAAAACTGTCGCAGTTCGTGGGTGGTCAATTTTGCTCGCTCAGTTCAAGGATCTGCTATTTTGGGGATAAAAACTAATTAACGGTTCAAAGTTTTGGCCGAGCAATCGCTGCCCATGAAGCTGCTTTCTGTAATATACAGATCAGCGTGCAACAAGGGAAGAATACGCAAAATGATTAGAAAGACAGAGACGGTAATTTGCAAAATTTAATGTATCCGTGACAACTTGCGCGTTAAAAAAAATTTTACGTATGTAAGAATACTATGTGTATAAGCCTTTTCTATCTTTATTTCGGAACCAATTTTGTTTATCCTTTCCTCGTTGTACTCATTAATTCCCGATGTTATACCAATACGTTTCGGTTTATTCTTTCCTATCAAACTGAAGGAGTATTTCAGCTTCCAGATGTTGTTGGTTTTCGTGAACCAAGTACCTACTGTAAGAAACTACAGATGTTAGTTAGTTGATATGCAGTTTAATGATAATATATTATTATCAAGTTCATGAATTCTCCTCTCCTGAAACGATAGATAATACATTTATACATTACAAAGCTATAGTCCGGGATTCCAGTTAGTTTGACGTCGCGAAAAGGTAATATTCTTGACATGATAATAATAATTACAATCTTAGACAAGTTATGAACAACTAAGGATTAAATATTACCTGGATACTACAGCCTGTTTGAAATTGAATATGATTAAGGATAACAGGTTAGCAAATTATGATTTTCTACCAAGGTATTTACCATGACGTTAATAAACAACTCAACGAACAAATTAGGCGGGGACTTAACGAAGTATGAAGCGTGCCATGGTTAGTTTAAGTCTTAGGGGCAAAATTTAAAATGAAGAAATAAGAAGAAGGACGGGGAGATCAGTGGAAGTAATTACCCACACTAAATGGAGCTGGACAGGACATGTAGTACGTTTCCGTACAAATGAACATTGGGCAAATACCGTATTAGACTAGAGAGAAGTGAGGGATGAGCACCAGATGGATCACCATAGTCGACGTTGCTGGAAAAGAAAAATTAAAGGAAAATGGGGCCCTAAATACATGGATTGCATCATAGACCACCGTAGACCACAGACTATAGAGGTCCAAAGTCTGCAAATATTGATTGCTAGAAAGTAAATATTCTGGATAATTCTACCCTTTTTTATGAGGTGTACTACAAGTCCAATGCAAAACCTGTGTAACTGCACTAGAACCGTTAAGAATTCATATTATATTCTTTGACATTATGATAGGTACAATAGTACAGATATTTCGTTTTCAGTCATAAAATTTAACGAACTAAAACGAAATATTCTTTAATGATCTCGTAGAATCCCTTACAATTCTAGTTAACAGAGGAATACATTTCGGTGCAAGATCCATCAATGACGCAATCAAATCCCACGTAAAGAAGGACGAAACGTTGCTTAGTCATAGCCTAATGACGCAAACCAAAATGCCAATTACATAAGAACTTTTAATTAATCTTTCTGTTATTTAGGGTAATAAATTTTTGAAAATTATTATCAGATAAATGCTCTTATTACTCAACAAATTAATTCAATTCTTCGTAACCAAACGAAACTAGTTACCTGAAAAAACCATTTAAAATTTATGAAGTTGTTCCAAGTGCAAATGAATGATCGACGATAGTTGCTTTCATAAATATTCAGCATCGTGCTTCCTCAAGGTTTTATAAATTAGTGGTTTATTATGTCGTGATTGTACATCTTCTTTGTTATGGAAAAACCTTTTAAACGTTAAAACGGTTTCTGAATTTAATTTAAATGTTCCAACTCGTTTTCTCGATTTCTTTTCGTTAAAAATTATAATATTTGTTTTAAAATATATGCATTGAAAAGATGTCACGTTTAGCGTGACAACTTATTACCTTGTAGTGAAATTTGTTAGAAAGTTTGTAACTAGAAGTGTTAAAGAAAGGCAGTACAATGAGTTGCATGTAAAAGACCTTCCCAAGGACGTTATAAACGATCACGACCATGAAGGATAATCATCCCGTATACATACGTAAACGGAAATACTTTTAATCTGTTCATTATACGAACCTGAAATTTAATAATAACAGTTAGACAAATTCTATCGGGATAGTAATCGACCAACTCGCTAATACAATACCTACCATTAATTACTAATAACGTTGCTAGTTAGTTGACAGTTAGAAGAAGCAAGAAGTTAGTGAAAATTCTAATAAAAATGAATTATTCAGCCTGATACTGCTGAGTTCGCCAGTTTTAACAGTTACACATAAAACCATGATCCTATTCACATTATTGTGAGCATATATATGTGTATACTACCCACCGTCTGTTGTAAGCTTGTCATTTAAAAAGTCATAGAATAAGGTTAGTGGAGTAGTGTCTGTAAAGTTAATTACATTACTTTTCTCTTATAAATATTCTATTCATTAGTAAAGAAACAGTTTGCTAAAAATTTTATTTCGGTATTGTTTTGGTGTAAAACTGATGAGACCGGATGGTAGTGAAAATCAACGGAACAGGAACCAACAAAAAGAAGTCGCTGAACTTTACCGAATTTACTTAACGTTAATTACTTTAACGACCTTTTGTTGTAATAATGATCGAAAAATCGAAAAATTACTTTTTATAAAATACTGGTTGAAATGATTGCTAATTTATTAAAAACTTTGACGACTAAATACTTTCTTTTCAATTTTACTTCAAAATATCTGTCTTCTCTACTTTCAAGCTTTTGTAGGCCAAGCTCCATTCATTTAGTTACACCTGTATAGAGGAAGCCAGACTGTTTTTTGATTAACCAAGAGATCCCCTGTTTGATTGCGGGTTTTAATCATACTCGGCTTAGAAAGGAATTCCTTCTGGACAATTAAAATTGTTTAATTGCCTCTGTAATGTTCACATATTTATTACAAGTTTGGTGCAATTGTAATAGCGGTTATTCTTAAGTTTATCCCACAGTTAATGAACAAAAAGGTTAGCATCTATTTGTTTACATCAAAATTCAAATATAAACGCGGTTTTAAAATCTTAGGTACATCTTCAGAAACTTTCTATTGGTGTTATTCTTTATTCAACAAATTGTTAAAAAATGTGTAAATATACAGGGTGTCTCTAAACCTAGTACCATAAATTTACCTTCCGCTTCCTGACGCAAAAATAAGTCGAAAATGTCTATAAAAATTTTATCCTAAACCGCAGCATAAGGAAGCTACACGTCTTTGAAAATGGTGTTGAAAAAACGGAAAACAATTGCATTTTAAAAACGGTTTGAGTTAAAAAATCGAAATTTTGCATGCAGCCTAACCTATTGAAGGTATAAACAGTACGAACACTTACTGTAACTATTTTTATTTTAATTTATTTTGCAATAAATTAATTTACATACAAATCTAGCATTCTAAATTGATTTTGGCTAAACAGAAAACCTGCATTTTATAGGAAACGGTTAGTCCAAGCGAGTTGAAACAAGAGTACCTTTTTTGTTAATTAGGCAACAGGGAATACAAATCTCTAAACTAAAATGGAAAAAAACAAAAGGTTAAGAAAAACGGGTTACAAGAATAAGGTGATAGCCCCCATTCGCGCCGCCCCTGGTTAATTTACAAAAAAAAATAGTAGAAAGTTTATACCTTTAATAGGTTAGGCTGCCTCCAAAATTTCGATTTTTTATCTCAAACTGTTTCTAAAATGTAATTGTTTTCCGTTTTTTCAACACCATTTTCAAAGACGTGTAACTTCCTTATGCTGCGGTTTAGGACAAAATTTTTATAGACATTTTCGACTTATTTTTGCGTCAGGAAGCGGAAGGTAAATTTATGGTACTAGGTTTAGAGACACCCTGTATTTACGAATTATTTTTTACATTTCAATTAAAAACAATTAAGGAATTAATTTGTAATTTATAAAAAACCGCTTCAATATGCCTTCACGGATTATTAAAGTCGGTCAGCTATACGAAGCAGACAATCCTTTCAAGCGTAACTCGAAAAAAAAGGAAAGGACAAAAACAATCAGACTTTAAATTTAATTTGTCTCGAATGGGGAAAGATGATTGAACGAGCTTTATAATTCATTTTTCTTTTTTTAACCTACTAAAATAAGTTCTTCTCATAATAAATTAACAAACTATGACAGCTGTTTGAATTTTGCGGAACGTATATAAAAAACGAGGTAATTGTAGTAAACATTCACCTACTAATTATTATGCAGATGTAGGCCAGAGACAGGGGCAAGAATGTGATAGAAATGCATAATTTCTTGTGGTTTCAAAAACCAACAAAGATGCGAAACAATTTGCTTGCTTTCCCACTTTTATTATTAACTTTTACTATTAACACTTTTTTTTGCTTTTAAGATTTTAGATTTATATAAAAATATTCTGTTTCAACAGTTAGCATTTTTAACAGTTTCCACTACTAGAGTCATACATCTACTGTCGATTATATTTTTCTTTTGATCTGTTCATTGGGAATCGAAAAATGCATAACGGTTACAGAAATCCTGGGACATGTGAATAATTCAGATATATTTCGGGGGATTAAGAATAATCCAAGCTTAGATTAAAATAAGGGACATAGAAGGTGTTAAATTGTACTTTAAGAGTCAAATATAGGCCAGATTAAACAATAGTTCATAAACCTTTATTGTTATCTGTAGAGAACAGGAAAAACACAACTTTCACTACCGCCTCATCTTTAAAACGTTTTGCAAGTACCTTCATCATGAAACAGTCATCTCATGCTATTCTGTATATTTTTGTATACCTTTTGCATCGAATGGAATTGCAACAACCACACACAACAAAACTACAATTGTTCTTTTAAATGCTCTTGAAAGCTTCTCACGAATTGGTACCTGTACGAATTTTAAAGACAAAAACAGGAAGAGGGCGGTTTAAATTTAAGAACCTCCAAGCTTACCCATCAAATAATGATCCAAGGTAAATAGCAACGTTAGGTATTCTCTAAACTCAACAACATTTTTCACAATAAAATGTAGGTTTACAAACTCACTGCTGCGAAACGAGCAATTAATATTTCAGGTATTTCCTGTATTTTTTATTAATAAAGATAGAATTGCCGTTGTTGTTATTGATGATTCGAAGTCGATGATTTACTTGAAACAACTGCACGATCTTTTTATAAAATAATTAATAAATTAACTCTGCAAAATTTTGTTCAAAGAGTAACACCGCCACTGTGTTGAAGTCTAATAATTAAAAGGGGTTTTATATTTAAAAAAAAACTGTGGGATTATTTTACTTGGCAAAATAAAATCTTGCGACTTTAATAATTCATAAATTTTCTCTACATTTTATTTATCGTTTCTCCTTTAATAAAACCACAAAACTGTGTTACAAGCATTAAATTCACGATTAGTTTATCTCTTGGAGATTTCAACGTAGGTGAACAAAAGAAACTCTGCTTGCTTGCCCCATAGGATTAGAACACTCCTCAAAATATATCATTATTGCGTTCAGAGAAATCGATGCTGTGTCTATCTAGGTATAAGTCTCCTACTTTTTATGTAGGTAATAGAAACTAAACACCTTTCCTGTACATAATTTAATTTAGCAAATGTGCAACTGATCTTGCAACTTTGTAGATTATTTAAGTTAATACAGAATAAATTAAAATAATTTTTAAGGCTACAAGAAGTCTGGTAGAAGAATTGCAAATGATATGTTCCGGATTACCTTGGACTAGTTTTGAAAACAAAATAAGTATGCGTAGGTATATAGAGTTTTGTGTTATAAACCTCTTGCAGATTAGTAACAACAATGCTACGATTTGATATTTAAAGCAATTAGACGAATTAAAATGTCTAGACAAAAGCAGGAAAGTTAATTGCACTATAATTGATAGTCATTTGTGAATAATACCATAGTTTATAAACAGGGCATTCCATAACTTCTGTAGCGTGACTTTCTGGATAAATTTTGGGGAGTAAAATATTGATGGTTTAAAACATTTTGGCGCAGCCGATTTGCAGTTAAGCCATCGGGACATTTTGTTTTATAAAAAGTTTGAAGTTACTCGATGGCGCTCAATGGTGTCTTTCCTTCTTGTCTTTTGATTGCAATAAAGTAAATACTTTTGGTAGTATCAACATATTTTGAACACTTAGGAAAGACCCTAGGTAAATGATTTAAGCGGTAACTGTTAATACCTCTCTCATCGTTCCAATGTTATGTTGCGACGCCGCGCCGCGCCGCACAGTGTCCAAAAATAGTAGATTTGCGGAAAAAAGTGTATAACTTTTAAACTATTCAGTGTATTTTATTGATTTTTTTAATTGATGAATACTGTAGGTTTAAGTCAACAATTTATTCACATTTATTATATTTACTATACAGGGTGATTATAAATTCAGGACCCTTTGTTTCGTTTAGTTATTCTTGTAGACGGGGGTGTTAGAAAATCACATATTGCACCTTTTTTATTATATTTTAGAAATTAAAAATAGTTAAAAAATAATAATAAATGAAAAAATAAACATAATACGAGTTTTCACAAATTGATCACGCACCTACTGCCTTCGAAAGATTAACTATTTCCAAGTAAAGTACTGGTTTCGTCGCTAATTTCTAATGTTTTTTTATGAGGTTCTCTCCTCAAACTCGAAATGTAAGGGTCCGAACTAATTAGCAACATATGAATAACATCCTCATTGGTACTTTTTCTACTGCACTTCCGCGAGTGATAAAGCCTGTATCTTCTATAATCTTTATTACGTGCCTCCTGCGCTTCTTCTGAAAGAAGACCAATAGGAAGTACTGCAGCATCAATGATTTCCTGTCCATGCAACAGTATTTTATAAACACTAACTGGCATGTAGTACCAGTTGTAATTCTCCACAAAGCATTTTGCTGTGTCCATAGCGTACTCTCCAAATTTCTTGGAATCAATTGACGCACCAGCAGTAATTGCCTCCAAAATCACTGAAAAACGTCTAATGAGCTCGACACTGACCCCGGTAATATCTGCTGTTACATTTGGATCCTTAAAAAATCGCCGAGATGTGTTACCATCATTTGACGTTCCAGCACCTTGCATTACTACATCCACTTTAAGTCCTAATTTTTCTTGAAATTCTTGTTGTATCCTTTTCTTGTTGGCATGTTTTTCATCTCTTGTTTGATCATTAATGGACCACTTTTTAAAGGTTAGATTATAACCAATGTGTAAAATACACTCCATGAATTTGATTCTTGCATGAAGTGGTGACATGCCTAGTTTTAGGGCACCTTCGTTCATTTGCTTTTCTTTGATGCCGTCCAAATTGTTCATCTGGCGTGGTGTAGCTTTGCAAATATAGCAAGTTGTAGTTGATTTAGTGTCACTTACAACTGCAGCAACTTTGCCGTCAATCATAGTAAAAATCAATTTGTGGTATATTTTGATGTTTTTTCCATTCACGTTCAGGTTGGTTTCTTTCAAGTTCAATATTTTGGATTCCATCTCTTTGACCACAGCCATAGTTTTTTCAGGAGTCTCTTTGGCGTATTCAAATCGAATTGGTCGACAGTACCTCGTTGATGATGGTCTTGGGTTTTTCCAGTAAGTTATTTCACTATCGGCACTTACATTTATTCTTAATGGCACCATTGAAACCATAAACAGATTAGAATTACTAACACCGTCATCAACTTCATCTGAAATTTTTTGTTTATATTGGCTTTGGTTTGAGGAACCATCACAACCCCACTTAGTAAGTAATGTCAAACTTGTTTCAGTTATTGCTGCAATTTCTTCTTCACTCTTTGATTGAAATATCCTCTTCGTGGTATGTCAAGAAGATTTTGTAATTCCACACTTGCGCTGCAGTCTGTTATTGTAATTCCATCGGGATAACAATTTTTCTTGACTTCGCTGCTTTTATAGAACGGAGGCAAGACATCACATCCAAATTCTTTAAGAGCTTTACGAATTGTTTCATATTGATGCCTTGATAGTTGTGCATCCATCATAAGAGATAGCGCCTTCTCAGTGTCCATGTAGTACTTTTTTCCTGCATCATCGGCTGTAGCACTGGAATATTGTTCTGCAGCTAATTTAATCTGCTCACCAGGGTAAGACTCCAACAACTGCTTTGTTTTGTATCGTTTAGCTCGATCACTGCAGTCTTCAAAATCCTTTTTCGGCCTTCCAAACGAGCTTGGTCTTTTGCTTGGTCTATTTTCAACTAACTCGGCTTCTTGGGAAAAATCGACTTTAAATGTACTCTTCAACCATTCGGCATTGTTTTTTAGAAACAGCTCCCGGGTGCGGTTCGAGTTTTGCCACTTGGTTTTAAAGTGTCCAACAAACCGTTTCTTGACTTGGTTTATAATTTCGTCTACTTGGTCTGCTTGTCGGTCAGGAAAATTTGCAAGCAAAAACTTCTTTAAGTCGCACATGTTCTGTTTGCTAGATACCAGTTGGTGACACAGTACTTCGTAACTAATAGCAAATTGATCCATGTTACTGCTTGCAATTATATCGCCTACTAACTAACATTAATATTTATTGCACTAAACTACCTCGTTACAAATATCACAAACACAACACAAAATCAACAAAATGTTCTGGAACACGTTTAGGGGATTATAGCATCCCATTACTGTTTAGGCAGATTTTGGCAGCTAAACTTTTTATAATTATTTAAACAATAGTGTAACAAATACAAAAACGTTTTGATTAAGGCCTAGCTAGCCCTAGCTACCTTTTGAAATTACAATGAAATATTCAGATAATAACGCACATTGCACATTCATTGATTTCAGAGTAATTAATTTTTATGGGACTGACATGTCATTAAAGTCACTTTAAAATTCAATTTTTATTTGACTGAAGCCTGCTTAATCTAATGCCAAAGCGTTAATAATAACTAATATTTAGTTATCAGTTGGGAAAACAATGAAGTAAGGTATGTTTGTATCGTGAAACAGAACTTTGAATTCTTCAAGTTTTGACACGAAAATAATACCGTTTGTAGACTTTTTGTTCAAATACGATACTGCCCCTAGATAAATGGATATCTCTAGAAATAAAAACAATAACAATTTTTCTAATTTAGCGAACTTGAAAAAATGACTTTTTTCCGTCTATTGGACACTGTGCGCCGTCTAGTCTACCAATTTATATCGACTTACATCTGGAAAATCATGAAACACTCTTTACAACTGCTTAGCCATTTTAGTTCTCCTTACAATTAGGTACAGAAGTGGGGGGGGCCGACTTCAGATATTTCACAACTTCAAAAAAAGGTACCTACTTTCTTCATAACTTAGTGATGCTTTTCTTCCCCACTTCTTAATTTCTCTGAAAATCAATCAACTGCTAAACAATGTCAACTCTACAATACTCTAAAGAATGTGATTAGAACTTTAGTTAATAAAGAGTACATCACGTAATTTAGATTATGATGGATCAGTCCTAATTACAAAATTTGTTACCCTCCGCTATAAAAGCCTAATTTCCCATAAATGGGATTTAAAATTGTTAAAGTGAAACACGATGTTTTGTAACTCTATGTAAGCATTTACTATAACAGATTATTATCGTTTGATGTAGCAAACAAATTTCTAATCATTTTAGGATTGACACTGCTGCACTGGGCACTTGAAATAAAACCTGGATTATTGGTTTATTAACAGAAAATGCAGAAAAGACGGCATTACAATCATCTCTGTAATCTTTTAAGGGGATGAGACACCTCAAATGGTGTCTCGATAAACCTTAAAAGGCCCTAGCCAAAGTCGTCTCATTATTTTACAGTACAGTACAGTCATAAAACCTCGCTGTACTGTCAACATTTTGTACAGGGTGTTCACTATTATTGTTGCAACACAACGTCAGGATGTTGTCACAACGTTCGATTCTTCAAAACTACATAAGCTTACTAAGGAAAAATAAAAGGAGGGGGGGCGCTCAAGAATATTGATAGTTTATTAAAAATAATTTATGCACAGAACTGCCTACAGTACCTACTGCACAGTTTGTTGCACGCATAATACAAGAACCTATTTCCACACTTTAGTCGATCCGGTTTGAACTGTGTTTTGCACGTTTTAGCCCCATTTTGTCAATTTGGTTCTTAGCTATGACACTCTACCTCGCTGGTAACACATACCGAGTGCGGACTTTCAAAGTGGAACCTAGGAGAATTGCACTGTAACACTAACATTATAAAAGTTGACGGTCGTAGCGTGTAACATGTTACACAAAAACAAACAAAATCATTTCACTGAAAAAGGTAACTTACGATTTTTGTGGGTTTAAAGGACGAACAGGAATCAATATAAAGGATAGTTATAAGGCAATTTTCGTATGTTCCACTTTGAATGTCCGCACTCGGTATACATCTAGGTGGTAGATGGAATTGCAATTTAAGCTAATTATCTAATCTGCTAGAAAAAATATTGATTTGAATAGTGGATGTGTTTAAAATTCAAAGTGGTGGTGGTAAAAAAGTTATCATGTTTCATAAAAATGTTATAGCGTGACAATATTATATCTAAAGTCGCCTTTATCTTTCTAATATTTATAACTGCATCTGTATTCTTCTGAGTATAGACAAGTCTTAGAACGAGCATAAGAACCGTATTGCTAGCTAGTATCAGTAACTGTTTGAAACTGTACAATCTTACCATAACTAACTCATATTAGACATATTATAGTACTACATACTTCGTCTAATCTCTTTCTTTTATAATCATTACTACACGTTAATAATTAAAATTAAAAACATTAACTGTTGCTTTTAATAAAAAAACAACTTTTGAATACTGTAGGTACAATTAGTTTATAATTGAATAATGAGAATCCTTCAAACTAATGAAGTTATTATTTATTGCGTGTAGTCCTTGATTTTTTTAACATTTCATTTGGGACCTAACGAAATTAAAATTATTTTAAGGTTAATACACTTCTCGTGTGACAAATTTTAAATTAACACCTTAATATTTGCATTAAGAGTTGTATACTTGAGAATTAGCAGATTTCTAAAAGCTTGGGAAGAGAAATAGAAGAGGATAATAACATTTCTTGTCTTCCATTTATTTGAGCAAAGCGTCTCCAGCATTATAATTTGTTATTATTAGTCACAACGTGAGAAAATCATACATCGTTAGAAAGGAAAATTAAGCTTATTACAAAGATCATTGTTTTGTTAACTGATTATAATACTACATGCTACTGTTAGGATTTAAAATTAGTTTTACGGTTAGGCTTAGAAGCTACATATAAGGTGAACAATTTTGCAATTGCAATTGTTGTTAAATTCATTTATTCGCAACAAATTCCTTTAACACCCTATACGGAAAATTAAAAGAATTTCACATATTTTGAAGTAACGATTACAATAATTCCACATATGGAAGGTGCACGTTTCTTTAATTTCCTAAAATTACCTCCACGTTCGAAACAAATCGACTCCTTCGTGTTGTTGGCCTGTCATAAAAACTATAATAATCATCATGGTGTAAGATAGCTTAAGGCAACGTGGATTTACTATTTATCCGCATTGCAGCACTGAGCACACCGTACTATCCTAAGAGGTCATTATACCGTAGTAGTAAGTAGATAGCGATGCATTAACCTGATGATTGAAGATCTTGAACATTACGTTTTGAAGGCATTTAAAGAACCTTAAACAGTAACAGAGAGGATTTTGCTTTCTATTTAGTAGTATTAAACATTCCCTCCCACTAAGACTTTACCTATCATCATAGGATGCCACACGTCTCTCTATAATTATATTGCCCGAGAGTTTATATTGTGCTACATCTCCAAAATTGTAAAACTCGCCTTAAGCGAGCAAAGGGTGTTGAAGATTACACATCTTGAGCAATTACAGAATTTGATTTGGGAATGGAAATCAATAAAAAATAAATTCTTTCAAATATCTTACCTATCGTCGAAATGAATCCTCGCCTAATCCATCCTTTCGATTTGCCGCTCTATGGATCCATTGGTTCAAATACTGGAAGTTTATAAAATATATCAAGTCAGCTGTACTGTAAGCAGTATCTTGTACAGGCTTTGCTAACGTCTTATCCCTTATTTTATTGAGAAAGTTCAATAAATGTAAAGCACTGCAATAATCACACCTAAGATTGCGATTGACGTATGTACTTCAAAGCATTAGACGGATCGGTACTGTTCTTGGTAGTAATCTCCACATCTACAGCTGTCTTAAATAATTGATTAGAATACTTACCTATCTAAATCTGGTTGGTATCTCAAAAGGATATGAAAAATAGAAGTACTTGAACTATGTTGCTATTGATTAATGAAAAATATTTGGGCAGACAGAATTAGGTACGAAAAACTACTTACAATGGCCCAAGACCAAAACCTGTGACCAAAACACTCTGGTGTCTGTGGAAGAACATAACGAAAAGAGGTGTGGCTGACGGAAAAACTGCATCAAGGTTACAATAAACGTCATAAATAGTGTACGATATCAACTTGTATTGTATAACATACAAAACCTTGAAAAGGATGACACAGGATATAAAAACATGGAAAACAGTATTGCAACAAACTAATCAATAAAATGAATGTAGAATATGAAAGACAGAGACGCAATTACAGAACTTTACTTTTTTCAAAAATCGATCGGATATAAATTAAAGTCAGGCGATCTTGGCGACCAAACCATTACGTATTACCTATATCTTCTAACTCTCAAATTAAATATTTATGAAACATTCCCCATTCAGTTTAATCTTTGTTTTGTAGTGCGTGCCATTGCTCCATCTTGTTGACAACTACCATTAATGTTAAAATTATCAAGCTATTGTGTTTCATGAGAAATTATACATGTAATTAAACTCGACGACGTCTAAATGTCTGCTTAACTGATTGTGTCACAAAATAGATCTTAACCGCGACCGTAAGATAATTAATCGGTCAGATAGTACTTGTGTTTAATGAATTGTAAACTCAGACGAGTTTAAAATTAATCAAAACCTAGTCACCCGCAACAGAAAGTTTCATAAAATATTAAAATAATTGATATTAAAGATAATTTACTTCGGAAATGCTAAGTAGGTAGGTATGTTAAAATATCTTGTTGTTCTATTTCCCGTAAACTTATAACTGTCTAGAACTAAATCACAATACACATTTAAGACTCATTACCTCCTTGATTATAATAACGAACTACATCATAATTGTACCAATATTTAAATTTGAGAAAGCTATACAATAATCAAAGAGGTTCAAAAATTGTACATAATTCCACACCTTTCCTCGTGAGCTGCTCAGACATGTCCATACGCCCAGCGTTTTTTGATATCTGTTGCATTACTTTAATTACATATTAAATATAATGTTACCCTATCCTACCCCTAACCAACAGAATTTTCATGTTGAAACCTTGTATGACCATTGCTATTTAAATTTCCTCGTTTTATGGAGCTATTGGATAGGATATATATTCAGCTACCTGTTTCAGTTTATGATTTCTATATCTCTGGATTCTGAATTTGAGAAAGGGGGGCTGAGAAATATCCCATAATAGGCAGTAGCAAGCCAATTCAGGTATCACTCAAGCCATCTAATCCTTTGGACGAACTTGAGGATATCCTCGAAATATCCACAATTTGGGGTGTTGCTGATGCTGGTCATATCGGGTCAGAAGTAGCCTTCTTATTCTTACGAGAGAAGGGCAGTGACACACCACATATACATGCGCGATATACTGTGGATCTGTTTCTTGCGAATGCAGTGTCCCGTTAAGAGTCTCACTTGTCGCAGGTTCTTTCGTGACAACCAGTGCCGTCTTAGGAATTTGAGCGCCCCTGGGCTAAAAAAAATTGGCGCCCCCCAGTTGACATTAGATTGAATAATAATGGAATAATACATAAAAAAAAAATATTTTTTTACAAAACTCTCTCCTTGAAGGAAATTAAAAATCATGAAATATTTTTTACTTACATTGAATCACAATTTTAACGCTTATATTAGTGGGTCCCAAGTAACACACGTACATCCAATGGACGTCCATTGTACATACGTTTATGGATGTTCGGACGTCCATTGGACGTCCATATCGGATACATGGGACGTCCAATGTACGTCCAATGGACGTCCATATGGCACAAGTATGGAGTCCATAATACGTCCATACATGGACGTTTATGGATGTACATGGACGTACATTGGACGTCCTTTGGATGTACAAGAAACGTTCTATGGATGTACATGGACGTCCTTTGGATGTACATTGGATGTCCATACGGATGTATTATGGACATTCTATGGACATAATATGGATTTATATTGGATGTTAATTAAACAAATTTAATGTTACTATTTTTATCGAGTAAAAATAAGAAATCTTTGTGATTTATATAAAAAAGTATAGGTATTATACAAAATAATTACAATTTAATATAAATTACTAATCTATCGGGACTGCGCCGCATTGGCGCAAAAATACTTATAAAAAATCGGATATCGGAAGCATTTAAAATGACTAATAATAGCTTAAGACATGGATGTTGTTTTTCTCCAACTTTGGTCAAAATGTATGTGACATATAAGTGTATTGCGAAGGAGTGGAATAGAAAGCTTTTGTACACCTTGCTTTTTGCCTATGATCCGGCTGTGATTTCATCGGACGCACTGATGATACATATCTTATATGTTAAGGAAATTAAAAGAGACGTACTCGACAGTTATAAAAAGACAGTAAAAACTCTTAAGTAATTAATTTTATATACCATTAGTTTCTGCTATGTAATTCTTTTTTTACGTGTTCACATGAATGGCATGTAAAGGGAAGTTGAACTATGGGGGAGGGTTTGGCGTTTTTTCCTCTATTGGCAGTTCACTTATATCTGAAAATAAGTAGATACCACTTTACCTGTCTGCAGTGCAATAACTTTTAAATTCACAACGGAATGACAGAACACAATGTGCCAATATGACATCGCGTCATGCTTCTGTTCTCAACGACGACTTTCTAGATTTTCTAGAATTGAGTCCATAAAACGTCCATATACGGACGCTTATTTAAACATGTTACATGGACGTACTATGGACGTCCTTTGGACATCCTATGGACATCCTATGGACGTCCTATGGACGTCCTTTGGACGTCCATTGGACGTACTATAGACATCTTATGGACGTCCATTGGACGTACTATGGACGTCCTATTTGTCCGATACGCATACCGTCCTGTGGTGGTACAGTACCGGACGTCCATTGTACGTCCATATCGGTCCATAATCGTCCATGGACGCTATGTACCAAATATGGACCTAAAATGGACGTCCATAGGACGTCCCGTGTTACTTGGGGTATGAAAGGAAAAATTTGAAACACTAAAGAAAACCTATTGCTTATTTATTTAAATATTGAAAATATCAGGAGAGCGGATTTAAAAAGACAGATAGTTGTTTTCCAATTTTAAAATTTAAATTATATAGCAAACAAAATTTCAAACATTCTCAGTTCTTCGGCGCCCTTGGATCAATGGCGCCCCTGGGCTATAGCCCATTTAGCCCAATGGATAAAGAGGCACTGGTGACAACTGTACACAGTATTTGGCTATCTTCGGCGAAGGTGCTGCCGTTGTCCTTACCTGATGACAGCTTTGGGTGTTAGCCCATCTTCTGGTGATATTTCTTAGGGTTTCTTGGTATAGCACAGAACTTAACGTAAATTACGGGTCCTGGCCCCCAAAATGGTTGTTCAGACGCCAGTATCGCAATTACGTCGTCTTTCTCATTTCCGTCATGCTTTCTCACCCAAATAAGTTATGGGACATTGCAGTACTATCCCTGAGGTAATTTTGCAACTGCCTAGGGCCAGTAGAGCAGCTCTGCTATCACCGTAGATGCCGATTCTTTGATACTTGATCTGCAATCAAGGATTGCTAACGCACCATGCATTATGCCCACTACCTCCGATTGGAAGACAGTGACCATTTCGCCCAGTGACGGAGTTTTAGGTCGCTGGAAAAGACCCCCACTCCGCTACCTGGTTTAGTTTTGGATCCATGGATAAAAATGGATCTATCCATGTGTTCGGTTTCTTGAGCTAAATGCTACGTTGAAATGAATGTTGAAGGTATTTTTGTGGGGGCATAGTCAATAGTCGCAGAAAATGAATCTTAGTGACTGCCTCATTTAAGATGCGAGTATGTCTACCACTCCTCCCTGCATTATGCAACAGCCCCCAACAAAAATTGATACCGTGGTTATTTTTCTTCTTACAGGTTGGTCGTTCTCATATGCGAGTATGCTCTATCTTCCCAGGCGCCTTCCGCCTTTTGGCATTGTTTGACGATCGGTTGTCCTGTATTTCTTTTCCCTCGTGGTATCCAATGTACGACTTTCCTGGACCACCTATTTTCCTCCATATATTGAACGTGTCTGTACCATCTTAGTGTTTTCATATTTATTCTGTTTGAAACCAATTCTTCTATCTCTATTTCTTCTCATATTATTTTTGTTCTTGTTCTCCCTCTACGAATATATACTCTACTTCTCCTCCGTCCGTCTATTTTTCGGTTGATAACTCTTGCTATTATCTTTATAAGTTTTGATGATATATACATATTTCTAACACATAAATCCTGATTTAGATAGAAATATCTTCTAAAGAATAGACATTCTTTTCCTAAGAATTAATTTTTTTCTGCTTGCGTAACAAGCCAAGTTCATACCGCAACGCTTCTGATTCCAATTATACTTTTTCTAGGGGGGTTTGTGGTAAGCGATTCAGAAAATAGAATTAATATTAAGTGAGCTTTTGTATGGTGTGTGTAGATTACCACTCTGGGTGAAAAGTTGCTCTTTATTCTATCAGTTTAGATAAGATGTTAGTTAAACTATACAGTCCACTTGCCATGATTAGTTATTAGTTTTGAGGGCAATTTTGGTAGTTCAAAAACTTCTAGACCATATAGTATACAGCAAAGTCCGGTTGTACAGGCCTTTCTTGTAGAGCATGAGTACGCAAACTAGCGATTACTCCCGTTCAACGACCTGTATTTGCATTTTATTGTGGGTAGTGAGTCGAGGTATCTATTATTTGGAAATAATTTTGAATGTCACAGATACATACACACACAAATCAGGATATGTGTTCCGTATTGTGACGCTTATTATGTTTATTACAGTTATGTGTACTACGTCGTTTAGTTTGTACTTGAATTTCGCATTTTAAAAACATTCCAAACACGAAGAGTTCAATCACTCAATCAAGAGATAATTGGTTGAGGCACTTATTATTTATGTATTATGATAGCGTTAATAATTCATGTAACCTGTTTTACTTACACTCATGAAACAGTCACTGTCCTACTATTTACGATCTTATAGTAGGGAGTAGGTAGGTACCAATTTAGATTCCTGTACCGATCTAGATGCACATCTTATTTGGACCGATAAAACTTATTTGCTTTTAAGGAAGACGTATCTATAATCCACTCACGATGTCTTTTTTTCCTGGTTGGCCATGTTCTGTTTTGAATTTATCAAAAAATTTTATTCGAGACCAAGAATTTTGTATAAAAGTGTAATATAATCAGTAGTGATATCATAAGAGCTCTTTAGTATATTCGAATAAAATTTTTGGCGATTTTTATTCGAAATTATGAAAATTTCCCGAGAGCTTTTCTCGAGGGATATTTCCCAACGACTGCTATATTGTAGGCGATCGTAGTAAAAATCTTGTTTGCAAACTCGCGCAAAAGGAGTATTTGTATGTCGCATAGCCACCTTTCACACCTGTTGCATAATTCTTCAACGTAATTCCAAATTTCTCAATTAGCTATCGCCAAAAACAGTGCCTACTGGACGATTTAAAACAATAATGCATTTAGATCATTTTTTTCTTAAAAGGAAGTTGCGTGTGGAGGAAATGCAACCAAAAGGAAAAGGAAGCATACAAAAAATTCTGTTACAACAGTGCAACAACAGTGTACCTATCAGTATCCTGGTATAACATTAAAAATATCGTACATATCATCAAACATCCTGAGGTCTGGAATTTAAAATCCGAAAGGAACCTTAATTAAGTTTCACAAAAATATGATTCAATTATTGGGCAATTAAGTGTTTAGCATGAGAGCAAAAATAATGGGAAATGTATGTTAGCCACATTTGCACATTCTAGTAATTATGTAGCTCATCGTCAGTAGCAACGCACTATTTTAAATAACAATGCATTTCCGTTGTAATTATTGTTTCCAGTTTGTTATCCGAAAAATCTTTTGTGTCAAGTCTTTAGAATGAAAATGAAAGCCGACTATGATGTTGTAATTATTTTTATCTTCATCCACATCTCCTTATCATTGAAATGTTTGAAATTCGTTGGTTTATTGTCATTTTATTTCCTTTTATGTGAAATGAAATGGAACGGCCAAAACGGAAAAAGAGAAAGAGAAGAGTTAGCCATATTATTAATCAACTTCTTTTGTTCTTCGAGGATAATTTTTTAATTTATGACACTTATTTGTCGGTTTTCTTTTAGAAATTATTTTGTGGATATCCTGTTGCACAAGGTTTTTTGGGAAATCGAAGTCCAGGGATTGCCTCGGCAAATAAAAAGTTGTCGATCTATTATGCTGCCAGTATAGGTACCTCGGTGTATTTATGTATTTTTCTGAAATATATATTTCGCTAAAATTTCTTTCCAGGATATTTCATTATGTAGGTATAGCTATATTGCCCGTCAGAAAATAAATATTAATAATTCATCACTAAACAACACCTGCCAGTGTTCTAAGAGATCTACTATCGATATTCTTTAGCCCTTCGCAAAAGGGTTAGTTTTCACTCCTTTGAAAAATGCGGCTTCCTCTAACTTTGAAATTAAGTAGCCTTCTGTTATACACTCGTAATTTTGACCCATAATTTGTGAATCCCATAGAGGGAAGACTTCTTTCAGTTAGACTCGTTTTTTTTAACACTGCATTATCTGTAATATCTTTTCCACATATTCTTTTTTGTCACATCTCCTTGATATTTGGATTGTAACTATTTTTTTACATAAATAGCATAGGAATAGGATATAGATCAATTGCAAATAAGAATGATATACCAAGGTCGCGCACATATTATTTGCATTAAGGTCTATGAAAGATGAACTTTAAAAATGACTTGATTAACTTGATAAATTTACTGTCGCAACATTTTTACAGTTCCTTGTTTGCTTTTTGTTAATTTTTTCAGAAGAATTTTTGTAACCTGTTTAACAGAGAATAAGGTGAGACAAATTGGGTAGGTAAGGATAAACTTTCGTTTTGAAATTTGGCACAATCTATATTTTTCCATTTCTTGGTCTGCATATATTTAGATAATTTTTATTTATGTTTATATACCCATTAAAATATTTTTTTAATTAATAACAATGATAGTTCTAAAATATGATTTACTACCAATATTTATAAATACCGTTGAGAGTCAAGGCTATGACCCAGATATCTTGTATTCGACACACGCAAAACTGGTTTTTCTTAAACGGAGTTGAAATTTGTAGGCTATTAATTTATATTCCATATAACGAGTTTTTGAAAGTGTTGGATTTCCTTGTTGAGATATCTCTTTCAAAAAATCTAAAGCAATGAATCAAACGGCTGTTCACAACTCCCCTATTCTCAGAGGGATGTGAATAATGATCGAAGCCGCTATAAATACCATAAACACGAGTCCGTAATCAGCGCGTAATACGCGTCTCGCCTTTTAGTGAGAACCAATCAACTTCCTCCATTTTTGAAAAAGCCGCTATTGTATTGGTTCACGCCAAAACGCGAGTATGCGTCAGTTAGGGCTTAAAGGCTTAAAGGCTTTGCCTCAAGGTTTTAGTTTTCATCCCATATTTTACACCGCCGCCATTTAATGTTAAATCATTTCAAAAATAATTCAATGTGAAACACTGAATCATTATCCAAGAACTATTCTTGTTTTCAGAAACTTCATCGATTTCACCTGAAATTTCAACACTTACTGCAGAACCACTACCAAGGCCAAAAGCTTTAAATATGCTTGCAGAAGATGAAGACGAAGAACTATTATTTCAACCAGCAATGCTCCTTTCAACAACTACCACTACTACTACATTGGCATCTACCAGGATGACGACAACAGAACCGACAACAGAATCTTCAACAACTTTATTTACTTCATCCTCAATAAATTCAACAGATGAACCAAGAGGAAGAGCGATCAATTTCGATTTAGAAGAACACAATCATGAGAATGGTTTAATGAGTAACCTTTCTTCTAAACATCGTGTGGAAGATTTGAGCGATGTTAGCATGGATAGTGAGGAAAATGAAGATGTCAAGGGTGTGTCATCAAAAAATTCAACGATGCTAGGTATGTTTGGCATCAAATCGTTAGCAATATTTATTAATTAGTAAACTTTTCAGGAACTTCTTGTACAATGGGAGGATTGACGTATGAAAATGGTGAAAAATTAGAAAATGGATGCGATTCTACGTGTACTTGTAATAATGGTAAAATGAATTGTACTGATAGATGTTCAGGACCCTTCTTCAGGAAAGGCAAAAAAATAGATGATCCCTTATGTGCCGCACACGACACAGAAGACGCATGTTGTTCTATCCTTGTCTGTGCTACTGGCTTAGGTAAATATATCTAAATTTCTAATTAATTTACTAATTGGACAGTTTTATAGAAACCAAATCATTGGAAGTATGTTCTTATAAAAACAAAACGTATAATAAAGGTGAAAGAATAGAAGATGGTTGTGAATCACTTTGCACCTGCGAATCAGGAGGAAAAGTTACTTGCAGATCAAGGTACAAATATACAAATAAAAATTGTTTTGGTTTTTTTTAACTATTTATTTTTATGTAGATGCCTACCAGTTAACAAAACTTCAGATAGGTGTGTAGAAGTACCAGACCCTTTAGATTCTTGTTGTAAAAAAGTTCTTTGTGATGTAACTTTGGATGATCATGAACCAGAAAAGGAACATGAAGAAATATTTGAATTCAAAATAATTACAGCAAAATTTATAAACGGTACAGAAATAAAACTAGAGTTTAATACTGATATCGATACGGTAAATATTAATCTACCTGAAGTGGAGGTTAGTGAAAATAAGACTGCTTGGATACCTGTAAAATTATTATCAGGTGGTTATATAGAGGATGTTACAAGAAACATGAATTACATAAGAATTAAAAATAGTGACGAGATTATTCAAATCTACAATACATCATCTTCAACATTACAACAAGATAGTGCAGCAAATACCACTAAAATGTGTGAATATAAAGGAAAACAACTCAAAATAGGTGAAGAATATAATGATAACTGTACATCTTTATGTATTTGTCGGGCAACAGGTATACAGTGTCTTAAAATGGAATGTCCAACATATTTTGGCGTTGATGTTTTAAATCCCAATTGCATTGAATGGGAAACTGATCCAGTCAACTTTACTGCATCACCACCAAATTGTTGCCCTAAATCAGTTAAATGTAAAAACACAGGCAGTTGTTTGTATGAGAATGTTATGTACAATAATTGGCAGCAAATTCCTTCAAATATTACTGGCTGTGAGAAACGATGTTTTTGTGAAATGGGAAAAGTCGAATGCCAAAATATTTGCCCACCAGTTCCAGCCTTACCGCCTGCAACATTAGGATGTCCACAACATCATGCAATTTTGGATCATTTACCTGACGATGATTGCTGTTTGTATTGGACTTGCAATGGTGGTTCTTCTTCAGGTAGGATGTAAATAAATTATAATCTAGGTTGCTTTTGATTAACCTGGTTGTTTATGTAGACATAGACGGGGACGTGGACTGACTAACTGTTTGTATCAACTTTTGTAAATAGCTTGGTTTCAGTAGTTTGTTGACAATGCTGAAATTTATTTCAAAAATTTTGAATATCCTTTATTTCAGGAACAGTATTAAATAAAACAAAGGATATTAAAGAAAATGAAAATTTGGAAAAAGATACAGACACACCTTTCCCTGGTCCTTTTGCTTTATTACCTACTAAATCTCCTTCAAAAATTTTGGGTCCTTTGTTAGTATACGCTAATAAGGAATCTCAAAATAACACAGTAATCAAAGAAATCCCTGAATTGCATATTCTCCCCAATATAAGTTTAGATGAAAATCATTACTTCAGCGAGAAGGAGCCAGAAAAATATAATTATAAGGATGATGTGTTGTATCAGGATCATAAAGGATCTGTTCAGAAGAAACCTGAGCGTATTAATAACAATCCAGGCGCTCCGCCATTTTTAGGTCCTCTCCTTCCAACAAGTTTTCCAACACCACCACCAGCTAATAAAAATTCTAAACCAGCAAATAAATTCAAATTAAATAAAAATCAAGTAAACACACATTTTATACCCCCAAACAATGAACATTCCCAGTTTCAGTTTTTACCACCACCAAACCAGCAAATTATCCCTGACAAACAACCACCATTAATGCCGAATAATCCCCATATTGAGTTTCATGGAAAAGGTGATCCAGACGAATTGTTACAATTCATAAACCAACATCCAGAATTAACAAATTATCCATCTGGATCCGTTTTCGAAATCCATAATATTAATTCTAATCATCAAAAACAACCAAATCTTCCTCAACATTTAAACCCGAATTCACTTCTTCCACCAAACAATAACAGACCCGTAATGCCTTACGTAATTCAAAATCCACTTCAACAACCTCAAGATGAATTACCACCAGGTATAAACGTAGAACACATTTTGCAACATATTCAGAAAAATTCGCAACCTTTTCTTCCATTTCCACCTAACCATCAAATTTCCCCTCATAACGGACAGTTGCTTATTACAGCCCCCAACGGACTCATTATTCCAACTAGACCACAACAACCAAATTTAACACGACCAGGTTAGTTAAGAGAATTAAGATCCATGTTAACTAACAGTAACTGTTTCTAACTAATTAGGGACAACTGAACAACTATATCCTGGAGGCTTTATTAATGTTCCTCCTGGTTTCCAACAACCGCAAGACGAAATTAATGTTCATACTTTGGAAGCTATTGACGCTCACACAATTCGACTTGCTTTTACTGTTCCACCAGTAATAGTTGGTCTTCACGGGAGGGTGGAAGTCCGTTATACTTTTACAGAGTATGTTAAAATTTTAAAATTATTATAATCTTTTATTAAAAAATTATGTTCACCTTGTAGTGATAATGATCCAAATACATGGCAACGACAAATATTTGCTCCACCTAACGATTTAATAGAGACTGCTCAATTAGAATTTGATCTTCTGGATCTTAAAGAAGACACTGAATATAAAGTTAAAATTACTGTAATGTTACGAGACCTTCATAATACACCATCCAGTCGTATTTATACAGTCCGAACTTTAAAAGACATCCCGGCAGCTACATTGCCACCAATGATACCAATCGATCCAAATCTAATGGTGACAGATATAAATGCCACTTGGGTAAATGTTGCATGGCGAATATTCAGAGGCGATGAGCTCCAATATATCGACGGGGTTCAATTGCGATATAGGGAAATCGATGGAAAAATATTTGCGGCCACACCGATAATACATAGAGCAGTAACTACTTACACTTTAGAAAATTTGAAACCAAACACCAAATATGAAGCAGGAATATTTTTAATTCCTTTCCCTGGACAGGTCACAGAATTGCACGCAGAACATATGATTCACTTTACAACTGCAAATGAATTTGATAATTATGGTTTTAATGTCACATTAGAGATTAGTCAAGTAAAAGCAACCAGTGTGGAAATTACTTGGTCAGGGGTACCATATCCAGAAGACAAGTATGTTAATATATATCGAGCAATCTATCAAAGTGATTCCGGTAAAGGAGACTTTAGTACATTTAAAATTGCTAAAAGGGATTCGCCACCGAAAACAACAATCATGGATTTGAAGCCTGGACTTAGATACAGGCTATGGTTAGAGGTTTATCTAACAAATGGAAGAATTAAAACCAGTAATGTGCAAGACTTTATTACAAAACCAAGATCTGCGCCAGCGTTAGGTGCTTCCACTCAGCAAGGTATTGTAATAGATATTTAGGATACGGGTGCTAGCGTAACATGCCTATATTGCACAATAAATGAACTTCACCGTTCACGTATGATACGTTATCAAAAATTTATTACGCCACTTACGTCGTAATGAAATCTATAACGACACTAGTATCGTAATTAGGTCTCGTACGAAACCGTTTTTTGTTCTCTATTGTTGATTGTTACTGTATGAAAATAGATAATATTAGTTACACCTATCTTAAAAATATAAGTTTAGTCTACAAATTAATTTGATTTTTTTTTATCTAGGAAAACTGGAAGCAGGAGATTTGTCTGAACATAAAGGAGACTATTACGGACCACTAGTCATTGTAGCAATATTAGCTGCTATTGCTATCCTAAGTACACTCATATTACTACTAATATTAGTTAAAAGACACGGTCAAAACAAAGCAGCTATAACTCCACCACCAAGGGTTAGCCAGTCTGCTTATGATAACCCAACGTACAAAGTTGAAATTCAACAAGAAACTATGGGTAAGTTAGCATAGGGCCCAAAAATAACGGCTGTTTTTATGAATATGTATTCAGAATAAAAAAATGATTTTTGAAAATGGCCTCTCTGCGGGCACTAAATAAAGTGTTTCATAATTTTACATAAACACCAATTAACTTTAAAATATTTTGCTAATAACTTTTATTTTTAGATTTATGAGTACCTATTCAAAATGATATAGAACTGCGATGTATATATTATTTAAGAAATTACTGGTAAGTGTAGGTATAAATATGTGTAATATGTAACAGTATTGTATTTTGTAATATAGTGTTTATTATTTAATAATAAAAACTTTACCTCATTATCTCTTGATGTTTCATCTAATATCTAGCAAATAGCGTAGAGAAGTGTCTCAGAACTGTTACCACAAACGCACTGTAGTAGTAGTACCCTGTCCTATAAGGATCTGCACTGAAGTTGTTGGAGACTTCGCCCACAAAAATGTAGCGCCCCCTAAAAGTGGAAACACGGAAATTTTGTAAATTCATCTGAAGTTGCGGATCGTCTTGGAATGAGCAAGCAACGGCGGGTTTGGGGGCCCTGCTAATCCTCCTTTCGATACGCTACTGGATGGATAATTGATGAATTTGCTTCTTAAAAGTCTTGATATGTGAAGTCCATTTATTGCAAGTTAAATGGCCCGCGCACTTTATCATTGGAATATAGACAACCCATTATACCCTACTAACAGACCAAGAAAAAATACAAATGTGTACAAATTCATTTGTTACTGTTTTACGTCATCTTTTTCGTGTTGTGCCACACAGCCTGCACTTGCAAATTTTCTAGATGTTCTTGATATTATTACTGTGATATTGTAGACACATTAGGGACTAGTCTGTTAAAATGATCCCTAACATTACCTAATGATAATCCGGAATGATACAGTATACAATTTCTAGTTTTTTTTCGTCTATATAAATCATGTTTTCAATAAATCGTTAATTTTGAATCTTGTTCTTTATTAAAAACTAAAGAAAAAACACTGTATAAGTTAACAAACAATGATCAAAATCAGCAACAGGGATAAGACTGATGGGTGTAGAATGGGTTGCCTATACTCCAACGATATACAGTTCATGGCTGTACCAATCAGTTGCCAACCGCTCTAATTTTAATTTTTAAAAATTATAATTGATTTCTTTCATCTATTTAATTTTATTTAGCATTTGTAATTTGTATTGTTCGACATGTAATTGGGTTACTCCCTTTGTCAATAAATAAATAAATATAGATAATAGGCACACTTAGAACATCAGCCCCTTTGCAATAGAATTATTTAATTCCAAAAGTGATCTTAAATAAAAAACTACAAGTCGGTAAGTTTATAGTAGAACATGTATCACTATATTAGTATTATTTACCAGTTACAAGATGAACAGATTATTACTTCTTGCTGGAAAAGTTTTGTCAATACTTTATATGTACATATTAACATTATTTTCTCTAGTTAAGGAGAGATTACCAGTACCCTAGCTGGTTCTAAGCCCATATAAAGGAGAGCTAGAGATACATTTATATAATACGACCTAATAAATGAAATAAGGGCTATGCAGAGCAAATGATGATAGTAGATAGTATTGGGTAAAATCATACCCTGGGTTCAGATGCCTATACTTAATATATTATTAACGTAACAGATTCAGAAAACTCCCATGACGTTTAATGTGTCAAATGAAAAATTTAGTTGGCTAATATAAAAATCACTATAAATTTTTGAAATTGGTGCCTTGATTACTCCTAAAAGGGATTTTTATATTAACCAGTTGAATTTTCCATTTGGCACATTTAACGTCACGGGAATTTTCTGAATGTATTATATTTATGGATAACGGTAAGTAGGGGCCTTGGCAACCAAGGGACACACGTTTAGGTAGATTACATTTTTATATCAATACAATTAATAATGTTCTTGCAATACAATTTCATATTCTCTAATCACAACTTTGTTAAGTTTTAATTTTCTTAATTTGTAAATGTCTTTTAATTTGTCCGTTTCTGCCATTGCAAATTATGTTCAAATATAATAAACAGAATTAAAAGTTTGCAAATACACAACAGAGTTATGGACAAAAGTGATGTCTCTGGCTGCCTTATGCTTATTAATGAAGGGGAGGATTCGAATACAAAATGTCAAAGTATTCGAATTATTAAAACTCATCAAAAGGGTTGTCTAAGCACCAGGCAGCGAGGGACATTACTTTTGTCCAAGAAGTAACTACATCTCTTTAGTATGTTATGCATTTCTTCTATTTACAATTAAAAAATAGGACAGGTATGTTACAAATACAATATATGTAGGTATGGTAGATTGGTAGTTAAAATTTGAGCTATTACTACCAGTCTGATAGATAAAGCGAAGTCAATATCTCATTAATTTAAATTCAAAGTTGAATTGGGTGAAGTCCTTTCTTTACGTTTTTTATTTTTTGATTTATCTCGTCTCTTTGTGGAACCAGAAGAACTAACAGAATCTGCTGGTGACGGACCTCTACTAAAATCTTGCAATAAATCTCGTAAATTTAAAATATCATCTGCTTCTCCTTCAACATCGATATTAAGTGATTCCACGGGATCTACTTCATTTGTTTTCTTTGGAGTTGCTATGAAATACAAATTTAAAAATAGAGTTAATTGAAAGTTCAGAAACTTCAGCCATGCGATTTTTTATTACTCACATTTACCTTTTAACTTTTTGTTCCCATTTCGGTCTTTCTTCTTCTTTCGTTTATCACCAAAATTCCAATCATCTTCATCATCACTAGGAATGCTACCATATGATGGATTTTCACGTTCTCTACTATTATTTGCTATTCTACGACTAGCATTTCTTGATCTGCTCCTTCCCATGCCCATACATACTTCTAAGTGAGGTGCAAACCTGTTATTGAATATTTAGTAGGAATAAATGCAATATTATTATATATGAACAGAAAACTGTCTTATTTCATTTTAAGACTAACCAACACCTTGTACACCAAAGCAACCCCTTTTGGTGAATACCTACACTGATGCTCCGACGATCCTATCACAGTTACGACATAAGCATTCATATTTCTTTTTAAAGTTGTAGGGTCCAAAAATATCAACACATGGTCTAGGGCCTTCTTCTTTTGGAACTATATCTTTATCTAACTCCAACACTTTCACTTTCTTATTACGATGAATACCCAAAGCTATGCCTACCGTAATAGTATCTATTATTTTGTCTAAATACTTTTCTGCTGCTTGTCGTAACAAATCTTTACTGCTAACTATTTCGTGAAATTCTCTATCTATATTTGCAAATGTATTTTGGTGTCTTGACATTTTTAAATTTTATTTGAATTTCCCGCGTCTTAAACCGGTAAATTTTTATAACCTCAATCGATTGTCAAGAAAAGAAAATTTCCTTGTCATAGGATTACATATAAACAATTATAAATCAAAATTATACTTTAAACAATTATTTAAGTTAAACTATAAAAACATCACACCTTATTTTTATTAACGAACTATCTTAAATTATGCTGAATTTTTATAATTATTCGTAATTGCCACAGCACCAATTTACTATCGTAAGAAATTTTAGGTCTAAAAAGAAATGTTATATACAAGGTGTTTCAGTAATTTTGGAAATTTAAAAACACGAATATGAATTCCATGTTTAACACCTCTATTCTGTAAACAGTCTTTCACAAATGACCCGTTAGCTAACGACAATCGTTGCCGGCTTTCGTATGACTCGAATAACTTTAGGGTAAAAAGTCGTTCAAACACAGACAATCGTTGGTGAACGAGTTCGTAGCGAGTCGTTACGGCTTACAGAATAGGGGTGTAAGTGTCGTTTCTATGGTAACACCTAAACCATTTTTTGTTAGCAGCACGAAAGTAACGCTTTCGTGCCGCTATCAGAAATAATCATTACTATAGACTTGTATTTGCTTGGAAAAAACCAAATTGTACTATATGCATAATTAATCACTTCCTGTAAAGTTTTGCACGCCAACAAAGGCTATACGTACTACTAATATTGTACCTACCTATCTATTACCTACCTACTTTTAGTACAGGTGCGTGTTGAAATTAAGTGATAGATCACCCAAATAAATCTTAATCCTTTCTAAAAACTTTTAATTAGAATATAGAATTGTTTTCCAATTTTTTTTCTTATGAATAATTAAAACCTAATTGTTAGAAGAAAAAAAATTCTTTCGATTTGCATTTAGTAGGTAGAGATATATTGGCTATTCCGTATAAGAATGTAAACTGTAATACCATGTTAGTATTGTAAATGCTAATGAATTACCTTCTAACCCTTTGTTTCCATAGCAACACAACAATATCAACATAGAAATTATTATGAACTCACGTTTATGCTCAGATTTACCATCAATACCGATACGCTTGTTATAACAACAGGCAACCGTAAAGATGGAAGAGAGTGACAATGCTTGGGTTTTTGATTCACTTGTTTGTTTTTTGAATGGACCAGTGTGGAATGCACCTTTACAAAGTTTCATTGAAGAAAAATCTCTGAGTAATATAATTTTTTTTTAACTTTTATTTAAATTACTTTTATTTATATATTTTTAGTTTTCGAAGCAAACACATCTGATAATGTAGAATATCATAAGATATTTGAAGAATATAAAAATTTGGTAAGTGCAATAACAATTAAAAAAAATAGTTTAAGTATTAGCTTAGGTAGGTGGGTACTACCTGTTTGTTAGTGTTGGTATTCTAATAATTGTTTATTTATAGCATTTACTACCCACCATTTTATTTTTTAAAGTTAGATAACATGAAATAAAAAATTCAAATCAGATAATATTTTATGATAATTGTTATTAGTTTGATGTGTAAAATCTATTCTTGAAGTATGACCATAAGTATGACAGTGTACTACCAAAGAATATTCTTTGGGTACTGCTATACAGGGTGTCCAAGATAAAGGACACATTTCAAAAGCGCCTAATTCAGGTTCATGCATTTGCTTGATTAATCCAGACACAAAGGAGTTCAAATCTGTAGCCCATGCATACCTAATTATTAATAGTTGTTGATTAGCACTTATTATCATACCTTTTCACAGTAGGCACATGCTACCTGCTGTTAAACATTAATCAATATTAAGACCTCGGTTAAAAAAGGATAGTGAGAGGGACACACATTGATTAATAACAATTCCACTTGCAAAGACACTGTTTCTTTTTTTTACCACATACAAACATGTTAAAATTGTATAACTATAGTATAATAATAAAACTTTCTGTGATAATGTAGGTAGATTTGATGCTAGGAAGCTACATGGAAGATATTGGAATAACTCCTACACAGTTTGAAGAGGCTTGTAATAAAGGCCACCTTGAATTTGTGCCCAAACATTTTGACCATGTAAAAGTTATTTTATCATATCCCAACCCTCTTCCTTTAATATATACAGCTTTCAGAGTCTTTTTGAGCAAATATGGGCTGCAAATGATTATGAAATGTTTAAGAGAATGATGGCACAGCGTAATGTAGAGCTGCAGCTTCAAGCTCTTGAACTAATTGAGCAGAAGTATGGTGTTACTCCTCAATCTTTTATTCCACATAAAGGACAACCACATGTGACTGGAGAAACTACTGCTGAAATATCAACAAGCAGTGTTGATAAACCAGTTGATTTGGAAGAAGAAATTATGGAAGAAGTGATTAAGTAATGGATTATTACAGTGATCTAAAATAAATTTAGTGAAGTTGGCTGTTATTCCAGTTACAGCCCACTTGACTAAGTTTAATTTAGATCACTCTGTATGCAGTATCTACTATGTTCACGAATTAAGTTTGAAAGAGGCTTGACTGATGGATATTTTTGAAATTTTGTATGGGGGGGGGACGATTTTTCATAGTGAACAACTTTTCTTAATGAAGTTTTGCCATAGTTAGTACAGAAAAGCTACTTTACTTCTTACCTGAATCAAAAACATTTTTTCTTTATCTACCACCAAGGCATCCTTGAGTTAAAAAAATCGAAAACATATTGTACCAACTTTCAAATTAGTTTCAATTTTTTGTCATTCATACCTCTTTGTAAGTCAATCCATGGGCATACCGTATTCAAATGTACCTAGGATATTTTAATATTTGGTTCCAGAAAATTTCCCTACGAGGATGTCAGTACTACTGCTCAGGAACCATCTAAAGTAGATGAAGAAGTGTTATACCTAAAAGAAGAAAAGCACATCCTTCAGGAAGCTTTAAAAAGTATTGGTATGTACAGCAATATAAAAGTAAAATATTAATATTACATTAGGAGTAATTTCAGAAGAGAATTCAAAAGTGCATGGTGATGTTTTACCACCAACAAAGTCAAAAGAAGAGGAAACTTCTACTCCAGAAGTAAAAGTTGATAGTCCACAAGAAGAGAAGATAGAAATTAAAAAAACAGAAGCTCCAACACAAGATGAAATTGCATTTGATAAGAAGCCCATTTCTACTGAAGTAAGTAGTAGGTATAGATTATTATTAAGGATGCAAATTGCTTAAAAATAAAAGATCAGATTCGGGAAAGGAAATTATTGAAAGATGAATCAATAAAATGTTTACAGACAAACAAAGGAAACATAATAACAGCAAGAAAGTTGGGAATAAAGGAATGGGTTGAATGAGAGAGAGGGATATAGAAAGATGAGAATTAGATTTTTAAAAGTTTTACAAAATATCTTGAAATATTGTTTTATTTTTTATAGTTCTAGATCAGATAGTAAATCCTAAAATCTATATTTACAAATTAGTATTTTTTTAGATTGACCGGGTTGAATTAAAGAAAAGACAAGAATATTTAAGGGCTCAACGTGATAAACTAGTGGCTTTAAAGAAAGAAGCTCGCAAGAAGCACTTGGATGTTGACAATGCCTCCAAAGATAAGCTTAACAAGGGTAGACCAAAATCAGCCAAAGTGGCTGAAGCTGTCATGGCAGGAAATTCAGCAAATATTGAACATCAACAATTACAAATTAGAAAGGCATTAGCTGAAAGGTTAAGATCAGAAGTAATCAGTAACAAAAATGAAGAAAATTAATATTGCGCACTGATTTAATGGCGATATCAAAACTTTATTTATTTTTTACTTATATTTATTATCTAAATATAACGAATACAATTTTTATTTTACAGTTTCATTTTCAAAACATTGATTTGATAGTGAATTAACACAAAACATGGAAGAAATGTATGGAATAGTTTGTTTGATACCATTATTAAAAAAATTCTCGTATAAAAAATATGGTAAGGCTGCCATGTTTTAAAATATTTTGTAATAAATAACGTGCACAATGTTTCTCACAATTTAAGTACCTAAAACTGATTTTATAAGCTGTTTTTAGTTAATAGCCCTGCAAGATAAAACTTTAAACTTAATTCTAATTATTCGAACGAATTTTTCAAGTTTGGGAGTTTTATTTTGTCAGGCTAAAAAAAATAATATTTATGGCTTTTGTACAATAATGACATGGTAGTGCATTCTGTGTTAACATATTCGCTCATGTTGTTTTTATAGCTAAAATTATGTAACCAAAGTTTTCTTATCTTATCTTTTTTTCAGTATATTGCTGTTGTGAGCTAATTTTTCCATTGTAGCCTTGAGCGAACATATTCAAAAAAATATATAATAAAACGTATGTACAATTTTACATCTTCAATTCACTTATGCCTTTAAAACTCAATAAATTATACAGGATGTTTCCTAATTTGTACCCATACTCTTCAGGGTGTGATAAAGTACCTTAATAAAATAAATTTATACTAAAATTTTGCGAGTCCCAGTCCTGAGAAGAAGAAAACTGTATGGCAAATTTTTAATATTTATAAATTCGGAATGGGACTAGAAATAAAAATTTCAGTATTCATGTTTACTTCAAATAGTCTACAACGTCCCAGGAAAGCATGGAAGCTAATTTTGAGACATCCTATAGAAACCACAAGGTCTATGATCTCTTAAAACTAATAATTTGAACACACAAAGTACAATTTTGAACCAACAAAGTCTAAATACGTGTTGTTACATACATACATATAATATGTAAAAAATAAAATAAAATAGCAATTAGTATAATTTATTTATCACGTTACATACAAAAAATGGGAGCGTTAAAATTTTTTAAGGACATCATACTGAATATTGTTTACTAAAATTCAATACAGATTTTTTTTATAAACAAAGCAGGCTGGACAATTCCAACATTAGTACAAAATTTCTAATTTCCCTGTAAATAACATCTTGGACTGACTTGGTATTAAGTTCTAATACAGGCCAATGTTAAAATTATTCCATTTATAAATTGCTACGATTTTCAAATAAATAAATTTTATACAATTCTTTTAAATTAATATTAGTTTTTAAAAAAGTATAACAGAAAATGGAAACACTCGAAAATTAGTACAATTTCTTCTTGCATAAAAATCTAAAATATACAGCTTTTTCACAGTTACCGTATTTAAAGCAGCAATAACAAAATTAAACAAGATTAAAAAATTTTAATCAGAACCGTCAAATTAAACAAAAAATTACAAGATGAACAAACTCCCCTTACTTGGATTTGTTTGGCAATTTATTACAATGATATTTGGTCACATGACCTTCCTACAGGGCATCACAAACAAACTACATCACAGTAGTGTCACGTAATCCTCTAGAGGGCGCTCATTGGCCTGTTTTGTTTCAACAAGGGTTAGGTGGACGGCTAGACCTTAGACTGTTTGTACTGCCCCCCCCCAGGAAGGTCACTGGAATGAATGCCTTATAGGGAAGTATTTATATTTCTGGTATAGCCATTGCCTCCCTTGTAGGTAAAATGTAGATAAAATAGCAATCTTGATGGGTAGTCTTGTTTCTCCTTATAAAAAAAAAATTATTCTTAAAAGCCAATTTTAATTAATCATTCTTTTCAGTCATTCTATGAAATAAAAACTTCAATAACCCTTATTTTGTTCTCCGTGGATAAAAAAAGATATCTTTAATTTACCCTGGTATAGAAACTGATAAAAGCCCATGTAACCAGTTAAAAAAAATCAATTTTCCTTATGTTGTAGTACGAACACTCTTAGAAAACGATTTTTATAAATAACAAATGAACATTATTTGCTGAACTAAAAAACTAATCCTACAGATAACAAATTGTGATGTTATTGTAATACAACCCATTTATTAAAACCTCATTTCAAGGGATTGTATAATAAATAAAATATTTCTAAAACCACTTGATTACACTAATTCACCGAAAATGTATCGATTTGCTTTTGTATTTGGGACAATAGTTTTCTATTCCTTCCAGTGGATTTATTAACTATTAAGTAATATTTATTGATTTGTGCTTTTCAATTGTTATTCTACTTAATAAATAAATATGCAATAATAGTCAAACTGAATAAATATTAAGGATAAATTGGATATTGCTGCTTTAATACATACCTAACACTTTTCTTTTTTTTTTTTTAATAAAACGTAAATTTGAAACTTTTCTACCATAATTTATGGGTATACTTCTTATTCAGTAAAAAAAACTTGTATTTAAACAAACAGAAGCGTTTAAGTTTAAAATTAAAATGAGCAAAAAAAAAATCAATTAGACGAACGTAATATTGATTTGTCTGTGTGTTTTGTTTTTATAAGCACCAATAAAATAAAATTTCATACAGTAATGAGATTAAATTAAAAAAAAAAAAACTTAATTATCACATAAACGGATAAGCAATGAACAAAACAGTACGAAGAAATTTTCACAAACTAAATACTTCCACTGACACTACACTGTTTACATTTTTATCTACTCGATAATATAAGCTATCGACTACTAAACTACTATGTTCACTTATCCTATAGTTTAATTCACATTACCAAGTCCCCTAGAACTTGTCAAATCAAAATAATCCGTAACAATTCTATTAAAACATAATGGTAAGATTATATAATTTGCAAAATGTCTCTAGATTATTTTACATGGGAAAATATATAAAAATTTATCGTAAAAGACACTTTGCTGATTTGTTGGACTTCAAAGGAGCCAAATGATACATATCCGATCACCCTGTTTCAACTGATAATTTCGAAAAATATATCTCGGTTATATAAAACGTAAATTTTCATATACTCTCCAAGTTCAGAGTCCCTCCAGAGACTATTTCATTCAATCTAAAACTGTAGTTGCACAATAAAAGGTGGTTAAAAATGAGTCCTTTTAAAAAATGCCACCACGTTTTATTATGTCACTCCATTTTATATAAGACGGAAGATATGATTGCTGCAAAACTGTAATGTACAACTGTTTACTTCTTTTAAATTATTAAATGAAGCAAAAGGTACATTTCAGAGCTACACAATTCGATCATTTTAAATTGTTCCGATTCCACAATTTATTACTAAAAATTTGCAGGTCGTTTCCATGTTACTGCATATTACCAGTTTTACACGACCCGAATGAAGAATACACTACCTACGACATGATTAATTGACGGTTCATTCTGACTGCTCACTGCACTATGAGATCACACGTAGTTGTATGACACACTAAGTTTGTCGATAACTTACCTGTCCTTGAACTATGAAATTCGCGGCCGTTTGGTTAGTTCTCCACCTTCTTCTTCTTCTTCATCCGAATCCCCACCTTCATAATCCACCAGACCCTAGATATTTAAAAAATAAAAATTATTATCCGAATTAAGGTAAAAAACTTCAGATTTTAAATATAATTGCAGCAGTACATTTTTAAATATTAAAATCGGAAGATCTATAAATGGGGTCTGAAAATATTTAATAAAACCTGTCTTGTTGCTTCCTACCATCTACTTCCTGTATTATCTCTACCTCTTACCCTTGTGTCAAGTACAGGGTGTTGATTATTTCCATATTCTGAAATTCCTAGAGTATTGCTGGTTTCCCAGAACTTTCACAGAAAATTACAGACAACTTTTCCCCATTTGCAGAAGAATTAAAAGAAATTAAAGCAATGTAAATATTTATTTGAAAGACAGGGAATTCAATTTCCCAGTATTACAGCATGTCTACTATAATTGACAAAAAAAATATGAATTTGTATTCCATATTTGGGAATTAAGCCCTGTTTGGCAAGAAACTAATTTAAAGTACATTTTCGATTTTTTCAAATCAAGGAGGCTTGGGTGGTACATAAAGAAATATTTTTTATTCAGGTAAAGTAGCTTTTCTGTACTAACTATGGTAAAACTTCATTAAGAAAAGTTGTTTATAATGTGAAATCATCCCCCCATGCAAAATTTCACAAAGTATATTTTAGATTTTTTCAAATCAAGGAAGCCTTGGTGGTAGATAAAGAAATATTTTTTTTCAGGTAAAGTAGCTTTTCTGTACTAACTATGGTAAAACTTCATTAAGAAAAGTTTTTTATAATGTGAAATCATCCCCCCATGCAAAATTTCAGAAAGTATATTTTCGATTTTTTCAAATCAAGGAAGCCTTGGTGGTACATAAAGAAATATTTTTTATTCAGGTAAAGTCGCTTTTCTGTACTAACTATGGCAAAACTTTATTAAGAAAAGTTGTTTACAATGTGAAATCATCCCCCCATGCAAAATTTCAGAAAGTATATTTTCGATTTTTTCAAATCAAGGAAGCCTTGGTGGTAGATAAAGAAATATTTTTTTTCAGGTAAAGCAGCTTTTCTGTACTAACTATGGCAAAACTTCATTAAGAAAAGTTGTTTATAATGTGAAATCATCCCCCCATGCAAAATTTCAGAAAGTATATTTTCGATTTTTTCAAATCAAGGAAGCCTTGGTGGTAGTAGATAAAGAAATATTTTTTATTCAGGTAAAGTAGCTTTTCTGTACTGACTATGGCAAAACTTCATTAAGAAAAGTTGTTTACAATGTAAAATCACCCCCCCCCCCCTCCATGCAAAATTTCAGAAATATGGGCTACTTATTTTTTTTGCAAAGGTTCGAATAAAAATTTCAAAGTCCAATAATTACATGGTTTCATAAAAATAAATGGATATTTCTAAAATTTTAACCCCTATAATTTTTAAGCGTAAACTCCAGAAAGTGCTGGTAGTAAATTATTTGTCACTAAATTTCTGATCACCTCTTCCATCACAAGCGCATAGCACTTATGCCTACAGGGACCCAGCAGCTGAGTGTATGTATTCACAAGTCTACTGGGTTTGCGAATTATTTTTCACAAGTCAGTGGACTTGTGAATACATATGCTCAGGTGCTGTGTCCGTGTAGGCCTAAGTGTTATCCGCTTGTTCTTCCATCTACTTACCCTTTTAAATAGCGCCGATCTAATTTCACCTGGCATTGGACTTGGTGGTTGACCACTACCAGCGTTGTTGTTAAGCATGGAAGTTTTAACTGGTGTGATGTTCAGTTTAGGACCGTTAGCTTCCACTTTCTTGTCCATAATTTTTCCAATACTGTCTAAATCTGGATCAAGCTTCTTAGTTAATATATCTGTAGTAGCAGCTGGTACAACTGCTTCGTTATCATCGAAGTCATCATCTTCATTAAACCACATTTCTTCTTCTTCATCCATCTGGCGCTGATCACGACGGTACCGGCTATTTCTTAATATTGAAGGAACACTAAACAAAAAACTTTTATTATGGAATAAAAAAACAATTTTTCATTTTTACCTGTCCAAAGTATTTCTTTCTCGATCCTTGAGTTTATCTTGATGTTGATCATATCTTTGCTTGAGTGCTTTGAAAGTTTGTACATAACAAATGTCGTCGAATGATTTTCCGTAATTTTCAATAACATGCGAACATAATGTTTTAATATCTTCCAATTTGATGAATTCAAACATTTCTATAATGGCAGAATCCAGTAAGTTGTATCTTCCGTTGTTTTTTACAAAGGCATCAACCACAGGAGCAAATAGATTTCCTTTGATGATGTATCGGTTATAAAATTCATCTTTTAAAGCAATTAGTTTACGCATAAACCTTAATGCACATAGAACAAGAAATTTGTGCGTTGATTTCATGAGTACTAAGATTCTTCTTAGTAGGTCTTTGTTTAGGATGCAATTTTTTATATGATACGTGTGGTGCTCCACACAGAATGAAAGTAATTCAATTATTAAACCAAGAAGTTGAACGGTTGGATAATCTTCCTTTTGGGGCTCCCCGTGAACTGTGTTTTCCAAAAGTGGAGCTGCACAAAGATAATCTGCTTTCAATGAATAAGTAGTCTTTTTTAGACAATTAGTGGGATAATATTATAGACTTTCTTATACTTCGGTTATTAAAAATATACAGGGTGACAATAAACTACCGCCTGGTACGGGTTGAAAACAATAACAAAGTTAGTCAAACACCACGGTAATTTGTTGTCACCCTGTATATGTTACATGGAAAAATTTTTTAAAAAAAGTTTTATTTGATGCCTACAAATATTTCACGTTTCATTTAGATAGATGCTAAAAATTGTGCTAATTTGGACTTTACCACCACAGGGATTTTAAATACCGTTCATGATTTTCTTACATCCTTATTTTTTAAACTAAAATTATTTTCCAAACTGTTTAGATATTTTCTTTACATTTTAGTTGTTTCATAACTTGTTAATTTAGGTACTTACCTATAAGAATATGTACGCTATGTTTATAAAAGAAATTCAAAAAATCTGTTTTTTCAGATTTATTAACGGACGAAAGCATGTTTTCAGGATCAAGTAATATCCTTAACACCCCCATAAGTTGTACTGCACCACCTAGTTCTGGATCTGAATCACATATCATCTGCTCTATGATAACATTCAGTAGAATTTGGTCCTAAAAATTAAGATTGGAAATTTTTATAAATGTAAAATAAAACTACTGTAAGGTTAGATTGTTTTAATTTACCTCATCTGTGTTGTTAGCTTGTTGTAATGTATGTTCTCTCACAACGGAAGGTGAATATTCGACGATGTAGGTGAGAATATCTACGGAAGCAGTCTTAGTCTTTTGATCTTCAGCTGCAAGTGTAATTTCTAAAGCCTGCAAAATGCCTAAATTTGTCAACGTTTTATAAAACGTTTCTTTAGCTTGTGGTTGTAAATTTTGAGAGTAGTTACAAAACTCTTTCAAAAACAAAACTAAGTCCCTACGCTTGACATCAGAGGTATTAACACTGCTTAACATAGAAAAAAGTTCTGTTAAAAACTTTTCATCTTCTTGCACCAAAGACACAATTTCCACTTTGTTAAAAAATATAAAACTGCTTAAAGTCGAGAGCATATTGTCCTCAAAAACGGATGGTGTAGGTAAAACTACATCTTGGATGTACTGGACACGAAACGTTTGGTGAATTTTTGAAAGAAGTTCAGTATTTTTAATAGGTATTGCCTCCTTAAATTTGGCATGTTGCTTTAAATATTCGCGATGCCTCTTTGGAGATGGTGATGATGGATCATACTCTAAGCAGCCTACTACGTCGAAGATAGTATCGTCTGCAAACATAACCTCAAAGAGTGCATTCTTGTTTAATAAAAAAATATTTTTGAATATGTCATATAAGTGGTGTAAGCCTTCAGTGTTTTCTAGGTCTTCACACATATGGAACAAATTAAGCAGTTTACGAATGTAATTTTCACTTTCAATGGCCACTGCTAGTTTTTCCTTTCTCATTGGCGAACTTAAACAGTTACTAAACAGTTCACTTATATCCTCTAGTCTACTTAATTCACAGCTCGGTAGTTCGATTGGTGGAGCCGAATCTGACATATCATCGAATCGTTCATCTTCGGACTCTTCAACAATATCTTGGGTGATTTCAACCGAGGGATCTTTTCCTTGTACTTGACAAATTTTTTCCCAAATTTCATCGCAACCTGCTTTCTCTTGAAAACTAAGAGCTAAATCAAAGTTATCCCCTTCGGACCATACAATTAAAGTATCTTGTTGTTTTTGGTAGGCAGTGTCAGGTTGTATTTTCGATTCCAGCAGTAAAGAACCGTCACTTTCAGCTCGCACTAGTAAGGAAATACCCTTGAGACGGTCTACGTATGTGGATGATACATGACCGGTGCCTCTATCGTCCCACTGTCGGTCTGCATTTAAAGCATATAGTTTAACCCTTCGTCTTGTATCCGTCATGATGCACTTATATTTCAACACTTCTTAGACCTAAATATGAGGAGATTTCTTTCCCGCATTCCGTCTTCAAATACCAATCTGCAAGATAAAAAATGGTGAACTAAATTTTGAGAATTAACCATAAGTTTCACAAATTGGTGAATATAAACATAATCACAACACGTGATTATGGAACTGAAAGCATGCTGAAGTGCAATAAATTTAAATAATCTGTGTACAAACCTGCTTATTATAGTTTGGTTAATTAATTACTAGCGATCACAACCTTTGTAAGGAAATTTTAGCTAATTTACTACAACGCGAACGTAAAGTACTCTTGCACAATTAATACGCGAAAATACATTAACTACATTATCACATAATATTCTAAATTTGAAACTTTGATATTATGTACATATTAAGATAATATTCGCTATTTGCTTTAATCAAAACTAATGTATTGACGCGCTCTAGCAAATGGACAACACATCGCCATCTTGAATCTACAACAACGCTCAAAAGGGGTCCACAAGGGCAAAAGCAAGGACAACGCGCATGCGGCGCCAAATTTAAAAAAAGTGAAGAAATAATTATTTCCATATTATTTCAGACATTTTCCCTGTTTCTTTATTTTTCTTCTTATTATTAAATAACGTGTTTAAAATAGTTTAATGATCTAATATTTACAGTTCAAAACAAAGGGTTATTGTAATATTTTTTCGTTCTATTCTCTCTTAGGTACGCTTAGGTGCAGGAGCAGCCCCAGTTGCAGTCTACCCCTGGAAGAAGCTGTATTTTTTATATTTAAGTCATGAATTAAAGCTATTTCTGTTCCTCCGGTTGTCAATTTATTATTTTGTTGTTATATCTGTCAAAACATGGCCAGCTTCATTTTCCTAACCCTTACGAAAGTTAGGGGATGAAGCTATGAAGCTGGCCATGGTCAAAGCAGTTCGTAACGTCCTAGGTCCTAGGGCGTTATAGGATTGAGATCAGCGCTTTCGCTTTGTATGTAAATTACCCTATTAGTCTAGGACATGTGCAAAATTTTCCAAGGCAGGCCCTGCCCTTCCCCTGACTACAATCCTACAGTAGGTACTTTCGATTTCAGTACTTATACATCTGTAATCTCCTAAATTTGTCAAAATATAGTAGATAGCATAACGAGCGGTATCCGCCCTAGGGCGTTACGAACTAGTACTTACTATAATATACCTACCTCGTTTGACAAATATAAACAACAAATAACTGAGAAGTGAAAAATAAAATAAATAAAACAGACATTTATTTTACTTTAGATAAAGAATAATAATAAATATAAAAACAGGATAGTATAAAATGATATTCTAAAAACTGTAACTGAACTCATTTTTATGTTTACACTTTCCGGTAGCTTTGACCATGTTCCCAAATTTGTGTTACACACATAATTATTTTGACATATTCCTAACTGACCTTTGAATAAACAAAAACTTCCCTTAATAAAAGTTCGAAATACCACCGTAACACATTTGCTCCCCATGCAGTATTCTTCATAGTTCCCAGATTTTGTATTATTCAGGAATTCTTTAGTTCTGATAGAAGACTGTTTTAATTTATCAACATTGATTTCACTTTCAGTTACAAAATTATGTGTAAGA
This sequence comes from Hemicrepidius hirtus, assembly GCA_963082805.1. Classification (NCBI taxonomy): domain Eukaryota; kingdom Metazoa; phylum Arthropoda; class Insecta; order Coleoptera; family Elateridae; genus Hemicrepidius; species Hemicrepidius hirtus. Next base: position 36,232,642 of record OY720160.1, on the reverse strand, counting down.
ACTTTAGAAGGTAAACATTTTCCATGTGGTCCAACACAACATGTACCACATTTTTGTTGAATTTTATTAGAAACATTGCACTTGCATTCTTTCATTCCTATTCTGGTACATTCAGTGCTATGGCATTCATCTTCAATACAACTTCCATCAATACCACAAGAGCAAGTTACATTTGATTTTCTACAAGGGCATTTTCTACTAAAATTTTCACAATTCTGAAATATTTTTTAATGTTTTTTTTTCAAAATATTATAAGATTTTTTTTAAATATTTTCTTACCAAACCTAAGTGTGCAATGTTACGATACTGACAATTAGATGTACAACATAGCCCTTGTGATGGATGACAATCAAACCCGGCATCTTTATTGGTTGTACATTGGGGGCCTTTTGTATTTCTTGCAATGCAGCATAAATCTTTTTGTATGCAAGTAAAAGACAATCCGCAGTCGCAGTCTTCATCTCCTTCGACCAAACCTAGAAGATGGAAGAATAGTTCCATCACCCGATGTTTTGATATTTTAAAATTATTACAAGAGTTTAGTTTTTTCAAACGATTCTTACCATTACCACAGAACGGATCAGTACTAACTTCTAAACAACTGCCTTTAAATTTTACAACCCTATCAATTTGTTTTTTACTGCAACTTGAAAACAAGAAATTATGTCCATAGGTATTATTAAAAGTGTGTGGAGCCATTAAGTAACCCATACATGTGTCTGCCTTATCATGATCGCTACCAAAACTATGGCCCAATTCATGGACTAAACTTAAATCTGAAGTTATTTGTGGGACACTTTCCTCATGTTCAAGGCGATACGTAATAGCCAAATTATTGTAACTTCCTTCCCCTTCTTTACGACTTGGTCGTTCACATATTCCACCAGTGCTATTAATGGGTACTGCGTAAACAAAATCTTCTGTTACCCCAGTATAACTTAATCCTAATACTCTGTTCATAAATGGTTGTGCAGTAAAGGCTACTCCTAGACAGACTTCTCCCAATAGTTCGTATTGTGATAAGAAATATAAGTAAAGTTTGCCATCGATGGGATGTTTTGTGTATCGGGGTAGTTTATTCATTCCAGTGTCTTCGGATTCAAGTACCATGACATATTTTGTGACAAAACCGATATTGTCTGGATTACCATCATTGTCGAAATCGGTTATACGAAAGAGAGCATTAGCTAAATCAAGGGAATGTAAAACTGTCCTGATTGCTGACTTAATATTATTTTTACTAATAATTTGTAGGAAGGAGTTGTCTATGATGACCATCAAGGAACATATACGCCTGTAAAGGAATACTTAAACATAAGATTTATTAAATGGTAGGAGTTTCCTCACTTTTACCCAGTTATGGTTTTAATTTTGGCACTCCGTTTTTTTCTAAAGTCAAAAGCCTTCGTTTTTGAACTTTTACGGTTAATAAATGGTAAACTTGTATTTTGTAAGGGAACTTCATATATTATAGCATTTTCTGTTATTTTCCTTGACATGAGCGATGGAAACTTTTCTAAAGGATCAATATAAAAGATTTTCGAATCTATTTCCATTTTACCGTAAAGATTATTGTCGTTAATATATCCACTAAAAGCACTTGTATATGGTTTATTAACAATGTACCCCTTTACGAATTTAATTTCGAACTGATTGATTTTGTAAGACTTTGTAGTATTTTTGTTACAAACAATAAATTTGGTATTTTGATTAACAAGTCCATTATCTGAAATATTGTATCCTATAATACACATTTTGTAATAGTTATTAGAAAATTTTAAGTTAATACATTCGTCGAAATTTGTATCACGTTTATTTATCCTTGGATTTTTTTTGGAAAATTTTGAAACACGTGTCGAAACTAAATAATAGTTTTTAAAAGGAAATGTTTTTGATTTATGATAGGGATCGGTAAAGTACGCTAATATACTAAAAAAATTAAGGCCGAAAACGTAAACGAACAGATTCATTTTTGGACTTTTCAAAATGACATTTAAAATTTAAAAACTCCCGCTAAGTTTGTAGAAACCTGTTTTATCGACTATTTTGGTACACATTTAAAAAAGACAACATAACCTTATTAATCTATTATCAAAAACATGATTTTACTTATTTTATAAGTATCTGCGGGGCAATATGTGATCTTTATAATTATAGGTAGGAGTAAATGAAGTCTAAAACATGCCCTCTAAAGAAAAATGTGTTTATTGGAATCAGACTGAAAATTTAAATGGTGTACCCGTAGTGCTTACCATTAAAAAATACAATGAAAGAACTACTGAAATTAATATTAATTACGCTCTACAAAATAAATTATATAGGAAAAGTATATTATTAGTTTCGATAATTATAGTAAATCTAATTTCGTTGGTATATAACATCGTAAATCCAAACTACAGCGCTGCAATTTTACTTATTGCACTATTTATTACATACAATACAGTCTTTACCGTAAAACAAGGTATGTACTATCTTATAGGTATGTCACGAATTATATTTCTTATTTTTCAGAAAAGGTTTTAGTTGTGGAGTCACTCGGTTACCAAATAGAAGTACGTTATGCTTTAGGTCGAATTACCAGATATATAGCATGGGAACATGTTAAATCAATTTTTATAAATGAAGTCGTTTCAAAAGTAAGTAGATTAATATTAAAATTGTTTTGTGTTACAGTATAATAATTGTTTTAGCAACGGGTAATTTTTATACTTGCCATGTTGACCAAAGATACTGCCAAAGAAGAAAGTGCAATTATTCCATTATTTACTGTAAGTAATACTTTGATTTGTTTAGTTAGAATATTAATATTAAACGTAGAAATTAACCACTGCACCAAGGGTAAAACGGTTTGTACATTAAACTACCCAATGTGAAAGATTGCGCAGATTTCCCAGAAACTTCCTAAAACTTTCCAGGGAGTACCCAGGCTATGTACATCAAGCTTCCCATGTAGTTTACCCCTACAGACTTTCGTATATAAAGCTTTCAAATTGACATTATATTTTATTACAGGAAACAATGCCAAGACTTTCAAGTTTAGAAACGATTTATCAACACCTAGAACATTGCCATTAGTGGGAGGAAGAATTAAGTTGTTTTCTTTTTCTATAAGATATAGTTACAATTTTTTTTATTGTGATAGAATGTGTTCTTTATACTTAATTACTTAGTACAATAAACAAACTGAAATAGATAAATAATTATATATTTTAGAAGAACACAATGGATTTCAGCTTTAATAGTACAACTTTTACTCTAAATATGTTGGTGTAGTATTATACAATTTTTTCCATGTATTAAGGAATAATCCGTTTTGTAATTGTAACCAGAGCATATCCTAAGTATTAAAAAATGTCCATTACGATTATGCAGTGTCTTTAATTTGCAATTTTCTCAGTGTTTAATTTGAAATTGGTTTTTCTTGTAATTAATTTTTTAGTATTATGAAAAATTACATTTTTAGTTTTATAACTACCTAATGTGCAAATTTTGTAAGAGTAAGAAAATAAAAAATTGTGAGAAAATGTTTCTATTTTGTTAGTTACAACTTTAACAAAAAGCAGACATATTATATCAAAAATTTGCAGTTTTATATGTAACATAGAAATGCTGTTTTAAGTATAAAAGTAAAATAAAGTATCCCTGAAAATTTTAAACATAAATTGGTCTGTGTATTTTTTTGTAGGTAGTATATTTTTCTTTGTATTAGCCACTTGCTAAATAAATAACGTATCATTATTAATATGAAATGATTTTATTCATATCACGTACAGTGTGTAAAGTAATTTTAAAATTATATATTCTCTAACATTATATGCATTGTACCTTATAGTTTATCCATCTCTTTTGAAATGGGGCAATTCTTTTTCCTATTTAAAATCTTCATTATTTGAATCTGTTTGTTTAAAGTATTTTTCACATCCGTTGCCTGCAATATAAAAAACATGTTTATTCATATTACTATGTTATCATTCACTTTACCTACTAATTTAGTGTTTAAAATGTCCAACTCGATGTTGTTTAACTTCGGGACTATGGCATCCTCACATTCGACTGGGACTGTATTTTGGTTTTCCTATTAATGAAATATATGAAGAACAGATTTTGAGACTATTTTATTATTATTACCAATGTCTTTATTCTACGTTTTCTGCAACCACTAAGAAGTTTTTGAATAGCCATTGTATATTTCCCCCTGTTCATAGCTGTGTAGTATTGTATATGTTCTGTATCTAGTTCTGGTTCCCCATCATTTGAGTCTAAAAATTATATTAATAGGGTATAGATTATTACATTACATTATACCTTATTATTATAAATGATTATTTCTTACCCATTTCGTATTGTTTGAGGTTATAAATTCAAATGGCTGTTATTCATTTTAAAAACATGGAACCGTGAGGTGCTGCCACCATTGACCATTAGAATAAGTATAATATAATGCACAATTGATATACAGGGAAATTCAAAAGTGATATTAGAGAGTTTTTGAGCACCGTACGCTAAGAGTACGGTAACGCTAACACTAACGTCTTTGCTAAGCAAAACAATAAGTTGCTTAGCAAAGGAGTATGTTGCCTACAGGCCCGAGCCAAGGGTATCTGCCGCCCGGGTGCAAGATATAATTTGCCGCCCCTACCTAGCTCCTAAGACATAAATAGTGTTGATTCTAAAATTTTGCATTTCCTTGATAACTGCTAACTTCTTTAAAAAATAAAAAAATCATTAAGGTTGTTACTAGGTATAAACTTTATTCTTTGTAATACCTATAGTAAACTTAAAACAAAATTAATACAAACTCAATGCTTCAACAGCTGATATATTGGCACCGTTGTCCTTGCCCTCGCATATCCTTAATATCAATATTTAATTATTTTAAATAATTCAATAAAAAGACTGTTAATCCTTCACCAGTTGTATCTATACCTGGACAGAACCCTAAAAAATCCTCTCTAATTTTTATATTTTTTGAAATATCATTAATGAAAACAAATCTGACAACTACAGTTATCAGGAGTGGCTCAGTAACTTTTTCACCCGAGCGGGTTAACTTTTGGCGCCCCCTTTAGGGGTGTAGTCAAGAATTAGTGTCGAAAGGGGTTGGTATATTGATATATGGAAATGCGAGCGTATCGAGCAAAAAAATTTTTTTTTCAAAAGTGGGCGTGGCTAATTTTTAACGCGTTGTACGAGCATCTGAGAATTTGAATGACAAATATTCCACCCCAGCATCCTCAGCAGCAACTTCGGTTGCTGTTGGTGGAAGTATTAAGTTTCATTTTTTTTAATGTCGTAAGCATAATATATCTAAATTTTTGATTTTGCCGCCCCTAGTAAGTTGCCGCCCGGGTGCCGTGCACCCCTTGCACCCCCGGCACGGCTCGGCCCTGGTTGCCTAGCAAAGACGTTACCGTTAGCGTTAACGTACTCGAGCGTATAGTGCTCTAAAACTCTCTAATGAATTAAAAGGCGCTTAATGGTATATTAAGTATTAAGAACGGTAAGGACATTTTACCGATCGAAGACAATTGTTTGGGGAGGATCGATAGCGACGACCGCAAATATTGTCTGAGCCTGAAAGGTGTACATAGGGATTTAACATTGTATTGTATTGAACGTTTCTGTTGATTCCTGCTTGCCAATTCAACTTACAGGAATGGTAATGGTGGTAAAATGATTGCGCTTTAAATGACGCTAATAATAAAATTAAATGTGCTATATTTATTTTAAAATAACGATTTAAAATTTTGTGATTATTAAATATGACGTGCCATGATTTTCAAATTTGACACCATTTGTCAAAAATTTGTTAAATTAGTTGTCATTTACAGAAATCCACTAAACTTTTTTGACAAATGCTGTAAAATTTGAAAATCAAGGCACACCATATTTAAAAATCGTAACATTTTAAGTCGTTATTTTAATAGGGGGCCCAAAACACGTATTTCCGCGAAAATCTCGATTTCGAAAATTTTCATGATATCAATACTTCCCCTATTAATATTAATACCAGTGGTGGTATGGGAAAGTAAAAAACACAAGTTCATGTTCATATCTCGAAAAGTAGGAGGGTCAGGAAATTTTCTTTGATTTCAAAGTACACCACGAAAATGAAATCGCTGTAAACACCAAAAAGCAGAAGCACCAAATTAAACGAAATTCTGTAAATTTTTATTGCATGTCATTTCTGGAAAAACTGAAAATTGAAACTCAATAGCTGCATATAAAAAGTTGTAGTTTATCATGTGCTTCTTTATTGCGCTGGTATCTCGTTAAAAGTTTCGCCATAAACGTAAATTAGAAGCATAATATCCCTTGTTATTGTTTAACTTTGTCATTTTGCAGGTTTAATTAGATTTTTGGTATTTGGTAAATTTCAATTTAATTTCCAAATGGGTATTTGACAAATAAAATTTTTTCATCCTTTACATTTCTACTTTGTAGCTTATTTTGCTCATTTTTGAAGTTAAATAAATTCATGTTAAAGTATTTATTGCAACTGAAATGGAATTTCGGCTGTCGAAATATATATAAGAAGCGACAAGCAATACTAAAGTATCCCAATAAATCTACAGACTGTGGAATCTGTAATAACCCATAAAATACCCGGAAAGGGTTAGAATTTAATATTATTGTCGTTCATTATTGGGAACTGTAAAAATCGGAGGGTCAGGCGTATGTGGTCAGCGAACTTATTCAACAATTGTGCAGCAATTTCTTTGCGATGTTATTTGTTATTGAAAATTCAACAATTTCGGAAAAAATTTGGCTGCGACGCCGGTCAATTTTTGTGTAAGTTTCATCGTATTCACGATCATTCTCGAAATGTTTGTAGACATTTTCTTTTCTCGTAGCAAACTTAACAAAAGCCTTCTTCAACATTTCCATCACGCGAATTTGTGTCATCTTTTTCAAAATTGAAAAATCGACCAGTAGCTACACCAGAGAGTAGAGACGTATCTTATTTATTTCCCCCCCCAAAAACAAATCCATATATGACTGAATTATAGTTGGGTTCACTTGACTCAGCTACTAAGCACAAACGCCCAGCGTGTTTTAGTGCCAACATTAGAAAGCGACGTTTTCAAAAATCGAGCCATTCTATTTGACACACATATCATCAACATGGTATACTAACATTAGAGAAAGGCAGGGTTCTATAGTGAAATTCAAAAATTCTAGGAACTTTTCGATGACACCTCGTACATTGATTGAAAACCGATATAATAGTTATTTATGTACCTAGGCCTTAGGGTATTATGAAGATGTTTATGCCTACCGAGGGCGATAAGCTAGCAAGCCCGAGCGAGGGTTAGTATGTCACCCGAGGGCATAAACATCAAGTAATGCCCGTTGTGCATACAACGTTTTTTTTGTATTGGAAAAAACTTAAAGGTGGATTTATAAAATAGACAAGGCCATGACAATTGACATGGCTTTGGGGGTGATGTTTGTTTATATATCTATGAGAGGGCATAATGAAGATATATTCATAACGCCCTAGGGAGAACAATCTTAAGAAATAAAACTCAACAAATTAAATCATCGTTTACGTCCTCTATAGAAATTCCCATAATACGGTTTCCACAATTTTTTCTTCAACTTTAAAAACCATCAATAAATCCTGAAATTCCCTGTACGCCCATAAAAGGAAATTATACAGCATCGTCTAGATAAGAGGCAGCCATAGAACTTGAAATACTTTGCAACAGAAACGTAATGTAAATAAATCTAGCAAGGATATTGGCGCATCCTATATCGGAATTTCTTTTAAACTGTACTAGCTGTTATACTTCTGAAAAGAATCGTTTTTCTTCATTTGCTGTTGCACTAGAGGGTATACATATAGGTGTAATAATGTAGACAGCATAGAGGAACTTCATACTTCAGGAACTGTTGAAAACGAACTCCATTAGCTTGTAAACATAAATTTATGCGCCTTTTCATTTTATTAAAAGCATTCTGTACTTAGTAGTAGTAAGTGAACGGTAAGATTTAGTACAAGTAAACATTGTCTCAATAAAAGAAATATAGTGAGTGCAAGTACGATTATGTAGTACCTACATTCAATGCACTGAATGTTCATTTGTTTAAAGGAAAGATATTTTATTTTTGATTAAATTTTTTTATTAAATTATAGATAGGTATTAAAGAACGTGGCGTAATTCAAGGATCAAAGAAAGCTTTAGCGTACAGGAAAAGAGTAATGAAATCACAATTGCACTAAAAGCTGGTTTAAAGCGAACACTAAAAGTACTTTACAAAAAGAGTCCGAAGAAAAGGAGCTGACAAAGGAATTTTTTGTTTTATGGAGACCGTAGTCCTTTGTTGGTAAATACCTTTCAGGAAGTTGTAGGTTGCTGCTTTGTACCTTTCTTTACCGAGCAGAATGTGCCAAATAATTAATTCTTAACCACATAATAGTAAGAAGCAAAAAAACTAATAATTGAGCGTTTAAAAAGGGCATTTTCGCAAATTTATTGTATTATTGTGAAAAGTACAAGCTCATTACATGATTTACAAAGTACCTAGTAAACTTTTAAGATTGCCGAAAAAGGAACTGAAATCAGACACGGGTTATGCGAGTTCTTAAGGATATCATAAGAGAAACTCGTAAATTTTATATCTGCCCCAAGCAAAAGTTCCTTCTATAAGGAATGCGGGTTATTGGCGAGCAAATAAATTCGATAATAAGATTCCTTGCGTTTATGCTACGGCACTGATGGAAATTCAAATCCGTCAGTCAGACATCGAACTTTATGCGCCATAATTTTCCTACTGCTTTCGTTACTCGGAATTATCATTTTAATTTGGTAGTGAAATAGGATATTTTTAAAACTTCTACTTGTCAATATAAGAAAGTTTTAACTAGTTCTGAAATTTAAAGAAGTAGAAATTCCTAGTTCGGCATTTTTATACTTATAGCAGAATTTAAGAATTTTACTTACCCAGTAGGTATATCTTCGTTAGGTACTTTAATTTTGTTGACTGAAATATTTATAACTATACCAAAGAAAAATGGTAGCACCCATGAACGATTAGAAGAAATGACATCAATCTACAACATACCTACTGGAGCAAAGAGACAATAAAAATGAAACAGAAAATCAGGATGGGCTGCGTTTGCAAAATAAGTAGTTACGGGATATCGACTTGCTGGAGAGGAGATAATAATATTAGTATAGAATACCCGAAAAAAAAATCACAATTCGTCATGGTATATCTACTCGGAAATCGGAATAAAGGTTTCTGGAAGCACGAGGAATATCATATGATATGAAAGAAGAAATGGATCAGCACAGATGGATAAAATCAGAACATAATATAAGGCTTGTGTTAGACCTGAAAAAATATTAAGAACAATAGGAAAACATTACAAGACAGAAGGAAAACTTGTCAACCCCAAAGGTGGGTAAGATTATTAAGAAGAATATGGCGCAGAAATTGGATGACGGTCGAATAGCAAAAATCAGCATTAACAACACACCACATGAGGCGTTTTCCCATACAGGCGTGAGTAGCTCTGAGTAGCACCAAGTAGTTCCCAAATTGCACTGGAGCGTAATGAATTGATTAATATCCATTTTTGTTAGACTGGTGTAACTGGAGCTTGTTGCACCTGATCTTATTACCTTCCCCCGTCCCCTCAAGGACCAAACTTTTTTTCAGGCAGCAGAGGTAGCTAGCACTTGACACGACAATAACGCGTAACGTTCCAATTGAATTAACACCGGAGTAGTTTAGAATAGATCACTACAAGATCAGATCAGTCCATTTATAATTGGAAAGCGCCTTTGGAAAGAGAAGTTGGATCTCCACATCTCAAGAATCAGATTGACCTGACATTACAAAGAAGAAGCAGGCAGAAGCTTGACTTTTGGGCAGAAGTAGCATACTCGATGTTACCTTAAATTGGTTCGAATTTGGGGTCGGTAGTCGGGAAACGAACAAGAAGGCGGCCTAAGATAAGATGGTTGATGATATATGAAAACTTTGCCTTTCTAGATGGACTTCTCCTGTTTGTTTGTCAGTCGCTTTGGGCCTATACAGTGAAGTCCATTTATTATGCAATATAGGCATGTTGCAAGTTAATTGGTGTACCCACTTTAGCATTGGAATATAGGCAACCCATTATACACTGCTAAGCACTCTTGCCCCTGCCTACTGATGAATTTAAATTTTCAATTGTCAGGAATGTTTTATTTTGAGGTTAAACTCAGTTAAACTTTCATGTGTTGCTGATTTCGGTTATATCATAGATGGTTACATAAAAAAAAAACTAGCTAACTGTATAATGGGTTGCCTATATTCCCATGCTAAAGTGGGTACACCAATTAACTTGCAACATGCCTATATTGCATAATAAATGGAATTCACTGTATGTTTAAATTTTTTCCAGTAAATTTTCTAGCGAGCCGTAGAGTCTCGGGACACCCCGTAGAATATTATAATAGCAACAAACAAATAACAAATAGCTGACAAACAATGATATGTTTAAGAATATATTCAATGGTTAATAGTAGCTCACGTTTGAAGACCGTATAGGATTCCACAAACAAATCCAAATATCAAACTTTACTTGATATTTTTACCAACCACCGCTGTAGGTTACAAATTGATCTTCATCTTTTGTTTAAACGCCTTTGAGGTGCACTCACCTTGAACATGAAAGATGGTGTACGTTCTATTCTTTGAGAAGCTTCAATTCGATATAAGGTTTTTAAAATATGATTTAGAATTTTTGTCTAAGGATTATTCTAATATTGTACTACAATATTTTCCAGTACTTGGTCTGTTCGTTATTTGGTTAATACCTTATGAAGAAACATATATATTCATTAGAAGCTTGTAATAACTGATCAGAACCATTTGAAGGTGCCTTATTCGACTTCCTGTCATTCAAAAGCGTCAACAAATATCTGTAATTATTTTTGTATTCAATTTTGCCTTTATTATTTATTTTGTGTCTACTATTTTAACTTTTGGGTTTAAAATTTGGCTTTTGTTTTATGTTGGATAGTGGAATGTGGTTTAGGAACGGTTCTCATATTTTCTCATAATCTGTATAATAGTCTCTTTAAAATGTGCATATTAAGGTTTAAACACGAATGTTGGTTGCACTGTAAAGCCACCTAGAGCTTTAACATGTACATGTAATGTAATCCAAACTCCAAAGAATTAGAACTATGCACATACGGTTGCAGATGAATATTAACGTCGTAAAAGACGAAAAATATAGCTTGCATTGTACATATCGACAGTACATAAGTAAATTCACGTTGCGCTGCAAATTTAAATCTCCTCTTGACATTTCCGTTTCCTCTGTGTTATTTGAAAGGATTTGTTTCACTTATTCATAACGAAAAACATTATTCAGACTCGGCTTTTATCATTTAAATTTAAAATACATAGACGGAAACAAACTGCGTTACAAATAAAAGCTGTTCAGGATTTTGAAGTCATGAGAACGGAGCAACGCCTGAAAATTTAAACGAAGACACGCAAATAGGCGACATTTTAAGGCAAATTCGTAAAATACGTTTTTAAATTCTTCGGGTCAAAAGTGAACTTCTTGGCTTGAACAAATACAAGAATCTTTTTAGTCTAAATTACGTCTAAAGTGGCAATCTCGATCTTCATACTTCCCGTTTAATAAGTAACTTGAACTTAACACAAGAATGCACTTATTCTGCTAACTTCTTTAATTAACCCCGCTGTTGACATGTAAATGGAAATTGCAGTTTACTCCAAAATAATGGCCCGGCTTATTTCTAACTTCATTTTAAAAGCTTTCTTATAGTTTTAGAATTAATACAAAAACTTGGAAAAGTTTGTTAATTGCATCCTTTCTATCTTGTGAAGGGAATTATACGAGATATCGCAAAAGAAACGAATTTATTGTATGAGGAGGGTAGAGGTTAAGTTATCGACAAGAAATGTGTGAATAACTGGCGGTCCCTTTGTTTTACAAGTAGTTAAAATACTGTAGGGCAAAAGAGATCGTCCCGTATAGGAAAAATATTATACATTTAGGAAATTCAATGGAGCGTAGTCCCATAATTTTCCCCACCCTTACAGTTCTGATCTTGCAGCTTGAAAACTGTCGACACTTTGAAGCAAAGGGAATAAGTTTGGAGGCAATAAAATAGGTTTTCATCGCTTTAAGGCAGTGTCTATAATCCCCTCGTGTGCCGTAAAAAAGGAGACTCACACACCATTTTCCGACATTAGTCGTGTGTGATGGTGGAAAATAGCAGTTGATGGCGCCAGTTTACAAACAAGAAGAATTATTTTATAATGCTCGGTTGTTTATGTTGCTCGTAAAATATACCGAATTTAGTTTTTACATTGACTTTTTTTCTCCTTGATAATATTTTAAGACTGAAAGTTAGAAGATCATACTAGTTTCAAATAGTGGAAAGTGTATAATTAAATCTTTCAAAAAATTATATAACTGCATTAGTTACTACTTTTTATGTCAAATTCCTTCCTAAAATTTTCGTATAATATTACCCAGTCGTGTATTAAGGTAAAATGAGTACACAAGCAAAACACCCCACACGAATCTAATCCATGTCGGTGTCAGCTCTTTAAAATAATGCTCCACAGCATTTCAGAATAAAATTCTATTTTAAGCACATTTTTTGATTCATATTTAACTGTTTCTTTTTTGGTATTTTTTAATTTAAGGCAGTTGAGTATATCAAGCAAATTTTGATTGTAAAATTCAGGAGGTACTCGGTCTACTACACAGGCCGTACAGCGGCCGACTAGTACTTCAGCCGTCGTTTCAGTCAGCTAAAAACACTTTTCCTGACGTGCATCATTAAATTTAAAATAGATGACTTTTGTAATAAATAATTTCTCATGGACAACAAACACATAATAAAAATAAATTGGCCCCGCTTTCAGTCAATAAAAGTATAATTGTTTTAAAGTAGTACCTATATTGTTATAGTAGTCTGGCTTGAACTTAAATTGAACCAGGGAAAGTTTACTTTCCTGATCCAAAAAGTTTCAATAATGGACGAAATACGGACGATTTCAGAAAAAGTAATTAAACTGTAGTGCATAAAGTCAGCTCTTCTATTAAAATTAAAATAACTTTTAAGTAGTTAGCGTGGGATGTTGTAAGTTATATAAAGGTTAATATAAGAGAGAAAGTAAATTATATGTTAATTATTTCTTAATTTATATTAAACTGTTCTGCTCATAGATTTTTCAAACAAAATGTAGATTTTGGGAAAATATATTTAAGTGGGAAAACTTGATATTATGTTAAATTTTGCTGCCCCTACGAAGTGTATCATTGTATTTGTATTTATTGTATTTGTATTTATTATAGGTTTCGTTTTCTTATTTATTATGTAGTTTTCTTGTGGATGCAACTTGTAATCAATCAAATAGGTTTAGAGGAAGGATAACTCGTACAGTGATTGGTCAACCCTGTAAAAGTATTCAATTTCGTTATCAAAAACAACAGTAGGCAGTAGGCAGTGTTTCAAGGAATGACATTTAATATTCATTTCTGTTATACAGATTTATGATGTTTTTTTTACATATGATAATTATTTTGATTGGAAAAGGTTTCTTATACTTTAGCTATTATTTTCCTTATACAGAAGTTTGAGCAATTTTCATAATGCAAATAAACCCAGTTCTAAATTTCTCTTATGGAAACGTACTACCTATAAATTCAGTTTCTCCGTTACGAAATATTATTTATGTTATTGAGGTAAAGCGAATAAATTCATCCCTAATCTACAAATCCGATGATCTCATTTGCAACTGAAGTGGCTATTTTAGTTGGACAGCTAGTGGAACGTCTGTCCAGCGGATTTTGCGGGTTTATTTAAATAAGGGATCGTCTCTGTTCGCTTTATATCATGGGATAATAGTAGCCCTGCAGAATTTACCAGAATTTAAGAAAAGTATGTCGAAAACGATGCGATTTATATTTTGCAAGATCAACAAAGTTTTAAAACCGTTAGGGATATCAAAAAAGTTCATAAAATTTTATAGATTATTTTAAAATGCCATTAAGCTTTAGACATGACTAAATAAATAGAGAAATGTAAACAAAGCCGGCGTCAACCCCAGTTAAACGGATTTTGCTCCAGCCTTGGCCCCGGCTACTTTTGTTCTTCGGGCTTTACAACGTAAATTCACACCCTACTATTGTTTGCAAGATTTATAATATGTGCTTAGTTTTACTTCCAATTGTCCGGATATACAAATTTGACACCAAATATTATTTTGTTAGCTGTAAAAACTAAAACACCAGGAACTGTAGTTTAAATAGTCAACCTATCAGTATTAAAATTTTATCTAGTTATCTAGTTATGACAGTATGACTGTAAAAGTTCTTTTTTCCAGGAAGGTGATAGAAACATTAGTGCCATATTTGGAGTCTGGTGATACCCACGCGATGTAGTCGTCTAATTTTCAATTTCCTTCTTTGTGACCTTTTCTCTAATGGGAGACTATGTATAATGAGATTGTCTTGGTCAGTCCTGGTATCCTTCTACTGATCTTTAAGGTTTGAGTGTACTAACTTGAACTACCTATGCTTTAGTACCAAAACCTTATCTCATTACCATACATACGTATAATAAGATATAACCACAGTACCGTGGATATAATATTACCGCAACTGCCACCAATTTGTAAAATTTTATTTTTCCTTTTTCCCCAGATTTATTGTGTAGGCAACTACTACACATAGTAGAACTATTGTAAAGCTTTTATTAGAACATATTTTTAAAGATATTCGAATCGCTATTTGGATATTATAATCCCCGTGCGCTTATATTAAAAGAATAAAACAGTCTTTCCCTGAGTAGAGAGTCAGCAAGAATAAAATCTTACTCGCCCTTAGGGGCTATTTTTTAGACATGATAAAACAAGAATCGATAGGGAAGCCGGTGTGCAAAACCACATTCAACTTATATATTATAAGATAATATTTTTTTAATCTTCTTCCCCGTGATCTCAAAAGCTTGTTAATTTATTTTGAGGTTTAATTTCTACTTCGTTATATCTGTCGTATTAAAAATTTGGTGACCTTTAAGGAGTTGGATTTATCACATAATGTGGTGGGGGAATTTTCAAAACAACAGAAGTAGGTAAGAATGTTGGGAGTAGGTTAAAGTGCGTGCTGTGCAAGTCCCACTATTTTTTTAGTTTAACTTGAAACTGATGTTGCCTATAATATTTATTTCTGCGTTGTCCGCAATAAAAATAGAAAACATATAACATTATTATGAAAGACGACGTAAAGGGTTAAATTTTGAATGAGTGTTCATATTTTTGTTTTTAAAGGTTCTGCTTTTCCTATAACGCGGATAAAATTGGAGATTTAGATAAAAGTAAAAAATTGGGCATTTCTTTTGTGTGTTCGTGACTTCTCAGTGTTAACCAACAAAGCACATTTTATGAAGATATTTTAGAATATAAGAATTTCGTCATATTGTTATCTTGATTTCTGAGCTTCTATTCCAAATGCGCTCCAGGCACGGTTGCAGGTAATTCAGTTTCGTTATAAAACCTTTCCATATATATCATCTGCGTATCCGACTTCTTTGTCGCTACCTCAATTCGCCTTCAATCTACATTTTCGCACAATTTGTCACAGTTTCCTGCAGCATTCTACCGCATTACAAATATAGTCCTTGAAGTTTCCTGACATTCCGGCATATGTTTTTTAAAATTACTGTTGAAATGAGGTTTTACTTTATACACGCCTGACAAAAGTTTTTGAGTGCAGAAACAATTAAACTGATTATTTATCTATTTGTGGTACAAATTGTACAGTTACCTCCATAATTAATTAAAACGTACTCTGATGAGTATTATAATGATGCGTATATTCCCTATACAGTCTCTGTTAAAGGTAAAGGTACAGTAAATAAACCTTGCCATCCATTATTACCTAACTTTGTAATAGCTTTTGTATTCTGCGCTTAGATTATCTTTCAATTTATTTATCATTATCCCCTGTCTTCCCGCTGTGAAATCATTAAAGATTTGCAGGATGTTCTGGAAAACGCCTAAGTTTTAGGTCGTTTTCCAAGTTTGCTTTCCCTTAATTGCAATAATTTAGAGTCACGAATGTTTGACTGCAAAGAATCCTAAACTTTATTATTGATCTTTCGGACTTTTGAAGTTCCCTTTAAAAGTTTTAATTTTTTCGTTTGTCAGAATCCTTAAAAGGCTTTTAGAAGAGTGGTATGTGTAATAAATTATCATCTTCTCACCAAAACATGGCTAAGTGCAACGTTGTGGTCACTGTTCGATATGAAGTCTTTCCGGACTTATTCCGCAGTTTGGGTCGACGATCTGGCGCCTTCCCCGGATTCTCGATCTGCTCTATTCTACACTTCTGACTATAGATTCAATTTGCTTATTGAGCGGTTTTTACTCTGACACGAATTTAATTATCCGGCTAGGGTTACGCTTAGGAACATTCGAGTTTCTTAATTGTAATCTACTACAGGTGGTTGCAGCTTCTTAAATCCTCCCTCAAGAGTGCTCACATACCAGTACCTTAATTTCATTTTAATTTAAAGAATATATTCGAATGAACAAAATAAAGTTCAAACAAATATAGAATAACGGCTGTTGTTATATTTAACTTGGAAAATTATATGGAGATTGGCAGCCAATAAAGCACAAATTAAGAAGAAACAAATTTGTTTCAAAAGAACATAGAAAAATTAAATGTATTTAACGTTTCGCTTATGTATAAGCTTCATCAGAAATAATGAAATAAATGAATAAAAAAAAAAATGCAAATACAGTATAGCATAAAATTAAAATATTATTTTAAGACCTGCAAGAAACAAAAATGAAACGATATAGAATAATGAAGCGAATACTTGTTTTAATGTTATTTAAAAAATTTGAAAAACTTACCATAGTAGTTGGTCAAGAAAAACAACCGAATAATGATTAATACAATTAAATTAATAAATATAGTGAAAAATAAAAATTAGAATCTCCAAAAGGAGAGATAATTAACGAACTACATATTAAATGTAAATGACCAACTACTATGGTAAGTTTTTCAAATTTTTTAAATAACATTAAAACAAGTATTCGCTTCATTATTCTATATCGTTTCATTTTTGTTTCTTGCAGGTCTTAAAATAATATTTTAATTTTATGCTATACTGTATTTGCATTTTTTTTTATTCATTTATTTCATTATTTCTGATGAAGCTTATACATAAGCGAAACGTTAAATACATTTAATTTTTCTATGTTCTTTTGAAACAAATTTGTTTCTTCTTAATTTGTGCTTTATTGGCTGCCAATCTCCATATAATTTTCCAAGTTTCATTTTAATATTTCAGTTTAAATGTTGCTCATTGGAAGGAAATGTTTCATTAAGTTCTGTGCGTTTCTGGTATATCTAAAGTAGCTATCATTCTAAGAAACTCCTTGGTTAAATATGATTTCTACAACTAATATTAAGCGTCGACATATAACTGACTGCATGTTATAGTGAGAGAATACGTACCTACTTACTAAAGAGTAAGTGAAATAAACGAATCTAATCTGTCGATTTAATAAATACAAAGTTTTCTTCGCAGTCCTCGAATGAATTTTTGTAATAAAATGTAGGTACATGCTATTTCTGACGGATTATTTAATTTTGTTAGAGATTTTACGCAATAGAAGCAATATTCGGAAAGGATCTGTGTAAGTGTCTAAAGTATATGTAGTTAATTAAAAAAAAACAGTTACATGCGAGGAGCGTTAAAGAGCGTCGGAGCGGCCAATCCTGAATTGCAGTAAATAATTACCGGAAAGCTGACGTACCCTATGCAGATTCATCCGTTTCCTACATTTTTAAAGAGGCCCGAATGAAAGGCGGCACTCTCCCTAAACGCGAATATAAAATTGTAAGACTCAATCTGAGAGCGGGAATAAATCTGAAAAGTCTATTTTCAGTCTGCATTACCGAGCATTAATAATTCCGACAAGCAATAACCCTAAAACATGCATTTCAGCATATTCCGTTCAGCGTTCAGTGCCCTATTTTGCAGATTTGCTCCATTTGTTTCTCACAAAAGCAATCTTGAAGAGTGGGTGTTATATCCATGGATCAAAGCAGGCGACGACAGACGCTTACCAAATGCGAGTTGTCGATTGAAATTTGTTGGGTAATGTTATCGTCGCTTTATGTTCTTCATTAACAATTTATATCAGTTACAATTTTATATTTTGTGCATATTTATTTTTTTTTATTTTCAAAATAAAAGTTGTGTAATTGGCGCCAATTTAATCATGTAGGTATTCAATTTATTAAAAATACAGTGAATATATTGCAAACGAAATTTTATTAGAGGGCTGTAATGGAAGTAACAAAAATTTCTATCCCTATCATCCAGTTTGATGATAGAAAAGGTATACAGCAGACGCAATGCGATGTCTATAGTTGTTAACATAGTTACCATGTTTGAGGAGTATACTATCGAAGAGCAGTGTGCTGTGCTACTTGGGTGGTTTTATTTCTGCAAAATATATTCACAGAATATGAATGCTTTTTTAACATCCGCCTTGCAACTCCGCCTTACAATTAGCCATTTTTACTTGTTTTGTCTCTTAAGTTAGTATCAAAAGCTTCGAAGATAAAACGTTTCGATTAACTATTTAATGGCACTTGTTTAACTATATCTACAGCTACTGGTGTAGTATTCGCTTGCTGTGCCAAAGTCTATATTTAATGTTTAATCGTGTTGTAAAACAAATATAAAAAAGTAGGTACAATGTAAAGAGATTGAAAGTAACACTTAAATGTTAACAATTCAGTTAGTTTTCTTGGACAGACATCAAAGCAAATTTTGTGTCAGGTTTATTTCTATATAAAGCACGTAAATTTGCTGTCCTTTCACTCGTTCCGCGCTCATGAAAAGGCAGTTTAACTGCAGTTCGCGATGTAAACGAGTCTCAAGTTCTAGTAAAGTACACACTTTTACGGTGGCTTAAATTTGTTTGTGGGCGTTGAGCGGTTTTACTTTAAATGAAGTTTTCAGCGAAGGTTTCGGTGCAGTCTTCTTAAAACCAAATTAAATTCAGACTTCTTTTTGGATATCTTCGTGCTCCAGTAGCACAAAAAGGGAGGATTAAAGCATAATCTTGAAATTTAACACTTTCATTAAGAACAGGCAATGGCGTTACTTCTTACTGCTTCCGTAAATACTTTCTTAATATAGTTTAGTGTAGTTTAATTTGTGTTCGTTAATTAAGTTTAGATTAAGTAGTTGACACTAATTCAAATTTGAAAACTACTTTAGAAAAGTTTTTATTTAATGTCATTTACATTTTATAACTAGAATATATTATCGTGTTTTATATTTTTATTTTCTAGAACTCCCCGAGTTCGAAAATTAATTTTTATTCTCAAATTATTTTACTCAGTTAATACTCCTTATTTTTTTTAATATTCTTGTATGCTGGTTAAAAAAGTGTTATGTTGCAAATTTGTAAAATTGTAGAACTCGTGTTTAATTGTGCGATACTTCATGATTGTTATTCTCTCTGCGTGTTTGGGTTATGGGCCGTTCTGTTCTGGATAATCTTTAATTGTCCGTGTATAACGCCCGTTTCGTAATACAAATACAGTAGCGTCGAATTGGTTTTGATTTTTAAACTTGAACTCCATTATTCGTTTGGAGCTTAATTGTTTAACATTACGAAGTCTGTTACAGTAGATAATTCTGTTACGAAGTTTTATCCTCGAAGTCGCGAAAAAGTTTACATTCATCTTTCTAATGTGTTTTTTGGAATTGTTGGAGATTTATTTCGTTCTTAAACAATACTCATTATCTCATGAGCTTTGCGGAAAATTAGAGTGTAAGGTTTGGTACATCATCGGCAACCATAAGTCTGAGAATCTGGTCACCAACTTTATTTGTGCAGATAGTTTCAAGTAAATTAGAATATTACTACTAGCACATAATGTAATGATGTACTGATGATATGAAGTACCAGAATGTCTATTCTATAGGATACATAGAGATAAGGAGATACCTACTAGATTCAGGAACAAAATTCGCGCTCTATAGAATGTTAGATCATTTTTTTAAGAACCAGGAATTCCTGAAAAATCCTTGACTTTTTAGAAAGTCTACGTACTTGATGTATTTCTAAGGGATACTCTGAAACTTCCTTCCACTTTAATTTTCGTGTTACCGCTATTTCTTTGAATGCTTTATGCAAGCAATTTTTTTTCTATTTGTGGTGTCTGGTTACATGAAAAACACTGCTACACTAAATTCAAATGAACTACTAGAAATGCAGTATAAATTACGCTAATCCAAATACCTAGGAAGAAACCTTTCACAGAAGGTATAGATAAATGCATAGCTGCTCTCGAGAGGTGTGCATTTCATTTCCTATTTATACTGCACAGTTCACTGAAATATAAGAATTCGAGTTTATAATTTTAACTATCACCAAAGCAAAATAGAAACCTCTAAACATTCATGGGGTAGGAGACATTTATTAACACCTAAAAGGTAATTGGATCACCTGGGGCATCATGAATAGCTGATAAGTTGTACCTATAACTGTTACAGTAGATATTCCTGAAATATGCATATTAAAACATGAGTAAAAATGTAATGCTTGTAAAACGCTGGAACGTTCCAGGTGTGCCCGAAAATTTTAATAAAACCCTCTTTCAGAGATAATTTTAATCAACAAACAATTTGATATAATTGTTTGAAGTACCTGCCCACGTACCTACCTACGTTCAGAAGCGTTTAGTCTGGAAGTGTATAATCTCTCACCTTAGTTGCTTGTATTTACAGGACGACTTATGCTACAAAAGCAAACCAAATTAATATAATAACCTTTATATAATTGTCTCGTTGTAGAATTGTGGAATCTGCTGAATTTCAGAACTTAACCACGAGATAGATCTAGTTTCAGACAATTTCAGCGACGCTTGAGAAGTTTTATATGCAATATAGTTAGTTGACTTTCATTCTATTATACTGTAGTTCTAATTGTAGACTCGAATACACTGATCAAAATATCTGATTTGCATACATATTTTGGCAGTTTATTGTTTTGCTAATAGCGGTTAGTTAGTGTCCTTTTCTTTATTTTCTTTACCTGTTTTATACTATTTTATTATATCAGATTCATCCATGGAAAATAGTAGAATAGGCAACTCAAGTAACAAATTAAATAGTTGGATGAATCATAATTTGATTAGAGAATTAAAGATACCTGTGAATAATTTTGACACTAACCAAACGTAACATACTCTATCTCATTCCACTTTGTCTTGATGTTTTCATTTTTTTAGAGAATTGTTTGTTAAATAATCTCGATAATGTGATTATTATAATTTTTGTAGATCAGGCTTTTTTGCTTTCTTATTGCCTTTATATTAACAAAGCAGTCCAATCAGATATTTAATTATTTGATATTTGGGTTGCCTATTCTACTATTTTATGCAAATATAGGCAACCAAACATACACCATCTCATTCGTTATGTTCTAAGAGAGGGTGGGCCAGTTATGTATGATGTAGGTACCTACCCTGTATATAAACTAAATATAAGAAATAAATAACTGTAGCGATAGTTGCTGTATGTTATTGACAAAGTTCGAAAGTATAACTTTTTGAGAACAAAAAGAAACTTCTGGAAATAAATGAGCTTGTTAGATTTAACAAAGATTTGGTTAATTAAAAAAAGATCTTATTAGCTTCGTTTGAAGTGTAAGGGATTCTTTTATAGCACCTCCGACGTTGTGTTTGCTTTCGAACTTGATTAATTACATAAATCCTGATCGATTGCACTATTAGCTAGTCCTTTTAATGTAGGTAATCAACCACGGTATACTGACACAATGATGAGTGCGAGCGACAATGCTATTCAACGTAATCGGTAAATTGATTTCGGGCAAAAGTACGGGACAAACAACCTCTATAAGTAGATTCTTCACTATATTCATTAATCAGTGTCCTTTCGCCCTTTCACTTCTCTTCTGTGTGTCGAGTTTTCTTGTTAGGGAACACAAGAAAGAAATTGTTTGTCTGAACGTAGCAATTTCAATTGTGAAATGTGTGCGATCGATATTTCCAACTAGCTACTAAATTGAAGATTTTTTAGATAAAAGTGAAATAAAAGGAAGAAATTATAAATTAAATAAAACACTTTTCTTTTCTAAATCTTAAATTTAACTGCAGTTAGCGACTGGATTACGTGTCAGATGCAGTGCAAATAGGGACATACAACGACAAACTAATTAGGTCGATAAAAAGAATGAAACACAGCCTGGAACTTTTAGCGAGAAGTAATTATTTTACTCTATTTTCCCGGAAGTCGCTTATAGTTTTGTTTTTATATTGGTAGTTTAAGTTGTCCTAGACATTCTTTGTGCAAGAATGTACGTACGTAGATTCGTGCTAGAAAAACACCAACCAAATGTTTTTGTGATACTTTAATGATGTTGGAAAGACATGTCAGAAAAACAAAATTATTAGGTGTGATTATTTAAGAGGCAGCATTTAAATCATGGAGAGGGTAACAGGAGACATATGGCGGAGGAAGCGGTGGTAAGGTGTGGGGAGTGTAAGGATCCGAGATTATTACGGATGAACGTTGAGATAACAGCGAATACTGACTAAAGAAGAAAGTAAAGAATGGAACTCCCAGAAAGGAAAAGGGGAAAATAGTGGAGAAAAGTGAATGCAAAAGGAAGGGGTTAAAAGGAAATTGTGATTGGTGTTAAGGGAGGGTGATTGGAAAGGGCTAGTGAGAGCATATTTAAGAGGGGAGGGAGATAAAGTAAAAGAGTAAAGAAGGCGAGAGGGGACTGAGAGAGAAGAAAGGTAGAGTATCGAGTTTCTAGTACAGTGCCTTCATTAATGATTGATACCCACGTGACCTTTGATCTGTGGTGTCCTTGGGAGTTTCAGATTTAAATGTTGAAGTCAGATAGGATTGGTACTCTTTGTAACTAATAAGTAACTAAAGTCACTAAAGTTACTGTCAATTTACGTACATACAATCAGTTAGGGAATTATTAGATAAAGATTTGCCAACCGTGAAAGTTGGGTTGCCTATATTTTGTGGTCACGTGGGTATCAATCATTAATGAAGGCACTGTAGTTGAGGAGGAGTGAGTAGAGAATATAAAAGAATATATTAAGTTTCTAGTTTCCATAAACGTACTTCTATTATTAGCTGCAGGTAGTAATTTTTCTGTGCGTTTCAACTTTCAAGTTTATTTTAGAGAATAATTAGTCGAACATTGTTATTAGGTTACGAAATCATCAGTTGGTCTAATTAATTGATATTTTATACGTTTAATTCGTAATTGTTAAGGACGTTGGTTAACTGAGAAATAGAAGCAAAATGTTTGAATTTCCGTCTTATCGTTCGAGACTAAAAGTGCCTTTCTTGAAGTGATTTGTGGAAAACGGCTGCTGTTTATT
This sequence comes from Hemicrepidius hirtus, assembly GCA_963082805.1. NCBI lineage: Eukaryota > Metazoa > Arthropoda > Insecta > Coleoptera > Elateridae > Hemicrepidius > Hemicrepidius hirtus. Next base: position 36,209,181 of record OY720160.1, on the reverse strand, counting down.
CGCTTCTCACTTCCATCGCATAAAACTCAATTAGCTAAGTTAATTGCGCCGTGGTTAAGGTAATTAACCAAGAGATTGCATATTTCTGAGCTTTAACGAGATCTCGTGCCACTAAGTATCCTTTTTGTGTTTGAAATTACCTTTACTAACAGTTGTTACGTAACTTACATTTATATTTCTACCTATATAATTTTCATTAGAAGATACCCTTCACTGGTTTATGTATGGGAAGTACTGTTTTATTTTATATAAAATGCGCCTATGTGGATTTAAATTTGTTAAAATTGTACCTGCTAGTACAGAGTGGCTGCGGGAGCCTCATTAAATTAAAATGTAATTTAAAGTGAAGTAAAATATGTGAGCGAAGCACAGTGACTATCAGATAATTATAATTTGAGGAGCTTTGTGTCTGGGAGAGTCACATTTCACACTCCAACTCCCCTCAGACAAAGCAGTAATTGCCAGCTTTGATGTGAACCTCTAGACCCCACTGTTGATGCAAATCAGATCAAAAGAAAGTAAATTGAAGGGTCTGTTTCCCTGAAGTGCTGGGCTTTGGGGTTTACACCTAATAATTTTAAAATGTCATTCTTTTTAATTTTCCCACCTCTCTTTGTTGCTGGATCTTATCAGATTCCATCTAAATATGCTCGAGAAATATAATTTTTGTGTTTCTTCGTTTAAATACAAACTGGAAATTAAAAACAGTGTTTGTGTAGGGCGAGGTCGTCAGAATCATGTTTATTTTTAGAAATATTCTAGAAGAATTTTCGTCGTTTTATAAATGGTTTGGAATATATTTTTTGTAGATTTTTTCTTTCACGATTATGCAAAGACGAACTAAAGTTTTTATCCATTTATCGCTAGTCGTAGATCAGCGAAACTCTTTAGCAGATTGACGACAAGTGCTACAAGGCCGTTTTATGTCGTTTAAATCTTCTTATATCAGCCATAGACTCTACACCAGACAGCTGTCATTTGAGTTGGTTTTTATGTTCGTTTTTATTTCATTTTAGTCGCGATTTTATTCTTTTGGAACCGAACTCTTGGCTCTTGTAAACAACAGCTTCCCAATGTAAAAGTTTTACTTGTCACGTTACTCTTTAGGTTTTCGTTTTCTGACTACATAATGTGTGTTTGCTGATGGATATCAAGGGTATCGAAACCACTTTTCAAGTGAATCCTCGGCATGGAGAAGAGTGATGAGAGAAGGGTCAACAACAGGATCTGCTATGTTTGTTCGAGAGCCAGAGCTAACAAGTTACATTGAGAAATGGCTTGTTAGAGCTGGTTATGTGGGTTGGGTTCAATACCTGCATACATTTTAGTCAAAATATCACGAAACGGAAAATAGAGATAATCCCAAATAACGTAGTATAATGGTTGTGGCTATGGACTTGTGTTGGGTTAACCTTGAATGAATATCTTCTTTTGGTATCAACGATAACATTAACGTTTGTTGACTGCAGTAAATGGAAAATCGAAGTGAAACCTCTTTAAGTAAGAAGATATTCAGCAAAATTTGATCAATGTCGCTTTATTCAACGAAAAACTTAGTTTGTTTTTGGAATGACACTTCAAGATTCGGTTGAGATGGGTGTTTGGGTCATCTAGAAAATCAAGTTGGGTCACGTCTGCTTGAAACGATGTTGGTCCGAGTTCCAAATAACGGATTTCAAACCGATCTCATTCCAGGCTGACCGATGTGCTAAATACACTTTGTTATTGGATGGAATTGAATCATTTACGAGTAAATTTATCATTCTGTTAGTAGATTCTGTTTAATTCGTTGTGATAAGTAATAAAAGCAAACCCGCGGATTCTTTATACTTTTTTTCTGTTATTTTATTTCTCGTTGTTATAAAAGAACCTTAGAATATTGTTTAATAAATTGTTTATAGAAAACTTATTTTATCTAAATTATAAATCCTGGTTGATTCTTTTGGTGGTCTACCATTGACTTAACATGAGATAGAAATATTTAAAGTTCTAAGAAAATATGTCAATGAATACCTACACGATATTTAAATAAAAATGCTGTAACTGTAACGTTAAATGTTAAATAATATTTCCTACAATGTTGATTACTGAAACATTAAATACCCCTTAGCTTAGCTTCATTATGGTATTAATTGTTGAGAATGTTGGGAGTTTAATGCTACCTTCAATATTTTGCAAACTAATTAGTGTTGAAGGATTGTGTTGTTACCTACATCAAATTCATTAGATAGTATTAAGGAAAATGTCTCATTGTTGAGAGGTTTCAAGACTTGAAATATCCTGTAATATCTACTAACTAAATATTTTCCGATCAGTGTGTAGCACAGAATAATGGACAATCTCTAAAAGGCTATTAAGAGAATGTCGTTTTGTAGAATCCATTTAATGATGGCTATTAAGATACGAGTATGGGATTAATTACGACATGAGCCGTAGGCGAGTAGTAGTACCTATATGTATCATAATGAATGTCATTATCGTACAGGTAGTAACAGTTATCTAGTAAATCAATTAAAGTATAGGGATAAGAAATTAAAACTGAAGGAAAATATTTTTTGTTGATGTACTCGTTTGAAAAATTCATATGTACTTGCTTATTTTGCGCAGTTGTTATAGATTGGGATGAGAAAATAAAAAAAAGCGTAAAACTTGCTCGGTAACGCGTCTTTTATTAATTCGCGGCCTGACAACGTCGTAAAACGAAGGCGTGCTGGTGCTACATTTAGATGTTTTTCATATTTTTTCATGATATCGTCGTAATCTTTCAGGTAATCTTGGTTTTATACTTTGCCTGAATGGCTAAATTTAAAAGAGGATGTGACCTACTTTGATGGAACTCAAAAGCCGCCTTTAACAATAATCCGCTTTTTATACGCTTTTACTTTACTAATTGGGTAGGATAAATAATTCTACTATGGAATCTTTTAATAAGGAAACAGTTTTTCGCAAGATTGATTAATAAGTGTTTGAGTTTGAAAACTTATTTTGCATAATAATAATAATTTTTCGGTTTAATTTATGTTTGGTATTGAACGAAAATATTTTTAGATTTGAAAATGTGAAAAATGATATTTATCTCCTGAAGGGTTGGTTCAACTGATGAAATTCCAATAGTGGAGGTATATTCGGAAAACTGCTAATAAACCCGCTAAAGTAAGCAGCTCTTAGACATATTTTTTGTTTTATGTTTTTCCAACCCGAAACTTTTCAAATCGTATAGAAGCCTTTAAGACAAAATCGAAATTCTAACTTCATTGCCTCCGTTATTCAAGATCGATTTTCAGATAAAAATTCCAATGGAGTAGGTGCACTGTTGCTATACAAGGTGATTCAGTAGGAGTGTTCTTTCATCGAAAAACGCTCATGAGAAATCCATTAAAAATATTTTTAAACTCCAATCCGTGGTAAGAATAGACAATCGAGGAGAAGCATTTTTCATAGTAAAACTTGATAGATCGAAAACCGTTCTAATTTGCATCGACTCATTGAAGATATAGAAAATCGTATTAACATTAGAGGTAGAGCAATACGAGCCGAGGCGTTGGAGAGGCTTGTGGCCTTCTGAGAATGTTAACAGTCGACACATGTCGTGTTGCTTGTTATAGTTTTTCCGTTACCGGTGCTAACCAGCGTAAAAGTACAGGAAAGTATTATTTGTTCATTTGATTTAATGCTATCCATTGGACTCCTAGGAAAAGTCTGTGCTTTCTTGATTGTTCAACAAATTTAATTTCAAATTTTTGATGCACTACAAAAAAATTATAATAGAGTATTCAGTTGTTTCCGGTATAGTAGTATAGGTACCTACCCAAGATGATTTCTGCTTGTATACATTAATAATTATTATTCTTTGCGTAATTCCTATTACTACTTCTTTCTCTCTAGACGCAATGTGTTGCTGGTGAAAAATATAGCAATTTATTACAATGGTTGAAAAATGATACTGGCCCTGATTTCTTTCGATTCTGAAGTTGTTTACGCCATCCCTCATTGAATCACTAACAATCGACTGTTGCAAATATCTCTGCTTTTATTGGAGCCTCATCATTAATCAATAATCTTCCAAACATTTCCTGTCATATTTAATTTTGATATGCACCCAAATTTAAAATATAAAAATCTTCCTTCCTTTTTTTTGTAATAATATTCCTGCTGATAAATCCGACGCGACTCCATACTTTGTTACAAGTGTTAAGAGTTTACTGCAACGAGTTGGCAACGAATCTACTCTTGGTTTGATCTGAACCGCAATTCCGTGACGAATCGCTCTGGAGACGGGACTTCAGCTCTCATAAATGGAATCGGATGTCCTGCGTTGGACACTATGGCTTTAGACTTTGTACGACCCCGGGCACTAACAAGTCCTCTCAGGATAAGCTTCATTCACATGACGTTGGATTTCTCTTCGTTATTGTGCTCGGAACGGAATTTACTTTGGGTACTATGTGTTTTGTCAGCATTTCGACAACCCTCGAATTTGTTTTATATTTGAAGATTATTTTATTACAAATCTGTCTAAAGCAAATGTTATAACTCACTTTGGATTTATAACATAAATGAATCTGTAGTATTTTGTAGTATTAAATTTAATTTTGATCTGTTAAATATAATTTGTTAAGTAAGTAGCAATAGCTGACGTTTCCCCGGCGGTCGACGTTAATATTTTCAGGAATGTAACAATTTATTGCTCCATAGCACAAACTACTAGAAATAGGTAGAGGGGGGTTATAAATAGTCCATTCCTTAGTTAACAAACTTACACACGCATTCCGTTATCTCCAAGCACATTTTTATCATCGTATTCATCGAGGTGCTGCTATTTCTCAATCTACTTATGTAAGACCAACTTGACAGTGCGACTAGTACAAAGCAACTGCAGTAAATGCGACATCCAACACGCCATTACAGAATCGACACGATAATATATCATCACACAGTGAACTACTGTACTCCTTATCTTTACACTTACAAAACCACCAATCGTACTAGAAAAGTACTTAACACATAAACGTAAAGAATGATATTTGAACAATTGTATTACATTTTGCACAATTTCTTTAGGTTGCATGTCGTCTTGATATTTTAAGCTATATTCCATTATTGGTCTTTTGAATATTTCTCTATCCGGTAGCTTTAAAACTGTGCAGCGAGGACCAATATTTAAATACGGAATCTGAATAACTACAATCAGAAACCGTTTCTTATACCTGCTTACGTTTGCTGATTTTTTTTAAAGGAATTCGAGCATGTTTCGTACAGTTTTGGAAAAGTATTGTTTCAAACCTGACTTTTATAACACTAAAAGATTAGAACTGACCTTTATTAAATCAGAGGTCTCTTTTAGTTTTTATGTACCAGAAATCAAAGTTTAATGTTATAGCAGCGAGTTTGAAGGAGCTTTTCATCGTTTCCGGTAGGTGTGCAAAACTTCATATAGGCACAAACACTTTAGACTTCGGTTTCCAGGACTAAGTCAAGTACGCAGGGCATAAGCTACTGGGACTAATTATTGAAATTAGGCTTGTTAAGGTATCCCTGAACTCCGGCAACGGTTATTATAAGCTTAAATTATTGGTTCATTCTAGATTAAGCAACTGTAAACACCCATTCAAAGTTAAGTAACTACAACGCCTTTTGAATATGAATAAGAAAATTTGTTCTTAATAAAATTGTTATAAACTAATATTTTTTTCGCTCCGTGTAGTAATGTCTGTGACGGGTTTTGTGGATAACCCTCGATTAGTAAAGCTAGAATTTGAGTACATACTAGAACAGATAATTTGTAGTCCATCTAGTACTAGTCTCTATTTTAGGCCGCTACAGCACGTCGCGGTCGTACCAAAGAAAGAACGCGGAAGTTGGTACGTCTGCGACGCGATGCAAAGAAGCAATTTTCAAAACTCGACTGATACATACTAATTGTCCAGGAAGATATCCCCATATTACATCCTATGGTGGTTTTAGTTCAAATGCATTCCCTTCAAACTTACTATACATGTGATTCAAAATTCTGGATCAAAGGGAGTTTAACTCATTAATGTGTGTGGGGGAAAATTTCAAGGGTATCGCGTTAGACCCGTGTATAGCGTTTCATATGCAGAGCCAGGCTTAGCAGGGGGAGACATGGAGTGGAATCATGGAGTTCTTTAAAAAAACAAATTTTTGTTTGCTGTTAACACTCAGAATTGAATGAAGAAGTATAACAAGTAGCTACTACCTACATATAAACTGATTTGCAAAGATCTTCAGTGTTTTGGAATGGATACTAGTTTGAAAATTGTTCTCGAAATCTTTTGCAGAATAACTAAAAGTTTGAATTTCTTTCAGTTATAGACTGTATTTGTTGGGTAGTACATAATAATTAGCACCTAAATGTAGAAAATCGTTAACAGTCACCCTAGTTTGTTTAAATTTCTACAAGTTCTACAGTAACTAATTAAGGAGTACACCTCTGCTTCTGGTCACCCGCAAGGCTTAATTACAGCCAATCAGGATTATATGCGGCGGAAAGCATGGACTTTACTGCTACCATGTGGCTACTTACCCGAACATCTAACATAAACTATTGTTACCTGGGGATTGCCGAATTCACGCTCCCTTCTTGAGCACTTAAGCCAAGTTCTCTCAGTTGTTGCAGACTTATATTACGTAGATGTGACGCACGTGCCGCACTGCCCACGATCCGTTTCGTAACCGAGAAGCGTTGTTTCAGTTTCCTTGGCGAAGTTCACATCGTGTGATAGAATACGATTAAAAGATTAATTATAATTCGTTTCCAAACTTTTATGAGAATAAACGGCATTAAGACATCATTTTCTTATAGAAATGCTGACAAATAAATGAGGAAAATGTGCTGTGTGTTGATAACATTGAAAGGCCATCAGTTCCTTTATTTCACTTACAAAAGTTGAGTCACTTCAATACCCAATTCTGGAATAATCACGAAGAGTTGATAGAATTCTTTAAATATAACAGTGGAAAAGTATGATGGATATAAGTTTAGAGATTGTAAAATTTTACGAATATTTGATTTTCTGGAACCTAATATAGAAAATTGGTGCTTTAAAATTTTATGACTCAAAACGCAGAAAATGGAAAACTATTGTAACGATAAACACAGTTTTGGGGATTTGGGAAAACAAGTTTTTTCAATATCTACTTAGCATCAATTCCTAATTAGGGTTTTTTTTATAACAAAACCTGAAAATGTGAACCTCCCATCACAACACTTATACTATATTGTATTATACAGCGTGTCTCAAATGCAATCGTACAGGCTACAGGGTAAAAAATGTAACTTATTGTTGTCTCCTTCTAAGTGCTAAATGTACTGAATGTTTCTTTCAAGGACCCAATTTATGATATCCTGTAGGTATACAAAAAATCTGAAGTAAATAATGCTATACAATAACCTGGCTTTCTTGGATTGGTAAGATGAAAATTATTTTATCCCAGACCTTTTCGTCTTACAATGTTCCCACTTAAACAAAAGCCATTAATAATACATTCTATAATCATAATAATTGTTTTCCGCGAATATAATTTGTTGTACAGTGCCTTCATTACTGCTTGATACCCACGTGACCACAAAATATAGGCAACCCAACTTACACAGTTGGTAAACCTTTATCCAATAATTCCCTAACTGATTGTTTGTACGTAAATTGACAGTAACTTTAGTAACTTTAATGACTTTAGTTACTTTGTTTAGTTACAACGAGTACCAATCCTACCTGACTTCAACATTTAAATCTGAAACTCCCAAGGACACCACGGATCTAAGGTCACGTGGGTATCAATCATTAATGAAGGCACGAGAAAACTGCTGGTACGAGCCTTCTTTTTCAGTTTCGAGTTCCGAATATGTAGATGAGACCTCTTCAAGATCTCGTATGCTTTGATTAATATTATTGCGGTGTAAAGTGAATAGAAAATTATGTTCCAACTTTCTGTAGGCCTGTAGAAAAGCAGAGTTCGAATTTTCTGAAAACTCAGTGGTATATTGATTTAATTTCCTATTAAATTATCAAACGTGATATAACAATATTACTCAATTTTAGACACCCTGTATTGTTTGTGACGATGTTCATTTAGTAAGAGGTGAACGTTAGCGGAGTTAATCATTCCATCACGTGTATATTAAGTCTCAACCGCGTCTGTAACATAAATAAGATTATTTCATGTCGGATAGAAGTTCGTGGAGATCACTCGCAAACAATTTGTCTATGAAGTTTAATTTCAGCCTGCAGCATTTCAACATGCTGAATATGTAACTTGTTTCACTGTAAAATAAGAACGCTGAGAATGCTTTCTTCTTATTAATACTGCTCTACCATAGTTCTCACCGAAACAAAACCGTCCATTGGGATAAGGAAACTACTTTGATATCTCAGGCGTTGCATTGTTGAAGTAAAAATCGTGTGTTTCGTACATGCCGATTTGAGATTACCTTTCGGTGCTTTTCTCATAGCGTCATAGCTTCAATGTAAGCCAAATTGTATCAGTATACCTGCAGTAGGAAATACTACCAACAATTTAATTAAATATTATGTGGAATTGAACATTTGCTAATGATTTGATGAAATCATGAATTAAATAAAATTCCTCGAATATACGGTTTTGCAATACAAGCAATTTTGGGAATGTAAATGGAAAGATTAATTTTTTCTAAATTTTTCTATGGTTATCTCGACCACGATCTCCAAAGGTTTAGATTTGTGGGAGCAATTCACGTACTGTACATGAATTTAATTGAAATATAATTTACGCCAGCTCATTAAAAATGACCATGTGAGACTCCAAAGTGAGGTACCACAGAATTAAATAAAGAAACTCATAAAGTTAAAAGGTTCTATTATGGTTTATAAAAGACATTTTAAACCTGACGATAATTATTTTCCCCTATGTGTTCGTTATGCATGAAATGTTCCAGGGGCGAATGTAAAAATGGACAAGTGTCGTAAGCAGTAAAACTTCATTAAAAACTAGTAACAAGGTTTTTGTATTTTAGGACACAAAATTTAAATTTAAATGTGCGGTAACGGAATTATCTGGTGCAAAGTCTACACACAGCTCTAATTTCTCAGGGGAGTTGCGGCCTGGATCCTACTTCATTTGCCTGCTCCTTTGCCTTTTGTAGCGGTTCGTTGTAATTACCCGAGCACATATAAATGCTTATTTTTAATTACACACATATAGAGACAAACTCATTGATATGATTAAATGTAACTGACAGCAGACGCGAGCTACTCTTGAAAATTACAGCTACCATCATAATTTCCTCTGTTCTTATCGGTGCTATTTTTTTTTGTTAGACATTATTATTTCAAAAATTGGAAAAATTTAAAAATGAAGACATGATTTACTTCAGCTTTGAGAGAAATTTTAATCAAGGTTTATTTAATTTCCTTGATGTCAGTATAATATGCTTTTGAAAATATTTTGTGCAGTTCGCTAAAATAGTTATTTATGTATCAAGGGCGTAACCCAGGCGTTTTTGGCCCGCGGTGTGAAAATTATAGCCCGACGTGCGAAGCACGGAGGGCTATAGCACGCCGAGGGCCAAAGACGTCGGTTACGCCTGAGGTGCATACAAAACTTTATGTAAGATCGAAATTTTAAAAACCGTAAAATTATAGTTTATATTGACAACTGTATTTAAACAAAAATTGAAAAGCGCTCGTTTGAAATCGATTTATCATTGACCAAATAAAACTGCGTAACCACAGCAACAAGTATAAACAAAAACAAATTATTTGCAAAAAAAATTGTAAGTAATTTAAGTATTTGTCACTATTTGTTTGCAAAAGTATGTCTAAAGAAGAAGATTTCTCGTGCATTGTGCCAGATTTTGATGAAGCAGCAAAGAACATTACTTTGAATCTGTTACCGCCAAAATCCAAAGCTATATATGAGAAAACATAATGATTTTTTAAAGTGGTGTGCAGTTAATAAGGTAAAAACCATTACTGAAAATGTTTTACTGGTATATTTTGATGAACAAAGTAAAATTTACAAACCAACCTCGCTTTGGTCGCGTTACTCAATGATCAAAACAAATTTGGCAGCTGAGGAAAACATTGATGTCAGTCAATTCAAGCGATTGTTCGCCTTTCTGAAAAGGCAAAGCGAGGGGTACGAACCCAAAAAATCAAAAATACTCAACATGGAACAGATCACAAAATTTTTCTTGGAAGCCCCAGATGATACATTTCTAATGATGAAGGTAAGAAAATCACTAATTATTCGAAATATAATTATACTCACTGAGTTTCTACAATATTGTAGGTGGCAATAATCATGGGCATCGCTGGGGCATGTCGTAGAAACGAATTAGCCCAATTAACTCTAGACGATATTGAGGATGTAGGGTCTGCGCTCATTGTAAAAATCAATAAGACAAAGAACAAAATCAACAGAACATTTACAGTCATTAACAACGATCAAGAACTAGCACTGAATTTTCTACAAATATTTCGAAAATACGTGTTTTTACGGCCATCACACACGGAGCATCGATGATTCTTTGTGTATTACAAAAATGGCAAGTGTACATCGCAGATTGTAGGAAAAAATACACTGGGACAAGTGCCGCAAACAGTAGCCAAATTTTTGAATATGCCGGATGCAGGTGCCTATACAGGACACTGCTTTTGACGTTCCTTCGCTACTCTTTTAGCTAATGGGGGCGCAGACTTGATCAGTATCAAACGTCATGGTGGCTGGAAGTCCTCGGCGGTGGCTGAGACTTATATTGAGGATTCATTGCAAAATAAAATGAAAATTGCACAAAAGGTTATGGTAGGCGAAGGTCTTCATGTACCCTCAACAAGTAATGCTGTCAGTAATGAAAACGTTCGCAATACCTCTGTGATAAACACCATTCTTTCTACGTTAGAGAATGATGGTACTAATGAAAGCGTTATCAGTGAATCTTTGATAAACACCATTCCTTCCGCATTTAATATAAGTAATTGTAATAACTGTAAGATAGATATAAATGTTCATATTAACAAATAACTGTGTTACTACTTGTCAAACAAAAATAAAATTATTCCTTAATTAGAAAAGTGCAATCAGCGGGCCAAAAACATAATTACGGCCCGAGGGCCAAAAAGACTAGGTTTACGCCTGAAAATTAGGTCTAAAAAACAGTTGTTATTGATCGATCGTACATAAATATAATTATTTCAGAAAACAGAACTTAATTAATAATTATTTCTCTTGACAATTTGAAAAGTTTAAGGCTTAAATAATAAATACTTAAGCCTTGTAAATTAATCTCAGAATTAACCTCCTTTAGGAGGTCCTTAAATATTTATTATGCAAATATAATTAAGTAGGATGCAGTAATTAAAAGTATACTATATAAATTTATTTTCCCATAAATCAGTTTTTATTCCAACTACATTGTACATTGATGTAGGTAGTTGATGAAGCGTAGTTTGGTAAAATGACAAACAACAAAATAATATAATTAAAAAAAATATATTGGTGAAAACATTTGTCACTGACTGTACAAAAAAGCAAAAGCATTTTAAATATTTTGAAAAAAAGTTGTGTTAGGTTTTATGGGAATAGTTCGAATGGGAGATTGCGAGTTCGGTCAGGACAGTAAAAGTCTTATTCGGGCTTTGGAATTACAAGGGTAAATAAAAAAGTAGGGTTATAGCAGTTTTTGACTTTGACATTCCCGCTTCCAATAGATGGCGCTCACAAATATTTTTAACCAAAGCCAGTTGATTGTTTTTTTTAACAGGAGATTATTGGCCCAACTCGGAAGTCCGGATTCAGAACCATCATCGTTTTGGCCCAACTCGTAACCTCCGATTCGAATAGAGAAATGTGTAATGACTGTGTTAATATGTCATTAATGATGAGAGGAACTGCAAGAGACAATACAATAATGAAATATTTTAATAACAGACAATGGAGTATTGCTTATTATTGTTGCAGCATATTCGTTAGAATATTAAAATCACTTTATGCTTGGAATACCTGTACAATAATTTGTTATGCATTTCCAACTACTGTAAGTAGTACTTGAAAATTTCCAAGCTCGAAATTATTCTGGATATGAATAATACTGTCACAGGGAGACTTTTTCAATTAACTGAGACTCTGTTGCTACACATGTAGGCATTTAGTGGCTTTCCAATGTGGTATTCTATTTCCACAATGAGTTCGCTTTAATAATTTACGCATGTTTCTGTCAGCGATGACAGATTTTAATTAGTTTTATCTGATTAATTCTAGTTGAATGTTATTTAAATGTAATGATAGCTTTTTGATTAACCGTCTACAAACAAGAACAAATTTTCAAAGCTATAAATGTATTACTTTTGTAATTGTTAATGTTCTATCTCTCGTTTTAGATTTGTTTTGTTGCTTTAACGTGTTTTTGTAATTACACTGAAAACATTGTTTAAATACTCGTTAAACTTATTATGTTAGTGGATTAAAGTTTGCATCACGATTAGTAGTACTTGATGGATAAACAATAAAGTATGTTGTGATAACAAAACGGCTTAGTTTAGGGTATTATAAAAATTAACATTCTAATTCATTACTGGACTATTTTGTCGTAGTAATTCTGAAACATGTAGTAGTGAATTTGCGGCAGTTTAATAATGGGGTTGTTTTCTCTGTGTTATTTTAGTTGTTTGTAGGGAGTTAATTGTTTCGCCTTTCATTATATGCTAGGGTTTGTTTATGACCTGTAAATTTTATGATTATTGCTGCAACTACAGTTTTAGTTTTACTCTATTTAACGCCTCGTTTATATAAGAGCGTTGTACGTGTATTAAAGTTACCTTTAGCAGTACGTCGCCTTTACCAAACTGTAATAAAAGTTTAAAATACGTTCTAGACGAAACAAAGGCATTATGTATTTAAATTTAGCTCAGAAACTTATAGGACACAGTATAAGCTGATGAATATGCGCCCTACTTCGTTTTGATTCCTGCGAAACAAATCTCTCCAAGTTCGTCGGACTTAAGAGTAGATTAACAAACTTAAGACAATTGTAAACAACTTTTATTAGCTTTAACTTGCTACTCGACAAGCTGCGATTCAGCTAAATAAACCTGCAGTCTAATCGAGCAAAATTTAATAAGTTAGGTATAATGAATTTATGGAGCTCTCACATCTTTCTCTCTCATCCTGCGTACTTTAACCGACAATGTGTAATAAACTCAGTATATAAATTAATTTGATGGCATGCGTCTCAACTTTTACCCTTATTAACTCTATGCATTGTTGAACTTTGCTAAAGTTATAAAGGCTGTATGCAAAGTAGCTGTGTATCTGGAAGTTCCAAGGTTTAACACGTGGAGATTTCTTATACATTTTAGTCAAATTCTTCCTTCTGTAATTTTTAAAGAATTTTTACAGTCGTGTTTTACGGTACTTTTATGACCTTCTCTCATATTCATTGCGTTTGAATCATACAATATGCAGATGATTTGAGATTATGTTTCCAAATTTTATGGACGAGCATATCAACTATCAGAGGTGGGATGTTTATATGAATTTCATGCGAAGTATTAGATTTTAAATCAGGGTTGTCTCAGGATCACACAATGCGAAGCACTTCGAGCTATTCCGACACAATCCAATACTATTGTATTAATATTCTTTTAATAATGTTTATAGGAAAGGTCATATTATAGGCGAGGAAAGTCCTAATTATTAGATTCCCAGTAGAAAATTATTAGAATCTGGTATTTAATGTCCGAAGAAAATAAATTTATTGCTAATACATTCTTTTTCTTAATTTTAGATTGGTGACCTGTCAATTTCCTAAAATTAGGTAAGTGCTAGCTAATCCCTCTAAGCATGATGTGTTAAATTTCATATTTTACCAAAACTTCCCATGGACATGATTCAAAGTATAAAAATAGAAACCAACTAGAATAATAAACGTTTGGAAAAAATACTGAATTAATGGTGCATTAAACTAAAATTCAAACACCACCTTCAGTAGCTACTGTGCCAAAATTCTTTGAACTGCTTCTAGGGCAACTTGCAGTATTGTGAATAACAAATTCTAGCTGCCGTCAGATCGCAATTTCATTTCTTTTTGACTGAGGAAAAATTTTGCAACTTTTATAATTTTAAAGTCTATAATTTATGTTTCAAAAATTTCTCATCGACCATTGTCTATAAGATTAAAAATAAAGTTCTATAAGGACATTTCTTAATAATTTTAGAAACCAGTATGTATACTTCTACAAATATGAATTATGATCACGATAAGCGCTAATACTCTTATATTATAATGTACTATAATAGTTTGACGACAGTCGGTGAATTTTGAACCTAATTCCGTGGCATTAATGCAATTACTACCCGGAAGTGATACAACTCAGACATCCTATTAGCAGGAGTGGACGCAGTATCAGAACCTAACTAGCAGGAAATGGACGTAAAGTCGTTAGCGTCCTTTATGGTAAATTTATGTACTTGTTCTCATCTCTGCTGCTTCTAATAACGATGCCGATGTCCTTCCAGTTTTATTTTGACGAGGGTAAAGCCAATTTTGGTAACACATTTTATTTTTCGTTTATAGTATTTTTGACATATCATAAAAGTCTAAATCGTAACTTTATTATTACCAATGGGGGAATATATTTAGGTGTTTTCGTTTTGTATTCTTGGTTTTATTTTCTTAACAATTTAATACGTGGGTAATTAAATGCGGAATTACCTCAAAATAGAATAAATGCTAAAACATTTCAACCTTCCCTTTCACCAATTTTATAAAATAGTTATTGCAATACTTTTATTTTCTTTTATAATTCCTTATAAAAGTAAATAACGTATTGTTATAGCTATATAGATTTTTTTTTTGTTTTACACATAAACTCACTACACAATGTTAGCAATAAAAAACTCTTGTGTTTCAACCCGAAGCAACTTCAATAAATTAACCCGAAGTTAATAATAGGACAGACTAAGGACAATATACCAGCATGGGTACTTTATCTTGATCGGAGGCTTCTCAGCAGGAAATTCTGGCTGCTGCCAGTGTTTCATCCCTGCCCAGGCAGGAAATGGCTCCTGCTCGCGTTGCGGATTTTTATTTTATTTTTTTTCGGGAGATTTTCGTTCAATTATTAACTTTTTAATTTTCTAACGCAGATTACTGAGAGACAGTTTATTAAATATTCAGCTATTAATATGTTATTTATGTGCTTGCTTACTGAAACAACGGTAATATATCTTTTCTAGCGGTGTAATAATAATTTACTTGTACAATAGCGTATTATGATCCTGTATTATTGTATGTTATTAAGATAAAGTTAGTTCATTTTAATAGAAAAACCTTTACTGTATCGATAAAGTAACCAAGAAAGCTAAATTTTAAAATGAGAAAACCGCTCAAACTGAAGCCTCTGGAACGTCAATTTTAAATTTCGGTGGATGGCTGGGGAGTCTACGAGTACATAATCCTGCCGAGGTCTTATTACCCAATCATCTTGGAAAAAGCGGTTCGAAAGTCATTTAGTTATGTGGAAGCCCATAAAAGATTTGTGTATGATAAGTAATAATGCTCAAATGCCGATAAGCGAGAAAGTATACGACAGTAATTTTGGATTGCCATCTTGCTTAATAGTAGACCACTAATGAATTTTACATACGTAAACTACTAACAAGTAACTTATCAGATTTTCCCCGAGCATGTCTCTGCTGCAGTTGTCTATAAGGTCTTAGGAATACTGTTAACATCTCCCTGCGGTACAGTAACCTTCTAACGTAACTGCCGACAGAGCAATTCATACGGTAACGATAATGTAGCACATGAATACATAATTTAATTGAGATTTGCGGGTCTAATTTAATTAGCGGAGCTTCAGCTACAGGACCAAATGCTATAAAAATTAAATTATTTGACCACTTTGCTGTTGGCTGCAGTATTGTACAATTGCATAATTTTGGTTTATTTTGGTTATTCTTATTAATAGCTTATGAAGTACTCGCTTCAATAAAAATGAAAAATTTTGAATTTTCACATTTTAGTCTATACTTTCAGGATGTAAAATATTTACAATAATTAGTTTAACTTTTCTCTTTGTAGTCAAAAGGTATGAAATTGCACTCATTATTATTTTACTAGTTCCAACTTAATTTATTTACTGAAACTAGCTGCAGCATGTAACATATTGTAAACTACCTACGTTCTGTAATTTTTATTTTTACCTGGTTTTTGTAACTAAAACAGACAAATTTAAAACAAATCACTATATTATACACGGCGTTGTACTTTTATGTTGTTCGAACAGCGTTTGTGATGGTAATTTGAAAACCATATGCAGTAATAACTTTTTAAAATTTTGAACAAAACTATTGTACCTTATTGATTAATCTATAAAGTATTTCCTCTACTGTACCATAGTTTTAGCAAAGAATTTGTTTACAATCATTTCGTGGATTTTATTATTACGAGGGAAAGTCAGCACAACGATGATGGAAGTAACAAATTTTCTGTTGTACCATCCCCTTAATGGGAGTTGCAACAGGGTGTGATATTCAGTTGTTAAAATGGTAATCGTGCTTGAGAAGTGTTCTACGAAAGTGCACCTATAGTACGTTGTGCATTCGTGGACTTGTTCAGGAATGGATTCCTTCTGAAATCTTTCTGAATTTTTTTTGAACAGATGGGAGGGGATGAGGGATGTTTGGCACATATTTTTCAAGTCTCTAGCCTACATATTACATTCTGAAAATTTTAGAAGGAAATCGGAGGAGGTGAGAAAAATGGCTAAAAAGAAGGAGTCTGCTCATTTTTTGGAATTTTTTTGACCCCTTCACATATCGTTCGGATTTTTCCAGAATGTTATTTGGAGGGTGTACACTTGGAAATTATGGGCCAAACTTCCCCCACCCCTTCCCACTGCTCTCTGCCTGGTCAGGAAATGCCTGCAGAGGTTATTCTTAAAGAAATGATTTCTCTGTCGGATATTTATTCCAAAACGTGGTTCCTTCCTAGCTCAGCTCATTTTAATTCTCCAAAGTCATATTGGTACATTTCTTCATTGATTTTAACATACCTTCCTGTAAATGTAAGTGATTTTCTTGTCGGTTACACAATTTGCACCCCAAAAGCATAACCAACTGCGGTACTTGATTATAACAGAGGCTTTAGCAGACTTTAAATTTTAGCGAGTATACATAGGATTGGTCATGGAGCGAATAGCGGTTTCTTTCTTTCTATAGGTTTGCTGTCGATCAGCGGGTGGGTTTTTCATAGTTTTAAGGTTTTAGCACAAACTCTTTTTTAGGTATGAACCGAGTGTTATAAAATGCTTTATTTTGACACGTTTTTGAATGATCTGTCAGTTATCGCATGTGTTGACGATGTATTTGCGTCCTTTTCCTGGACAGTCCCCTACATGACCAAGAATTTAATTAGGAACAGTTTGGTTTGAACCCTGAAGGCATTAAACAATGTCAGAGTTTTCAAACGCAAAAATAAATCAATACTAGGGGCGTAATTGATTAACAGTTTCGAACGCAAAAATAAAATAAAATCAAACAAATCGACAAAAAAATCGAATTTTTAAATCTGTTATATATTGGCCCCTTGCATATGTTTCTAATTTTTCTATGGATATTTAAATAGGTGGGTGTGAAGGTATAATTTCACACCTTACTTATCGTTTGAATTTTTTTCTATACGAGTTTTGGTTTTAATGTTTTTTTTATCTGAAGTAAGATTGTTTGTGGAGCCAGTTATTTAATAAACAATGTAAGCATTTTTTACATAGAGTTGTTAACAAGTTTTAGGGGGACTGTTAACTCAAGAAATATATTTACTTGATACAAATTTGAATAAGATTTTCAATGCCTACATTCCATTCCCGGCCTGTTGATCCACGTTCCTTGTTCGTCGATATTTGAAAAACAGACAATACGTTGTAGAAAATTCTTGGTTGGCGTTCGAGACTTGGTGTGGGTAAATCGATCGGGGAGGATTAAGGTTCACTTTTACTAAAAACGAAATCTTTTTATTAAGTGCGTCTAAAGGAAATTCGATTTTTGTTTCTCCGCATCGGTTTCATTATAAAAGCAATTATTTAAGTCTTGACCGGCTGCCGAAGTGAAGAAAAGGCGCAATGGTGAGTAGGTTCCGCAGTGTTATTCAGCCTAATTGGTAAATTGCCTTCAGTCTGAAAGTGCGAGCCAAACAGTCGGTCTAAGTAGATTCTTTAGAGTCTTCATTAATCATTCCCTTCTCTCAATTCCATTTCATCCTTGCGCTATCAGCGAGAATAAGTACGGAATTTGTTAAGCAGACAAATTGTTGCAAATGCACTTTATTACCCCACCCTAGAATTAGTTTAATTCGAAAATAAGAAAGGGTGCTTTTCGAGAAGCTTTACAACTTCTCAACAATTAGAAATCGAATTTTATACGACATTCATTGTAAATAATAATACGCGTAAATATAATAAACTAAATTCAAAAATATAAGGCGAGTTTTAAGTGTGGGTAAACAAACTATTAAATATTTTATTATCACTTATTAGTAGTTACTGCTTTACCTCACCGTTCGTAAATTGTTGTAAGGTAAAAATAACAGCGTTCAATTTATAAGCTGTTATAAAAGCTAAAGAAATTTATATTAAAAGTTTATTCGTTCTTTACTGTTCTGTACAGGTGAGATCTGTGGGATGAACCAGTTTAAGTTTGATTATGGTTTATAGCGTAGGTATAGAAAACAAGGTTGGTCCCATCCTACAGAAATATAGAGATAGAGGGCGGTTTTTGTCTGCCTTTTCGGATTATTACCGGAACAGGTTGATATTAAAATTTTTATTGAAAATAATATATCAGACTCAATCAGATACCGGAAGCAAAATCTCGCGTTCGTCATAGATTTTGGTCTGAATACTGGAATCCTAATATATTCTTCAATGCACAATTGTAGCTGCAAGTTGCAGTTAAAGATAGGTATTGTAAATCCTTATAAACAGTTTTATTTCTAATTACATTAGGGACAGAAATAAAATTGGAGTATAACCCAATTCAACTGGAGTGAAACTGGCAGTTTTACGAAAGCTCATTGCAAATCTGTGTTAGAGCTAAGCTTTCAAGAAAGGCTCTCCTTGGCATAATTTCCTAATACAACGCTCAATCAGTGTCGGGAATGTCAGGATAAATTCCATCGTTCGCTAGAGCTTCCTTTTTTTGCGACCAATCTTGTCATTCTACAAATTCTATTCAGTTTCGCTTTATTGCGTTTATATTGTATTATTTAAATAAAAACGGGTTTTATTAGAAAGTACAACCCTTAAACGAGCAGGGGGGTAGAAACGACTTTAGTGTAATTATTTTCAAATTGTGATGGTAAGCTAAATTTTCCAAAGTCGTTTTATAACTTCAATGTAATAAATCTAGTCTTTGTTTGCTCGAGATCCTTCGACCTTTGCACTGAAAGAAAATTACTGTTTGTAGAAGGAGTATCCAACCGAGATGAAGATGATGAAGGTGAAAATGATATTTGTTGTCTTTGAATGGCTCCACTGGTTAATACAGAGATTTGGTATTATATCTGGATTATTAATTTCAGTTAAAAAAAGGAAGCTATAACATTACTAGTTGTTCTTCCATGAAAGTTGGGGAGGTATTTCAGAAATTATTCTAAACTCAGAGAATGTTAAAAATTCACACAAACTTGTTTTTGGAAATACTACGTTTACAGGTTATACCCCAGTAAAGATTAAAATTGATTATAATGAAAAGATTAAACTTATTTTAACAAGTTGACTTAATAATGTAAGAATATTTGTTTATGAGGATGGTAGTTATCCACGTCCTGGTTGACGAGAAACAGGTGTACTAAATTAATTTGATAATACTTATCTTATGTTCAGAACAAATTAGTTTCTACCTTAATACAGCTGAAAACTTTCAAATTGTTTTCGTAAATGCTGATCGTATCATTAACGCTTAAAAGCATGTGTGAACTGAAGAACAGAAATCGTTGTGTTAATAGCTATGTGTTACTTCTGCAATGGGATTAAATACTACCGTTTTCCCTGGTGTCCTATTCTATAATTGCTCGACCGGCAGTAGTAATATAAAACAAGTACACGAGCAGTGGCGTAGAAATATATTATACTTTAAAAATATTTTAAATTTAAGTAACTGTGATAGATGAGATCAAAAATTTTGTAGCAGTAATTAATGCTCAGTTTGCTACGATTTCCATAAATAATATCATAAATTTAAAAAAACGGAAGTTTTTCATAGAGCTTTCTTTGAGCGCCACTGTCGTATAATGGATGGTTCTAATGAAGCCCTCGTTAGGAACAGAACGTGCAATTGCTACAACACACCGAAGCCAAATAACAAGGAATCAAGATAGCTTTCGTTTTGTGCTATCCCAACCCCACTCTTTATCCTTTTTTGTTGTGAATCATAATAAAAACAGAAATTGTCGTAGGAGCTGGTTGGCAATACTGAATTTTAAATTGGGGTGATTGTTTTATTGAGTTACGTGTACGTTATGGCATAGTTTAGAAAAAATACAGAGTATTTGGGAGAGAATTGTGCGTAAAATTAGTTTTCACATGACGTGGCAGCATATCTATTATAACGTCGAAGTACTGGCTGTAGACCGGAGATATAAACCTTTCTTTTCCTGTTCGTTTATGTTCAAGCCACGGGTTCCTGCTTGAGCACGTTTGCACGACCATATCGTGGTTTTATTATGAACCTGACTGCTTAATGCAATATGTATATTGAGGATCAAAGCTACTACAGTCGAAGGAAACTTTAGTTTCCGAGCATTACACTCAATTGTGTTTTGTGTTTTCTGTCAGATTTTGTTATGTGTACACATTTCAGGAACTCAATTCAATTAAATCTTTTGGAAGAGCGGTTGTTTCACATTTTTGCTGTATTGTACACAAAGTAATAATTAACAGCGTTGACGGAAAGCTGAAAATTTACTGCAATGATACAAACGTAACTTAACTGCCGAATTGATTTAAATGCAGTTGGTATTGTAAAAAATGTACAGTTCCCTATATGACAAAACTATTCAAGCGGAAATACCTGTAGAGCTCTTACAGGCACAGTATGGTGAGTGAGAGTGGATTTCCTTGATAAAATCATGAAAACCCCCTTTTTCAAAGAATGTATTTCAATTTAACAAGTTTACAGAATACGAAACTCAGATCAAAGGACACTGCAACTAGATGTCATATTGATCTCGCAACCACAAAGCAATGTCAATATACAGGGGCTTTGTTCTCTGTTAGAGCGGAAAGTCCACTGCAGCAACACCTCTCAAAGCACCCGCAGGACAGCAAACAAAAATTTGGTCCTTCTGTGAATTCCTGCTAATGTTTAAAAGTATTATATTGGTTCCACAGTGTATTACATGAGAACAATAAATATGTAAAAGAAAAATAAAGCATAAAATATGGTAAATTATTAGTTGTAGGTAAAAATGTGTAAAGATTTATAATTTGTAGAAATTATATTTTTTATGCTTCTAGTAAAGTATATTGCTCTGCAGTCTACACTACCACGCTTATGTTGCATTTGGATCAATGCACAGCACAATAAGATACTGAAAGTACTGGAGGTAGTTCCAACACCTACGCTTCAAATGAAGGGAATCTTATTGTTGGATGTTTTAACATTGCAGTATTCTTAGTGACATGCCAACATCATGGGCAACCAAGTTTTTATCAATAATGCCACCTTTGCAGCTACTTTAAAGTATTCCTTTGAATCGGATATAAAAAATTTAATAGTTTTTATAAGTAATTACGACTAAAGGATTGAAATGGTGTCAGAATTGCCTCTCGAGGAATTAAAAATTGAAAAAATCGCGTTAGAAAAATTATAAGGGAATGATGCAGATATTCAAACGGACGCTATTACGGACAGTGGAGCAGTAACAAATAATTTTAATAAAAATCGAAAGATTGATTAACAGAATTAATTTAGGAAAGGCAAATATAGAATGTACCTATAGCAGCAGGGACGGGAGCTTCTGGAAAATAATCTGCGGTTTCTATGTTTTGATGGGGCGATGTTAGAAAATTCAATAAACAATCGTAGTGGAGTAGATGACCGCCCGGTATGCGCGTATGTGGCGGATCTTTCAAATGTACCCTTTTATTGCTTTTTAAAGTGTTTTTGTACTACCCTCAGGCTGCAGCTCCCCAATTCAGGTATCACTTAAGCCAAATAATCCTTTGGGCGAATTTTAGGACATCCATAATTAGGGTGTTGCTGATTCTGGCCATGTCGGACCAGAAGCCTTTCAACATGGATCCTTTTATTCTTGCGAGAGCAAGGCAGAGACACAGCACATGCTTTGCTGGCTCTTCATCAGTGCTCCATCTTCGACAGTTAAGTAGGGACTGTTTATCAACCCTATTTTGTACATGAGTGTAGTGCACCGTTACGATTTCCACCACTGCAAGTTTCTTGGTGAGATACGGTAGGTATTTGGCTGCCCTCGGCAAAGGTCTCTGGTCCATGACAGCTCTGTCTGTGTTTTGAGTGTTAATCCATCTTCTGGTTAACTTTTTTAGAGTTTCTTGGCATATCATTAAAGGGACACAGGAGTTTCAAGTTCTGGTCCCCAAGATGGCAGCCGCATCGCTTATCTGGACGTTTTGATCTAGGAACGGATTGTTACTATTACGCTACAAAGTGTTTGTTTCAACAAAGAATGGAAATAAAGAATTCTGATAATTATCCTATACATTGATGATGTAAAATTCCTGATTAATGGATTTATTTGTGCGCTTTGTATTCCAACAGTAGAGAATTCCTATTCCTTACTATCTATCCATTTATTCTCCGAAGATGATTGCAGCACAACTGTATGACACAATTTTTCACGTGGTTGATTATAACTACAAGCAAAGAGTTATAAAGCAATTGTTTGCTTAGTTATTGCACTGTACTATATGTTTCTCTGCTTGAATAACACCCAGACGATAATCGATAGCACAGTCTATGTCAATATTCAACAATACTCTACATTTTTGTTAGTTTTTAAATTACATTCAGAACTAAACCTATGTATTGATTAAATTCATAAAAATTTAATGGGATCTCATACACAGGATATTTCAGTTAAGCTATAATTGTTTATTATGGTTTTATAGAATGAACTTAATACAGACGCCAAAAATAAATTCATAACACCTGAACATTTCAATTGTGTTCATGAAATGAATTGTAAAACATAAATATTTCCACATAATGGATAGGTGTACCTACTAGCTTGTAAACACACAGCCTAATAATTCAATTTACTAAAAATAGAAAAGTGCCGCTAAAAATAAGCGTTTTATTTGGACAGATAAAACAAAGATAACATTTTTCTGAAATTGTTTAAGCTCGTTCAATGGCAACTGAAAGTCAATATTAAATTCGCCTGTATTTCCTTCTATTTTCTTTCTGTGGCAATCTTAAGGCAATTTCCTGTATTTTATGATTGAGTTGATCCAATTTAACATTGAAGCTGCTTACCTGAGCTTGAGACAAAGAAGGACCCGGTCGTTTTATAAATGTGCACGGAGACTAAAATTTAGAATTATTGTCCGCAATTTTCCGCAACGTTTTATACGGTTAGAAATAAAATTGCAATGCGACGGCATAAAACAACTAAAACAAGATATAGTGAGGTTTTGCCTTTTCCCTTTTAGAATTATTATATTCTACGGATGCGCTTTATTGTTTTATGCGCTTGCCTGCGCTATCGCGTATTAAAAATACAGAAGGAAATTTTAGAAATGCGTGTTTTATTCAAAGTGATAAAAATGTAGCCGTTCCTTTGTCTTGCAGACAGAGCGAGTATCGATTTAATGCATTATTTATTAACAGGCAACCAAATCTGGGTTTAAATGATTGAGGCGAAACGCGTTCCGCAGCGCAGCACATCCGATAAAGGTCCCAGATTGAAGTGCTCTCATTTAATTTTTTAACAGGATGATAAGACCAGCCGATATAGTTGAACGGCGTTACATGAATACTTATGTGGAGCTACGATGTATCATTGTTTATTACAAAACGGAATTTACATCACATTAATCCTCGTTTGATACGTAGTGTTGAAAAATTTAAATCAATTTCCATTTCAATTTTTTAAATAATTTTCGGTATGAGTTTCAAAAAAACTAGAGAACGAAAAATGGATTCCTGTAATTAAATATTATACAAAAATAGAAAATGACAATAAATAATAAGAAAACAATAAAAATGGTGTGTGGACCAGATAATCAGAAATAAAAGAGATAAACTCTAATCATAATAAAAGGCGAGGACGGTGGAATAAATACGAAAACGAAGGGACAGCTTTTGGAACGCTAACATAAATATTAAATACTTATAAAGACCATAAGAAGCAAAGGTTTTCATTTTGTACACTTTGCCCTTATTTTCTTGTTTACAGAATTGATCGTGTTTGCTAAGAAAAAGGCGCGTAAAATGCAAACTATAGATTTAGGAACATGATAGGTCAGGAAATACTATAAAATGACAAGGTCAATGGTGATAGCATGTTGGATGCTTCTGTATTCTGACTTTTATTCTTCAAATAACTCATTTTTTATTATCAACACGAACCTATTCCTTGGTACTTTCTTCCAAGAACATTTTTGTCGGGATACTTTTTTTCGGGGAGAAATAAGTAAATTTTTCTATGTCTCGGACTTTTGTTGCCCTCGCTAGCACTCGGACAAACCAATCCTAAACTACTAAATATACTTGCAACCCTTGTAGCCTAACGCATTGTGAATATTTACGGAAACAATTATCCACTAATATTTTCTATAGTAGTAGAGTTCGGATCCTGAAATTCAATAGGAAACGATACGAAAGGACATGCAGGATATCAAAACGAATAGATCACTAACGCTCTTATTACATAGGTTAACCTATGAGTCTACAATGAGCTTTATGGAACAAAATACAGAATAATGAATAGATCCACTAGAACGGGAATTCACGGACGTCATGTCGACCATATCATACAAAACGCAATTCCGAAATTGCTGCGGTTCAAAGGATAATGTTTTGATTAAAACAGGACAAAGAATGTGAATATAACGACCGCCTTAAAAGATTGCGTACTTTCTGCTATTACTCTTGTAATTACCATTAGTAGAATTAATAATTATTTAGATGCAAATGCGGTAATCCCTTTGTTTGGATGTTACCTGGTTGAATTCACGACATATTGTCCTTTTTCCTCATACACCCACAATTATGTTGAAATACTGTTTGGTCTATTTTCTTTTTTGGATTACGAATATAGAAGTAAGTTTCTTTCAACGACGCGACGATTCATATTCTGATATTTTGATTCCACGAGAATTTGCTGAAAGCTGTAACTGCAGTGTAGTGCAGTGTTTTTTAAATTCCTTTTGGGATTTCTATAGAATTAAGTATGAAGCCTTTAGCAATTTGCTGCGATGTAGTCATTAAAGCAAAACAGTTCAAAAGCGTTACCATGGACAATGCTTTGCTATAATTTGAATTAATTTCCAAGGAGATGAGTTTATTTAGTTGACCCGTAGGCTCTAGGCAGCTTAACGCAGTTTCTACGCGGAGTTACATTCAAATTTGAAATACTGTAGTAACCAGGAAGTTTCTAATACGTAGTGAGTAATAACTCATGCCTTTTTTATTTGAAATTCTAGGTCTACATACATAATAAATATTTGGTTAATATAAAAAAAAATTTGAAAGGCGTCTTTAAGGGAAATTACATAATAATTTTTTAAACCTTGCGTTATCAATTTTAGCTCTCTCTTTTTGAACATTTTCATTTGGTAATGTTTTTACGAACGAATATTATAAAAGGTCGGCATTATTTTACATTCAGGTTGGTTTTTAATGACTCCCTGTTTAATGCTTTATATTTACTTGTTCTCATTTCAGGTGAAAAGTATTCCCTAAAGGATTTGCGCGACGTTGTTAACCAAAGTTTTATATCCAACGTCAGCTTTTGCTTAGTACAAAGAAGCATTCGTCTCTGGAGAAGTACACGTTTTACAAAATCTATCAAAACATCTGGCGCTTGATCGATTTCATTTCAAATATTGAAGTAACAACGGTATCGTATGGCAGGTTGAAAGAAAGCTGATGCGTCAATATATCTCGGCGCAAAGTTCTCCGATAACTGTAAAACTGATGAAAACGGTCGTGAAACTAACAATGAGTTTACTATATGACATGTAGACTGTAGTCTGAGATAGGGATTCGGAAAGATATAAAAAGGATCAGCAATCGATACTTGTTAGATGTTAGATGCATCGTTGACGAAAACAGACTTCACTCGTGTGAAGTATTAAGGGTTAGATCAGTCTTTCTAACTTTTCCAATGTTAACCTTACATCATTTTCACTCTATTTTGCAAATTTTATCGTTCCAAGTTGCTACGGATGTTTGTAGCTTGAAGCTATAAATCAGTTTTGTGATTAAAATTGAAACACGTTTGTTGAATTATTTTTAAAGAATATTTCAGAATTGATCCTTCTAACAAAGGACAACATATATATATATATATATTCTTTGTTTGCGCTTAATGGTGAGTGGTAAAATGGTAGGTGATAGCTGCAAGGCTCTTCAGTTATGCGTCACATTACGGTCTTTATTACAGCTCGGGGTCCCGAATTTTCCGCGTTTCCACTGCCCCTGGCTTTCCAAGTACTTTAATACTATTGTGACCCTAATATAAACGGCTACTTAATGTGTTTATTGTTGGCATCTTGTTTATTACACGTCCCTACTCGAAAAGTAAACAGAAAACTGTAGAGGGTGTCGCAGTACAAACTTGGGTGTTTTCAGAGCTGTAAATTAATTTATCGTTAACAAGCACGGTAGCGAAATTTCAATTACCTACCGTTTCGATAATGGAGCTTTCAGTTTTTCGGATTTTGTAATCTAGTCTTTGTTTTTCTAATAATTGGACGCGAAACTCGGACGTAAAAAGTGGGAAAGCTCCGGTGCTTGTCGGGTTTTGTTAGTGTCGAGACTCGTCGAGTGTATTTGGTCATCGATAGAATTCTCGTTTGGTCACGTCGTTGTTGAATGACCCGGAGAGGCAGAGCTACAAAACGGGCCCGTAACAATTGCTGCTAGAATTGGTGAATGAAATGGCCATCATCCATCCAGTTTAGTCGATTCAGCTTGTTTAGTTTTGTGTGCAGAACGAGAAAAATAACCTGTAGTGTATTTCAGATATCGTCCTCCATAAACATTTCTACCAAATTTCACTTACTAAATACAACCCTTTCTATTTCCTCTTCGTATGCTTCGTTTACGTGTCTGGATACAAAGTATTTCATTTCCGGAACCTATTCACATTGACAATTTTATTTTCAAATTGAATTTAAGAGTCTATAAATCCCAAATCGACACTATTCTTGTTACACCACTTAACCATCTTACAAATTTTCATAGTAACACTATACAATATCGATACGTAAGATGATACAAAGGGAATCCATATGCCGACATTTGCGTTGAATATTTCAAGATTGTAGCAATGAGTTTTATTGGAAGGCACACTTAAGAATTTGGGAGGGGGGCAAGGAGAATTTTTAAGGGCTGCTTACTAGTACCAAAACGATTCATGTTTAAATTTTTAAAAATTATTACTTTACATTATAGGCTTCCAAAGGAGGTGATAATAAAATACATAAAAGGATTTAAGTTACAAAAGTCGAATAAGGTTTATCTTTCATTAGTTTGGTATGGTGTTTGTCACTAGCGAATAATTGTCTTCTATTTTTTGGATGAAAATAAGTGACAAAGACGCTATGACTCACTATACCTACTTTATACTATACACGATTTCTTTGTTCTTATTTGCTCTCACTGTTGTTGTAAATCGATGTTCTTGTAACCATTGATAGAGTAGGTAGTAACACAAATTTAAACTCGGAACTCTTTGCTAGACACTCGACATGTTCGCAATAGCGACTGATTCACCAGAACTGTCAGCTATGATCTGCAACTCCCAGGCATTAAACTTTGTTAATCCAAACAAATTTGAAACATTTAAGTTTTATTATTTTTATCAGTATTTGTCATAGAAACATGGTACTACGTATTGTAATTATCAAATTTGGTTTCTTATGATCAATGATTTGGCGGAATGTTGACTGAATACTGACTTAAATATTATATATTAGGAAAAACCGAGACTAATAAGGGCCGAGGCGTATCTGTAAGACAATTGAGGTATAGTCCGATAAATGGTAACGTAGGAAAGCGAATCGGGGTATGTTGTAGGAATTCTGACGTAATCTCTTTTAACTTCAGTGCTGAAGCGGAAAACATAAGATCAAGTTTCTAGAAGTTCCTTTCCGACTTTCTAAAATATAAATAAAGAAAGAGTAATTTCGGAATAATTAAGAATAACTGATATCAAATTATACTTCAGCCAGGTATTTTAATTGAGAATTCCAATCAATTAGCTATCTAAACACAGAAGTACTAAAATACCTTCATTTGAATCTCATTGCTCGTTGAATATTCCTAGGTGCCTAGGTCTGAATTTATGTATTGTTAAGAATATAACACGAGATTGTAGAATGAATTCGAAATTACAGTAGATAATCTCCATTTTATAAAAATATACATAATGTGTTCGTTCACAACCTGCAAAATTGTATTTAGTTGAAATTCCACAGATCATAACAAATTCCACGGAGGTAAAATATGTCGCATGTGGAATGTGAAATTTAATGAAAAACTTATTATTCGACGTAGGACGTACATACGATATTCTCTGTTATGAAATTTTGTCAAGTAAAAAATTCTGTTGAAATGCTTAAACTCTATATTTTCCTTTCTAATAAACAAGAAACTGCGTATAATTTCCGTAAAATTCCTTCAGATAGAAATCGTCAACTTAACTAAAGTTGACGCTGTCCTTTTACATCGTTTGTCGATTTTTCAGTTAAACCGCTTACAGATCGTAATCGTTATAATTTGACACGAACTGAAATTGGTCAATGTTTCGGAAACAGTAGAAAGAAAAGAAAAGTAATAAAGGAGCACCACATTCGGCCCACTGAGCCGCGTGGTCCGTCTGCGTTTCCGACAGCCGGTTACCATGAAAATGAAACTGTTTCTACGACAACGGACATAATTATAATGTTTTACTTATTTTAATTTAATTTAATTATTATCAACTGGTTTTTTTTCGATTCTTTGTTGTCGTTAACTTATTTGTATATGGAACCTATTGTATGGATCTAACAAGGGAATAAAAATACCTACAGGTTGTTGTAAAATATCTCATATAATGATTTGGACAAAGCAATAAGATTTTGAAACGAATTTTGCAGGTCTAATGGAAATATTCTGTTAGAAAGTTAATTGGAATTACGTTCAATAAAACAACGATAACAAAAGCGGGTACGTATTATACGAAACTAGAAGCTTAGGAACATATTGATTTCCAGTTGATTTTTAAAAATACATTTAAATGCATTAGCTGGGATATTTTTCCGTGTATGCTTTTGCAATTTCTATTTCTTTCTGAAAACATGGCTAACATTCATTGTTAGTTGTATGGTCTCATACTAGTATAAAGGTTTTCGTCTGTAACTTTTTATGTGATAACAACTATTATGTTTTTTGTACATTTTATAGTATGGTTTATATTGCATCACAAACATAAACAAGGGTGAACAATAGAAAGCGGTGCCTGCGAAATTTTACAAAAGTTCTCTCGGACTGCGAAGGGAAGGTTACCGATGGTTTAAAACCGCCAATGTTTTCAAAAATACAAAATGATTGTTGCAATCGAAATGGCGTGTGGTTTTCGTATCGCTGCTCCATCTCAGAACCCAAGATTTTCTTTCGTTGTGCGTACTGTACTCAATCTTTGCTTGCTATATGCAATATTAGGCGTAATTTAAAATCAATTAGTGATACATGCTTATTCCGTAAAAATATACAGAGTGTTCTATTTTAAAAACCAAACTTACATATTTTTCCTGAAAATAAGTAGTGCGTGTAGAAAACTTCTTTGCGCTATTTTATACATCAGGTTCTTTTAGCTTAAGTCTCTCCTTTAACATTTTCTTGTATCTTTAATATTTCAGCAGATATAAGCTGGACAATGAAAAACCAGCCACCCTGTATATCTACTTACGCTGAAAAATATTGCTTAGAACTTAAACGGGCTTCTAGTACATGCAACAAATATTTCACTGAGTTTATTTGAATAGATTTTGATTTTCAAGTACAAATACAACAAAGCTATATGGCAAAGTAAAACCTAACTGTAAACTTTTATTTATGTTTCGTAGTTAATTTCCTCATACGTTATATGAATTGACCACAGAAACCCTTTTCAGTTTTATTGTAATTATGCGTTGAGATGTGCTTCGTAACTTTTAACGTTATTATGAATATTACTCAGTCGAAACTCTCATGTGTGTTTTGCACTTTTAACTGAATTAGGCAGCACAGAGCGTTCAAGTTAAATTTAATAACGCAGTTTTTGACAAGGGGATGACTGGCCGTTTTATTTTGAGTATTGTCCGCACCAAAAATATCTCTTCTATGGTACGCGACTAATCGCTAATTTCTCTAACACAATAAAGCGTCCCAAACCTCAAACGAATTACAGATATGATACTAAATCGATTTGTGTGCGAAGGGAGGCCTGTTATTAATTTATCGCGAAGCAATCCTGGCTGTGACAAAACTGACATGTGACATTTCCCAATTGCCATATTGTCGACCACTGATGCTTTCAATCATAAACAGATTCTAACGGTTCTGATGTGTTATCGTTAGTTACTCCCCTACAATCTGTAATTTGTTACAATAATAATTTTTTTTTAATTTTTAACTTTGTTACAAAATTCTTAAATAAACAATAAAATAATTATAAAAGGGGTTTGATATGTAGTCGTAAAGAAAAATGAAAGTGTCACAAAATTCTGTTTTACCTTGTAACACAGGTTGGCTTGTTAATTTGTCTGTAAATATTTGCTAATAACTGAGATACAGCTTTTTAAAAGGTTGGTTTGTTTGGGTTAAAATTGATTAAACGAAACCACAACCTGTGCTTTGGTAGGTAGAAAAACATTTTGGGGAGGAAAATGATTTCGCAGTGAGGCAACACGTGTTGTTTTAATTGCTTAATTAACTCGAACAGAATTTTAAACTTAATCAAGTCTGAAATGACGAAAAAATAGAATATTATTATGTCTGTGTTATTTTTCTTCGTTTTATTTTTCAGCATTCGATTTTTTGTACCTTTTGTGAAAATACAAAGTAAATTAATGCCTAAAAAATGATTACGGTATCTATAGATGAATAACCTACACGTTTTTGTAATATGAATTACAATATTTTATAATATCCTGACAACTAACATAAAGTAGATTTACCTTGAGTTAGATTTTTTAAAATATTATTTATACATATGTAACGAGGAATCATGTCGAGCAAGGTCTCGTTGAACTTGTATTTAATTTACCACTAGTCTAAGAACCTAAGTTACTTATGAAGTTTATATGCAATAAGCTGACGTAATAACAAACATGTGTTGACTAAGCTATAATAGATAACACTGTCAATGAACACGTTAATCATCAGGCTACGAAGATGTCACAGTAGACTATAACAGTCCTGTTTATTAATTTTTTTTGGTTGAGAAGTTATTCCAATATTTTGAGAGGAATGATATTTTCTGTAAAATTTGGAATCGTTAGTGTTCTTGTAATTTTTTAATAAAGAAAAAAATATATAATTGTTAGTAGTGTTCCTTTAGGAACCACACCAGTACCTATGATGACTGATAATTTTTGGGATTATAGCACCACCTGAAGCCTCGTAGCTTCAGTTCTGTCTTATACATTTGAATTATTGTTAAGGGGATGAATCAAAACCATAACTGTTAACATTAAATATTTTTTGAATTGTCCTCAGAGAATTTATTATTATTGTGTTTTGGACAGAGTAATCCAGACTGAATCGATTTTATACGTAAATTAAGGGTCAGCTCTGAAGCTGAACATATTTCTGCTCAGTTGTTAAATGCGGAAGTTATTGAATCACTTATCACCTCTCTTAACAACCACATTGCACCGCATATTTTTAAACGTAGATTTATTGTTCATTTACAAAAGGTAAAACAACTTCAGCCGTTTGAAGTACGAAGGCCATGTCTTGCTATATATACTTATACTGTCGTTCAAGAAAGCATTCTATTGCTCTGGAAGAACTATACCAACTACCACCATCAACATGAAATTCTTGGTAAGCATCCCTTAAGATTAAATTACAAACATTAATCCTAATTTTATTTCAGATTGTTTTCGTTGTTGCCGTCTTGGCCGTTGCCTCTGCTGGACTTATAGCAGCCCCAGCAGCTATTGCTACTCCTATTGGAGTTGCTGGAATTCCTACCGCTGGTATCATCGCAACACCAGCTCTTGCTACCGGTGTAATTGGCGCTCCCCTAATTGGAGCTCCCGTAATTGGTCATGGATTAGGATTGGGTTTGGGAGCAGGTCTAGTCCACGGTTGAGCTTGTAAAGTGAATAAAGAGAACATATTTTTGGTTTGATTGTTTTTATAGTAAATTTTTTTTTTTAAATGTTTTAGGAATGTTTTAGGAATGAATTTTAGAATTATGTAATATTTAAAAATAAACTGGTAAAAAATATTCACGTTTTTTTATAAACACATGAATTGTTGACGTTATGAGCTTTCAGTACTAGATCCATTTTGTAAGTCATAACGACTCATTCACCAACGATTGTCGCGGTATTTCAACGATTTTTCGCTTTAAAACCCTGTACATTGTTATTTAGTCTCACACTGTATGAAGTAAAAGTAAAGTACTTATTAAATATTAAAAATATTAAATATATAAAACATAGCTATCGTTAAGCGAATGATTGTTTTATCTTAATTTCTCGACATTACGAATTATCCCTTTCCGATGAAGATCTATCCAACGGACATTTATATATTTTGAAACTCAAATCGATCCACTTTACTTTATCTACTTTTTAAAGTATCGATATGTATGGATTAAAAATGTATTGAATGGCATTTCTCTTTCAAATTGCTGTATAGCGTTTCTCTTATAAAATGAAATTAATTATCCATTTCCAAATAGGTAAAATAACCTTAACTTTTCGAAATTAGAAGGCCACATCCAGCTATATATACTTACGCTGATATCCAAGAAATCATTCTACTTCTACTTCTACAGTCGTTCTAGAGGACCCAGCACCAACTACCACCATCATGAAATTCTTGGTAATAAACTTATAACTAATAACTTTCTATTCATAGAAAAATGTTATAAATAAATGCTAATTTTAATTTCGTATTTTGTGAAGATTGCTTTCGCTGCCATCCTGGCCATTGCATCGGCCCATATAGTAGTACCAGGAGCTGTAGGAATTGCTGCTGTTCCTACTGCCGGTATTATCGCTACCCCAGCCCTTGCGACCGGAGTAATTGGAGCTCCCGTAGTTGCAGGACATGGATTGGGATGGGGATTGGGTGGTGGTTTACTTCATGGTTAAGTTGAAGTGGATTTCCTCATAAAAAGAACACGTTTGGTTTAGGAACTTTTATATAAAAAAAATTCTGTTTATTCGATTATTTGTGTTAGAATAAAAAGTGGATAATTTTAAATAAATTATACAAATCAAATAATGTTTTGTTTCGTAAGTTGTAGGAGGCTGCAACAAACCCCCTTGCCTCGTAAAGTGATGCTTTCGTAACTTGTTACGTAAATAACTATTATTGTTTGAATTAAATTTTCTTTGCAAGTCGTAGTACATGGTTCAATGAGAAAATATACACAGAGAATTGTAAAAGGAATGAGGAAGGAAATTATGACTATTTTTATAAAACGATTAACACAAGGAACCTACAACAGTTCTAACCTTAACGAAGAAGAGGCCGGAAAGACCATTTGGATTTCGCAATGCAGAGCATTTTTGTATCGAATCTCAACTTCGTGTGTTGTTGTGAAGAAGAGCCAAAACCATGCTCCTGAAATATAATTCAAACAATGAGAAAGGCGCCAGTACTATAGTATACTACTATTATAGATGGATGATCTTCTTGTTTGGGCGCCGCCGAAGGTCACCATGGAAATTTGCACCTTGGATGCTGTTGGGCGGAATAAGAAATACCTATTTACAATATCGTTTCCTCAATTTTTTTTAACCAAAGATGTATAAGTCTTTGGTCTATACTGCCTTGCATAATCAACTCCTGCGGGTCTGAGTATTCTAATTTTCGACGTTTGTTGATATCCCGTATCTTGAAATCTGTGTTCTGCGATACATTGAGAAACTTTCTATTTTTTGTTGTTTGTTGCTGGTAGATCTGGTGCCGTATAAGAGAACAAGGAAAACATAACATCGTATAATACGTATCTTAAGATCCAGGTTTAAATTTTGGCAACATATCAATGTCCTGATTCTTTCTAACAAAGTTCGCATTTGTTCAATCCTACACCTTTGCTTTCTGTTGTCTGCCCTTATTTTTGATTTTAGATGTATCCTTATTCCTTATTGTATTCTTTCCATTGATCTCTGCGTAAATTTTAACTTCTCTATGTGAATACCAGAGTTTCTACTCCGTATGTAAGGATAGGTAGTATGCAAGGGATGAAAATTTGGTTTTAGTTTTTCTAGGAGATTTACCAGATTTCGGCAATTTATTTTAGATTTTTTCAGACATTTCCATATTCTATAAAAAAGGAACAACGTTTTTGTTGATTTTAGGTTTCTTTAAATTACTTTATTCAAGAAATGAAAATTTGTTATCAACCATTTAATTAGTTTTTTGGTAAACTCTGTGAAATAGCAGGAAGTTAATAGCTAGTACGAAAGTTGTTTCAGATTTATGTATGATTTGTTTCCATTGCTTCTTTTTAAAATACCGATACATAAAAGATAAAATCAAAGCTACACCAAAGGGAGAATCATAAACACGCAATGAACTGATAGCTAAATCGTATGAAAGACATTTGATAGCATTTCTTTCTGTTACCCCCAGTGGAACAGGAATCCCCTACATTTTTAATCATCCGTTGTGATGCAATTTCAAATTAATTTTAAAACCAATTACATAACGGCACACCACTAAAAGTAACCTTATAACTGTCTGTAAATACACATCCAACAAATTAGAAACATTTAAGATACATTTTATTGAGATATACTAAAGTTCAAACAATAGTACCTAGTACTGTAATTTTTTATAAAATAATTTCTTTTAGATAACTGATTGTAATGCACCTATAAATATTCCATTAAAAAAGTATTAGTGACAGGTGGTACTCACCACGCGTTTGCAATGATAAAAAATGCATATAATTGGTATTATAAATTAATATAACTGCATTGTAACGCGAGTATAGTTTTACCTTGACAATTTTTATAAAAATTGTCACTGTCAGTAAGTTTAAAATTAAACTACTGTTATTTATTGCTAATGAATCAGCTGATGCAATTGTAAACACATGTTGTATTATTCTTATCATAATTTGGAGCTAATTATTAAACTTAAATTCATCTTTACTGTAACAGCATTCAAAATAACAAACCCAAGAAACGATAATGATGTGCAAAGATGATCACAAAATACGGTTTTACATTTTTCCTGAAAGAATTAAATATTTACAAATATTATAAGGTTGTTACTATGTGTATAAAGAACAAAGGGTTGGACTTTTTGAAGGTCAATTTTATTATATATAAACGACGTTGATGTTATCAAACGGCACAACGATCTACACCTTCAACAGATCTAGCAATAAACTCACCACAATGCAATACTTGGTAAGTCATCCTGTTGAGATATACAATTCTTTATCAATTCCATTTATTAAACAATTTTCAGATTATTTTGTTCTTTGCCTTCTTGGCTCTTGCTTTTGCCGATCCCCAACCTGGAGGCATCCCCATCGCCGCTGGTGGCCTTATTGTTCCTGGTGCTGTGGGAGTTGCAGTGCCAGGTGTATTGCCAGGTGTAGGTCTAGGTTTGGGACTTGGACACGGAGCTATCCTTGGATAAACTTCCAGCAAGATCCGAAAATTGATTCAACATTTATTTGGTTTCTCTTTATTGTAAAATATTTATTCGGTCCCTCTATTCAAATTAATTGTTTTAAATAAAAATGAAATAATTCTACAAATCTTCTAGTTTATCTTTTGGTAGATATAGGTATTTGTTATATGATTTTCACGGAATACTGTGATTAGTGCGGGTGTTCAAACGGGACTGGTTCAATTCGCAAACTCGTCATAGATGTTTGATACAGATGAGGTCTAAGATTACAGTAAACGGCATGTTTGTAGGATATTAAACTGAAAGGATTATTACTTAGTACTTAGTTAATATTTTTAACATATTTTCAAATGTAAAAAATTTGAATTTGATATCTTTTGTGTGAATGCGAAGGAATCCCTTCGGTGAGAAGTTGTTCTTCGCTTTCAGCGTTTCTTTAAGCGCTATAACATTATTGTAGCAGGTTAGAATAAAACTTTAATTTTAAAAAGTGGGAAACAAGGATTTCGCGACCGTAATGAAAGTTTGACTTACCCTTAGATAATGTTAAAAGAATAGAAATCTCTGGCGGTTACAGTGCTAGGCGATAACATAGAACTCAGGAAAATAGAATTCGTCTTTTTAAGAAAATGAAACACTCTATGGTCCACGAATTGGTTTGGATTTGAAAAAGCTTTGTTGGTGTCCATCCATAAATCAGTATGTCATATATTTTTAGCTTTTGATCCATTAACGAAGTGAATAACGGAAACTAAAAGATTGAATCCGCGACATATTCTGTTAGTTTAGACAAAAGCATTATTAAAGGTATAATAGGGTATAAATCAATTATTGTATCATTAATTTCTGTTCAACGTAATGGCTTTCTTCACACGGCGAATCGAGCTTTTAATTACATACATGATGAAGGGAAATTGCCAAGTTCGGTTTTACTTTGACATTCACCATCTTTTCTATTTGAGTTTACCGATAAACGGCGACGTGCTGATTATTAGACTGTACATTGCACATTGCACATAGACTATTGTGTAACTACTTCTCAATAATTGTTCTAATTGTTATCATTTTTACATCAAAATATGGGGGCATTATGACTTGCCTCTTTAATTTTATAATTGGGACGACTCCACTAAATAGTTGCTTCCGTATTAAATAAATTAAGTGGTTCTTAATAAATGCAATTGAAGTGCTTTGTTACTGAAATACAGGGTGTCCAAGATATGCATGAACTTCACGGGGATTTCGGTATACAGTGGCACTCCCTAGGAAGAGATAAGGATCGCTTACTAATTTATTGTTATAGAGCAAGAACAGGAAAAATAAACTATGGTAGACCTCGAACCAATTGGAGAGTTAAACTCAACAATATTGCTAGGACAAAGTGGATAGGATGTTATGATTTTGATGACTAATCGATTGGAGTATAGCATTTTGCAACCCCGACAGATGTGTTTGCCAAAGCAAATATTCATATTATGTTTGTAAGTTTGTTTAATAAATATAACCCCGCTTATTATTAAAATTCATATTTCACTCTATTTGATTTGAAGTAAATTCATGGAATTCAGTTATTTCCCGTAAACAAAGTAACGTATAACGAGTGAGTTTAATTATAGGCACAGAATATATTCTGTAGAAACAACAAGTACCACCCACTTGTTTATTCTGGATAGTCTTTTCAATTTTTATTTTCCTCTGTATGAATATCGTTTCACCATAATTGCTTATTTACATTAAAGTAAGAAAATTAAATATTGATCTTTGTTTTAACTTATCCAAACCTTAAAAACGTTTACATATTTTCTGAGTTTGGAATTTCATATGAAATACTGTTTGCATATTTATTTGACGAAATGGAGGTTTGGAATTCAACTTCTAGGTAAATTAGCTTCTAAAATATCATAAATTCAGCTTTCTCTCATTCAGTGACTCCAACAAAGTTTAGCTGTCATAAGGACGATGATTGATTTATTTTGACTGAAATCCATGATGTTTCCCCACTGTTTGTCCTTTTCTGTATGACGCATTCATCAACGTTGTTATTGTGTTACATGTAATTACAAAATGTAGTTCCGGAGTTAATTTCAAATTAAAACTTTGTTAAGACTAGTTAAAAATTTATCTTTGAATTAATTATATAATATTAATCTTTAAATACATCATTCTACCCGGAATTAGTCTCAGACTGCATTAGTTTAAA
This sequence comes from Hemicrepidius hirtus, assembly GCA_963082805.1. Classification (NCBI taxonomy): domain Eukaryota; kingdom Metazoa; phylum Arthropoda; class Insecta; order Coleoptera; family Elateridae; genus Hemicrepidius; species Hemicrepidius hirtus. The sequence goes on along the minus strand of OY720160.1, from coordinate 36,170,924 downwards.
TTAGAGATATTTTTTGTTATTTACTTCTGCATCTACTGTGAAAACAGCACTGCGCCGGATAGCGGAAAAACGTTAAAAATAATATGACAATTTTTATTTCGTTATATGAGTTTATTTTCAGAATATCCATGAATGTTTTCATGAGCCACCACTGATGCTGTAATTACAGGAAATATTTAGTTCAGTAATTAGTATGAAACTAAATAAGTGCTTGTTTGCTTCCATTGTTGATTTATTTAACTTCGTGACTTAATAATTCAGTTGTATGTTTATAAGCAAATTTAATATAAATTCTTGTATTATTTAAGTAAGGGATTAAGCTAGTACTAGCAACTATTTACATCGCACCCCTAAAAGCATTACACTACGCTAAAACACAAAAGTTGGCTGTAGTAATATTTGTCTCGTAAACAATAAACGGCAAAGTTTGAATGCTAGTAACGTAATCTTCTCGACGAAACGCCCAAAGGGTGAATAAATTTCTAAAACTAATCCTTTTGTAACAAATAACGCCTCCCGAGTGAGTCCTACTTTTAGCGTAGAATATAAAAAGCGTTGTGTGACAATGCAATCTCCTGTAACCTGTAGAAACTTCAAGTTGCCTCTTTTTGTAACCATATTTTTACAAGGAACCCCATAACGTTTGTAACATAGTACCGCGCAAGGTTTCCTTATTTTACATATCATAAAACGTCTTTTGTATCACAATATTTTCTTGTTATTTCTATATTTAGGTTGGCATATAATATTTGGTTATATTTATGTACGTGCGAAAGTTTGGTTGTTCCTTTGGGATTAGATTAAACCAATTAAAAGCAGCGTGTTTTAAGGAATAGTACAGGAATTACAGATTACAAAACTCAAAGCTTCTGCTAAATGATAAAATAGGGTCGAAACCACAAACCCCCAGAGAAATTATTTGTATGCTGCATGTAGTCTTTGCAACTGATATCTCGATGTAGGTAATGTTGGTAGGGCTTATAATCGATAGACAATCGAATGTGATTCAACCGCTTATTGTTATAGCATGTATACATACCTGCCTGGAACGGAATTTTTCATTATACTATAGACATGTTTCATGTATTATACGTAAAGATACTGGATAATATACAAAAATGGGTAACGACATCACTTTAATTTGGCATGTCTACCTTTTGATGTAATACAGGACCTGAATTACATGTAACTATAATTTAATGATTCAAAACTAACTCTAATTACTTATTGCCTATTGGGTAAAGGTACCTAGTTTAGACAAAAGTGTGGCTGATTTTTCATTGTCCAGCTTCTATTTGTTAAAATATTAAAGATACAAGAAAAAGTTAAAGAAAAGACTTAGCTAAGAGAACCTGGTGTATAAAACAGCGCAAACAAGTTTTTTCCACGGCCTACTTGTTTTCAGGAAAAACATGTAACTTTGGTTTTTTAAATAGAACACTCTGTATATCTTTGCGGAATAAGATTCTAAATCAATTTCACTTTACAAGCCCGAATCACGAATACCGTTTTGCTTTTAAATTACGCTTGGGTGGAGTGTCCCATTAAAAAAAACAAAGTTACATATTTTTCCTGATAACAAGTAGGCCGTGGAAAAAACTTGCTTGCGCTATTTTATACACCAAGTTCTCTTAGCTAAGTCTTTCCTTAAACTTTTTCTTCTATCTTTAATATTTCAGCAGATAGAAGCTGGACAATGAAAAACCAGCCACACCCTGTATAGTCTAGACAGCTTCTGAATTTCCGTATCAGTGTTCATGCAAAAATTCTCTGGAAATATACAGCAAGATATCAAATAGAGAGTTGTTCTGTCTGTCTAATGCACATCCGAACTGCATGAAACGCGAAAGATCGCACTCTGTGTCAGTAGGAGTGAATACATAAAGGTGACTTGCAGAACAAATACTAGAACCCGCGACCTATTGTTTACCAGTAACCGAAGTCTCATTACATAATTTCAAGGAAGATATAAGTAATGAGATTACTTGCATTATCCTGATTTAGTTTCGAAACTTAAATCATCATAAATCTGATTGTAATTTGAGGCTTACATATGGTAAGCATCTGAGGAAACTTTTTAATTGAAATTTTCAATTGCATTTAAAGAAAGCGCTGGAAATAGGACAATACGTATTTCTATGCAAATGCAGATATTCAAGCCAGTTTTCATTCGCGATAAAATCTGTAAACTGAATCTCAATGTGCAGAATGTTATCGCATTGTCTATTTTAAGATTTTCTTTTACTGAAATGCATTGGAAAATCTAAGCCAACATTTTAAAATATTTTTTGTAGTTACCTTTAGTAGTTTGTGCCGTTAGGTGTAAATTCTTCTCTAGACATTGCGCAAACAAGCAGGACGTTAGCACTTGCATTTGAAAGAAATATTAGGTAGTTTTTCACGAAGAACACGTACATTAGGATCGTAAGTCATTGCTGCAACCTTTTACATTTATAATATCTACTCGGGCAAAGTGCCACAATTGTTAGAATTCTCATGAGTTGTTCTTATCTCACGGCTAGTATCTTGACGAATGGTTTTCGTTTGATTAGTAGACCGATTGAACTAAAGTAACTTTGTTAATTAAGGAAAAGAAATAACTTTACCGTAATTCAAAAATCTTTGCTCAAAACAGGTGCAGCTTTAAGATGTCAGACATAAACAAAAATACACACTGCAGCGGTAGATTTTACTGTTTCCCGTATTTTATTTTCGATGGCGTCAGTATATTTTATTTAATCTTATTGACGTGGAAGTTAACCTATAGTGCAGTTGAACTAGGAAAATTTATTTGCAGTATTCACTCTAATGGAGGTCCGTAAAACTAAAATATATGCGATACCATCATAACATTCACTGAAACTGCCGGGTTTTTGTAAAACCTGGTTTTATAAATTCTTCTCTTACGTATAATATCAATCTAATAAATTTTGTATTATGTACTTTATAAATAATTTAGGAAATATGGTAAACCTTGCAACTTTCCGTTATTTGTTTAATCGTAAATTAGAAGTTCATTAAGCTAACAAAGAATAGTTCAATTAAGAGAATTTAAGAAGTAATCGCCCATTCAAGCGATAATTGAGGAATTGCTTGAATATAGTCGTTATTAAATTAGCAAGCTATTAAATAATTAAATTAGGCGCGCATGTTACGCACCAAAATGGCGGATTTCCGCGCCAAATTTAAAAATATATAATTAGTTGGTTTCCAGTTTCACGACGTCACTTGAAGAGCCGTGAGTGATAAACACAAAGAAACGTATGAAATTCAGTATCGTAAGGAGATCTAGAAGTGGTCTGTCGAGTGGCCATTTTATTATGTGACATTTCCTACAAAGACTACACATAACTTACCGTAAATTCGACGAAGAAGTTGGTACGGATACAATCAGTTGCTATCTAAAAATTGTAAAAGCAGAAATGCCGAAATAAATTATTTTTTATTTTCAAGGCCAAATTTCTTTTAATTGGCAACGATACGTATTGCAGTTGCAATGTGCTTCCTCCTCTGAATAATTATCTGCTTGATTATTCAGAGAGACAGGGAGAGACTTAAGGTTGTGGTTGTTAGTTTGCAATCTCGCCAGTCTTCTTATTGTTGTAAATTCCGTAATGCCCTTTTGTTCAAACAAATGACGCAGTAGTATCTTCTAGGATATACTTGGGTGCTTTACAGGACTGTATTCTGCAGGTACTAATGTTACAATTGCCTATATAGCCAATAAATGTAGATCAGATTTTCCGTCGCAGTTCTTGATATGTCCAGTGCCGGATTATGACTTTTTTCGCCCCTAGGCAACTATATTATAGCGCCCCCCCTCCCACTTAAATTAGTTTTTTAAATTTTTATAATATTCCTTCTTGCTTAGAAAAAAAACTCTATTTTCTTTGTATTTAGTAATACATGTTCAAGTTTTCTCTTTCTCGATGTTTCTCCTTTTGGCACTATCACTACCAGTGGCGGCGAAACGTGTTTAGTCGAGGTGGGTAGTAGCGCTTCGCGAACAAAGTTGGGGGGGGGGCACAGCAATGAACGAGAGTAAAATAGCGCCGCAGGCTAAATTTTTCTTTGAAAGTGGGCGTGGCTTATTGGACGCATTTTAAGAGCATCTGGCAAATTTTGAGATCAGATTAAAAAATCTGAAAATGTCAAAACTTTTTATAATGAAAGTTTGTGATTTTTAATAATGAAAATTTGTTGTGTTTTGTCACGTCGCCGGCGCCCCCCGAGCCGTGAGCGTCCCTAGGCAACTGCCTATTTTGCCTTATGGGTAATCCGGCACTGGATATGTCGTTCATGAACTCCTTTTGCACAATTGATTATGCTAACTACCTATATCCTTGTAAGATAACAGCCATTTTGATGATTGATTTAATGGGTAAAACTCGACATCGAAAAGTGCATAATATGTAACAGGTAAAAATTACGATAAACTAAAAAACTAATTTCATATAAAGAGCCAATGACCACAATTCGGCCAAAGGAAGAATAGTTAATGATATCGGAAGCAGGAAACGAGTCTATCTCCAAGCAACGGAGCAAAATGAGTAAATATATGGAAAGTGAATAAGTGGAAAAGGCTGAAAACGGAACATGTACAAACTCCGAAAATAGTGACAAATTATTCCTGACACATTTTATGTAAAAATGGCTGACTGAACAAATAGGGAGTGTGCCTGAAAATAATTAATTGACACGTTTGTAGAGTAATGAAACGAGTAGCCATTGAATCGGTCAGCATTAGTAAACGAATTTACCCATTATAGGTCTCTCTTAAAGCAAGGTTCCTAAAAAGTGAGCACACATGTATTCATTAATTTTGCGAGAAAGGGCTTATGAGGTTCAAAAGTAAGTTGTCAGGTTATTTACTATTATTACTATTACATTTTAGTTTTAAAATTAGGAAGAGTGTTAGTTAACATTTAAACGTTAAAACGTAGAGTACACGACTTCACAGTAACTGTGATATTGTTGAAATCAGAGTTTTATCGAGATTGGGTACAATATTGTATAGATTCGAGATGTCTCACCTATTTTTCTTTCTTTCACATATTATTAGTAACATTTTAAAACAAGGCACTATTTCTTCTAATACCGAAACGGAGATTAGTATTTTTAGAAAGAGGCACTGACAAATCCTAACCTCGTGTACCTACGTCTTCAGATTCAAGTTGATTTTGCTTTGAGTTGATTTTATTTGATTCTTATTTTCTTTATTTGTTGACTTTCGAGTTGTCTAAAGTAAAATGCATTACTGTATGTACATAAGTAGGTAACTTCATATTTGCCAATAATATTTCTTGGTGTAAAATGAAGTCTGGAATGTACTTCGTGCTTGAAAATATTGAGGTATCGAAGCGAAATAAACAATAACTAGAGACCGCGTATACAGACTGACTGCAATAATAAATCTGCAGTACAATAGTCGATATATCGCAACTTCCAATATAAAGAATTTCGAGTTCTTATCTAAAATTGCAAAAATTGAACAAGCTCTTGAAATAAACCAGTAAAGTTACGATTGGAAACTCTAAAATATTTCCATCAATAGAAAACTATAAAATTTCCGCTACAGGCAAGGCGATATATTATTAGTATTCATAGAAGAAGCATTTGAAGAGATTTATTATAATGTGATAGTAAAAAGGTAGTGTAGCAAGCACAAAAATGATATTGACAAAGAACTTACATTATTTGCAATGCATCATCATTTGAAACTGTCTAATCACAATGTCAAAATGGGGTTATATAGGTCAAGCGTAACAAGAAAGTGTCGGATACGTTCTATATAAATGATATAAATGATGAAAATGTGCGGGGTTGACAGGAAAATAGATTATTATTAGTGTTAAGTACTCTTTGATAAGTTGCAAAATTGTGAACGAGAATATCAATCAATAAACGTTGCTCCCCTTTTAGGGGTTCAATATTCATGCCGTTTTGGACGAAATGCTTCTTCTGGACTTTCCGACGCATTCAAAAATTGCGATTTGCAAGATTTATATTCTCTGAAATTCCAACATTCGATTTCGCCTGGTTTTCTATAATAATTATTGTCATTTATTGTCACCCCTTGAAAAAGCGAATATTAAAGTAAGCTCTTGATAAAAGGTCATAACCCATAAGGTGACATGTAACCTTAATAGTTGACGCCCCCGTAGTGCGCATGTAACAAAAAAACTCTGAGACAAGGTAATGTAGTACCTAATTTCATAATTTCTCATAATTCCTCCCCTACGATTACGTAATTAGGAATATGAGCAAAAACAGGCAAAAAATGGTTGACTTTATTTTAACGAAGCAACATATCAATTCTGCAATTGTTACGTGATTCTTTATCAACAAACTATTTATTTGTTTCTAAAGGCAAAAGACGTTAAGAACATAGGGTACGTTCGAACCATCGTACGCCCCACCCCCCGCCGTATAGTCGACAGTGCAGCGTGACTGAGTCCTACTCCTCTTATCTACGTAATTACTTTTGCAAACATAAAAAATTCATGTGACATCCACACTCGATACCAAAATCGTTTTTACCATAAACTAACATATTCTGAAAAAGCAAGAGCCTCCAGAAAGCTAGCTAGCGAATAGGGATAAAATATTTAAATTTCTAGTGTCAAAATTACAATTATTTTATTCGAAATACGTTTTTCTTCATGCAAGCAGTGATATCATTTTATAATACAACGGGTGCTCTGAGTTTTGGCGGCAATATTTGCCATTCTGAATACGAGTTGCTGCTGTAACGAAAATAATTATTAGAAGCTGTTCGTGAGTAATTATTTTCCAAAACCAGCAGCAACGAGTAATGAATGAATGACAAATATTGAAGAAAAACTCGGAATAAGAGTCCAATTCGGATGACAATATTCAAAGAGACAGTAATTTTAAAAATAATAATATTTTTTTGACATTTGTTTGACGTTTATCTAACAGAAATATTGTCGTTAAATGATTAAGATCCATTGTAACACAAAATGGGTTAAGGATGAAATAAAACGAAGGTTTAAAAACCTTCGTTTTATAAATATTGTCGCTGGAAGACTCTACTGCTTTTCAGTTGTCAAAATAGTTATTTTTCTATTATGGCGAAAAAGTGAATCTTTTTCGTCTGAGTCTAAGTTTTCTGGCCGAGGCAACGCCGAGACCAGAAAACAGGCAAGGACGAAAAAGCACTTTTTGGCAGAGGTGCAAACAACATTTGTTAGATGAATATCACAAATTTTATTAACAAATTGAAATGTTTATTTGAATATTCCAATGACATTTGGTCAGGTGGCCATCTTCAAATGTTATAGCCGCATCAGGTGTTTTTATCATAGTCGCCTAAAAAAGTTAGAAACTAAAAATTAATGCGTTTGCAATTTAAACAAATCAGTGGCTACAGCGGTCGTGAAGTGAAAGTGGCCGTGAAGTAAATGCGGCCGTGAAGTAGTAATTGACAAATGCCTACTACAAATTGACACTTTACGGTTGTCAAAAGATACGTAAAACAGCTGTTTTTATCATAGTCGCCTAAAAAAGTATTGTTAGTAATATCACAGTGTAATATTGCCTTCTGATAGCTTCAATTGTTAAAAAAGGATGCTGACAATATGAATTGAATTGTTAGTTGTTCGCTTCCCTAATTATCTAATATGTTTCCCGTAGTGCATGTTTAATTAAAATAAATAAAACCCTCAAAAAAAATCATATTGTATCACTGCAACACAAAATATCCTATAACGGTCTTTTTATCAGTTGACTATTTTGTGATGAGCTGACTCATACCATAAAAAAATGCGAAAACATTTTTTAATATTCATTTACCTTAAGTAAAAATTTTCTCTACACCTATGAAGTCAAGATTGGCCACATGTTTCATTATTCCCAGTTCCCTTTCTTTGATGTACACGTGTGAATGCACATCTGTAGATAACAAATTGAAAGACACGAAAGTTTAGTCGTGAAGAGTGTGTCGTTAGTTGTATATTTTAAAGGTGTGAAGTGTTTTAATTCCTATCAAATATGACTACCAAGTAGGTTTTCATTTTATATATTTAACTTTAAATAAATTAAACTGGATATTGAATGTTTGTCATTACGTGTAACACTACTACTTATAGGTATGTATGTGTATCTTTAATAAATTTAATTTGCAGGATGAACATTAGAAAACTTCTAGAGCTGGGCAGGAGAGCGGTTGCAACAATAAGGTAGGATGTTGTACTTATGACACTATATGGTGATGGGTTATACCTTTAAGTAGTACGGTTGGTAATTTCATGAAAATTATCATGCAAACAGAAACATTGGGTTCAAGCGTAATGATTCATTCGTTATGTAAGCCTATTGTAAGTAAAACTAAATTTAACAATGGAATCTTAAATGTTCTTTTAAGACCTGGTTTACTACCTTGTGTGAATTAAAACTAAAAGTTTGATACTATCCCAACCCTAATCTTCATAGTTTTGGCGGTTTTGTCCTAATTTTCTGCTCTGTGGGACCCGCATATTATGTTTTCCTTAGCTGAATAATAAAAAATAACGTGAGAAATGAGGAAAAATTTTTATAGCACTTGATTCACAATCTGTAGTAGTAATTCGAATTTTAATATTCAATTATTTTGTATATGATTTGTATATGATCTCGCCATTTAAATTTTTGCGCCCTTAGAAATAAAACTAGTTTTATGACAATACTGTAATTGTTGCCAAGTAGAAATTTAAATTGAAATCCAAACAAAAATTTCGTCATACACTTCTTCATAGAGAACAAACTAACTCTAAAGTTTAAATTCCTGTGAGTAGTGAAGTTATAAGTTTTACTTTCAGAGTTCTCCTTAATATTAAGGCTTAAGTATATAATTTTCTAAAGTACTTCTATATAAAACCACCACCAAGCACTTATGATTATGATGGTTTGAAGTTGATGTAGGCTGAAATAAATACCGAGCATGTTTTGTATATGCACGATTATAATGCCTTTCATAAGGTTGTGCTGTAATAGGTTTTTGCGCCACGAGTAACTTTAACAAAAGACTTTATTCAGTCGCATGTTAATTATTGTTATGAAATTCCACATGCACAGTAACCAATTATCGTTCCCTGAAAATTCAGAAGTTATGCCAAAACATATTTTTTAGTGCTGACTAAAATTAATAACGCCGAAGAATTTCAACTGTACCCGTAGTGCTCTAGAATATTTCCTTGTACTCTTAAAGCAAAATTAACATTGCAAATGTGCCTTTTGTTTAACTAACCCGTTATCATAGTTTAAACCTGGAGCCTGAGAAGATCTTCTAATTGAGTTATTAATGGTAAATACTAACTTTACTGAACTAAACTCGAGTTTACTCTACCAATATTAGACGCCCGTTGTTAGAAGATGGTGTCTTATTGTGTGTAATTATAATAATTAGACGCAAAACCAACGAATGGTTTCAAAAACAAAGTATATCTACTATAACTGTAACTTAACTGTAATTGACGTTTATAACAGCAACAAAAAAACCAAAGGTGGCAATAAAGATGGGGCATTATTAAAAATTTATTTGGAAATGAAACAGGAGGCAATAAAATGCGCAATTTTATAAAGAGAAAATAATGAATAAAAGATTCTGTTGAAATAACGGAAATGTTAAAGCTGAAAAGAACAATCAACTGTCTAAATGAAAACTTAAGCTTACAATGTAATGAGCATTAAAGGCAAACGCCCTGTTATTCCGGAAGCTTAAATTTTTAATTAAGCAAATGCTTGATTTAACTTAAGGAATTCCCCAAAAAAACATTCTAACAATACGTTTCTCTTTGTTTTGAAAGGCAATATCAAAATAAAATCAGCATTCATTAATAGAATTGGTAATTATTCAATTTTAATTTTTTTATTTACTGACATCTAGTAAAGTAGGGATAATTAATTCAAGGCGATGTTGTTTCTATACAGGGTGCTTTACCTCTATACAGGGTGCTGATTTTATTTCAAACGTTCAATCCCCGACATTCCTTATTTATTTTTAATAATTTTTTTGACTATTCTAAGAAATTATGATAAAGCTTAGTACCATACACCTCTTTAGTTAGAAAACTGTTGAGATCACTACAACAACCTTTTAACTACTGCATAGTTATTTTTTTCAACACCAAACAGAAAATATAACTTTCCATGATTCTACTAGGGGCTACATTGGTAATTTCTACACCAAATCCCTCTCTTTGTGATTAAGTACGGATGTTTTTTTTACTTTAACAAATTAGGCAGCGGTAAATGTATTACACTCTATTGGACCACTCTGTATAGTTAAGAAGGGTTAATGCAGGGCAGGATAAATGAAGCTCTGAGACCTTCTGTTAGATCTGCAAGGGAATGGAATTTTTCTTTTGTCTTTTTCGGAAGTCGCACTTCTTTTAAATAGACCCAAGAATGCGAACGGGACCTAAGATATTCCCTTAAGTAGGTCAAGTGTCTTTTATAATAATTAGAGCTTCCTTATTCTTCCTGAAAAGAATATGTTTGAAACAATGGATTTAGTTTCTGTTCAATTAGAAGTTTGATCTTGGTGTTTGAAAGAAATCATTCAATTAGGAATTGAAAATATACGAACATTTTAGCTTTTATTTTCTATGGTTATCCTCGGAGCTAATGAGAAAGTGGTTTTCTGGCATAGATCGATTTTAGGACGAAAACAATGTCGGCAGTAAAATCCGTCATAATTTCTAATAAACGGCGAATTATTCGTGGCAGTAGGCGATTTGTGCCATTCGCGCAATAATTTACGAGTTGTCATAAGACAACCATTCCCGAAGATTAAATGCTGGGTCAGCAACCAGCAGATGTAATCTGAACTTGGAATTCGTATTTGGTGACCCAAATTATTTAGCGGGAGAAAAGGGCTCGCAAATCCGTGCATTCTTGCTTCCCGTAGAATTAGTTGTTCTAGCCGTCTAAACTACTAACAGAAAATACTCATTGTGTTAGGAACCGTAGTCCTAATTGGTAAAATTGAAAAATGCAACTGTATAAAATGCACACCAAACAATAAAGACTTAAAACAAAGAGTAGAAGCGTGGTTAGCTACAAAAGTCGGAAAACAAACCACATGATTACATACGCAATTAGATTTGAAACTTCGTCGAGCATTTCATGCATCCGGAATGAATGGGGTCTGAAAACCCGGAAACAACTTATAAAACTTCTTTTTTATACCACTTTTTGTGTTAATATTACTACACTGTGCTGATGCCTGGGAAATATTAAAATTAATAATTAATAAAACTTGCATGTTGCCAATTTAATATAACCGCCCTCCCTCCTAACAACGTATATACAGGAATTTAGCTCCCTATTTTAATTACCGGTAACCTAATTATTTTATAATATTTTTAGGTTTGTATGTGTGTGTATGCATGTATGCAACCGGAAAATAAAGTTTACAATAATTATAATTTTATTAATGCAATATTAAAAGCATTATTTTTGAACAGCTAATAACAGGTAAATTATTATTGAATGCCTCTGGGCAAGACGGCCCATTTCTATTTGGGGATCGAGTTACTTAAGGTTTCTCTGGGGTTGAAAGCAACTTGCTACCTACTGACCAAGTTTACGGTATGTATTCTGCGGCTATAGAGCTTTCCGGAAGTGGAAGCGCTGCTAGAAACTGTAGGTATAAATTGCAGTCGAAGCAGTAGGTCTCGGTTATCTTACAATGCTATTATGGTTTTGCTAGATACAGGTCAGAGAAGCTCTAAGTAGTTCGAAATGTACAAGAGGCATATACACAAATAGATATAGTGTGAGTCTTAGAAATCGATTATTAATTATAATTACCTGAGATATCGTTAGAATAAATTGAAGAAGACGCTGTTCCAAAACTAAAAGGGTAACATAAAATTGTGAAATACACCATGTCGTCATATTTGGGATTTTAAAAAGTAAGGAGGATTGTTTACTCTTTTAATATTTTGAATGCTAGGAATTAGAAAAATGTTAGTCTCAAGTAGTTGAAAAATATCTGCAATTAAGTATCTTTTCTTTTATGAAATAGATTTTACTTACCTTGTCCATGTCTTCAAGTTCACTTGTTTATAGAAATATTTTTATTCTAAATGAGTAAACATCCCGAATAGAATTAATTAAATAAAATGAATATTCGACGATGTGAGCATTAGTTGGTTTGCCAATTTTCCTGCCTTAGTATAATGGGAAAGCTCTGTAGGTTTTCCATTTTTCTTCATAATTACGTTACTTACACCTCATTTATATTTTGTTAGAAATTAAATTGAACCTACTCCGGATTGATGAGGCATTTCTTATTGTTCGATTATTGTTTTGTATCATAGGCTCTTTATTCTTACGTTGTTTTTGTATTCCATTTTTATTGCAACCATGAATATTGCAGATCATAGCTCACAACGCATTTGTAGTATTCTCCCAATTTTTATTTGGTACAAATATAATTAGTTTGTCATGACGCAATAAAATAGTTCACAAATATTTACACAATTTAAATTTTATATCATATTTATTGTAGGTTTATTTAAATATGTAATGAAATTTTAAATTACATCTATCTGGTTGATTGTGTACGGAATATTGAATTACGGAACTGAAATATGTGGGTTTCCCAAAAGGTTCTGCAAAAACAAAGAAACTCTTCCTCTGCTTTTATTATTTAGCGGGTAAAATTACAAGGAGTTCGTTTTCCTCAGACTCTGCAGTTTTTCAAACGGTTAAACTAAATCTACAACCCCTAGTCGCTGTAGCTAACGCACAGATCTTAACATAAATTGAAATTTGGAATAGAAAACCGTACTACGATAGAGTGCAGGTGTTTAGGTTATTTGTATCTTACAGACACTATCGTTGTCATAGCAACAAAATATCGTGTATCAAATATGAATGTAAAAGTTCATATTAATTAAGGGTTACTCAATTAATAAATTTTTTATGCTGGCAATTACTTCTGGTTCAGAAGTTTTCCGATTGGTGAGGCTGATGGTAGGTATAAACTTTATGTTTTCTAAGATTGTAAAACTTTAACCGGGCGGACGTTTAGAACAAACAAGGAAATAATTAACCTACTAAAGAAAAATACTTATGCTATTATTTTACATTTAGGGTATTAATTTTAAGGAAACGAATTCAGAAAGGACGCGGCAGATTGTCCTTGTTCTCATAAAGCAATTTTCTTGCACGTACTTTCAAGAGTTCGTGAAGTAATTCACGAACTGCAGCTTTATTTACTTCATCATTCCCTTTATTTACAATAAGCGGAATATCTATTTTGTACCTAAACAGAAAGGAAATATTTTGTAAATTTTTACAAACCTGTGCGTTTATTTTTGCACACACTATAGGACATATATTGGTCACGATTTTAAAAGTTCTTTGGAAGTGATAGATAACGGAAAATTTATTTTCATCCGACCCCACATTTTCGTTTCTGTCAACACGATAAGCTCGAAAATGTTTCGAAGGACGTGGCCTGTTTTACAAATGCAGACGTTCGAGCTGTCAACTTTCTCGGTTATTTTACATCTGATAAATGCTTCTTCGATACTGTGGTTTTTGGAAGAATGACTTGACATTTACATGTTTATGTACTGTATATAACGAAAGGTTCAAACGTGTTGGTTGGGAGGATAACGAATAAAATTGCATATCCTGGATCTATTTTGTAATATATAGGTTACGTTTATTAATGTACCATATCTCAAGCTTTCAAGTAAGCACGCGAGCAAGCTTATTATACGTAAGTGTATTTTCATGTAAGAACAGATAATATTATAAAAACTAGGTTGCGATACGAATCCTATTACAGCATAAGACCCATGAACTGGATAATATACAGTATAGGTAATGTATCTGTCTTATAAATACGTAACTAGATATATGAGTTTTTGCGAACGTTTAGGAAATTGCTTTCAGTAGCTTCAAATTTTATACAGAATATTCTGAAAGTAGACAATAATATTGTAAATATTTTTATTGGCTTATGTATGTTATACTTATATACGCATTTACTGACTTCCTTGCAATAAGGCATTTAAGCAGCATCCTCCGATTCGTTTTCAAGATATGCGTGCTTGTAGCAAACAATGTATTGTAAAAAATGTGAATTGCGTGCTGGAGAATCTTTACTAACTCGTTTTATGCGTTTTAGTAGAAAAAACGCATGGCTCTTTATTCGCAGCTTCTAGTAGAAACGTGGTAGGATATACCTAGTATGTTTTTCAAATAAAATCGGACAGTAATATAAAAATTGACCACTACTTTATAATAAACCAAACCATAGTGGCGAAGTATATAAGAAGTTTAAAACACCCTAAATTTGAAAGCTTTACGACTTTTGTAGAGTTACGGTGATTTGAAGCGTGCGCGGCAGCTGAAGTTAAAGCCTTTTGCTTCAACATTGAGGGGACATAATACTTACATCAAAAGTCACAGAGAGTAAAATTTTATGGTATTTTTTTTATTTACCTGAATTTAACAATGTCTCAATAAAAAGTTAGTAATTAGTTATTCTTGAAGTATTAATAAAAATTTATTTCCATTATCAACTCAAAATTAGTTTCCATTTTAGTAAAATATTATTACAACCGTTGTTGGTTCAAAATTATCTTAGAGTCAAAAGAAATTAACAATGCAAGGGAATACAAGGATAAGAAGGAATATATTTAGAAAGAAAAATGTTCCACTTTTGTTTGCATGTTGTGACTTTTACGGCAACACGAGTGCGCGTTTCTTTATTATTGATGCAGTACTCCATCTTCCAAAGCTTTCAATGAATGAAAGAGTACAGAGGCAGATAACATCTCAGACGTTTTATTCATGTTAAAAATTCACTTAAACCATGATCCTGTCAATTATTCCTTGTCGATTTCGAACATCTTCCTGTAGACAGATAAATGGAACGTATCTTTGCGAATTGAAAAGCTTCTAGCCTGAGTGACTACGAAGCTTTATTTACAGACAAACAGCATTGGAAGAAAGAAATAGAGAAATTTATTTGGAGAAATAATGAAGTTAAATTCCAAATCAACAGACTTTATTACACACATATAACATGGAATATATCACTTATCGTATTGAAAAAATTTATAATATGTCCGATAATACACGAAGTTAGAACGAAATTTACTTATCTTACAAGGTCACTTCATAAAAATTAATTATGTACATATTTTATGATCTGCCGCTGAATTTGATTTTATTTTTGTTACAATCGTTTGTCAAAATATTCCGAAAATAAATATCATCTAAACTTTTGAATTTCAGAGATTACTTCCAAGTTTCCTGTACAGGAATTCCTTTCAATTCCGTTGATTCATTTTGATTTATAAAAATATTTTAAGACTAAAGCTAAGTACGAAAATTATGTTACAATTTTTCATGCATATTTCAAGGTTAAGAGGGTATAAACGTAAATTAATTTCATAAGTAATAATGTTAGTAATGTAAATTAGAGATACGATGTCAGCACTGGAGCAGTTTTCCTTGTTTTCAATAACATTTAAAAAAAAAAATTAATGCCAGTACGACATCGATTTAATAAGTAGCTTTAATAACTGCGTTTATATCACGGCTCCTAATATAACATTATCTCTTTTAGGTTCTTAGTAACCACTTTAAACTGTGTCAAAATTACACGAAATAGAACGACGTGTCATAAACACAGATACATAATATCACAATAACCCTTTTATTTAATTTAATATAATAATACTTAATGTAGTGAACACGTTTATAGAATGATTGCAACATCCTTAATGCCTATTATAATTTAATACCAAACGCGTTTCAAATATTTTTGATTATTCGTAGAAATTTTTGTCATAATTGATTTATTATTCACAGCTAGAAAAATTGTATGTACAAAGTAAATATATATGAAATTCGGTTTAAAACTTCAATCAACGACAGGTTCGTTTACAATTCGTTCCTCAGCCTTTGATAAACGTAATTTTATGAATGTAATATAAAACGTGAGATCAGTCTTTTCTGAGATGGATACCTTTTTGTCACAGTCTTTTAAAATTAACAACTCACCTTGAGTTTTCAGTTACAGCAATGTGGTTTAGACACTCACAGTTAATAATTTAAACGCAGTTCACACTAACAGAAAACACTTCACAAAATGCTTTAAACTTCCAAATTAAGATGGTCAAAATCGAGTCGCAGTTGCTGTTGCTCGAGGCTGAGTTATCCTAGACATCCTATTACAATTTCCTTCTAGAAGTGGTTGAAGAACCTAAACAGAAAAATAAAACCATTAAATTTTTGAATAATTTTTTTGCTTCTATAAATTAGGAGGTGGTTAGTTATCTTAGGGCCGGTTTATTAATCCTTAGCTAACTTCTTTGTTAAGCTAACCAACGGCCAATTGTCATGGTTACGATTCTTGTAACAATTGGTATTCGTTGGTTAACTTATCAGGGAGTGGATAAACCGGCCCTAAGAAAACTTTTTTTTTGCAAACTAACCCAATATTGAATTTTGTCGCAAATTATGATTTATATATAAATTATATATCTTAGGCATCTCTATCGTCCTACTTATCGCGCATACCGAAGTTGTGACGGCGCTAGAATCAGCAATTAAACAATTTCCCCCATACGGGCCATAATTATCATTTCATATCAAACTGTTCTGTTCACCTGTAGGATGGGTGGCTGTTGTCTCAACATTTATGTTATAGGGTATACCGACACTTAAAAACGCGACGGTTACTATATCGCCTTCAATCGGCAGGGATGGATGACTTAACCTTCCCCCATTTGCAGTAATTTGCTTACTTACATAATGTACGACAAGAACACGTTGTCTGCAAGGGACTTCCATTTGGCGTATTAGGGTACGTGGGTGTGAACAAAATTTAAAGGTTATCCTATTTTTAAATTTTCAAATTTGCACAAATTTGCATTGGGGCAATGATTTTAGTTACAGAGGGTATTTTAGATTCTTTTAAAGACCAAAGCCTGACAGACGTTTAAGAAATAGATTTGCGATGTGATGATAGTTTTAAACCAAAATACGAGGAAAACCGCAAAAATCAGATTTTAAGGAGTTGCAGTTAGGTATTACTCTTGGGATGTTTCCAAAAATTAATTTAAAAATTATAAAACTATTTTGAACCACCTTATATAATAATTACAAAAAAACTATAAAGCAAACAACTTACACTGCTTTCTCTTGAGTTTATGAGTGGCGTTTCAGCTGTTGTGTACGGCTCCGGAAGGTGTTGTTCATCTCCGGTGTGACGTGGAAGATATTCAGATAGATGCTGGTTAGGTTGATGGAGAATTCCTTGTGAAGTGCATGAATAAGGAACACCAGGGTGGTGTAAATAGGAAGGTATGCATTTTGATACATCTATCTGTGCATAAACCGTCGGTTCTTGTGTTCTTATAACAGACATCGGAATCGATTGTTGGTTACTATAAAGTATTGGAGATACTTGTTGGTTGGTAAGGGAAAGCTCAGCGTAGGTTATTTCATTTGCCTTTGTAAGAAACATTCAATTAGTTAGTATTCTTAGACAAATATGTTTTGATACTTACTCCATAATCTTCGTACATACAAGGTCTCCTCCCACTGTCAGCACTTTGTAATCTGCTATAACTTCTTATTGGTGCGTTATTTAAGCGCTCGAAGGCACGTTCTTCCTCTTGATATTCACTGTCGCCACTATTCTGCGGTACAATATCCGGATTTTTCTCCTCTAAACTATCCGCACTGCTATTTAAGTCTTTATTTAGGGGCTGCATGCTAGTTTTATCGCTATTACCACCGCACTCGCGACCCCCCGAGGTGAGTCTAACATCTTTATAGTTGTCATCGTGTACACCTCCCCCACGTAATCGAATTATAACGATAATTATTATTGCTACCAAAATAAGAGCAGTTACTACTCCTATTAATATGCCTAATATCGGAGTTATATGAAGGAGGACCGGTGTAAGGGCTGAAGAAGAAACAAAGGTTGAAAAAATTAATTTCGATTAAGGATTGCAGAACCTTACCGGTGTGTTTTTCGGCTGATTTGAGAGTGAAAGTTTGCAAGTAAGCGGTTCCGCTTTTGCCTTTTTTATTGGAAGCATATAGAGCTATTTGAAATCCTAGTCCAGATTCCAGTCCGCTCACGGTAAATGTAGGAATTTTCGACGTGACGTTGTTCACCAATTTTCGTGTCAGCGTGTCGTACACTTCCATAATGAATTCTTGATTTAAACCGCCGTCGAAGCCTTCGATGCATTCCACATGTAGAGATTCCACAGTTTGATTCAAAATGGTACAGTTTGAAAGCGAATCGGGTTTGCCTAATGTCGCGATAAAAATTTAAATTTGTTAAGAAGTTTGTGATGTAACTTACCCGCTGGATTAATATAAAATACGCAAGGTTCCCTTTGGTCGCCAATTTCATTACTGCCACTACAAAGTAACGTTCCGTAGTCACGTTCAGTCATTGGTTGATACGATGCAGTACTTCGTGCTCGATCTGTGGTAATTAGATTTTGCGGAAGATCTACAGTCAAAGCGCTGTTATCGCTGTTATTAAATTTCCACGTGAACTGAATGTCTGTTGGATTTGCTTCTAATTCACAACGAATTTCTGCTGTTTCTTGACGAGCCACCCCATAAACTCTTGGTTGCCCCGGTCGGCAAACAGGTGCAACTATATTTGTAAAACATAATTTTATTTCTCGAACCCCTTGCAATTACATTAGTCTTACATTTAACGTCTAACTGGACAGGGTTACTTTCTCCATCGCCTTCTTGATTGCTCCCTACACAAGTATACAATCCACTTCTTATTCGAGTAACATTTTGTAAAACTAAACTTTGGTTGCTTACTATCGTTCCCACAGCGGCGTTATTGTACAAAATTTTTCCCTGTGAAAAAAGAGTAATAAAAATTTAATTTTAAATTTTATACGTTTATATGTACATTGTGCCGCCAGCTAACTTTATATACCCAGGGATTCGACTTAATGTTGCATTCGAAATAAACATCCACACCTTCTTTTATTGTACTTCCGTTAAGATTACTCCCTAGCTCCAAGGAAACCAAAGGTACATCTGAAACAACGCTAAGAATACTTTAAAAAACATTTTTGTGGTTTCAAAACGATTCAGGCAGGAATTTTAAAAAGTATAACGAGTTTGTGTTTGGAATGAAAATAAAACTTACGATGTATATCTAATTTCCAACCATCTTCAATTCCACTTCCTGGTATAAGATGTTGTTGTCCCCTGCATGATAGGTATTTACCACCGTCATCAATGGATGGTATAAAAGTCAACACGCTAGTGGTTGAATTACTATCTGGACTAGTCTGAAATTACGGTAGCATAGAGCGGAAGTGCAAATACACTAAAAATGAAAGAATGAAACTGGTTTTCATGTTATAATTTTTGCCCTAGTATTAATATCACCAACTAGGTACATGTGAATTAATTACATATATAAATTTTATCATACATTCGCAATTTGCAAACCGAAATGCTAAAATAATGGTATGTAACAACATATTTCAGCTACAATTATATTTTATACCAAAATCCGGAGCACGTATGTGTTAATTAAGATTTTTTTACTTTTCTACTTTTATGTGAAACCTGCATTATATTCAGGGCTGCAACTTTATATTAAATTATGCTCTTTAATATGCTTACATGAAACAGTCGCTCTTTAATTGTTATTGAAACTACCCTTCAGTTGATTAACATGTACGATAACCACGTATGAAGCTTCATAATTGCTGCTTTAGACGTGACTATAAAATATTAATTAGAAATTGTTAAAAGGAAATTTTAAGCAATATTTTGTGTTCGTGGCATCCACAGGCAATTATACGTTTAACGATAGATTATAATAATATTGCTAGTAAATTTGTGTAATTGGTATTTCAGAAAACTTGAATGGGTAGGTATTTCATTTAACTTGCTCACCACTGTTTCCTTATCCGTGAAAATAACAATTATAAAGTTGGATGAATGTTTATCTCTCTAATATGTTTTTCTAAACAAGTAATTATTACTTTAGAAACAGTACCTATTATAGATTCGGTCCGTGTTCTAATTATAGCTACTGGGTTAACTTCGATCCGTGGACCAATACTTGTCGTTATTCACAAATGGCAACGAAAATACCCGCAAATGTAAAAGAGTTTTTAGATTAATATTTTGACAATCTTAAATATCTAATAAATGCAGAAATATACAACCCTTAAGCTGCTAAACATTAATTAAGTTAAAGAAGAAATTAAGTTATTATACAAGGGATAAAATAGCGATAAATTTCATGACGTCAGGTTAAATGAAACACTCTGTATGAAAAATGTGGATGTTTGGCAGCATCTTTCCAGTTAATAGTGTTAAAGGAAACTTACCGTTTCGCGCGTGCTGGTCATTTGTATGCTTCCTTTCCACCAGGTAATGGTAGGGAGCGGTCGAGATCCCACCACCTCGCAGCTTAACTCGTATGTACTTTCTGCTGAAAGCGGCCGGTTTTCGCCCACCAATTTCACCCAAAGAGGACGAACTGTAACCCACGGACATATTAAAGCGTTTGATTAATCTATTGGTTTATGTTTTCCGAAATGCCATTTTCGAGTAACAGATTAATTTATATACTACCATATCAGAGAATGAAACAAATTTACTAACACGATGGGAAAGTGTAGAATAAAATCCTTCCGTCATTATTTCCGATCTGGGAATGAAACTGAAATGTGATTTACTCCGTTGTAGTTGTATATGCACCGATTCGAGGATTTCTAAAATTTGATACTTTTCGACTTCCGTTTCAATTTACACTTTGACGTCTCGGATATCGCTTTATGTTGCCTTCTTTTGATGGCGTGGTTTTGTCAAGAAACCGTTTATTTTGGTATATTTTAAGACGTTAACATGTTTTAATGGACGAGTCTATTGTGATTACCTTCACTTGAAACTTTTTTAAATAAAAATTTAATATTAACAAACTTGTCAAGTTTATTTTAATATTTCAAAATTTCCTTAGAACTTTTTCATACTTTGTCAATATTAATTTCTTTAAAGGGAATCTCGAAAGACAGTAATTTTGTATCCTAAAAGGTTTATACTGTAAGATTATACCAGTTAGCTAAATTAGGTTAAAGATATGAGATATCCATGAAGATATTTATAAAAACCTTCGTCGACATATTAAAGTATTGGAAAAGTGTACAAATAACAATTTCCTTTTAGCGTTATCAGGTTATCACTAATATCACATTAGGAAGATTTAGGGGTGTGATGAGTGTGTTCCAAAAAATATCTACATCACATTATGGTAAAGAGAGTTTTACGCAAAAAATGTCCATCATGCAGAAAGGGGATTTTCAGTTTGCCCAACTAGAAAATTCTGTAATAATATAAAAAAGATAGGAAAAACATTTCTGTTACGATTTCCGGTTTATTTTTTCGTAAGCACTTGTTTTCTACACGATATATGTGAACGTTTCAGGTCAGTAGTTCCTGAACGTTACTAAAGACAACGTCACAAAGATAACATCTTTCAGATAACATTTATATGTCTTCAAATACTATATGGTTTTTCAATATAATTCTAAAATTATGCCGACGTTTTACGGAGATTACTAATTATTTTAAACGTATTTTATATTTATTACATTTAGCCTACATCGGCTTAATGTTGAATACAATACCTTTATATAAATTCCAAAATTATATAAGGGTACGATTTCTATTCAGGACGCGTTTGCCCATTAAGATTAGTCATATTACTTCTTTGTAAATTGAGCCTAGTCTAGGTATTCAAAGGCTGTGGGCAGGTGACATGCTCTTTGCGTCGCTGTTATGAAGTGCAGTGGAGGACAGCTTTATATTATATTCTCTGAATGATGCTTCCTTTATACTATTTGATAATATGCTTATGATATTGCAACCCGGTTCTTCGAATAACAAAAACAGGGTATACTGTAGTAAGCTGAGCTATGTAAGACAATTAGACAAGCTAACGATTACAAAGGATAGACTGTGGGTCTGCTAGGGTACTGGTGAACCAGATTCATGTAGACAACGTCAGCAAGTAAACTACATGACCCATAACATGTAGGTTTTGTAAAGAGGCAGACGAAATATGTCTTCACTGTTGAAAGTAATAGGAAAGGAAGCAATGGAAAACCCGAAATGGCCTTGTACCTGAAAACGCTAGGGTCCTGCTAAACAGGTATAAGAAGGGGTGATTCAGAGCTTTCAATCGCATGTTGCCCATCACCAACAAGTCAAATTGGGATGATCTCACGTCCATCCATTAGTTGTATATTTCTTTTGTGATCTCATTTGTAGATTGGGTTGTAGTACAGTGGGCCTCCATATTGCGTTGTAAGCGCTGGGGTTTTTATTAACGCCAGACCCATCGAAGTATATTTCGCATTAATTCTGACAACAATCGTATATCAATTTTTTCACCCGATACTAGTAGCCAACAGATACACTTTAATGATTATCAAGTCAAAAAAACTTCAACATACGCTGTATTTCCAATTTCCCTATTTGCCCTGCTGGGATAGGAATAAAAGTTTAAATTTATATCTAATACGGAAATACAATTTTTTTATTGCTCAAGGCTCATTTTAATTAAAGTTTGAGCACTGTATTGATATAATAGATCGTTCTTTCTTCTACAATCATGACTAGTGTTTGCACGTTCCGTGTAGTGCATAACGTCTTGATATTTCTCAGTAACGACACTTTCCGTTCACTTCTTCCACGTCTTCTTTGACTTAACGTTTTATTGCCAGTGGTGCAAGCTATATTTTCTGTTTCATAATAAATGTTTTTCTACCGTAAACACTATATTACAACAAAGAGTTAACTTTCTATGTTTTCAGATCATTCCAATAACTATTGATGTCGTCGACGTCATATCGAATCTTTTTATCAATGCTTGATAGTCTATATTTTTTTATTTTCTTCCAGAATATTGTTTTTATAAAATATACCTTACAGGTAGCTGCGTTCGAAGGCTTATCTTATATTTTCTTTACCAAAAATTTCACTGCGCTACCTTTACGTCATTGTTGACATTCGAGTATTAAAGCGTTCACAGTTGGGGATTGTTTGAACGTCTCCGAAAAATTGGATACGAAGTTAAAACTTTGTATTCAATTTCAAGGTCGTCACCATGTTTCTGTTATTGAATTTCTTTTATGTAAACTTGACATTACAAAATGGATTTGTTGGAAATTGGAAGGAACATGTTTCTCCTCGAACATACTTCAATTCCGCCTGTTTATATTGACAGTCGGGCAAAATATGTTTCAAGTGCTCGATATCGATAATTAAGAATGGGAAAATCTTCTTGAAAATTAAAAAAACTCCCTATATTATTGGCTATTATGAATAGTAAAAATAAATATTGAAGAAGGAAGTGTGAATGAATTATAGGGTTTGCAAAGTTATAATTAAAATCGTTCCCACGGATTTGGAGAAAATGTGGCAGTATTGTAGATGTTTACATTGTTCCGTGATTTCGTCCAACTCTGTACATAATTCTCCTTTATTCTTTTATTTGTGAATGTTAATATTGCTGCCCTATGGTTCCGCTGAATAAACACCTACTACA
Organism: Hemicrepidius hirtus; assembly: GCA_963082805.1. NCBI lineage: Eukaryota > Metazoa > Arthropoda > Insecta > Coleoptera > Elateridae > Hemicrepidius > Hemicrepidius hirtus. The sequence continues at coordinate 36,147,325 of OY720160.1, read as the reverse complement.
CAAAAACAGGGGGTTAAGATTTCAAGGTACACAATGGGATTTAATGCGTAATCAAATTGTTTATTTAACGACAGTCGTTATCGTTTAGTTTACGACAAAAATGAAGTTCATGTTAAACCATTGGTCTTCGGCGTATCTTCGGTTACAGTCGTAAGTATCAAAATACGCAATACGAATCAGTCTTAACCCGAACTTCATATTTTATAATTAATTTTTCTTTTTAATTATGGGTTTGGTAATTAATACATAAACCGGTTGCGTGCTAACACTCAATAAAACACACGGGTAAGTACTTATTGTTATTTAAATTCCGTCCGTGTATTTATAACAGGTAAAGCAGATTGGGAAGTTATAAGGATTTAGGAATATATACCGAAGCATATTGATGGAGCAATTTGCATTATGTTTGTGTAAGGGCTATTCCATTTAGCCGCTAATTACTGGTTGTTATCGGTGCTCCTCATGACGTATCACACGGCCCATGGATTATTCCTCTCATCCCAGAGTTAATTAGCACATTAAGTGAATACACTATCACATTGTATGTGCTTTTGCGCTAATCGATACGTCGTAAATTAATTTAGGTTCCAGGCACAATTAAACGTCCTTCTCCCTTACTAGGAAAACTCAACATCTAGTGGCTGATTTTTTATTTTTACCCTATGTTTTCCTGTGTATTTTGCACGCAACGGCTCGTAAAATGCAGCCTTTAAAGCTCATGTGTTTCACGATACGGCTGTAGTCAATGTTCTCCCTATAAAAACGGTTCCACATCTTACAAACAGAACGTTTTGTTTTGCCCTGTCAGGTTATCACGAACGGCAAAAATTTATTGGAGATAGAACGCGAGCGGACGTCGTAAACACAGACTTTTCGAAAGCAGTTGGCAAGGTAGATGATCCAATACTATTTCATAAAATAGAACAGTACCGCTGTATATGACAATCAAGCATTCATTTTTTTTGATACTTTTTTTAAATTCAGCAAGTGTAATCTTATGAACAGCATTTTCCACGAAAGCGATTCTCCTTAAATATATTTGCTTAGGATGACATCCCGAAGATAGTTTACTTGCTTTGAGCAGACTTTTCTGTTAGAACTCCGCTGGAATTTAATTTAAAAGCGTCTCTTAACCGTTATCAAAAACTTGTCTGTTTTCAGATAGCCGACTGCTAAGGGATACGCTTTCCCTTCTTAAATTTCCAAACGAATACTTCTGTTTGAATACTTCCGTACCGTAGTAGTCGAAGCTTTAAAATTGACTCTAAGTATTAGAAAGCTGTTCGAAATGTTACTGAAACCGAAAAGAATTTTCAGAAAATAGTATAGAGAGAATAAAAATGTTTTTATATCCTCCTTAATATTACTTATCGTTGATGATTGGGTAATTCGATAAATTATTAACAAATATTGAATGCTGAATAAACTTTTATATAATTCAGAGCTTCCCATGCAATTTTCAAAAACTGATCTTCCAATATTGCAACGTCTAATGTTTCCTTGCTTCTAGAAAAGTTTTATATGTATATAAGCTATTTCAAACAGATGCTAGATAGGGAAGATAAAACTCAGCTTTCTACATCAAACATCCAATTAATAAATAAACTGTAAAAGGTTTTCAAAGAGAATGTTTGTTGTTATATGTACGTTCATGCGTTTATAATTATCATAAACTTTTCAATGTTAAAAATAACTTTCCTCTTTTAAACTTGAAGAACTTTTGTATTCAGACCTGCTTTTACATAATAAAAATAACATTTCTTAGTAAAATGTTACAAATATTGGAAACCAGGAAACAAGTTTAAATGACTTAGCATGCCAGAATCACGATATATTTATCTGTCATCTTATACAAAGTTTAATTGACTTTCTATGCAGGTTGTTTCTCTGTGCTTGGTTGTATATCTATATATGTACCCATTCTCGAGGCGAACTTATATTTTATATATTGAGACAATTTAAAAAAATAAGCGTCTAATGTTACTCAGTCGGAGATTTTTGTATTTGTTGATCATTGCAGCAGAAGTGAAATGAGCGATTGGGGGATTTCCTGTATGAACACTTTTGTATTCAGAAATTAATAAATAACAGTCCTAGTTTCAGAAGTAGTAAGTTTGGTGTAGAACCAAAGCAACAAAAGATTTAATTATTCTTGAGTAATTTTGGCACTTGTGTTTGTAGGGACAGAAGTGTAAACTTTAAACTGAATAAGTGAATCCAGTGGAGTTATAAGTAGAATATTTATGCATGTATCTTTTTACTCAAATACGAAACCACTAATCAGATATGGATAGTTTGTAAGGTTCATAAAATTACAAAAAGTGACAAAATCGGAAATCGGTTTTCTTTCTGATTACACTGCCAAAACTTGAGTGCAAGAAAGCGTTTTTCTTGACGTTTTTTATCACATGGCTATAAAACCCAGAAAGATTGTTTGCTAAGAAAGAATATTGCGCCAAAAATAAACACCGTATCCTCTTGTTTCTGGCTTTAGACTAGTACTCAGTAAGTAACATATAAAAATACACGTATATAAGAAAGCAAAGAATGCATAAAATAAATTGTACATCTTTGAAAGGAAAACTTTAGAAATTGATGCACATTAAAAAACATTTTTTTGTTTTCTTGTTGTTACATCATTATTATTCCTCTTAATTTTAATTACAACATAAAGTTGAAAAAACGCACTTCCCTTTAAATTGAGGTTTCCACCTGAATTCATAATTTATGACTCGGAGAAATCAAAATAAAATAATTATTGTCCAACAAATGTATCATGCATTACATACTATCTCACATTCCCCAAGATTCTGTTTCGTTACTCCATATCTATTTAAACTTCCAACTAGTTGCAATTTTAAAACTTTGGAGATACTCGTATTTTTATCTTCAATAAACACGAGGTTGTGAATAATTTTGAATGTAAACTCAATGATTTCTGAATTAGTTATTTTAACGACTGCAAAGTAAATTTTAAACATTTCTCTTTGTTGTTACAGTATTTTGATTACAACTTCTACATTTTTATAATTAAATTTCGTTTATGTTCTGTGAAAAACGTAATAGATAAGCGCCGAGAACATTTTATCAGTTTAGTACTTGCGTGTAGATTCGAGGTTTAAAAAAAACGAATACTTACGGTTCATATCGAGGGTAACAGAACTGGATATAGGAGCGACCAAATTATTGTTGGATGCTTGGCAAGTAAAAACTCTATGGAGGTCTCTTCTTTCTAAATGTTCCAGGTGTAGGATATTTCGAACTCTCCTGGCTGATAGTAATTCGAAGGACTCGTCGAGAAGAGCATTTTCTTGCCACCACGTTACTTTTGGGGAAGGGCGGCCTATAAAAATGATTTATTACAGTAATAATTTATTTGAGCAATTTATAATTTAAAGGGTATAAAATTTTTATACGTAAAAGCGTTTAAGCATCTTTCAGATTATATGTAGCAATATTTCAGTATTAGGTAGAATTCTTTTTTATACATAATTGGATCCAACAATGCATCGTTAAATTTTGATTGGAGATCCTTACCTCCTGTGGCAACACATGTGATGTTCACTGAAGCGCCCTCGTTGTAGGGTCCCAGAATGTAATGAGGAATATGAACTCCCTTTTCATCCAATATACTCAATTTCTCGGGAGGAACTGAAGATAAAGAAACTCATTACTTACGAAGGAAATTGAAATTTTTCTGATGAAAAGCATCAGGAATTACATGTTTGATATAGAGAAATAAAATAGAGACATTAATAGAGTTTAATATATTTGAGGCTGAATTTATGAAAAACAAACATTTTTGTTGTACTTACTGATCACTGTTAAGTTGACTCTAACATTTCTAGTGGGGGTTTGTCTGAAATCGACCCTGCACTGATAAATTCCCCCATCGCTCTCCTTGACGCTGTCCAGGGTGAGTTTAGCGGGCTCGTCCTGATACCGGAAGTACGCCCGGCCTCCTACAACGTGCTCGTCTGACCAATGTTTCCCTTGTTTCAGTAGCTTATCTCGAGAATCGAAACTAGAGATGTAAGGAAAAGAAAAAGCAAATTTAATAAGGGCGCGTAGAAAACTACTCACTAACAACGTAGCAGCTAGCATACTAGAAACTAATTTTGTAAAAAACTTTTCAAGCTAAAAAGAATTTTTAGTAATTCTCATTAATAAAGTCTACTGAAAGAAAATTAAATTTTTTGTTGCCCAGGTCTTAAATTATCCAACCAAGCAATGGGGAAATTCTTTTAATTTATGTCACCTGCTACGCTTGAGTAATTAATTATAAGTACTTACGTGTAGATTGGTGTTTGCTTGCCCTTTATCCCTTCTTTATACCAAATGACAATGTGCATTTTATCACCTGCAACAGCTGGTGTTATATCGCAGGGTAATTTTCCTACACCTCCTTGCACAGCTTCCACCGAGTATAAAGTTTTAACTGTAACAAAAATAAAAAGATACTTTTGAAGTTATTAAGCTACAAAGTGAACTCGTAAGTTACAAAAGTTGGGACAATTTCGATGTGCTTTTATGAGATATTTACGAAGAGTCTGTTGTAAAATTTAAACGTTTTTTAAGATCAATCCACAGACCACATCCGACAGGACCTGACCGTTTGAAAAAGCAAAAATGGGAAAATCTATCGTCTGCGTCCGTAGGGATCGTAAATTTCTACCGGGTATAACAAGAATACTTCAGGAACTGTCCTTACTTCCTCTTTGAGAGCCGAAACGATGCCAAACACTAAAATACATGCATTTCAAGATGGTAAAGGATAATGTAAAGCCTTTTGACTACAAAGTGAATCTTAAATTTTATTTTGTTTACAAGCTGAACACAACAAGAGTACCTCTAAGCAAAAAAGTTAGGATGTAAAAGGAAATTTTTATAACACAATTTAAAATAGTATGACTATTCTAATTTCTTTAAATGTGGAATACAAGAAACATAAAATATTGAACTTATAGATATTGTACAAAGACGCTTTAATCTCCGCTTTATTGTGTAAGTATAGGAAAATATGTAAATAATCCCCAGGGTATTATAAATCGTCGCAGCTTTATATTTACTGCTTGTGGAACTTAAAATATTCAAAGGGTGCGTCTTTAGGCAATTTTCATGAAATAGGGTAGACGCAAAAAATTAATACAGTCTTGAATAATAATAATACTCTTGACAGCGCAGCCCGAATTAACCCAGACAGAGATTAATCACTTTTCTGGCGCTTCCTTGGTTAATTTGCATTACTAGCCGACAAATTGAAAGATGCTGTCGTGTATTATTTGTATCACAAGATCATATAGATTATTTTATATTTTGTATATTTTTAGTCAAACTTAAAGGCCTTCCCTCTTTGTAGTGTTGTCATATCCGGTATAGTTTGAAAATCCGGATTATGAATTTTAAATTGTTCTTTATCCGGATAATCCGAAATTCTACTACGCTTTCGCTATACGATGATGTGGTATTTTGTTCATACAGAAGATGTACTGAACAAAACTCAGTAGTATTTAGATATGTAGTGGAAGAGGCAAAATTAAATACCAACCTTAAAGTCTTGCTAAATATAAACTCACTTTAGTGAATTCAAAGTTTATATTTGAATTGAAAAAACCATCAAATATCTAGCGAAAATAGAAACTTAAAATAAAAATGTTTAGAAAGAAAGATAGGAAGAAACATCAATGTAAAGAAAAATTAGGAAACGAAACGAACTAGAACTAAGTTACCGCAACTTTACATTCATTAAGTAGAAAAATAAGTAGAGAATGTTGTAGGGTATAAACGAGGTCGTTTATGTACATGTCCTGTTGTAGCTTTAATGAACTAACAACGTTTTAAAGAAACTTTTCTAATAAAGCTTTATATGATGCAAAGAATCTCTTACAGTACCCGGACTGGTAGCACTCTAGAATTTCATTCTCGAGCTTTAAACACTCACCATGGTAAACAGAAAGGCGCTCTATGAAAGTATAAAGGAACCGTTATCAAGTTCATAGTAATTTCCTCTGATATTTCAGTGTTGTATCTAAACTTTCTTTATCTTCAGTCTTAGATTTCACTCTACATTAAATTAAACTAAATCACAACTACAGAAGGATCGACTTTTTTGAGGTCTTTCCACGATTTACAATCCTACTAAAAACATACTTCATTTTTGATTCACTGTTCACTAATGTTCTGTCTGTAATTAGAAGAGCTTCCAGAACTATTACTTCATCCCTATTTAGTTTCCAGAAAATGGAAAAATGTATAATGTAACAAAACCTGAAACGATTAAATTTTATGATTTTCCTTGTATACCTTGACGAATTTCCTGTATTTCTTCATTTAGTTCATTTTATTTGTGCCACTTCAATAAGTTAAACTTGTCACAAGATTAAGTACTTTCTTTATTGCTTTTAATGTTTATTTTATCATTTAATTTAAATTGTTAAGTTTATTACTTTCGATTTTCCTCTAAAGCTTGTCGTAAGCAATTAAACAATTTTAATTTCTATTTATTACGTATTAAACAAAATAATTAAATTAACCAACACCGGTTCGTTCTCATTTTATTGCCTTGAGAATATTAAGATTTCTAATTAAATTGCTTTCGAAGACTATAGGTCTATTAATAAATTTTACTTTGAACTGGCAATTTCAATAACAGAGGCTTATTACCTATAGAAGAAAATATATAAATACATTTTTATACCTTTGAGCTTTGTATTTTACCCGTTTTAATTAAGGTGTCTACTCATAGCTAATACCACGGATAAGGTCAATTCTAACATGTAAATCTTTCTTCAAAGAACCAAACCTCATTAAAATTAAACTACGTTTTCAGAACATATAATATTCCCTCAAGGATTTCATCTCGGCAGTTTCGTATTTTCCCGTTTATTTTACCTGTTCGTATCTTGGAATTTATTTAAGGTAGTAAAGTCTAAGTAGAATAGTGCAGTATTGATTGATTTATTAAAACACAAGTGAAAGGGATATAAAAAATAAATCATCACAAAGTAAAGGACAGAGGTAGAGAAATAATTATTAAAGATTCCGTTTGTTTACCTTTGTTTGTAATTAGGGTTTGATTTATAATTACTTTCGATAATAAAACGAAATGTAATTAAGTTTTGATGTTTGTACAAGCAAAATATGTTGAAGTTATTAACTTTAAAAATAAACTTCAATTAAGCGGAATACACGCTGTGTGATGTGGGCGAAGAATATCCTAATCTACGTACAAAATAAACTGTGATCAAGTTCATATACTCCTAGTCTGTATAGACTATTAGAAAGCATTCAAGACAGTCGTATTAGGAATAATTGGGCAAAAATAGCACAAAAATAAAAAAATTGACATTAAAATGGGTAGAAGCTTTCTATAACTAAGCTAAGCTAATTCTAGAAGTTAAAAATTTTAAACTTGAAAATAGAATTTTTTAGGAGCAGAAGTGGAACTTTTTGTGCTGCGCCTATAAGGTAATCCGTAAAAAACATTTAGGCATTTTCATAAATCTGAAAGATCTATACCCAAATAGTTGTAAAAAGTCATGTCAATGTCCTTCTAGGTATAACTAGAAAACACATTTCAGATATAACATAAATATCTATTATGTGACTATATACTACCAAAGACTATACCTTCTATAGTCTTTGATACTACTAAAGATAGATTCGAATACATACAATATATTTCTGGATGAAAAATTAATTCCAAACTATTGATTTTGTTTTTTAACATCCAAATTACTATCAGCCTTAATTACATGAGGACAGTATAAAGAAATGAAATATTAAAGCAATTTATCACCAGGTTTTTTCCTAGCTAAGAATCGAAGAGTGCTCTCAGAATTTCTCCATGGCTTGACCCTATTGCACCTTTCGATATATTAGATTAATGTAACTTAATGTTATAAAAAGTAAAGAAGTAAAGTAAAAGAATTTATTAACTGACAACTGATTGGTTCACACCGTTAACCTGCTCACAAGCCTTGGTTCGATTCCTGATCGGAGACGAGTTACCTACGCTCTTAACTATAGTTAATCGAATTTTCGAGTTAGATTAGAATAGTTTACAGTCATATAAGTTTAGAATAGGTTATATAAAATTTCTTTTGATTCAAGCACTGTCCACTGTTGGAATATCCCCACGACTTAAATATAACTTTCCTAGTATCCAATTATACATTTAGTTTTAGTGAAAACAATAGTCATGTTGGAAACGTTGTTATTATTAGATATTAAATATTGATTTTGTCTTTTTGGGTTTTGTTTGTAATATTCCACAAACATCCCAAGCATGTAAAACACATTTAATAATTAGTGTGTTACCCATATTAATTACTAGCGTGGTTTAATTAGAACAGGTAGTGCAATTCTGTGTACTGGACTGAAATAACTTCATACACTTTAAACTACAGCTTCTATTTCGATTCGGATAAAATTAACCGTAAACAATTACATACACGAAACCCGCGTAACTAAAATTGCATCGACGTGTATAGGTTCTAAAGCAGAGAGAGAGCTTCTAACGAATATTCAAAACTTTATATGAAAATCGTGGGAACTGTAGATTTCGTATTGCATTGCAAATAATAGTTTCAGTTTTGTTGAAGAGAGAACACGTTCGTGAAAACGCGTAGGAGTATTTGAAATCCAGTATTTTAACTTTAACTGCAGAAGTGCAGACCCAGCTAAGGGAAAACTTTGGTTTCGCTCATTTATAAAAACATGAGACATAGTGAGTCACCTAACATAACGAATAGGCAACCCAATTTACATATTTTTAACTAATCAAGAATATTACTTATGTATCGCATTGTAATTGTCAACAATCTTTATTAACGATAAATTATTATGATTTGAGTTTAAAAGTAAAAGGAGGCTATTAGTATTTTTAAAGAAAGATTGACGAACGTGGAGTATCTGAGGTGTCAACGACTTACAGGCTTGGAGAAATTAATTTTTAGAATTCTGTAAATATTTTACAAGACACTGATACGTTCTTTTTTATAACTGTATCCTATAAAAACGAATCCAACGATGTGAGACAGAATGCCAATGATGTAGACCCTAATTATGTTACATTTACAGACGCTATAAAATTTTGGATCTTTTCTTCCTTCCCTGTTGGACTTTTGTTTCGAAGATTTTATAGATCAGGATAAACGCTATTGTTATTTAATTTGCCTTGGGGTTATCTATGCCTAATTTTTAATTTAGGATTTGTTTATTGTTAGAGAAGTCAAATTTCGACTCTTTAATGATCAACGACGAATAACGTATAGGTACAGTAGAGAAATTTAATTCCATTTTAAATCCGTTTTCAAACAGAAAAACAAGTTGATTGATCCTGCATAAAACAATTCTTAAGGTCCCTTTCCAGTTATAATTTTACCTTAGCTTTCTGAAAAAGTCTCCTACAGAATTTCTACATATATGAAGAAGACTGGCGTAAACTCAATTTGAGTGCAGATCCGCTTCTTTACATTTCATCTGCGTATTAGCCTTAGGTCTCGTCTCAATTCGCTTCTTTTAAATTTTGTGTTACCTGTCACAGCTATCTGTTCCTCACGTTCCCCTTCATCAGAATTGCGGTTCGCTAAAATCATGTGGCACTTTAGAAGCAAGAATAGGATCGTTCCAGATGAGCCAGCGCGTTTGCTTGAATAAATACCGAAACGTACAGTTTATTACTTTGTTGTCGCCGATTTAAACAATAATTTCTTATATTAATAACAAAATTGTGGATAAGGGTTTCGGTTACAATAATTTTAATTAAAAGATATCTTCTACATTTCATGATGAGTCCTTCTTAATGATTTAATCAAGTATAATTAAGGGCGATGACTCATAGAAGGAACATGTGATGACTGATGAGTAATTTATATGCCATCTCACCCTTCACGAATTAATTGCAACTGATAGGACTTCTTATTGAACTATTAAATGAGAATAGTTGGAGCTCAACACGCTAGTGGTGCATTCTTGTTAAAAACATGTCCTGTGTCTGTCTATTCGATTGTGTTCAAGTGTTGAATAAATACATTCTAGAATTTTGAGCTAAACCGTTTAAGCGTTATGTTGGTTCAAATTGATGAACATACTTTGTTGTTCAAAGTGTAAAGTGTAATAAGCATAATATTTGTCTAACACTAAAATCATTTGTTGCAGTAAACTAATTACCGAGCTGCAAATAAAATCACAAATCGAGATGATATTCAACAGACACTGCTTGTTTTGGAATTAAGTTTATTCAGTATTTAACTAAATAATTATTTAGAACAAATTGTTGTATTTTTTTTAATCTACCTAAAGAAAGTACTTAACTGTAGGGCAATTAATTAAATTTAATGTATATTCTAAAGAGAAATAATATCCAGAGTAATAGAGTAATATAAATTAAATTAAGTGTCTCAAGAAAAACTTTTAAAGAAATCAACTTTCATGTTTTAAAAGTGTTAGTCATTATCTTAACTATGGTCGTAAAATGATATGAGAAAAACTTGTCCTCGGGATTTAATCTTTATTGTATATAAAATTAGGAGATAATGTAAATAATAAAAATAAATTATATCCAAGTCTAAGGTAGAGACAGCTGGCAGGAACCAACATTTCCCATTTTAGCCAATGAAGCTGCTTCAATAATTTCCTGCTAGCTATTAAGACCCATCATTAAATAATTGATGCGTGCGCTCTCAGATGCTGAAGGAGGCACGCAATATCCTAAAGCATTCTCAATAAAATAACGCTTTGCCAGATACGAGATAGGTCACACGAAAGAACAGTCAAGCTTTTATTTTTAGTGATCCCAAGCAGTTGACAATTAAAATGCTTATTATTTTTCCATTTGAAACTCATCTAGGACGGGAAAATGACACTTCTCGAATTACTGTCAACTTAAACAAGAAAATCGAATTTGAAAAGTGCTCTAACAGAGAGGCAAGCAGTTAAGGTTGTTTTGTCGGACACGCTCCACGTCGATAGCCTTTTACTGAAGACGTGCTCAGACATCGACGACCACCGTAATCAGAGAGTTGGATCCGGTATCAACTTACCGACCGCGTATCAGAAAAGCTCAACGACTAACCCCTTGAAAATGGGCTAATTCCAAGAGTCCTTCAGTAAACGAAAAACAAAAAAAAACTCTAGGTCTTAGTTTTAATAACGAAAATAATTTTCCACTGCATTACGTCTTAAACAGATCTAAATCAGCTTTCCAGAATTCCACAAAAAACTAGTAATCGATCGCAATAAACCAATGTCTAACTTCAACGTCTCGCGCTTTAATCTTGAAAGATAATTAAGTTCCCGTCACTAAGAACTACTCAATAAGTAACTCCGATCTATATCCAACGCTGACGAGCTAGAATCAATCTGATCCAAGATTAAGTCTGAATGCCGATCCGACAGTCCGGTCTCTAACTACCGGGATCCGATTGCGGGACTCGAAATAGAAGCACCTTATTGTTGTCACTTGAAACCATCCAAAGGCCGTTTCTAAAGAATACGAAGACTGTTTCAACATTAGGAACAAGCACAGTAAATGAAGACACATATGTTAGTTTGACATTACACCTGATAAAACTGTCATTCCATTAATTATTAAGGATAGGGCGGCTCGCTACTGATGTAGTAAAATATGGGTATTAGACTTTTGAATAATGATAGCTTTTCAATTGTAATTTTTATTTAAGAAAACGTTACAGCTGCGAAACTCTGATATTAAATAATTCCAATATTCCATCATGGTATTTATTATATTATTTTATTAATATTTATATTTTTGTAATATTAGGGGTTGACTTACTGAGGTACGGAGGTATCAACTGAGAATATGACCACATACATTTAGCAAGAAACCCTACGGCGGAATGATCCAATATGATGGCTTTGGATGAACATAAACTATAAAATGTGTTCATGTGTTCATGTTCTAAGACTATTCCTCTTATACATTCGATATATTTACTGAGGATTGCTGAGTTACCGCTTAAAATACACAAAATATTAAAATATAATGTAATGTCGCACATCCTAGCATGCATTTGTTCACGTGGTACCTATGCCGTAATTAAATTACATGGGAAACACCCCATACCTACGTCTATTTGGTGGCACATTAGTCTTCTCTTAAGTAATTTTGCTGCTTCACACATTATACGTAATGTTGATGTATATGCGGTGCTGTTTCATACAAAGCTTACATAGGCATTTATTCAAATATACACATCAGCGCGCAAGAGCGTACACACACAATCTCACAATAATTACACTATTGGAACGGATATTCAAATTTAACACCTTACATGCGTTGGTTCACCTACATAATGAGTGTAACTCTAAAATATCAAGTAGGAAATAATTTAAACCACAGATTATTACGATTTGAATAAATGTTTGTGTGTTTCAAACGAATACTTGTGTATTTTATGTTTCATTTGAAAGTTACGTTTGCAATAGTTTGCCATTGTTACAAATGCTTCGCCTTTGCTTTTAGACGTGGAATTTACGAGATGTTTATTATTCCAAAGGTGTATTTGTATTACTGTACATTCAGTTTCCAATAATCGTTATATTTGCCACCTGTGCCAAAATGCACAAAATGCACGTCTATTATGGACTTCCCGAGTCCACTTCTTGCTGTTTTAAGTTAACGATATCAATTCTCGAACGATTGTGGAAGTGATTCCAGTTTATTATTTAGGGGGATTAACTACCCAGTGTATCGCCGCAGCACAACCCCCTATGTCCCCTTTTCTTCATCTTTTTACTTGACAATATCAATCTCAAGCAAACAAGGAAATGTTTACACTTTTACAGCAATTATTGAAACACTTATTTTCATTGGTATTTGCCAGCCTTCCATGAGTTTTGAGAATAGCTAAAAATCAAGTAGGCAATGGATTTTGTTCGTTGTTGGTAGGTGCATACAATTTTTGTACTAGGCATTCAGAATTTTATTTTGCAGAAGTTTCGTAATTATTTATAACATTTATGACTGGTACTAAGTAAATGTCACACAGTTAATCTATTTGCTTTAGTAACTTTTTAGAAGTACAGTCCCAGACAGTACAGTACACACATGAAATTTTTGTAATCAAAGGCCACTTTGTGTTTTTATGTTTATTGAACGAAGTATAATAGGTACCATATAATATGGGAATAAAAGTAATATTGTTGAGAACAGAAAACAGAATTAAATCAAGAATATTTTGTAATACTTGTGTAACGTAATCCTATTTCTGCGTTTAAGGCTTACCACCGTTGCCAAGCAATAGCATCCAAGCGCGTGGAAGTTCTGGATAATAGAATGCGGAAGCTTTTTGTAGCGTGTTTAAAAAATATACCTAAAAGCGCACAACAAAATGAAAATATAAAATAAATACTAAGAGAAAACCATACGTTACAAAACTGTCGAAAAATATGTAATTTCGTAATGGATGTAAAGTATCAAACAAAAAATACGCATTAATTTATTAGCAGGAATAGAAAAGTTAGTGAAAATATAATTTTATGTGCGTGACACCCACACCGTTATACCCGCAATGAAATTTGGTTCACCGGAAAATATTTCAATACAAAAAATGCAAACAGCTTGATAGGATTATTTCCAATATTAGTAATTCTAATGACGTGTAAAAATGATCATTGAATTCCAAAAAAATAGTAGACCGTAGATGTTATTTATGTACTCCGATATTCTCAGATAAATGAAGAGCTACTACAGTCAATACTCACCAAAATGGCTGGATAAAGCATAAATTAAAGGAATATTACCTAAATATCGTAATCTACTTTTTATATTTGCCTGTTAGCTAAATATAGAATCATTAAAAAAGTAAAATAAAGGGTGTAGGTATCAGTAATAAAATTTGTTTGTGATAACTGATAAGAAATCGCTTTTGTACTTCTATCATGATCTCCTTTACATAATATCCATTTGGACCCAAATTTTTATTATCCTACGGAAATCATATAATTCTGGGACAAATTGTCAATTTTACTACTTTGTGGTATTTTAAGGACCCCGTCGCCAAACAAATGCTTTTCAGGTATTACTACTGATAGCGAGTTTGCAATTTACATTTCTTTGTTTGTCATTAAATTAACCCTTGAGGGTTTATTTTTATCTACTTATGTGGTTAATATTACTAAAACTATATTAAATCTGAGGAGGTTCCTTATATTATAGTACCTTGTACAGGTCGATTTCCTGTTGATTTTTAAATAGAAATTTCGTTAAGCTAGTGTGTTTGGTGTTTTTCAAATGCGCACTTGAATATCAACAACAAATGGAAATCAGTTTCGTTTAAATTGGAATGGCGAAATTAATTTTCTAAATATAGAAAAGCAAAGCAAAGTAATTGATCCTGCAGAAAACACTTTGTTGTTTTAGAGGCTTTATTTCTTCCTAATTATATTTTCGCTTAAGGCACACGTGCTAACACGTGAGACGGTTTAATAAATTGTAATACCTACTTTCTATATGATTTACGTCTTTATTATTTTTCTGAATATCTAATCTAGAATGAAAAAACGATTTACTTTTGTATTGCTTTTATAATTATCTGCAAAAATATTGCGAGAAATATTCATATTTTAGTCCGGTAGTGGTGTACCACCCATTTCGTTATGACGACGTTCAGACAAGATTTGAGGCTCTAGAGGGAAACAAAATCCCACCCGTTTAAAAACTTTTGTACATCCCATGGAACCTTTCAAATCATGATGTTGGAGTTCTTGTTAGTTTCCAACATTGATTGTGAGAAATATTATCAGAATGAAATAAATAAAGCGAGTTTCTTTAAGCACGATGGCCATGTTCGCCTCGTTTCAAAATTAATAATTTTTAGTGTGTAGCAGGATGAAAATGCATTTTAATATGAATAGGTCTGCTGTGACGAGGACATACTAAGCATGGGAATTTTTCCTAATTATTGCTAGTTTGCTTAACTTCTCGTTGATTTGGTATGTAACATGGAATGGTAGCCGATAATGAGTGCATGTGATGTGAATATTACAGTAAAAATAATAGTATAAGCTTTGAAACTATTCAGGATATATTAGGACACACGGAATATATTATTATTGCTAATTTAACAACCAATTAGTTAGAAATTTCATTATATTGATACAGGAACGTTACTTGTATGCAATGTTGAAACATGAAAAGCCATATTGTATAACCGGAGGGGTAACTGGAAAATCAGTGAGGATTTATTACAGGGTATTAGGTACTACTAGTTTAGTTAATAAGGGTAAAGTGTATTGCTCAAAAGGTCTGTGTTATAGTAATTAATAACGATTTGCATGTGTAGCAAATGTATTGCTCCAGTTTCAATTATTTAATCGGTTTATCGATTTTGTATGACAATTTTCAAAATTATTATAATAGGTATAATATTACTACGTATAGATATATATGTATCAAATATATATATATAATATTATAGCAGAATGATCTAGTAACTGACTAGGTATTATATTGATGACTATTTTTGATTGTAAGTACATATGTGGTTTCTACCACGAAATGTATGAGATTTAATCTTTGGAGAGATTATTGGAACAATGAAGAGAGCGTGGGAAATTGAAATTGTTTCCATACTTCCGAGATCATCTGGGTATAGCAAAAAGTTTCTAACTTCTGTTTCGTTTTAGAATGCTGAATCGGTAGATATACTGTTTCCCCTTTCTTATTCAGTCGGCTGTATATATGGGGTGTGCATAAAATTCCAAAAAAGTAGGAGATATTCTTCGTAACAGTTTAAGCTGAAAATACATAATGCTTCCAGCATTTCCACGAGGTCCCCAAAGTTTGTAAGCTTTCCATAAACGGTATTATGCCATATGCTATAATTGCGATGTTATTAATCATAATTTTGCGTCGAAACAACGCGGCACACATGCGGCAGTACACAATATTTTTAA
Source organism: Hemicrepidius hirtus (assembly GCA_963082805.1). Classification (NCBI taxonomy): domain Eukaryota; kingdom Metazoa; phylum Arthropoda; class Insecta; order Coleoptera; family Elateridae; genus Hemicrepidius; species Hemicrepidius hirtus. Next base: position 36,131,404 of record OY720160.1, on the reverse strand, counting down.
ACCTGCTTTAAATTGAAAGGCACCTGCAATTAGGAGTTTGATTATTTTTATGATACGGTATTGACATTATATCATATTAAGCTTCATTTGAGATGGAAAATGTTTATTATATATCCTCCTACATAGCAACCTTTATTACCTACTACAATATTAATTTTGGTTTGTTTACTGCGTTTTCTAAAATAAACTTCTAATAATGCTTTCTATACAATGGGTCGGTACCTGTAAGGAGGTACGCTAAACGGTGACTGCCATTTCCACAATAACACAATAGATTTGTGAAGTGTGCTCAAGCAGCACAATACCTATCGAGTTTCACAAAACAGTTCTTGCTTCCAAATCAATGAAAGCAATTTCGGTGTCCGTACTTTTTATTTTACGCATGGGAATCGCCTGGGCCTTACTTTTCTTAATCTAAAAATTGCCTTTTGTTACCAACAAACGACTTCTTGTTTACATTTGGATCTCCGGTTAGAAACTTCGGGGAGAAAACAGTTGCTGTAATAAAGAAATGAAATTGGAATAGAATTTAGCACTACACTAATATAGCTTGATCTATAGATAGCACTGGCAGAAAGAATAAGAAAGCATTGGAACACACAAAAGTAAAAGCGTTTCCATAAATTATTAGTGATTGGGTAATGGAAAAGTTCTCAGTTAAAGGAAAAGCTTTTAGAACAATCGGTTACTCTTTGGCAATATATATAGCACCAAACTGGAAACGAAATGGGCCGGAAAGGTAACTCTGAACACATGCTACCGATAGATTTTATTATTAAACTGCTAATGATCCGTAAGAAATACCGAACACGACTAGAACAAAAATGACAAAATCTGTGATTTTATGTTAATCAGACAGCCATAATGCGACTACTTTTACGTTTAAACATGTTTGTTTTCTAAAATCATATCACGTTAGTTTATCAACCTCTGGTAGATCAGATGCCTAATATAAAAAGTCTTAAACCTGAGGTCAGGGGTTAGAAACACCCATTAGAATTCCGATATTGCGAAGTCCTGGTTCTGGAAATGGTGCAGGAAGTTAGTGTCTTTTATGTGCGTGTAGGTTAGAAGATATTGACATTGCCGGCTTACTAGGGCAAGTGCTTCACCCCTGAATTAAAACTGTTGATTGAAAAAAAGTTTTTTGGATAATTAGTAAAATTTGGTATGTAATTTAAAATGTCGTAGTTAAACGAATGCGGTTTTTCAAGAACTTGCAGTAGCTCATTATTCAAATGCATTTAAATTGGAATAAAACCTACATCAGTGAGCTGTCTGCCAGTCGCTTGGGAAGCACATGTCAGGTCGAAGTTCAATTACAGGGGCTATAGGCCGTAATTTCATTTCACGCCTTTTCCGACGGACGCCCTTCTGTATTCTACGTACGAGATCTGTTTAATTGAACCTTTTATCTCTCGATGGACGCCACAACGCCCCACTTCCCGCAACACCGCCTGTGCTCCCGTGACGCAAATCCTCTTTAGTTTTGCTATTTTACATGAGACGGTTTAAAGGGGTAGATTCTGTATTATTTTTAAATTCCATCAGATTCTCTTTGATCTGAAATATTATTTATGTTCGGATAATTACAAGTTTGAAAGATTATAATGGAGAAATGGGGATAACCGTATTGATAGCACGAAATGAATTATGGTGTCGATATAACTTGAGGCATTTTTATTGTTTTATATTTCAGGTCCCATTACCCCACCATACAATTTATATGCTAATTTAAAATAACCAAACTTAGGAATTCCCGGTCCATATTCGGTGGCCAGAACATTTTCATTCTATCATGTAAAACATGATTTTTTATGCAAAGCAAATTCGGCATTTGATGCTGTTTGTGCAGATTTGTCCTCTGGGCAAGCATTAATTGGCTGGGGAGGGATGCTACGGCTTATAAAACAAACAGAACTACCCAACCCTATATTCCTAAACCACTTAACTGCTTTGTATTTATGCATTACTGTAACCAAAATTTTTGTTTAAGCTAAAATGCCAAAAAGAGGACTATTCGTAATGGATTTACATTGTTCGGTGAACACATTTCATCGAAAAGTTAGCTCGCGGAGACCTTTTTAATACAATAGGAGTTCCGAAACCAAAGATTGGAGTTCAAATTTCACTGGCGCCTAGATTCTTTGATCACATCCCCATTTATTTTCAACCCTTCGAACCAAATCGGTTGCTAACAACTAATTAAAAGCCATTCAAAAGTGTTGTAATTACATAGTTATTAGAAATGAAACATACAGAAATCGAAAATTTAATTACATTTATATCATTCTGTCACAATTCGAACATTCCGTAATGGTTGAGAGTATCAACAGCAACAGTTATAAATTTCAAGTGTTATGAACTCGGTATTTAATATACATCCAAGCGGTTAATAGGATAGGATTAAAATGCAGTTTATGAACTGTCAGGAAATAAAGTGCTCGTTTTGTAAATGTAGGAAGCACGGTATTATACACATAAAAGTTATTAATTTTAGTATTTCGAATAAAATTTATGAATAAAAAAATTAACAAATTAACATGGTATGTTACCATGTTATACATAAATTAAAATTTACTTAGGACAATAGTAATTTAAATTTATATAATAGAATGCATAGGAACCAGCTATTGCCTAATTTAGGATTTAATTTTATCAGGCGATTATATTTTTAATTAAAATATATCTGGAACAACTTAGAAACCTGAAAATAATTCATTTTCTTCAAGAATTATTTTATTTGATATTTTCCTCTGTCATACAATACATCAGTTTCATCTACATCCACAATGTGTAGCAGGACCTATTTTGGACTATTTTCTGTTAGCCACTTTAGTTCTGCATCGTTTTTACATTAAAGGTCCTTTATAATTTGTTACGTGTAACCATTTAATTCTATCTATTTAATAATGGGTTCTAGGAGTAGGAGTACCTTCTGACGAAAATTTTCTGTACTGTACTGTACTGTACTGTTTCCTATGTACATCTACAGACTTCTTACATCCTGCACTTTTCATAGTACATCCTCGTTTGTCAGTCCGCTTTATTTTCAGCATTCTTGATAAAATATTCAGAATATTTAGTTGATTGTTAAACTATATATATATATAGCATATGCTTCAATACTGTTTTACATGTGTTACGATACATGGAATCGAAATAAGTATGTCAAGGTAAAGGTAATAAAAAATTAATCAAAAAATTGTTAGTAAGAATAGTCTGTTCTATAAAACACGGCCCAAGACTATTAGGGGCTTCAATTGTGATTTAACTATCAACAAACCATGTATATTATTAAATGGGACAGTCTCATCTTCAACTTGGCGAAAACACCTTCATTTCTTGTTGTGACGTCACCAACAATGTATTCTTAACAATCTTAACTTTTTTGGTGCATTCATAACAATCTATAAAAGTAGTAATAGATTTTCCATTTGTGAATGCTTTTTAATGGCCATGTGCGTATCCTACAACGACTGTTTCATTGTCTCTACAAAATGCAAAATCATCACCCTTTTTATCCCAAAGTTTAGAGCGGAAGGTATAAATCAATAATGCTGTAAACAAGTTATTTACATACTGTTTTCATTGGTATTATAACAATGCATATCAAAATTTTGTAATTATGATTTTAAACAAAAGTGAATATTTCCACCTGTAATAAAAGAGTTTCCCTGCCGGTTTACAGAAAATTTATATACCAATATAATGCTGTATTATTCTGTTCTAAGCAAGTCTGCTAATTTGAAAAGAGTGATTTTATTTTCACATTTTCGTGTTGTGAAATAGATCTTTGACGTATAATTCTTGTCCAAGTTATTTTAATACCTAGATATTATTTAAAAAGAGGAAATTTAATTGAACTTGATTATGAAGTGCTATTTTAAGGTAATACAGTTTGACAAATCACTGCCTTAGGTTTGGATTTAATCGATTGCTTTTATAAAAGAGAGTTGTCGTATAAAGTTCATTTCAGTACCGAAGGATCATTTAAATTCTAGATCTAGTTATCCATGGAAATTTAAGTCATGCCTTTGATTAATTCACACAAACAAAATTCATTAAAATGTCAAATGTATCTTAGTATTTTTATTAAAAATTGTTTATACGTCCAGGAGCTAGTGGTATATTTTAAGACTAATTTCTATCAAGCTGAAATTTTTTTTATGAGCTGGTGTGGTTATGTCTGCCAAATGTAGGTGGTCGGCAAAATAGGACCGCGGACATAGAGCGCTAAGAAAAAAAATTGGCCAACTAACCAATCCAGGACGTCAGAGAGTGCTTCTGTCCCGCTCAAATTGTCGGACAAGGTGATTTTTGTGTTTGTTACATTAGTATATAGTTATTAAAAAAAAAATCAGGTTGATGGTAATAAGTCAAATGTCTTAAAAACAATACGAACCCCAAACGGCAGACACTGATTCAGTTCCGACTCTTATGTCGGACAGTTAATTTTTTGTTGTCGGAATGTCTTAAATAACGAGGAAAATAGGAATTAGCTTGATTGAAGTTTGTAAATTTCATCAAAAAATAATTAAAAACAAAAAAATTCTGGGCGCTTTATGTCCCGCGGTCCTATTTTGCCGACCACCTACATTTGGCAGACATAACCATACCAGCTCATAAAAAAAATTTCAGCTTGATAGAAATTAGTCTTAAAATATACCGCTAGCTCCTGGACTAGACTACAGACGAGTACAAACAGTTTGTAAATATTTTAAACAATTTTGTGGATTTATTGAGAGAAATAGATTTAACTTTTTGAAATGCTAAAACATTCAATTGTGCGGGTGTGTGTGTGTAAATTAAACACAGTTATTACCTAAATTTCCATGGATAACTAGAGCTGAAATTTAAATGATCAATCCCCATTTGTGCGATATTTCAGAACAGCCTGGTAGGCACCTACACACATAATCGATAATCTTATTCCTGATTAATAAATATTCGCACGAAATGAACACAATACGCAAACAGAATCTTTTTCCTGAAGCATTGTCCATATATTCCCATTTCAAACTAATATCCCACGACTATTTCTTCTTGGGATTCATTATTAAAGATTGCTTACAGAAATTAAAAAGCAAATTAAAAATCCATATTCCATAACACATTAGTGAATCAAAATATGTCAAATTGATAATTTTCCAAAAAAGAAAAAATCATATCTTCCAATACCGGATCTTAAAAAATAACAAGAATTGATTATAAGGTTTAGAAATAAGTATTCATCTGATTCAGAAAACAAAATCACTGCCATGGGTTTTATTGTTTATATTAAGTGAGTTTCGCACCAGGCTTTTAATAAAATCGGCATGTTTTTTGTAGAGAAGCATATGTGGGAAATTAAAATGCTGAAAATAACTACTGTATGTATATGACATCATACAACAAAAAAGAAAGCAACATGGTATAGGTTTACATCATTAGTGCATTGACATTTAACAAGTTTGCTCGTTAGTTTCTGACAAATTTTGTATCTGCATTAGAATTAGGTTACATATGTTATAAATAAAACTGCTTTTGTGATTCTATTTTACCGTTTTGTACTTTGCCTAAAATAATGAAACGGGGATAATATTACTAATTCATGCATTTCCCGATCAGGTGATTATTTGTGTACACCTCAACGGAAGCGACCATAGACCGACCAAAAACATTTTGCTTTCAGATGGTACTGTTTGCTACTTTAAGGTTTTTGAATGTCTAACAGTCGCTTTATAATATGTTCTTTTCTTGTTGCTTTGAAGTTTCCAATTCTTTCATACCTAATATACTTCTTCTATGATCTCTTCAGTACTTTTCAGGTTCTGTCCTGCATACTTGATAAACATTCTTTTCTCTTTTTCTATTGTCCATGGTAAAAAATCCCGCACCGAAGAGTAGAGCGAGAAATAACTTTTCTAGCACATATTTACTTACTTTTCCTCTTCGAGGTCTGCTAATAGTTTCTCAAACACCACAATTTCGAGAATAGGAAACTGTTGGTTTTTTACTTTCCCATACCACTACTGGTATAGGGAAGTATTGATATCATGAAAATTTTCGAAATCGAGATTTTCGCGGAAATACGTCTTTTGGACCTCCAGGAACCCAAAAAAGTGGTCTAGAAAAAATGTCTGTCTGTGGGTGCGTGGGTGCGTGGGTGCGTGGGTGGGTGGGTATGTATGTATGTAACGCCTGTAACGCAAAAACTAGTCAACCGATTTTGATGAAATTTTAAATGAAGGGGTATATCGAAAATTCATCGACAAAATAAGCTTTTCAAAAAAATCCGAAACCGGAAGCGGAAGTTAGACCTGTTTTTTTGGTATCATTTTTTTCAAAAGCGGAATTTTGAAAATCTGAGTAGGGGATATGAAAGAAGGGCATAATTCAAAGGAAACAGTTTTTTACCGGACTCTCTAATTTGAAAATGGCGGTCGCTATGAATTTTTCAAAATTTCGACTTTAACGCCCCGTAACTCAAAAACCAGTTATCCGATCAGGTTCCGCAACAACTTGTTTGAAAGCCCTTTGGCTGTACTACACCAAGAAAAAAAATTATTTACTAAATCCAAAAACGGTCGCAACGGCGCTCTTCCAAAAATTTTGAAATTTTTGAAAAATTATTACAAAAAAACTGGTCTAAGGAATTTGTTTAAATTTTCTGTACTTATGCAGCTTGGTATTAGCTACATTTTTGTTTTTTGATGAACGCCAGAATTCCACTGTGGCGCCCTCTACGAGATGTTGAAAATCGGAAATTGATGCTCCTATAGCGCCTTTATTAGTCAAAATATGAAAGAAGTTCAAATACAAAAGTTGTTCAGTATATAATTCTGGATTTTTCTAAATGTATATCACGTATACAGGGCGTTTGCTTTCCACAGTACAATACGCAACTTTGTTATTTTAAATGAAACACCCTGTATATTATTATATAATTGAACGCAAAATTTAATTGTCTATCACATAGTATAAGGTATTCATATACAGTGAAGTCCATTTATTATGCAATATAGGCATGTTGCAAGTTAATTGGTGTACGCACTTTACCATTGGAATATAGGCAACCCATTATACGCTGCTAACCTCCCTTGCCCCTGCCTACTGATGAATTTAAATTTTCAATTGTCAGGAATGTATTATTATTATTGTTTTCTTACCTATTAAATTTTTTTTTAACTAAGAACATGTTTTATTTTGAGGTTAAACTTTCATGTGTTGCTGATTTCGGTTAGATCATAGACGGTTAGATAAAAAAAACTAGCTAACTGTATAATGGGTTGCCTATATTCCAATGGTAAAGTGCGTACACCAATTAACTTGCAACATGCCTATATTGCATAATAAATGGACTTCACTGTATGTAAAATGTACGGTTGATGTGAAATTCGTGAATTTTGAATATTCACTCTGACTGAAACGAATCATGCGCGTCGGTCGGTAGCGATCGTCCGGCTTCGCCAGCTGTGATTACAACAGATACAGACGTGTCTTCTTCTGTACATTTCGAACCCGCATAATTTCGTTTTTCTAGCTACGCATTCAAATGATTTCCAATTTTGCCTCGCGAACTACTGTTGAAGACCAAAAACGAAATGTTTATTTTGAGTATGGGAAAGTCCAGGGGAGGTTTGCACCTCCACTTTTTATTTTATATATTTTGTGTCGACTGGGGTATATTCAATGGAATTCCAAAAACTGTAACTTTGCTGGATCGTACATTTGCGTTCCGTTCCAATGTTCTTTTGTTAAAAGTTGTGGAGTTGATATTGTGTGTTAATCTGCGTGGGTCGTTGCTTGACTGGAATTAAAATACTGCTGATTACCCGAATGATATACAATGGTATCATCATTTTTAAGTATTCTACAAATTTTGTGTATTCAGTCGGTGGAAGGGCTGGGCTTCTCGTAACCAAGGAACAGCAGGCGCCTCGTTCTTATGTTCTTTCCTTTTCTGTATTATCCTTGTAGTTATTTGTGTTAATTATAATAATTATGCTTTTTATAATAAATTCAATAAACAATGTAATATTTTGCAACTTCAATACTCATATTACTTCATACTGTTGTCTGTTAGAATTGGGAAAATACCTTAACAAGAAAAGCACATCATATGTTTAAAATTAAAAACAAACAGAGATGTTTTTGCAAAATCTTCTTTTATATTCTACTTGCTGGTTTAACATCATACCATTTACGGCATTTACATTTAGTTAGTTTTTTCTGGTAATGGACATTTTACGATGTGAACGTATTTACGAAAAATATTTTATTTTTAAAAACAACAAAAAAATATTTACTTTTATTGATATACTATATCAACAGAACTCATTTAGTAACCAGAAACGCCGTAATTAAAATTCAAACGTACTAATTGCGATTGGAGTATCAATACAGCTTGCCTGTATGAAACCTAATGAAAATGAGTCGATGCGGCTGTTCTAAAGCATATGGCGCCAGTTTAATTGGTGGTTTATACAACAGTGGTCGTTGTACCCTCACGTCAAACCGATAATAAAGGATATCCCTGAACTACCAGCACAAATTATTAATAATACTAAGATATTGATAAGATACGAGTTCGTTTTTTCGTACGATTTATGATATTTACACTCGTGTTATTTTATTATCCTGTTTTTATGTGCAGAGTGAAAAGCAAATTTTGTCCCCTACAGCTATAGAAATAAATCGCAACAAGGGAACAACACGCACTTGAAAGGTTAGAAAATCATAAAGCGCACCTCATTTCTTCCTAGTTTTCACTTTCCATAAAAGGAATATAAACCTTAAGGATATTTGCAATTCTGCATTGTGGAGCAGACTCATTTACATTGTTACTAAGTACTACTGCTCTGATTTATGAGATCCCTTTCATACTTACAACAACACTGGAATTCTTATTGCTTTCCCTTTCAATGAATCGTTATTTAAATGCAGACACACTGCTAGATCCTTTAATTAAAACTTACGTGGGGTTTCATGTCTTTTTTGTCAACGCGTTAGTTTAGATGCTACAGTGATTAATTTTTGTTGCAATAATTCATTTACTTTTCAAAAAGATTTTCTCCCATAAAGTTCGTATTACACGTCCCTAAAAAGGAGCTTTTGTTGCAACTTGTAAGATTTGACCAGGACTAAGCTAAAGCCCTTGGTGAGTGGTGTTCTTAGAGCTAATGCAGTTCATTTATCTTTCATAACCGCAAAGGAAATAATACATTGTGGCCGCCTGGCGTTTCGCTTTCGAAATCTGATACGCTTTCATTGCATAAGCTCTCCAAAAGGCTGCAGTGCACGTCGAGTTACCTTAGAAAATCCCCGAAACTAAACTTGGCGTTGGTTCCAAAGCTGGATAATCTCTTGCCGTAGTTATACATTCCCTTTGACAAAACGGATTTATTTTTAATCGTTCGCGGTACAAGTAAATGAAAGATTACATCTTTTTGACTGGCAATCTACCTTCCTTTAGCGGACTTGTTAGGTAAGCGGATTATCCCCTAAATAGAAATATAAATCACCTTATTTGGCGGAGAAATTTTAGACATCCTTTCAGACATCTTTTCTAAAAGAAGGGATTTTAAACCTACAGAAGTTTAGTTAATCAACGTAAACTAAGGTTTAACATTTAAGTATACCTATTCATAAGAAAATATCAAAAACTACTTGGAGTAACGATACTTTAACTTATTTCTGAACCTACTTTTTAAAAATTTCCATAATAATTAATTTACAGGCGTTCAAACTTTACTAGTCTTTGAAACTTTAACATTACATAAGTATCTACAGCGTATTAGAATTTCGATAACAAGCCATCAAATCCGTGGAATATTTTAGGATTCATAGACACTCTATTAATATTATTTCATTTCAACTCCAAATAATAGAATATTGTGTACCTATATTAGGTATAAAAATTGCCTAACTGCATTGAAAGAGTTTCCTAAATTCGAAGTCTTATGGGTTTTATTTATTTTTATTGTTTATTTATTAAACAAAGTTGTGAATTTCATGTTCTTATAACAATCCTGGCATAGAACAGCGTAAGTCATTTCTTAGTTACACCAAACATGTTGAATAGTATGCAATTACTTAGAACTGAATCTACTTGACATGATGATGCATGGTGTGTCTGGTTAATGTCATTCTACCAGATAAACCCACTTACCGTTTATTATTTCATCTTAATGTTCACTTGACCATCTCGAGTGAAGTAAGAATTATTGAAGGGTACCATAATTTCTATCATGATACTTTAACATAAACTCTGTTTTAGTTTTCTATAACGAAAATATAGACGTAAATCTAATGATTAAAAAGATTGAAAGGAAATTAATAATTACAGTAAAGTGAGTTTATTTTTATTTGTTTCCCTATTCCTTCCCTTACTCTTATTAGTTATTGCTGTTAACCATACGATCTATTAATAAAATTTAATTAGTATTAGTACATCGAACAGTTAAGCAACTCTTTAACAAGTTATGTTTATTAAATATTATTTTATACTCAGTTCTGAGGTCGGAAAATTTATATTTAAACGCTACTGATACTGTTTTCACAGGTTTGGTAGTTAAGTTACCCTTAGATGGCAAAACAGTTATCGATCTTCTTCTGATCGTTCCTTATCTTCCATACAAGAATCTAATAATATTTTTACTTGACGTGTTTCAGTTTGACATCCGATATGTAATTGGAAAAGACACCTTTCTTCGTGTATCGGTAATAGAATATTGAAAAATTCCTCCGGCGTCATGCAAACGCTCGATATAACTCTATGTGCCAGATTCTATCGTACTAATAGGAAATAGACAAACACGACTCTCTGCGAATGGATTATTCTTTTATATTTATTTGTACAGTATAGGATTCATGTGGAGAAGTAGTACAAAATCGATAAAGCACAATTTTTTAGAAAGTCACTGAAACGAAAACTAAGGTACCGTTAAATAAAATTTACTTGAAGTATAAAATTGGTGAGAGGGAAAAAAGTTGCCACGTAAGTGCAACCCGGAAAATGCGACAGTAGTCCAAAACTGATGAAACGGTCGTAAAAATAACAATGAATCACTTCGGCAAGTTTGTTATATGACTGAGATGTCGACGAACCTTTCGAGGAACCGAAGCACAGAGATGTGATATTACGAAGAAAAAGTATTTCTAATCGATATCTTTCTCCAGACACATTTACATTGTCCTCTCGACTTAACGATTGCTTTGGAAATTCTCGTTCAGTAGGAGCGTCTGGAAAATTCTTTATCATTAAAGGTTTACAGAACGGCTAACAGAATTAATAAAATAAATTACTTTAAGATGAAGTATAGAAGCGTAAACCAAAAGATATAATAAAGATGTTTAAGTTTACTGGTTCTTCGAGTTGTTCAAAATGTATTCACGGAATATTTAATAATTTGTTGGTTTTGAAACGTGTAGTAGTAGATATTTTTCAAAACTAATTTAATTCGTCAAAAGATCAAAGAATATTTAGCACTGTTAGTTTAAATTTTAAAACATTTTTTTAAAACACTCTAAAATTGTAGCTAGAAGTCTTTAATTATTAATTATCAAATATTATACAATGTCCTCGGAGAGCACTAGCTATTTTACCGCTTCAGATACGATCCAGACGGCGTAATTCTTTCTTGGTTGCGAATAAAAAAACGGGATTGGGAGTCCCGGTATGGAATCGAATGAAAACGTCATCCTTGGAAGGGATGTAAAACTATCAGGTCTCTTATTGTAAGACAAGATGTCATATCACATTGAGCATCCCTATCCAGATCTTATTCCCTGTTGTCCGTTCCACAGGAACAGAAATAGACTAACGTTAAATAAATATGTAAAAGAATCTACATAAAAAGAACCAACAAAAATATCGATACGACAAGAAATGATAACAAGAATTTATTACATTGAACAAAGTGTTTAATTTTTATAATTTCTCAGGAATAACATACACTGTAATATTTTGGTTAAAAACTGAATATTGAGGGTTTGATGCAGCTGCGAGTACAAAATGTAATTTAAGAAGTTGTGTTTGGTGAGTTGTTTGGAAAGTTTTTGTTCATTTATTTCCAGAGTGAAGCCAGGAAATAAGCGCCTACCGCACTTGGAAATTCAAACATGGTTTTTTAACGTACAATGACGTACATTACAAGAATCCCCAGTTTTACATGGTTTTCAAAATATGGCACATGCAAGGTTTTATTGGAAATTACAGTTGACTTTGAGACGTGTGTGTGGGAAATTCAAAAATGTGGTTTTTTATTCAATTTCATTGAAGAAGGATTTCAAGGTACATTAGCTATATACGTAGGCGTTGTATTTGAAACCTCATAAACGTTGATGTACCCATAGATATAAATCAGAATGTCAAACTTAAAACAAATAGGAATGCTTATTTTATGGTCAATTACAATCTCCACAGTGACAGTTTTAGAGCAGCCATCAATTTTCAAAAACGCAGTAGCATGCACATAAATGTTTGTGCACATAAATGACGATAAAACTAATATATCACAGAAGTACAACGCAAACCAACGAAATGGCTCACCGCGCTAAACAATTTAAATTTGAAAACGTCAACTGCAGAAAATTTAAATATATATTATTCGCACAGTTGCGCAAAAACTGAATTTAAGCTGTCAATTTTCAGATAATCCCGTTGGAATACTTAAAGGACTGTGCGATGTAGTTTTCGAATAGCGTATTTTTATTACTCCTGAAATGCAATAAAGACATCGTAAAATCTACAATAATTCAATAGTAAACCAAGCAAAGTCGCAGGTTTCGATCATTCTCCGTAAAGTTTCTGGAGCACACGTGGCAAGGAAATGCAGTAAATTTGATATTGCAACGGCTTGGTAAATTTAATGCTTTATAAGTGTGTAGCTGGCTAAAGAGGACTATTCCACTGTGAAAATAAATGTTCGAATAAATCATCTTATATGATCTGTTTACCATATTTTCTTCTGTGTTTGCTAAGATCTCAAATTGGCAGCAAACTTGTTAAGTCATCTTTTATCATAATTGGACTGGGTATTATAACTAAGGATTCCACTTGATTAAAATTACCGGTAATTGGGAACCGGGTCAAATTAGGGAGAAATTTTCCGGTAACGCCGCCCTTCCCAGCGGCATACAAATTGTAATTAGCGATTGTAAAGTAACTTTCACAGACTCTCAGAACCTCTGATTTCTTCGTAAAGAAAAACACAGATGTTTTAATTGCTTTCAAGAATTTTTATGAGAATTCACTGGTTGGGGGTTTGAATAAAAAAACTTTGAAAAGCATTGTCGTCATTAAAATATTTTTAGTTAGAAGTTAAGTCGGAAATAAAAACCTATACAGTTTCAGAGGTTGTTTAGCACAAAAACTAAATCTGTTGCTTACAGTTTTCCCTCTTTTCTGCAAAAACAAACAAAATGCAGTTCGAGAGTTGGTCCGGTCCATCCCAAGTTTCTTGCACAGTCTTGTGTCTGTAGCAGGCAAAAGTTTATACGGAAGTAAACTTACATTCCTGTAGGTGACTTTACAGTGAAAGATTTTAATTTATTTTCTTGACGGCATGTCATGATGGTTGAACTAGTAAATTATTACAGGCGGATATTTCTATAAAACATATAAATGGAGTATTTACGTAAAGGGATATTTCCCTTCCAAATTCAGAATATATTTGTCAGAAACAGAAAGTAAAACATTATTAAATAACGAGATCAAACTACTGGTGTTTAAGTTCATAAAACAATTTGTTATTTATACCTGGTCGATATAAAAAAAAATATCTGGTTTCTTGTTCGTAACACCTTTTAGTTTTGCCAATATCGATCCGCATAATTTTGTTTTTAGATATCCTTTACTTTTGATAAATTATAGTATCAACTTAAAATTGCAATATTTTGTATCTGAACATTCTTAAATAAAATATTTAGTAGATCTAAGGGTCCAGTGATATTATAAATAGATGTTTTGTTTCGTCTTAACAGAAAATAGTTATTTTCCTACAATCGCTTAGGAATTTAACATTCCCGCATGCAAATTGACTGCGAGAAATAACCAATTCCCGCACCATGCGGGAATAGCCTTAAACAATGCGTTGCTTAGCAACAACCGCAACTCGCGCGAGTTTCACTTGAGACTCACTAGGCAACAAGAAATAATTGTGCTGGAATAATATTCTCGTCCTAGATCGGAAATAGTATTTCCGTACAGTTTTCATTTTATTGTTATTCTATTATATATTTATTCCATAGAAGTGAGTAAAACTGCAATTCGTTTACAAACACACGATCGGCGGAAAAATAGTGTATATGTGCAACTCGCAGGAAAAGCACATTCCCGGACTTCTGTGATAGTTCGTGTCGTCCAGGAATGTATGCTTTTCCTACTAGAGACACAATTTACTGTTATAAACATTTGTCCAAATTTTTTGGTCGTCAATAGTTCATCCTTTTATCTACACTATTGCTTATAAAGGTTTTTCTCCAACATGCATGATAGATTTATACGTATTGTACTTGAAGTGACAGCCCTAAATACCGTCACCATCACCATACTTCCTATATTTGCGGAAGTACAAACAACACCAATCGCATCAAAGAACAGGAGCGTGCACTTCCTCTTCCTCTCATATCGTTGTGCAGGGGGCTCTCTATTGTTCCCGAATCTATACAATGATTTTCCGTTGAGATCGTCAAATGGTTTCACATACTTTTGAAAATGTAAAACCCAAAAAAAAGTAAATTCAGTCGTCTTTAACTTTTTAATTTCAATTTCTTACTTCACTAATTTACAATATAGGTAGCTCAGTATCCAGAAAGGTTTGAGTTCTCGAATGATGACAGAAAAAATGTAGTATTACTACGTTTAAAAACCTTGAAGGATTCATAACCTTGTACAGAATAATTATTATAAGTTTTAAAAAAATATTGATACCACTTTTGCTTCCATTGTTAAAGGTTTCTGTTTGTAATTCACCCCGTAAATCTATTACTGACATTTATAACAAAAGAAGGTATTCGGTGGCTTTGTGAGAGCCGCAGGATGTTAGCTGCTAATTGGCAGTTGCACGCGAAAGGGCACGATCTTCTTTGCAGCGGCGTCAAATAAAACAACAGATCTTTAATCCAATTTTAATGGGTGTCTAAGTGGATACAAATTAAAATTCCAGTTTAATGTTCAACAGTTATGCACCTACAGTGGTGATGTTCCTGTCTGGCAAGCAATTAACTTCTTGACACATTGAAAAGCAGCGTATAATTTCAAGTGGGTTTTAATAATGCACTTTTTGTATCAACCTTTAAACACGAATGCCGTAATCGCTAAACAAGCTGTTGTATTAAACAGATCAAAATTGGTAACATTTATCTTAGCCTTTAGGGTTAGACCACTTAAGCACAAAGTAATTATACGGTACCGTTTGTGTTTATATAAGGTGTTGATGTGGGGTAGAATTAAAAAATCCATATCCATATTTGCCTCGTTAAGTAATTATAATTTAATTACTATACAGTAATAAAATTGCATTCGTCTCAAAATAAAAACAAGAAAGATGAATTATAAAAGTAGACCTAATCGATCTTCTGGCAGCGTAGCGTGTCTGTCTATATCCCCATTTAATTATTAATTTCTATTCAGTATTTCCTAGATAGCTCGTTGAGATTTGAAGTGTCATTAAATTAAAAGTGTTTTTAAATGATAACTTTAAAAATTAAAGCAATTACTAAAATATTAATTAGGTTAATGAATCAATTTATTTAATTTAATTAAACTTTTGGTATCGTAGCCAGATAAAGAATGGGCGCCAAGGAAAAATTCCTTTCCGCTTCGGTGTATACAACACGTATAAAATTTAATTAGTGAAGACGATTCTTTTTTAAAACCGGTAGCAAAAGATGTCGTCAAAGAATGCATCAAAGAACTAGATTTTAGAGGTCATTTATATCAAACGAAATAATTCCTACTTTGGTCTTAATTAATTTATTAGTCAGATATTATATATACTTTATATATTTATTCACGTTAATTAATAATATTATTAGTAATTACATTAGGGATAATAATTTAATTTACAAATTTATATTAATTAAGAATAAAATAAAATTTCAAATGAGAGAAAAGTGTAGAAAGTATAATAATTAATTTATATTATTAGGACAGTATAATAATTACGACAGTCCTGGATTAGCCGAAAGATAATACACTAAATTTATTTTAGAAAAAAATGATATCTAATAATATGCTGGATAACCAAAGAATGTATCAGAATTTGTGAAAAAATAAGCGAGCGAGAAGATAAAATTGCCTGTTTTGTTCTGTGCGTTTATTTGTCATAAACAAGACCAAAGTTCCTTTTATGTACAGTTATAAGTAAATTTGACCTATTGTGACGTTTAATTATTGATATCTATAATATTATTTTAATCAAACTTAAATGTAAGTCTAATATGTTTGCATTTGTAGAGAGACAACTTCCAAAAGTTTTACTAGAAAAAGAAATTTTAAAAATAAATCCCATATTTTTCTACTAGCAGTTCTAAAGCTTATGTCTTTGTATAGGTAGTACAAAATGGTATTAATTTGTGTCGTATAGAAAGAAGTTTATAACACATCTTGTTGGTTCTACTTTCTGTGGCTTAAACCCGTACATCCAAAGTTTTATTAGTTTTAAATGAAACCGTCGAAAATATTCAAACTCGATTGAGTTTGAGTATTTTCTTTTGTTGTGCACCTTATACAGACAAATTTTTGTGTTTTACGGTCGTGTCCGGATTGTTCCCTCCCTATTCGTTATTTTGAAACAACGATCTTGAAAACAAGTCTTCGAGTTTTGTCCTTTTTATTTTCTTTTTACTATAAAAAAAGGTCCAAGTACCTATCGGTTTGTGTTGCACAACCAAGTTCACTGAATTTTAGATCGAAATCCAAAATTAAAATATCTGTTTGTTTTTTGAAATAAGTTCGAAATATTTATAGTGTTTTGGTTTTGCATAAATATACAGTGTAGTAACTAATATTATTTAGTGGAGGATGTCATTAAGTTTGCGTATTAGTTAAAAAAAATTGGTTCAGTTCCTGTCGCTTTTTTAATTAAATAATTCGGAACATCATTAATCTACCTATTGAAGTCTATTTTAATAATGCATTGAATGGATCTTAAACTTTCAGTATTCGAACTTGCGAAGCGAAAACTTTGTATAAAGATTCTTGTCAATAAGAATACAAAGGGGCGTTGAAAATTAATTAAAAGTTTAACATAGGATGCGTTTACGTTTAATGAAAAGCGACATAATGTAATAAGTACCAGAATCATCCTCCGTTTTGACGAGAACACCCTGAATCCAAACAGCACCGAACCACACGAAAAGAAAGTTCGCTACCTTGGTAATACAATCTTTGCGAGCACTTCTGAAAGTTTTCAGGGACATCAACATCATTTTGACAACAAGCGCGCACAGTTACACAAAGTTAAGTACATCACTTTTGTTAGTGAAAAGTTTCTTAATTTCCCCCTTGATCGTAATTTCACGTCTGAAAATCGGTGCGTGTGACGATTTTGACATCGCGATCGCACCTTTTGACGGCTTCCGTGTTCGAAAAGCACGCATATTCCGATAAGCTTTACTCAAACATCGCGGACGCGGAAGACACTGCGCTCCTGCCTGGGATTGCGACACCAGCAGGATTTCAAGCTTGCGCTTGGCCAAAAGCTCTTAACGACGGCGTCCGGATGCCCCCGAATGTCGGCTGCCTTTATGGCATGAATTCTACACACCCTTTGACGCTACTGCTCCGTAATCGGACAAATTTCGTGCCCAAACCGAAATCCAGTTCACGTGTCATCTAAATATGAATATTCAAACCTTGTCAGGTTCGTTTTCCCGTTTACAGTTCATAAGGGTGTTGTACCCCATGCAATTTAGGCCTCGGAAATTAGCGATCGCCACGTTAGATTTATTTTCCTGTCAATATACACACAATATTTTTATAATATATAGATACAAATTAATTCTGAGCGGTATTGTTTTATTTACACTCAATTTAAAATTATTTTTGAGAGTACTGTAGCAACATTTCGAAATTTATTACTCCTTCTGATAGTTCAAGTTTAAAAAGACAACTATGATTTTACCGGAAAGTTATTTGTTTGAAAACTGTATAAGTATAAGTCCACATAAAATAATAATTTAATAAAGCATTGAGATTAATATTTAAAAACGCTTTTGTTTTTCCAAGGTTTTATGAGGTATATTTTCCTGTTAAAATTACTTTACTGCAGGTAGCACAACTAGAGTTAATTTTAGTGTATTACTATTAGAACAATAGACAGGTATAATATCGTTATTATATGTTACTGAGAAATAATAACGTTGATTTACATTCAGTTACTAAGAAATTGTAATACAAAACTAATTGCACTTGAAGTCGTTGGTTTCAATTGTAATACAAGCATCTATGACAATCATAAAACATTATAGTCCTAGTGGAACCTTTCTTTTCCCTTTGTGGCGGGATAGGTCAATCCGCAACCCAACAAATAGAGCTCGTGGATCCTGGACACTACGGGTGGTTAAAGTGGAAGAGCAAGAAAAATAACAACTACCTAAATAATTACGAACTAGGTAGCAATATTATGTAGAATGCTGATGGATGGCTTTAATTTTTAAATTATTTCAAATTGCCTGTGGTTTGATTTTGCCTCTTTGAATAAGATATTTTATGAAACAAGTACTCTAATCATATTTAATTATCCATATCTTGATATTGTATCCTATTTTGCAACACCCCTCTAGTCTAATTAATTGGTAGGACACATTCACGAATATAAATTTTTAAGGATTTGGGTCCCTTTGTTTTAGTACTAGATCCATTATGGTCGGAGGTTCAAAATCAAGTCCTACTTTCTTTAAATCCGTTACGTCCATTGGAATTGTGTGGGGTTCAGGGGCTGCTAGTGACGACCCTCCATAATTCTTAATAAAATTATTGTAAGTTTCGTAGCTAACTGAACTTAACATCTAAAATAAATTGAAGTTAGAATGATGTAGGTATACCAAATTATTGGTAAGCATCCCCATATTTATTTCACTTAACCCTTAGTGGTGCTTATGTGTTAATTTAAAAATAACTTTGGTTGTATCACTGAAGAATTAAAAATCGGTTCTGAAATGAATTTTGTCGTCTTGATTAGGTATACGTATATTTCATGGTTTCATTGTAATTTAACGTGGTTGAGATGTGATACCGATTTTTAATTCTACGATGGTACGTTAGAGCCGTAGGAAATAATTTCAGAACAATCAGTTGTGAAAATATACTCCTGACTTCATAGATTACTTAAACATGACACGTGAGCGAAATCAGAACACATTCTACATATTTGATAGAAGCCTTACATTTCAACAGTGCTGTGGGTGGCAGTTGAATAGATCGATGTACAGCTGTATGATTGCAAAAAGTTAATGACCCGTCTCCGGGAAATAGAAGTTGTGGACAAAAGGCGTGAGAAGGTGTAATGTCGAATGCTTTAATTATGCTGTGGTGGCGTTCTTCTTGAAAATACTGGATGGATATTTTGTGCACAAAATTACTCTCCAATTTATTCTGCATTTATAGAATAAAAAAGACTAATCCAACAAGGATAATTACTTTGAATATCGAAGTATTTCTCTGAATTTCAAGTAATATTACGATGGAAATGACGTATTTATCAGAATATACATTTTTCTTGGTGTTTTGCTGAAATTTTTTCAAAGTTCCTTTATCATTGTTGAAACGGTTCTGGATGTGTTACTTTTTATTCCTATAAAAAGTTAATTCAGATAAAAGTAATATTTCTTATTGATGTCGGTCCATTATACTTTGATGTAGAACATACATCAATTTTATTACGTGCATCAGAGCAAAAGTGAGATAAGTAGGGGTTATTCACCCCCATTGCTCGGTTTCTTTGCAGATACGATTGAAAACGTTCAATAAATTGAATTGTTTGTTTCAAATATTGTAATAAATAATGTCCAAATGTCTGATAAAAAGTATTTATTGTTGTTTCGGGAGCATAATTTCTGGGGCGAGCCATATACACTCTACCGTTATAGTTTTGAATTTGAAATAAAAGTGTCACCTAAATGCTATTTGCTGGAGAAATGTGTTGTTTTCATTTAAACTAGTGAAATGTTTTCCAATTTATCCGCAAAATCAACTCTTTAGTAAATTTCTCTAGATCCAAACACGTCCTACACTCAATATTGTTGTTTAATATGTTTTGTTTCCGTATAGTACAATAGTAAAATTAAACCATAACAATTTTATTAAACCTACGCAAACAACGTTTTGATCCACTTGCTACTAACAAGCGGTACTTAACATAAACTGTTCAGACTGTTAATTATTTCAGGAATTTTCAAAACCATGACGGTATAAACGTGACACCCACACCGCTATTTGCAGAAAATCAAGTTTCAGTGTAGGATGTAGTACATGAGCCCAGGCGAATCTGTGGCTGTAGTGGAATATAACGCTCTGTAGCTCTCGTCTTGGAACTAGGCAATACTAAATTCGTAACCGAATTTAGGTATTAGTTATTTTATTGAGTGTACGTACAATTAATTATTTTAGAACTGTACAAGAAACACAATGACCTGTAAGGAATGTTCCGTAAGACTTTTGCGTAATATCATCTCTGATCCCATTTATCTAACAATTTGACATGAAACGCCTGAAATAGATGATGAATTCCGGCGATCGTTTAAATAATTTTGTGGTAACTAAGTAGATACTGCTGATATTATAACAAGGCGTGTGTGCTGTGAAGCTGATCAATTTCATAATAAAGTAACTATTGAATGGGCGCCTCTCATAAATGACTCGTTTTCGTTTATAGCTAATAACTCGTATACTTGGGCCCTGCTTGGTCCAAGGCTTAGGGCGCCTGACTCTTGAAGTAGTATACAAAATAAGCAAATTCTGAAAATGTTATATCGGCCTTGCCTACGGGGTTTTGAGATTTCGTTTTAGGTTAAGTCTGAAATGATGGAATGTATTACCTACACAGAACAATTCCCTCGGCACCCTGTACACAGATCTCGGCACCATGTACATCAACAACGATAATCAACACCGCTTCGCACATTTTCCAAGAACACCATACATTTTTTGCCAAAAAGCGGTATAATACTATTATTGTAGTACGGTTGGCAATAGTTATTTAAACTTTGTTGGCGTTTAAATGATCCTGCGTCCAAATCTCCTTGCGTTTAAACGTCTGTGCGTCCAAATGTTGCTTCGTTCAAAACCGAACGTTCCGTTCCTTCCGAAAAATGTTATCATTGTGACTATTTATACTCATAGTCATACGTTTGACTGTTTGTACCATACTAGAGTTCAGTATGGATAGAATATCTCAATGTTTTTTTAAATTTGGAAAAGTTTCCCAGCGTTGCAGCGATAAGTATACCTACCGTTGCCCCGGACGGCGGCGTAAGTCCACCATGACATAATAAGGATTCAGAAGTTTAAACGCGGGTTGGGGTATCTTTTGTATGTCCAGTGGTTTGTAGCATAGATTTGACAACAACGTTCTGCATAAGGCCAATACTGAACTCTAGGTCTGATACAAACTATAGGTGCCATTGTATTGTGTTGTGTGTAGGCCGCCTGAATGTCTGATGTAATCTTTGATAATCTTTCCTTTTAGAAAATAATCGTGTTTGACTAAACAGGTAAAACTCAAGAAAAGGAGGTTTCAAAGAGAAATGCTACACTTGTTTAAATTTTATCAGATCAATTTCCTAAAGTTAATTTCTAAATGGTGTAAGTGACTTTAGTGATTCAGAAATTTTCTTTTGGCATTAATTAGATTTTCTTATGTTTCTTATGAAATAACATTTTATTTTTCTTTCTTATTCGATTTAGATTAAGTGTAATTGAGAAGTAAATATTTAAAAAGCTTAGCAATACATTGGAAAATGCTTTTATACATTTGAACGTATATTCTATATTGTAAATAATGCCTTTTACATGTTGTTTTTGTTTTTTCGTTTTAAAATGCTTTAACTTATTATCTAAATCTACTTGCCTTTCACAAAGACAGCTCGAAGATTTGTATTTTGTTGGATTTATTGTCTGCATATATTAAAAACCCAAATTTTAGGAAGCGGTTTGTAGGTCGGATTTTGCATTACAATATTTATTTAATATTCAAAGTTTGCGGTTGAAATGGAGGAATTTTGTCATAATAAAAGTACATCTTTCTAAGGTATGCGGAATTCTTCAGATTTGTATTAGGTCGGAATGAAAGGCAAGCATGCGGATTTTATTTTCAATTTCCTTGTGGAAACCGTCAAAGACAATCGGATGTGCGGTTTCAGTTTTATTTTGTTACGGAAAATGCCTCCTGAAGGATTCTCCTGTGTTGTACGAAAGACAATTGCTATTACGTTCTTATTTATCCATAAAAGTTTCGACCGAGTAACTTTACGAGGTCCGTTTCAGCGCAGGTTTTTGTGAAATTTAGAACTAGCGAATAACAAAATGTAATTCCAGGAGTGGAAAGATAATAAATTATAAACATATAAAATATTTCATTCTGGTTGCTGTTGTAGGTAATATTACAATATAATTTACTCACATTTAGTTAGAAGTTAAAATTGGTCAATGTTTTGGAAGGATAATGAAGAGAACTTTCGCGCTAGTGAGTCCCCTGACCCGTCGTTTCACTTCCGGCAGTTGATTACGGACATAATTAAACTATTTCTAGCAAAACTGAGGGACATTGCACGTCAGAATTATTTTCATTTGTTGCCAGGGTTATTAATGCTGATGGTGGTAATATATAATTATGCTCCCTCAACAAACTACCCAAGGCTCAAACTCAAATAAATAATAAATATTAAATAAAATATCGATTTCAACGGGAAATATCAAGATTTATTCGCTTTATACGTATTTCGGCATCATTGTGCCATTGTCAAAAGCTATTATAAAATATTATAACAAATGCAAAAATATAGTAACTCCTTGATTCTATTATTTTAACACTGCGTGAAGCAGCTGGCCCCAGTCAACCCGTCGGAGGTCAGTCGCTTATCAGTGTTTTAAAAAGATATTTATTCCAAAATCTTCAGTAAAGGAGAATCTAAGAGATCAATTTGCTCATTCATTAAAGGTATGTTGTTTTTTGTGTGTTTATAAATTTCAAAAGCTTCTAAAATGTTTAATTTATTTTTGTTATCAGAAAAGTGTAAAAATTTAATTGTATTATTAGATGTTAATGTGTGATTTTGTTCTAACAAATGTTTAGCAAAATTTGATTTATGTGCATGTTTATATTTGTAACAACGGATATGTTCTTTTTGCCTAATACTAAAATTTCTAATTGTTTGACCTATATATACTGAATCACAATGTGAACAATTTAATTTATAAATACCTGATTTTAGCAAATCATTAATTTTGTCTTTAGCATTGAAAAGAGAGTATAGAATATTTTTATTTGTTTTAAAAATGACTTTATATTTATTTGTGTTATTTATAATTTTAGCAATCTTTTCTGAAATTTTACCAAAATATGGAATTGAAACGTATTTTAATGTTTTATCAGTGTTATTAATGGAATAAACTTTTTGAATAGCTAATTTATAATTTTTCTTTTTAATTAAAGTGTCAATAAGTGTAGTGTTATAACCATTGCTATATGCAATTTGTTTAATAATGGAAATTTCTCTATTAAAATTATTTTTATCTAAAGGAATTGTTAGAGCTCTGTGTACTAAAGATTGATATGCTGCTAATTTATGTGTATTATGATGACAAGAGTTATGTGGTATTTCCCGTTGAAATCGATATTTTATTTAATATTTATTATTTATATAATCATGGATTTCAACAAAGTGACGCTTGAGAATGTCAATAAATCAAACTCAAATGTTTGTTTGTTTTCAGAAATCGCACAACACGATATAATTTTTTTATTATACTATACTCCTACGTACGTTTAGAAAAGGAGATGAATCCTGAACCAAAATTAAAGCTGTACGTTTCCGTATAAACTTGTATCCTAATATCCTTCGCTGCAGAGCTAGGTACCCCTCTTCAATAATGGAGTAAAAAAAAAATAGAAAAGATCTGCAAGGCCAAATTTTTGCAGTCAATGTTTGGGCGTGTGTCAGTGTTGTGACAGAGTAAATTACGTAACTTTACTGAAATATCGCGAAAGTATTTATCAGAAGCAGAGTTGTGTGATCTACTAAAGAACAGTGACAGTGGTGAAAACGTAGATAGACAAACAGCGGCGTCACATCGGATTCTATTAATTTCATCTTCACTTATATTATCATGTTTATATCTGTCCGCCCACACATAAATGTAAGTATAACTGAACAAAACCTTTCTGTAGGTTAGCGTTGAGGATTGAACTACAAAGTACAGTCTTCCATGCCCATGCTTCTACTGTCTGTGTATATGTCTGGTATAATTTTAAACGAGGTACTACTGACTAAAAAAAGGTATTGTTTGTCGCTTTTGACAGTTCAACGCCCGGTCATTACGCCACCATACGTATCCCAGTGCCCCTATGAACAAGCTGCCACTGAGATGTAGGCCTCCCCTAACTGTATCAATTTTCTCAGTTTTGTGTCTTGTCTGCTAATTCCCTGCTATCCTTTTGATATCATCAACGAGTTGGTGGTGGCCTTCTGCTTCTAACTGAACCTCGTGGTCGCCACTGTAGTGATAATTTCATCCATCTTTATCTTCTTCTGATTACATGCTCAAGAACACATTGATCCCCCACCTTTGTTGGCCACAGGTAGCTGGATTCTATAGTTCAATTCTTCTTTTACCTTGGTATACCTCCCTATATTCTACCTATCCGACTATTGTTATCTCCTACGTGCCTACGTCTATATTTTCACTCGGTATTAAGATCGTCATTGTTTTTGTATTTCTTTGATTGCTCCAATATCTTCCGAAATTACAAGTAGGTAAGTGAATTACTTGCTCGCCATGGTATAATGTAAACAATGTATAGTCTAACTTCTCGGTGTTCAGTGATTTCGTTTATTAAAGTAAATTCGTAATTATTTCTGTGTATTTTATGTCTGCAGATTCAGAATCGGTGATCTTAGTATCCCCTACCTATTAATCTTATTCTATAGAATTTTGTAAAAATTTCTTTTTAACGGAGAAGAATCTACTTTAAGGGAATATGGATTATAGTATCTTCCGATTCTGCATTTTATATTATTAAACATTCTTCCAGCCCCTGCAACTTTGGTATCCAGAAGCTTTTTGTATATATCTTTGAAGCTGTTGACCTATTCTATTTTTATTTCGCTCCCTACATACATCCGTAAATCCAGCATCACACAATGCTTTATACAGTTGGATAACTTCTCTATTATTGAAAAATCTAGACAAGACAATTATACAATTAAACATTCTTTCAGCAGCTGCATGTATTTATTTTCTCATAAATTTTTTCGCTTTGTGTACCTACTATTTTTGGGCTCAGATATACACAAAGTGGAAAAGCGACCGATTAATTCTATTTTCACTCGCTTACTGGTATGTGATCTCTATGGTAAGCTCTTGTTACTGTAATTATCTTTTGTAAACTGATATCTATACCCATGCTGGATAAAATTTTGACTGCATGTTATTTGTGTAAATTTTAAATGGTCAGTTTAGCGCAAAATGTTTATGGGTCACTTTCAGATAATGATTCATTCTATACAGTGTTCTCATTTTATCTTGCAACCCCTTAGCCGCTATAATAGGCTACACACTTTACAATATGAAGATAGATTTGCAATGAAAAGATATCAACGTAAATTAAAAAAAGAGTTTGCTATGGATGAAATTTCTAGATGACACCAGAAATCTAAATATTGCATAGGAATATGTTTTTATTTTCATGGAAAACGTTTTTTAAATTTATCCAACGTAACGTATGGTATGCGTTGTGTGTTGTCTATTCTGAATAATTAAGGCGTTATTTGATAAAATGAGGACATAAGTAAGCATTGGAAGTTTTATATTCACTTTTGGTTCGCTTAACTCCTCGTTAAAATATTCACTCTGTATTGTAAACTATGCTAGGAGGAGTAAATACCAAAAGTACATGTTGCAATCATTTAAAGTTATAAAGAAATTACAAACAAACTATTCCAAACTATTCTAAACTATTGTGTGCCATTTCTAAAATTTCTACATTTAAAAGTTTTCGTATAGATAGGATCTATCTATAGTTGACTTAACAAAATTGTAATTTAAAAACTAATCAACGTCTCTTTTAATGGCCCTTTATAAAGTCTAGTTACTTTAAAAGGATTCTTGTGTTATTCTCAACCTTAGAATATCAAAATTTATTTTCTTTAATTAATATAAGGACATAAAGTTTGTGCTATAAGTTAAAAAGGTGAATACAACTTATGTTCCGTAATAACTTTAACAAAGTTTCAAAGGTAATTAACTTGTGCTACCCTAAGTGGTCTGTGCAAACCTACTTACAAAGCTTTAGGCTCTGAATAAGACGAAATCGCCACTAAGATTACGCTAGTTAAGGAAGAAGTAAGTTTAAATTCAATGTTTTAGGTAGTAATTGATTTTGCAAGTTTAGTAATAGTTTATTAATCCTCTTTTTTTTGGGAAATAATGACTTGCCTATAAATCTAGCGGAAATACTGATTACAAAGCACATTTACGCATACACTCTGTTAAATACAATAATTAATGAATTAATAGAAGAAGTGATGGCTGGTTAGCTGATACCTGGGTTATTAGCTTTTATTACAAACCTGCCTGTTGTTCCTGTAGTCTTATTAATAAACATGTAATTGTAGGTAATTAATTCCAGTATAACCAGAATCTGAATTAACCTCTTTTGTTAGGCAGCACGCTCTAAAATTTCATATAACGGATGAAAAGTAATTCAATATCGTTAGCTTTTTCAGCTTGAGCGAAAATGGTTGAAATCAATGGAAACGAATGATAATTTAAATCGTTTTAAAATTACATTAGCAATTCCAAATGCTGCTTCATTTCATTACACACTTTTAATTTTATGGAATATGCTAGTTAAAATAAACTATATCTAATGATATTCAGTTTGATAGTAGGAACTTAAAATGGAAATGAATACTTCCTTTAGAGAATAATTCATTTAATCCCACTAGTTTATGATTTCTTCTGTATACGAGCACTGTCACAATCGGAATCTTCGAAACCGTAGTAGATAAAGTCTGTTAAATTGGAATAAAGTTACATAAACGATTGCTTAATAGTAACGTGCCATCAAGAAACTGCATCAGTTTTATGATACAATAAATTATGAAGACACCTTACAAGAACCATCTGGTGCCCCCCTTCTTCGCAATCTTATCACATAGCTCTAGTTCTCGATCGCAATTTTCTTTCAACCTTTACTTCTTACGGTTTCTAAGATCCTATTGGTGAAATGTGAATTTTTAACAACCTGTACATAGGAGGGATGAGCGATCTGTTGAAGGACGTGGCGAGGCATTTTAACAAACCATCTTATCTTCTATATTCTGCGGATGCTATCTGGATTGTATCAATCTGTATCTGTATAATTTATCAAATCGGTTTAGTCCTGCTGAATTGTAGAATTCGAAGATACTGAACCAAGGACTATATAGATTATGAACGTATAATGTGGGTAATTGGTATGTGGAAAAATAAATATTCAGCAATAGATGGATTCGCAATTGAGATTGAGAGGAGAGAAAATATTTTAGTAAAGTGGCTAAACTGGCGTTTTATCCTAATAAAGCTTTCAAAAGCTTCTTTTATAGTCAATACTTTAAGCTAATACTCCACTTAGATTGAAAGGGAATTCAAAGAAAATGGAAAGTAGCGAAAACACTCCCGTTGCTTTTTACATAACAGAATCGAATTTGTTGATTTGGGTTAAACGAACGTCGGTATTGCGAGTATTATTACCTTATTAGCTTTACCATAACAAATAACAATCAGGCAATACGGAAACCTCTGCAATATTTGCAGGTAACCCCAGCTCTGAACTGAGATGCGGAACACTCCATTACAAAATCAAATAAAACTTTACGAGTTTTCGAATCTTTTTAAAGAAACGAGTGAGGGTGAAATAATTAAGTTATAAAATAACAGAACCAAATAAAACTTTATGAGGCTCTCACTCTCTTTAAATGAATGAGTCGGGTAAAATAATTAAGTTATAAAATAAACTCCCGTAAAGGTAAAGCTAGCTATAAATCTCCATTCGCTTGCGCTTCCTAACCTCGATATAGAAGCTTTGCAAAGATAGCCTGCATAACTTTACACATGGGATGCCTCTACAAACTGAAAATTGTTGTTTCAAACTTTTCAGATTTATGATTGGCCACTTGTAACTTCTGATATTGCCCGTTGTTTACAAATAAAAAAAATTCCGGTGAAGCTTATTCCAAAACAATTATTAACAACAAATTTTTCCCATAATCATTTCTTAATCATTGTTTTATTTTTCCATATAACAGAATGTTAATGGTATCAGTTCCATGGATACAATTCATATAAGAATTTTATCGATGACGATTAAACTTGGTTTAACTGAAATAGGTTTTAAACCTAACACTGCCCCTTTGCACTGCACAACTGTTGGTTCAAAGAAGATTGACAGAACCGACAATATAACGTAGAAAGTGCAACAAGGATAAACAGATAACAGGAACTATTTTTGTTTTATGAAATAACCAGTTACCGCACGCATGCGCAGAAAATACTAGTTCCTATTATATGTCTGTCCTTGTCAATCTTCTTTGAGGCAAGGTGTAGTATGTTCGAAGGTTTAAACCAAATTTAATTGCCATGGATACAAAAATTGTATCTTGGCAATTCATCTGGAATTGGCTAAATCGGGATTTAAATCAGATCCGAAAAACCGACTAGGTATAGTGTTGCAATTCTTTAGATAGGGCGCTGCGATTTATTGACTATAATGTACGGTGACAGAATAAAATAACATGAAAGAAGGGTAACATTTATTATTTATTCTCGACATAATCCGTTACTAGAACTTATTCCATTCTGGCTGGCGAGAGAATAAGGGTCAGAAAAGGTGGTCACTGTTGCTGGTAACTCCGTCCTTGAGTGGTATTCTATTATATTCATTGGCGTACGCACAAGCAGTACAATTTGTACAATAGTTAAGACTGCCCACTAGCCTAGTGCGCATCTAATAGTTTCGCCAGCCAGAATGGAATAAGCTCTACTAGCTTGCATGCATGGCCAGCGTCATTCTCCTAACTCTTACGAGTTATATGGCCGTTTCAATTTTGATTTTGACAGGTCCTCTTTATGGTACCGTCTCGGGATGTATATGAAACTATGTATTTTAAATCTCAATAAATTGCTGCTGATTATTATCTAATAGATGACACCACAGAGAGAACCGGTCAATTTCAATATTGGAACGGAGTCTGAAGCTGGTCATGTTGCATGAAACCTTTGTGTATAAGTTAAAGCAAAGAGTATATGTAGGTATAATGGTTAAAATATAATTTTGAAATTATAATTTTAACTTACACCAGGTTGATATACCTAACAAAATATCTAAACGTTGCTCTTTGCGTCTGTAAACTGTTTTTGTATCATCAGTACTAACATTACTTGTATTTTTTTTAATAATGCTTTGGAAAATATAGTAAAAGGAAAATACACCGTGGTTCCTCGTATGAGTCAGACAACAATACTGACAATAATTATTGCTTCTGCGTTTTGCGCTTCAGGCAAGGTGTTAACTTATTTATTACGAAACGCTACCGACGTTAATCTTGGCCCTTAGAAGCCGTCTTTTCGCGAATAAATAACATTATAATGGAAATTTAAATACAGGGATTTATACAAGACTGTAAACAAGAGGTCTTTTCTGCATTCCTTAATGACGGTTCCTGTGCGTACAAAATGATGTTATCAAAATATCGTTTCTTAGGCCGCGCATCAAAACGGGGAAAACAAAAGGTCGGAAATACTTCCGGTTAAAAACCTTGGTTACACGTTGTTGTTTTTAATATTTCGGTGAATTCAACAGCCACTTTATATTTTTAAATTTTCAAGAAAAACCGTAAATAATGCAAGAAATATAATATCATGTTATTACGAACTGCTCTCTTTACAGTAATTAGCAACTGGTTGGCGCACCATCAAAGATAAACCTAACTCATTACCATAAGGCTGTTCTTGTTTAACTAGGAAGTACCTATAAGATTCTCAATACCACCTCTAAAAGCGGCCACCGGAAGGGTTTAATTAAGCCGATGAGTATTATCTAAGAGAATTAATAGTCCTTTCTACAGCCAAACACGATTAGCTTAAATCCAATAAACAGGTAATGCAGGTATCATGGAATTTGATTATCCTGGGTATTCTACCTTTTTATTTCCTGACTTACACATTACATAAGTGGGGCAAACATGTATGTATATTGTATACTAAATACCAGTATCTCTACCACTAGACTAGTTGCAGGTTCAATAAACGAATTATAAATTGAACGTGATTGTAGTAGCCACCCAGTAATACTTATCTCTTGTTTTTATAGTTTTCGCCCCACTTTATATTTGGATAGGTATCGACGGTGTCATTGCATTGAATGCGGAAATAAGTTGATTGATCAGTGATCAGTTTCGAAACTACAGAATCATTATAAAAGTGATTAGCGATTCGAAGTATTATAGGGAACAAAATTAGTTGAACATATTCGAAAGTACAGAATCATTGACCATAATAATTAACAACATAAGATATTTTGATAAAGGAACGCAAGTAAACCAGATTCTGTGGAATCCTGTTGGTATTGAGCAAAGACGGATAGGGACATATAGTGGTAGTAATTTCAGACTGCAATCTTATCTTTACTTTATGTCCGAGCGGATACTGGCAGAACTGAAATTTGTGCAAGGTATCCACTGAAGATGAAGCACCGTAATAAACGCAATTAAATTTAATTAAGTGGCAACAAGAGACAGCTATTCTCATAGAATTTTACGACCTCTAGCCTTCGATAGCTTTGTTTTTTTTTATGGCGTAGGGCTCGATATAATTTGGATCATATTTCATTTGGGAAGGTAGAGTAATAAACAACGTCGGTGAACATCTCAATCCGACCGCCCCGATCATTGTAGTTATGTTGTATATGGTCCGGACGCTTAGGGATATATCGGTTCATCCCCGGTGTTTTCTATGCCCCGGGAATAGGTATTTATAGGGGAAATGTTCAAGAATACAAAACGAAGGTAAGTAGGAAAAACGGTTTGCCGTTTGTCAACTAGCTATTCTCAAAAGCTTTTCAATGCTAATTTAGGAAATCAGATCTACTTCAAACTTCTTATACTTTGTCGATATATTTTTTGCAGATAGCAACCTAAACCGTAAATTCAAGCTCACCTTTGCGAGATATACTTGGTGGTGTTCCTGTCCTGTGGATGATGCACGGCTTCCGTAAATCACGCTAGTCCTTGGATCCATCTGCTGTGTTCATAGAGGCGTCTTCCGAGAGTTAGATGCAAGTAAGTGAAACGTTTCTTGCTTCAGGCATAGTAACGTAAGGATTATACTTAGCTGAAAAAAATATTGCAAACAGACAAATTTGAAAAATTCGTGGCAGGAAATATCGGTAAAACATCTATAAGGAAAATTAACCTTGTAACTTGTGGGATCTTACCTCAATAGTTGCAATAATAGTAGGTAGTATAAGATTTTTATAAAATTTCGAATTTGGGAGAAAATATAAAGGTTGATCTCTTTAACAATTGCCAACGATTCTTAACCATATACAGTATTTAGCAGCAAGACGCAGCGGTAGAGTCGAAAGACACAAGAGTTTTGTCTTCGATTAATTTAACATGATCGTACCTGTTGGCACTCCTCAGGCTGCACGTTTAACGGAAAAACAATTTTTGAGTAAATCTACAAAATAGATTAGAAGTACGTTGCGTAATACGTTACGTTACGTTGTAAACGTACAACGTACCGCGTAAGCGTAGAACGCACAATTCCTGCGTTGCTACGTTACGGTGCGGTACATGTTTCGTATGTTCACCAATTGTCTAATATTGCTAAGTTAATACCTAGGACAACTTGATTTAATTATTTATAATTACTCTTATTATACCTGGTTTTCATGCATACTCGCCTCTGCGGTTCATATATCATTCTAATTGTGATAATATATTATCTAACATGGCATATCTAATTGTGGTTGCACCTTGTTATTGTTGAGTTCTATTATTATTTGATTCTATTGTTGTTACGTCCCTTGACCACGCGACAAAATATTGATTTTGACTAAATTTACTAATTCTAGTTTAATTATTTTTTAGGGACGCTGGGGCTTGAATATATCTTGAAAATAATGTTTTCTGATATAATTTATTTCCTCGTAGATATAGGCTGTTACGTCAGTGGTTAAAAGTTGATTATCCTCATGCAGTGAAATTTTTTAAAGGGTCTGGTCAACAGCTTTAAAACTTTTTTCAGAGACAGATATTTTTATTTCAAACATATATTGTTCTTTGTCCAATTTCCATGGTTTGGTAGAATTTTTTTGATGTGCTAGAAGCTGCAAAATGGATTAAAATTATTTTTAAAATAGATATTTTTATTTCAAATATTTATCATCTGTTGTTCGATTTCGTTATCTCATAGGTTGTGCAGAAAGAAATAATTTTGTGGAGTAGTAATGTACTGCCGTGCGCTCGTCCAACAAACCAAAATTATGTTTCATTATGGCGTTTATTATAAAAGTACATCCTGCTTAGTAGCAATCTGAGAATACTAGATGCTATTTTTACTTATTTGAATCTAATATAACAAATTCAATTAAACTGCTGGGCATTGTAATTGTTGAGTATGAAACATAGGATGTCGAAGTAGATGACTGAAGGGGACCGAAATAATTAAACCAGAAACCCCTACGGCCTTGTTCCAAGCTTATCCGTGAAGGTATATTCATTACAGTAATATTCCGGTTCTGTAATTAAAAATAAAAACAAAACCTTTTCATGTTTTATTTTGTCATTTATTACATGCCAATTCTAGTTTAAAACTCCCATTTCCGCTACAATTTCACAAATTTTCTGGTACTAAGCTCACCTCGTTCTACTTGTAGATTATTTTCGAATTACAGTAGCAATGACAGTGGAATTTGTTTCCAGTGGGGTTAAATCCGTAATTACAACAATGCATAGGAATGTCACTAATGCAGGAGCAGACGTAGAGGGGTTAACACGAGGTATTTGTTGCACGGTATGCAAGTACGCGTTAGTGAATACATAAATTAAGCTCGTCTCAGAACTTATCGTCGCAGTTATTAATTTTCCAACCTATGCAACCGAATTTTTTTTGTCAACAAATCCATTTCGTGAAGAACAGAAAAACTTTTTCCTTTATATTAAAAAAATCTCTTAGCAACCAAGAGTATTTCCTAAGTAGTCAACTACAAATATTTTTGTGGCCCTAACGTATCAACCAGATATTTATCTTGGAAAACGTGATATATTGCATTCACATAGACAGGGCTGACGCGTTATATTTCAAAGGGAATCGTTCAAACATTTCAAAACTTATCGATATATACCATTCCAAATGACAAATATATGTTTATCAAAAATTTGAAAGCAAACTTGCTCTCTCTTATCGCTATATTTCATAAAAACCACGCCCACCCCATCAGATAGCAAAAAACTTTTACCGGAACCCGTAGGCAACTAACTGTCGCGAAATTGCATTCAGCTTAGCTGAAGCTTAAATGTTTAATCCTTTTACCCTTAAATTTAATGCTACAGTGGCTAACAGCAGCAAAACTAGGACAGACGATATTTAATTAAGATATTTTCAAAATATATGAAACGTTAGCGGCTACCCTATAAAACAAGGAATAACAGGGAGAAAATAATTATGAAACCTTTACGTTTTTTTTTTAATTAGACATGCACTGCGGAGGGTGCAAGTGCAAGTGGCTAGGGTTATATGTAACCCCTCAACCAACACTTAAGGGCTAGTCTTTCAATTCGGATTTAACTTTCAGTTAAGCTAACTAACGACCAGTTGTCATTGATACCATTGTTGTAAGAATTGTTTTCATGACAATTATTAATCATGGGTTGCTGGATTTAAACTATTGGGTAGAAGTGCCAGCTTACATGCGTTAGTCTATAATATTCTATTTCTTAGCAGTTGCAGAGACATGCTGAACACGTATACTTGTATATTGAAGATAACCATTCTGTGCAATGTACATATTATTTAACGAAAAGATAATTTACACAAACAAGACATGAAAATAGGAGTATAGGTACGACTTAAAACCACAGACAAAAAACCGCGAGTAGAAACTCTGTTGATACAGTCGTTAGTTTCAATTACAAGCAACTATATGAACCTGAATTATTAACATAACTTACATAACGTAAAAGGTTTTTTTGCTACTTTATTAGAATATAAACATTGAAAGTGCTCATTTCAACTTCTACAGTAATAGTTGATAAAAAATATTAACAGAAAGTTTCATTACGAACGAGTTAATTACAGTGCTTAAAATATTTGGGATTATAACAGATTTTTCAACTATCATACTTCCAATTTGAATTTAGTATTCATGGAAGTAAATACAATACATAAATCGTTGTAATTCATCAACCCCTGAGGACAGAAAAAAAAACGATGAACCTGGTAATATCTTCAAAAATATTAGGAGATTCAAATGAAGTGGCAGAATTTAATTTCATGCTAGACATAATATGCAACATAACCCAAAAGGATGATTTTATAATGGTAGATGCCAGTTTAGTAATTTCTAGTAAATTCCTACACTCTAAAAGCTTGTTGCATCTAACGGCAGTAAGAACCGTCAGCGACACGTCGCGACGTGCCCGTTAGCCAATGCAATCACATGACGCTTCACTGCAAAAAATTTGATAATGCCAAACTTTCGGCATCCTATATAGTGCTATTTTATGTGAATGCATAGGCATCCTTCTTCATCGGCCTATCAGCAGCGGTTAATTACATGTGGGTGGTAATGTTGCTTGCTGCTTGCAGCTATACTTGCAACGCTTACTGAAACTTGGCGTCACTGCGGCGGGTGACAACGACATCAACGAGTGACGCGACGTGTCAAACAATATGCGTTTTCATTGGTCTACTGCTAGCGGGTGGGGGGGGGGGGGTTACGCTGACACTACTGCTGTTATGTGAAATTGGCTTTAAGTCTATTTTACATAACAGTAGTAGCGTCAGCGTCATCTCCTACCTCTTTTTCTACACTGCAAGTCAAACAATTAGAGTAGCATGTAAAATTAAGCCAACCTGGAAACTTAATGAAGCTTGAAACTGAAGAAATAAAGTTGTAGAAAGGAGAAACTAAAACGTGTTAAGAGAACGTTTTGTATTAATTCCCTGCAGAAAGTGCTCTTTGTATGCATTTGTGTAGTCATATATGTTTTTTTTTCCTCTAAGTTGTTGTAAATGTTCTCATTTCACATTCCTAAAATAAATCTTGCTTAAGATGTGTAAGAAGGTTCTCAACACTGTAGGAATAAACTGCTGGGGAATTGGTTCGTCTAATGTTTTACACTGCTTTTCACTATTACAAATTATACCTCGAATTTCTTTCTTAGAATTCCACGAACCATTTAATGAAAATTTGACTTTGGTGAGCACCAGATTATATTTAGTCGACGATACCTTTCATCTTTAATTATGAATGTATTATACACAATTTATATGTAAATTCTGGTAATTCTGTCTTGCTAACGCTGCCATCCGTTATTTGCACTTTACATACAGTTTTTGATTACTACGAAAGCTTTCTGAATATGAAAATGGAGTTTTTATTTTAAGCATACTGGAGATCTGATAT
Source organism: Hemicrepidius hirtus (assembly GCA_963082805.1). Lineage (NCBI taxonomy): Eukaryota > Metazoa > Arthropoda > Insecta > Coleoptera > Elateridae > Hemicrepidius > Hemicrepidius hirtus. The sequence goes on along the minus strand of OY720160.1, from coordinate 36,095,525 downwards.
TATCCTTGTCCACTGGGCATACGATAATTACTTGGGGACAAAAGCACAATGCTGAAAATAAACGAACCTTTAAAGCTCGTTACTGTAAAACATTTTATATTTGGCCCGAAAATTTCTAATTTTCCTCGCTTCCCTTGCCCGTGGATTAAGTTAATGTGTATAAATACGTGGAGGCGTCTTGAAATAAACCTAAACATTTTCTTTCATTAGATATATCTTGCTTCAATTGACGATTTTGAATAGGGATTAGTTTTGAGGGAAATCGTACGGGGGTGTATCCGTCTTATACATCGACGTCCGTGTTTCTTTCGGAAGAAAAATGTGGATATAAGTGCACGATTACTTACTGCAAAATATAATCTGAAAACGTGTGGGAAAAGTGACAGCTGTCAAAACCGGAGTCAGCGTTCACGGACACCAGTCTTTGAAGCGAAAAATAAATTTGTTACATTTATGTAACTCTCTTTTCGTTCTCCGTTTTTTTTAGTATCTACGTCAGATTCACCGGTAAAGCTCTCGTATAAAAGTTTCTGACAACTACTCGTTCTTTGGTCATCTACGGACTTATACGGAAGATAAAATAAAATAAATGTTTTCAAAGTAAAAGTAAAACCTTCGCAGTATTACCAATAGGTATTTCACTTTAAGTAAATTTAAAATATTTTTACCGATTTTTACCATTTATGATTCGTCTAGATACAGCATAAATGTGTATACTGTATAAGCCACATATTTTTAACGAAAAGAAAATCATACAGCAGAAATAACTCAACGTATACGGAAAAGTTGGGCCGCAGTCCAAAAACTTGGACCTGTTTTAAAAACGTAGGTATCCCAATAAACTTTACAAAAATAGTATTCAACAGCTCAACTACTGAAAGGAGACCTAGGCACTCTCCGTTAGTTTTGCAAATCCGGTTAGTGGAATAAGAACATCTGATAGCTCATCTTAGGTGTTCTAAACGAAGAACACAGGAGAATGCCATAGACAGAATTGCCAATTCAAGGTGGAAATGGATGGTGCATGTAGATAAATGTAGGGATACCATGTGCACCAGACAAGTCATGCAATACAGCTCAAAATTACATGAAGGAAGCAAAAACGTGGTTATACGACATGAAAGCGAAAGTCTAAAGACACTAACATCTATGCAACGAAATGGATTAGAACGAGGTTGTTGAGAAATAAGGATCAGACATAGAATTATAGAGAATAATGAAAAAGAGTATTAGTGTTCTGTAAACACGAAAAGGTTAAAGCTAATAGATGTTTGAAAAGGTAAAACGGTGATCGAAAGATACGTCATATGACGTATAGTTCGTATCAATCAAAGAAAACAATTTCAATCATATACTACAGTGGTCAGGTGTTTGAGAAAATAAAATTAAAATATTTTATGGCTGATACATCAGGGAGATTGCAACAATAGTTATTTGTTTAACAAGGCAGAAAAGTAGCAGATTTACTGACGCAGCTGGTATTTCACAGCTGAGGCGAAGCCGAAGCTGTGAAACCAGCCAAGGCAGTAAATTTGCATTTCTGCCGTGTTGAACATATAATTTTTTCTCCGATTGTTTATATTTAACATTAATTTAATGATTATTTTTAATATTTTTTGTGCTATTAGTATCAACAAGCATCTGTTGCTATGCAGTTTTTGTTGGTTGCTATGAAAAAACATACTTGAGAAATGTCATTCTATTTGTTGCAAATAAAATAGTTTTTCCGCAACCGACTCAAAAGTGATCACTTTTGATACCAAAAACGGACAGTGAAGTTGATGTTTTTGTTATTAGTAAAAAAATGTGTGTGTTGCTAGGCAACACTTTTAGTTCCTAGGAAGTAAAAGTACTTTTACTTCCTAGGAACTTTTACTTTTAACTTTTTTGGTTAAGATTTTGGTTTGTTATGTGAATAACATTTATTTAAGAAAAACACTACAAAGATATTAGACAAAGAATTTTCTGTAAATATTTAAATAGCTATCTCCCATCACAGTAAATGATCTAGCCTTATTAGTTTTAGTGTTAGTAATTTTAATCAGTACCTAAGACTGATTTAAGATCTTCAATATCATTAATCTTTAAATGCAGTAACTCGTCGCAGGGACAAGCTCCAGCAACACCCAAAATTAATATAACCTACAAACGTCAAAATTTAATTATCGTAAAATATTCGATTTTAAAACTAAAACACACCTTCATCTTCAAGTATTGCTTATTAGGAGCACACTTCAAGAATCGATCCACCTGTTCTTTACTAAGAATTCTCGATTTCTTCGGTGTGTAGTCATTATTTTCTTTTTTTAAATAGGCACGGAGTTTTGAAAAATTTTCGATATTTACCCCATTTTTAAACTTAATGTTGCCTTCAACATTGAATATTGCGCCCAAAGAGTAGAAGCCTTCATTTTAGTGGACAATTCGGAAAAGTACGCTAATAGTAGGTACCTACGCTTTCCGTGTACGATTTTACGGTTTTCTCGTTACACCAATTTAAAAATTTGTTGAATACTTCTCGAGATTTACTGGGCAGAATATTTGATACAACTTCTTTTGCACGGTCTAAAATTTCTGGTGGTGTATCTTCGTTACCATTATCTTGTTCAAACATTTTCGATGGTTTGGCTGGGTTTGACAGAATAAATAAAATTGAAAACAAAAGCTAAGAAGACTTGATTTTAGTAGTAGTAGTGTTCTCTAATTCCTCGCATCTTAATTTTATTATGTTGAATCCGGTTGTTCCGGTTGCGAAAAAAATAGTATGTTTCATTCGGATGAAAAGTGACTTCTTTTGACTCGCAATTTTGCATCCGTTCGGCTACGCTACGCTTCGCCTCACAAATGCAAAATTTGCTCGTCAAAAAAAGTGACACTTTTCATCCTAATAAAACAATCTACTATTAATCTTGTTAATTCGTAAAAAGAATTAATTTATAATAATATTTACAATGGAAAATGACGAAGAAATGTTCACCCCATCCGAAATTAAAGAAATCGTGAAAAATATGGAACTTAAATTTAATTAATAAAAATTTCAAATTTATTTGTTTTTCGAAGCAACCTGATTTTGAATGCTACTGTGAGTAAAAATGATCACTTTTGCCTAGGCAGTAAATGTGGAACTTTGTAGGTAGACAGCCAAATGTCAGTCAAAGCATGCTTTTACTGTCTATCGGAGAAAAATCTATATACCTCTACTAAAAAATAATTACGAAATGTAATAAGTAGGTATCTATGGTAATAAGTACCTACTGGAGAATCCGTACACTCTAATTTTGTTTTTGATTAATAAACTTTAGAAGTACCTACACACCATAAAATATATAACCCTTTATGCTACACACGAATTGCTTCATAAATGTGTGTTCGTTAGATTTAAAGTATATTATACAATCTATACATGAAGAGAACCTTGCATGCGTGTAACTCAACTTAGTCCTTTAGGAAAATAAAAACGTGTCAGAGATAATCCTTACAAATAATTAATGGGGCTTAATGAGTAGCCGGATATTGTAGAAAATACAAAAACAAACAACCAAGTTTCCACTCACCTAGACCTACTTAAAATTACACTGTTATTGGATACATTATCAAGTTTTTGTTGACACCGAAGTTTATTAATCCAATGCAAGCAGCTATATCGATAAGTGTACTCCCTACATGGAGAATAACATAAGAATAGGCAAATAAAATCAGGAATGAAAGTCAGAAGACAAGATAGTTAACCTTCGGAAATCTAAATCAAATATTTTGAAACCAAAAATACCGTCAGAATTGATTGATCTATGGTACAGAAACTTTGGTGCTTACAGAACTGATCATAAATAAGATGAAAGTAGTACAGAGAGCAATGAAGCAAAAAATTGTGGGAATAATCCTCTGGTTGACAGAAAGTAAATAATGCAGATATATCCAGCGATCAAAATGTTTTCAAATGAGAGTGCCTTTTCAAATTTTTTGAATGTTTTAAGCTTATTTCACATAGCAGTAGCGTCAGCGTCACCCCTACCCATTGTCAGGTCAAACAACATGCAATTTTATTGGCCCTACTGTTAACGGGTGGGGGGTGACGCTGACGCTACTGCTGTTATGTGAAATAGGCTGGAGATGGAATTGTAAACAAATGTCACTATCAGTTTTGAGGTTATTTCCTGTTAGTTCACACCGATGATGTAACATATGAGCTACGATATTCCTTCTAACATACACAGCCAAGTCGATTTGAAAACTTTTTGATTCCAAGGTAGGTACAAGCAATAAGAAGCGAGTCATTGAAAAAGGCTGCACGTGTTACCAGAGTAAAATATTGAACATTGTAATATTATCTAAATGCAATTTCAAGTATGGTAAAGAAAAACCGTTAGAAATGGAATGTAATCGCGAATGTAATATAATATACAGAGTGCAAGACAATGCAGATTTTAAACATTCCAAAAGAATGAAAAAACAAGTTTACTACTTCATTATTGTCACTATACGCCTTTTAACCCCCGCCCTGCTATAAATATTTGAATTAATATTTGATCATGTTTTCAAATCTACGTTGGTGACATACCAAAGAGCATGTTTAAAATTTGTTGTTGCTCATAAGATTAATCATCTAACCTGAATATTCCCACTCACTAGAACTTTTTTAAATATATTCTACATTGTACTAATGACGGACACGTGTGTTCGATATTGTTATCGCTGTAGCAATTAAGTTATCTTTGTTTTGTATCAAATGTTACTTTTCAATGGTACCAAAAGATTTTGTTTAAGAAAAAAAGAATTGTGATTATGGATTTCAGAAAATGGATTGCATTCATCAAGATTTAGCAAAAACTAGCGCGTTAGCGCTTCAAATGTTAGCTACACATCACTGTCCGTTATAAATGATGCACTTATCCTGAATTCCTGAATGCATTGTTTACTTGGCTCCGAGAGAACTATATCGCAAATTGGCTGCTACTAACATCCGGATTTGTTTTTGCGAAATGAAATATACTAAAGAACCCCATCTATCAAAAACTGTTTACGAAAACATTAAACAAACTGTTTAGGGTATGGACATGTCCCTTTATTAATGTACAAAATATATTAATGTATTTCTGATGACCACCGCAACCCCTGAAATATTTATGAAATCAATCTCTTTAAATATTAATAATGCAGTATTTATGAAAACGATACTGGGATTAAAATAGACCAAGTTCTCAGGAAAGTAAATATAATATTAGTGGAACTGAGATGTACAATATTTGAACAGGGACGCTTGCGGCTGTAAAAGCATACGGCCCCATTACGGTTACTTTTCCTCCTTCACTTTGTGAAAGAACAGCAACGTGTAACTATTAGAGATTAATCTCGAGGTATTATAACAAAGCTGCAGTTTAAGGACTGTGACTATGTTAGTGTATATTTTAGAGGGAATTTTGAAAAGCTCTCGTTGCTCCACATTGCAGCAAAGGCTTAACCCCTGTGATATACGTAAGGATGCGTAAAAAGTCGGTGTTTTCAGCAAGTCAGAGCAGCGCTGAAATGCCAGACGCGTCTCTAATACTGATACATGGCTCCCTGGAGCCTGTTAATTGCGCTCTGTGTAAACACCACTCGAGTCGAGCTTGACAATTTTCAACATCAGTATGGGCCTTCGCTAACAAGGTCTCGTCAGGGTTTGTAGGGGAGAAGTTTGTCTGTATATTCCACATTGTTTTTTTTTTGCTTTCTATACCCCTGTCAACAGAACTGAGCCGTAATTCTAGCAAGAAAAATTCCCGATTAAACAAGTGAAACTTGTGCATTGTATCAAAGTCATTTTGTTTTGAAATTGCTAATGGGTAAAGTTCTCTGTTCTCTTAATTTTTAATTACTTACTCTACATTGCACATTGAAATTAATTTAAAAATAGCATTTTAAATGTAATCAATGTTCTTTAACTTTAGTTGTCTGTTGGTTACATATTACACCAATTATTTAGCTGAATCAATGCGTTAGCAATTACCGTACTTAGTTTATAAGTTGCGAAATACAAAATCGAGATTAGCATTTAATTTAATATTCATAAACTATTATTTCGTGTACGTTGGATATATTTAATCATTCATGACTGTATAACTTATCATTGCAATATGACGTAGAAATTCTACTGCAATGTTATGAATTTAATTATTGTAAATGGGTTTTCCTGGTTTGCAAGTATTTGCGTGACTGTTATAAAAAAACATTAATATTAAATGTTACAGAAAATTTTCTTTGTGTTAGTTAATGAGATGCTAGAGTACTTCAGTTGAGCCTTTTTTGCGTAATAAATAATTACATTTTATAAGATTAAATGATAATCGTAAGAAAGACTTAGTCCTACAGTAAATGAATAAGGCCCAACTGCACCGGTTACACTTAAATAATAAGCGTGGCTTAAAAAATCAATTGCCATGGACACAATTCTTGTAACAATTTTTAAAACGTTTTTTTTAGAAGAGAAATTAATGAATTGAAATAACTGAAAAAACATCGAAAATATTATTTGAAGTAGAATTTGATTAAAAATAGCAATCTCTGAATTTTATTTTAGGTAGAACTTTTTTATTATTACGCCTTCCCTACACTAGGAAATATTTTCATTTAATGAAGTTTTGCTGTGAAGCATTTTTATTGAAATTTGAAACACTAGTTCATTTTTAAACTAACTATTGTGTAAAATTGGACATACTTCAGTGAAGAGTAAGTATGCGAAGGTATATTTCACTAAAATTACGAACACTGTGATGAAAACAGTTTTATAATTTGTAAATTCTTTTAAATAGTTGCCATTCTGATACTAATAAAATAATAATATTCCTAAAAGGCTTATAATAATTATTTCTCAATTTGAACCTGTGGCGAGAAACAGTAAACAAACTGTGTGATCATTAGCAATCCGTCTGTTACTTGAACTAGAGTAATCCCTACGTTACAAATTCACTTTAGTGTTCGGTAAGCTTTTAGCCCTGCTTCATCGATGTTTCTGTAAATAATTTAATTCCAATTCCTCCTTTGCATATCTATAAAGTTTCCTTCAGCATCCGGTAGTACAATCAAGCAAAATGGAATTTTCAGGATTATTTGCCACACTCACACTCTTTTATTTAACCGACTTTTCAAAACTTTTGACGTAATTACAGGACGGAACACATCCGTTGTTAAAATTTTGGTTTTCAAATTAGGGCACATTTATGTTTAAAATTATTATGATCATTTGGTATAAACTAGTAAAAATAATAGAAAGGAAGAAAGTATTACACTACTGGCATTGATAAATTTTATGCATGCATAACAAAATATGGAAATTTTTTCTGTACAATATAATAAAGTATCAGTAGGATGTTTGTATGCGAAACAGCGGATTCTTCTCTATGATAGATGAGAAAGTTTAGTCGTATCTCACCACGTTTGAATTTGAACTGTATTGGCCCTGAATTTTTATATCTGTCAATATGATAAAATTTTTCAAGATTTATAGCTACTACCAATTTCGCAAACATAAATATTTCCAACGACCTCCGCCTTCTTTCCGAACTATGTCAGATTTATTTAAATATAAAGAAAATAAATAAAGACCGCTTCGTCTAACTGATACTGCAATTAAAAAGGAATGATTAGATCCAGGCAATTATAGCGCAAAACGAGCCACTACAAAAGGCAGTGAAATAGGGTCCGAGTTGAAACTCCCCAGAGAAATTATAGCTGATTGTAGATTTTACAGTAGATATACCCGTTTCAACGCGCATTTAAATTTAAATTTGTTTCCGAAATTATGAGAAATTGTTATTTATTTTTTATGTGCGTGGTAGCACTTTATAAGAATTCTTAAAAATTACCTAACTCTCGCAAGTTGGAAAGTTAACATTTCTCGTTTAAGAAACGCCGCAAAAACCTATAAGGCTCGAAATGGCATTTATGTAAATGCGATTGTGTGCAGGATTTCGTATTTTATGCAAACAAAATTTGGAAAACAAAACAATAAGACAAAGTCCAATGGTGCATTAACGTGTAAAAACGATGAAAGTTTTCCAATGGCGCCAACAGTTTTAGCCATCAACGCCTTTGTCGGACTAGTCGAACTATAAACACATCTCGCCAATTCAAACTCCTGCTAAGTTTAACAACTTCCACCAAACCCTAAACCAATTCTCAGACTTGATGACTTGTTTCCTCCTTGTTTTCTTAGAGTAGTTATCGTGGCCAATGCAGACATTAGTACAACCCCACTGACGTTTTAAGGTATTATATACAAGGAAGTATTCTAAAGGACAACCCTTTAAAATAGTTAAAGCAAGTATTCAGAAATCCGCAGCCAATCAGAATAGTGGTTTGACTATACTGTTAGGTCTAGTAAAATTAATGTTACTTTAAGCGGTGATTATAATCTTTGCCATATTAGTGGAAAATTCAGTAAGTTTAGCAATAAAGTTGTGGTGGACTGAAACTGGACTACATAGTTTCTGGCTGCAAGGATTCTGGTTTGGTACTGGGTATTAATAACCGAGTTACTAATAAAGTGTGAACTATAATTTGTTACATACCTGCCTTAGTGTGTAATGCAGTGGTTTATATTTGACAAAGAGGTTCATCTATTAATTTGAGCCATCTTCAGTATCAATGCATTCTAAATCTTCTTTTAATGAATACATTTTTCAGGAATAAATTTATAATTTTCCACATAAACATCGGTGGTCAAATACTTATTTTGCGATTAATTGGAGAAGTAAAAAAAGCCGCGATGTAGTAGACTCTGATTGGTTTACAGTAAACTGAACGTATATCCTAAGGGTTTGGAACAATCATAGGAAGTCAAAATTCAAAAAACGTTCTGTCAACAAAGTCTCATACATGGATTGAAAAACGAAAATAAATTTATATATTATGCAACTAATAATTAAAATTTATATTTAGTACCGCCCTTCGATTCAGTGGGAAAAGCAAACCGCTTTGTCCCAAATCCGAATTATAAATATTCCGACAAAAAATGGTGAACGTTTTATAAAAAAGAGTCTGCAATAATATATTCCGAATGCCTATAGACGGAACTGACAACTGAATGGATTTTACCAGGAAATTCTAATTAATTGAAGCGGGTTTACACCACCGATGTCAAGTTTTTGACAATACCCTGGACACAATGCAACGGCCCTACGTTTTTTTATAACATCAAAATTGCGGTTGTTTGCATTTAAAATTCCACTCGTAATTTTAGCTATTTCATTAATAATTGCAATCAATCATATTGGAGAAAATACTAATTTCGGTAGGTAGTGATATTTTTAGATGCTTTTATACAGAAGAGCTCTCCAGGTGTCTCTAGAGTACGTGCATTATGAAAATTGAAATGTTTGCCCCGACCTGGCATTGCACCGTTCTTTGGCAACATGCCTAGACAATTTTTGAAATGGTTTCATTATGATCTTGTAAATGCATCTTCTTAGCAGGAACATGCTCTTACATTTTAATTTAATTTTTCATACCATCCATCTTTCTTTCTATATTAAACTTGCAGTAAATTATTAACATAGTTTGTGCTATTATTATAAGTTTCAACGTATTAATAACAGTATTACAAAAGGTTCTTAGGAACGACCAAGGAAATTACACAAACTAAAAGTTTAACGAAACTAAACGTAAAATTTTAAAGTAAGTAGGTGCAGTAAAGTCTTTGTGATATATTCTAAAATAAACGGTAATTTCCATTTACATGTCAACTGTGAATTAATTAATAAAGTTAACAGAATAAGTGCATTCTGGTGTAAGTTGGATAACTTCGCAGACAGAGATCCAAATCTTAGTTGTCACACTGAAATGGGATTTAGATTGAAGAAAAGCGTCGTTGGATTTAAGTAAATGAGCTTCTCTACCTCGAAGTTTTAATTTTTACTGCTTTAAGTGGAACCAATTAATACGTTTACTGATTCATACATTCAGTAAAAAATGAAAACTGAAAGTGGACTGCTTACATAGAAATAGAAAACAGGATGATCAAAATTCCCCAAACAGTTTCAATCACGCCTGAAAATATTTTACGTAGGTATTTATAAAAAAATTACTAGAAGATTACTACAGGAAGTTAGACACGTTTTTTTGCAAGCATTTTTTCAGCATCTTGAACATTTTTAGAATACTCTCCTATCTTATCCCCGTAGTAAGGAGTACGTAAGTAGTACACCTATCGCCCAGCAATCCTGGAACTGTGCGATACTTAAAAATAGTCCATGAATTTGTTTTATTACACTACGGGTTCACTTGCATCCCTATGTAACACTTAAGCTAAATTAACACTAACGGGCGCACCTGCAACCGACCTGCATTAGTCTCGAACTTACGTTTATTAGCTAGACACTAGTCGCTGGCTCACGCCACTCCCTGATAATTCTTTATTTATTCTGAAACAGATTTTGACAAGAAATATTAAAAGTAGCAAAAATTATTGCGAAAAGGTTAAATAAATTTTGAAGTAAGGTTCTAATATTGTGTTAAGTATTTTAAACTTGCCAAGTTGATAATAAATATGGAACCCCTTCTACAGGCCATTAGGTATAGTAACTACGTCGCTTGAATGGGTTGCTCCACATTTTCCAAACAGATTTTTCAATAAAAGCAGTATTTAATGTTGGAAATTCAAAAAAGGTGTTCGATAGAATTGAGTTCAGGTATCTGCATTAGAATTTAAAGTAGACGGTAGCGAAACTTTAATCCTCATGTTGGAAACGCGGTTTTTGAGATAATGGATCCATTATGTTACATACCCCATGCATTATTTAAAGTTGCTGTCGATGCAAGGCTATTATGCTTCTTTATGACATTAACGAATTTCGCCGGATAAAACAAATCGTATAGGAGCACATACCTCACCTTTTTTTCGTCAAATCGATAATAATGATATAGAAGTTTTTTTTACTGGAAATTTTCATGGTGCCTTGACAACTATTATTTACTGTAGAAAATAAATTTAAATATGTGTATTTTAATTTTTGAAGTCTACAAATTGTAAAGGTAATGTCAAGATTTTCACCATTTAATTTATTAATCCTCATCTTACAGAATATACTGAAGCTGAACAAGGCATGGAAGCGAGTATAAAATAAATTATTGAGACTACTAACTCAAATCCACGTGGGATTCGTACACAAACCTTAAAACTGAAAGCGAATGTAGCTTATACAGTCATATAGTTAAAAGAAATTCTTTGCGGCTTAAACAAATTGTTTAAATTTACAGGCGACACGTCATTCGCATAATATTAACACATACATCATCCTTTATGCGGAACCTAAATATTTTAAATTTAATGTTTCCGACGACCAAATCATTTAATTAAGTGAAGGGTTGTAATTTCCAAGTTAATGTGTTAAATTAAACCATCTGCGTTCTACTGTTGGACCAAAATAAACTTCATTTCTCCAACGTTAAAATAATAAATGGACTAAATATCAGAAGCTGAGGTCATTAGAACTTGGAATAAATGTTGGAAGTTAATTCAATTTACAAGTCATTTGTTTATCGGTTGCGGTTGATGACTAGTCTTGTTTTTGTTCGAAACTATTAGACTATTATTTCCCTGTGCGAAGAGACTAAGTAATTAGAAATGGTAGACTACGAAAGTCCTTGTCCTACGATCCCTAAACCTAACGGCTGTTCTTGCTACTTTGATTTAGGGGGCAATCGCTTGCTCTAATTATGAAATGTTTCCACAATTTCCTGCAACAAGTTCTTGAATTATTTTAGGTACGCGATATTCGGTATTTAATAATATTTCTATTCTTCTCAGCAAGTTAAATCTTTCCTAGCATATTCTAGTTAATTTGTAGAAAAAATAAACCGGAACTCACTACAAACATGACATATTAGTAGTACAATAGACCTGTTTCTTTTTTTTATTACATAGGTACATTACTCGGCTAAGTAATTATCCTAGGTACCATGTGGACCGCCTATAGTTTGTCTTATACGTGTTATTAAATATCCAAAATCATTCTAGATAAGACAAGCCCATATTTATTTAACTACTTTTGGCTAGGTATGAAAAACTCATGGAACCTTTAAGAACCCGTTTTATTGACAAAGTTGTGGGAGTACTTTTTACGTAGGTAATCTGTCCTGAAAATATGTTTGGTAAACCCTTTTGATTATACCTACATGTTAAAGTTTCTCAGTGTTAGTATGCATGTTTGTATCCAAGCCAAAGGGTTCGTGTTCAAATACGGTCTAAGGCTAGCAGAATACATGCCAATGCAAGCAAAGGAATCGTGTATTTTCGTGTAGTTCACAGTTTCACGTAAATATTGCTCTGTGAAGCGAGTTCGTATTATATCTCATCACTGTTTAATCGTTACAATAAAATATTTTCTAGTATCTACATAATTTATTTCCCCATATTCTATAAACCTGCTTGGCTAATTTATTATATGAATAATTTTTCTCGTAAATTAAACTTATACTGAAATTAGAACACCCCCTTCAAGCTAATATAACATAAGTATCTATAACTGCAACGTACTATAAAATTTATGGTCCACACATTTTTATAAGCAAGAAACTTTCTGTATAATACTGTATGAAAATACTGTAACATTCCAGAAAGATTTATTAAAGCAGTGGTAAATCTGCAAAATCATAAAAATAGTCAGTACTTTTCGTGAATGAAACGTTACTATGTTTATTGCTGAGGATCTATCAAGATACACTGCTGAAGTTTGTGAAACTGCTTGATTTTTAGGACCCTCGTGGCCAGTTAAATCCCATACTTTGCATCAAACTTTGTCAATCCTTATAAAAATATTTTTATTAAAGCAAACATTCTTTGATTATAGATCTCTTCGGAAGTAATCCGTGATAACTTGGTTCGACATTAAATTTATTTATATTAACACAAAACTGACCTGACCCTTTTTTAAATTTCCAGGAGCAGAGCTAATTCTGGAGGGATCAGCTCTGGTAATGAGTTATTTTGCTACGTTTTTGTAGTGTATTTAAGGATTAGATCTGATACTGGAAATTTACAAAGTTTATATACCTACTGATTCAACTTGTACATATTATCTATTTGTCGGTACTGTATAATTTTTTATCAGATATAATTATGCAATAAACATTTATTAACTACGCGACCTATAATAGTCTCCCGAATGTATATTTAGCATTATTATAGTAAATATCTGATTTTGATAACCACCGGATAAGCCTTTAACTATTTTACTATTAGTTGAGAAAACGCAGTTGACTACATGCAAATAATTGAAGTTTGATGCGATTCCATTCCAATTACTCTTGAGACAGCTAGTGTTCTTAATGTAAGCATTATAATTTGAAAAAATACGCCCCTCACTGTATTATTCGCAACTTTAATTATTTTGGTTAGTTTGGCAGTTGAATGGTATACCAAGCACACCAACATTAAAGTGAGTCAAAAAAGTCGAGAACAACAAAATAAACGTCACAATGTAGTAATAAAAATTGTAATGTGTTGTTGTAGCGCTGCTGCCGAGGGAACAAGTAACGAATGAGACCTGTCAGTTGTCACCTTACACACTACATTGATCTAATGTTCCACACTTTCAAATTTACTCGACTATTTCGAAGTAAACCGCAGAGTATTATAATTATTTATGGCTTTGCTTACAATTCTGTTTCTTTTCTTTTATATCTTATCCCATAAAATAATGTAAGTATAGAAAATTGAAAATAGTTTGCAAATTTATGTTCACTTATTTAACAATTACGTTTCAGTTTATATTCATGAGTATAATGTTAATAAGTCGTAGATGGAAGGGAACATAACTTCTGTTGAAGGAGTTGTTCATGTCAAAGTTTACCAAAGCTCCTTTTGTTACAATTTTTATTTAATGAGGTTCAGACATGTTAGAGTTTGTGAATGCCACGTGGCTTCAGAAGCTTCCGGGGACATGCTGACAGCTGATTTACGGAATAGTATTATGTGTTTAACAGGAGAGCTTAGTAAGGATAAGGATGGTGGTATGATTAGATAGAGAAACTTAAGTACAACATAGACGACAGAGAATCAGAGAAGATTAAGGCATTGGAATATTTTATAGTCTTCTAATGCGCTAACTGAAAACGCTATATTTCGTGTGTCAATCAGGAATAATTTATTTCTAGGTTGCGTGTAGCTAAGTCGATAAAGCAAATGCTCGTATTATGTATGTATTCATTTGTTTAATATTTTATACTTATACAGTGCTTCCCGAAAGTAACGGATAAATTCAATAAAATCGTTGAGAAAAATATTTCAAATAAATGCTCGGACACGTCGATTTTTAAATTATGATTTAGAGATGTAATTTTCAACCCCCCACCACCCAACCCCTAGGCGCTGCCAACTCCAACTTTAAAAATTGAAATAGCAAGGAATCCTTTCTGATACTTCATCTGATAGATTTTTTTATGCTGAATACAATAAAAAAAGTTTTTCAAGATCGGTTGATAAATAACGGAGATATTTACCAAAATGTATTCAAATGAAAGTGCCGATATTCGAGCAGGCGTTGGTACTGCTCTAGCAGTGGGTGGTAAAAAACAATTGCAACTTGTTTGCAATTGAATGTAAACAAAATGTATTGACATTACTAAATGGAGTGTGTGTTACTTATTATTAACGATTTGAAAAATAAGATAACAAAAATGAGATTTACTGAAGCCGAAAGAATCGAAGTTTTAATGATGATTGGGGTTGGAGATAGATAGATACATTTTTTTACATTCAATTACAAACAAGATGCAATTGTTTTTTACCACCCATTGTAGAGCCGTACCAACGCCTACTCGAATATTGGCACTTTCATTTGAATACATTTTGGTAAATATCTCCGTTATTTATCAACCGATTTTGAAAAACTTTTTTTTATTGTATTGAGCATAAAAAAAGCTATCAGATGAGGTATCAGAAAGGGTTCGTTGCTATTTGAATATTTAAAGTTGGGGTTGGCAGCGCTTAGGGATTGGGTGGTGGGGGGTTGAAAATAACATCTATAAATCATAATTTAAAAATAAGAATCGACGTGTCCGAGCATTTATTTGAAATATTTTTCTCAACGATTTTATTGAATTTATCCGTTACTTTCGGGAAGCACTGTATGAAGCTCGTGCAACCTAAATTTACAGTTACTAGATTAATATTCATCATCGGTTTTAATTGTTTGTTTTTACTGTTTCGTCCAAATTTCTAATTGCGTTTGTAACAAATAACGGATTATCGGCAACATAACATTTGCTTCCGTTTTGTAGGTTCTCATACTTTTTGCTTTGAAATAATAACCTTGTATATACTAGATATAGGTACATTGTACATCCCCCTTCTTAGCACGAAGAAAATAGTTGTAGCTTTCCACTGAGTCTCTCTGTCTGCGCTTGGTATCATAGAACGTTTTTATTGCAGATATTTAATCTGCACTTAAGTTTTGTAAATCTTTCTTTTCGGTAGTTTATGGAGCCCCCCCCCTCTCCAAGTAAATAAAAAAGTAATGCTTGGCTGTAAGTTGTTCGTTATACTGTTGCATGTTCTCTTAATAAAGATAATATCGTGTGTCGGAAACCGCATTGCTTTGTGGATCTGTTTCAGTTCTTTTCTTGTTTCTTTTACCTTCTCAATTTTTTCTTAAAGACACAGTCGCACTAGCTGCACTACATAGTGAAGTACCTCAACTTCCTTTAGAAGGTTTTCTCATCTTTTTCCACCCATGCGTTTAATTTCTCAGAGCCGCCGTAGTTTTCTTTTATTTCCATCTCGTAGTTTTCTAATAAAATTTTAGTATCTCTCATTTTGGCCAAATTAAAGCTCTTAAATTATCTTGGACTTCCTACTCATTGTCTATTATTTTACTAAAAGTATAGAGAAATAATGTTCCTCCAAATTCCTCCAAAGTCATTAAAACATTTTTTGCGAAAATACTTTAGTTTGGGTAATTCATTTTAAAATCTTGTCTTGCTACGGCCCTGACAGTTAATACTTTTTTTGTCGCTGCCGGGTTTAATTTAGCTGTGTTTTATACACTTGTTTTCAACAAAACCTATTCTACTATTTCAAATTAAAACGGGTTCCAGACCCTCACGATTGATTGTGATGAATTGCGTTCTTTGTAAAGATTTTATCATTTTATCTCCCATTTTCCGTTGTATTTTAAACATTCCGTAGATATTTTAGCGATTCCAAATACATGTTTATACTGTTATAAATTTTACCTTGTTAATAAATTTGGAAGCTTCAATTCAGTTTACTGGAGTACTTTGGTAAACAATAAAGTACAGCGTAAGGGCTTTCGCTGCTGCGGTTAAAAAGCTTTGTCGACAAATGTAAAGTAGAAGTGTGCATTTATGCTACCACTCTGTCTGAGACTCCATTAACATAGCCATATTTACTGGGCTCTTGACTTGCAGATGCAGATTAAAAGCAAACGGATTAACTAAACCGGACTTTGTTATCAGTTCAAACAAAACTTGACTTCTGCTGTGCCTTGCAATAACGATGTGTATTTTCATTAATATAGCTTTCGTTTGTTAGCAGAATTGCTAACATAAATACGACAGAAAATTATTTATTTATAACGTCTGTTTTTTTTGCGAATCGATGAAAACTACCATTTAGTTTATTACAGAATAATCAATAAATCATGAATTAATATTTACGTAATATTACACCCAAATGTTTGTAAATTTCAGCGGGATCTATCAAGGTTTATGAAATAAGTTCATGGTGACGTTGGTATAACAGCACTGCTCCCTAACTTGGGTTTTTTTTATATGAGTGTATAAAATAAATTTTCAGGTTATATACCCTAACAAATATTTAGTGCTTTATAGTATTGCTGTGGAAGTAATTTATGGAATTAATGTGGCTTGTATTAAAGCTGCAGTGGACGAGAAAACGTGGAAAAGAGAATGCTTTTTTTTATGTTTACTGCTTGTACGTTTATCTATTTGCAGCCCTTTCACATGCACTAATCGTAGCGACAAACGTAACAATAAGAAAAAGATACTTGCAGAAGCTTTTTCGTATTCTTATGCACATCATGTTTGGTACGTGTTTCGGGTATGAATTATCAGAAGTAACAGCTGAGACACGGGACTCGTTTGAATTCTGGTTTGGAGATTAAAAATATTTACAAAACTGTTGTAAAATGCAAAAATTCTAATATTCTGATAAAATGTATCCTTCACGCTATTTTAGTGCAACTGGGTATATACAACCAAATGCCAACAAACCGCTAATGTTCCCGTTTGCTTTCATGAAACGTCTTACAAAGCACACCATAGGCTGGATCTCTGAGTCTTTACTTTTATCTGACGATTACAAATGACTGAAGCGAGAACACGGGATTTTCATCGAATACTCCGACAGAGACTTTGATGAGATAATATCTAAATTTACCCCTCCGGTAAGCAAGCTCTTGATTAGTCTTAGATAGGCGAACAACTTTACGTGTTTTGAATGCATGGATAACAGTAGTAGGGCCCTGTTTTCCATGAACTTTGAAACCTTGTTTAGGTTATCCCTTTCAGAAGCCGATAAGTTAAGTGTAACAACGCCCATCAATATTCTATTAAAAATAATGTACGCTGAAAATTTATATTAAGCCGTATATGTATATATTTTATCTTAATAGATATATAAAACATTTTTTTATTACGTTATATTAACAAAAAAAGGGATTTTTGGTAATATAGTTATGTGATGATTAACCATTTTGTTTAGTGGAGTTGGAATTTAATTTCAGAAGCTTTCGCTTTGTGTAACCTTTAAATTAAAGATGGTTAAGTATTGTCAATTTCTGTACACTGTTCATATAATAGCGTCGCTACGCGGCATGTCGCTTCTAATCTAGTTATTCCCTTCTCCATCATCACCTTATCCTTCTCAGAAAAGAAGCTTTTCAGTTTAGAAATTATAAGTCTTAAGTTTAAACAACTCAACGACAGTGTAATTTGTCGAAATGTTATGTTTATAATTAATCAACTTAGGCTTCTGTTAAAAATGCATAACAGTTTTCTGAAATAAGCAAAATCTGTTCAAACACATGCAAGGTAGGAATATGCATACTTTACGTGCTCTGTCAACCTTTCCATGAATATAGATGAAAGCACAAAACGGATCTAGATTCGTAAGATAGACGACTGGCATTAGCAATTTCTACATATTTTACGTCTTGTATCTGGCGCCATTTCACGTCTGCCCTTTTATTTTAAAAAAGTGTCAGAATACTTCTTACGCTTACACAATGAACAAAAACTGTCTGTATTAATATTCTCGTTGTAGTGACGTATGCTGTCTTAAATTTATAGGTTCGGTGGAAAAACTTTTAATCAATTGGAGCCATTTAATTGCGTTTATAAAAAGTATTAATTAGCGCAGGCTATTAAATCAAAAACAAACATTTCTGCTACTTTTTTCGATCCCACATTATACTGTAAGTACCAATCTTAAAGGTTTTAAGTATCAATAGAAAACCGGGGGAACTCTGCTATTTTTTGCATATATGGATGTTACAGATTTTAAGGTTGCAGTGAGGCATTGAAATGTAATTAATATTGGCCTAAGAAACTTATTACCTATAAGCCTGTACTTTAACGGGCTTTATAATTATAAGATAGGTAGGTACTACTTACAAAAGTAGTCAGTGCGAGTCTCCTTTGGAGCGGACTTTTTCTAAAAAAATGACTCTATAGGTACTTTTGTGCGACGTATGACTGGAGTATACGACTCTAGCAGTTTATGCCCTTATAATACATTTGTAAAACGAATAATTTCTTGTAAAACATCTTACGCTTACTTGGGCAAAATCCTTAACAAAATCATGATAAATACGGAAATATTCTGGCACTAGCGAATAATAATAATAATCTGAAAATGTCTGCCTTAGAAAACATACAGAAAAATAGATTTTTAGAGAATGACAACTTAGTGGTAGAGGGTCCTGTAATCTAGAAAGTACATTTTGTCAGTTATAACAATAAATGAGAGGGAGTATGAGCCACCCTAATAATACTGCAGCTAACAATTAAGATTAGAAATCTTTTCTGTTAACCCCAATGAGAAATCTAGCTTAAACACACGGTGTTTATTATCTCCAGGTTTCTGAATTACCGAGACCTAAACTTACACGGAAATTAGGATATTAAAAAGAAAAACAAAATTATGGTTCACCTCTAGCCTTATTATGAGTACATGTTAGTCTCTAAAATGTTGTTCTTAGTTTTTCCTGATGTTACATGTTATCAAAATGTTTCAATATCAATAGGTATATTAACATGTTTAAAGGTAGACAGGGTGTTAGGACAATCTTAACCAGAAATTATTTCTGAACTACTAAACTTCCTTGTTTGATAATTATTGAAACATAGATGTCGATAATATAAATGGAAGTTTATTTAAAACAGATTAAAAGATAGGCAAACCAAGTACTTAATACACGCCTTAAATGTATTTTGAATTGCAGATAAATTTTTAATAAATTAATATATTTACATGTAGGAGTACGTTTTCATCTGGTCTTTGAACACTCAAAATATGGAACCCATTACTAATTACATTTGCACTGCAAGTAAAGTATATGAAGATCAATATTTTAATCTTTGGCATTCGCATAATAAAGTAAATAACCGTGTGGCGTCTTATGGAAGCGTGTAATCTTAATCCACGGCGCACGACTGGGGAACGCCTAGAATGGATAAGGTGGCAATAAGAGGAAGACGTGCTAGATAACCTCAAGGAGGACCCAGCAACTTGTCATCGTTCGTTTGCGAGGAGTAATGGCATACCTACGATCGTTGCCATGTAGCTATAAGTTAGTCTTTATTGGTATCTACTCTTAAGCAATATTTATAAAACAAAACACATTTAAAAATGAAAACTGACAGGTTTAAAAGTTTTCACGGATTATGTATAATCAAATTGCTAAACTGAAACATAGGCCACTCATCATTATTCAAATTGCAACTCGTTGCTAGTTACCATTTTTATTTTTCCCCCTTGCTAACCTTGTCGAATGGACATTTGTCAAGGCACTCTGCTTACTTTGCTGGGCGCTAGATCGGGCATTCTAAACGGCGTTTTTGTCAATTTCAATTTGTCTTAAAATTGCATAGCCATTTCATCTGCGTAAGTACAGGGCCCTACATTTAAATCAATAGCGTAACATCATTCAGATATACAAAGATATTAATTATTGTTGTTGCATGTGGAGCTATCATTTTAAACAAACATGATAATTACCAAAAACATCAACACGTACCTGACCTGTCTACGTTACGAAGGAATGTAAGACAGTTTGCCTTCCAAATGTGCTGATAAAGCTGTAATTCAGGACGATTTAATCTCTACATTAATAACGTTTGGACAGCAGTGTGCTAGGAATACCAGAATTCTCTATGAACAATAGTAGTATGAATTACAAAAGCTTGATAGATTGCTATTGCAAAAGTTCCACAAACGCGGATTTTGGACCTTTAAACTGTGTGACCTTGTATCGACCAGTACATACACCACAATAGGGAAGTATGACGTTGACAGTTATAATATTAGGTTGGTACACAAATTATGCGTCATGTTTAATATTTAATTGGACAAAATTGGAACACTTTGGAGAGGAACTGACCATCACGTAGGAAAACATTACAAATACTCTTAACTGAACGCTACAAAAGTTCAAAAGCTCTGTGTAATCTCTTAAGCTGTTACAAAAAGCTATCCACACATTTCCCTCGCCGCACAGTTTGCTAGAAGTACGAAAGTTAATTTTGTAGAGCTCTCCTCCTAAAGTAATCGCCACTTTTTTCCCTCGGCACAATAAATCTTACTTATTTTAGGGATAGATGTAGTCTAGGGCTTTTTATTTAATTTAGTACTATTTTCCACCTGCTACTAGACTTAGTTTAGTTATGATTTTATGGGACACGATGATAACATGACGCCGAATGATCAATATAATTTCGGGAAAATAATTAAATCGGGGTGTGTTTTCTCGTAAACGCGAAATTACCTATAAATCTTCATTCTCTCTTAACTTCCAAACCTTAGTTATATCGAGACCTTTGGGATTACTGATATAACTTCCCACCTGAAATGCTCTACAAATAGAAACTTGTAAGTTTCAAACTTTCCTGATTTATGATCGCTCAAATCATCAACCAATAAAACCTAAACCTGTCACACAATTTTATTGCTTTGCTCTATCATTTGCTTTACTTTATGTGAGTACACGGGGCGTTCAATAAGTTTATGGAAATAAAAGAGCCCAAACTATAACATTTAACAGTAAATAGAATAGTTGTTACATAAAATGAATTTTGTCGAGAACGTTTCAGTCATCGGGCATAATCAGTTTTTATATGTGCCTTTCTTTATCTATCTGTTTCATAATATTAATGACATGACTTTTCTTTTCTAGGTACCTCTCCTAGGGGATGTCAGTTATAATACTAAGGACATCTTCTTGAATTTTGGACTGTGACGCAGTTCTGATTCATACACTCCCGTAAGTTTTACTTAACCTGTAGGGTTTCATTCTTTATTAGTACTGCTTTCTTTTATTACTTAATTAAGAGGTACTAGAAATAAAGTAGGGCTTAGGTCTTTAGGTCTCCATGTGTAGTAATAGCTAATTTTAACAAGACAGTACAGAGATAAGTTTTGACTTGTCGAAGGTTGTCTCCAGACAATATTCGTATCTGGCATCCTCGATACTTTCTCGAGTTCAGTCGGATGCGGAGTTCCGTTTGTTTGGGCCGTTCGTGCCCGACTGACACGGGCGTGGGACACTGCGACGTGAGGACACTCCGACGCGGAATAAATTTTACGAATAGATATATTCGCATATAGCTCCACTATCCTAAGTAGTAAATCGAATGCAGAAGCGATTAACTGATATTTTGATCTCAATTTTTTTTATTTGAATAATTTTTTTTTATTTGATTATTTTACATTTGTACGGTGCACAAAGCTACAATAGTTATTTATGTTACAAGGCCGTGAAGTAGCACTTTTTTTTATTAGAATGAATATTATTTGGCGAGGCGAAGGCCGAGCCAAATAATCATTCGAATAAAAAAAAGATAGTTCACGGCCATGTGGCATACAAAATTTTGTGTGCAACTGTGAAAAATTACCAAAATTAAAGTTTCGATCGAATCTTTACATAAAATTAAAAGCTAATTTCATTCAAGATCATGACCCGTAAAAAAAAGTCTTTGTCGGCCGGTAAAAAAAAGTCTTTTTTTTACGTTGTCAGGGCTTTTTTTACGTTGTCAAGGTTTTATTTTACTATAAACAAATGTGCTACTTCACGACTCAAAATCAAACAAAAAAAGTGACCTTTTTTTGACAGTTGCACACAAAACAATTTTGTGTGCAACTGTCAAAAAAAGGTCACTTTTTTTGTTTGATTTTGAGTCGTGAAGTAGCACATTTGTTTATAGTAAAATAAAACCTTGACAACGTAAAAAAAGCCCTGACAACGTAAAAAAAAGACTTTTTTTTACCGGCCGACAAAGACTTTTTTTTACGGGTCATGATCTTGAATGAAATTAGCTTTTAATTTTATGTAAAGATTCGATCGAAACTTTAATTTTGGTAATTTTTCACAGTTGCACACAAAATTTTGTATGCCACATGGCCGTGAACTATCTTTTTTTTATTCGAATGATTATTTGGCTCGGCCTTCGCCTCGCCAAATAATATTCATTCTAATAAAAAAAAGTGCTACTTCACGGCCTTGTAACATAAATAACTATTTGCGTCTTGATGCCCCCTACTCTGAAGGCCACGTGTCTTAATGAGCCCACGCTAGTGGCTGCATCATAATCGCCTAGCCCGAAAACTTTTTCTAGCAAAAATTTCAATTTGGCTAACTGGCATCCCAATGCAACGTCTTTACTGTATTAGTAGTAGCACCGAAGCTCCAGAGTCCTAAACACTACGTTACTTTGTTGGGGAAAGTCCTAGACTTTAATGTTTTTATAATTTCTGCGTTTAACACTGCGTGTAATTGGGAAAATTAATAATTAGTGTGGTTAAAAGCGAAAGTATTCACAACTATTTGTTGTTCTTGAAAAAAATGCGTTAAGATACCTAAGTAGGTACTTTTAATTCTAAAGTTTCATATCTCTTTATAAGATGTATTGCCAGTATTTTTGCATGCAGCAAAAGTATTTTTTTATTAATAAACTAATTAACATAATTCCTGTGCCTCCCTATAATATTCATTTATTTTTCTGTCGGCTTAATGTAAAAATATTCCTTATAACATTTTCAGTTAAGCAAAAGCTCCAGCAGTTGAAAACCCACATAAACAATTACATACATTAACCGTATTTTTGCTTTAATGCCAAGTTTTAAAACATTTTATTAATTACTACTTTCCCTTAGAAAAGTTTTTAAATTCTGTAGGCTATAAACTGTGTGTATGACAATCCGTGAAATTTTAATTAATACACAACAACAGCTCCAGATACGTTACTTTCAGTCAGTTTGTTCATTTAACTGATGCATTTAAATAACATTTGGAGCACTTTGTGATGATTGCATAATTAATCATGTTTTTACGGATGAGAATACTCGTATATTATTTACAATGTTATTATAAACGTGTATAATATGTAACTATGCTTCCGGCAAGGCAGGTACTACAGTCGTTAAACTTAATCCACTGATTAGTGAGTAGTGGTGTTTGTTTAATTACGTAAAATACTTACAAGACTTGCCAGTGCTTAATTATATAGATATACCTTTGAGACCAACCACAGCTAAGGCGTAATTGCAGCCAATCAGGATTATGTTCGGGATATAGCGGCCTTTCTGAGACCAAATGTTGTTACTCGGATGTACCATATAAGCCATTATAACAGGCGGTGATTTTGCCCAGTGTCTTAGATGGCTTTGCAGAGGGTGTAAACGTTGGATTATTGTTGCGTGGAAGTATACGAGAAAATTACACAAGCGTCTAGCTTTAAGGTAGATGACATAATAATAGTGTAGTATGAAATACTTCAAGAGTAAGAAAATAATTGAATTTCTTTTAGAGTAAGGGGTTAAGTTTGCTTCTAGGGAAGTTTTGTTAGTCGTAGTCAAGTTTTTATAGATTTCTCCGTGTTAAGATACTGCTGGATTTCATAAAGTTTGTCGGAGATTCATAAACCGTTACGGTGAGTGCTGTACGGTTGCCTTTGCCCATTAAAGCGGAAAAGGGAAGGCGGAAAATTATTACTAATACAGCCAAGCGGGAGAAATATGGGTGTGAAAAGGGTAGGACGCCAATCCATTTCCAGAAACCCGGAAGGAAATCACACTTCAGCGCCAAACGCGTTTCTAATACAGATACATGGCTGAAAGGGACCTGTTAATTGCATTGACTGTAAACAGGGAGCTCAACTCGGACTTGATGGTTTCCGACATCAGCATAGACTTTGCTAACAAGTTCTTGTGTTTAGGTTTCTAAATGGGTTAAATTATTTAAGAAGTGCAAGTAGTTTCCTAAGCGTGATGTGGAACGTAGAGAGAAAACATGATCTACATTTTTCAGGTGTCATTTTTCGACGTCAAACGTATTATCGTTTGGCGAAAGGTTAAGCAAATAATAGAAGAAAGGAATTTTTTGGTAGCACAAGAAACAGGAAAAAACTGACCTAGGAGCTAGAAAATATATCACTAGAACATTATTCAACTTACCAGTAATTTGCGAACCCTTTACAAATAGATAAGAGCCTTCGAACGTAAATCATTTATTCTTTAATCAATCTTTATGGAAATTTTTACTGATAAGATAATAAGAGTGGTTTTATGTGGGTTATTAGTCTCTGGGGTATTTTTGACTCATTTTAGACATACAGTGCAGTATAAAAAATTAGCAAGGGCATTTTTTCTGTATAACGCCTAATTATTTTAGAGCAACATGACAAGCCAGCGCTTTATAACACCGATAACGTCACTAAGTTCCTGAGGCTACAAACAGCTAATAAATGATAACACGGACTTGTTGCACACCAACTGCGTGTCTCTCGCTAATTATAGTAAGCCACGCACAGTTTTCTCAGACCGAGAGAACGAATTGGAACCGGAAATTCGATTAGTTAAAACGAATCTATTTGAAAGTAACAACGCCAATTATTGCAGGTGTTTAAGAAAAATTATAGCTTTATTTTAATTAGGTATACCTACTTTTATAATTATTATTTGTTTACTTCTTTTTATAGTGCAACGGATAGGTACCCAAACATGCGATATAAAGTATGTAGCTTTTGTATATGTATACGAAGTAACTTGTCAGTTATTTTTTAACGCGTTCATTTTTTAATTGGGCACGAAATTTAACTAGTTGTGTTTGCGTAGATTACTTTCTAACAAGTCAATAATTTTTGTTGTAATAGAAAATAGGATACGGTTGGACATTTGATATTCCGCCTTGTATTCAGTAATTTACTCACGATTATCTATACTGTACCCTGTACAACTGTGTATACATTAATTTATTGTCTAATTTAACTTTACCTGCAGTTTAAGTTGTACGAGGAGTTAATTTAGATAGCGGAAAACTACGGATGCTTGTCAGAACCATATCTATTCTGGTCAGCATTTGCGTGGGTGGGCAGTTTAGTATAGGTATACAGATGAAACCGACGGCTCTTAGGAGGGCACGTAAAGCGAATTAGGTAATTTGGGAATCTGTGTTATTTAGAATTTCAAAACAAGAATTATTTACTAACCCAAGACCTATTCAAACATAAATATTTACCATTTAAACTTAAGCTAACTAAAGTAGCAGCTTAATGCCAGGGCCCGCTCTAACTACCTTGCCATATAATCACGTGACGAATTTTTTAGTATTGGGGTTCGATTCCTGTTTCGGCTGTTCGATTACAAACATTATACAAAACATTTTATGATTATATTTTAAAATAAATCTTCTTTTCAGCAAAATGTAGAAGTTTAATTATTATTACAACTCATTACAGTTACAGTTCAGCTAGAATTAATTACCTTGCGTGTGGCGCAGAGATGCGCAATGGTCCAAGTGGTGGGTTGGGTCAGGTGGTCAAATTATTAGTCGAGTTAGGTCAAGGTTTGAAGTTAGCTACCGCATCGCTGTTCCTCATTGCTTTCACGAAAAAGGATGCGACTCAAAATATTAAAAATTTACGTTCAACTAATCAAGAAGTTATAAAGATAGCAAAAAGTAAACAGCCGAGTAGCTGGCCACTTTTCCAAGCGAGTTCACAAGGACACCCTGTTGTCTACTACCGTTACCTAGTCAGCAGTTCATACCGCGTATCCCCCCCCCTAATGTAATCCTTGTTGAACTGTAACTAACATTTAAATTTATTATTTCTTAAACGTTATTGTAATGTTAATAATTTAAACCAAACGTGGTTCTTAAACAATTTCTAAAATGCAATATTTATAATGTGGACTATAAAACTGAATTATCTCATCTGTCTGAGCTAGCTATTAACGTCTACTACATTAGAGTAAAAGATTTCGGTGATAACAGTGTAATATTATATGGGTTATAATCAATTTTGGTTTGTAGTCTTAGTAGCTAATCTAATTCAAAGCAAAAAAAACCTTCCAAGACTAACGATTTCCGCACAATTTCTATTACAACAGAAAACCCTCATTTGTGCTGAGAATAGGCGTAAATTTCTTTTGTTATTTCCGTTTATTAGGCCTGTTCTTAAGAACGTTCCAGCTCTTAAGGGCAGATGTGATTTCATTAACCTTCCCCGTCTCTCAGCCGAAATTTTTCTTGTATTGAATACAGACGTTTTGTCGATGCGAAATACAATTACTATGGCTTAAGAAAAAGGCTTTCGTGATGCTATAAATCAACTGATTTCTTACGAAAACTCTTGTCTAAAATTAATAATAACTGCAGAATTCACTTTGACCATTTTCGTAAAACACTTACAAGTTTTTTATTAAATTGTTCTACAGGACACTGGGTGTGTGTGTACCCGTATTTTGAATGCTAATCTACTAAAACTCCAGGACAGTTGATGATTATTTATGCTCCATATAAAGCGGGAATTAGAGAATTGGGAGCCGCTATCATCCTGCCGTGGCCAACTTAATCCACTTACTAAAATGACAGCAGGAAAATTAGTAAATATAAAATACGTCCTTCTGGCATGGTCATGAATAATTCCTAGTGTTGTTAGTTTGCTTTGATCTAATGTCACTGCTCCTTTGCCGCAACTGTTTACAAAAAAGGATGGACAAGATGTGAGGTCTTAACCAGTACTTTTATAGGACCTCAGCTAATGGAATATGTTATTTAAATGAGGATAAGTGCATAAATTAATTCAACTAGGAAGATCGTTCACACACTATATAGGTACGGCATTCCTTGAGATTGGTCAGGTTTTATAGAATACCGGGCGATCCATTGGTCTGCACATGGAATTTCTTCTGACTAAGATATTCTGAAACAGATTCTCAGAAAAACTATAGCCTACTACCCTTGATATTACTTTTAGATTCAATAAACTATGGTATTGTTCACTATTTATTTACTATTGTTTATCCTCAACCTTGTCAAAGACTATCTTTTGTATTGTTAAATAAGAAATACGCTTAGTTCTTTAGAAGTTTGAAGTTAACGCTCTGTATAAAGAATAATACCAAACCATTTACAGTATTTACATTTCTAAGCTTACCTTAATATGGAATTAGCAAGAAAACTATTACTGTACTGCTTTAATAACAAGCAAACTGATCTCTCATACTGAATAGGTAAAGAATGGTCTTGAATTTATGATTATGCAATATCCAGCAATAAGGGAAAGTAAAATTAAAAAATTAACAATTATACGTGTAACAACTCGATCATAAATAACACTCAAATAATGGAAATTAATCTATTGAAGTGATCGCAGATGAAAAGTTACAAAGGGGCTTGGGAAATCTGATAAATTGCCTTAAATTCCTCCGCTGTCAAAAAATATAAACGATCAAAAAGGGTAAACAGGCCGTTGTTGGGTATGAGGTCGCGCGATATGCGCTAAAAGCACGTATTTCATAAAAATTGCGAGCGCGAAGCGCTCTTTGAGGTTTATGTTTCACTGTATTTCTAATAAAATTTCGTTCTGGTAGGCAAGTAACGTATCGACCGATGTCTTGCAATGTTTTCTATTATTGAGTATTATACTGAAAAGTTTATGGTGGCATTTCTTAACTTTTTCCACTTAATAACGTACAGAAGTGGTTTGTTTTCCAAAGTGCCTAATAGGTTCTTTGCAATAGTCGTAGGAAGACTTAATAAATTTATTCACAAATATAAGTCCTCAAGTAAGCATTTGGGTATATGTTCGTGTAAGAGAGTCGCTCAAAATAATTCATAAAACTTAAAAGGCTTTACGCGAGCTGATTTATTCAATTTTCAATTTTTTGAAAAGAGTTTAAAATCATTAAATAATTCTTTAATCAGCAACTCACGTACTAACTCTTGTTCAAGCCGAACCGGTACGATTCGCCGGGAAGGATTCGCCGGCTACGATTCGTCGGATACTATTCGTCGAGAACAATCCGCCGGCATCGGCAGCACGATTAACCTGTAAGCCCGAATAGCCGGTGCCCGATTTTCCGAGGCACAATTCGCCGTCAAAAATTTAACAACTGTTCGTTGCTCTTTTCAGGTTTAAATATGTAGGTAAAATTTTCCGTGTCTCGGCGAATCGGGCATCGGCGAATCGAGCCCCGGCGAATCGTCCTAGCCGGCAAATGGTTCGCTGCGAATCGTTCCCGGGGAATCGCTACCCGGCCAATGCACAGCGACTTCAATTCTCGGTGGTATAATAAAATTTCAAACTATTAGTTTCAGTTTAGTGAAGTAAAGTAACCTAACAACTTTGATAGGCTAATGTAAACCCATTTTGTGAAATATTTTAAATGTAAATAAAATATAAAATATCAATGAACGAGGCAGCAAAGATACGTAGATAGTGATAGGCAAACTATCTATATACCTCTTTTGTCTCTACCTATCACTATCTAACCACTGATCCCAAAAACTTTCGCTATTTTTCGCTAGTCTACCTGTCACTATTTATCTACCATTTTTGCCTCTCACCAGCTACCCATCACTCTCTAATCACTGATCCCAAAAATATTATTTTTATGCAGGCCTTTTGGAACTATTACTAACTAAGATGAACGTTTTCCATAAATTTGGAAATTAAATTACAATGGTCCTGAACAAAAATTATAGGCACCATTATATCTCATCAGAAGAATCTTTGGATACGTCATAATTCTGAAAGGATATTTAAGTGTTATAATCGAATATCTAGAACACGTCATATTATATAAATTTTCTGAAAGTTCATAAAGATTTCTTGGTACATTGTACAATAACAATTGAATTGAAATTCATACTCTACTCTCATTCTTAAAGTTTTAGGCTCCATCGTATATTACATCTAAGATTTATAGACGGATATTTCCAAAGTATATGTATTTAGTTGGGGTAAAATTTTACAACATTCCATTTCTACTTTAAAATGCCTAACTTTTAGCCTCTATCTGTTAATAAAATTTAAGTATAGCAATAATTCCTGTTAGCGGTTGAAATTCACTCGTATTTTTAGTTTTATTTGGTAACAAGCGCCATATCCTTACCTTGTGAAAAGGTAGGTACTCTTTATATTTGACAAACGTATTATAGGTATAAGTACATTTTTGTTAGTTACTGTATGTGTACTTTCTAGGTGATTTATATATTATAATTGATTACAAAATCACGGGACTAGCTCTGTTGGATATAATATATATCTAGAATTTAGATTTATATCACAAAACGTTTGTAGGTAGCCTTCAAACGATATAAATGTAGGTATAATATACATTATCAGTTCCTTTGATACTGAATTCTATTAAAGTTGTAGTCGACAGTAACGTGTAGTACAGCAGCGCATGTTATTGCTGAGCGAAATTTCATTACAGTATGCAAATTGACAAAAACAAAACCACTAAATATAAAAGCTATTGCCCATTCGCCAAAGTCCTACGGATTCTGTCGCCGAAATTTCCTTGCTTCAATTTTACATTAAATCCGGATTATGGCTTAAAATTAACTCTACTGCAAATATTTGATGGAATCTAATTCATATTTATCACGTTACCCCACAAGAAGTATTAACAGAATGTGTACTGTGTAGGTTGAGGTTTAAGCTGCTTAGTCAATTGAATATTATATCAAAGGTAAATTAGAGAATCTTTCTTAAACTTCATTCTGAGATAGTGCGTAGGTGCGTAAAAAGAATACCCTTATTTGTTTGATTCCGGTGCTGGCCACAAGTTAATGAGGCGGTAAGAGCGGTGAACCGTTCATGGGTAACCCGGGATGGGAAATGCATCGTTTGACCCTGGCTGAGATCATAAATTTGAGAAAGCCATAATGAGACCACTTGTGTCTCGGCACTCTGCCAGACAAGAGAAACGATGTTAGATATTGAACATTTCCATTGTGAAATTAGAGGAAGCCATGAAATCGTTCTGTTGTACAACATGGCGTTGCTGTAAACTAGTTCTGTGTACCCAATACATGCTAATGCACATACCGAACGTATATTGTAAATTTTACCATTGCAAATATTTGCTTCAATAATTTGTCGCGTAGTATACTAAAATAATATCTAATTAAGGTAATAGGTTTCTTGTAAACAAAACCAAGACCCAGTTGGCTACATAATTTATGTTGTATCATGTACCGCATTAGTGCTGATAAAATTAATTTAAATTCCTATTTATGTAGGATTTTGTTTAGTAAAACGTTAAGAGGCATAAATGATGATGATAATGAGCGACATTTATGGCTTTCAGCTACCACCACTGTTTCAACACTGTACCTACTGCAAATATAGGTTAGCTTGGGGACGAAAAAAATTCCACCATTTGGGTTGGTAGAATTCAAATCATAACTACATAATATATCCAATTACTAATGTTTATGCATACACAAAATATTTGAGGGTTTGATCGATTAACGGTTAGTATCTGCAGATTAATAATTTTTTCTGACACTAAACCGTTTGTGAACCCATTTCTTCCCCATTCCTTATGGTAAAAATAATGCGTTATATATTTTCATGTCTTCGATGAATTACATGTCTGAGATACATAAATATTGATTTATTTTGGAAATTATGGGAAAACATAAATATCCCTATATTTTTGCTTTCCTAGAATTGGTCAACTTTTACATCTTTCAACTAGCTGTTATTTTTTCACACTCTATTCTGACCTGGATGCATAAAATGCTTTTAAAAACCTTACATAATATATTCACGTAATCTTGAAATTGCAGAGCTATTAATTACTCACAATATCACCTAACTGCGACAATTTAATAAAATATATGCATATCGCTCATTGAACCCTCGCTGCACGCTACAAACTTTTTAAATTGGTCGCATGCTCAAGCTTGCTAAGAATTAGTTTCTTAATTGCCGGTATTTCTTGTTGGAATTCTTATTTCAATTTCCTGTAAACTAAAACTCACCAACGAAGATATTACAGCTTTTGTAACTTATTAATACATATATCAAGATAATTTTTTTACATACTATTAGGCGAGATATGTACATTATATATAAAACACCCTGTACAAGAGTTGGGACTACCCTATGACTGGCATCTAAATTCTGAAATAAAGGTGGAATCCTAACAAAGAAGTTGTACCTATGAGATGGATTATAATTTCTATGATTTAGTTCTACATTTCTAATCCTGTACTAGGTGTCCTAAAAATGAACCCCTAGGCGTGTGATTATGCGTAAATAAATTTATTTTTCTTTAGAACTAGATGAAAGTATTTTATTATAAAGATATCATGATACTGCTTTGAATTCATACTTTTTCCGCACTCTGTATAAAGATCAAGTAATATTCTTATACAAAGATTAGCTTCACCCTTAAAGACTTGCAACATGCTGTAAGTGAATTGGAAGCATATGTCGTGCTACTTGGGTAAAGCTCAAACCAATAAGCTGCTTAAGGTACATCCGCAACTTCTCCAAAAACGAGACGCTGATGTTATCTACTTCCATTCACGATTTTTCCAGAAATCCACACAAATCCTTCGCGTGAAATCGTGATATATTTGGCTCGATTCTAATACATACTGATAAGATAAGATTGTTATTTATATCAGAGTACATAATTAGATGTCAGTTTCTGTTTCTGTTTCCTATGTCTGACTGAAATGAGTTCTCGAGAATACGACAGTGATGTATTTGCAGATTGAAGTAAGAAAAACTGCATCATAGATTCCTGGATATCATGACGTTGGATTTTACGATTTTATTTTGAATGTAGTATGTATGATGTAGTAACTCTGTAGTAATATTATGTAAATGTTGTTCTATAAAATTTTATTTTTTGTGCAATATCTTGTTCGTTTCCGCTATTTAATAACAAAGAGATAAAATATCTCGCATTACTGTAAGTTAACGTCGTTTTCATATTTCCAATTTCTCAATTTCAAAACCAAATTACTTCACGGAGCACGTAAAACCACGGTAAAGGCGTCTTAAAATTAAAATACCACATGTAATTTCCTTTTGTTACGACGTGGCGTGCTTTAATTACTCCCCCGAGTTCTCGTCCCCCATCATCAGCATGCAAAACGAGATTGTCGATTCGCTATTTTTAAACACTTAATGGCCACTAGCTCAAGTTTCCAGAAAAATCACTTTTGGTAAAGTTTCTCAATGCATAGCATGTTTTGCGGAGTATTTATTGCTTTTTTTAATGAACAGTTATGATAGTTAGAATATTTCGTATTCAAGATGTAAGTTATAAATTTCTCTAATATATTTCTTTCCTTTTAAAGGAACATAACATTCTAGAAATTAAATTCTTGAAATATTGCCTGCTGCTGTATTAAACCGAGTTCTGTTAAAAGGGGAGGAAATGATTTATACATGTAATATTTCCTCTTTATTTCAATTAGAATAATTAATTTGTAATTACGTAAAATGAAAATTGATGGTTTGATAAAAATTAATATGGATATAGTGTAGGTATTTTCTTTCTTCTAATTATAACGGCCAATTTGTTTTACACCTACAATCGTAAAGTGCCTTTAATGGAGTTGATGTTATAAGACTTATAAACTAAGGTTAGATAACTTTTTGATTTGATTTCCAGATTTAACAAATCACTATGAATTAATTTCCCATGTCTGTACGGTTTCCAGAACTTTCCATCAAACTATTCGGTACATTATACTCTGTTTTTTCTCTTTATCATTCAGAGTAGGCGAAGACAACTTTAGATATTTTTATAACAGTGTAGAAAAGTTACTAAAGTCACTGGTGGAAACGTCACTTGTAATCAATTGTCGTCATATTTTTGAAACACTGAAACACATTGCGTTTTCTTTCTAAAGGAATAACCTTTTGCTTTGGCATTTTTCAAAATAAAATCTCAAGAATCACGTTCTTACAAGAATGACAATTTCAATTTTGACACTAGTAATTTTTTGTCTTTTGTCTATACCACAGTCTATACGTACACTATAAAACTATATAATAATCACGGCACTCTTGAATGATAAAGAGAAAAAACAGAGTATACTAGATTACTTCTATCGCAAAAAGTTTATTAGAAGAACAATATTACTTTAGAGATAGTCTGGTTATTAAACAAAGTTAGTGATGTGCAATAATGTTTTAAAAAAAAAACTCTCCTGAAATTTCTATGATGTACAAATGACTTTAATATTCAGTTATTTAGTAGCAGGAATTTATATTCATAATAATTATTATTAAACTTTTAATATATAGAACTACTGTCGCATCGAGTTTTTCACTGGCATTAAATAATTCATGATATAAACGACCACTTAAAAGTACATTTCACGAAGTGAACAAATACCTTCGCAAGGGACAAAAACTACAGGTGTTTCCCAGTAGCAGATTGCGCATAATTTTCGTATGTTCGAAGGAATTGTTATTGCACCGTTTCTGGAACCCGCGAACTAAGCTGCGCCGTACTGCTGGACTTGACATGTGAAATATTTATAGGAGCTCTAACTCTTTCTTACTAGACTTCATTCCAAGTTGGCGAATAAGCTTAATCCACAAAAGTACTGCGTGATGAAGAGCCCTATATATTAGTTGTTATACGACCGACCAACACTTCGCATGCTTTATAAATGGGGCTCATCATACAATTGTTTTCTTCTGACTTGAGAACAAACGTGGGATGCTCTTCATATCATCCCTCTATTCTGTCTTTCCAAACAGGCAATAACAATTTTATGCATAGTTTGTGAGTTTAAGGGTAAGTTCACCGGCGTGAAAGATTGCATAAGTTTGAATTTTTGAAACGGCGTCGGCTCAATCTTAAGCGACTATCATTCCTACAACCATAATTTACAGGTGTCTCGGAAGTAACTTGGATTCCCCAGTGGCACGCCAGGATGTGCCCTATTTGAACCCGTCTCCATAAAATAAAAATATGGCGAATAAAAATACACAACGTGACATGAAGTCGATATAAATGTAGATAAAAGTTTCAGAACGAATACTTTATGTTTTTTATACGTGCTCTGTAACTGTGTATTTAAATTTCAAGTAGGATATCGCTAAATTTCACGATTTACGTTTTCTTCCCGTTGTAAAATTTAACAAAAGCGTCATACATCTTACAGTGTAAAATTTATATGTAAGGGAGAAATAGTTTTAGTTCTAGGTTATCACTTCAAATTCCAGAAAATATGTGAAATTTTCCACTAAAAATCCAAATCTTGTGACATCTTCCATTTTCCTGTTCGTAAATATTTAAATTCAGTCGTGGAAAAAAAACACGTCTTTAATAATCGAATGGGTTGTGCTGTATGTAATTCATATCGCCCAAAACAACGGATTCAAAAAAAAAGGAAAACATCACAATAAAATGGAGACTTGGTATATTGACGCTAGATAAACTAAACTTAATGTTAAACAGTTAATTAGGAATAACAAACGGTGTAATTTTAGTTTTTATTAATCGATATCTGGAATGTCGTAATTTTAATTATCTCTTTGAGATGTTCTCCTGCCTAGCAACAGTATCGCATACTTGTACACTTTTGGACAAAAGTAATGTCCCTCGGCGCCTTATGTACTTATACAAAGCCTTTCAACCGCTTTGGTAATGCGACATTTGTCTTCATGCTACCTATCTCCCTTTGCTACCTTTAAGTGAGAAAATGCGTATCACGAGTTGTATTATAAGCATAATCCGTTGAACCTGAAACTTTCATATCCTGGACCATCTAAAGTTCTTAAACTATTTAAGCTGTGGTTGGTTCTTGCATTGTTATTTTGAGGCGAAGGAATCCAATGCGATGGTGTTTGCTTCAATTATTAAGTAGACACGTCCCTATCTGAATGCAAGGATAAGCAAAGGGGTAGTAAATCAATAAGAAGATAAATAAGATAAATGGGAAATACTATAATAATCTACCAAGTATAAGTCGACCGATTGTCTGATTTAGTAAAACATTCTCAAAGAATTTCCAATGGGATTTTAACAAAATGATACATGAATAGACATCTTTATTTTGTTGTATAGGTGCTACTTCCCTTAGCTTTTTCCTTAGTTCCAAAGAGTGCTTACGACACCGAAAATGATGTATTTTTAAACTTAATACTATAGAAAGCACCAAGAAGTGTTGTTCTATGTATCAACTTTGCTAAGCTATTTTGTCTACTTACTATAAATGAGTGCGTGAAAATAAATCGCGTAGTCTGATTCCAAAACAACAAGAAAAGACATTATAAGTCTTTTGCCATAACGGCTGTTCTCGTTTGAGTACAAACGACTCTATATAAATAGCAACGAAAATCCATTGCAAGCAACACCAAAATAGTTGTTCTAAGTTAGGAACGCGAAAAGTTGGTGTTTTCATTGTCGGTAATAAAATTACACGAAACGAAATATCCGGTTTGACTTTTATTACAAGAAAAAGTTCACATTTTCTATATCCGATTTTTAATGTTCATTTGGATTACATGCTTTTAGTTTTTTTTATTCAAGCTGCAATAGGAGCCTATACCATGTTAACAATTTTTGTCATATCTTTATATTGTAGGTACATAAATAACAATAATAATAATAAATCAGAGTTGCACTGTTATGTTTTGTTGCACCCTTTAAAAAAATCGAGTTCTTTGTTTCTATCGTATTGGTATGTCATAAACTAAAATTATTCTTATTTCTGGTTTCGTTTTCGTGTATACAGGTTAAAAATTCTAAAAGAAATTTGATTCAGATACTGGCATGGAAACAATTCATTAGTAGGTTGTTTAAATAATTACGGTTATCAACCGAGTATTAAACAAGAGAGAGAATGCTTATTAAATAGCATATTCACTTTGTTATTAAAACCAAGCGGGAAATTAATAATACGTTTAGTTTAGCGGGTAAATATTGACCGATGTATACTGGATATAAGCACTTCATATTAAAGTCTCTACTAATAATTTTCAACAACGCTGGCAATAATCTGCTAAATTATATTAACCGACTAATTAACCTAGCCATAGGGCTTGCCAAATTACTTTATGAGTTGGAGAGCTTAATGAACGGATAATAATACATAGGTAATCTAAATATTGTTTAGTTAAATTATATTTACTTTTTAAAAGTAATAATTGTTGATATAGTACTACGAAATAAATAGAAATGTAGACGAAGAAATTAAATGTGTGATGTAAACATTTGGAGAAAGTTTTATATTGAAAAACAATGAGATCTTGTTAGGGTGTGCGTCCCTTTATCATGAGATTAAAATTTTGTTGTGTTACTAGAGCTCGAAGTTCCAAAATATTACGTTGAAGCCAACTTTATTACACTGGCGCGTTTGTTAACACGGGCTATAATATAAATCACCCCGAAACAAAGCGTGGGTGTGGACTAGCGATATTGTTAGATGGAACGGTGAGCACCGAAGTCAAGAGGTATTTTCGGTCGTTTTTTTATTTTTGTGCTCTCCTCATTGAGTAATAAAATTCTGGTACGGCGTAGGTCATGTTAAACGCAAAAATAGCTTTTTGTGGTGTTTACACAAAGCTTTACCGATGCAAATAACGTATTCCGGGTGCGTGTAGCGGACGAGACCCGTTCATATTAAGTTAGCGAGTAACCGACGTTGGGACGATATTTCATCGCAGCAAGCGTCGACTACCAAATAAACACAAAAGTTCTACCTTGGACAAATTTATTTCCCCACTTTAAAGAAAAAAATCGTTTGTTCGTTGATGCATAAAACGTCCATGCATCAGTAGGTTACACGTTAATTTCGTAATGCTGGAAGTGCTGAACCGCATGTAACGTATATTAACATATTTTATTTTCTTTAAGAACAGGACAATCTTGAGACCTGTTAAAAATATTCGGAACTACACTAGATATTGGGACACTGAGCAGAAATAGCGATCTTAGTTCTGAAGATAGTCGGTGTAATTGTGGATGCAACGTTTTAGTCAAAGTCTATTTAGGGTCGGCAATCCTATAGCCAATAGCACTAATAGTCTCATTTATATAAATTTTTAAAACGTGTCCTGACAGATCTTCAACCCCTAAATGTGATTCCGCACGTTTCCTCAAATTCGCGAGTGATCTCCCGTTTTGAAATTTGTCTTAGGAGTGGTAACAATATTTTCGCCTTAACTCTATCTATCACTATCCCGTTGTGTTATTCGTTTAAAAATATGATTACATACAGAAAGAAGATGTAAATGCATAGAAATCCTACTCCTAGAAATAATCGTTCAGGTCTCATTACTGTGTGATCGTAAAGTTAAAATTACGCTACAGTAAGCGCAATTTTGTGGAGGTGATTGGTCTATACGTGAATAGACGAGACTGTAAACTGCATTAAAGTTCAACTATAATGTCAGCTATACTATTCTATAATGTCGGTCGTCATTAGCTGTTCCCTACAGACCGTAATGACATTAAATTGGAACTTACCTGCGGCTAGGATTTCATATTAAAGTTTAGCTCGATTTCGTGTATTTCCCTCACTAGAATTTAATGTAAATTTCCTATGGAATTATTAATAAAATTCTCAGTTTACAATTTTGCGTATAGACTGATGTACCTAGGTACTACTACAATGACTTGATTCAGACTTTATTTTCTATTAGGTACCTTGGGGGTTGCCTTGGGGGTACAGTACACTCTCAAACGATGTCTGTGGGATACTCAAGTCAAGTGAAGTCTTGGCCATGGCCATAGATAATTCATTTATTTTGCCATTTCTTCTACATCTTATCAAAGTTTTATTAAACAACAGATTTATGAAAATTGTACATTCTTGCACTGACTAGACGTCCGGAAATGATGCATCCAGTAACGATAGCTATAATAGCTAGTAGCTTCTTTGAGACTTGAAGATCTTTACAGGGTAAAGTAAGTTATGTTAAAACAAGGAGTATATTATTAAATAATGTAATAATAATTCACTGTTCTCCAGTCCCCCATTACATGAGCGTTTGTAAATAACATAGGGGTCAGAAATAATTAATTTTTGCTCGTAGACGTATACATAAATTTCAGAAAATATGATAGTTACATGACATACCGGGTATATCTATAAAAATATGTAAAGTATTATTTTTTTAATTTTATAGCCCATAATGTAGCTGTATAACCATATACTGGTTTAAAAGCTTTATATATCTAAATTATGACGCTGCCTTATTTTACATATTAATATGTTGGACTGACTTAAACACAAATTAGTCAGTTGATATCTTGCCAGCGGGGAATACTAAAACATATTAAAATTCAGAGCTATTATATACATAGACCACAAACGAGATATATAGTTATGATTATATTGTCTAGGAATAATTAAGAATTAATTGCGTTTCAAGTATATGGTGTTAGGGAATTTAATTTTTTGACTGTTATCTCTTACTTTAAAATAGTAGGCTTCCAATAAAAAGAAGATTGTTTTTACAGCAACTGAGCTTTCTGAGTTCTACTGTGAAGTTCTCCCCAATCCTGTGCTTTACATTTAAAGTTTGTTATTTTAGTATTATACGTTTTTATATGAAAACGTGATCGAGAATATGAAAATTGATTTTTCTTTTATTAGACTTGAAGTTAATATAGGGTCTTTTATTCGCTTTCTATTAAAGATCTATCCCACGCTATTTATTGCCGTCTTAATTAACGAAGGGATACGTAGAGTGCCCTGTAACAACATTATCCACACAACCGCGGGCTCCTAATGTCTGTAGTGGTCACGCAAGCTGCTGCAAGAACACAAACAAGAAACAAGCCATCAAGTCCAAAATTGGTTTAGGGCTTCGAATCATTAAACTTGGTGCGAGGTCGGATTTGCAGTATACGTGGTTCGTGATTAATTCTAGAAAAAGCTACCGTGTAAACTGAATTCTTTCTCTCCTCAGTTTCAATTGTTTTAACTGTCTTTATTGTTAATTAAAAAGTTTTGTCAAGGAACTGATATCCAATGGTGCTTGTAAGATGTTTCTTTGTTGTTGAGAACTTGCTCGGTATTCTTTGAGAAGCAGGACAAGTCTAATCCAGCGGCATTAACTCGGAAAATGTATGCAACAGACAAAATTAAAAGCAATACCTACTGATAAATAAAGATTATCCTTCTTAGGTTATGTGATTCTTATAGATACCAATGTATAAAGAAGCAGAGGAATTGAGCGGAATCGAGAAGCCTGAAGTAACAATTGAAATACCATAACCGTTGATGTTATAGGATTTTATAAAAAAGGGAAGGTTTCATAACATCAATTCCTATGGTTATGTAACTCTGGATTTAACAAGCACGCATTTGGTTCGGGAACGTTCCTGACATGTTTTTTTATATTCTTCGCCGATCTACCAATTTACTTTCAGGTTCTCTATGTAATTATATTTTTCCAAGTTGTACTGTTGCGTTGTTGTCCCGTCTATTTTTCATGCAATGCATAGGTATAGGCACAAACAAACATAAAATTGCATGTTTTCGAATCAAAAGTAGAACTAAACAATGCACTCAGTTCTTTAAGTTATGAATCATCAATCAACATTTCTTGTTCGTTACACGAATTTTCATGAAGCTATTAACCAAAAAATGAATAATTCTCTTAAACAACTTATTCCTCTAATTAATTGGAACAATAATTCAGTTGAAACGAGGTATTCGGTCAAACTGGCTGAATGAATGCAAGAAGTGTGAATTTGACCTGTTAACTCGTTACCTTAACTAATTTCGGTCGCTGAATGCGGATTTCCGACAGAGATTACATCTGTTCCTGACTCGGCACTTAATCTTTGCGAACGGCTATCTTATGACAACTCCTAAATTATTACAAGGTTCGCACAAATTGTTCGCTGGGTCGAATAATCCACCGCTTGTTCGAAATTGCCGTGGATTCTTGATCCCTCTATACGCAGGCCCTTCTTTCTAGCCCGGAAATAAATTGTGTAGGTATACAGTTTTGTCTTGAAACGGTATTTCTGCGCAATAATTGAATAAAAGAAGTTTTTTTAAGTCAAACTTTGAATGCTATTCGCAGCATGCTAGTGGCAGCTAAACTGTAAGTGCTACACGGAAGAACGTGGATAATTAATTCTATACCTTCACTGCGGGGGGCGACAACTACTGCTCAGGTCGTATATGTCGTCCTACCTAAACTTCAATCCAAGACGAACGCCCATGAAAAAAAAACCGTTTTAACGTTTCCGCTGCCGGATTTGAACCACCGCGTAATATTTGTTTCAACGTGGATTTAGACAAGCGCTGGCTTTTAATATTCAAAGAATAAGGGAAATAATTTATATTATCGATAGTGTTTGGGGTGTCGTTAAACTATACTCACACAGCCACTAACAGAAGGGATGATAATTTTGTATAAAAATGTTACAACTCAACAACTCATAATGGCCTACGCAGAATTGTTGCTGAATCTCGATGAAAACTATAATGACAATTTATGGCCACCATAAAATTGAGTACATTTTGTAATTATACTTTTTTCCGGAATGTCATTTTCAGTAAATGATTCAGTAGATTAAGCTGGCCGTACCGTATAATGGCCGGTCCTAATTCCCGACCGGTGTGGACGTAGGATACGATAAAATAAACCCATTATTCCAGAATTTGCCGGGATTAGCAGTATAGGGAGATTTCAAACGGTCATTCGGTTCCCTGCACTTTTGTTTCGCTTTCGGATACTAACGGTGATTACTGATTAATGTTGAGCTTTTAGTCAAATTCTCGCTAGAATTTTTAGATTTATTTTTTTATTTACGTTCAATTAAATTCGTTTGTTGAATTGTGCTCGCATATTCGTCACATATCGCATGGTCATTAACGAAGCGAAATGAAAATTTTTAACTAAGCAACACGGCGGGACGTTGTCTGGAATGTTTAAAAGATTTTATAAAAGGACGAATCGGAAATAAAATGTCGGTTCAGAATTTAAATAAATTGGGTTCAATTAGCTTAATTGCTGAATGGTTGATTTTACTTTATCTTTGTCTAAATGCCTCTCCTTCCTTTTGCTGAAGTTTAATTGACCTAACGATTTAACGTTTGCTAGTTTTTGTCCGGGATAATTTCCGTTTGCTACCGAGAGCGTAATTTACCCTTTGGCTTATTTACCTTTTTGTAGCATTTTTTTGGGGACGGTTTCAAAGCCAGTACATCTAGAGGCAAAAACAGCACTTCGGGCTATCTTTAAATTGGGCCTTAAAAAACCAACTCTAGAGAGCTTTGTAGGAAAATATCACAACAGAGTAGCGTACATTTTATGACCCTGGTATGAAGAATTATGACCTGGTGACAAGACAGAGAAAAATTTCAAGTCAAGTGGTGGTCCGAGGAGTTCATTTATATCTTGGGTTGCATTAGTCGTCCTTAACTGTAGCCAATTTTCTTTAGATGCTTCCGTTAGGTATATCATTTTTCATATGAAATAAAACAGGCTTCTTGTTTTAGTTACACATGTTAGTTTTTAATTTAGCGAAAAATTACAATTCTAAAACGAAATTCGAGTTGCTTGCAAACTGAATATTTTATAACCCTCAAAGTAATTCTAGTAGATGTTCACAGATTAAATTAACCATACAAATCTCAATTAAATTATGCATTCATGTACTAAATTATCCCAGTTATATGAACGTAGGAATTGCTCCGTTTGTGCCGTTGGCGTTATTGCAACCAAGGGAATTGTTTTACTTGGATTCCCTTAGCGTCTCTTTCTCCTTTTGAGACGTTCGAACTACACTTGCAGTACGTGTTATAGAACTTTTTTTTTATTATTCAAGAATACCTAGAAATGTTTCAATTCCCCCTTCTCTATTTCTACGTTATCACTAATCAATAATCGAACAAGTTTAACTTAGTACCTTATAAAATAAAGTAGGGTGATTCATTTGTTTGTTTCTTTTTCGGATTTCCATATACTCTCGGGAATAATGAAACTCATTACAGGATCTGAAATCTATATGTGCACTTATAAGATTCTGTAACCAACGGCTTCCAATTGTAGCTCCTCTGGTACCTGATGAAGTATCAAGAGCTGAAAATACCCAACTAGAAGACGTCGATTAACCTAAATCAAAATTATATCCAACTTTGATCTAGGATTTTCACTAAAGAGATATATCCCTGTTAAATTACCCCTCTGAAATAAAATAGCCAAGAAAACACACCAAAATCGAATAGCTAATATATTAAGTATTAAATTATAAATAAGAAAATTATAAACCTGGAGAATAAACAATATTAAATAATAAACTTGATATCTTACTTCTGATTTAAAAACACTAAAACATAGATTCTGCACTAAGAACAATTAACAAAATTAACGTAGATATCCTGAACTCTAAAGAAGGATATTAGCACGTAGCTAAACCCTCTTTTCAAGACAAGATTCTCACGTCCACTAACTTCTTGAGGAACTAAGCTTTACCAATGGCAATAACTTTTGATAATAAAAACTAAAGTTGACATAATTAAAAATAACTGTAAAAGATAGAACCATAGGCAAAACTTACTTCCTCATGAAAACTGCTACTTAAACTAAAATACAAATATTTGCTACCCATCTATAAATTATTTCAACAGATTCTAAAAGTTCAAACCCAATTTAATCAGAATTGCAAATAATTATTTCACCATTAAGCTGACTTTGCTAATAAGCAATTTATTGAACTATAAAGAATGTATGGTATTTCATTATTACCCAATTGCAATTACATAAATGAAATTAATAAAAATTAAAACCAAAAGCCAAAAGGGCTTGGGAGTACAATTCCTTATTTAATCGTTATCGTTATAAACCAGATTT
Organism: Hemicrepidius hirtus; assembly: GCA_963082805.1. NCBI lineage: Eukaryota > Metazoa > Arthropoda > Insecta > Coleoptera > Elateridae > Hemicrepidius > Hemicrepidius hirtus. The sequence goes on along the minus strand of OY720160.1, from coordinate 36,052,199 downwards.
GGATGGGTTTCTACTGCAGGAAAAACTGCTAGTATAGGTTAGAGACCTCATGGCAGGAGATTTTATAAGGGATGCAGTGTGCTCATTTTATCTTCTAACCTCCAACGTCTTGATTATTTAGAGTATAGGTAACAAGCTGCACATTATAGGTGGTAACGCTGCGAATTAAAATACTTCACAAAACTGTGCAGAAAGTTTGTTATGGAAATAAAAAATAGATGGTACCCAATTGTAGCGGCTTAAGGAGTTGGACGATAAAATGGGCATACTGTACATTTGTTTCCCTTTTATTTTATTCATTCTCCATCTACTGTCACACTCGCTGTGTGTTTTTTTACTGAATATTTTGTAGTTTTCTCTGATTTATCTTTACGTTAAATTTCCAAAGGGGGGGGTTACAGTGGTTCCTACGGCGTTGTAGTTCGTTAATTGTTCCGACACGATGGTGTGATTGCAATGAAATTTCATTTGGAATTGGCTCAATGTTGCTACACCCCAAACAAGTCGGTTATCTGACTGGTGGTAACATATAGGTACCTGGTTGGTATTTAATAATTTATAAATAATAAAACAATGGCTTTTAATATTTAATACAAATTTATGTTGTTACTGGAGTTTTTCTAGCGTGACCACTAAAATTAGTAACGTTATAGAATAATAACGTTAGGTCTTGCTAATCCTACATCTGAAACGTTTTTGCTTTGCGTGTTTTTGTATTAAACTCATATTAAATTTTCGTTTGAAAGCTTTCCGCTACTTCCGCAAAAAGGTTCTTTATCTAATACTACAACCTCAGCATTTGGTTAGAGTTAACGATAACGCGATGAATATTCAGCAGGCACCATACATGCTTGCTAACGAGGCGCCTTGATTGAATTATACTCATTAGATGAAAACTAGATGATTTCAACAATGCATATCGGTGTCTGTAAAACTTCAAACATCGCGCATCGCTGGACGGGCGTTAATAATATTAGTGCCCAAGATTCTGAGTAAAAACGAACAAAAATATCCGATTAAAACTGTATAAAGTTGATCAATTAAAAGAGAATAAAATTAAGGCACTTGGGGGATTTTAACTTCTTAATAAGTTGTAAGAGAAAATTTTCATAAGCCGTCTTTCTTTCTAGAAATTATAAGACAGAATTTTAGTGGTGAAGGATTACATCTGAAATTTGCATTTGTAATAACGGAATTACTAAAGCCATCTTAGGCTGAATCCTTAATATGCATTACAGTTCGTCAATTTATGGTAACAGCTAAGGTAAATACTAACTTATTTGCAATGTTAAGTTTTGGCATAGAACGATATTGAAGGGAACTGGTTTACCTACGAGCTTTTAACCGACCTCTATTATCATGAGGGTTGCACAGCTTTTAGAGAGAACCTCTCATCACTCCCGCTCGTTTGCTATATTAATTGATCAAAGTTGCTCAGGACGTCCAGGGACCTGCACGATTTCGTCTCAAATTTCCTCAAAGGTCAAATCATTTTATTTTCATAATTTCAGAAGTTTGACTCTTCGACTCTTTCTAAGACATCTTAAAAAGATTTCTTTAAAAATCCATTAAGGAGAAATGCTTTCTCCGAGCCGGAGCGCGCAGGATATGTCAACAATACACAGTCAAATGAAATATTGCCGAAATAATTTAGAAGAGAAACGGTGGACTACCAGAAATTCTTTTAATAGCTTCGCTTTATATACAAACAAACTTCTAGGTCGTAAATTTGGGAAAGGTTTCTTTTTGGTATGAGTACTTTAATGTACACTCTCTCTCATACTTAAACGTAACAAAAATTTATTGGGAACGGAGATTTCTAGGACGATCCTACACCTGAAACTGGTACTGATTTAGAACGACTAAAGTACTAACTAGAATGCCACCTCCCGAACATAGCCAAGAAAGCCAAACTCAGTGCCAAAAGGAAAAAAAGTGATAGGCCTACATGTCCCGTGAAAGCTTCGTATCATTTACCTACTATTTTTTTCTTTACTTTACCTTTAAAAATTTCTATATATAATCCTTAGATATTATCGGGTGGTGCACCAACCTCATTTCTAACTTTCTAGTATGTTTGATAATTTCAAATTCTTTATGAATCTTTTAATTATAGGACAGCTGAAAATATGAAACGGACTTTAACAGAAGCTCAGTAGACTTGCAGCTTTGTTCAATTAATAACTAATTGCTAATTGTTTGCCGTTTGATTGTATTGTCTATTGGTTACGGAATAATTAACGTGATCGCCCACCGATAGCCAAATTACTGCCATGACTACTTGGGGTGGCGGTCATTTAGTACCCCAACTGTAGACCGTTGTTGACCCCTCGTCAAACACCCGACATACTGTGTCTGACGTAACCGGAGCAATTATTGCTCTATTCTACATTTAAGGTTTCTGGATATAATTTCGAGTATGTATCAGTTATTGTCTCGACTAACGGCGGCATCCATTAACTATTTTTTTAAAACTTTGTATGCAACTTTCTAGTATCAATTAATAATAACCAACTTTTAAGGAAAATCATATCGCCCGTTCCACGTTAAAAGTCTGTCTACTACTTACAACCCTAATTTTGTTCTCTATACATTATCGTCTAGCTCAAATAAATTATTATTTTTGGTCCATTCGTTTTGACCTGACTTTTATATGGCAGTGGGTATAGTATAAAAATCTGCACCTCTATCGTGTTGATGCCAGTTTGGTACTTTCACATACATTTTTATTAAGGGTTTAATGCATGGTGTTGCTTTAGTTTGTGTCGGAATAATTCATGAAATTTAGTATTTAGTCATTTTGTGCTCTGTGCTAACTACACTATCGTATATATGTTTCTGTATACGCTGAATCTTGTATGCAACGAATCTTGGGTTTATTCGCGTCTGGCGTTGTATTTGTGTAATATAAATTATTATGCCGAGATGCACTGAGGCACACTGTTGTGCATTGTGCATTATTAATAGCGCCATATAATAAACCATGCGTGAAATGTTAATTACGCTAGTGCAAATTCGGAACAAAGTATTCACCTAAGAGTAATAATCGTTTATAAATGTACCTACTAGTGAAAGTTAAACAATATTTTAATACTTTGAAGGAAATTTGCAATAGTGCGACTATCTGAAATTTTATTAATTGCAACAGACAGTCACCTAACATGGTTTCAAACTTTCATTAAATATTTATAACGATTTACAGGAGGGCATACACGACTTCAGCAGTTCGCCCCCCCCCCGTAGTGGGTTTGTAATTTAAAAAAAGACGTAAAATAAAAATGCATTTTAAATCGTTCACCCTAAAATTGTTTTAGCTAATCGTTATCATTAATTACCCACAATACTTCAATTTTGTAAGACGTATACGTCGCATGCCACACAAATAATAATAGACCCTCTTGCCCTCGCCTAAAATTTCGCATGTGTGCAAACCCTATCTGCTATTTATGTCAGCTTTTGAAGAAGCAGAGTATTGTGTGCTGCACTTGTATTTAGAGAGGTTAGCTGGAACCGATAGATTCAAGAGCTCTCGTTTTTGCATTGCCGTTCTTGACGCCCACATTCTACTTTACCTTTTACATTGTATTTACTTTTCTGCTGGCTATTCATTTGACTTCGGTCGAGTAATGTAGAGTTTCCTTATTTTGCAACCTCGGTAAAAGCAGATACGATGTTTAGCTGTTTCAGAAAAAGCAAATTTTTTTCGAATGTTTTCAAAATTTAAAAATATTTCTATGAACATATTGTATAAACCCTGGATGCACTGAACAAGCTGCCTCTGATTCACCAATTTATTATTTTCATTAAATACATCAACAGTGTTGTTAGAAGTTCTTATTCAGTCAGTACTAACTAAAGGGTGAGTTATACGCAATAACATGTGATCAAACTAGGGGTAAATATTTGGAAAACATATATTTCACGGATATCTCTTAATGTTCAGTCGCCAGGGAAAATTCTTATCATGTGAATTACATAACCGCTTGTCCGCGAAGCACTTTGGCATTCGTTGCAGTAGAAACCTACTTCCAGATTCCTATTGGTTTTCATAAATATTAGGTTCGCCACATTGTCTGAGTATGTGATTTCGATTTTTCACGACTTCATTTTGGAACATTTTGAAAATTCCTAACTTTTATAAAGACCATATAATGACTTTTAATGTTAATCGAATTGCGTATATTTGGGACTTCTTAAAAGGACGGAATAAATGCTCAAATGAAATCCGCTTATTGAGATTAATTTAGGATTTACTTATGACCAGTAAATAGTAAGTTTGTGTAGGTGAATGTACATACAGGGTGCTCAAAAAAGTCACGTCACAAGTTTCCTTAAAGAAACTTCTCCCAGGTAACCCTACGTAGATAGTCGCTCTTGAAGTTGAGTGCCTACGATTTCTGGGGCACCCTTTAGAAAAGATAAATGTAAAATATCCTAATTAATTGAGAAGCACGGCAATCAATATGGCATGAGGTATGGTTTTTCCATAAATTATATTTTCCACTCATAACACTAACCAATTATATTACATTTTATAAAGGTATTTTTGACTCGAACTGAAATAATAAATATTATTCGCTAATATAGTTAAGTATAAGTTATATTCCTGGCACTCTGCGTAAATAGTACGTGCAACGAATTGTGTATTTAAAGTGTAGCTAGTATTGGGCGAATTTGGTTTTCCCTATTCTCAATTAAATAAATACACGTCTATACTCCCCAATGCTGGACAGAGTTTAATTACAGGCAATTGGAAATTATGCGTGCGAATTAGTGGCCCTTTATGTTTTAGTGCAGGCAAATCTTCCTGCTTGTCCGATACAGTTAAACCAAACCAATGCAAACCGCGCGTGTGTGCCATAAACCAAGCTTAGTGGTTTTCGAAACCGAAGCCCTAACGTACCTGGGTAGTATTGGAATAACACCTAATCCGTGCTTTGCAACCAGTCACTTTTTTCATTGCATTTCAAACAAAATTAGTGGGTTACGTTGCTGCCGCTGCTGCTATTTAACACCGATTTCAAAAAAAGAAAACGAAAACAAACTGCATCTAGTGGTAATCCTTAAATTAATTAACATTTGAATATCGGGTTTAAGAAATTACTTTTAACACGTGCATTATATACGTATGGCCTCGGTTAAATTGGGTAAAGAAGATCAAAGAGAATTCAACTTGTCAGAAAAACTGAATCGCTGTTTTTTGGTCATTAACCCCAACAAATAAATGAAGAAAATGTACTCTAGTAGAAAACAGTGAAAGATCATTTCCTCTATTTCGCATGCAAAAGTAATGCTCATTTCAATGCTCAATGCGGGAATAAGCGCAACGAAGCGAGAAGAACGAAATTGTCCTCAGACCTCATTTGTAGATAGATGAGTTTACTCTAGGTCTCTCTAGGATATAAAGCAGTGAAGTACCGATCTAGTTTGCTAATGTGTTAAGAATCCGTCGTTTAAAGTTGATCCAGATTGCTCAATAACTGTCTCTCTTAAATTTAATGTTTCGTTGTGGCTTATTTGATATCATTTTATTAATACTTTTCATAACATATTTATTACATGCACAATTAGATTAAGTAGTTTTGTATGTATAAGGCGCAGGGTATCTTTGTTTGATGGGAAACTTTGGAAATTATTATCATTATGCTAGGGGTAGGCCGCCCAATGGTTTATTTGTTTGTTAGTTTGTTCTTGTATAATAGAAGATTTAAGCACTGTGTCAAAATAATATTTAATTTCCTGAGGAACTATTCTTCCAAGATCAGTTTTACAGAGTTGTCCTTTTTGTTTCAGCATACATGGATGACACGACAAGACTGCCTTGCCTGGTGGCGAATATGACCGTGAACGCTGATGCAGATAACTTCCTAAAACGGCTTAGATTATTAAAATTTCCAAAATTCGTTAATTCAGTAAGCAGTCATCCCGATGACCGAGAGCATGATACAGTTAATACCAGCAGCTTCAACCATAGTATAAGGTAAGTTCCTGATAAAACGAATATTTCCAATTCCTTGTGGTAATTGTAATTTTCCATTACAATTATCAAGACATGCATTCTACTTCACCCAGATCTAATTTTGGTATGCGCAAATTTATGCAAACCATTTACACGCTACTGAACAACCGTATAAGCACACAAGAGCAATTAACATTTCCAATCTTAACCGTGAAATGGGCAAATACACAACGCTTTCTAGCATATCTATAACTTTTAGTAAACATTATTTATTGTTTACGATTAAGTTTTTCAGTTCACCTTTCTTAAGAAAACAGCAATCGCTCCCTTATTTCAACATAGCGGAACACATTTTTATGGGAACTATCTAATATAGGTAGACACAGTCAGTGACAAATCTTTTTCACCAGTCTTGTACCAATCCGCTTTAATGAGAAGTACAGGACGCTTCTCTATTTGATTTCATCTTGTTAATATGGCTACCAACATACCTGTGTAAAACAATAAAAACGGTGTTATGTTACCTCTTATATTTTTCAGAAAACCGGGTTCAGTGGTATAATACTGGTGAAAACATTTGTCACTGACTGTACATACAGAACATAACAATCGCATCTGAAATCTCGTTACATCTGTCCATCGAGAAAAGGACTACAATTTTGTCTTTACGACAATGAGGTACTTTGGTAGAACTTGAGTGAGTTAGTGATGTGAGATTTTGTACCAACCAACAGACAACCGGAGAATTTACTCTCACCTATTGCACAAATTAATTACATTTGCATTTCAGAATACACAAGAACATTTAACACTTTGGACAGAAATTAATGAAGATATCAGTTTTCTGATAAAAGTTAAAGAGCATTGAATTATAATTTGGAGATTAACATAATTGCGGTTGTTGGTTTGTAGATTTTATTTAATTATCGAGCTAAGAAATTATAAAAAAAACAATGACTTATGTTGTGAAACAACAAAACTCGCCTTATTTCCTGTTTGTTGAATAGCAGTAAGCTATTAAAGTGTTTTACAATGTGAGGAAGGGCCAAGCGTCATCTATCTTCATCCATAATGACGATGACAAGTCCATCAGTTTAATGATAGGTTTCGTATGAGTGTGGGGGAGTGATTCACACATGATCTTGTTAATTCTAGCCATCCAAGGGAACAACCCCAAGATATGTAAGTAAACCAGAATAGAAATTACTTAATTCAGTTATTTGACAAAATGAATTTTGTTTGCTTATTGTAAAAAGCGCGACGCTGTCAGCAATCTTAATGCCGTGTGCTATATTCTCTGCATTATTCATAATTCTTTCACACGCTGTTTCATTTTCCTTGCCCTTTCACAAGAGATGAATAGGAAATTGCTATGTTTACAAACAATTTAGGGGGCTTATAAAATAAATTTATTCTAAGGAATTTTCCTTGAATATGCGGGGAGTAGAGAGTTTTCCCATATAATTCATAAAGTTCTTTGAACCCTCTCTAACTTTTGTTTCAAATACCGTAGTAATAATTTAGCAAAGAAATTGGAATTGTGTTCGGATTTAATTGGTTGCAAAATACCAAAGGGTTTAGGTGTATCTAGTAATTCCTGTTAATGCAATAAACGCGTTAATTCGATTAGAGGGATAAAATATATTAGGTACCGTAGCAATTTATGTACGGACGATACATATCTAATCTAGCTAACGCTGTAAATAAGTGCGGCCAAAACCTCAAACCGCAAAGGGTGAGCTGGTTCTGCATAATTTACCTACAACACTACAGATAGCATGTTATCAACAGACATGTACACGTATTCACGTTTACAAATCAAATTAACATGCTACATAGAATTGTGCCTAAAATTATTTCCGCGCTCCAGTCTACTAATGATTTATATCTCTTTGGGTTATAAATTCCTACTTGAAGAAGAGCTTCCGTATTTGAATTCGTGAGCCCATTACATGAGAATGGTTAATTATCAAATTGTTAAGATGCTCATCCATCCTGTATTTTAATGAACTGTTTTGTTATGCAATATTCCGTAGTTAGGATTAATCCAAAAATTTTATTGGCCCGATTACGAAAGAAGGAAATCGAATTTAAATTTTCAGAGAGGATCGTTGTCGTTTTCAGATTTTTATTTGTAAGGTAATTATTGTTTGGCTGTATCAAACTTTTAATTTGGATTTGTGTATCAAAATTCCCATACTCAAAATGAGGAGTTGCCGTATTGTTGTGTTAAATTTTAAGTCAAGCGATTACGCCTTCCCGACGTTCTTCAAACCCTGCGTTTAGATACTTCTTACCAAAATGACTATAAGAAAAACTTTAAATTTACATTAGGTAAAGTAGACGTTTCATACTCAGTTGTGGCCAAGGTACTGCACAGAATAAGAAAAAATAAAGTGTTACTTAAGAGACATTTGTGAAAGATTGTTTTGATTATAGCCCCAAGAATTTTCTGAACTACAAAAAACGAAACATGTAACAACTACATTACCGCTAACAAATTTTCCGAGAGAAAACCCTCAGTTGATTGGAAGCAGCTTCGAATAGAATGAGACATCTCTTTCCTTTCTAATACTGTTGCCTGTATTTCGTTTGCAGACAGTTTAAAATTGTACCAAAACTATAACTCTGATTGGAGTGTTGTTGAGAAAGCTTATGTTTTATTCAAGTTCCACAGTTAACTGTAAAAGTTTGTTTTTAACCGTCTGCAACTTGAATCGTATCATCACTATCTGCTCTAGATCCGACACAAGCCAAGTTAAAGATTAAAAGCGCAGTTGAATAAATCAGACATCGAACAGCATCGGAAACAAAACTCGAACGGTATAATTGAAGTTTGGCATCACGAGATTTCCCAGCGGTAGGCTGACGGACTGACGGTACGGATTTTATTGAATTTGAATAATAAACCATTAGAGGTACATTTAGCAGCGTTCAGCCCTGCTTGGGGAAGGTTAAAGCCCCTGTCTTGTTCATTAGACCAAGTAATGCACCTTAAACCGCTACCAGCAAGGGAGGTAAAGATATTGGCTTAAAGTTGGCCTCCTAACTTCATAAACCAATTTGGATCCCCTCATTATTTACATTCTCTCTTTCACGCCTCCGATCTGAAACAGTTCAAGATTCAAAAAGTTAGAAACGAAAATTGTTCAAGTTTTGGAATATAATAACAGAGTTTACTATCACAGGAATTCCAATAACAATGAAATGCGTCGTCCAATTTATTTCCCAGAAAATAATTCATCGATCTCGCATTCAAACAACGAAATATCCCGTGCTAGTGGAAACCGCGCGTCGCAGTATTTTTTCCTACTCTAATTAAATGAATGTTAAACTTCCACAGTCCGAATCAGACCGTCCTACATAAACGAGAGAAAAACGAGGAGGCTATAAATATTCCACATTAAATTACATTTTTGCATTTTAAAATATTTAATCAAGCATTTCACTCCATATTCACTTATTAATGAGGATAACTTTCCAGAAGCAGACGAAGATTCCATTTAATTATGGCACAACGCATTTTCTTAAATGTGAAAAATTACTTCTATTTTTAATTAACATGTTCGCTGGCGTGTAGCTTTAGTTACGCTTCATTTCATCAAAAAGACTGAGCTGGATTGTCGTTTATGAAAGCTTACAGTAGTTTTATTGTTTGTTTAAAATACCCCCTCTTTAATTTTTTTATGTATCAATTATATTAATTTCTAAATTTTTATATTTCGGAAATCCAGAACAGTGTCAATTAGAAATTTACAATCCAGTTGATTGTCCTTGGTTATATACTGGAAAATACGAAAAGCCACATTGACTGGCTGTCATCAACAGTGACGAGCAAACAATACGTGCCCAGCATCAAATTTAAAAGCTTCTGCCGCTGTATATAGTTTTGTACACAATACACTTAATTTGAACAATGTTAATGAGATGCCTAATTCATTTCATTTACACATTTATTTATGCTAGTAGTGGTATCAGAAATATTCATTCTAGGTTTCTAAAAATTAATTTAATAATTATTGGCATTTCTTGGAAAGTCGTAGTTATAATAAAGGGCTTTATAATTATTTTAGTTACTCAGGCACGAATCAGTTGAACATGAGATCTGTAATCGAAGATTAAATAAGGTGTACACCTTTGTTTCTTTACAAACCGAAACTTAAATCGTAATTCAATTAATGGTTTTTATGCGTTCAAAACAGTTGCATAATGCATTAATATTTCAAATTTTTTTTTAAGATTCGTGGAGTTACTGGCAACTCCACGATTCCCGTCGCTCCCTACTTAGCACTGATCAGAGCACCTAACTAACATGACCCACCCTTGTAAACCTCCCCAACTATATCAACGAGTTGAATCCTCGTCACTCCAGAATTTTGAAAAATCGTCGCTACAACGAGGGATCGGACACGTGTCACCCCATCGCTATGCCCCCCATAGAAGTACGGCCGTGCCCAGCGCCCATTTGCCAACTAGTCTATTTTCCTAACACATTAATGTATAATGGGGTTCGTACACTGACGGGAAAATTTGCGCGAGTAGATGTTGTTGCCAAAAAACGCATTTTTTGAAGGTTCGCGGAAGTTGTAGCGACAAACAAAACCTTGATTGTAAATATCTCAAGCAATTTCTCGTATAAAAACAGCGCGATATTTGACGCAACAGCTCGCCAGTCTATTCGCACCTTTAAGGTGCCACTAATTGGATGGCCCATGATTGACAGGGAGACAGTAGATATTCTTTTACTAATTCAAGTGAAACGTCTCATTGGGATTTATTGAACTGTTTTAAATCTTACTTTAGATTTACTTGTTGCTTCCATTTAGCTGTGTGGTTCCATCTGGATAGCATATTATCCGAATAGAACGTTTTTAGGGATATAGTACCTGTTTAGGCACAGAGTCAAAGTTACGGTAACAAAAAAATTCGGTGAAACAGAGAATACAGAATTTTCTTGATAAGAACTAATCCGGTTTCTGAAACTTTGATTTAATAGCTTCCAGATGGCAAGTATCAGTATTCACAATCTTTATTTTATTATACATAAAAGTATGATAAAGCATGTTTTTAATTTGTTCATGATTAATGATTATCACGGAATTAGCAGCGTATTACAAAATATCAGGAAATACTTAACGTAGGCTATCATTTCCATTAGATGATATTTGAAAGGTTTCAATTAATTTAGATACTGAAGAAGGCATTTGAATGTTGTGTTCATATTAAATTAACGTAAATTTCTTGATACTTGATACCAACGCCTAATAAATTGACTTCTATAAATAGATCCATAAACCGTATATTTGGGCTAATTACTTTGAATGTATTTTGATATAAATCCTTCTAAAGTATCTTAAATTGAAATGAAAGGTACAACGAATTTCCTAAACGTAATTTCTCTTACATAAATAGCTATTTATTTGATACGGATATACTATAAAGCTCGATAAGGCATAAACATTATCCCTTTAAAAATGAAAGGCTGTTATTGAAGAAAAACATGTTATAAGAGGTCCAAGCTATAAAATATTGACGACATCCGTATAATGTGAGACGTGGCAGCTGTCAAAACCTTCTTCAGAATTCGCGACCAGTAAGCCTTTGATCAACAAAATCAATTTGTTACATTTATGGATGCCGTGTAGGGTACTATAGCCTTAAACATTACAACACTTCTGTTAGAAAATGTATATCCAACGTGTTTATACCTCCACTTGAAGCAGTACATCAGTAAGGATGGGAACTGTAAGCGGCAACTACCATGTTTCAGTGTCAGTGGTTTAATTAATGCAAATTGAATTTATTCTCTTATTAAAAATCGCGAACGGGCAAATATCACAACACGCTCAGTGGATTGTAAATGGGGGAGTTTTAAAGGTCCCCTGAGAAATTAAACTCTATATGTTTGGAAGCAGACAATATGTTGTTTTACAACGATGAGACATAATATTTATAAATCTAAATTTATTGATTATTGCAGAATCTTTTAATTAAAATATTTAAAATTACCTACAAGAAGAATAGCGATTTTTCTTTGTATTGTCTAATCAATATTCAAGATCTAAAAAAAAATTACCGACATGATGATTAGCATTCGTAATTTTTTACAGCAAAATTTACTGTTTGAGATTTTTTTTAATGACGTCTGGTAAAATTATTAAGAAAAAAATCCAGCAAAAAATAATAATAATAAGTTTTGGCGACAATATTTAACTACTTGTGGTGGAAAAACTCTCTTTGAACTTACAAAAGGTTATAAATAAAACGAGACACTATTGTTGGCTTTAAAATTTTCATAATCATGTTTTCTAAAAAAATTCGTGCAAAGAAGTGTTTACGTACAGTTGGCGTTTATTTCGGGCATTTTATGATGTTTATGTGATTAGTGGCTAAAGAAATTACGTTCGTCTAGAAAATGTAGCGAACAAGGGCAAAAAGCTGAAGGGCTTTATTTACAGTTAGAGCTTCTTTTCAGTTTTATTGCGGACAGGCTATTATCAAGTGTTTATTTCCCACTGTACACGAATATAAGAAAACATTAAGAGGTCCCCGTTCTTTACGGTACACTAGGGATCGACGACATCGCCCTATAGCGACTCAAGTCTTTTTTATTGCTCTTAAACTTATTTGACGGTTTGTTAACATTGGATTATCAACGTGGGTAGATTTATTGATAAAGAAAAAGAAATAAAACCCATGATTACTCCTTTTATAAAAATTTATATCAACTACTGACCGTTAATTTATCTTCAACAGTGTAAAGACAAGAAAATTATATACCTAGGAGAAGAAATATTAAGCAATTATTGTATTTATTTGTAGTTATTACAGTAGTTCTATTTACAATAATTACTAATCGTTTCTGGAGTAAGAAAGGCAAAGTAATTTGCTAAATTCAACTTGAGTTTAACTGTCGTGTCCAGCAATGTTGTCTGAATAGCGGATGAACACACTCAACTTTGCTAATTGCCTCAATGGAAGCTAATTAATTTCAGAACTTACTAAGACCAACACTTCAACATTAACAGCTCTAACTTCATCACTGTCTTAAACTATAATACCAAAATCGTTTTATTATGAAATCAGTGTTGGATAAGGTACTTGAAATTTGTATATGTAGATGAAAATGTAGCTTAATGTAACTGGTAACCGATACCAGAATATAAAGTTACTAAATACTGGGTAGGTAGGTACATCTATTTTTGTTAAAAAATCAAATTTTATTTATTAAGACACAAATGACCACTGTGCTAGGTATTAAATATTGAAACAATTATAACCTGTAATTTTTCTTTGCTATATTTTTTAATTCGATATTATATTTCAAAAGTTAATATTAGGTATTTTCGCGTACTCGATAGAAATAAAAATTCGAAAGGTATAGAGAACACCTAGCTCGGTATATTATAACGTGCAGCTAGAGACGAACCAGAACACTGTATGATAGAGAAATCGGTATAGGTTTGAAATAGCAGCAATATTTTATAAAACAAATTATTATTTCGAACGTCGTAGTTTCTGTACGACATAAATACAAAATATAAATGTCGGATTCTATACTTCGTAGCAAATAATATTTGGTTCAAATTGCACAAACGTTCAAACTCTTGAAAAGTTTTGAACTTCCCTGAATGTTACGGTCAGTTTCTAAACTAACAAACACGATAAAAGAGCGAAGACGAATTTTATTGCGTGGTATGAACTTTTCATTTCTAATAATATCAATACTACAAAACTCTTTTATTATATGTTCTTAGTACAGTACGTAAACAATTTCTTTAGTAGTTTAAAGAAAAATAAAGTACCTACACTACAACCAACATTTATTGTTCGTTTACATGAAAAAAACCGACGAAAGGGTTTTAGCGCTAACCTTTCCCAACATTTCATTACAGGATCAAAACATAGAAAGTTTTTTTTAATATACAGAACAATAGAAGGAAAATCTGGATATCAAATAGCTCCGAATGGAAAGACCCAGTAGGTATACAACAAAATGATGAAATGACGTCTATAGACAGATATAATGAACAGTGGAAGGAAACGGGAAGGCCCTGTATATAATACGAGTGAAGGAACAAGGTAAAAGAGATTAAGGACCGGTCTCTCCACCTCCTATTAAAGTTCCTAATACCTAGCAATTTTTCCAATAATTTTAATAGGAACCCTGTTCCAACCAATAACTGATGTTCGTCTTTCACAATCGATGTCAATGGTTGGTTGAAAAAAAATTATTTGTCAAATAGCTATTATGAACTTTATTAGGAGATGGAAATACCAGGCCTAAGGAAGGAGGAAACCTACGAATGCGGCCAGGATAAGGCTCTGTGTAGAAACGGAGGCTTTCTCGTCCGCATTTTCGGTCCTGTAGGGTGCTGCTGGCAAAGAGCCTTCAATGAGCTGAGTATGTTGAATATGAAATGGTTACAGGAACCATCTCTCCTGCTTGCAAAATCCTAAATACGATATTTGACGAATTCCTTAGATGTCAACAAGAATTAAAATATACTTTTGTAAAATCTATATTTTAAATGTCCGTATTGTACATTTCACCGACTGCAATAGGAAAAAACATTTAAACAATTAAAAATTAATTATCCTTATACTCAGACCAATTCTATTTGTACATTGCTATCCCATAACAAGGGTTGGTATGGTTATGATAGCAATTCAGGTTATATAGCAATAATGGTTATAAATTTCGTATTCTGTTTCGCAAACTTGTAGCAGTATGAACTGTCATTATAGCCATAATTGCTATTTTTGACTTTTATATAAAGATCCGCATTTTAGTGGTTGTTATTAAGTTAACCAACGGGTTATACGGTTAGAATGGATCCCATCGCTGCAAATTTTCATCTAAACTTTCAGTTGAGATTTGAAAATGCAAATAATCAGTAAGTAGTTAAGTACCTAATACAATTTATAGGTAATTATTTAATTATTTTATTTTTGTGTAACTATTTTTTGTCTTAAGACGAAGATTAAGAATGGAATATAGATTAATAAGAGACGCAAGTAATCCATTTCAAATACCTAACGAAAAATTTATAAAACTCTTTCGAATAAATAAAATAATTGTTCAAAATTTGTTAAATGAAATACAACCTTTTGCGGAAATAGGAAGAATGGATAAAAGACACTGAAAATATCCCTAAACTAACTTACTATAGGGTCTATTCTGTAAGCAACTGTTAAAATTTAACGTGGCGTTAAAATTGTAACCAATCGCTAAGCTTAATTATGACAGCTAAAACTTCCATTTAACCAATCAACAACAAGGGTTTAAATTTAGCGGTTGGTTTCAATTTTAAAGCCACGTTAAATTTTAACAGGTGAATACAGAATAGACCCTTATAACCGTAAAGGGTATTACAGCATTAATGTGCAGGGGGTACGTGTATTTTGAAGTAACTTATTATTTTGATAACTCCTAAAAACGTGTACTGAATAATTAGATATGCGATGCTGATATGGTTTTCTTAAGTGCAAATGCGCGATATCCTGGTGCAACCCACGTGACGTTATTTTTCTTTCATTAAAACACGCGGAAAACTTGATTTACAGGCTTAAACATTCGCGCAACTAAGCTGCAGTCATTGCTATAATAGCCATAGGTTGTAGATGTGCTTTTTATAACCAAGTTGTTACGGTAATCAAAATAGAATAGCGTTTTTGACAAACATCGTAAGCAATATTGCTACCACTTATAGATATATAGCCCAGTCAAATTAGCAAAACAGAAAAAAATAATCGGTAAAAAGCTATAAATTGGTGGAGACCTTTATCTTGATATACTATTGAACATACTAAAAGTCCGGATCGCTATCTGCAGGGCTCGATCCGACATCTTGGAAAAGAGATGCCTCAATTCAGTTTTTTCCTCATTCCTCGGTAATCATTAATCCTATAGTGTTGAAGGTTATTATAAAAAATAAAGCTCATTAAATTGTCTATAAAAAAGGCACAATACATTTTTTTCATATCTTTAATAGTTTCTCTGTAATACGCTAGTTAATATATGGATATTTACATTTTATGTGTCAGGCTGTCCTTAAAATCACTCATGCAGTTTAAGATTATTCTGACACGGTTCATGGTTGTGAATCTGTAGGGCTAGGAGCATCATCTACATCTTCAATATCGTCCATGAAGAAATCATTTTCCTGAAGCTTCCCCTCAATGGAACTCTCCTTTTCCATGTGAAAAGCATCACTTGAATTTAGACATGATGTACCATGGTAGTAGTGTTGTTACGATTTTATGTAAATGTTTTCGTTCCCTCAACAGTTTAAAGCATTTTAGTTTTCCCTTTTGGAAGAGATACGATGTTGTTTCACAACCACTAAACGCGTTGGCAAATAGAATTATATTTGCGCCTTTTTCTCCAGATCAGATTACGTAGTCACTGTGTTTTGTGTATGTGATCACAAGTTTAAAGCAGAAGTCAATTGTGGCGGGAGTCGGTGCGGCCTCTAGCGGTGCTTCTGCTAGAACCTCATTACTGTTTTTTGTGTCAAAGTGTTAACATCTAAATTCTAATGGGAAGAAATAGAAGTTCGTCCTCTTCGGAGGGTAGTGATTTAGATGAACGAGCAGTTGCACTTTTGCGAAAACTAAAAAGAAAATTGAAACACCGGCACGACGGCGGGCATCATCGCAAACAGAAGCGCCGTGAGCCTGCTGCTTCTTCAGCGGGATGTTCCAGGGACGGCACCGTTCCCGGTTCTTCTGAATCAAACGCTCCTCCTGACGAAATGTCTACGGACTTATATAATAATAGTGAGTAATAATCTGCTACAGCTAAGCTATCTAACTTTCCCACAAAACAGTGGGAAAGAATGTGTAAATGAAACCACATTTTCACATTTAGGTTTCTTCAAAATGAACAAACCTTTTAGCTAACATCAAGTTGGTTCCTTAACCAACTGTTTATTTCTCTAAACTGAGATATTTTGGCAAACTACCCCACAGAACAGTGGGCGTAGTATGTACAAATTGAAAACACAATTGTACATTTTGCCTAATTTTCCAAGCTGCAGCTGTAATGTAATACGCGCTCTTGTTAGCGAGCACGTTTGCTTTTCGACTCCTAAACAATGAGTCACCTCGAGCGCCAGATTATCGCACTCTCAATGTAATTTTATATTTCAGCTGATTTTATTTATAATACTCACTTTCTTAAAATAGAAATAATACAAACTCGCAAATTGAGTTGTAGTTACTGGAGCGCTTATTTGCTTTCAGGGTCAAAGTCGCCTGCAACTAATTACAGAGGCAGCAGCGCCTCGTTATTATCTTCCTTGCCTATTGTTACGCACCCTCTGGACGAGGATATAATAAAAGTTCTGGGAGACGAAGTTGCAGAAGTTTCGGTTTTCAGTCCTCCGCTGCATGAAAATATTGCTAAACGTTGGGATACCATACTTTCCTCTGGGCTATCAATCGAAACCAAAACGGCATTAATTAATAAATACCCGCCTCCCAGTAATTGCGCTCGGCTGCGAGCCCCAAAACTAAATCCAGAGATTAGTGGAAGTGCGGGGGCAGCAGCAGTCGATCGCGACACGAGATTGACTGTCTACCAAAACCAAATTGGTGCTGCTTCAGCCGCAATAGGAAAAATCCTATCAATACTCTTGGAAGTGCCTGAAGGGGGGGCGGACATTCGGCTTATAGAAACCGCTAGTGACGCCGGAAGGCTTCTTTCCGACTTGCACCACGAATATTCTGCATCCAGAAAAACTTTAGTCTCCTACAATCTCAATACCCAACTAAAGGAAACGCTCGCAAGTGTCCCCTCCGACAGCCTGTTATTCGGGGAGGATTTAAATGAACGCATTAAGGCGGCTAAAGCTGTAGAAAAGTCGTCCATGGAATTGAAGGCCAAGCCAAAGTCGACTGTTAACAAGTCTTTAAACCCGAGGGGTCCGTCTCGGCCGGCACACAACAAGGGTGCACGCCCAGGCGGACCAAACCGCAAATATCGACAACCACAACAAAAGACACCACATTACAACACCTCGTACCGTCGACAACAGCAGAAACCACCTCCAGGCAAACCCAAGAGACAATACCCTCACTAAATGTAAGCAACACTTTTGCTGGGCGACTAAGTCGTTTCATAGGGGCTTGGAAAAACATTACAAGCGACCCTCAAATTTTTTCATGGTTAAAAGGGTATGCATTACCCTTCAAGGCTACACCTTTTCAATCAATTCCGCCTCTTGAAACGACATGGTCGAATGCCGAATGTAGTGAGATAAGCTCTTGTATAAGTCATCTTCTAACAATAGGGGCAATTCACGAATGCAATTTCCAAGAAAATCAATTTCTATCAAAAATCTTTCTGGTCCCTAAGCCGGACGGTTCAAAACGCTTAATACTTAATCTGAAGAAACTAAACGAGTTTCTCGTTCCTCAACACTTTAAATTGGAGGACAAATCCACAGCCATGGAAATTATAACGCCCAAATGCTTTATGGCCACGGTGGACTTGAAAGAGGCATATTTTTTACTTCCAATTAACAGGGCAGACAGAAAGTATTTAAGATTTAAATTTAATAATAGAATTTTCGAATTCTCCTGCCTTCCTTTTGGGCTTTGTACAGCACCCTGGGTATTCACCAAGTTAATGAAACCAGTGGTCGCCTCCCTTCGGTCAAGGGGATTGCTGTCTGTTATTTATCTAGATGATTTCTTCTTACTAGGTCAATCTTTTCACCAATGTCATCTAAATGTAACAGAAACTTGTCGGTTATTAAATCAATTAGGTTTTATTATAAACGTGGAAAAAAGCCAAATGATACCCAAGCAATGCTGTAGATTTTTAGGATTCAATTTTAACTCTATTACAATGGCATTAGAACTCCCAAGTGAGAAACAAGCTAACATTAAATCTATGCTTCTTAGCTACGAAACAAAGTCTCATTGTAAAATTAAAAAACTCGCACAGTTAATAGGGACCTTAGTATCAGTGTGTCCAGCGGTCCCGTATGGATGGGTATATACCAAGCGATTAGAGAGAGCTAAGTACCTGGCGCTAACCAATTCCCATAACAATTTTGAAAGTACAATGGTCATACCGCCCAATGTCAGGGATGATCTAAACTGGTGGAAGCTTAACTTGACTAACGCTACAAACCCTATACGCGACTATCGTTTCCACCAGGAAGTTTTTTCAGATGCATCGTTGACGGGTTGGGGTGCTGTTTGTAATAACAAAACAGCCCATGGACAATGGAGTAAAAACGAAAGATCTTTTCATATAAACTACCTTGAACTTTTAAGTGCATTTTTTGCTTTAAAATGTTTTTCAAAAAATTTAAAAAATTGCGAGATCCTACTCCGCATTGATAACACCACTGCAATAGCGTATATTAATCGCATGGGGGGTGTACAATTTCCTCTTTTAAGCGAGTTAGCACGAGAAATTTGGCAGTGGTGCGAGAAACGTGGTTTATGGGTCTTTGCTTCCTACATTAAGTCGATTGACAACAGTAAAGCCGACTTACAGTCTAGACTTCTAGAATCCGAAACCGAATGGGAACTCACTCAATCCGCATATAAAGAATTAACCCATCAGTGGGGTAAACCACAGATTGATCTTTTCGCGAGTAGGCACAATAGAAAATGTGATAAATTCATATCATGGTTCAGGGACCCAGAGGCCATGGCAGTAGACGCTTTTACAATACGTTGGTCGCAGTATTTTTTTTATGCTTTCCCACCATTTTCTATCATACTACGTGTCCTGCAGAAAATCATTTGCGACAAAGCGGAGGGTATCATGGTTGTGCCATACTGGCCTACACAACCATGGTATCCTTTATTTACGTCACTCCTTGCAGACAAACCTATTATATTTTCGCCAAAAACTGATTTGTTGCTTTCCCCTAGCGCCCAACCACACCCGTTGTCAAGAAAGCTTTCCCTGGTGGGAGGGAAGTTATCTGCCATGCCTTCAAGCTGAAGAATGCTCCAGACTCTTCACTCGACATTTTCGTGGCATCGCTTTCGTCAGCTACCCTTAAACAATATACTTCCGCACTGAAGTCGTGGTGGACATTTTGCCTAGAGCATGATCAAGATGTATTCAATAACAGTGTTCCTCATTTATTACATTTTTTAACGGCTCAATTTTATAAAGGAGCCTCTTTCGGAACTTTAAATACTTTAAGATCAGCTATAGCACTAGTAATGACCCCAAATTTTAGCAATGACCCAAGGATTAAGAGGTTTTTTAAAGGTATCTATAACCTAAGACCGTCTGGTCCTCGTTATTCGGTAACCTGGGAACCACAGATAGTACTAGAGTATTTGGCTTCCTTATATCCTAACGAATCGTTAAGCCTGCAGGATTTATCACACAAACTAATAACCCTATTAGCTCTAATCACAGCACACAGAACTCAAACCTTTTCACTGATAACTATCACTAATATAGTTAATAAGACAGAAGGCATTGAGATCAGGATACCCGACAAAATTAAAACTTCCGGGCCACATACCCCTCAGCCTAACCTTATTTTACCCCGTTTTGATGAAAAACCAATGATTTGTGCTGCCAGAACATTACTATGTTATCTTAATCAAACTCGACCTTTACGAGCTTCTTGCCAAAGTAAGCTTTTCATTACCTATAAGAAACCTTATCGACCAGCTTCTAAGGATTCGCTTAGTCGATGGATTAAGAATACATTAGCCCGAAGTGGGTTAGACACTTCTATATACAAAGCCCATAGTACTCGGCATGCTTCATCCTCAGCCGCATTTAGGAAAGGAGTAAGTCTGAGTGTTATTCGGTCCACTGCGGGCTGGTCCCAAAAGTCGGAAACATTTGCTAAATTTTATAACCGACCATTAGCAGAAAAGAACACTTTTGCAATGGCATTACTAGAATAAAAATCTATAATGCTTTTGTTCATTCTCAACTATATATTAAATATGTTTACTGCCCCAGGGCATTTATTATAATTATTTTTTTACTTCTATACCGACCTTGTATGCTGATTTTATGTTCTCTATGATAAATAAAAGGTCTTTATCTTGACAAACTCACTACTTATTTCCAACACTTCGACATTTGTCGCTCTAGCTTTAAACATCTACGTAATCTGATCTGGAGAAAAAGGCGCAAATATAATTATAAGATCAAACGAACTTACCTTAAGTGAAGTTCGATCTTAATTATATGAGGCGCCTTTTTCGAACAGATCAGACCCGCCCTTCCCAAACAACATTCCTGTGGATAGTTTCCCCATTAACGCGACAAACATGCTTTCAACCATGAGGTTCTAGCAGAAGCACCGCTAGAGGCCGCACCGACTCCCGCCACAATTGACTTCTGCTTTAAACTTGTGATCACATACACAAAACACAGTGACTACGTAATCTGATCTGTTCGAAAAAGGCGCCTCATAT
This sequence comes from Hemicrepidius hirtus, assembly GCA_963082805.1. Classification (NCBI taxonomy): domain Eukaryota; kingdom Metazoa; phylum Arthropoda; class Insecta; order Coleoptera; family Elateridae; genus Hemicrepidius; species Hemicrepidius hirtus. The sequence goes on along the minus strand of OY720160.1, from coordinate 36,030,817 downwards.
AATTAAGATCGAACTTCACTTAAGGTAAGTTCGTTTGATCTTATAATTATATCTCGAAGTCCTCCATATTGTAATATACGAGAACAGTAGATTTTGCGTTCGGTTTTTCCTCTTCCAGATTTTAGGAAATTAATATTCCGTTCTAGTGGAGCTAGAGCAATTAGAAGAACGAGAAAGTCTATGTCCTCCACAACAATTACAGCTTCTTCGGAGGAAGATACTTCTATCGCTGTCGTGATGATAAGAGTATCAGAGTCGTCTGCAGCTTGTTAACGGTAAAACCTTTAGCCTCAAATTTTTTAGATAGGCTAACATCGTTTAAGAGTACAGTCCAGAAATAAACATTATTTATGAATCATCGGTGTATTACCGAGAAACTATTAAAGATATGAAAAAAATGTATTGTGCCTTTTTTATAGACAATTTAATGAGCTTTATTTTTTATAATAACCGTCAACACTATAGGATTAATGATTACCGAGGAATGAGGAAAAAACTGAATTGGGGCATCTTTTTTCCAAGATGGCGCATCGAGCCATGCAGATAGCGGTCCGGACTTTCAGTATGTTCAATAGTATGTCAAAATAAAGGTCTCCACCAATTTATAGCTTTTTACCGATTATTTTTTCAAATCGCCGTTTTCTGATCTAATTTGACTGAACTAATAGCAATGTGGTTAAATAACAATTTTCATAGCAATGTACAAATAGAATTGGTCTGATTATATCCTATTCTATGAGTAGGTGAATGGTATTTTATGTTTTATCAAAAATTCGTCTTAACTGCGGTGTTGAATCGACCATATGGAGTTTTTTAAAGATAATTGTAAACAATTCGGGTTCGGAACGTTGCATTACCGGTTAAAAATAAACAACCTTTGTAGCGCCTTAAAACCCATTTGTTTGTTCGATGATCACAGGAATGAGAATAAATAATTCATACATCAACAATTGAATCCAGCTTTTTATAGCATGCGTTTGATTTAAAAACTTTTGAAGTAGAAATGCTTTGAGGTTTCGGTAAGTAATCAAAACTCGCATTTTTCTTCAACTTCTTTATTTCAGAGGTTGCTGTAAATCCAGTTGTAGTTTCAATAACCGTGGAAATCAGGCAATTCCCAGTCCTCACACCCGATACAGTCTCTCTCGCTTTCCATTCGCAAAGATTATGCATTTTTTGTTAGGCATTCTTAGATTGACGAATGTCGACTTCACTTTAGACTTACGACAAATGTTTTGAGTTGTAGGACAGAGAGGAGAGCATACTCGAGCTTTTGCATTATCGAGGTTCCCTATTCAATCTGCGAGAAAATAAAATTTTCCGGCTTTTAGCAGGTACTATATGGTTTTCCACGACGACGCGTTAAAATTACGGTGTAAATATGAAACAAGACGGTGCAAAAACGAATTTAGATAGCGTAAAGATGTGGCTAAAGCGTTAACTTTAAACGGTTCACGTAAAAACGGTAAACTGCATCAAAACCAAGAGATAAAACAGCACAAGCGCGCTTTTGTCAATTACTTCTACTTGTCTAAGCAAAGCATAAGAAGACTAAATAAAAACTTGTACGCTTGCAACTTATTTGTTATCAGTCGCCAATGTGTGTCCGAGTTTTTTTGTAGCTTCTAGAGGCGCTCCATATTAATGCATTTTCAACCTATATAAACCTCCTGTCAAAGATGATAAAAGACGACCTCTATCGGTAATCACACCCCATAGTGAATTCGATACCCTCGGGGCGAAGTTCTGGGGGACAGATATACATATTGGTGATTTATTAAAAAGGGGATATAAAGAATGTGCGAAAAGTGTGGATGAAGACTTCTAGAAATATATTACGTGCGAAGTTTACTGTCGCCTTATCTCATAGTCAATAGAAGTATGTATTGATAACAGCATAATAGTAAGTTAGTGATTATAAAAGTTGAGATTTATTTCCAGATTTTTTTTAAATATAAACCATGTCCTTTACCCTACATTTTTATTTCAAATGATAAAAATCACAAACATAATTAGCTTAATTAACGTAACTTCTACAATACAGTTTATTGACTAACCATTTACCGGAAAATACATAATTCTGTATTAGCTTCATACCCACCCAATAAAATATCTGTCCAGGAAATGAACAGAAGTAAGGTTGAGATAGGTTTGCAATACTCGTTGGCTTATGAGATATATACCCAATGAAAGTCATTTATTATGTTTTATTAACGGTTTAAGCAGTCGTTGCTCTTGTTTTCTGCAAAACATTGCCAGACATTTTTTTCTTAGAACTATCATTACTAATAGAATTTTCTTCGAAAGCCTGAAGCTTTATATTTCTCAATACGTGCTCTGAAATGCTAATGCTGCGGTACAGGTTTTGACACTTCTACCAATATTCTAAACCGTTATCCTTGTCTAGATCTTTTTTCAGCTTAAGTAGAAAAAACTCTTGCGTTTACAACATTTAAGATACTTTCGGAAACTAAACAGGTTAACTACTCATACAAAATGTAATTGCTTTGGACGGATCTAAATTAATTTTTATTAAGAAATTTAATGTCGAACAACAGTCCTCAATTTTACTTAAACTTTCAAACAGTTGATCAGTTAATTATGTAGTTTAAATATAAAATTAAAACATTCCAAAATTTATTCAATGGATTGCTGTGTTTCTTTATTCAAAATAAGTTAAATTTGTCATTATGGTTTCACATTTTTTTATTTTCCAGTGGCTAATACTTTCTACTTTTTGTACAAATAAACTTTGCCATTTATAAATTAAAAGCAAAAAATTGTATTACTGTAAACGTCAAAATTACATAATTTAAACCAAAACTCGGAAAAATGTAACATAATAATTATGTTTTAACTCTTTTGTATTAGATTTAGCTGTAAGGCTTATTTCCAATTTTAAAACAAATGTAGGTAGCGAGAATTAGATTTTACTTTTAGTATAAGGGAATATTATTTTTGTTTTCCTTCGGTATTTGTATTTTCATTTAAAAATATATTTCTCTAATGATATTATTTTACCAACAGTAGAACTGGGATACCAATAATAATTTTTTTTTGTTCACACGTATTTTTTTATTATTTTCTTTTCAACTTTGAAAATCATGACATACACAACCTATAATGAAGATAATTGTTTTAAAAACTCATTGTTTAATTAGAAAATCCCTGAAAACTGTGTTTTGTAAATGCACCAAGAACTACGTACCACAAAAAGTTTAGATAAGTGAAGGTTTCAGAACTGAAGATGGGAACTTAGTTTTAGTTCCCAAAACGAGTTTAGGTTTCAGTTTCCGCAATTCTTATTTTTAGCCCACTGATCGAACCAAAATGAATATTATACTTTGTGACTTTGTGAATTATAAACAAAAGAACTAAATTTATTATTCAAAAATTTGTAGGTACAACTGCAGCTGTAGAGTAGGTACCTACTTATTTATTGGAGTATGAGGGTTAAAGCCGATTTAACTAAAAAGTAAAAAGGAACAGGATGCTGTAAAATCGCTCAAAGGTACAAATCTGAAAGTTGCCGTAAGTATCTTAAAGTGACAAATGTAACATCACATCAAAGAACTCTTACTCTCTCATATTTATCTTTGATAGGGTTTGTCCGACTTTCTGACAACTTGTTTAGGGTTTTATATTAAACGTGAATAGGTTAAGTATTTTAAGATTTTAAATACATATAAAATGTGGCTCTCTTGTAGTTACTTTTTTGTGGATTTTATAAACTTTTACGCACACCACATTCGAAATCAATTTGTTGTATTGTCAAAATTTAAGTTTTATTCCTCTTCTTCTCTTTAGCTATTATTCACCTTTTACTCGGGTAGAGGTCTTAAGACTGTCTTTAGTAACAGATATTTTGATCGCAAAAATGACATTCTAAAAAATAATTAATATCTGATAAACGATACTAAATACTGAAAATATTTTCACTTCATAAATTGGATATACCTACAATGCTTGCACGTTCGCGCTACAGAACTAAAATTTCAAAATTTCTAGAAATTTTGTAAAACTTATTCAACATTTTGTACAGGTATCAAGGTGACCTAAATATCTCGACCTTCATCAGCTATGGATGTCATAACCACTTATTGTGCTTTTTTGTTTGTGCATTAAAACGAACACCAGCACGTACACAAATATTTCTATGAGTGATAAGTTGTCTCTGAATTTAGCACATAGAACGAATCAAATTACTTACAACGAAACCAAAACCAAAAACTAGAACATTCTAATAAGTCAAACAATACTCAACAATAATTATTAGACAGTTAAAAAATGATTACAATCGACAAAAATAGCTTTCATTTTTTATAAAAATAAATTTAGAACTCGTGTTATTGTCATCTTTAGATCGTTGTCTCCTCCTCATTTGCGGTCACGCTACGCCTCTTGCGTTTTCCTACGGTCTCCACTTGAGAACTTTCCTTCCTTGCTACGTCCCTTGCCCATTTCCATTTTAGTCATTAGCTGCGATGCCATATTGGCAACAAAACGATGCGATGGTGGTTAGAGAAATGACAGTTACAATCAATTCTGCTAGGTACAGGGATGATTTTCTATTTGTTACGGACTCACCATACAAAGTCAGACTGTTCACCTTTCAAACTAATATGGCTATCACATATGATTTATAATTTATTTCATTATATTATTTTAAATTATAGTATATATTTTATGTGGTAAAAATAAGTCTTCGCCCTTTTCCAATTTCTAGCTAGCGATACTGATAATGACTTTTAATTTAATCATGTTTCCACTTTTCAGTTCTAAATTATATCCCACATTTTCTTTCTTCTTTCTCCTTTTTTGCATGATTATTATTTGTCAGCTAGTCATTGAACACGACTAAACCACTTCAATATGTTACGTCAATGATTTTACGCTTTTACCTTTGCAGGTTTGCTTTATGTTTTATTTTTCCTCTTTTAGCCGTTCCTTCTATTTTCCGCAGCTAACGAATTTTCATGCCTCGTAAGTTATCTTTTGCTTTAGGGTATTCGTTGGGTGTATACGCTATAATTAATGAATAATTATCCTTTTCCTTTCCTTTAAATACCATTGCGATTAATTTTTCATCTAAATTCCTCCAGCTGATTACATCTTTTAATTTATTTGGACATACAACAACTATAATTTCTCTTTCAACGGCTTCATTATGTGAGTGGAATTATTGTTTTAATTCGTTTTTTCTAAGATTATATTTGGTAACACAATAATTTAAAAACATCATAATAGATAAACCTCGATAAGTAATATTGGCTGGACATGTTCACTTCTACTTTTGTAGAGATTGTTATTTCAATCCTGAAGGATTATTTAGATATAATTGAATTATTTTTAGTTCTGCAAAAATGAAAAATAATTTTTCAGAAAAGGCTACAAAAAAAGACGGTGATAATAACGAACCTAATTTACAACAGCACTCTGAAAACACAAATTTATTTCGGAAATATAATATAAAATACGTGGAAATATATGAAATACAAATTATTTCTGTTATTATTACCTTGCGATGTATGAAGTTTCTATGTAAGCTTATGTATTCAAATTAGATACTTTTTTAATTAAATTCTGCTGGATCAACCAGGCCTACGGTAACCAAGCGAAAAAGCATAAAATGAAGGTTTCACCGTTTATTATTTTTAATACACTCTAACGATCCCGCGTGCAGAGTTTCACCAAAGTCCGGAAATTTTATGCTGTGTCTAGATAGTGTTTATATTCTCCAACGCAATTAACGTGTCTCACGCAGCAATGTATTTGTATTACAGATGTCTCTGGAGCTGAAGTGTAATTTAGCCCAAAACCTGTAGAAATGCAGTTTCTCTTTCTAATAACTACTTTTTCCAATATGTTTTTCACACAGAACTCGCTTTCAGGGATATTAAGCTTTCAGAACTTTTCTCAATAAACTGGTGTCGTATGATGTAATATGCAATACCTTTATGTAACTGTTATAAAGCTAGCGGTGCGATAATTCAATCATGCGAAATAAACTTCCCTTACAAGCACAATTCGTTCTTTATGTTCAAAACAAACTCCGTATTCGAATGGAGCAAAATTTTCAAATATTGTCCTAATTTCTATCAATCTGAGAGGTTTTTTTATTAAATTTAAAGTGGGTTGCTGAATAATATTCTCAAGAAAGCTCGGGTGAAATTTATCGTTTCACCGTTACTTTGTGTTGATTTGTAGAATAGGAAAGCAGATTTTACATTCTCAAGTCGGTGCATATTGCTGGAATCATTGCATTTATCCCGGTGCTGCTCGATTTCGTCTTTAGAAAGTCATAACATTATTCAAATATACTTCTATATCTGCAGTATATTATTATATTCACTGGACTACTATTCAAGAAGTCTTCGCTGCATTGCGCAAGTCTGATATATTTTCAAGAAAATATTCCCTTTAGAGTTTATTTACAGAAAATGAGGTTTCTGCTGAGTTTTCAGCCATGACCTGCAATTACAGGATTTAAAAGTAACATATACGATATTACATGTATCCGATATTCTATTCTCGAATAGGTATTTATTTACGGACTCCTGTTTACTAACATTCTATGCTCATTGTTAAACGTCGCTTTCGTTACTGCGATTGCCAAAGCTTTCGCCTTAACTTAAATCTTAAATGGGGACAATAATAGGACTTTGCAGATGACGCCCCTATGGTAAAGTTGAAAAAAATGTTTGTGAAGCAAATTTGATGGCGCACTCAAAACCGGTGCAAATGTCCATAAATAAATAAAGGTAGTTACAAGTAGGATATTTAACAAAAATTAAAATTGTTTTGCACATTACGGGATATGACAGAAAATTACAATCACTTAGATTATCAAATTAGGTCACTTTTAAATATCAATACATGATGTTTAATATCTGTTAACATTAAAATTATCTTAAGTACTTTTCCCCATTAATTCGTTGTAGACTGAAATCTTATGCTAATTTTATCGTCTAGAAGTAAGTACATTTTCCTTAAAGATGTAAACAACATATTATTATGAAAAATTGTTGAAATATGTAAGTTAAGATACAGAGAAAAAAGGAAATGTAAACAACCAACGATGAATAACTTTGCATGTATATCACCTAACTATAAAAAATATAACTTTGGACGTCACGACGATGATATATAAGTCCACGACACATTATTACAAGAAGGAAAAAAAATACTTTAAAACACAAAATATTGTGTAAAGACGTGACGTTGTTACATTTCTGCTTACCGACGATATAGAATTCTGTTAGAATTCCCTTGTTCCCTAAATGTAACCAAAAGTGATAGCGTTACAACTGGAAGAAGTTAATTTACTGTTTAACCCCTAAAGGAAAAGAAATAAACAATTGTAAAATGCTTAATTAAAACTCCGTGTGCATCCCTGCTCCGGATTTCTGGATTGTACACCAAGCTACATTTTTCTCACGATCTTGGAATAGAGCCAAAGCGTGCCATCAGCTCGATATAAAATTAGAAACAAGTTAAACGTTACAGATCTCTAAATAACGATGTTATGGTTCAAGAAACCTTTAATTCTAGATAGCTAACCCGACAGATTTATTTTGTCACGGAACTGATACATCATGATTGGACAAATAAATTTAATGATATATGGAAGAGGCTCAGCCGTGGATATGTAAGGGCACAATCCATACGCTCGGCACTTATGTCTGACTCCAGGAAGACGATTGTATGAACATGGGAACAGATCCGGGGCCATAACGTGATTTAGTGCTATCGTTTGTCATCCACGGGACAGGGCTAGTTGTCGTCAAAGATTGTACGGAAAAGGTCAAATATCTTTACCGTTGAGATAGATAAAAGTTAATCAAAATTAAGACCAAGACGTTAATTTTTTGTATTATTAGCCACAGTTTTTATTTAATAATTATTTCCCTAATAAAAAATGCACGAACTAATTTGTTAAAGCGGCGGCCGTTTCACCCCATAAATTTTGGCTAAGTGTATTAAATAATGAAAAGTACAGGGCTCCTAATTTATTGTGGGATAATAAATGGATATTCCGTGCAGATACAACACTAAAAGCGTATAAAATAAACTAACTTTGTCTTCTGTTGCTTTGTACTGCGACGTTTTGCCGTCATTAGTTATATCCGGTTGGATTCGCGCGGCTTCCGGCTCAAAGAAAAATCGGAAAACGCAATAGGATCGTCTTGCAACAAAGAATCGTCGGGAGAAATACTTCCGCAATATCTTTCGATAGGTGCTACGTGTCAATAATCACTTATGTAATAGCACGAGTATTGCAACGGAAAACACTCGCAGTTTAGAAAGGAAAGAAAACGAAAAATAAAACTATCCCATTAACTGAATGAAATCTTTCTCTCATATTCTTTCACACTTCCTTACATTCTAGCGTCTTCTCATCTGTCTACAAATTAGGTTTAAACAGAGTTCCGTGCCACCGCTTTACCCATCAGTTTAAATATTCCTCCATCTTGCCACTTTTTCTGCAGCACTTTAAAAGCATCATCAGGCTTGTGCCTTTAAAACGGCATTGAACATTGAAATGAGCATTACGTTTGCAAGTGAAATAAGAAACGGATTATTGCCTTTCACGGTTATCTCAAAAACACATTTCCCTCACTTATTTGTCTGCACACTGAAACGTTTTCAGTAAGGACCTAAAAGAGAAATTGCTTTAGTTACAATTTTCATTTTACCCCTGTCCTCGTCTTTATATCCCCACAACCTCCTAAAAGAAGTAAGACTGGAAATTCGAAGGGAACTGTAATTGGAAGGTCTATGATCTTTCGATTTCGCTAGCTGCCATTAAGAAAACTAACAGGAAGTAAGCCATCAAGTTCGAAAATTGGTTTAGGGTTTCAAAGCCGTTAAACTTATCGCAGCTCTGATAGTCCTAGATGCGTTTATAAGACTCGGCCAGACCGAACGGCGCTGATGGCTGCATTTGTTTGCGCCATTGAAAAGTTTTTATCGTTTTTTCACGCCCTAATGCCTTGTCATATTTTTTATTGTTTGTTCATTCTGATCCCTTTATTGCTGCTATTGCTGATATGTTACGAGTATGGCGATATTTTCAGGCCTAGAGTTTGAAATGTTAAGAAAGGGGAGGATTTCGTAATGGAGGAGAAATACTGTTGAAGTGAAAATTTAAAAGAAAATTCCAGAAATATTAATTGATATTCTTTGCCACAGTTAATCAAATACAGGAAATTTCCTAAACAACGGTAAAATATTGTTTCGGGGAAAAGGTTTATCAGGAAGGAAGAAAAGTATGAATAGGTAGGGTATGTAGCAAAAGAAGAAAGAAGAAAACTTAAGACAGTTTTTAACTGAAACATGATAAGGTGATCGGTTTCCAATATTTTGTGTAATTTAGTCAATCGCTGCACAACCGTTCATGCAATTAGTTCTAGTAGTATTTTGAAAATATTTAAAATTTGACCACGACGGAATAAAGCCATGTACCTCGGTGGTCGCGGACACCTCAAATTTATACATCGCATTCTTGTCAACTCTTGTTACTTTAACACTTGCCTCTTGATTTATGTCACGAACACGTTGATAATTTAATATCAGACGCAACTTCCAGGGACGTAGTCATGCATATTTAAGGGTCTCGAAAGGTATTATTATAACGCTCCGAAGTTAACTCCTTGTTTGCCGCGGCATTAATTCTCCGTATTTAATTCTTGATTATGGCGTGCTGTAAGTTTTCAAGGGTGCTTTTAAAAGCGCGATTATGGTAGTTTAACGGCGCCAGTCTAATCCAAAATTTCTCAGGTCTTAGAAAGTATTATGGGGTTACAATAAGGGACCCTAATTATTCCTAGAATGAATAAAATGAATAAGTCAACGGTTTCGCTGATATAGCGTTCGTATTTGATGTGTTTTGTATCAGCGGTGTAAAATTTTTGATAACCCGGCCTTTGGTGGAATCTGAACTGTATTCCCGAGAACAAACTCAAATAATCTGCTATGTCAGATATCAGATAGCTCCTAGATATTGGACACGTAAAAAATTCGAAATGAACTTCATGTTCAAAATGTAATATTTGAGTGGTGTGGCGAAACCTATGGTTTATATCCATATAACCAATGTATACAAATTGGAGGGATGCCCCACTGTTCTAACTTATTAGAAGTGCTGCGATGTGTATGTAAGTATATTCACGAGCGACCCCTGAAGCCATAAGGTGGCGCGAGGGAATCATTCCCCAAGCAGTCGTAATAAAATAATAAAAAAAAAATATTATTACATCATTTTCTCATTAACAAAACGTATACCTATAGTCCACTGTGTACTGTAATATTTAATAAAAACGTGTTGGTTTTACGTTTACATTTCCAAACATGAATTTTCAAATAGGTATTCAAATCATACAACTATCTCTATGTTTGTAATCATTTTATTTTTGGAAACCTTGTTACATAGACGGCAGTTATTTAATGCAAAAAATAGAAGCTAAAGAAAATGCTGGTAATTTTTAGGTTAAATCCCTAGATTTTATAATTTTAAAGGAAACACGTGTCACTACCTACACAATATCCAGCAGTACACAAGAATGTTCCAAAATTGGTAAATTCCACGCATGCCAATTGTTTAGAGTATACCTTACGGCAGCCGCAACCGAGCATCAACCTATAGGGTAAACATTATATTTATTCACATAAAGGACCGGAGAATATGTCGATAACATTCCTTTTTTTACGATTTATAAATGAATATATTTAGGAGAGATTTTATTTTACCTTCGTTATTTGTACAGAAAATCAAACACGAAACTTGGTATACACCGGTTTTCATTACGCAACAAAATTCTTTTACCTGAACTGAAACAATGTTAACTTCTAGAGGAAATGAGGCTCTGAGTTTCCGCCCGTTTCCCGAACTCCCAAACATCGAAAACAATGTAGAAAATTCAGAGAGTGGAATTGCCACAATTAGATTTTTCTTGTGTTGTTTTGTTTTTCAGTTTTCAAGCGTAATTTGAATAATGGCACCCATAATGAAGCACAAACTTTTGTTTATTAATAAAATAGCTGTAGAAAAGTATTCGTGTGTATTCATAAAGGATAATAGTATTGCGCAGTTGTCAAAAAAACATTCAAATATATAATCTGCTGTTATCACTTTAATAATATCATTCCGCACTAATAATAAATCCTTCGACAGTAGATGAAAGATTCGTATCTAAATGACAATAGATAATGAAAGTAGATAATAGAAATTCCGTTTCAGTTCTGTTAGAACTAGAACCCGAATACAGAGAGTTCTGTATGGCTACTAGTATTAAATATTGATTTACCAATAATATTGGTGTCAATTACTGCTTGAATATTCGTTTTTATAATGAATATATTATTAAATTGATTATTACAGGCTGTAGTTCTACGTTATGTTCACGCTATGTTCGTGTTTACTAGTCATTTAAAAGCTCTATGAATTATTATTTCGTGATTGTGCCAATTCCTTAACAGACCTCATCATACTTTATCAAATACTAAATTACGAAACTTATTTTTCAGTTTGTCATTTGGAATTTTTAGTTTTCGTTCAAGAAAATAATTTATCTAAGAGAGATAATTTTGTTTTAGAAAAAAAAATACATGTATCACTCGTTGTCTATATTTACTAAGTTTTGAGACCACTCGATGTGTGTAACAGATAGTTCCATATTTTATTTATGTGATCTTGTAAAAGATAAAACTGTTATAAAATATTAATGTCAAGAAATGCGCAGATAGTACAAGTCATATCTATAATTTATGGGGTCTTTTTGTACTTCAGACAACAGCAGTGTTTTTTCGGTAGCAAGAGTTTAATCCTAACGGAGTTGACGGGGAAATCCGCACTCGGTCTTGATTTGTACGACGGTCATGTAAAGAAACTTCTGAACTCTGATACCACTTCATAAAAACTGTATAGCGATAGCTGCAACAGACCCAATCTGGAACTGCTGATATGGGGATGTTTCTGCAGCGAATAGAGAATTTTTTTTAGGTTATTCTAAATAACTTGATATTTTAGAATTTTATAACGTTCACCAAAAGTTATCGAATTTATTAAAGCAAATGATGAATGGTCACATATTTAAGCAATACAGTGAAAGCGTTGGACGAAAAAGCGAGACGTGATTTGGCGCCACTATCAGCCGGAGTTTCAGGCCTAAAATATATAGATCAACTAATACCGCTCGTCTATTTTTCATATTCTGGTTTTGTTTCGGGTTTCTTCTATCTGTATCCGTATACGTGTCCACATTATCACAAAAAATTACACAAATAATTCTGTGTATGTTGTAGATACGTGTTGTTTATCGGCTAGGTGTCGCCAATGTTAAACGACTTCGGAGCAAAAGCAATTTAAAAATACTTTTTCGATATTCACTGCATTGTTCTCCATTCTGAATTTCAAAGCTTTCAAATTTTATAACTCAAAAGCATATTACGCAGCTCAGCAGATGAAAGGTGCCGCGGATAAGTGAATTACAGTGGAGCGATGATGCTATTATCAAGGCAGGCTGACAGCACTTAGCCACATTTCATTTAAATTGATCATGAAAGTAGAACCCTGAAAGTCCTACGTCATAAATTTGGTCTAATTTTAAATTCTTATACGTACCTATACCAATAAAGAAAATTTAAATGCTCTCGAAAATGGCCGTTCTCCAATATTGTTCAGAACCTTAAAGTCTAGGGGTTTGTATTTCAAATTGTACTAATATACCTATCTACCTACACTAAAATTTAAAAAACGATATGCAAACCCTTCTCTTTAAAAAATGGTAAATAATTTATCATTTTAATGGTCTAGATATTTAGGTATTTAAATATAAAGGTGGATATTTATTTTCATCAACTGTTCTATGGTGATTCGGTGCTACCGATTAAGGCCCACCGTTTCAGCGCGGGAAACCTTCGCCGCGAAAATTGCTCGGCACGAAATATAAACTCTCTACTGTTAGTTCCATCGTAGAAGAAATTATCTGACCATTTTTCGGTCAAGTAGAAAGATTAGGAAACGAATAGAAAGACTTGTGGTTCAGGTTAAGAAGACGGTCATCAGAAAGATGGACCAGATCAGATCCTTATTTTACAGGATTCGCCAACTATAGATAATATATGCATCAGGATATCAATGGAATGATAAAAATCATGCTAGTAAGTTGTCTACATCTTCTACATTTTCTTTGATAACTTCACTACCCACTTATCCGTTTCCTTGGCCAACTTTCCATAGTACGGAGTGACCTAAACTAAACTTGGTCAAGTTGGCTATGATTCCGTGTAAACTAAATGAACCACAGCAAGGGCGGATCTACAGGAGGGCAATAGGGGTAATTATACCCACCCCCAGCGGGGCACAGAGCACATAAATAAATTGAAAATTAAAGGTTGTGTGTTGTATTAAAATTATTACACAACATTTTGTACCTCTCGGATAATTTAATTCTAAAGCGTTTTCGAAGAAAAATAGTTCTAGTTGATTGTATTGCATTGATCCTTTTTATGACAAAACCGTATAATAATTTACCGTTTAATAATAAAATTAACCTTCAGCGATCCCTGAAGCAATTGTTATCATATCTACATGAAAAAGATAATTAAGTACCTACATTGAAACGCTTTCCTTTATTAAAAACATGTAAAATACTGAAGGTTAACCCTTAACTACAGATATTAAATGGTCAGTAAACCTACGTAACGTTTTAACATTTTTATACCAAAACCTTGTATTTGGTTGTCATTGACATCCCATCCCACACATTTACAGTATAATTTTTTTTACTTGATGTATTAAAACAACTTTATTATTTAGAAAACTTTATCCATTAATTTCTATGGAATAACCTCCATAATTCAAATGTTTCATGCTTGTCTTATGTTATCTAACTAGCAATGTAAATATATCATATCAAAAAGTCCTATAAATCATACAGTAAGCGTAAACTGAATATAAAAATTTGAAGTTTTCCCTTTAGTATTGTGCACGGGGAAATATTTACATGTTGTTCGAAATCGATACGTATACTTAATTATTATGAAAGTATCTAATCATAGAAAGGGTTAGTTAACTTGTGGTCAACTAAAACCATCATCAATCTCTACTTCAAAATAATTATATTAAATGTTTTTAATATAATTACATCTTATACAGACAAGCAACATTAATATTATCAACAAGTTTTGAACTTGGGTAGGTTGAGTTTACTAATTAAAAGCCATTTATTCAATTAACCACGAGGAGTAGAAGTTAGAGCTACTGCAACTTCACTTGTTTCAAGCTGAATATTATTTTAGAAAAATATTATATAAAGTACAAAATCTTGAAAAAATAATTTGTTATAGCGAAACTGTTAAAAGGTAACTAGTTCTCTGATTAAAATTAGCTGCTATCAGATACCTATAAGACTTTGAATAATTTTCAACTGTTAACATGTATCTGGTTCTCTGTTGGGATTACAAAGTTAACACTTTTGTGGCAATTTCATTTCATTTGGGCTTCCATCCTTTTCCCTACACGCAGCGTAAACAAGGGCTCCCAAGTCACCCCTAAATCCATTTCAGCCGCAAGCAACAAGACTGTGAGTTATTAAAAAGGGCTAAGCTCTATCGCTTTTTCCAGCAAACCAAAAGACAAGAGTTTCTTTAATATTTCTTTCACCCCGTTCTAATGGGAAATATAAATGAGGATAATATTCTTATTTCGTTGCAAACAAGATCTAGATATTTTCATTATCAACTTAAAATTGAAACAGACCCTTTTGTTACGGTTTTGGTTAAAGCATTAATTTTTGAATTATTTAATTTAATTTAAGAAATAGTATAAGACGCTGAAATAGGAATGGTATTTTATTACATAATGTTTTTGTTGCATGATGTAAATAGTAAATTTCTATTTAAGGTAGAGCACCCAGTTATTCAATTGCAGCTATAGGTTAGTTTTAGTGAGACTCGAAAATTGTCCCAAGTTTTAACATCCGAAACTTTTTTTTAATAAATACTGTCCTCAAACCAAGAAGCAACCGTTCTGAGCAGTGCAAATCCAAATTTGTCTAGATGTTAGCAAGCTTTGCTTGGTAATAGCTATCGTCTTTGCATTGCATCTCTCTTCAATCCAATTTGAACGACATTTTACCATCCCTCCTTCTAGGTTGCTGACAGTGTTCTTCTTCGTCTTTTGTTTGCTAGTTGTACCTCCCTCCCACGGCATCTTTGGACACCTGTATTTTTCCACCCTTATCAATAGCTCATATCATCCCAGCTGTCGTATTGTTATTTAGTGGAGTTTCCCCGCATCCTGTGTAGGTAGATAATTCATTTCTGCTCCTTGCACTGGGATCTTCAGCTTCATGTCTGGATTCTGTAGTGATGCAGGCACATATACCGCGACCTACACTGTAAGTTTATTGTTTAAGGATACTTATATTTTCCATAATTATAAAACAATAAATTTTCTAGATGAAGAGCAATGGGCTAATTTTATCTTTCAGTGTAATAGTTCAAATTACAGTAAAGCACATCAAATAATCTGTAGACATAGACAATCTGCAATCTGGTATACCACCTTTCAGCAAGGAGAAGTTTTCTGCATATTTAGCGTCAGTGAAATTTTTCTTTACTTTAATAATGATTAGAAATAAATTGAAGATACAGTAGGCTTTGAAGTGGTATACTTCAACTCCCAATAGAAATTTTATAAAAGTTAACGACTCTCAAAATGTTGAGAGAAAATATAACAAATCGTAAAATCATGTCTACCTACGTTGCTTCCTCGTGTTAGCTTGTTAACTATTTTTAGTTGGAACGTAAATATATGTTCGAGTATGGAGGTAATTTTAATCAAGCTTGTTTCGTTATATTTACATTTTTGTATGGTGTTAGTAGCAATTCATATGCTACATAACTAACCCTAATTTGAGCTAATGAGCTCTTGTAATCAACGTTTTAGTAGATATTTTGCTTATCATAAGACGAATCATAGCATTATCGGAAGGCTTAATCGCTCATGTTTGTTATACTAAAATGTGGTCAAACACGCACATTATAAAAACGCTTAAGTAGTAAACAGCAGAAAGGTATTTCTGTAGGTTATTAAAGTTTTGGAAATAATTTCACTGGTTTCGCCTGCATGTGGCTGGAAACTAAAATGTAGTGCGAATTACATTAAAAGGTTCCTGAGAAAATGGGTGCTAATGTGGGATAGCCTTAGAACAGTATCTTATCGTTATCGAGTTGTCTTCAAATCATCTCAGTGTCGCAGAGCTTCCCTCTTCACTCATTTTGTGTTAACTTTATTACGACTGAATACTCTGTTCGGTTATCTTCTTTAGAGCGTTCACTTTCCTTTCCAATTAAGACCACGGTACCATTTTGATTAGATGTTTTAATGCATTTTTTTAATAAAAAAAGCTAGCTTCAGGATGTTGCGAAACATCAAAGCCGTTCCATTTTTGATGTCAGTATATCAGAATTTTATGTTTCTGACATTTATGCGTCGCTTATGTTTTATGTAGCAATTTTTTTGAACCCCGCAGATGTGTTTTCACAGTGCCAACAGTACTACACGTTTCGTATTATACTAAAATATCTAAAACAAAATTAGAAAAAAAATTGTTTTAATATTTATTGTTGACAGAGAAGTTTTGATCGAAAAACAAGCATCCGAAGCTGTTTTTTGTTCAATTTTGAATGTTATGCTTTTTTTAGCTGCATTATCTACGTAACTATACAGGGTGTTCCAGAGATTCACCAACAACTCATAAGAGGCGATTGTATTGGTTAAGTATTCTCAGAATTTTAAAGGTATTAGGAAGATGGCACTATTTTCCTTGTTTAAGTCATAAATATTGTGTCTTTTCACTTCTGGTAACTTCAATAGTGAATTTGACCCCCATTCTGTAAGGAAAATCATATCATTGAAATTGATCACCGCTTTTGAAATAGCGCAGTTTTTACAAGACCGACACGCCACTTTGGATACCTGCAATTTCAAGTATTATAAACAATAACAAACAGTTTTACAGTTTAATAATAATAATATTCATTTAATAATTTATTAATTATACAATTTAAATGTTTAAAATATCCTTCATTTTGGCAGATACTTACTCAGAAAAGCAGAGGACGCACAATTTGTAAGTGCAAAGCAATGTCCGGTGACAGGAACGGTCTTTATAAAAAGTGAGCAACTAGATAGAATGTTATAGCTAGGCTCCCATACAAGAGGTCTCTCGTGTTCAAATCTGGTTGAGGTTAATCGTTTTCGAAAGAAATTTTTCTCGGCGCAGGGTTATCATTTAACTGTCGTTGGGTTATAATTTTATTCTTCTATTCGATTCTAATTCTATTCGTGAAGTCAACTAGGGACAGCAACAAGACACAAACGTTATATACCTCACTATAAAAGACTCTGTGGACATTCCATATAACATATTTCCTTAGTGCAACGGGCATGCACCCTCGTGCACCCTTCACCTAGAGGAATCCGGTAACCAGATACTTATTGGTTCCGCCAACTCTCCTTTCAAGTACTGCTCTTCAAAAAGAAGAATATACCAATAAAATGTATTTATAATATCCGTTGAAATTTTCCTTAGTCTGATCCACTGTGGGTTCCACAGCGACTTTTTGTTAAATGTACGTGGTTCAAAATTTCATGATGAATATCGTTCTGCAGGGTATTGGCTGCTGGAAACATAAGAAAAATTCATTGAATGAATATTATACACAAGATATTGGTTGCATATCACTAACACATATTATTTTGACGCACAAGTAATGTCAGTCAAGTTCAAAGTAACGTAGGCACACATTTCCTAATTTTGGGAACTGTTAGAACGTCTTCTTACAGTATAATTTTTGGCGTTTGTTCGGAAATACACATTTCGAATTTATTAGACAGCCATGGTTCAGAGAACAAGAGATTTCTTAAAAGACAAGAGTTTATAATTTTTGAACCATAAAGGGTCAGTTTCTTGTCGTCTTTGAAATCGCTGTTTGAATTTTTCCTACTTACAGCAAAATTAAATTATAACTCGAAATTACAACAATGGATGATCTCACTACTTTTCGTAATTACAAAATAGTTAGCGCCACGCCACTTCTCATGAGGTTGCTATTATACGAAATTTTTAATCACAAGTCAGACTTATAAAACTTATAATGTTACTGGTTAGGAGAAAGACGTATCAAAGTTATTCCAATGGTAAATAATAAAATATATCTAGTGGTCTGATAGTCGATAGATGAGGAAGTACAATATCCAGCACTGTACAACAACTATTCTGCTATTAGAACATTGAATTTTCACTAAACCGTATATTTAACCATCTAGTGATAACGGCACCTGAGATACTTCCTGCTAATACGTTGATAGTAAAAAAAGTGAGCGATAAATGTTCATGTATAAAAAGTTTCGCAAAAACTGACTAAAACATTCGGGGGTATTCGTACACCACCGAGAGGGAGGTTTTGGCTGGGCCGGGCTGAGCCTGAGCTTGAGCTTTAGATTCGTCGTTGTAGCAGTGCGTAGTTGCTCGCGTTGTGTTCGTTGCATCCCTATCAGCACGTTCACATGCCACGAATGCGTACTTACACCATATAAATAACACTCATTAAACCAGCTTGCAATTAACAAACAATTTTTACGCATTTACAAAAGTTCATTCGCGTAACCGAAGTTGTATTTTAAAAACATGTGCAAAGCTCGGTAACTTTCCTAAGTGGTTAATCGTATTTCAAAATGACTTTTCCTTCTAAAAATGTGAACACTTTCCGCTTTAGATTAAACAGTGTGTTTAATTTCCTTCTATTTGTACTCTGTGCTATTAGGATACGCGAAGTCTTCGCTAAGATTGAGAATAATGAACCCGGTAGGTTGAGGATATTATATTATTACCCACGAAATAATATAAAGTTAGAATAGTCCGAGTTTCTTCCGAATGTCATCACTTTATTATAGCCAGTAATTGCGTAAAGTTGTCTTCCAAAGTTTTGAATGAGAATTCTACTGTGGATCCGTTTATTTTGTTATAGTGGAGACGACACTCAGTGGGTAGAGAATGGCTGGTGTCATAACTTAATTAAAGAGTTCGGAGTTAGTTACGAGTTTATTATTTAACACGGGTACTGTTTTAGCACGGAGCCTGTTATAAATGAATGATTCAGCAAGTGATTTAGGGTGTGACAGAAATGTTATTCATATTGTAATCTTGTATTATTAAACATTCATGTAACCCTCATGGATTTCAAACCGATGCATTTTCATTTGCAGTGCTTTTTATTTTAACAACTTTATTATGTTTGAAACAGCTATTCCCATGGCTGAAACTAAACAGCGTCGTACCTTCATATGTTACATTTGAAACAGGGTTAAAATACACAAGAATCATGGGACAACCATCACGAAGGGAAGTTGGAACATAGCGTAATAATAAAGGGTGTAATGTGTCGTGAAAACAGCACACTGGCGCACTGCGGACAAATAACCCCCCGTCTTGTACTAACTTACTACCTTTATGCTGAAGTTTTATAACGCCTCTTGATATTCTCCTGAAAATATTCCTCATGTGTTAAAATGTCATGTCCTTTGTACACAGTTCGAGCGTAATTAAAAAGCTGTTGATGGTATCATCTTGCACAAGGGAATTCAGTCATCAATCATCGATTAGAAAGGCCGCAAACTGTATGCAAAATAATAGATAAATAATACCCCTGTGTTCGAGGTACTTGATCAACACAGCTTTTATGTTGACTTTTAATCAAAACTTTAGCAACAGTTTTATTTTATAGACTCACGTTAATTATTACTATAGAAATGAAACGAAATTTCAGTCTTGCGAGATTGGTTTTTCTAGACACTTGAAGCATGAAACTTGAAAGATGAATTTATATTTCACGAAGTTTAGTTGTATCTTACGATTACAAAGGAAATTTATTTTTATGCTTTTAAGAGCAACTTTTGGAATATGAAAAAATAATTTATACATTTTGTGCTGTAGGTCCCCTCTATCTGCATTACCACTAGGTTTCATAAATTCGAAGTCCGTTGTAAATAAAGAAAATTATATTTGTATATATTTATGTTTGTCTAAGATAAATATTTACAGTTTCCTGAAACAGCTCATGAAAGGATGGAATAAAGGGAACACAAATATTATTAGAGAGTTTTTGAGCACCGTACGCTGCGAGTACGGTAACGCTAACACTAACGTCTTTGCTAAGTAAAACAATATGTTGCTTAGCAAAGCAGTATATGTTGCCTAGCAAAGATGTTACTGTTAGCGTTACTTACTGTACTCTACCGTATAATGCTCAAAAATTCTCTATTAGCTCCACAAACTAACCAGAGCCAGGAATTTAAACTTTTTCTGCAATTCAAAATGTTAGCCACATTTGAATCCAAAGTACAGCACTGTTAAAATTTTCTCTAATTATTAGCTTCCACTTTTCTAACTAATAAGAGAAATCATTTGGATTGTTAAGTCATTAGTTATTATCATTAATAAACTACTCTACCTACGCTGGCTTCCAACGTTATAATTATACTGCCTGCTGCTGCGAATTATTAAACTTCTTTCTACACCTGTCCTGAAAGTTTGTGTAGAAGCCAACGTACCGGAATATGAGCTCATAATATTGTTTTTGTTTCTAAACATCTACAAACTTTCATAACAAATTAATTTACATGCGTTTGCAACTTTAGAGAAAAATTCTAAATCAAATTTTCTTACAACACGATTTCCAATCTTATCCATCACCTTTCCAAAAATTGTTGATGATTTTACCCATGTACAGCATCTTATTTCGATTACCCTGTATATGATTTGGAAAAAAGTTATCGCAATTGAATTCCACGTGTCTACGTATGCAAGAATATCGAGTATCAATTACATAACCTTAATAATAAAAATCTTATTTGAGATTTTCGACAAAAATAAATTTCAGTTTTTTCAGAAGTGCTTGCAGATGGTTGAAAGTCGATACATTTTTGTAAACAAATTTGTGCAACTTTTCTCTAGGTAAGTTAATCGACTTCGTATCTCTTGAGGTAGCCGAGATCCCCATATACATCGCCTTATCTCGGACACCCTCTAAAACGATTTATTCCATATGACTAAAAGTTAATACTTGGATTTAAATATCTAATGAACACCCCAATTTTACAGTTCCCCGGAATTACATTAAAGGTATCGGATTATGATGTAGGTACCTAATAACTAACGAGGTTAATTATGTGGAACAGAATCAGTCGAATATAATCACAAAGTTTATGTATTCCCGTATATTCTCAATTTGAAAATATACGGGCAAACAGTTTACCATTATTTCATCTGATAACATTTCCGCATTCTCCATCGTTTTACCTGTCATAATTTATTTTAATATCTACATTGTAGTGGGAACGCTCTACTCCTATATTACACAGAATTTTCTTTCCGTACACAAAACCACAATACGCTCATATAGGGGTGTTGTCAAGGATCAAGTGCGTTTTGAAAAGGGTGATGTTTTTGATTAAAATCCACGGCTCACGACCCTCGACATATTATACTGTGATCAACGTCAGGGACGATGACAAAGGGAAAATATAGCACCATCTTTAATGGAAGTCTCATAATGCTGGAGTACTTGAGCGTTGGATAATTACAGATTAGCGCCCCCAGACGAGAAAAATTGCTACGCTTATTTGATCCCGTATGTCTAAATGAAAAATTTACAAATTAGTTCATTGCTGTCATTTTTCAATTCAATGCTGAAATGTGTCAATGGATAATGATTGTATGAGATTTCCCCGAGGATCAGTTACAGTAGCAGGTGAGGATCATCTGGTTTTAATACACAGGAGATTATTGTTTCATTATTTTTTCTCGAATATTAAACCTCTGCAAAACGGTACGGATGTTCGTTAAAAACGGTTTACTGTACAACGTACTTAGACCAATAGCTTCTGGAACCTAATTTCGTCTCTGGAGTTTCAGCAGCGACTAATAATCAAACGTAAACCTTTAAATCCTGAGAAGGATAGGCTTCCACGATAAGAATTAAGAAAGGCCCTCTTTCTAAACGTCTTTCATCCGATTACAGAGCGGTTGGGTATCTTCATTTAGCTACTGCTTCTAATTTAAACAGACGATACACTTAGCTTCCAATTTTCCTGTAATTCGCCCTACTTGATTATTTCATTTTGCTTTGCATTTATTTAAAATATACCTTTAGTTATTCTATTTCCTCCAGTCTAATTAAATTTTTAAAACTATTTGTTACCTTATTAGCCAATAACTGCATGCACATGCTGGTGCCTAACTTCGTCATCGACCCCTTCATTTCGTATTCATTTAGTGCGCTTTAATTAAAATAGCGTTATGTACTTAGAGTGACCACTGACAGGAGAGTGCCTGTGGGATTAAAGGTACTTATTTATCCATCATAAATTTTAGAACTGAAGCGAAGCTTAAGCTTTTGCTGATACTCTCTAATATCTCGGTAACTGATTTAGGTTCAGGAAGAAACTTTGTAATCCAAAACATAATTATTTTCTATTTTAATAATAAATACAACTATTAATAATTATAATTCAAACACCATTGTACAATAAACAATATTATGGGAAATCGTTTTCAAATATAATTTTTTCTTTTTGGGGGAATTCAGGTGTGCCACTGCGTTATCTCGAACCTCTGTAATCCCTTCAGATGCTGTACATTGGTTGATACCTCTGGGAGTTGCAATTTTTAGAAGCGTCCCTCGCCGTATTTGGGTTTTCGAACTGTCCCTGGGAATTGCGCTGTTCATTTTATTTTTGCCTCTTTAGTTGTCGCAGTGTATGCAATGCAATATTTACTCTTGAAAGTTCGAATCCCAATACCATTTCTCTTGTTTACATTAAAATATTTATTATAAAATACTTGACTAAATAGAGGTTTTTAGAAGTAGGGAAACTTAACAATGTGATTTATCTCAAAGGGTTAAATGAAAAACCGATTTCATACCAATTTCATCTCAAACAAAGCTTAAAACTGGGACCACAATAACCCTCTTCCAACTTAATATCGCTTAGTTTCTTGGTGGAAAAGAACGACCTGTATAGAATGCAGTTTAAATTTTGTGGGATATTTAAGATGATTCATCATGAAAAACGTAATTTATTAATAAACTGCTTACATCACAAGGATTTCTAAAAATAGATGCAGATGCAAATGCAACTGCAAAATTATTATGCACTGAAGGTGGTAGTAAGCGTAGAAGCTTTGATTGTGTGGTTTATTTATTTCGCTTAAGGTACTATGTTCAAGTCTCGGTAATCTTGGTTAGAATGAACATGTGCCATCTACAAATAATGTTTAGTGCATGTATAGTACTTGCAAAATTCACTCAGAACTGATTGAAGTAAAGAATATAATCTGAAATAATTTAGAATGTAATAAGTCTGATATTTCTACAGATATCTTTTGCCAACTTGAAAAGAAATAAGTTTTAGGATAGAAGGTTTTATTTTGTTTTATTAGATGAACAAATCTGAGTAAAACAAGAAGTCGTAATTTCGCGAGATTACTTACTTGCCAAGTTTTAAGAAAGAAAACCTATAATTTCTGATCAAACGACACCACATAATCGAAGTTGGAAGTTCTACATCTCCGAAAAGTTAGGTGCTTTACAAACTTTTATACAAACGAAATCTTTGATCTTATCATCTCAGATCCACATATTTTCGCCCGTATCCGCGTTGATCCACCCCAGTCCTAATATCTGCTGCGGGACCCTAATCCGCACCACAAAGGAAGGGGAATGATACAGGTGGCTTTGAAAATAAGGTTAGGAAGATGCGGAGGGATTTTAATCTACATTGCAAATAGAAGGTAATACCTTCAACATATCAAATGCTGCCATAAGCCCTTGTTTTTGCTTCCTACGTCAAGCGCTTCATTTGGTATTTAAAGTAGAAAAATAAAACGCTTCTACGTGTCGGTCTAAATTAAAAGAAAAGGACTTGTCGGTATATTTTATTTTCTCACAGTCTACACGTCTTTGAGTATACGATCCTCGAAAACAAACAGGAATGGAAGGATCGACTGAAGTACACCAGAAATCTTAGAGCTTAGTAGACGCGGGTCTCTAGGGATCACAGCTTCAGAAGTCTGAAATTTCACAACCGGTGTACACATTACAGAATTAACGACATTCCTCGCTTAGGGCGCGGAGAATTTGTAATGTTGCGGTTTCCACATTCAT
The DNA here is from genome assembly GCA_963082805.1 of Hemicrepidius hirtus. Taxonomy (NCBI): domain Eukaryota; kingdom Metazoa; phylum Arthropoda; class Insecta; order Coleoptera; family Elateridae; genus Hemicrepidius; species Hemicrepidius hirtus. The sequence goes on along the minus strand of OY720160.1, from coordinate 36,006,583 downwards.
ATACTTCCTGCAATGCAAGGAAATTTAGCAAAACTTTATCGTCCATTGCTGCCTTAAAATATTCGTGGGATATTCGAACAGTAATATAAAATTTTTTTGAACATTTAATTAGTACGATTTATTTTTGAATCAATACGAATGTAATAGCATGTCCGTGGAACTAACTTTCATATCAATTTTAACAGGATTTTTGGATCCGTCATTCGAATAATTCGATTAACATTTTAAAAATCCATAGTATTATATTTAATTTTAAATTTAGATTCAAATACCGCCCCGGATTAAAACAGAGAACAATACCCGATTCATCGGAATAAGTTTATTAATCGATTACATTTTAAAACCAGAAATTTCTGTCCAAGCCACTTCAAAACGATACGGATTCTACTTTTCACTGAATTTGGAATGCCACAATCCAGCATTTTATTAGGTGATCTAAATATGATTTCGTATTTTTTTTATTTTTGGTTTTTTAAAGAATATTGACACTTCAGGGGGAATATCTGATTTTATGCAGTAAGCTACTCTTCAAATAATTCTGATCTTTTAAATTTTATGTAGGGACTTGCCGGGTTTTGTCTCTCTTATTTATCAATCCCTGGATTATATTCTCCCACAATATACTTAAATATTATAGGATCAGGTACAAGTTACCGTGAGTTGAAATTAGGTTTCGGTCATCATGTGGTTTACCTCGGTGGGTAAACACTAACCCATCCTAATTTCATGCTTACCATAATTATCTTGGCCATTGACGCCTTGGTCTTTGATTTGCTCCTCTCTCTGATTCCCTATAAGACTCTGAGTCTTTATTCTCTCTTTTATCCCCCTATTGCCGAATCCTTTGCAAATCCGTAATATTTTATTATATTTTTGTTAACATCAGAGGTATTTATTAGAAAATACTGCAACTTTCTATTTTGCTCAATTAACGAAAACTAGATTTCCTGTTTTCTATTACCCCTCATCCAAATAATCTGGATTTTACTATTTGGAACTTCTACTTTAATCCAACATCAATCGCTAAGTTGTTCAAACAATTCATTGATACGTTCCCTGGATTTTATGTTTGACATCTGAAAAAAATAGGTCATGTCTCAAAATCCAATTATAATCTCTGAAATTGAAATGTACATAATGTGTATTGAAATCAAAAATCCACACATTACTTCTCAATCGGAATTAATACTGGACCTACCAAATTCAAAGCGTTTATTGCCGATCGTTGAAAGAATACTTATCGGATTTAGGTATAGTCTTATTACAATTTCAGTGAATATTTTAATAAAAGTACGTATTAGAAATACTATACTGTTTGGGGCTCATCGTCCGGCACAAGGGATAAAAGGCACAATTAAATGGATCAGACGGCGAACAATAAGGGCGTATAGATTGCCAAAGGGCGTGAAATTGAACCCGTGCATGACATGTGCTCTGTGAGCGACTGGCATACCGCCCAGTGATGCGATTCATTCCAATTTAAATGCATTTGAATAATGACATGGCACAGTATTCTACAAGCACGGCGCGCCAGTTAAATCCGATTTTATTTTCGGTTTTTTCATTATCGGATAACCTTGGAAATATGATTAGTTCATTACTATACAAGTTCCCTTTGCAATCGAATTCGGACTACGTGTAAAGCGTGAAGTTACGCTTTAGAATTTCAAATGGACGCAAGCAATGGAACGATTTCGACCCAACGTGTGACAAACGTGTTTTCACATTCCTGACAGTATAATCGTTCAATTACCTGTATGGATTTTACATTAAACCATATTCTGTCTAGTCGTCAATACGTAAACAAAAACGTGCTTTAAAAATCGATTGTTTAAAAAAGCAAGCTTTATGTTTTATTGTAGTTGAAAAAAGAGAAAAACGTGAAGATCTTTTATTGTAGCTTGATTTCCACAAGATTTATGTATCTTGTATTCGGTGCACACGAAACGAAGCGTGTGCGTAACTTTTTGGGGTCCACTGCACAGGAAATTTTCCCTTTACAACATATTCCATATATCCCTCGCCACGGGAACTTCCAGGAAACGCTGAAAAACGAACAAATATTCTTTGTTTCGTTGAGTGTTTTTGTGAGAAAATATTTATGTTTCTAAATTAATTTAATATCTTTCTTTATTTTATTATTCAAATCCAAGTGTTTTTTCAATAGCCCTTTTGGAAAATGTAAGCAGACGCTTAGTGGTTTTTTCCGATAAATTTCGAAGCTTGTTCAATTTGGGAGCAGTAGGTATATAACAGAAACGGGAATTGATAGTTCTTTCTTATAAGGACCTTTACTGTAAGCTAAATTGCGATTTCTTCAATTATATAGTCAGCAATAATTTAAAGGAACACTTTCTCATTTAGCTGCTTTCTTCTCGCTTTCTTTCGTAAGCGTATTACTTGAAATGTTTTCTAAGCTTTAAAGCTTAGTTTAAGACAGCAAAAACCTCAAAACTTTGCAATCCCAGGTATTTATTTTTGTTATGCGCTTAGCAGAACGAGTTGAGTTTTTAATATTTAAATGCATAAGCTTAAACAGTCATTGTACCAGCTTTTACTTTTTTTTATTGTGCAGAGTCTGTGAATATATTACGGTGTAAAAAGAGATAGCGTGTTCAATGAAAAAGGGAGATATTATAAAGTTAGCAAAAAGGAAGCTGAAAATAGATCCTGAATTTTTTTAAAAAGATGTCTGGAGTCGTAGAAATCTGGTATTATTGGATTATTCGGATTATTCTGCAAAATCAATTTACAATTTTAAATTTCATCCGGATTTTTTTATTACGGTTCGAATTGTACCTATTTCGATTTTAACAGATCTGTCATTTCAACTGTGATCGAGATATAGATTTTTGCATTATTTTAATCCATATTCAGAAATTAGACGTTCCATTTTGAAGGAGTTAAATGTACAGTTCCTGATTATAACACAAAAAAAGTTTTGCTTCGATCCACGGAATCGGTATAATACCTATATGTCTCCTGTCAGGAGATTAATGGTCTCAAGGTTCAATCAGCATTAAATGAGTAATACTAGGTACTAACACTCTGATACAATATTAGATAACTAAACAGTATTAATCAGATTTTGAATTACGTGTAGTGTAACTCGGTTCTCTATCCTTTTCTACAACAGCACCTTAGCGTAATTTTTTTATGTATTGCTTGTATAATTACTTCTAGCATTGTTCTTAAACCGATTTGTTTAAATTAAGGCGGTACTCGTCGTTAAATCTCTTTTTATTAATTGACATCAACAGAAAAACATTACAATCCCTACCTAGGTTGTTCTTGCTACTTCATTTTGGGAAAATTAACTCAATGGAGCATTCATACCTTTTTAGAAACCCTCTTTAAACTCTCAGCAAACGATTTACCATTACTCCAATCCGACAATACCCTTTTATTGCTACAATAGATAGGATAGCATAATTTTACTTTTAAAATCCCAATCCCACCCTCGAATTGCTCCGAGATTTAATTTTCTTTTTTTACCATGTTGAGCATTTTTATGATTTGATTAATTTATCACTTTATATTATTATCCGAATTTGTCAGTAATGGCTACAGTAAGTAGATAAAATATGCAGTTTTCAAGTAAGAAAACAACATTTATGATATCTAAAATAACAAATTCTCTTAATGTAAATGTTGTTCAATACCTACCATTCCGAATAACTTTGTTGGTACATAAAATGCTAATTAATATTTAACTGTTTATAAACTCAAATTTACTTAGTAGCAACGATCCGAAAATTCATTTAATTTAATGTCTCTTTAATAAAATTTTGTAGCGGAAAATGCGAAACACATCTTCAGTGTCGTCTTTTACCTAACAAGTTAATTTCACTCGAATCTCATTAGGCATCTGAGTTCCATTTCAGGAAATAGAAACAGAGACGCAAGATTCCCGGTGCTGCGTGCCATCCGCGAATAATAAGGGAATTTCAAAGAATGTCTCCGCTTTCCGCAATAGCAAGCTTTTCTGATCGGATCGTGAATGAGAACGGGGTCCTGCAGTTCAGATCAAAGCTGGCACTTATTGCTTGGTTTGAACGGCGCTAGAGTGTGAAATAAATGTAGCACTCACACAAAGAGCTTCTAGTTACAATTGTCTCGTCGTGTTCTTTAAATTCATTTTATTATACTTTTAGCAGAATTAAAATTCTCTTTGATTTTTTTCCGACAGTTTTGAATAAAGAAATATGACCGGTTTGAGCTTACTCCATGTGTACGTTTTCCCAGAGACAGTGCAACCTGTTAATGTGGCAGAGATGCGCTGGAAACCTAAAAAGGCAATAAAGTTTAATTACTTTCGTCGTGCAAAATTACCAGAAAACAACTTTCTTTAAGTAACACTTTTCTAGAAAAGGATGGAAACGAACATCGTAAAGTAAGCTTTGTAGTATATTTAAAGCAATTTCAATTTCGTTTCAAGCTGCACTTAAGCTAATATCCAAGAAACTTGTTAAGCTTAATGTATTCAAGAATGTAGCTGCTCTGTATTTGTCAGTTATAAAGAAGTCGGAACCTTAAAGCAGCTGACCGCATCTTTATGCATCAATAGCCGCTAAGGAAACTTGGGGAGCTTCCGAGTGATGAGGCATCGAAGATCAGTCTAGCGACGACGAAACTCAACCGGAAGGGTCAACAAGCGATGAGACGATAGTCCTTCGGTTTGAATGTTACTCTATGAGATTTCCAGCCTGCTGAGTGCCTACTTTATTGGCGGCGTGGCCGTCCTCACTTCAGTTTACGTTCTCGAATTCGAATTGCGAGAGCCGCCTTAGGATATATTTCAGTTTAGTCAACTTTCCCATTTTTACACTTCTCTACAATCGATTTCTCAAACTTTTCAAAAACAAATACTACATCTGTTGCGTTCGCACTAAAAAAATTCGTTTTCAACTATGGGAAATGTTATGGTCTTCTTCTGCTATCATAGTTTAATTCAATAATTTTTTTCTGTGGTCATTCAAAGTTTTTTATTTCCTGCAGAAAGTTAGTTTTCTTGCATAGGTACGTCAAAAAATCCAATACGGAAAATCGACAATTAAAAAAGTAAAGAGTCTGACTGAATATAAATATTTACTCTTCTTATTAATGATCGGTACATGGGCACCTCCGATGCTACACATCAGCGCCAGCGATTCTCCCACTCGTCATAACAATGTGGAACAATTATTCTCGTAGACCTGGGTTACGAGACGTGGAATGTCTACTGTAGATTGTAAATAGCGTCCTTTCATAGCCCTTTTGTTTGGAGGTAAAAGAAAACGTTGCAAAATCTCTGTCCCAAACTCAAACAGTGAAGTATGACATGGTGCGTTATCGTGATCCAGAATCCAATTGTGTTTATCCGGTTGCACGCTAGAATTCCCTTTAGGAAGTTTTTTAAAAGTTTCTTTTTAATAAAATTGATTAACAATCCACTGTTTCCAAACCATACATTGGCCATCGAAAACGAAATCGAAATTTTAAAATGCGAACTTTGTTTGGTTCGAGTTGAGTTCAAAGAAAGGCACTGTGCACTTTGCTGTTTTGGTTTCTGAATCGTACCGGAAAATTAAAAAAATATCAGTTTTGAGTATAGGATGTGTTCTTTATTTTAATTTTCGTTGGTACAGTTGCCTCTATTTATTAAAGTTCTAAACATTAAATATTCCCGTATTTCCAACGAACCTGATAGGGTGGAGAAAAACTACGAACTGTGCTGCTGCAGCAATTTTTGCTTTTTTAGCTTATTTTATATCGCAAATAACTTTCTGTCGCATATCTAAACTGAAATGTGTATGCAAGTGACAACCTCGTTACATCCAGCACACTTTCAATATTGAATATTATAGTGTTGTCATATCATTATTTTTCCGTTAAGGTTTGTTTATTTTTAATGTATTTACTATATAATTCCCATTTCGCTTAGTGTGCTCAAGTTTTAGTGCTATTTCAGTATCAAAATCAATATGTAAATACTATAAAGGCTTTTAAGGAGACTGCTTTCGTAACACCTTTCTTCTTAAGACGTCTATTGATGTTGACTTCAACTACGCACAATTTTTCATTCATGCATTGTCAACGCGTACTTCGCCCTCTTGCTTTTAATTAGAGCACAGTCTGTCTGCTTCTCATTCATTTTTTATTCCTGAAGCCCTCGTATCATGCTCGTAGGATTTTCAATTGATTCTTCGATAGCAATAATCCTTTCGGAGCCAGTGACCTGCTTTAATCGAATGGCTCTTCAATTTGTACAATAGGGAGGGTCTCGTTATAAAATAGTAAAGGGTAAAAATTTAGAAGAGACGCCTTTCAATGATTTTCTTTCTAAATTTTCAAGCGGGGCTCTTCAAGAACATGCTCGGCTTTTTTTTATATTGTCATTATTGGTGACTTGGAAAATATTTAATATAAAAAGAATTTTCTCAAAGAATAACAAATATTCTTTACGTGGGCGTTCCATATATTATATAGAGGCATGACTTATTATTCTTGGTAAATGTTGATGGAAAATTCTATTTGTTCAGAGACGTTGTGTCCATTTTGTGGCTGTTGCTCACTGCGAGTTTGTATCAAATAAAAGAGCTTTTTTTATCTGAGAGAGCGCCCATACTAACGTAATAAAGTATACGGTCAACGTAATGAAATTTGTGCGATGGAGAAATTCGCCAACAAAAAGGCTCCTACTGAGCCATGAAGTTTGTCTTGATATTCTCGACACTGATTGAATACCGTATTAGGAATAATGCCAATAAAAACCTCTCCTAAAATCTCAGCTCTTCCACTCTAGATTGGTGGTAAGCTCTTTCCTAATACTCCAGCTTTCTTAGGTTTCAATTTTATTTCCTTTTTCTGATCCTTTTAATGTAATTAGGTAAACAGTTGTGAATTTATTAGTCTTCAACGTACAATCTCTTCGTCATCTTAGGTTAATATTAACATTAGTAACTCACTGCAAATACACAATAAACGGCTAACAAACCCCTTTTTGCTTTGCTCTAAATTAATTTCAGTCATTTCATATACCTATAAGGATTCAACAGTTTAATTCTGCTACCAGATACCAATACATCTTACTAACTTCATACTTTCAAGACAGATTTCCAAAGAGGGCAGAGATGAGAAGCTTCCCAAGTTCAAGCAGGATACATCCCTTTGCATTTGGTTTAGGCACGATTAGTGTTTAATATCAGATGATGTCGTTGCACACTATATCATCAACATTTTTACCCTTCTAAGATAAACAAAGCTATTTTGCAGATTCTGTTATAGCGATCCCTGTAGAAATGGCTACTACTTATGCTTATAAATCCTGTCAACAATTAATCTCGGCAGCTTATAAGGGGGCTCATTAAATAACTTCACTATTTTCAAAGTTTTGTTACTATATTAACTATCACGTAATAATTTGCAATACAGTGTACTACAGACAGTCTGGGTTCCTAAATCTTCGATTAGTGTATTTTAGAACTTGCTCGCTTTTTGTAGTATACTCAGAGACCGAATACCTAATAATATTTATCACCATCCCAAATATTTTCTTGTTCATTTTAACCGACGGTTTATTCCTGCGAACTGTTCTATGAACCTTCGTCGCACATATATACCAAACAGGCCGACCTTGTTCCAAGGACGCATGTATGACTACTGGGGCAAGGGCTTTAGATGCCTTCCGAAGTACGATTGGTTACACATAAGACTCTACAATGGTCCACTTTACAAAGTAATACCCAGAAAACACTTTCTACCTAGTCCACTGCTACGACTGTCTACAAAGTCTCTCTTTCTACTCCATAAAATCAAGGTTTTCAAAATAGTTCTCCCATACAATACATAATGTACAATAAATCTCAACAATCATTGATTATCCTTTTCTCATTGCAGGCTATGGGTTGAAGCATGGTAAGGACTATCTTAGTTTGTCCCATTTCTCGATTAGAACACTAAATTTCTTTTTCTCACTTTATCCAGCAACAATCTGAATTATTTGCAAATGTTCTCTAAATTTGAATGTTTGGACAGTAGTGAAACGTAACGGGTTCTCCAGTAATCGTAATTTTCAGAGCTTTCCAAGGAACTCAACCTCTGGATGTGTTCCATCAATTCTAACCCCTGAATCTACATTCCTTACGTACGTGTCGACGTTCCCTTAACAACAAGCCCCATGGAAACTGCAGCAGGCTTTCCATTTGTGTCTTAATACCTTTTGCATACCTGATGACTGTACGTATACATTTTAATCGTAGCCTGTGCAAATTACTGCCCTTGGTAAATAACTGTTAACCAATAATGGTTGATGATATTACAAAATATTAAATCTTTCTAACGTTTTCTTCCCCTGATGGTATATGAAAATCCTTTCATTCAAGAAACAGCCTTTAACTTCGCCATTATAAACATTATATTGATGTACAAGGAAAAAATTATTTGCATACTTATTATCAAGTTAAACATAATGTAAACAGTTTGGATATATTTCAAAGAAAATTTTAGTAGGCAAGTTAACCCCTATAAGGAAATAGATCGATTACTGTAGATAAGCAAAGATAGGTAAAATGATGGTGGTCGATAACCCCTTAATAAATAAGATTTATCTAGAATCAACGTGTCCACGGAGCAAAGTTCCCCTGGGATTTGGTCGCTGAGCTCCCCACTTTAGGACACGTGTTCTATATATCGTGATTTAATTCAAGATATGTTGCTTTGTTCTGTGCTGTAAGGGCTTTTCCAAGTTTCTAGACAGATTAGGGAGCACTTTCGTGTTCTGCTTTTTACGTTTCAAGCTTTGAGGTTCGCCTTTTGCATTTTCTTCCGTGTCGGTTAATTTCTTGAATGTTTGCGCTCTTAAAATTGTCACCTTGCTAAGGGCTGCGTTACAAATTTCGCGATTATTCCGCTGATAGCTGAAGGAATGATATAAAATGAAGAGCGACAGTGATTAATGAAGGTCATAAAGAACCTCCTCGCATCGGTTGTTTGTCCCGCACTTTTGGAATGAAACCAATTTACCGATTACGTTGAGTAACACTGCGGTTCGCGCTCATCATTGTGTCAGCGTGTCGCGCTAGATTAAGTTAAAGAACTGAGCAATCTATTAAGATTTAGGTTATAAATCGACGAGCTGATTTCAATATAAATAAAAGCGAAAGGAAAATTTCCTTCTTCTCTGTATAGTATCCCACTTCTGATTTTATGTAGGTGGCCTTATAAGTAGTAAGCTGTTGTCACCGGAAATCCGGTTAGTTCAGTAGACGCATTCGCGCAAATATTACGGATATATACACAAACACTTACAACGCTGAAGTTATATAATTCTAGAACGTTAGCGACTGAAAATTGCTGTTTACTTGTTTGCTAAGCCCAGAAAGTATATCACATTAATTTTATGTTAATCGCTTAGACAAAACGGAGGGAATTAAGTGTCTCTTCTTCATTTATAGAGCACTTAAAGAGCTGCTTTCATGTAAATTGGAGATACTTAAACAGAAATAAACGACAATAACATGCAAAGCATATTTCTAACAAGAGTAAGTTGTCTTTAACCCTGAAAGATTTGCAAAATAAATACGCGTGTGCTTCTCTTCCTTCTATATTTTTATACAGTTTGAACATATTTTTCTAATATAAAATGGAAATACCCCAATATATGGCATCGTTTCCGTTGTCTGGCTAAATGCCGAGACGGTTGCTGGAGTGGTCGGCTATTGCTTTTTCCAAATTTATTGTCATCATCCGGGGTCAAATGATTACTGCTTGTCCTCAAACAATTTATTCATCCATATAGAATTCTAAAAAGTATTAGTAACTTGCATTATAATGTAACTTATACGATATTAATTTTAAATTTTAATGACATATTTTTGTTGCAGTGAAAATGGTATATTCCTCAGAAGCCGTGAAGGGAGGCGTTGCAAAGTTACCCTGCGATATAACACCAGCTGTTCCAGGTGATAAAATGGAAATTGTCATATGGTACAAAGAAGGAACGAAACACAAACAGTCTCCTATATATACGTAAGTATTATTTTTATATTTCTATTATTTAAAGTTTTTTGCTTAAACTGAAAATTAGACATCAAAGTTTTAAAAGGTTTAGATAAAATAGGTTTTTAATCAACAGGTTTGACTCCCGAGATAAACCATTAGAGCAGGGCAAGCACTGGGCCGACGAATCGGTCCTAGGAGGGCGAGCTTTCTTCAGGTACAACGATCATCCGTCCAAACTAACAATAGATATCGTTAAAGAGAGTGATGGCGCCATTTACCAGTGCAGGGTAGATTTCCTGAAAACGCCTACGAGAAATGTCAAAGTTAATGTAACAGTCATAAGTAAGTATAAATTTACGTTGCAGTAATCCGTTACTTAGGATTTCAAATTGTTAGATTTTGAAATCATCCAATCCCTTTTGTATAATTTATTTCCTAGATCATAAGAAAATTTAGATCTACCTAATACAATTTAAGTTCAAAACATATAGATTCCCTTAATCAAATTCCTACTGCGAGTTAAAACTGTATGAAAAATCAAGTATATTAAGAGAAGTAATGTCTAACTTCATTATTCTGTGAGCTCTGTGCGTTTAACAGTGCTGCTACTTACAAGGCATTATTTTAGAGTGCTCGCAAATGACTTAAAGCACGAAGGAAATTTATTTTGTCATTAATTCTGATTTAGGTGATGTCCTGCAATTCCTCCACTTCCGACACATTTCTCATTTGAATTCATCTATTTGTCGCGTTACGGGAAGCTTGACTACAATTCTCGCGTAGAATCTAAAAGAAAATTGGTTTGTAAGGATATAAAAAGTTATTTTGGCATTTTAGATTTATTTGATAAAGGCTCCGTATAATTACCACTTCCGATACGCAATAAAATGAAAAATCGTTTACCCTTCTTTTCTGTATTCCATATTTATTAATAATTGATGGAAATGAAAACCACTTTATGATATTAATGCTTTCTGTGTTAATAACTCTTGGTTATGACGGTTTAATAACTGTTTCGTCAAGTTTTCACCATACCTTCTTTTTTAATAATCTATTACTAGATAAATTCTGTATTTTAATTTAAAACGTTTCTTTTAATTTCAGTTCCTCCCGAGAAACTAAGAATTCTAGATGACAGAGGAGCCCACATTCCCCATTATATTCTAGGACCGTACAACGAAGGAAGTTCCATCAACATCACCTGTGTAGCAACTGGAGGTAAGCAATTTGAGTTATTTAACTTTAAAATTATTAATTATAACCAGAAACTTGATCTAAAAATAAATCTCCTAACAATGAATCAATATTAATACCATCCATCTTTTATCTAAGGTCGACCTCCTCCTAAAGTAACTTGGTGGCAAGAAAATGCCCTCTTGGATGATTCATGTGAATACCTTTCCGAAAAGCGTGTAAGGAATATTTTGCATTTGGAGCGACTTCAAAGGAGACACCTTCACTCCGTTTTTACATGCCAAGCTTCTAACAACAACTTGGTTGCTCCTATCTCCAGCTCCGTTACACTTGATATGAATTGTAAGTGACCTTTTATTATTCTGGGGTTTATTACTGAAACGCGGTTTAAAAATTTATATTACCAAATCTATATTTCGTTTAAAAATATAGCTGCTACTTTTGTAATGGAACAGTGTCATTTATTTATTTTAAAAAATATTATTAGTCAAGAGCATGTCAGTGTCCGTGAAATTATTTGCAAATTTACGATCTATCGGCGCAGATAACTTTTCCTAATAAGTATATAAATGTCAGGTACCTACGTCTTTTAAATTTAATATTGTTTTTTGTAATTTCACTGATGAAATGGGAAAAGTAGCAGATCAAGCGTGAACTATGACTAAACTCAATTTAGTCTTTTCAAATTTCAATTTAAGTTTAATTCGGTTATACGGCTTCGATTATTGTCTAAGTTGCACTGACGTGACCCAAGTTGATGAAACGATTTCCTTTGGTCCTGTGAGAATCACACTAACTTCTAATTCAATTTTCTTCGTTGTTTTTTTTCCTTAATTGTAATTTGTTCTTTCGCAATCTATCCCTTTTATAGCTTTGGTTGTTACGGTTCTCATATATCTCGATATTTTCATTGGAGGTGAATTTACTATCAAGTCTTCCATGCTTAATGTATTAGTAATTTTGAAATATATTTGTATTCGAAATTTTCTCTTGTTCTTTAACTGTTTTCGTAGCTGCAGGTAAACCATTTTATGCCTCTACATGATATGCCACTACCAACAAGTTTCCCTTTTGGAAGGATTTAGAAAAATCGTATTAGTTCCTTTTATTTTTTTTAAGATGTTCTGGACACGGTCACCGTTATCTTACTTTTTGGATAACTTTAGTGATACTAAGTAGGATAAAAAGATTATATCCTAAGAGCCGACCTTATCTGGAAGAGTCCGTAAATTTTACGTAAGATTTTCCTTTCCAAGGTGAGCCTAAGCTTAACGGCTCATCGGTTCGCATCTAGGAATCGTATATCAAGATAGATCTTATCAATGTCGCGTACTATTATCCAACTTTGGTTTCTTGGAGCAGTAACTTTGACATATGGTGTTTTATTAGCTTAGATTCTTAGGAGAATATTTATTTCTTATTCCGTATTTTCTTGGTACTACTTGTAACAGTTGATGTTACGTCACAATCTAACTTTATATATCATTGTCTTTGATACAATTCCATCACTATTCCCGATGTTATAAATTTAAAAACCAATAGAACGTCCAGTTTCAGTATTATTTTCTTTCTATTGCACAGTTTAGCTCGAATGGGAGCGTTCGGCCCCATTATAAGCATAAAAAAATCTAACTGATACGTGAAACTTTCAAATATCTATAACGAAATAAAATATTAATAAAGCGAATCCAAAGAAAACTTTATGACATTTATGAAACGAGTAATTTATTATTATATGGCCTGAGGGACGTATATTGTGCCATTTGATCGTGGAATAGTACGTCTCTTTATCAAAAACTAACGAACAAAAATTATATTGACCAAAGGTCTTGTGAACGTCAATATTAACTTTGGAGGCCCAGCGAGTTGGAAATCCCTTGAGTAAATAATTCTATCCACGTCCTTTTATGGAATGATTCTAAACAAAACAGTTTGAAAATAATTTTGCCATATACTAACAGCAAATCATAAAAGCACAGTATACATCACTAACAGCCAAGAAGAATAGCAACTTCCCTTTTTTGGATAATTAGCATCCCATATTAACATACTTAGCTTAGGGGTGGCATTAATATCAGTCCTGCAATTAAGTTTTTAAAAAAATGATTAAAAAAGGTGTTTTTTTTTAATTTTCTAAACTATCCATGATATTGTTAATCTTTGTAAAAAAATTAGTACAGGATTTATTCTTGAAGTGTTTTACCTGTAACCTACCGTAACAAGAAATGAATCCTCGTGAAATCTACGAAATTGGTTTTAGGTATATACTGCTTCTGTCATGTTAACATTAAATGAGTTCTTAAAAACTTTTCGGAGTTCAGCTTCTTTGTCGATAGGTATTCAACAGCTTCAGTAAATAAATCGAAAAACTTGAAATAAGGTACAGTAAAATGTGAATTAGAATTGAAATAAAATGAGTTCGAACCTGATATAAATTTGTGTGGACTGAAATCTGTAATAAATCTCTTTCCTGGCTTTCTTTTGATAAAAAATAAAAAGGAAAAGTTTACTCATGTGCAACACAGAAAAGTAATTCCACTTAATTGAGTTAGCAACGAATTTGATTTTGAATGGAAATATATATCTTTCATACAGTATTTCCAATTGTTCGTGTTAAATCTGATTGAAAAATGCGTAAAATGCAATTATTCGATCAGCAGATGAACGAAGTGTAAAAAAACAGGTAAAGTGTTTAACTGAATCATCGAATCGGAAATAAATCGTTCGACCCAAATTTAAATAAACCGGATATAACTGCTACTGTTACTGAATTGCTGTGGCTGTATCTCGGACCATTTTTCTTCATTTTCCTGTAGCCAGAATCGATCTCAGATAGACGATCTGGTGGTTTAACTTTTGTCATGCAGACTGATTTCCGGTTGCGAGTGGAGCCGTTATTTACCTTTCTTCGTTTCATTTATCTTTCTATCCTGTCTCTTCTCATTCGCAAATACACGAACGAAGTTGATACTGTTCTGTAAAGGTAATTAAACAATAAGAATGGTCGATAACTTGCCGTATATTTCCTGTTTTAAAAGACAAACATTTGATATTGAACTAATTGGATTGGAAGATTTTTGTTATTTGAGATATCGAAATGAGAATTTCTGTTTAATAAGAGAAAATTCAAAATGTTTTGAGACCTTTATTTTAATTAATATTATTGGAACAATTTTGGTAAGTAACGGAAGCGAGTCGTGTGCTATCGACCATCTAATTTGCATTATGTTTGTGCAGCTAACCTCTTGATTTACTAATTACTGGTTGTTATCGCTACTCCTCATGGCGTATCACACTAATTACGGATTTTGCCACCCGCCCCGCGCACAATTTGCATATGAAGTGAGTACACATTATTCTCTACGATGTAACAGCAAACACTAGGATATTAATCAATAAAACACAGCTTGCCCACCCTTTTCTACTAAGATATATACGTGTGCATAGATACTTAGCGAAATAATTAATGGGGAACACTTTTTGAACTACTAGATCATTTTTAATTAACGTCTGCAAAAGCTTATATCAGATAAGACAGAAACTAATGAATCCTTAGAATGAAAAAAGTGACCTATAACATTTGTTTTTGAAGATATTACTCGACAAAAATTATAAGAGTATAAAATATTTTGCTGCTGTAATTCTTTAAATTACGTCAGACACAATTAATATTTTCCTAACATATTATCAAAAACGTGCACGGCTATTACACAAACGCCTTGAGTCATAACATCCTAGCTAGACAAACTGTACCTGTAACCCAAAAATAGATATCTACTTCCTTATTCATTAGGATTATTAAAGTTTTGAGCCTATCATTAATAATGTATTATTAACACTGCTATGTGGGTGGGCTTACGGTTAGCGTGACTGCCTCTGGATCCGTAGATCATGGGTTCAAACTCTTACTCTTAAATAAAAAACATACCTACGGAATTATTCTTAAGTATTCTTTTTCGGATAGGATATAAAACTGGTGTCAAAAAGATGTTTTGCAGCCCCCTAGGTTGCTAGAATTCCTCCAGGAGGATATGATTATCAGAAAATGAATTTGGCAACGTTTTGATGATGCGTTTGATTTCGAACGATCCCAGATCTGACTACGTTTCTCGATGCTAAGTTTAATTTTCATCTTTTTATAATGGCTTCACATCGACACTCTGCGTCAGTCTTACTTAATAAAATGAATATCGCTTTCTTTTCACCTGAAATCTCACCGACAAAGGGTTTCCTCAGATGATTTAAAAATAAGCCATGGCAGCCTCTTTGTCGTTTTTGGTTCACTCTTCATGAGTATCTATTCTTGGAATGAGCGTGGGTTGTTTAACTCGTTTGATAGCAACTGATAATAAATACCCACCCCGATCGTGATATGGGAAAATTCCATTTCCACATAGTTTGGAATTTTCTGAAAGTTTCAAAAACTTCCATGATTATTTGGTAGAGATATTGTTTGTTTATACAGAATTATGTACCCTACGGTCAACCAACGTTTACCATCATCTGAAAAAAAATGTGTATGTACACTACTAGCAAAGTACATCGTATGGGTTCAATACTTGTGTGTAATGTTAAATAATATACCTTTTTGTGTAGCCGTACGGGAAGTGAACGTTTCGCGTACGCAATACAGGACGCGAAATCCAATTTCGCGGCCGCTGTTAAGGCAACGGCGGCGGCTAAAGTAAGATTCATTGTACCGTTGTTAATGTAACGGCCGCTAAAGTAAAAGTAATTGTTTTATTTACGCTATTTCCATAGTAACGCACCGACTGATGGCCGTCTTTCTATTTAGAATGAATTAAGCTGTCCGTTTTCTGAAAGCAATAACACTTGTAATTACACATTTTTACGGTTGCACAAAAAAATGTTGTGTACCTTGTCCGCGAAATTCTTTAGCGCCCTGGACATTGTCTTTCCTCGGCCGCAAGCGTCCTCGGCGACAATTTTCTCTCGGTACGATAAAGACACATTTCGCGGCCTTGGTATACAAATAACTATTTTAAAGATATTAACAAATAATAAACTTGCATTTGAACACTTACCTTTTCTTATCTAAATACGTTTACGTTTAGTTCTTTGTGTGAATAGTTAGTACGCAATTAATTTTGCTGATTATGAATTCCATTTAACTTGTAAAACAGTTGTTACAGATTTATTTTTTTTTAGTTTAATTAAAAGTGAAGTACTACAAGCAACCGCAGTTTCATAGCGTGAAACGTTTTCCTGAGGGCAGTATTTTAGTTAGAGCTCCCAATTACCAATTACAATAATAACTCCAAATTAGTTTCAAACTGCAAACAGTCTACAGCCTGAATGTTATGGCTATGCATATAATTACATGAAACTTGAATTTCTAGTTGCGAGTTTAATCGACAAATGGCTGTTATTATGATACCAGATTTTACACTAAATACTGTCATTAACTTTGAAATTAAATAAAACTAATAGGAGACCGTTGATGATTCTTGACACTCAGGTTTTTGATACACAAGATTTTAATTTATTTTCCTATTTTATACATTTTTAACCTGGAATACAGTGCGAAGGTAATACAGTCACGTCTATGTATAAATTCCCTTTGATGGTGTTAACGGAACGAAGCTCGTGTAATTAACTTTTTAATGAAAATCTTTCTTACTTTATAACTTTATTGTCGGCACATTCTGTCTCTTCTCTCGTGTTTCGTCTTCATTTTCTCACTCCTTTATACGGTTTCAGAATCAAAACTCTTACTTGTGGAGCACTACTTTATGAGGTACTAAACAAACACGAGGAACTCATTTCTTTACAACTGCAAGAAATAGATACATACATCCCTAAATAATCCGCAATATTAAATACGAAGGTTTCTTTCGAAACAATAAAATTTTTTAGTCGGTACGAGACAAAGCAAACGTTTCTTAAAAAAAACACTTCTCTCTGAAAGCTTCTGAAAAAATGAGGTAATTTCAGCAAGTAAAGTCATTAGACACTAAATGTCCTGGGCAGACCCTGTCGTTATCGGCTAAGAGTAGCATTAACCTCGACTCAACCATAACGTAAAGTGCCAAACTCGTTCAATCTTCCTATAAAACATCGAGATGCGGGACTAAAATCTGCGAGAATATCGTACCTTTGGAACATTATAAAAACAAACACCGAGAAGCTTAACTAATTTCAATAAATAATCTATAAATGAAGTTAAAAGAATTGGAAAAGTTCGTTCGTTTAAATCCGATTTTGGTAAAGTTTTCGGAGTTGATACATCAAAACCCATCGAAACTGCAAAGTAGTTTAGTGTTCCAAGTATATGAGCAACCATTAGAATTCCGCAATCACAAACTACAGAGTTGCTAAAGATTAGTCAGATAAGGATATAGAATCCAATTCCACTTGCCTTAAGATTATTTGCTTACCAACGCAGGAAACTAAACTCATTTAACATAGATAAGCTCATTTGTATATTATAAATGCATTTATGGTGTACAATTCCAGTTTATTTATTATTCAGCTGTTGCATGTAATAGATTCCATTTAATTCATCACAATATAATTTCAAAATACAATAGGAATTCGAGTTATATTACTAATTTACAATTTCCATTGATATACCTATCAAATAACAATCAATCCCCACAATTTTAATTTGTTTACTCGGGTTCTATCAATTTTGCTTCAAACTTTTAAATTATAAATTTTATTATGAAATTTTCACCTATGTCATGTTAACGTAGCTGAGACTTGATCCCTTGTCAAGGTGAAAGCATATTAAGGATGATGCAGAATGAACTTCTAGTATGATGGGGATAATGACACTTCACTTGGGAATTCTGCGCTTTCAAACTTCAGAGAGATGAGAAGGGAGAACAAGACGACATGGTTCTTGAAATTAAATCTAAATAAATATGAACCCATCCAAGTTAGTTAACAAAGAAGGAACGACAGATTCTTTAATAAGAACAAATATAAAACTGTCCGACATTCTACAAATCAAATAGAAGAAAGTCAGAACTGGCAGGCTCGATTCACTCGCTACTTGTATTTTCGTTGCTAATAATTGAATTTTGCGCCTCAAGGGTGTCCTTTAGATACACGTTTCTGAAGTAGAAGTTTTGTCCGCTTTTTGTGTCATTTTGTTACGCCGTAAGGGCTTTAGCTGTTTAAACATAAAATAAATTCTGTTCGTTTAGGTAATTAACCAGTTTTTGGATTATTGACATTTACTGCAGATGATCTTTGTAGTAGGAGTTCCAAATTAGTTCGGCAAAGTTTATGCATAAATCAGAGCAGAAAATAGCAGGAAGCAACCTAAGTTAGTGTAATGTAATAGCAATAGACCCGTAAAAGCCGGTGTGGATCATAAGGCTTCCCTTGCGACTAGCGACAAGTCCTAACTTCCTGAAATTAATTTTGAAACTGTAGGTACAACAAAAAGATTAATTTACCATACATAGAGTCCGTTTACCATTAAAATTGCTTCGATTTACATTGTTACCAATAACACTCGACAAAAATCTAGACAGAAGTAGTAAACTACCTCGTTATGATAGATAATACCAAACCCAACCACCTATTGGTACTGATTCATATAAAACTAATTTTCTTCTTGGATTTTTCATAAAATAGCAGTAAAACAATAAATCCGTTAATTTTCCACATCTGAAATATCTTATTATAACACAAATGGTGACAGTTTTTAAACATAAATTGGATTTCTGGTGCTAGCTTTATTTTTAGATATTTTTTATGGGTGATGCTGTAAAATTCAAAGGACGCAAATTCTTAAATTACAATTTTTTCTTTATACTTCAACTTGTTTTCGAAAGAAATCGTTTTCTTTTGAGGCTTATAAAATTAATTCGAAAAGTTTAAAATATCGATCTGTTGTTGTTTGTTAGGTACTTTTTCAAGACTTGAAAAGTAATATGAAAGAAACAGTTTCCTTCTTCGTCTATGTAACGACTTGCTTACTTAACTGCCATAACTAATGTTATACGCCAATAATTTTCGGTTATTAAACAAATCAAAATGAAGGATCGTTGATAGCAATTTTTAAATTGCCTATTAGGGATGCAAATGATATGACGTTGACAAAACAAAACAATAATGTTGGTGCGTGTATGCAATTTGGAAGTAGGGTGTAAAACTAAACACTCTTAATTAAAATGTATTTAAAATAATTGCTTCTCCACCCCTTTTACGTTTACCTACGGAAATAGGTACATAACTTTTAATTCTTTGGCGACCCTCAACTAGTGCAAATGCGAAAACTGTCTGACCCTTCTCTTCCCATACCGTTTGTAATAGTTACCGCATGGAAGAACTAGCAAACTACTGGCATGTGGTAATTTGTGATTTGAAAGTGGTTATTAACTAAGAATGCAAAGCTTTGTTTATTTGTTTTCAAGTGAAGTGAACGTTCAGAACTAATTATGGGGGGATGGTAGACAAAAGTATTGATTAACTCTAACTTTAGTACCTATACAACAAGAATTTTCTAATTGCACTTATTTTTGAGTTGGTGAAATGGAAATAGTTGCTTGTTGGCGGCCAGTAGTTAAGAAAACTAGCTAGGACATATTTTATACCGAGGGCCACCACCCGTCGTGGTATTTTTTCTTTATAAGAATAATTATTTTAGCGAACTTAAGTTAAGCATCACTGCTGTATAAAATCTGTAATTACTAAGTTTGTAGCTACTTATTACAGTTATGTGGATGAACTGAGTACTGAAATAATTTCACAGCAATGCGTTGTCGTCTTAATTAGTTTACGGACCTTCAGGATTCTTCTTTGTCACGTACTAGGGTTTGACGCAAAGGGTGAGTGTAGGTGGGGGTATATAGTTTATTCCGAACGACTGCTAGCCTCGAACAAAGCATATATGGGGAAATTTGTTGCATAACTTCTTTCCGTATTTTGTTTCCAGTTTCGTAAGGAACCGCACTACATCGAAATTATGGTTTATTTATAATGGAACTTATTTTATTAATATACTTGTCTGGTAATAAAACAATAATTAATAAAAGAAGATTTAATAATAAAAGTATAGGTAGCGCAGAAGGATGATTTTTCAGCAACAATTTCATAATAAACCGATTCAAGCCTTGGTTTAATCATAAGTAATCGTATTTTAATACTTTATACCTTAGACTGTAAAATATTATTCTTACCTTATTCTTACCCTTAATTATTTCCGTAAGAAAGGTAACTGTAATGATGTTAATCAAATTCCTGAAACATATCTGAGTTCTAATCAATAATAATGTAAAAATCAGTTTTAAGAATTTTACTTCACCCTATTTTTATTTTATTTCAGTGCGACCTTTGTGGGTGAAGCTTTTAACGGAAAATCGACCACTTTCCGCCGAAAACACCTACGAGCTTAGTTGTGAAGTTGTAGGATCTCGACCTGCACCGACCATAACATGGTGGAAAGGAAGTGTGCAGATGCTGAACACTCGTGAAACGGTAAGTTCATATGTAATTTGTCGTATACGCGTATTAATAATTGAATGTAAGTGCTTATGACAACAAAATTGCTAGATGTCTGCAAGGCCATAACTAGCTTTTAAACCTCTGTGGAATTAGACCTAAACTAAACATAAAGGTTTATGACCACTATAATAATTTCAGTTGCCCAATTATTTACGACCTTACTTGAATACCGCGTAATTTGGTTTCAGTTATCATTTCGGTTACTTTATGTTTCTCTAGAAGTAATTCTTACCCTTACCTAGAATATTACGACTTGGATAATTATTTTATAAATATGCAATACAGGTCCTATCAATTGATTGACTGTATTTCAGACTAGTCCAGACGGTAACACGACGATAAGCATTTTAACTTTTGTACCGACAATAGAAGATGCTGGAAAATATTTATCGTGCAGAGGACAACAACAGCTTATTATTGATAGCGGTATCGAGGATGGATGGAGATTAGATATTCATCGTAAGGTTTTTGTAAACAAATATATTCGCATTTTACTAAGTTATGATTTATCTTATTTTCTTGGTCTGTGTTTTGATTTTTCGCATAAATTTGGCGTAAAAGAAATTTAAGGGCATATCTCTGGTTTTACATCAGAGTAATATGTCTACACAAGCATCACAAATGACGTTGTAAACTCGGGCGCCAAGTTTATTGTTATTCTATTCCGTTTCCGCCATATCGGGTACATTATGTACCCTAAAACGTGTAGTCCGAGGATGTGACTGCGGTGCAAAATACGATTAATGGCGGATAACAGAAAATTAGGGATAATCAACATTGTTATATACTAAAATTAAAAAAATATTCGGTTATTAGCATATTAATTACTATATTGCAGATGTCCCTTTGGTTTCATTGGAATTAGGAAGTAACTTAAATGGAAGTACAATTAGAGAAGGTGTGGATGTTTACTTCGAATGCAACATTAAGTCAAATCCGTGGGTTTACAGAGTTAGTTGGAGGCATAATGTAAGTTATACAACCCCCAAAATTGCGTTTGCCTAACAAGCTTGACGTTTATTAGGGAAAGATCTTGCATAACAATCCTTCATCTGGAACGATCGTTAGTAATCAAAGTTTAGTTCTGCAAAGTGTAACTAAGACTAGAGCGGGTCTATACACTTGTGTTGGTAGCAATCAAGAGGGCGATGGTGAAAGTAATCCTGTACAATTAGACGTTAAATGTAAGGGTTTTTATTTCTTTTGTGTGTGCTTACTTAATATAATATACAAGTCTACTTCGAGTTCAACGTCGAACTTAGACATAACTTTTTCATGACAGTTGCCCCGATATGTAGACCTGGTCAAACAAGAGCTTATGGTATTGCTCGTTTAGAAATCACGGAAATTCGTTGTGAGTTAGAAGCAAATCCAACAGATATTCAATTTTCTTGGAAATTTAACAATAGCGACAACAATGCTTTAGTAATGGAACTCCCTCAAAATCTAGTTACAACGGATCGTGCTCGCAGTACTTTATCATACAAACCAATGGCGGAGTATGATTACGGAACGTTGCTCTGTAGTGGTAAAAATGAAATAGGAGACCAAAAGGATCCTTGCGTATTTTACATCAACCCTGCTGGTACGCTAATGATAACCTTTTTAAAATTCCGCATTTCACTACCTTATCCTGTAGGAAAACCAGACGCGCTCTCCAACTGCACCATTCAGAACCAAACCGCAGACTCGTTGCACGCTGAATGTGTTGAAGGATTTGATGGTGGCTTGCAACAGGAATTTGTTATGGAAATTTATGACATGCAAACTCATAAATTGGTAAGCAGCGTCTCCTCTAAAAATCCCGTCTTCGTTGTTGGCGGACTAGAATCTGGTCTAGCTTTTGACGTAGCACTTTACGCGTCAAACAAAAAGGGGAAAAGTAGCATTGTTCGCTTGCCAGCATTTACCCTTAAGGCTGCTGAAAAGCACACTGGTAAGTTTTTATTGAAATTAACGAAGGGTTCGCTCTTTTCGGCCATTGTTTGTGTAATAGCCGTTTATTTGTACACTTCAGCAACGACAACTTCGATACCACTTCACATCAGCCCAATGCTTGGTGCGTTGATCGGTATAGTCGCAGCCCTCATGTTAGTAGCGATTATTATCGTAATAGTTATTCGATTTCGAAACTGTGGAGGAGAACATGAACTTAAAATTTACGACGATGAGGGATTGTCATTATCGGCTACTCAATGTACGGCAAATGGGGGCGATAAAACAAACACTGAACCAAATATTGATCTAAATGGAAGTGTTGAAAGCTTAGAAGAAAAAAATCCTGATATTATTCCACAAAATAACGGAGATGAATATTACCAAGAAGAAAATCGCACATTTGTGATGTTGAATAACGTTCCCTTAAGAAATTATTCCAGACCGCAAGGTCCTATTGTTATAGGGGTAGGTCAGAAAGGGCAATTTGATGAATTTAGGATACCTGCTCAGGTAAGTTTTGAAATTCAAAATTAAAGGAGCAGTAACAATTGATTTTTAGAATGAGGGAAAATTTACTCAGCTCTCTATCTCACATCACGAGGTGCCTTATGTAATTTACAATAAGTCGACACCAACAACTGTTTTACACAGACAAGATCCCTTAATGTATGTGGGGATGGAAGGTTCAAATCGAATGCTTCCATGTCTGCAGCCACTTAGCCCTCAATATATGTCTACTCTGCAACGAAAGCAGCGACACACTCATTTGCCCTGTCCAATTGGAGAAGAACCAGTAGGAGTTAGTAATGAAGAGCTCGCTGAAGCTGCAACGATAAACTCAAGAAAAAGCGTAAGATATATTAAATTATAAGCTTCCTCAAGTGTTATTAGCCTGTTATTTGCAGCTCGACCCCTGCTAGGTGTAATTATCTTAGGCATGGATGACTTGTTTTTCATGCAATTATGAAATTGTGTTAGGGTGGTTCGAATATCTATGGTTGATAATTTAGACCATAGGACAGAAAAATGATGACGATGTATGGAGAAATGATTGATAGTATGTATAAAAAATTAAAGGGTATTTCAAAGAAACGTCGCCTGTGTAATAAATATACTGTAGGTATTAAAGTTTATTTGAATTTTTAATCATATTTGTTGACAATAAGATAATGTAAATGTCGATACAGATTTCAACTTGTTAAACATTTTATAAAATTTTGTAATTGAAAAAATAAATTTTGTACAAAGGCATTTGATTAACAGCGTTACCGATAAACTTTATTATTTTTTTTAATCTACACTTACAGGAAACGCGAACCGCTAAGATCAGTGCCCCCCCTTCTAACATGCACACAGATTCACACATCCATGATTGGGGCAATTTATTCAGAAAAACACCACCCCGTATTTGATTCGAACCAACAGCCACCATACTTGCTTTCTGATGCTTAACAATGCGATTGCAACCACCATTTCCGCTTGGCTTCGTGACCACAGTTGAAACAACGAAAGGTAAGTCTATTCGTACTACACCCTTCGGTTTAGTATATTTTCAGCTAGCTCTGAAATGTACGCAGGGTGTGTTCTAGACCTTTAAGTTAAAAACTACGATCATAAATCGCATTATAATCGAGTACCCTTTTGCCGCCTTGTAAAAGTTTTCGATTAAATTGAAACTTTCATGATTGAATTTTATTGTAAGGTACTGAAAGCTGCAAGGAAAACGAGGGTGAAAGTTGAGGAAACTGATTTCTATAATGCGGTCTTAATTAAGAACTGTAAAGGTCTTTCTGGTCCTACTTCTATTATCAGTTAGGAATTATTTCTATGAGAAAACGTAGATTTTCTTAAATGGGGAAATCTGCATATCTTTAGGAGAATACAGCATTTATTAAATGCCTTGCGCTATTAATTTAGGTTTAGGTATGCGAACAAAATCTCAAGGAAACGAGGTTGCGTCACTCAGAATATTGTTGATGTCGGTTGTTCCGTGTACACCATTTATAACAGAAGGTGCCGCTTTATTATCACATTTTTTATACGCTCACCACCACTACAAAAGACTTAAGAATTAATTCATAAACAAACGGTTTTCATAAAAAACGAAAAATATATTTGTAATAACAATGCGACCAATCCTGATAACGTAAAGGGCCTGGCCGAAGTCGACGGCACCCACGGCACCTAGTATGTCATTGAGAAGGCTACGTGCGCTACATACGATGCAATCTTTCAATTTGATTCTGAGGATTCCGTGTGTTGTACAATATGAAAGGGCGTTAAAAATTCCTACCACCCGAGATACTGGGATTCGGCAAAATTTCCAAATGTGAGAGGTTTATTCTTTTGCTTCGGTGTTAAGCCATAGTAGGAGAAGTAGAGCAATAAGAGCAAGTAAACTTATTGTCAAGAATACATTATTTAATGTAGGTATATGACGCAGTAAAAAGACCACTTACCAAACCTATGCAAAGTTTTGTTTCGGAAGTTAGTATCTAAATGAACATTTAATTTTTTTTTCGTGTTTTTCTAAAAAAAAATAAACGAAATATTTCTTTTCCTGTAGCTTTTCCAATTTGTACTAGATTGTTTTGTAACTATTTTGGTAATTAAAAAAGTGGAATCGAAATTATAACTGAATAATAACAAGTTTGATAGGATACATCGTTGATTGAAAATATTTCAATCAGTGAATGCATCAATGAGAACCAGATATTTTCATATTTAACCAGATCGCATCTTTTTTAATTAGCGAGGAGAGAGATACGAATGGTAGGTATTTCCAATTATTGTAGCAGCTGGATTGTCACCAATTGACATTTAAGTAAAGCAATATCTCTATTTTAATTTCAAATTGATTCTGAAATAGAAACGTATACATTGATTCTGCGAAACAAATTACTAAAATAGAAACAGTTCCGTACACAAATAAATTTTGAGGAATTTAGATTATTAGAAATAAAAGTAAAATAAAACAATTATCTTTTACACATGACAATCATCTTCTTTTAATAAAATATAAGGTTAGATGTTTATGGATGAGGCGACGAAGGAGCCGAATACGAATTTCTGAACGAATAGTGTATGTCGAGTTATGTATAGGTGTATGTAGGTACCGTCCTGCGTAATTTACCGTAGACTGCAAACTAATTACACAACATAATAAAATATAAAAATTACGTTGTGAATGTCTCGTAACTCCCTATTAACAAAGCATTTTAACATGTGCCCGCCTCAATTTTCAATTATAAGAATGAAAGAAACGGTTGTAATGGAAACAATTTCCTTGAAGCTTTGTACACAGCGGCATTATTTTACTTCCAAATGATTTACAGCTTTAAATATAGTTCATTAAACATGAAAAAAGTATAAGTTGTGTGGAAACTATGAAAAATTGTACGATCATCAGTAAATTTTACGGTTGTTGGGCAACACTTTACAATGCAGTAAATTATAAAGGAGAAGGTTAATGTGTATTAAATACCGGTTTTCAGCAGTAAACCACGAAATTGCACACTTTAAGTGCCAAACAAAGCCCTACCCTATACAATATCTCTATTTGATTAGACATGTAAAATCAGACCAACTTTTAAACTTTACGAGGCATTCGAATAAACTAAAAGGTATAATTTAATAATAAACTACTACATCCACTGGTATTTTCTTCGTAAATATCAGTTTTAATTGTCTCTAATAAATTTCAGACGCACCAGAATGTTAGTACTTCCCATTTGTAAGTTTAATTTAAACTTCACCATATGTTCTAAAACTTTACGGTTACAAATTATAGAAAGATAAATTTATTTCGGTAACTTTGTTATCAACATTATTTTAACCTTTCATGGGCTGTTTGACTTTCTCCCGCCCTTTTATCTCAAAGTTTCACTACAAAATGTTTGTTACGATTTGTTGGCTTCATCCGTTAACTAAACAATTAAATACAAGTTATTACTTCATGCTGAAAATTTATTACTACCACCTCTATGCCGATCCGAATAATGCTTACAATTTGCTGGTGTAATCCCTAATATTTATAAATTATAGGAGTGACCTATACAGCAGTAAATAATAAAAACTAGTATATGAGTGACCTATACAGCAGTAAATAATAAAAACTAGTATATGGTACTGATACAATTTTCAAGCTACAACAATTTATTGTAGGTACTACAGAATCATCAAGAAAATTTTCTATCAGGCTTGGCCATGGAATACAAATTGTATGCATTTACTTTTAAGCCACACGAATGATTTATTCTTGCTTTATTATTATTGACAATACTACTGTCAAAGTCAGGTTTAGTCGTAATAGGTAACGACACACTAATTATATTTCATGTCCAACCCTTATCGAAAATTCTGTTGATCATATTTTAGAAGAAGGTAGAAAATTCTATGTGCAAGCCTATATTTAATATCATCGTGCAACAGTTTAGTGGTAGGTACCTATATATTTTACGTACATACAAGGTTATTATTCAGAAGTTATATGACCTAAAACGCTTCAACCACAAACCTGCATACTCGTACACGTTTCTACCGTGAGATATGTTAATCTCGAGGTTAATCTTAAAGAGAAGCTGTCTTGATCCGCGATATTAATAATTAATATTATAATCAAAGTGATCTGTAATATCTTTATCGTACCGAGGGCGCTAAAGAATTTCGCGAAGATGGTATACACACATTTTTTATGCAACCGTAAAAAATATGTAATATTACAATTAATGTTATTGCTTTTAGAAAACGAACCGGTTAATTCATTCTTAATCGGCCATCAGTCGGTGCGTTACTATGGAAATAGCGTTGGATTTCGCGTCCTGTATTGCGTACGCGAAACGTTCACTTCCCGTACGGTTGCAGAAAATTGTTATTTGTATACCAAGGACGCGAAATGTGTCTTTATCGTACCGAGAGAAAATTGTCGCCGAGGACGCTTGCGGGCGAGGAAAGACAATCTCGAGGGCGCTAAAGAATTTCGCGGACAAGGTATACACAATATTTTTTGTGCAACCGTAAAAAATGTGTAATTGTAAATGTTATTGCTTTTAGAAAACCTACAGCTTAATTCATTGTAAATAGAAAAACGGCTTTCAGTTAGCGCGTTACTATGGATATGGAGTAAATAAAACAATTAGTTTTGTATAAATTACAATGATTTTTACTTTAGCGGACGCTACCATAGCAGCAGCCGCGAAATTAGATTTCGCGTTCTAAACAGCGGACGCGAAACGCCCACTTCGCGTACGGTTGCACAAAAATACCTTTAATAACCCTGTACATACATTTTTGACTACATTGTGTAGCTTAATACTAGCTTTTGAATTGCTTTCTCAAAAATTTTAACCAGGTTTGAAGGGGTGGGGGAAGATTTGCACATATTCTTCAAGTGTATAGCCTTTATATTACATTACAATTTTTTGAAATATTTTTTACCAGATATTTGAGGGAATAAGGGATGTTTGGCACATAATAATCAAAGTGTTTAGCCTTCATATTACATTCTGGGAAATCGAAGGAGATGCGCGAAATATCCAAAAAGAGAAGGCATTTTTTTTCTGAAATTATTTTTGACCAGTTGGGAGGGGATATGGGATATTTGGCACATGTTTTCGGAATGGGTGAGAAAAATATTCAAAAAAAAAAGAAGAAAGTCTATTAAATAACCTTGCCTTTTTTTCTGAAAACTTACTGATTATTTTGACCAGATGGGATAGGTTGAGGGGTGTTTTACACATATCTAAAAGCTATTGCAACAATTGCAGTGTTATGACATTTACGTATATCATACACACATTAAAAACATTTCTTGTAATTACATTTTCTTCTAAATGCAGTAGGCATTCATCAGGGAGAATACAAAAACATAAAACTGTAAACCTAGCGTTTTACCGTTTTACCCATCCTATAAATCTTTACCAGAATTGTAATTTATCATTTTAATACTAATATTTGACCGTAGGGCAGTTGCCCGTCATAATGTTGATTATGGTAATTAGGTCCTGTAGTTAGGGTCTCGTTAGTTATTCGTTAATTGATCAGTGCACGATGGAAGGTATTTTCGAACACTTCCATTGTAGTAAAATAGATTTGTTGTAGTAGGTACTTATTCCTGATTAAAGTAAACAAACTCTACATAGTTTTTGTTACGAAACCATTATTGTTCAGGATTTTGATTGAAATGAGAAAAAAAGTACCTGCTAACTTCACATACTTGGGTAAGTTCACAAGTTTCCAAGTTTAGTAATTAAATTTTAGGTAAAGTCGGAACGTTTCAGTACAAAAACGAATGCTTTTGTCAGCTATCTAAGAAACTGTAGTCTTGTCGAAATCTCTAAAGTATGATAACTCAAATTAGAGCTGCTAAGACGAATGAGGTCAAGGTTAAAGAAGCAAATAACTACATAGCAAAGCGCATTCATTTGTTCACATAAAGCGTATTTTCCTAAAGCTCATAAAGCTTTCGCTTCCGTGGGAGATAAACTCGTAAAGAACCCTTATATTCTATAGCACACTGTCTGCACAAATATTATATAAATGTAGGAATAGAAGCGATGACTTACGACCCTGGTGTATGTGTTGTTTGTGAGGCAAAAACTGACTAATATTTCTTCCTCGTCGTAAGTGGTGACATTTCTAAAGTAGCAAATTTTTTGCGCTATATTTTAGCTTGCTTCGCTTCTTGTGTCTCTTCCACTAATGATAAATTATTTGTCACTGTTATTGTAAAAGTTATTTTCCAAGAATGCCTTTTTACGTTATTGCAAACTAATATTCCAATCTTGTTTTTTTCACATTTCTTTCGTTATTGAAAGACCTGCACACTAAAGTAAATATTTCGTTAGATAATTATGATAAATATAGACTTTTCAAATTAAAGTCCAACAGTAGCTAAAAGAAAATAAATTTATGGACTAACCACGGAAAACTTATTAATATTACTAACAATGATTCAAGCTGTGTTGTATCTTTGTGTATTAATCTTCAGGTTCAAACAATACTTCAAGAAAAGATTAGCGGGTGGCACTATTAGTGCGACCACATGGACTTCTGATTCAGATTTATTTCCCTCCCTAAACCACGCACATATTATAAATAATGATGGTGGTTTTCATGTATCCAAGAATGAGCATACAAATCAAATACCCTAGCTATTAACTAACTAAAAAAGCAACCAGGTGCTTCACAACCTGTACCGCAGAGTAGGTATTTCTTTTTGTCATTTAGATATCGTAAATCTGATGCTCATCGCAAAATCAAGTAGTTTAACTGACAGCACAATAATTCCAATTTCGATTTAAGAGACAGGTTTAGGGACACGCGTACGTCTGTTAAAGTTAATTGAAAATAATGAGATGATCTTGAAAAGTCGTATCCGTTGAATAAATTGAAAAGGACGAATGTCACAAGTATCTGCGTTCATTCAAATTTAAAACTGAGATTTGCGCTATGTAATCTGTACAGCGCTTAAACACGCAATATCGTTCAATTTTCCATAATTCTGTATCTATCCGCTGTGAACTGGAAACAGAACAGGGTATTAGATCGGTGTTCTTGATCTTCATATAAAGAAAAATACACAGAGTAATACTTAATGTAAATTTTATTGGCTCTGTGTTTCATATCAATTTTTGCTTCGCTTTAACAAACTCTGAAGCTGCTGAGTCAGCTGAGTGTATTTAATATAAATACCGTCTTGCCTCCTACTCGTTATCTTATTCTTCATAATTGCCGATACAGTACCAGTAGTTTATAAGTAGCTTTGAAAAAGTATATACGAATAATAACAATAGAGCAAAAAAATAATAGAAAAATAAATGTAGTAGTATGGATTTACGGGATTTACCTATAGCAACAAAGTTAAAGGAATACTATTAAAAATTTTCAAGAGAAAAATATAAGGTCTATAATACACAAGGACTACTTTAATGAATGAAACCGCTAACAACACCCTAGCAATAATACATGAAGCTTTAACAGCGCGGTTCTTTTTTTCCCAGAAATGTTAAACAGGGAGCGAAATTTTTCGCCCAAGAGATTTTTTTTGAGAAAATACAGAATTCCATTGGCTAGAGTTGTGTACGGAGGCATTGATCGTGGTAAAATTTGGGATGAGGAGGTTACTACCCCAGGCGTAAACAAATCCCTTCTAGCAACCTTTGCTTAAATTAACTGAATAACTAAATACACTATCCTGAGATTAATTAATCAGGCAAAATAACCTTCAGTAATACAATTGTGTTAACATAAGAACATAAAAGAAATTAAGAACAAACTTAACGTTGATTCCTTCCCTTGTTCATACGTCGAATTTCTACTGTTTTCTGATTACAAGATGGTGTATCATTGACCGTTGTATTATTTTTTTTGGTACTTCATTCTAAGGAGAAGCTGACTTGATTCGCAAAATGTAGAAGCGGCACGACGATGCTAGATGCTACCATTAAACCATACAAACGCCGTTGAAAGCGAAGGATGGAAGGTAGGTATACCTTTATAAAGAATCTTCTACCTGGGGTTCAAGAGTTTGACAATTGTTACGACATTATATTTGTACATTATACCTACAACTTGCAAGCAACGTACAGTTTATAATTTACGATTATTCTATCCATAGATAAGGTGTAGTAAATAGTAACCTGGAAATTATTTGCATTGAGATGGTTGTGTTATACTCGCTGTTGTACGTTAATGATAAGTGTAATTGCACTGCTTTTGAAATGTATTCAAACTTAATAAATAGATTTCACAGCCCAGTAGAAAGCACTGCTACCTCCTTGAATTAACGTACCTATAGAATTATAGTACTCGTAACTTACATTGCTACATTCTAACCGCCAAACAATACCACATGAGACTGGTACTTAGGTGTTACTTTTTAGTTGATCAAAAAACATTGAGAAATGTGCATGCAAAGCTCTTCATGTTATTTTGCTGACTGTGAAAAATTATATCCACTGCCAAGTAGGAGTTCCATGCACTCATTCGGGTGCACTTCAAAATGTTTCTGCATGTATAATTAATTATTTATTGTTCTCCTAGTTATCATTTCGGTTATAAATTACTATAGGTATCTAGAAGTCGTAAGTTATATTGTCGCTGGTGGATCGATGGGAATATAGCTGAATGATGTTGGACTCACTGAAGCATTCCCAAAGCTGTTTTGTTAGATCCACGTGAATTTTCCAATTCTGTAACCAATCCTGTAGAAGCCCAAGGTATTTAGATTACATAAACATGGCGGGGGTTGTATACTATTGCTTTTAAGATAAATAATTTTTTATTTTATGTCCTCATTATTTTAATACAAACGTTTTTTATTCTGTTACTCTCACGGAGATCATGAGAAAACGCATTGACATTAATCGCATTTTGCATTTTCCCTTAAAATAGTATGATTATTTGGTTCTTAAGAATGGCAGTTATAATAAAGAGTAGAATGTATGAAAACTGTTAATTCATTCATGACATAAAATTCAAACAATTCAAATCGATAGTTAATTTAAAACTGCTGATTGTAGCATACAAAGATTGAAAAGTAGGAATATAAAAATACACAAAGAATGCGTATTATTAATGATTTTTCATGCTAAGTCAGACAAATATATAGAACTGATGAATGCAAAAGCTCCATTATGCAATTTTATAACAGAAATTAAATGTGAACTTAATTACGTTTTTAAATTCTTTGCAGTCCCTTGAAAGAAAATCACGATTTTAAATGACGCGAACATATTATAGATTGTCAACTCAATTTCTTCGACAACTTTGATATTCTCTAGAGCATTTTCAATTATTTTTTGTTTTTTCCTTTTCTGTTTGAAGTCTACTTATTTATGTAATTCTTACAATGCTATCATATTGCATTTTTATTTCAAAACTGGAACACAATTCTGTGGGGAGCACACAAATAAGATGACATGAGATGAGATTTATTTTTAATATAAGTTACGTTTTTGCCCAAACAAATCAAAAATCATGTCGATACATTGTTAGCTACCTACTACATGATCATCAAAGAAATATAAAAAGATCCACAACTTAGAAGTATAGGGCGCCGTTTAAGAATTAAGACAACACTAATTTATAAAAATATTTATTTTCTCTTCAATATGTATATTTTAATTTAAATATATCTGCGATTTAAAATAAATATACTTATTCAGAAAAAATAAATATATTTAGAAAAATAAAAAAATATTCATAAGAAATAAATATATTCTAAAAAATAAAATATGTACTCATGAAAAATAAATATATTCAGAAAAAAATATATATTTGCAAAAATAAATATATTAGGAAAAAAATATATTCAGGAAAAATAAATATATTCAGAAAAAAAATTATATTAGGTATTTAATTTTGTAAATATATATTTTTTTCTGAATATATTTATTTTTCATAAGTATATTTTCTTTTTCAGAATACATTTATTTCTTATGAATATTTTCTTATTTTTTTAAATATATTTATTTTTTTTGAATATATTAGTTTTTAAATCGCAGATATACTTATTTAAATTAAAATATATACTACCTATATTAAAGAGACAATAAATATTTTTTGAAAATAGTTTTGTCCTAAACGGTGCCCCATATAGAAGTGTTCATGTTGTCAATGTTATAACAACACGGTAGGTACTTTAAATTATGTACAGCAAATGGGCCAACCAGTCTTTACTTGCCTTGACTTTCCTTAATTTGTTTGTTTCTAAGGATTCTTTGCTACAATAACTAAAATTTTAAAACCTGAAAATCGAATTTGTAAAGAGAATCGGTGGAATTTTTTTTACTTTAAGTAAAGCACCCGGCGGTGTAACCCCTTATTTGTTCTGTTAGGCCATTTGACCATTCTTTTTCAGAACTCAGTCTTGAGGTTTGCTGCTGTTAATAGATATTGTATATTGATAAGTATTGACTTAGGATTACTCTGCGTAATGTGCACAATTGTATGGCTAGGTTTTGTCGCGTTCTGTTTGATTTCTTCCAATGCATAAGGTATACATACAGTAATGGTATGCACAAATCAAACCTTCCTGTTTGGATATATTACAGATTCATGCCATCTACCTTTTTATTTTAACCCTCTGTACTCTGTACTTGGATATAAGGAATAGATACCCAGATCCTCTAAATTTTCTATTGAACTTTATTTCTGACCTTTCTGATACAAGCTCTCAACCCTTCTTAGTAGGTCCCCTGTTGCTGGTTGATGGTCTTGTTCTGATGCTCTATTTCAGTCTCTACGCGACCATTGCTGAATTCTCATAGTGCAGGTCTCGTGACTTCTGGCTATAACTCCAATCTATGTCTGTTTTAATTATTTTTTAATTTTAATTTAAAATTGTCTGGCATGACTTTTAGAATTTCGTCTTCTGAATCGAAGTTTCAGATCCATATCTAAAATGTAGTAATTGCTATGTTGAGTAAGTTTCTTTCTATAAATAAGAAATTGTGTATGCAAAGTGGTTATAAATATTTTATCTTAGTCAGTATAAATAGATTAGAAATACTGTAAAGTTTGTTTATAATTTTCAATACAAAACTAACTTAAATGAAGTCAATTTTGTATGATCAAACAAAATCTACCTGTCGACATGCTATAAAGTGAAAACATCCCTCTTTCTGTATCTAAGAATTTAGTAAGTTATTTATCACTTTCCAAGTTTATAGAATCGTGTAATACATAAATTTTTGTCTTATTCACTACGTGATGTGAAAATTTTACAGTTCCTTCACCGTTAAAGTACCTGCACATAGTAAATTCGTATCTAAGTATTGCTATAAACTTCAGACGATAATAACACTGCTCTTTCCACGTATTCCGCAGTGTAATGGGTCCGTCTATGAAGCAACCTGTGCGCATTGCGGGCTACAACAGGAGCTGCTCCGAAGCCCCCGAGCCCGCGAATGTAATGAGCTAGTACGCTCAGGTAACAGAGCAACGTGCGCCACGAGGTAATATACGACACCATCAATTCGCCCCACATACTTGATTAGCTCTTAGCTGCGGTTCGTAAATGACGTCAGGCTTTCCACCTGTTCTCCTTTATGTGAAAGCTTTAGCGAGAAGAAATAACTTAATAAGATGAAGACTTGTAGTTTTAATTAGAACAGAAAATCGGAACCTAGTTTCCACCTTTGAGATGCTCTAATTATCAATCTTGCAATATCCCCTAACAGGAATCTATCGTATAAAGAGCTTTAGCTGCATTTGCTCATGTATAAACCCTGTGGTAGAATTATATGTTGGTACATGAGAAACCAATAATGTGTAGATGTCGAATTATAATCATAAGTACATGGTATTAATATTACAGTAATAATCATCTGACTGCTACAGATGTTCAAACGATCGTATTTACAGCTTCCTTGTCTTAATATACCTACTCCTACCTACCTACTAATTATTGCTTTAGATTTTCTAGAACAACTAAATATAAAAATAAACAAGACCTGGCCAACTAATACAAAAAGTCTCTACCGATAAACTCGCCTTCCCGTACTCCATATTCTCATTTGGGATTGACTTCATTAAATTTTTACAATCCATAGCAGAAGTGATGTTTATCGATTCACTCTCATTGCTGCAAGAACGGTTCGATATAATCCAATCTGAAGCAGTCATTAAAAGATAAAAATGGTATATCACTATATAGCTTCGTTGGACGAGAAAAATAATTTATTATTAAAATGACATACGGTGGAAGGGGTACCTGCGAATCCTTCTGCGTAGGAAATAAAAAGAAATTAGATTAATGTTCCAGCGCATGCTATAAGCTCTGATTGTTAGCGTATTCTTTCTTCTATCACCATATTTACCCTTGCACTTTTAACAGAGAAGGAGGTGGTAAATCAATGCATTAATCTGCTACATGTTCATGGTAAGGAAGAATAGTTATGTTTTCTTTGTAGAAATATATTCAGTTCTTTATAACAAATATTAGCACACTACGATCTGAAGAAGGAAATGAAGCCTCAGGGCTTTTCTTAATTTCATTGAGTTCGATATTTATTAACTTATTAACGTGTTCAAATTATTATTAATGAAACCAACATATATTAGAATCAAAATTCAACTACTTAATAAATAATATGAAGTGGAAGATAAATAGATTACAAGATAACATGCAATGTTTGTATCGACTTGTATACATACAATTTGCCTGCCTAAACGTCGTAAAAATATTACACGCATAAATAGCTATTAAGTCAGGATATTATATTGACAATTTGGTTTCAAATTATGTGAAGACTTGACAGTTCATTTTGTTGGTGATAGAGAAGTCAACAAAATACATGCCAGAAATGTATAAGTCAGAGGCACAAGGAAATGTCTATATTTGCAAAGTGGGTCGCATCTATAAATATAGGAAGCTTATCATGCTGACAGAAATAAAAACTCAGAGCCAATATAACTTATGCAAAGCGAGACGTGGGTAACTTTTTCCATCTATCATTCCGAAAAGATTTATATTTTCGTGTACACATCTTATAATAAACACACACTATACCGATTACGTAACACAGGTTTTTCTATGATTTTCAGGGAAGTAAAAAAAATATTTCTATGTATGATTATAATGAGACAGAGCTAAATTCAATTAAAGTACAAATTGATCGGGAGAATACTCTTAAAGTCCAGCCCTTAATTTATTGGCCTTAATGTGAACCTAAATGAATATTGGAAGGCTCCCATTAAGAGCATAAAATTAAATTAGAAGTATCTGTAGAAGTTTGAACATAATTTATTAAATTTTGCATGCAGCTCGCATACCTATTATATAGCACTTTATTCCTTACATAATGCAAATCGTTTCTAAAGTAGATTTGTTATTCAAAGGAAATATACTAACTCTTATTTCTTTTAGTAAACATACCTATTCTTTGATTTAGTTCAATAATAACATAAATAAAATACTTGTGTGTAAGTCGTTGTTGCACCAAGCCTTATGTATTCCTATCATTATTTATCTTGTATGTCATTACGTGATTAAATCTAATGTGTTGCACCTATCTAAATAGTTTCAGTTCTGTTTAGTTACCATCTGCTCTTCATCAAGGCATACCACTTGAAAATGTTTGAATCTACCGGCATTAGAAGCGTCGTGTTTCAACCACTTCATAAAACTGAATGCTTGTGTTATGAAATAAGAAGGGCTGGTTGTAATAACTACTGAATTTTAATAAGTATAAGTATAACATAAGCGGTAATCAGATAAGCGTACTTGTAAGAAGAAAAAATAAACAGACACAGACACTTTAACTAAAAATAATAACTTTTCTCATATTTACCCTTTAATACCAGCGCCTTACTACTATAGAGGAGATGGTTATCACTGAATGACAATATTATTTAAGGGTCGGTTTATCCAATCCCTATTAAGTTAACCAACGGTCAGTTGTCATGGATACGGTTTGTTACAAAAATCGCATCCTTGATAGTTGATCATTTGTTAGCTTAACAAGGAGTTAATTAAAGATTGACAAACCGGCCCTTAGGCCCAGTTGTATAAAAGTATTTGACTGCCAGTCCAGTTGAACTGAGAGCCAAATACTTTTATACAATTGGCCCTTAATCGACTTAAATTATGGCACAAAAAATCAACAGTTCATGTTTCCTTTAGTGAGAATTCTTATTCGTGAAATAGCCGGGCAACTAGCATTCATGATTTAATCTTTTTTTGTTAAAATCAACCGATAGTAAAACTCGAGTTTACTGTACAGTTGCGTTCGTGTCATTGATCAAAAATCACGCGATAGATATCTTGTGAATTATCTGTCAATGTCACTCGCGAAAAGTTTAATCGCAAAATAGTTATGAATGAAGACAATCATATGTGATATTTGTAGCAAGATTTCATGTCGACTTTGCTCAAAGCTATTATTTTTTATAACAATAAATTTTGCTGACAAAATTACAAGCAATTTCACTTGACACAACTTTTATTGCTAAAATTTCTTTACAATTCTAGCGACTTTGTTTTCAAGGGTGACGCTTGACAAGTTAAAAGACAAACCCGAATAATTTTAAATTTAAACAAAACTGGTGCCCCGGACATGTTTACACCGCGTGACTAACTTTCCATACTTCGGCACCTTTGATTTTAGGGTTTAACCGTGGCAAATTAGTTTCTCAGGAACGAATTTAACTTTTAACAAAGACCTTTTAGTCAACATTTTCCGCGAACACTATTAAGGAAGGTTGTGATTCTTCCTTGTATTTTGCTAACCTAAAGGCCTTAAGGTATCTTCAGGAGAGGATACGAAATCCCAAATTAAGTTTGTATCGAATATCATCAAAGTAAGATTTTTCGAAGCGCATCCTTCCCATCCAAGTAGCCACTTGACGTTGATCGATTGATGCAACCTAAATTAAGGTAACAGCTCGAACTGCACGTATTTTAAGGATATCAATTTTTTATGAATCCTTTTTGAAGGTTACGTCGTACTCCAATATGCTTTTACTTCGGATCAAATTTTAAACATTCACCGACACCGGCTGTTTTTACAAAAAGCTTATCTGATATTAAATTTATTTTCTATATTTCATTGAGTATCGAAATTTATTTTAAAGAAAAAACAATTAAAGCAAAAAATAAAAACTAATAAAGCAACTGTCAGACACACACGTTCTCTCGGTAAATCCAATATAGATCGAAGAAAAACAATTCAGAGCTCAGACCTCGGGCGAGAGTGCGTTCGTTCGCTGATTTTGAAACCTAAAGAGCGTCAACTAAGCGTTCCATTTAATTAAAGCTTTTGTCGCCACGACCTTTCGTCGTTGGTATAATTATTTCGTCCACCGGATCTGGGTAAAAATATACGTATTTTGAAGGCTCGGACCCTACCACAGATACCCATATCGAAACTTCTGATCTAGGAAATCCAAGCACGATCAGCATTTAGCTGTAGGACTGAATCTAATCGAATTAATAAGTGGCCTCATGTATCTACAAACTTGGATCGGAATCGCAGGCTATGTATAATGCAGCTATAACTAAATTCAGGAATGTAGCCACTCACTTAGGCGGTATATATTATCAAGTAGGTAACAATCTTGCTCCTCTCCCCTTATTTTATTTAATTTATAGTTTGCTAAAGCTGAATGCAGATAGATCAGGTTTGATAATCTAATAACCCGAAAAATGTATAAACCGATCTTCGCACTCTTTACTTTATAATCGAAGCTTTGTTCGTCGTACCTAGAACCAGAAGTAAACAAGATACAGGTCACACGTTTTAAGAATTCCTCGGGCCGCGCAACCCGAAGGCGAATCGGGAAGCGCGGCGTTTAAAAATTTTAAATTCAAGCAGTGGCGTCACGTTCATGCTTTTAGGTATAAAATAGAACGGTTTTCATGCAATCGCAACACATATTTTATTGTCACGAAAATATTTATAAACATTATAAATTATTTCTCGCGATTGACCTCTCAATATTTGGCCGCTTTTTCCCACTTTAGAACTCAATAAGTCTAACTACCTGTTGCAACTGATAATTACTGCGCCACTGGTACCGAGCGAAAGTGGTAGGACGAGTGTGAAGGTCACTCCCACCATAAATTTTGGACAAGTGCGCACCCACAGCCGAGGAATTCTTAAAACGTGTGACCTGTACCTACTATGTTATTATTTTATTTCGTTTCTGTCATATTGATAACTAAATAAGGTTTATCGGATATCTCAATCAAGGAGGCTGATATAAATATTCCAACAAACTATAGGGGTCTATTACAAAGAAGTAAAGTCGGTGCTGCTTTCTGAAACTTTTTCTTGTGGAATCTTGCGACAAATAAAATATACAAAGAATGGTTCAGTTTTTATTATAAATAATATTTCACTTACTTCTATTAAAATAAAAGTTAAATTGCTTTTTTTTCTAAAGTATCTACATTTATGACTTGCAAACACGCACCCTGGGTGTGTTCGAGCAAATAATTATTTGTTTTATTAAATCATAATTCTGGATTTCATAACAAGTTGCAGTTTGTTTCCTCCAATTAATTGTTATTGAGAATCAACACAAGATATAGAAAGAGTAGCGTTGTACTGATTACACATTCAATGTTACCACAAAACCGGTTGTAATAAATGCAGTTAGCAGGTGTGCGTTTTACTTTTTGTCAATTTCTTTTGCTCTTTTTGTAATTCCTATATTCACTGGTTTCTTATATTTCCATTGAAGGTTTCTTCTTAATCGGTACATAAAAATGAATTGACTAAGGCAAGCTTATTACATAAAATAAAAATAAATTCTGAGAACGCATCGATAGTACCTATCTGCATTTAATTAAAGTCAGAAGAATCAGAATCCATTCTTTAAAAATTCACTATAATATTCTTAACAAGTAGTAAGTATTTTTACAATTGCTCGTATAAAATTTAATGGACTTGTATAGAGTACAGTAATAATCTTGAAATGGAGTATTTTCACGGTCGTAAAGAAAACT
This sequence comes from Hemicrepidius hirtus, assembly GCA_963082805.1. Classification (NCBI taxonomy): domain Eukaryota; kingdom Metazoa; phylum Arthropoda; class Insecta; order Coleoptera; family Elateridae; genus Hemicrepidius; species Hemicrepidius hirtus. Next base: position 35,966,538 of record OY720160.1, on the reverse strand, counting down.
AGTAATTGAAATGAAATCGTTGGTTTTTGTACCCAATCAAATGAATTTCTAACACTAGTTTTCTGGTTGAATTCCATAGAAAACCACTATAAAGCACTATTAGAGTTCTCCCCAAGGAGCTAGTATTAAATTCCAAACTGTTCAATAAAATTTTAGTATGCCCCTCTTCAACAGAAATTAATTTGTCACGTCAGTCTTTTATATATTTTTAAACGTTGGTGAGCTGATAGAAGCGGTTACAGCAGGGCGCTTTGTGGCAATAAAATAAAATTATTCCTCCAATTCAAATGTAAACTTTCAGCTTATCTCGGGTTAATCAAGAGACTGCCTACTGTAGAGGCAATAACTTTAGATAGAATCTTATCGAAGTTGTAGCTTTGAAATTGTCGTGTAATCTCGCATGCCCTTGCATCTACTACCTACGTGGAATAATTTCGCCAGTAAATGTGTTGGAATTCTGCAAATTTCTTTTAATCTAATCAGTTTTGTTTTAAGTTGATCAACAGCTGAGTATCTAAATGCATGTTTAGAATAAATATGTTTGATAGATGAACTGGTAAATATTTGCTTTGTTAATTAAAGTGTGGCTGTTGTGATCCCCTATTCGTTTCAATACAAGAAAACATCTTTTCTGAGATTTGCGGAATGAAGGAAGTACACCTATATATAGCTGTTCGCGTTAGGAAGAAGAAGAAGTAGGTACCCCGTTTAAGAAATTTTAAAAGGGTGGTTGATTCTACATCGCATATGACAGTTACGCTGGACAAAACTGTCGCCATATTAGGTTGAATAGGCTTTACCGATTTGTGTACGTGTTACGAACGACCCCAGTAAGGGAAATATGATTGATAACGATAACAGAAGCCTATAACTTATATTAATATAGGGTTCAACTGGCCGTAAGGGTATGAACTACGTAAATAGTTAGATCGTCAAAGTTACTTCAGCTGAAACTTCCGAAACAGTTTTATATCCCTAGCTACCTCAACTAAAACTAACTTATAGGCAAGCAAGTTTAATGGAAATAATCTTTAATTCTTTTTTATAAAATTGTTTTATACGGTAAGGGAGTATTCTACTAAAATAATTATTTATTAAATTATTGCCGATTAGGGTAGATAACCAGCTGTATTCTAAATCGACAAAGAAAGTTTTGGGTAATATCAGTAATCTTGTTGGCTGAAAATAGCACAATATATGAAGGAAATAGATGTAAACAAAATAAGGGGAGGTTCGTGGTCGTTATCAAACTCTGCTCGGTTAGAATTAATAAAATAATGCTTTGAATAATTGAACTAGGAAACTTCAGTACACTCTACTATTCAATGGTAAATGCTTCCTCCCCTACACTCATTAAAAGTGTTTTGATTTTGCTAATCCGTATTATTAAAACACCACAGACACGGTTGTGTATTAAATGTATGTAGGTCGAAATTCGGTGTCAGTCGGATTTCTTCGCAGGGCCTTAATTAACAACCGGCTCTTGTAAATTTATTATCTGCGAGGGCAATTAACTTATCACCGGTTACAATGTGTATTGTTTGTATTACGTAACAAGCAACACTACAGTTAAGCGTTATGCTGCTATGCAGATTCACCGGATATAAATACCCTTGCGAATCTTCCAGTTAAGTTTTAATCCGAGATGGTATTATATTTCTTAAGTGAAGTAATTGTACTGTGTTTACTTACGTTATGTGCTAATGTAACATGTGAAGTCACAACGGATTATGAGGATGACAGTGGTAAGTAATTATTAGAAAAAACTACTTTTGAAATTTAAAACTAAGATAGTTTGTAACCTGTCAAGTTTAAAGCTTATAAAGGGTAACTAAAATGTTTTTCATCTCTCCGGTGCTGAAAACGGCTTTTCTTCTTATTTTTGATTTCGAGGATGAGTCTCGCTATTATTTTTCTGAAGAAGCTCGCTGAATTGTAATAAGAAGCTGTCAGTGCATTACTTTGGTATTCATCCCTCCCTATATTCTTTTGTCTTCCTCTGATCCTTTTCCATCAATCAGCAAGTATTGAAGCTTGCATATTCTACAAAATTTGACGTATAAAATATGGTTCCTTGTATCTTTGTAGCACTTATTGAACTTTAGCAATGACATGAAGCGAAATAATAAATTATTAAGCACTTTTTTCGCCTTCCTTGAAATATAGAGGAATTTTCAGGAAGTAACTAGAAATATTCTTAAAGTGAATACTTAATTATTATATTAATGCATTAATCGAATGCAAACTTTTGTCATTACTCTGTCATAAAATTGAAGGAGCGTAAAATCGTTAAGTAAGGGGATGTTCCAATTTCTTTTATAATTCTATATAAACTTCGAAGGAGCGAGCAAGTGTCTCACTTCAAGAGTTTGTCAAACTCTGAACTTTACTGAAACATCCCAACTTACTGAAACTTCTTTTCTCTCTGACAAGTTGAAAAATCAATTTTATTCAATATTTGAGAGTCCGTTCCCATCTAGTAATCTAAAACATCCTTTCAAATTAAAATGGATTAAAACCTTCAATAAACTAAAAGTTTTTCATTTTATCAATATTCTACGAATTATGGGTCCAAATTAGTCTTTCATTGGTTCTAACATAAATTATGTTGGTTACATATTTTCTGTGTTTAATGTTGTCTTCCTTTACTAGTAAAAATTTGATTTAATAAAATATATTACTACTAACTTGACATAAACATAATAAATTATAAACATCGATATTACTAGATTATCGTGTAGGGAAATATTTCAGCGTTTTGAAAATTAAATTTAGCCACCAATTAAAAGAAACGTAGCTACCAATGGAATCGTTTAGTCAAGTACAGAGCTGCACTCAATAGAAGATATTTTTTTAACCATGAGAAATAATGGTCGGGTGTCCCTAATAATTTGCATTTATCCACCAATACAATACTGGTTGCGCATATTAGGTCCAGATGTTCTCTACCGATGACGCTAAATGCTAAAATGGACTGGCGCTCCGTCGTGCAGAAAATAAATTGCGTATGGCGATAGTACTGCTGGTTTTTGTTGTGGTGCTTATAAATTTGACGATTGAGAGGAGGCGTCAATAAACGTGGATCAATTAATTTATCTTCTACCACACAAGTCCAAATATCCAAGGAAAATCCTGTTGGTGCCGAGATTGAGTAATAAGTGTGTGGGTTTTCATCTGCCCAATGATGATATAATTATGAAAATTTGGAATAGGACAAATGTATTCTTAGATAACTGGATCGAAAAAAATTTTTTTTTTTTGATATTAAGAATTAGATGAACCGTGAGCTTTTTTCATTCCCACTGCAGTAAGTTAATCTAATCCTGAATTGTGACCAACATCAGGTGATCATTTTAGGCATATGCACTCTTATAACTGTTTTATAATTATGGATACGATTAAAAAAATTATATCTGTGTAATTGTCATTATCGGTAATAAAAACATTTAAATGCTTCTAGTGCTATACGTAACAATATTTTTTCTGTTAAACTGAAAAAGCTTACCCTCAGGGCCCTTGTCCTTATTCGGTAAAATAATACTTTTTGAACACATTTTCTATCAAATTAGTTTTGTCAATTCATTTACAGTAGTAGGTACTAACACTCGAATCTTCGAAGTGAGCTGGTTTTGTAAATTAATGTAAAACAAACTGCAAACGGAAATATCAATGTAAAATACATTTACTGTTAGTATTTTTAAATTCTGCAACAAATGAAAAAACAGGATGCATGGTAGATATTAGGAAATTGTGTGTAATTATAGCAACACGAATAATAACAAATTGACCAGAAGACGTTTATGGTAACACTCCTTTCCTTTAGGACTGTTTTGTTAACTCCTTGTTAAGCTAACCAAGATTTAATTGTCATGGATATGATTATTTTAACAATTCGTATCCATGACAATTAATCGTTGGTTAACTTAACAGGGAGTTACTAGACGCCCGTAAATAAAACATTTAAAAAATATATACATCCAAAATGTATTCTATAATGACAATTATTATTGTTTTGGAAAATTTATAATATTATTCATTTTATTCTTGAAATTACATTTAAGAGTTTGGGTAGTAAATATGGTTGATGACAGTAGTCTAAAACTTTTTCAAACTTATGTGGATCATTTTAAATAAGTCCTCCGAGTCTTTATTTATTATTCAAGTCACTTCGGTGGCTCTTATCTCGCAAAAGCATGATTTTGATTTATTTGGCAACAGTGCGTTAGCTTACACAGTGTGGGATTATGAACAAATCTCAACGTGACGCGGCATATTTACGGCCAATTAACTCATTCATAATCCACTTTTGCGCAGTATTGGGAATTAATGCAACTGCATAACGGATTCCATTATATTGACAGGCTATTAAACTCAATTTAGGTGTCACAATAAGGTACGTTAAAGTGAAAAGAATTTTTCATTCACAAATTTGCACCACCGTTGGCGCTTCCAATTCGCAGTGTAGCACTTGTATAATTCTCACATTCATAAAAGTTTCAATTTTAAATTTTATTGCATGTGCAGTATATTGGAGGCTTCGTTGTTTACGACAATTATAAAACCGACGTATTTCCTGACACTCGTAAACTAGGAAACTAATTTAAGGCTATTAACCACTCAGCCGTGGCTCTACAACAGCTGTTCCGTTTATAGCATAAGGGTAAAAATAATTGTCAGTAATTTGGAATTTGTCGTTATCATGCAGCTCCATAACTAGGTAGCATACTGGACAGTAGGAGTGGGTTTTGAAAAGCTGAATGAAAATACCGTGCTTTGTCTACCCGAGTTAACGAACAGGATTCAGTAAACAACCTTATTGAGAGTTAATGTGTATGAATTTTATTTCACATAATTTGTAGATAAAATAGACATTAGACAGTACACAATCTTGTAAATCAAAATTGTTATTAAAATTTTTGTAAATATTCTGCAAGAGTAATAGGGTTCGCCTTGAGCTGCACGCAGTATTATGACGATTTGTGTTTGCTTTTAAATTACTTACCTAGGTACAGAATCTAAGCAACTGATGATAAACTGGAACTAGCTTTTCCGTAATTTACACTAAACTAACTGAACTACAGCATGAAAATTATTATAAATGCTAAATGTTATAAAAAGATAAATTTATGCTTAAAATGGGTCGTAATTCAAAACGTAAATAATAGTCCTGGCATTTTGATTCCCAAATTGAAACCATGATATTCATATAATGGTGCTGCCGACCTTTCTTCGCGAGTTTTGCTAGACATGCTTAGAACTGTTCCGACGTTTTACGGAGACATTGTCCATTATCTATCGCTCTAGCGTCGATTTTAAAGCGGTCATTCTTTCTGCAATCGTATAGTACGTGAATAAAGTAGTATAAAGGACACATTAACAAATTATTATTACAGCCATTTCGGCACAAAACCCTATTCGTAAACGAAACACCAGAATTTTCAGTTAGGAATCTGGGTTTTCAGGAAAATAATATTTAAAATATTTCTCTATAAGCTATACAATGAGTAACCGTATTTTAATGAAATTTCAATTGTAGGAGTGTAACAACTAACAATTCAAATAATATTTTGCATTTACTTTAAGGGATGGTGATTATAATTGCAAAGTAATACATTTTAGTTTATGTGTGATACAAATTAAAAGCAGTACGGTTTTAAGACATATTATAATCCTTTAATATATCTAAAACTTTATTTAATAATTATAGGGATATCTCAAGGGAAAAATCATTTACTAAATAAACTGTGTGAACTATTTTCAAGTTAATTATCCTCAACTAGTTAACACACATGCACATGCTATATAAATAGAGCAAGTAGTTATTGCGACTAACTACAGATTCAAATAAAAAACAAAGATTCTGAAAATTCTGAAATTATTTAAATGCTAGATCAATAATTGTAACCAAGCAATTAATTTTTCCACCATTAGTTTAAATTTCAACTTGTTCTAGTGAAGCACCAAGTAAATGCAATAAGTGAATATAATTTGAAGAAAGTAGGCCACAGCCTTCAATAAAAAGTTTTTGGTACTTTTTGAATTTCTCTACTCTTCTACCTTCTTCTTTCAAAAATTCTTCATATTTTATTCTTATTCATATATCGACTTAGGTATTATCCTGTATATTATTACTTCCTATACATTGTTAGGGTAAATAGTGTGTAGTTTATTTTCTTGTAGGTATATTATTATATACTCGTAGGTGCGTGCTTACATGGTACTATATTAGTATGTTCGTGCAAACAGAAGTACATGTACCTTTTTTCCAGTTTGAAACGGTTCTGTGTAAACACAAACGGAATACGCCAGTATGTGTTTGCTGTAAATTTGTTTTAAGTTTTTAATTAGACTAACCTAGTACTTTTAATAACCTGCAAGAATTTATTCTTAAGTAAACAGCTCATAGTGTAGTGCATACGTATAATACACTTAAGAAAGTGAAAAACGTCGAATTCGTTGTCATGTCACAGTAGTTTTTTCAAAATGCAATAGTTTGGTAATTTTTAAAGGTTCCTTTCAGGACTTAAGAATATTATGTTACATACCTAACCTAAATTTTAACATCATTAAACTAGAAATAAATTTTACAGTTGATACATTGCAGAATATTTTGTCATTATTGTTTTTAACAAACAAACTGTGTTTTAGCAACTAAAAATAAAAACAAACTATTTTGTATTACCTGCATGTTCCAATTCAATCTACCTGTGTTCAATATGCAATAATACAAATTCATCGTAATTAGTTTTGTTGTTGGTACAACCAGTGCATTACTGTGTCCAAACAACATATGTAAACAGAGAAACAGAACTAACAAACAATGATAAAAGCAAACGAAGTGTTGACAGGACAAAATTTATTTTGTTCACCGATCAAAGGCGATGACAATAATTTTAACCGTATTGCATTCAGTATCTAGTTATTAATGCAGCATTCTAAACTGAGGAATATTATTTGAAGATAATATTTCAACTTTATTGTGTTATTAACAAAAATATTGTAATGGGGTGTAAAAACTTGCAGAACCGAGGACAAGCTTGGGGATATAATCAACTTCCGTATGAACACGCCCGTCTGTCAGCTTCCAAAGATAAAAAGCACAATTAAATGGATCACACGTCGCCAAGAGCCGTGAAATTGATTTTTGACGTAACGTGTAGTTTTTTAAATTAATAGTTGCTCTACTGAACATCTTTTTTGAGGCCGAACGCTTAACGGGATATCGTTGGTAAAATATTTAAAAATCTAAAATCAAGCTTGTATTTTTACAATACATTTTTCAGCATAAAGGTTTATTATCCGCAAATTGTACGTTTAACTTCCTTGTTTATACATACCTACAATGGAAATTACTATGCAGTAGTGTACAGGAGATTTAGAATAGGTAATCCGCCACTGGGAAGTACTAAACTGCACAAAAGTTAATGCATTGTGTGACACAACATTCTAACGTTAGTAGAGGATTAATGCTGGATAACTCTATGGATATGCGTTTCATGCAAATTATACGGAAACGAAATGTTCGGAAACTACGTTTAGATAATTTAGGATGAGGTTCTGTACGCTCCATGCTGTATAAGGGCATTTGTAGATATTGAACGTTGAGTTATTTATTATAAACTACAAATCTTATCGGAACTTTTATTATTAATTTACTGAAGTATGAGTGCCTGAATACTTCATGTAAATACCGTGCGACCGCATTAAAATACACCAGAGACGACAGGTCATTATTCTTGGTTGTACTTTAACACTTTTGTGCTTTAATATTATTATACCATAGCCCAAGTGTATCAGAGGATTTTTAAAAAATTCATAGCTCACGCACTGTCGGTTTATGACGCAATTTCCTAATTGTCCTTTTTATTATAGCTAATTCGTGGCCGGATTTTATTTTCCTGTGGCTTGGCGTTATCTTCTTTGTTCCCTAATTCGTCAATTATCATATCGTTGTATTAAACTATAACCTCTGCCACTGTTATTCGAGTTCAAAAACTCGTGATATAAGCTCATCGCAAATGGTGTGCAATTTGTTAAATTGGGGAATATACTACGACATATTTCAACGAAAGCACTTTCAAATATTGACAGGCACGTCATCCAGCGTAGGAATTCTTTTGATCACAATCGTTAATGTACTTCGAACTTACTTCTTACGAGAAGTTTAGATTTCTTTAACGACAAGTCCTTCGAAGGTCTCTGTAATCTGAATATCAGCCTTTCTAAAGTCATTTTCCAGTACACTTGTTCTGGGCAATTACAAAGCTTCGCACGAGGTTTGGAATTTAATTATACCTTCTGATTGTAATTTTTTACATAACTTTTTATTAACATCCGAGTTTTAGTTTCATCAAAATGCAATGCTGGGTTGTAGAACCGCTACTTTTTTATCCACTTAGAAGAGACCCACGTTCAGCGAATCTTGCAACCCTCGCAACACGCACACGAACGAACGTGTGGTCACGCGGTTTTCAATTGATTTTTCCACGATAATGGTTGAGGAAGTTAAAGAAATCGGTAGGAATTTTAAGCTTAAGCTTTTTGTATAATAATACATTTATTCCACTAAAGCACAAATCCATCAATCATATACGGCCGGATTTCGGTAATTTTGTCCTTTGTGTTGCACAAATGACCGATTTTAGGATTGATAAGAACCGATGTACTTTTAACACGACGAGGAATTTTTAAATATCTCAGACATATCACCATAACACACGCAGCTAACCACATTCGTAAAAAAATTGAAATACATTTCTTACTACAAATTAATATTGTTCTTACATCAACCAGTATTCGATAAATTTTCCTATTATTAAATATAGCTGCAGTACGCCTATTATAGAAAACCTTTTATCAAAGTACCTCTTAATCCATACGGTAAAAGAAGTGCAGGTGTAAAATTTCCAACAGTCATGTTTTGTGGTTATGGAAAAGGAAAACCCATGTTAGAAGTAAACATAAGAATAAAGAAATTGTAGAGGTTAGCATGACTGTCGGACCCCATATCGTGGATTCAAACCCGGATGACGTTGATAAGATTTTTATAAATGCGGAGTGAATGTTAAACATGTTCTTTTTTCGGGTAGGAAGTAAAAACTATAGGACCCGTGTCAATACGATCTTTACCACAATAAAATTCTCCCTTGGGAATTGGAATTCCTTCCGGTAGGCACGATTTACTTAAAGACCATAACTAAGTAGAAATCAAGAATTTACCCTTAAAGTAAATCAAATAGTTTTTATAAAGCCACTTAATATTGTTGTTAAATTTATTCACACATTTTAAGCAGACTGGTATGCTAGAAAACTTTCATTGCATAACAGCTTTTCAAAAATAAACTATTTTAAGCTTACAAAAATGATGTAGTTTAAGTCTATCCTTTTAGCACTACTCCACTTTCCTCCCTACTGAGCTTTATATCAACGGGATTATGAAACTTTTCACTGACGGACTTAGCACCTGGAAATGTTTATCCGTACCTACAATTTTAATACTGCATTAGTGTTACTTTAGTTTCCTAGTTGCCAGATTTTCTCGAGCAAATAGCGAAGCATGAGTTTACTAATGCATTTGTACAATTTAGTTGGTTCGCTAACTCAATGAAGATGACAGAAACACTTACCACACTTTAGTTGTTTTCAATACAAATAGTGCATAGATATATTTGGTAAGTTACCTAAACTGCTGATTCTATTGGAAAGCTAAATTTCCTTCCCAAACCATAACATATAGCCTGTCCGAGATATTTATGGAGGTCAATATCTGCATGCAGCTTGCAACCGGTAAATGCTGTACACAAGCGCTAAACCACAAAACGGGAAGCTATGCAAGTACGTTAACAGTTGCCCATAATAAACGTTTACCCGCAGGTTTACAAATCAAATTAGCTCGCTTCAAGTATTTCTCAAGCCAATTTCGAGAGAATTGTGCGTAAAACTAGTTTATGAACTGCGACTAAACTACGCTACCACATCCTACACACAGAGCACTTTATGAAATTTCAGGTTGAATAAATGTGCTGTAATGGATGAAAACATAAAACAAACAAAATTTATTTAACTTGAAAATATAATAACTTCCTTTTTGACCTTTTTGCAGGTTCAGGTGATACGTGTTAAGTCTTGGGTTAAACATGAAAAAGAAAAAAGTATATGTCACAAAACAAATTCCCCAAGAGAATGCTCGCACTTATCTCAGATGCTGTACGTGAGCATCACCTTTGAAGCTTTTATTTAGGTTTAGACAAATTTATAATCGCATAGGTCTTTATAAATCAAGCCAGTATAAGAATATCATCTTACTATGAAACCCACGACATTTCGAAATTTACATTTATTTTTCCGCGTTCGCATACAGCAAATTCAAGAAAACACCCTCAAAATTTCCTTCATAAACCTGAAAACTGTAATAACCACAATTGCAACTTGTTTATGTTAGCGCGTTATAGGAACACTTAAAGTGTAGCAATTAACTTGAGAAATTGCGTTTAATTAACTCTGATAATTGAGTTGTAGGATACCAGCTCGTGGAAGGATAAATCGAGACCATGTTTTGAAACCGTGCAGGGATTTAAATTTGAATTTCTGTATCTAAAACAAGGGTCTTAAAATAACAACGAAACATCGTATCGAAATGTTCCGGAATGTAATCAATAAACTAATTTATCGATATAACTGAAGTTCCAGAATCAGTGCTGTAGATGGGAATACATACTTTAGAAAACTGTTGATTTAGTTTAATTGGCTTTGAACAATGATTTTCTGAAAGTTAAAACGGTCTAGTTCGCGGATGTTTTGCAATTTCGTCTTATATTAGTGTTAGTGTTAGATGAGGTGGGAGGAGTACGATCTTAGTAGTTGGCGGCTCCCTCAGCCATTTGTAATTAAAAAAGAGTATTTTTTCTTAAAAAAACATGTTTGTTATCGATAGCTTCTTATTATCAACTCAAATTTTTTTTCATTTTTACGAGAAAAATATCTGCGTAACCGATCTCGTCATCCCTAAACCCCGATTAAAAAAGAACAAGAGTGATCACGCTACAATCCATGTTTGGTTTGAAATTATGCTCATAAGGTTTGAAATCGTATTCTTGCCTTTGGCGAATCCTTGTTAGATTTGTATGATTCAGAGATAATACAGCGGTCACTGAAATTCAAAGACTTTGATTCTTTATATTTCAAGAGGGTTCTGTTTCTGATCTATTTAACGTTCGTAAGTATTTCTCCATCCCCCCCCCACATAGGAATCCTTATGACTGTAATTCCTAATTCCTCATTAACTAAAAAAAATTAGAACTTACATAAAACATACAATTCCCAAACAGCAAACGACTTAGAATACCTACTGTATAAAAATAATTGAACAATTTTTTACAGGACATTAATATGCTAAGTATATAATTCTGTCTGTTTTAAAGTTGAATATTCGTAGCTTAATTGAAACTAATATGAAACTCAATCTGAAATTTATTATTCTCAGAAATGAAAACATTAATAATATTAAGGATATTATTTGGCACAGTGCCGCATGCTGCAGTACTAGAATTTTGCTGCTAAAACATTTTAAATTTATCATCTCTACAAGTCTAACAATGCATTTTCACTGTTGAGTAAGTCGTTTTATCTTGGAAAATATTTAATATCAGAAGTTATTATAACTAATATACCATATTTTCCGGATGTACTAATAAGTATGCCTCATTTTCCGGTTTGGATATGTTTCCCATTTATGTATGTTAAAGGCATTTACTAAGTTAATTTACATTCTAAAACAAACTTAAACATTTACTACAGAGAACTGTGGAAATGTCGGAAATACAGTTATGTCTAGACTACCGTAAAATGAGAAGTGAGTTTTATTTTCATGTTGCAGATTAATTCTTAATTTCTCTTCATGTCAGTAGCTTTAAGTTCCCTAATTCCAACAAAATAACAACAGCCAAGGTTACTAAAAAAATATTAACTATTAGTAAATATTATTTTATTAAATATTATTTATTTTTAATTGCAGTTCAAGTTTCCCATTTGTTAGAAGTCGTGAAAGGTGGTGTAGCAAATATACCCTGCAACATTACACTTCATACATTACGTGATAAAGTACAAACGGTGGTATGGTACAAAGGAAATTTAACTCCACGACAAACATCAATATACACGTAAGACATAAAATTATTATCAACTTGCGTTTCAACATTTTTATTTTTTCAGATTCGATGCTCGCGATAAATCGTTAGAAAATGGTGATCATTGGTCAGATGACATTTTAACAGGTCGTGGATCTTTCCGCTATCAGGACGAACCACCGAAATTAGTATTAGCAGATGTACGAGAAAGTGATGCTGGAATTTATGTTTGCCGAGTAGACTACAGTAGGAGTCCTAGTCAGCATTTCAAAGTCAACCTAACAGTTATAAGTACATAAAGATTATTAAAGTAATTAAGTATAAGTAATTAAAAATATTTATATTTTGCAAATAGTTCCTCCAGAAAGGATAATTATACAGAACGAAAAAGGAGTTGCAATTACTGATCATGTTGTTGGACCTTACAATGAAGGAGATCTTGTTAACATCACATGTGCTGCCATTGGAGGTAAATATTTACCTAGTAATGTATATTTAAGAAAATCCAATTATGAAAAGTGACGTAGGTCGGCCACAACCTAACGTGACCTGGTGGAAAGAAAATACTCTACTCGACAACTCGTCTGAGTTCTACACGAAAAAAAGAGTCAAAAACACGTTGCACCTACAACGGTTACAAAGAAAAGATCTCCACGCAGTGTTTACTTGCCAAGCTTCCAATAATAATATGGGGCTTCCAATTTCCAGTTCCATTACTGTAGATATGAATCGTAAGTTTTCAAAGTTAACTCAGATTCGTATTTAACTATACAATAGTTGGTTGTCAGAATGTTGTTGCAAGTTCTATCCTGAATAGATATTTCCCCCTGACGCTTTAGGGTACGTTAAATTTAAAGTTAGGTATACTAGCAAGGATAATCGGATCTGTTAAGTAGGAATAATCAATAAACGTGGATCCGTTTCGGGAACTGAGGTGTAACTAAAACTACAAAAGCGGTTACACGCAACGCCGTGAGAAATCTCTTGGCTTGGTGCAATTCCTTCGGTGTTCTAATTAAGCGCTGGTATGCGTTGGTCCGTGTCGGGAAGTTGACAGACGAATAAACCGACCAATTTAACCACCTCGTCTGTATTACTCCGACATTCGATTCCGTGGTTTTGTCTGATCAAATATTCAAACGTACAAACTTTCCCAGACGTCAAGTTAATGTAAATTTTACGGGATAAATGTTCTCAAACATTGTTCATAGAAAACAGTAATTAATGTTTAATAAAATGTGTAGTTATCATAAGTTCAGTTAAACAGTCTACATGTACAACACGAAGGGGACAAATTAATTTAATGGATTCAATATCCCGCGTAGGTATAAATTGAATTTCTCTGGGCTGCTCGAACACGTCCTTGCATGCGACTTCTACTTGTAACCTGTACTTTTTCCTGTTCTTAACATCTGGAAAGGCTATAATTCCAGGTTACTGGTTGTTCCTCGTGTGCTAATTGTGTAAGGTCCATACATTGTCGCTTAATATTCCAAACTTTCAAGGGTTTCCTAGATCTAACCACGAGTGGATTATATTTACGAAGCAATGAAGAAAGGATTTGTCATATATCATTGGAATAAATGACTGACATTATTTGTCCTTTTGTAATATCTTCGCGATCACCAACACCATTCTTCTTACCTGATCTTCTGAGAAGACCTGTTGGCTTATAATACATCAGCTTCCTTTTAAAATGAATCGATTATACCATAAATTATCAGAAAATAAAATGTAATGCTGAAACTCACTTGAGCTTCTTGCTTCAAGGCGTCTATGTTACAATATAATTATATTTTCATGAAAATCTGTAGGTCAGGTTGTCAGTATTCTAGGATCCGTGTTTATCTAAGCAATTATTAAAATTTTGGAAGGTATACAACAACCTTACTCTTACTTGGGAGTAGAGAAAATGTAAATGACAAAATGTCTATTATTTAAAATTGTTACACGTTGTCTGTATACGCTATGTAGTAAAATTTGCATTTTCCAATTTCCTCGTCCCAATTTTTAGTAAACCATCAACGGATTAAGCCGGCTATTCAGAGTAACACTCAGTCCTAATTTTCTACCGGTACGGATACAGTAAAATGGTGAAATAAACTCATTGTAGCGGAATTTTCCTGGATTAGTTGCATGGAGATTTTACATGCTTTACAGTTGACTGCATTTTATCTCGTGCCCGTATAATTGAGAGGCAACTGTCTTTACATTTTCCTGCGACAAAAAACATTTAAAAAATTGTAAGTGGAATTTAGAACACAAAACTGATGTAGCAAAAAAAACCAAATCTGTTTCCAATTAAGTTCTTTCGTATGTGCATGACTGAAACTCAATCTTCAACAAAAACAAAATATATATTCAAAGGAAAAAAGTTTTCCCGATGTATTTGCCTTTAAGGCTTTCCTGTTTAGATAAATTTCAAAGGTATATGCTTCTATAGGTAAGCGGAACAAACAACATACAAAAACTAAGTAGAGAACCTTTACAATTCTGAAATTTCTTAATTCCTTTCATAATAGTAGAAGTTTGAGAAACAAGGTTCTTTTAATTTTATATAACTCAAGGCAATTCCGGGACTTTCTTTTTAAAATATGTTCTGCAAATATAACTTTATAATTAGCTCTGACATCAATCTGATTACAGAACGATGTCGAAAAGAGCCATGTTCTGTTTCTCCTTGATAAAAATGGGAAGTTTGTTTAAAGTAAAATTCAGAATCGTTTAAGATGAAAGGATCCTAGTTGAGTAGCATATTGATATATCCTTATCACGATTCCGCGTATTTATAGCATTCCAGTTCGGCCTACGGTAGGTTTTGAAACATTAACTGAAGCGTTTTGCATATTGTATGACTCGATCTCAAGCTATGAATATAAAATAAGGAAATAAGGGTACATAAAATCAGTTTCGCAGCTGCCAGTAGACAAGACGAAACAAATCAGAACGATTTTACGAGGCGAACAACGTTATTGCAATAAATCCGATCTTGGAAGGGTTGGAATTTGTAATAACCGACAGAATAAGCAATAAGAGGAAAAAGATTCCAGATCCAGCCGATAACCGAGAGAGTTCGGATGAACTGCTGAAACGGTACACGAGTGGTTTAGAAATACATTAAGGATATCGAATTTTCACAGCCGCCTTTACGATTATGCACTAGTACCTACGTTTTCCTAAAAATATATTTTTCTCTTGTTCAAGACTAACTTTATAATTCAAATTAATGGTTAATTGTAAATATTATACAAATAACATTTTAAAGTACATCCAAACCCGGTAAATTAATTGTTCTTCTGATATAGTTCGACCACTATGGGCAAAGCTGTGGGGAAAACAAAGAGTGTTATCTGCAGGAATTCCTTACGAATTAAGTTGTGAAGTAGTTGGGTCTCGACCCCGCCCTATAATTACCTGGTGGTTGGGAGGCGTGCAGATGGCTAGCACCAGGGATTTGGTAAGCTTTTTACAGAACTTCTTAAAAATACATAGATGCTTTTTTTAGTGCGAAATGTATTTTCAGTTTGTTGTTTTTGCGGTAATACGTGTTCAAAGTCGAATTCGGCAAAGGCACGTATCGGGTATTTTCAGCAAATGCGATTCTAAGCTTGGTTGGTTGAACCTTGATATCGTAACCACGTTGATATATATCTTTCCGTAATGTCAACATTCCTCTCCTTTGCCTTCTCATGTATGTTAATTTCAAATATGAATCCTTGAAGCTGTTTTCAGATAACATTGCTTTTTCATGCAACTACGTTTAATTTGCTTTTGATTTGATATTATAAAGAAAAATATATTTTAAATCATCTTTCTAGACTAGCGGAAGCAATAACTCAACAACGAGCTTTTTAACATTCATACCTTCGATTGATGATCACAGGAAACACATTTCCTGTAAAGGTACACACCCATTTTTATCAGACTGCGAAGTGCAAGATGGTTGGACGTTAAATGTATATCGTAAGTCTACTTAAATTAAATTTTTAGAATAAATCGTTCATGTAAAATAATTTTAGATACTCCTTGGAATACTTTAAGCTACGACTCAAGCATAGATGAAAACGATATTAGAGAAGGTAGCGATGTTCAGTTCAATTGCGAAGTGAAATCAAACCCTTCGATATTTACCATCACGTGGCAACACAACGTATGTATATAATCTGACGATCCAATTTTCTTATAAGTTTGCTTTAGGGTGAACCAATTTATAATGATCCTTCCGCTGGTACAATTATATCCAATCAGACTTTGATGCTTAAGAATGTAGATAGGACTCGAAGCGGTAACTACACCTGCATTGGAAATAATCTTGAAGGTGTGGGCGAAAGTAATACCCTGCAACTCGATATAAAATGTAAGTTGTGTCGTACATTTTAACGTAATGCCTGAAACAATGGTGCTAGGTAATTAAAGCCCTAGGATAAGTAGTTTATATATGTAAACCGAGGTTCTAAAACCCAAGGGGCTGATACGAGATTGTTTTCAATAGTTCCTGGAGGTATTAGAAAAAAAAAGTATCTATCCTGAAAGTTAGCTGTCGCCAGTTTTGCTGCCACTCAAAACTGTTCTGAATTTAACTTGTATTTCTTATTTCTTACCTTTTCACATCTCTTACCACTCTAGCACAATTTTTATCTTAGGAAACTACAACCCTCAAAAGAAATTAGAAGCCGTTCCAGTGCAAGTAATTTTTCTCTACTGGTGAACATAGATCTCCCTTATGCTTTCCCTCTCCTTTTGTCTTGTGCCTAGTTCAACTAATTTTCTACTACTCTGATCATGTTGTGGGAGGACACCCTCTATTTCACTTTGCTTCACATGCTCGCCAGTTGTTCGTTCTTCTGTTCCTACTACACCTACTATTGACCTATCCATTGCCCTTTTAGGTAGATGACTACTTTTAATTTTCTATGGTTTCCTTTGTTGGAGTCTATTATGAACACAATTTTCCCTTTATCATAATAAATCAACCGATATAGTAGTACATTTTCTACTATAAAATGTAAGTGGAAATTGTGGTTACGAATGTTACCACTAACTCGTATGAATAAAGGGAAACTAGTTGGCAAATTCAACCAAATATCAATATTTACGTTTGCGCGAGTAAAGGGGAGCGTTCGTTTAATTGCTACTGCGAACGGTTTCCGTCGTAAAATTTTTGTTAAATTCGTAATGATGTTGTAATATATTGAAGAGCCCTCCAAACTTTATTTTGCTTTAAAACTACAGATGCTCCGTTATGCCGTCCTGGACAAACTAAAATCTATCGCGTGGCTATTAACAACCGAGCTGAGATTTCCTGCGAGTTACAAGCTAATCCTCCAGACGTACAATTTACCTGGAAATTTAAATACAATGATGGAAATACAGTGAAGCTTCCTGAACACTTTATATCATCTGAAGCAACTAACAGTACAGTTAATTACACACCCTCATCCGAAGATGATTTTCCTATCCTAATCTGCAGTGGTAAAAATGAAGTTGGCGAATTAGAGGAACCATGTCGTTTTCATCTTCTTCCCATTAGTAAGCGTACCTAAATGATAATAATTTTCTGTGTAATTGAAGATATTTTATTAAGATTCTCCAGAAGCGCCGTCAAATTGCAAAGTTACTAAACAGACTGAGAGTTCTCTGCACGTGGAATGTATTGATGAATTCAATAGAGGTATTCGTGGGGAATTTATTATGGAAGTGTACGATGCACAGACAGGCAAATTAGTCCGAAATGTCACGTCTAGGGATCCTACATTCACTGTTAGGGAATTGGAATCCGGTATTGGATTTGATGTTGACTTATACGTCGCTAATAAAGACGGAAAAAGCCTCGTCACGCGTTTGCCGACGTTCACTCTGAGTTACGAAAAATCGGGTGGTGAGTGTTTTTATATTTTGGTTTAACACACTAAACTTTTCCTGTTCCAGACGATTCTGCCACTGTCCTATCCATTAACACGCTATTGTATGTGTTAGCTGGTGTAGTCACTGCTCTTATTTTACTAGCGGTTACGATAGTTGCAGTAATTCGTTGTCGTGGAGACCCAGAATCCTGCGATGACAGAGACTTTAATGGATTCGAGGATTCTAGTGGTCGTTACATGCCCATGGGAAGCGATAAATTTAGTAAACCGGCGGGCTCCAATGCTAGTTATGATAGTTTCGACACAGAAAGTCCAGATATTACTACATCATAAACATATCACTTCACAATACTTTGTGAGCTAACTGTAAAGTGTTTTATATTTTATTTAAATACAAATTTTTGAAAATACATTTTGCTTAACTTTAGAATAACCGACACAATTTTTAATTAATGTTAACAATGTTGTTTTTAAAAAAAATTGTCCTTAATACGTATATAAACCGGATACCTACATGGAAACGTTCTCGATCGCCGGTTAACGCCCCATAGCGTGATACTTCTTTTTGTAACAAATACGTTTCACACGTCTGAAAATTATCAGATTTTGTTTAACACAAGTCGCTTTCATGTACGGAAGATATACTGCGATGTATAATGTAATTGAAAGAATTTATAGTAGGTGTGTATTTATCTAAGTTTGAGAAATTTACGAGACCTTTGTTTTCAAATCTTAGTGAAAAGTCGTGATTTTCATTTAAGATCAACAGATTTGGAATTGTACCTTAAAAGGGGCTCTACTGTTGTTTCTTTTGTAACGTTACGTAGATACTACTCCATACCTCAAACACTCGCTGTTATAATGTTAGAATTTCTCATTTATATGCTAAAAGCATCATACTTTTATATTTCTCTTGGAGGTTGCAAATTGAGTTTTGTTTTCTTCTGGCTACAACATATACTTTATTACTAACTTATTTTCAAAGTCGTTTGTACGATACACATAATGCTGCTCAGAAATTTTGAGGTCGGTGTCCGCATTTCATTTCCTACCTAATTTTTTATTCTTCTTATCACAAAATATTTACATAGCGCTGGTAAATTTCTTCTGAAACAATCAGCTTTAATCCTAAAGCATTATAATTCCTATTATTTTGAAATGCCCTGTACATATACTGAAAGAAAATCTGAACAAAAACTCAACTTGATCTTAATTAAAAGTTCGTTCTTCCGTTGGCCGTGGGGAATGTAATAAGTCTCTTTTTTCTTGCATTACTTGGAATGATGCCAAAACAATGCCTTTAGGGTTACCAGTTTCAGAAATTCATTTCCTGCCGAATCTCACTAAGCAAGGGTTTTAAAATCAAGTAGAGTCAAACAAATAAAACTTTTTTTGAAATTGCGTTATAAGCGAGATTTGTACGTTTGATTTAATCAGGTGAACATTGAATTAAATTAAATTGAATGGAATATCACACAAATTTTCAATTTGTTTATTCACCAGTTAAATACGAGTTACATTTAACGGAAAAGTTGTTTAATTTATTGATGTTTAAGTAGATTACAAATATTTCCTTATTGATGCAAAGGCATATATAATTTTTCTCGTGGCTGGTTCAGTATTTACTTTTTCTATCTGCAACAAAAGAAACTGAAATTTAACCGCCTTTGTTTACTTTCCACTTCAAACAAGTTCAACCAACACTGTACATACATTTTAGGCACGTGCTACGTTGCTTCTCGAGCAGTTTTCGTTGTCACGCTTTCCTTCTTTTGCTTTTAATAACAATAAAGCCTAAGGGGCACTACTACCAACTCCTGCAAATGCAAGGAGAATATTGCTATTTGTTTAAGAGATCGTCGCGTGTAGATAAAAACAGCACTGAAACTAGGTACAATATCAAAAATCCTTAAGTTTCAAGGATTTTGTAAAATTATTCAATAGGAAAAGTGGCGTCCAATTTTAAGTGAAAGAGTGTTATTTTTATATTGAACCAAAGTGTTATTTATTTCACTGGGGTGCTTGTTCTGCAGAAAGGAGATAATTTTAAGTTTATACTTCATTGGTGTTATGCTCCTGACAAGCGAAATTCGCAAGTGACAGCTCGGGTGTAAGCTGTGAAAAAGACGCACTTGGGGAGATTGCCTCGTACTTCCTAACAGGCACTTTAAAAGTATTCTAAAAAGAAGGCTCGCGGTTTTTCAAATCCTTGTCATTGTTCAGTGACAGGGACAAATTTAGATTAGCTCAACTTTTCTCGCCACAAGGATAAAAACTTGATTTTAAAAAAATATAGGCGAAATATAATGGAGATGGACAGTAACAATACGCGTGGCAACTGGGGGTATCGAAGTAACCAAATGTGTTGATATTCGGGTATTTGCACAACCGGTATTACTTTTAGAAATGCAATGAATTGTTTCAGATTTTTCTAAAAAAATCGAACTTGAAATTTTGTAAATGAGAAAATTCATGAGATAATATTTTCGAAAATGCGTAATTTGGAAATCTTACATTATGTCTGTCCGTGTTTTATGCGCTTTCGGGTATTTGCTCCAAGACTGTATGTTTGTATCGAAAACTATCAATTCTTGCATTGTACTGAACTTGAGTCGGATACGACTTTGTTTTAAGAAAAATAAGGCAAGATAAGAAAAGTCTAGACAGTAATAAATTGCGGTCCCTTTTATTATCAGTCGGTGAATAATTTTAATTTGTCATCACATTTGATTAACTCTCATAAAAATTAAAGTATTTGTAAGGTCCTGCAACAATGTAAACTGCAAGTCGTAAAAAGTGGAATAATACAAAAACCTGCAAAAGATAGAATAGAAGAGTAATAAAAGAGTTTTAATGTATTCGAGGTCAGGAATTTCATAATACACGTTTTTATTATTTCCTTTAGTCATTTTAAACTCAGTTGTTAAGTGTAACGAAGTTCCAGCCGTTTCCTTAAGAAAACCATAAAGTTATTATACGTTCTGTAACAACCACTGCAGTTCGTTCCTATTTTAAGGAATAAATCTTAGGGTTACGTTAAATCACACGCGAGTAGTAGTCGGGAGTTCATACGGAAAAGAAATTGTAAATAATGAAGGTGATTTAAAGTCTCTGAAACGAACCTGATCACGCTATCTTGAATCAAGAAAAAATTTTGGAAATACAAGTAAATGCGAACTTAAATCAATAATTTGTGTAACATATAGACACAAAACACGTATAAAAAGCATAAGCTGTTCGCTGTGAAACATTTATCTGCCATGTTGTATGCGTTTATTCGCTATATTTTTGTTTTATGGGAATGGTTTGAAACGCGGAACTTTTGTACAGGGTTTCGGGGTTTTAAGGATTTCCGAGACCGGTACTGCGTGTCGTCTCTCTTGCATATCCCAAGCCTCCATTCTTTTCGCTTCAGCCACTTTAATTTACCGGCGCTTGTTTTAATTCACTTTCCATAGCAGTTGTTCTGAGAATTTTCCTTTTATTGAAGCTGAATTAAATTTCGAAAGAAGTCCTGAATCATACGTATAGAATATTTCTACAGATATCTCTATTTAATATAACGTCACACGACCTGGTACCCACGATTTTAGGTTTGTTTGTCCATAATATTTAATTATGTACCTGTGAAGAATTATTCCATATACTTTAGAATTTACATTTCAATTGGTGTTAACCTGTTCAGAGCTACATGCAGCTTTGTTTACAATAAACAAGGATTTGTCAACTACCAATACACGTAAAGGGGGGGGATTGAATTGGATTGGATTTTAGGAAGGGGGGTAAGAAAATTCCCACACGTACTTAGGCCACAATAGGCGGCCCCATTGTACCACCCCCACAGGCAGCAGTTCCCCAATTCAGGCATCACTCAAGCCATCGAATCCTTTGGACGAACTTGAGGACATCCGAAATTGGGGTATTGCTGATACTGGCCATGCCAGGCCAGAAATTCCCTAACATGGATCCTTTTATTCTTGCGAGAGCAGGGCAATGCCACAGCACGTGCTTTGCTGTCTCCTCATCAGTGCTGCATCTGCGACAGTTGGGACTGTTTACTAGCCCCATTCTGTGAATGTGCTTCTTGAGAGAGCAGTGTCCCGTTAAGATTCCCACCACTTGTCGCAGGTTCTTTCGTGAAAACTGCACACAGTATTTGGCTGACCTCGACGAAGGTGCCGCAATAGCAGCTCTGAGTGTTAACCCATCTTCTAGTGAAGCTTCTTAGGGGTTCTTGGTGTAGCATAGAGCTTAACCTATTTAGGGATACGTGGATTACGGGCTCCGGTCGCGTGTCGGACTGCGCGTAAGGGGGGCAGAAGGAGAAACCACGTGTAAATGTATGTCAATCCCAATATTTAGGAAGCAGTATCAAAACTCGATTAAGCGCAATATAGCTCCCCGTCAGGCAAGACGACGACGAACTGAAGCACCAGTTCAAAAAGAATACAGACCACTTCAAATTTCTTATCCGGGCTATTATGTACTCGTACTACCCCTCTAGGAGAAATGGATCAACGGGACTTAATCCAGACATCCACCCATAAGGTACGATCCTTTACCACTGGACTTAATCCCGGGAAAAACAGGAGCCCACAAACTAAAAATCAAGATCTTAACTACAAGCTTTCGCATGGTCCACAGTATTGGCTGTAGATTTAGGGAGCAGCAGAAAGCTCTCGCTGTGATAGATACAATGACAAAAAGTAGAATGTTTTCCTTTTCCACCTGTAACTGAAGTACGTCGATACCGGAATTAATGGATCTCTTCCAGCACTCCATGACTAACCTCTTAATGTTTTTCCGTAATTGGTTTTTAAAGATCGTAATTTCGTTTCGGCCAGTTTATTCAAAGTCAGCACAAGGTGAGCTGGAAATACGTTATAGATTAGGTTTATGTGTAGGGTGCTCCGGTTGGCTTCACCTTTCTGCCCCATATTATTAATTATTGTAATCTGGATTTTAACTTGATGGGGATTGGCACTCACCACACAACCATTTTAACGATTACTGTTACTCATTCGAAGATATCTTCCCCAAGATCATAACCCAATTATTGGTAAAGATATTATCTAAGATAAAAACAAAATAAAAGGTAATTATAAGTTCTATAGATAAGACGCAGTTAGTTACGATTAATATCTTCAATTCATTAAGCAGGAATTAAAGCGCAGGTACGTGTCGATAATTCAAAATGTGTTATCACATTAAGTGTCCAAACTGAATTCCATGTATATTAATGAAGTTAAACTTGGTAGAAATTTTATTAGTGAAATTAATAGTAACCCACTAGCTACTGAGTCCCTCCCATCCGCTGCAATTAATCTTCACACAGAAACAATAATTCAAAAAAGGTTATAAAAGGAGGTACAACTATCTGGTGGTCTGACCTTCCCTGTTTTGATTTATCGTTTCGAAATTCTTAGTTGTAGTTGAAATACTTCTGTCTAACTTACGACATATACAAAATGATAAATGAACAGTTAAACAATAACTTTTAAATTATTTCTTAGTTTGAATTTCCAACAAGCTAGAATTTTTTGAATTATCTTTTCAAAAGTCCTTACGGGGTTGCGGTATGTTCTTGAGTAAACAACTTAGGTTTCAAAATAAAATGTAGGAATAATAGAATGGGTTTGGTATATTCGGTAAGAGGATAATGGAATATTACTGTCTGCTCTCCAATGAAATGTTTGAGTCTGGAATTTATATATGCAATGAATCCCAGATTCGTCCTATCTTAGAATCAAGTGAATATAAATCACTCTAAAATGTAAATGGCGGGATCAGAATTTTATATTATCTACTTAAAAATCAGAAGAATATTTACATTAAGCAAATTATTTATTATTCCTTTAAATTACGAGAGTCCCAAGATTTTCCAACAAAAAACCTTTTTATTTCCTTGAATAAATTTCAGTGATTTTATGATCTAGGAAAATGAACGAACTCACATTCAACAAAACAGAAAGGACACGGCATGACCGTAAAGTAAACCACTACACCTACAATCAAAACAGTCTCGAGACGTTTTACAGACCACATTCTCAAAAATCATTCATCGTACGACTAGTCATTAGCGAGCTTTTTCCTTATTTTTTTGGCAAATTTTTAACCTGAAATTTTCTGAAAGTACCCTATAACAGAGTAAATTGTAGCTCCCAAACAAAGCGATAAAATAGAATTATTAGCCTCTTTGCTATCACTTTTCATTTCGTAAGCCCTGTATAAATTACCTGCCGTAATTAATTAACTGAAGCGATTACAGTAGTAATATCAAAAAATGAAGTAGGTACATGTAATTAGAATGACTGAATGAATATTAGGATTCTTAGGTATTGACCGTGATGGTGGATGACGCAGTGTTATAAGATCCGGAACGAGCACGTTTCTCGCCGGAAGAAAGACTGCCGGTTTATCCTGTCTGTCAACATACTTAACTTTTGCAGCATGAAAAGCGGAAAACGTGATCAGTCAACATAAGCGACTTTTTATCACACATCCAGTATCGTTACCATCGGAACTTTTGACCAAAAGTTTTTCATATTCCGCGAAACCCCAAATCGAATCATGCTATACTTACCAAGACCTCCCACGGGACAGAAGCTCTCACTAAAATCACACACTGCGGGAAATTTTAAGGGTGATCTAAGAGAGCGAGTTTCTATTTTTGGGAATAAAGTTTCCAGCTAAGAGCCGGAACTGTGTTTTGGCCGCATGCGAACTTTAATTTCTGTTGTGTTTATTTTGGAAAATATTAGTGTAAAGTAAATAAAACTGTTTATTGCAATTATGAACATTTAAACAAGCAAAAAGATTTGAACACGATGAATCCACGGAGAGAAGCTCTGCTCAACTGAACTACAGCACCTTGTGAAACAGGAAAGGCGCATTCAAAACATATAATATAACATTACATTTATGCAAACATAAGCTCAGACGATAACATTTAAAAATAGAACAGCTCTTAAAAATAAAGATTGAATTTTACATTCTTAACACTCCCATCAATTCAATACTTTTAATAATGTCAACAAACGCTTAAAAACTGCAGCTGTTGGAGATTTTGTTAACATATCGGCGATTTGATTTTTAGAATCAACATACACTATTTTAATATCACCCTTTAAACACATATCACGCACAAAATGAAACTTGATGTCGATGTGTTTGCTGCGTTTGTGAAACTCTGGATTTTTCACGAGTTTAATCGCGGACTGGTTGTCTACGTTGATTTCCACAGGATGTTGCTCAAATCCTAGTTCATTCATTAATGATTTCAGCCAAATTGCTTCTTTTGTTCCTAAACCTAGAGCAATATATTCAGCTTCACAAGTCGATTGGGCCACGACACTTTGACGTTGACTTGACCATGTAATAGGTGCATTTTCCAAGACAAAGATGTAACCACTTGTCGATTTTCTTGTTTCGATACATCCTGCGTAGTCGGAATCGGTATATCCAACTAGTTTAAAACTGCTACTCGATTTTTCGTATTTAATTGAGTAATCAATTGTACCTTTTAAATAACGTAGAATACGCTTTACAGCTTGCCAATGTTTTTCATCTGAGTTGTTGATAAATCTACTTACTTGATTTACTGCGTAACAGATATCTGGACGACTTACCGTTGATAAAAATATTAGCGAGCCTACTGCTTCACGATAGGGATATATTGTTTCAACTTTTGGATCATTTTCAGATGTTTGTAAACATACACCCTGTTCACTTGGGGTATTGACCGAATTTGCATCACTCAAATTAAATCTTTCTAGTAACCTTTTTATGTACGGAGCTTGATTTATTTTTATTACACCGTTTTCACGCACTATTTGAAGTCCCACAAATTCCTCTGCTTTGTCGACAGTAATTTTAAAATGCGTTGTTAAACTTTTAAGAAGATCTTCGATTGCGTTCTTAGATGAAGACAGGACTAAACCATCGTCTACGTAGATTGCTAAATAAATCACTGCATGGTGTAATTGCCCGACAAATACGCACTGATCACTTTGTAACTGTACAAACTTTAATTCGTTTAAGAATTTTACAAGTTTTTGGTTCCAGCAACGTCCAGCCTGTTTCAGCCCGTACAAACTTTTCTTGAGCTTACACACATGATGAGGATGTTGCTCGTCTTCGAAACCAATAGGTTGCTTCATGAAAATTGTTTCTTCTAGTTCTCCATAAAGAAAAGCCGTTTTCACGTCAAAATGCTGAATTTTTAAATCGTTCTGTGCTGCTATTGCGAGTAATACGCGAATTGAATCATACCGAACGACCGGCGAAAAGGTTTCTTTATAGTCAATGTCTTTTTGTTGCGAAAAGCCTCTGGCCACGAGCCTGGCTTTAAAACGAATTACGTTGCCACTAACGTCAGTCTTAACACGAAACACCCATTTATTGTCTATCACTTGTACATCTTTTGGTAAACACTCTAATGTCCACGTTTCGTTGTCCTTTAGAGCTCTTATTTCTTCTTTCATGGCACTTTTCCATTGTTTTGCATTTTTGTCTTTCACTGCACTTTCATAACTTTCAGGTGCAACAGTTGCACAATACACAGCTGGTCCATAATAATCTGGCCTGCGTATTGCGGTGCGATCCCTTAGTTGACGAGTTGCTTCGGGAACTTCCTCATCTTCAGATGCCGATTCAAGAATTTCTTCTCCCTGATTTTCTTCGTTTTCGACTTGAATTTCTGGTACGAAATTATCAACAATTTCCGGGAAAATTGCGATTCTTTCGTCGTTGTTCTCCGTTTCAGTGAAGTTTTCATTTTCATTAAAATTTACGTTGCACGAAATTTCAATTTTTCTTTTTCTTGGATCCCACAATCTGTAATTGTTGGAATTATCGTTGTAACCCACAAACATTAGTTTCTTTGCTTTTGGATCAAATTTCTTGCGAAATTGTGGTGGAATACACATATATGCACTGCAACCGAACACTTTTATATGTTTAATTTCCGGTTTTCGTCCAAACCATTTTTCAAAAGCACTTTCGTTTTGTTGTTGAGCTATTAACGTTCTGTTTAATACGTAAACCGCTGTGTTTACAGCTTCTGCCCATAATTCAGTTGGTACATTTTTGTTTAGCAGCATTGAACGAGCCGAATCTACAATCGTTCGTAGTTCGCGTTCAGAAAAACCGTTTTGTTGTGGTGTGTATGGAGCGGAATATTCATGTATAATTCCTGAAGTTTGTAGGAATTGCCCGAATTCACTGCTGGTATATTCTGTTCCATTATCGCTTCTCAAAATTTTTATTTGATTACCCGTTTGATTTTCTACTTGCGCTTTGTAATCTTTAAATTTTTCGAACACTTCGGATTTATGTTTTAAGAAGTAAACACTTCTGTAACTGCTTGCGTCATCCTTGAATAAAACGAAGTAACGAGATCCCTTTGGTGATTCAATACTTATTGGTCCACATACGTCAGTGTGGATCATTTCACCTACTTTATTTTTTCTTCTGGAAATCGTTGGATGCGGTTTTCTTACTTGTTTACCTAGCTGGCAGGTTTCGCAAAATTTTTCTTCCTTATCGTTGATTTGTAGGTTTGTTTCTTTATCGATTGTTCTTTTTACGGCTTTTGTATTTATATGACCTAGACGGTCGTGCCATAATTTTAATGTTTCCTTTTCGGCTAGGTTACATTGTTGTTGTTGCTTCGTTCTAAATTGCATAACCCACAAATTATTTTCACGAATTCCGATACACGATATGCTCCCATCTGAATCACGAAATTGACACTCATGTTTCAAGGCCTCAAAAGTGAACTTTTTATCCGTCATTGTTCCTACTGAAAATAAACTTTTGTTTAATTCTGGAACATACAGCACGTTTTGCATTTCTCTGCGATGCCATTCACCTTGAACCTTTGCTTCAATTTCAATCGTTCCTTTTCCAACAGCTGAAATTACTTTGTCGTTCGCAATTTTTACAGCAATTGGTTCCGGTAATTCTTCAATTTTTGTAAACCAATCTTTCTGATGCGTCATGTGAACACTCGCTCCGGAATCACAGATCCATTTTCTTGTATCATTGTGCGTGCTGGCTGAGTACAGCAATGATACGTCACTAACATAGGCGTCGTTGGATTTTGATTTTTGGTTTTCTGCGTTGCCATTTTCTGCATCTGCTATGCGTTTTCTGCATTCGCGCGCCCAATGTCCCTTTCTCTTGCAATAATTGCAGGTTGTTTTCTTCTTCAACGCAGCAATTTTACTAATTTGCTTTTCTTCTGGTTTTGTATTGTTTAGCTTTGCTTGTAGCGCTTCTACTTGCAAAGCTAGACGCGACGTTTCATCATCTTGCGTTGTCATACGTACTTCTTCTTTTAGAAGGCGTGTTGTGAGATTGTCCAACGTTTGATCTGTTGCTGCAACTGAATCCCACGCAGTTCGGAAATTATTGTACTTCGCTGGAAGACCGTTGATTATTTTCGAACGTATTGCGCTATCACTTATTGTTTCATCCATATCTTTTAGCTGTTTTACTACCGATTCAACTTTTGCTAAGTGGCTAGAAATTGACTCACCGTTTAGCATGCGGATTTCATAGAATTTCTGCCATATTAGTTCTCTCGATAGCTCTGTTTTCTGCTCATGTGTTGTGATTAGCTTTTTCCACATTTCTGCTGCTGTCTTGCAATTAACGAGGCACTGCAACATTTGAGGTGCGATTGTTGTCAGAAGGATTACTTGAGCTTTTGCATTTTTCGTATTCCAAGTAGTCCATGCAGCTGTCGTCACATCTACCGGCTCTTTGTCTTGTTCGTCGACAATTGACATTAACTTATCGGCCTGGAGAATGATTGAGACACTAAATTTCCACAGTTGAAAATTGGAACCATCAAATTTGATGATCTGTGCAAGATCACTTCGCGACGCGGTTGCCATTTTCACTTTCGCGCGGAAAAACTGACTTTTTTAACACCTTTTTGTTTACCTTTTTCTTCACTTTTTCACTGGCTTTTTACTGGGTAGCCTGGGCCCATAACCTGTTGTGTTTATTTTGGAAAATATTAGTGTAAAGTAAATAAAACTGTTTATTGCAATTATGAACATTTAAACAAGCAAAAAGATTTGAACACGATGAATCCACGGACAGAAGCTCTGCTCAACTGAACTACAGCACCTTGTGAAACAGGAAAGGCGCATTCAAAACATATAATATAACATTACATTTATGCAAACATAAGCTCAGACGATAACATTTAAAAATAGAACAGCTCTTAAAAATAAAGATTGAATTTTACATTCTTAACAATTTCCATTCCTTATCTGCAAAAATTTTGCATTTGTACGACTGCCGGCGACACTCCGATCAGAGTTTAAGATTTGTAGTGTCAAACTCAATGTGATAGAGGAAGTTTTCATATCTGGTTTTCAATTTATGCTCAGTTCGTTCCGTATGCATGAAAAATCTACCCCAGTTACAAATTCAATTGCGTCTAATAATACGACCTCTTCGCCTCTCGACTTACTTATCTTTTGTATAGCCGCGGGAATATTTCATTTTTCCTGAAAAATATTTTTACTAGTAATATACTATGTTTATGTAAACCACTGTTTCATTTATCTTTCTACAAAATCCAGTAAATAAAATGTATGGCATTTATTTTCTCTAAATATTCTCTTGAGTTTATTTACTACAATTCTAATAATTTAAACTAATGCCTAACCAAATTCTTTTTTTGATTACGAATGAACCTAATATTGTATACTATCTATTTGTGTTTAATGTACTTGACATTACCTTGTAACAAATGAGATCAGATATAGGTACGTAATGACCACATTTTTTAATATAATGCCAGTTAAAAAAGTGATACATTTTTACATAATTTGCGATTACAAACTGTAGACCATTTATAACAACACAGTAGAGTGATGTGGTTCAAAATTTTGTTCTTGGGTGCATCGTTACTCAAAACTGCTATGGTATATTACCAATAGTTTTAGCTCCGACAAATAAGTGTAATGTCAAAAAAATATCCTTTTGAGCTACGTAAAATTTTGAGTAGTATGTTTTACAAACCCAGTTTTCAAGGATATTCATTTTTTAAATATGTATTTGTAAATTGAAAAATTTCTATATACTAACGTTAATTTATAACTAGGTTGAAGATATAGAATGGCATCTCTTGCGCCAAAACGACTATGATATAAAATTTGAAAGAGCTAACGTGGAATTCTTTAAGCGCTCGTACTTCTCTTGGTGTACATTTGAATTTGCCCCTTACAACAGGACTCAAAGGGTTGTTAACGCAACAGCTCATTTAATTGTGGATCTTACTAACGATATAACGGTGTGTAGCCTACAGAACAATTTTTAGACAGTAGTATGTGTCCTTTCATTGTAATATTTTAACAGTTTATGAATGTGTATTTTATTCGGACCTGATTTTGATCCGAGTATGCCATAAACGTCATCCAACCTTATGTCCCTTTTTATATTTACAATAAAATAATTTGTAGATGGAGTCTCAAAACTATAAATTCCTGAGTAATGAATACCGTTTTATCCCAATAACTTTCAGTCTGAATCCTTGTGAAGAGCACAAACGGAACACTTTTGGTTGGGAAGATATGCTAAGGCTTTCTTCCAATATTCCGTTTTGTCCAATAAAAAAGGTAAAACTCTCACTTTTTAGAATTCTCATATCAACAAAATTGTTTTGTTCCATAATTATCTACAGTGCGTCGCAAAAGTACGGGGATCAAGGCAGTGTATGAAAATTCATGGTCATGGTTCAAAAGTAATGTGCCTGATAACTAAACGCACGATTTAATTTTTTCATCCCTTAATCCCCCTACTGTTTGAACACATGGCATAACATAAATAAGCGGAAGTAGTAAGGAAGATCTATCACATGTGTGCGCAGGAGATGCATATAATGGATCACTGTAGTATTAATTGGTAGATTGAAATTCGACTTTTTCTTTAGAGATACAATCATCTACATGCATCTCTTTCTCACACATGGGAATTAGCATTTTTACTATTTGACAGTGAATTTACGTATTTTATTTAATACTGATAACTAGGGCTGGGCAAAGTATCGATACTTACTCGAAGTATCGATACTTGGATTGGTATCGAGTATCGATACCAATACTCACGAGTATCGAAGTATCGAAAGTATCGAAAATATCGAAAATATCGAAGTATCGAAAGTATCGAAGTATCGAAAGTATCGAAAGTATCGAAGTATCGAAAGTATCGAGGTATCGAAAGTATCGAAAGTATCGAAGTATCGAAAGTATCGAAGTATCGAAAGTATCGAAGTATTGAAAGTATCGAAGTATCGAAAGTATCGAAGTATCGAAAGTATCGAAAGTATCGAAGTATCAAAAATATCGGAAATAGAGAAATATTCAAGGTATCTAAAGTATTAGAAAATTAATATAGCAGGCTCGCATAGTTTCTGTAGGAGTTTAACTTGATGTATTTCCAGGAGTAGGTACCCATCATTTACATCTTCACATACTTAAGTTTTTATTTTTGATTATAATTAAAATATTAGGTTGAATCATCAAATAGGATCAACTGGGGTAGGTATAGTTTTCCCCCCTTCTATGCCAAGAACGAACAAAAGTGACGTGTTAGGTTTTGAAGTTTTAGACGATTTGTTATGCGTAACATTAGCAAATAGTAGGTGTACCCAAACACGTTCATATTCATCGATTACGGTATGGGTCACAGACACAGTACATCAGTGTAATTAGTAAAACTACGACTAGTTACTTCGATACTTTCGGTAGTTCGATACTTCGATACTTTCGATACTTCGATACTTTCGATACTTCCGATACTTTCGATACTTCGATACTTTTGAGTAATATCGATACCACATTGGTATCGATACTCGATACCCATTTCATGGTATCGCCCAGCCCTACTGATAACATGTTAAATAACGTAGATCATAGAAATGTGTAAAAGTTCATTTCCAGGGTGTCTACTACATCCGAAATGGCTTGATGGATTCTACCAAACTTCCGCCTTACATTCCTCGTGGCCGATACAAGATTGAATCTAATTTTTTTTATAGAATAGATTTCCTGCTTCACTTGAATTCATATGTTGAAGTTACCGACAAACCTTTAAAGTGGAATGCATAATTTTGATTTCGATAATGTAACATTTGAAGTGTGTTTAAAGAACTATTAATAATTTTTTATTGTGATCTAAAATAAACTTGGTCAAGAGTTTCTGTTCCATGTAAGTTAAATGGAACCACAGTAAGCTTGGTTCAGTTTATTTTAGATCACTCTGTACATTCGCTGGGACATCTAATACGTTTTTCTACTTGTTTCCATATATTTTCATACGAGGGTATAAATGTAAATACTACCCACGTGGTTGGATATATCCCTGATAATAGGGAGTTTATACTGCATATCACGTTTATTCGAATTATTGCTATCCGCATATTCATGGAAAAAAATTGGTAACGATACCAAATTAAAGAGAATAATATTCCGCGTCGTTTGATATTAAACATTCTTTGTGTAATATTTCTTTTACATAATAATATAATTATGTTGTTATGAAACACAATTAATGCTCATGAGCCAAAGGAATTTAACTTACTCAAAAATATTCTAATTGCGGATTGGGACCTGAAGACTTAACATGCTCACGCATGCGCGCATCGACAATGAAGTTTAAAATTCAACCAGGCAAATATTTTTGTTTAATACATCTGACTCTTTCCATTTTGGTGAAAAAGTAACTTATGAAAATATAAGAGAAATACGTATATAATTATAAATAATAATGTTCAAAGAATTTCAAGGTACAGATTGCTACATGTGTAGATTTTTATTGTGTGGCTTACTACAATGACACATCCGTATTTTGCTAGTTATCGTACAGATGTTTATTTATTACATGTCTGGCCGACTTTATTGCAATATGTGTTGGATTGATAACAAAGTTCATAAACGTAGAATTACTTAAGGCATTCAAGTCTGGAAAATAGTATTCAAATATTTTTAAAGGAAAATACTTATACGAAGCAACTGTAGTAAATTGAAAATATACCTCAAAATTCTCCCTCCCTATACATAATTATTGTAGTAGTTAATCGAGGCGCGAGTTAATGCAAATGTACAAATATTTGAAGCATTATTGTATCTCTAACTTAATACTACGCCTATGATTTTTGTTTAATAATAAAAACCCTGCTGCTTGCCGGGCTCGGCGACCAACAGTCTGGGGTCTTTATTTTTTAGTTTAACGGAAATCTCGTCGCGATCGTGTTTGTTATTGATGATTGATCTATCAATTATTTTAATTATACCAGTGTAATATGTGTTGACTTTGATGTGAATGTGAATAGTGTGTGTGCATAATATATGATGGACATTTCCGGTTACTTCTGGAAATAACAATAAAGAAGTTTTGGAAATAAGGTAAGATTAGTATGTAATGTATTATCCGTGTATTATGTTTATCATTACAATATTTTGTATAATGTGATTAATCATGTTACCATTAGTCACCTGTTTCAAGATTATAATGGTATCGAAATTTTGTTACGTGTTATGTTTAAGAAATAAAATGTGATTCATGTTGCCATCTGGTCTCAAGAGTTAAGCAAGTTACATATGAGAACTACTAAATCGTTATTTAGCATTAAATTAAATGGGAATTAAAACGTAAAGTTATTGTTTGACGCAGAATAATAAGAACATAATGTAAATCACACTGGTTACAGGCTTGTTCGTTTGTCTGCTCTAAACTGCATGGAACAGGAACCAAACATCATGCTATTTCTTTTTAATGCACCAACGCCGTATGTAGCCATCTTTTTCTGTTTCCTGTTCGGGGCAGTTTACAGCAGACAAACGAACAAACCTTACTTATAATCAATCCGGAATCAATCATTGATCGTCCTTGATGTAAACTGCACTGGGAGTGCTCTCAGTTACCTTTACCTATAAAATGTCAATGGCAATAAAAATGACATGTTGGTCAATTATTGTTTTAGTCTGAATCACACAAGTTCTATTAAAAAATAATGAAAAAAAAAATAAATGAAGCTGAAGCAAAGAAGTCTATGATGATCCCGTGGTATCTATTATAGCATATAGGGTGTCAGGAAAGTCAATTACCTATATAATTTCAAGGGGCGAGTAGGGTGGGGGGGGGGTGCTAAAATGAAGTCAGAAAGTTTTGAACCTCTTTTGATGTAAATTCATTGCTTGTTCCTAAATTAGTGTTCAAAATGGCGCCGCAAAATATTTAAACTTCTGAAAAGTTTTGTAGTTTTACAATTTAGTAACCATGCATGATTAAATTAAAGAAAATGGGAAAACGCAATCGAAATACAGGTGGTACTACCTAGTTCGGAATCGGCAAAACAGAAGATAAAGTTTGTTGGCATAAAAGTAGGTATAAAAGACAATACAATAAGAAATAAATTACTAATATTGACACATTAAAGTATAATAATGACAATTAAAATGTGTGAGAATTGTTAATAACAATCATAGATTTCAAACAATAGCAGCAACAATTTTATGGCATCAATTTTAACAGTAATTTGTGGAAAAAATGTCTTATCAGTTATCACTAAACCAAAAGTGATTGAGAACTTTTCGACTCCATTTTGCGCCTACACCCACACCTTAAAATTATTTGACTCACCTTCGTTAATCGTTGATTAAAAAATTAAGAAGTAGGGGTAAACATGTACATGAACACAGGGTTTGTTCAAAGAACTAGAATTAAAAGTTGAACTATACTTAGGTGCGTTAGATTTATTAATACTGCTACCACAAATTCCCTGAACAATATTTTGAGTTTAAAAATAATTCGTAGGAGGTACCTACTACTTCGTAGTTACTCTAGAAATAATATCGCCTTATACCTCCAAATATTAAAAGCTGAGGGGTACAGAAACATGATGTCAAAGTTTATTTGAGATGGGCTTTTAAGTATTAAATAGATATCATATTAAGTCAGAGTAACTCAGTATCTGATTGACAAATACTTGCAATAATGTGAAAGAGAAACCTGCTTTATTTCACAAAGGATCATATTGTGAGCTTCGCAAGATGCATTATTTGCAGTTGAAACGTACGTACTTTGAAAGCTCAAAATCAGATTAACTACGTAACTGTCTTACTAAATCTTCTATTGGTGAAGGAAAATTGGTTCTGATATTGATCTAGTCTAGTAGATGATTTAATTAAGACGTTACGGGGCTGCAGATTTTCTCATGACTTTATTGTTTCCAAGTAAATACCTGCTATTAAATTAATTCCGTTCTTTGAAAGTTTCCAAATTACAATAGGCGTACCTAATGTATTATTCACTTTAATACAGTCCATGATTAGCATACCTTGCTGCGATTACGGGAACTAATATTATCGAAAATTAGAGAAGTTAACATTTACAGTCATCCTTGCCTGCCTGTTTTTTACTTGTCGTACTAATGAACCTCGTCCGGCATTCAAAGAATTCGTTTTCCATCTCATTACTCTTATCGGATTGTCTGTAGTTGTCGATTCATTTCATTGCGAAGCACCGATTGCGTTCCTGGATCTTTTCACCATTGTTGGTTTACAAAAGGGAAAATTTTGTGCTTGTGCAACAAGTTCCAAACTACATCTTCGTTTGTCTGCAATTTTGATATTATGAAGGCATCAATATTTCTAGTCTTAGAGTTTTATCTCAAAATTCATTACGAGCAAGTTTCACCCGGAGTTTCGCTCAAGGGGTTACTTAGTATTTACTTACACTTCATGGAGAAATGAGCATTGACTTGTCAAAGCACTTCCCTATTTGTGCTGCGGCCTTAAAGGGGTTCATCTAGACATCAAACGAATTTATGCGTTAAGATACTCGCTCTGTCAGAGCTGTCCTTAAACGCCTATTGCTAAACTAACGTATCGAGTCATAAAACGTGACGTATCTCATCAAACACGCCTTAACCAAATATTATCCGTACTCCCATTCTAGAACTGCATCTCATTTAATATCCCATCCAAACTCTGAATTAGAATTTACCCCGGAAACCATTCAGAAAACTAACTATT
This sequence comes from Hemicrepidius hirtus, assembly GCA_963082805.1. NCBI lineage: Eukaryota > Metazoa > Arthropoda > Insecta > Coleoptera > Elateridae > Hemicrepidius > Hemicrepidius hirtus. Next base: position 35,930,493 of record OY720160.1, on the reverse strand, counting down.
TTCGATAACATTTAAAGTACAATTTGAAATTGCACATAGAGTCTGTTTGTAATTGTTTTTAGAATATCGAATTATTTAAGAACTCAAATAATTCTTTGTGGTTCTGGTTTGCTATAGTAGGTCAAGATTAACGTTTTTTCATAAATTTCATTGTATGGTACCCGGATGGTACCTATACAATGTGCAAATATAATACAACCAGATTTTAAAATGACAAAAAATTTATTAGTCTTTTGCATGTTCTTTGCAAATTTAATACAAACGGGGGGCATTTAACTTCAAATTATACAGTCCATTCTATACTTACTCCTTAATTATGCAGCTGTCCTAATGGTTGTATAGTTGCTTCTATAACCACCATGTCGAGTAAATTACAATTTAGATACAGACTAACTACTATGTAACAAAACAATACTAGCTAAGACTTTCAGAGAAATGAAATGCGTCTTAGGTTCACAATAAAATTCCCAAGAGAAATTACGACGGCGTGCATGAGGTTTTCCTCGGGATTAGCGTTAATTTTAATTAGGTTTATGTTAAAAAAACCACAGGGAGTCAAATAATTTATTAGGTAACACACAATAAACAGTAACTGAAGAATCAAAGATATTGCGTTTTCTTCTCCGTTAATTGCTATAATGTATAGTAAAAATAATAAATATCTCTTGGTTTTCCAAACGAGCAAGGAAGACAAATCGAAAGAATTAAACTTTTCCATTTCCGGTTTGGCTAATGCATTTTATTTAATCTCATTGACCACGTAACCTAAGTTATTGTGCAGTAGAAGTTGGGAAATTTATTGCGGCGTTCAATACAGCTAATGAAGTTCCCCAGGCATAAATCTTGAAAAGAACAACAAGCTCAAAATTTACTGAAAATAAAAAGAAATTCAGGGAGAAAGTTTTAGATGAAATGTTCCTCAAAACCGCCAACGAACTGCCAATCAGAACAAAATAAAAGTGACATCAAGGACAACTAGCTAGGATTAGCGGTTATTTTTCCGACATTCTGGAACCGCGAATACAGTGTTGTATTAATAATACAGAGAATGAATAGTAAAACTTTTAATTATATAATTTTATTTCTTAAGTTTGTGTATTTGCGTATAGTATCAGTAAAGCTACACATAAGTAATTGCCAATTAGGTATACGTCTAAATAATTAAAATATGTGAAGTAGGTATATAAAAAATTACAGGAAAACACAATTCCTTCTAAATATTTAAAAAATTATAAGAATATTACTTAATTATATATTACAGTATCACAGCACTAATTAATTATGTTTTATATAGCCCATAGGGCATTCCAAAATTATATTTCAAGAGGTACTCTTTCCGGATGCATCTTATACAAGGAACAAGTCCTATTAATGAGTGTTCTGTAAGTCTTGACCTGATCGATGAAACATTTCCAAAACGATAGGCAACCGGCTAATTGTTTAATTTAATAAACGTGATAGGTCTAGCTTACAGCCTGTATACAGGGTGTACCTAACCTCTGTAACCAAACTGAAATATGACGATTTAACCCAACTTACTATACAAATGTGTCACGTTAAAGCGCTGTTGACTTTCAAAGTTCTTGAAAAGATAAGCTTTTTTTAAAATCAGAATTATACTTAGAGAAATTTAGATAATATTTTATAGGTGACACCTTATAAGTACAGGTCTTCTTTTGACTTGATATTTGTCATCATCATCATCATCATCATCATCATCATAGTAGAAGTGCTCAATACACGACTGTCCGATTGCATATTAACGCATATTTTTTTTAACGCTGTAAACAATTATTTCATTTTCTTTATTAAAAAGAGGCATTTATTATTTACATATTATGTCTTTTGTAAAATCCTCTTATAGGTTTCGTTTCGGTATAAAAAAATAAAATCCAAATCCCAACACTACTACCTAATAAGTTGTTTCAGGAGAATAGGTCGTCAGTGCTTTATTTGCTTCAGGGCCGGCTTTATAAAGTTTGGTTGACCGACGCGACGGTTGGATCAACCACGATCAATCGTCATGGATACGATTGTTTTTCAGAATTGTATCCATGGCAATTGATCGAGGTTGACTCAACTTTCGTCAACCAGACTTTATAAAACGGGCCCTCGGTGTGTTGGCAGGTTTTTGTTAATGGAAGTTGACCAATAAATAATTGTTCTATCACCCTTTACTGTATGTATGTATTTCTCCTTTTTTAGAGATTACTATTATGATGCTGTTTTTTTTAAACATTTTCTTCCAAAAGCTTTGAAAGTAAATAGCGTCCTAACGAAAGACATTTATATAGGTATAGGTAGGTTCAGTTAAATCGTCGCATAGTTTGGCCTGAAGAACGTGTGCTTTCAGTTTGGCTACACGGGTTAGGTATCCTCTGTAGAAAATATAGTAACATGTGACATAGTACGTCTTTAACAAGAATTACATGTACTAGGTATTAAGGTAACTCATTTAAGTAGGAATTGTAGGGGCCACTCTTTTAGATCTTTTAAAGTACGGATGAAAGCAAAAGCTACAATAATGACGTGAGATATGAAGTTAGATATATTAAAACTTCAAAAAATATTGTTTTGTTTATATCTGGGTGACCTTTATATGTTGTTGGGGCAACGCCAGTCTTGGTGTTTTGGTATGATTCACTAGAAGCGGTTCCTGCAGCTACAATAATTAAAAATTATTTTCTCTTACTATAAACCGATTTCCCATAAACCAAATTACTTACATTTCTATTGCCCTGGCAATGTAGAGAAACAAATTCTTCTGGAAGACGTGCTGATAAATCAACATCAACTCCAGGTCCATAACCTTTAGGACATGAAAATCGTTGTTCTGGCACAAATCGGCGAGTTCCTGGGTGCAACAAAACCTGTTCATAGCGAATAGGTTGTAATTTAGTATACCTTAAAGGGGGTTTCGAGTTCTGTCTTGTAAATTGAAAATTATTCTATAAAATCCAAAATTAATAAAAATCAAAACTTAATGAAAAATTGAAACCTACTGGAAACTGAGCATTGATCTCTTCAGGACTTTCTAGCTTAATATAAGTTTCAGATGTATCATTCTGCAAAAGTTCATCCACAAACCCGTCTTCTTCGTGAACTTTGCCATTTCTTAAAGGAATAATATCAGGATTTGTGTTTTCAATATTCTCTTCGTCGGCGTAACGAGAAAGCGACGAAGAAGGTCCACCGTTATTACATTTCTTATTGTTATGCTTGTCCCTTGCACATAAACGGCAAGCCGTAAGTATTACAACAGTTGTGAACATTACAACCAATACCGCACAAATAGTAATTGATAGTTTTGGTGTGATGTATAATCTCACCGGTACTGAAGCTGAAATTTTCATTAATAAAACTTAGTTTCGAGTAAAGCTATAAAATAGATGTTCTTTATTAAATAAACGTATTACTAGGGTTTATGATTATTAAACTAAATGTTTTAGCACCGGCAGAACCATAAAAGGGTTGCTGTATCGCTAGTTACGGAATATTCATCTATACCCCTAATAAAGGGTAGTAAATCTTACAATCTCTCGGAAGAGCTGTAACAGTAATAGCCTCGGGAGGCTGAGAACTAGAAGTGCCCACAAGTGTATGGGAATTGGCGTCATATACTTGTAATAGATATGTTAAAGATTTACGACGCTGGATCTCAGAAACCTGGCATTTTATACGAAGATGGTAATGCTAGTGGGAGGTTACGAAACAGTTTTCGGGCGGAAGTAGCACCTCTTTGAATAATAAATAAGAAATAAAGCATTATTGTAGTAAACAGGCGGTACATACCTGCAAGGGTTTCTTCCAGTTTTGGAATGAAAGCCTTTAAGCGTGTTGTTTTACTTCTGCCTTTTTCGTTGGCCACATATAAATTAATTTCCAGTTCTAGATTTTGCGTTAATCCACTTATTGAAAAAATCGGATTTTGGGATGAGATATTTTTCAACAATGCACGTGTTTGGATATCGTAAACTTCCGCAACAAATATTTGGTTTACACCGCTAATATCCAAACGGTGGGCACATTTAACAAGCAATAACTGATGTGTTTGGTTTAACAGAGAGCAACTCGATAATGGATTGGGTTTATCTAACCACAACAACAAATTTTATTAATGAAATCTAAACTTGAAATTAAACTTACCGATGTAGGTAATGCGGAATACACACGCTTCGTGCTGTTTTCCAACGACATTGGATGCCATGCAAGAAAGCATTCCATAATCATTTTCAGTTAGAGGTGTAAAAGAGACGGTATTTGAAGTTTTATAAAAAGAAATTAGATGAGATGAAATTTCCGTGTTATTCAACTCCCAAGTAAATTCGACGGCTGCTGGATTTGCTTCAACTTCACAATTTACTTTAACAGTTTCATATAAAGATACCTCATACAACTTAATTTCTCTTGTACGACACACTGGTGTAACTATAGTAAAAAAAATATTCTTTTTAATATTGCAAGTAAGTCGACTATATGTTTTTATGTCACTAGTTCTCGTCAGTCATTTACAGTTACACGTTAATCAAACAAAATTTAAATTACGAAAATTAATTCCTAATGCTTTCAAAGGAATCAAGTAAAAATAAAAATTACGAATATTTTCAGTTAACTTACACATAACTTCTAAACGTATGGCATTACTTTCACCATCACCTTCTCGATTGCTCCCTATACAAGTGTAAGTACCCGATTTGTGTCTGCTAACATTTTGAAGAACTAAGCTCTGATTATTTATAATTATTCCTTCAGTTCTGTTGCTGTACAGCATTCTACCCTAAAGATTTCAAATTACAGTAGTTATAATAAGGTAAAAAGTATGTGTCGGTAGATCGCATACTATTATAGTGGCACCGAAAATGCTTACGTTATGTTTCCAACTGAGTTTATAAACCCAAGGATTTGATTTAATGTTACACTCGAAGTAAACGTCTTTGCCCTCTTCAATCCTATTACTGATTTTGTTACTGAGTTCTAAAGTAACCAAGGGTATATCTGCAAAAATGGTTTAAATTAAACATCATGTGCTTGAAGGAAACTTTAGCAGTTAGTTGGAAACGTTCGCATGATTCTATTTATAGAGTTATAACAAAAATGGATTTTTCTATTGGTGAGTAGTTAAGATAATTAAGTCACGAAATCACTTACGATGTATATTTAACTTCCACCTAGTTTCGATTGTATCAGAGGAAATTAGAGGTTGTTCAGCAATGCAGGAAATGTACTTTCCTTCATCATTAAGGGCTGGAGTAAAACTTATAGTACTTATTGTGACAGTTCTGTTTGTGACCTAAAAGTAGTTTAATTATTCAATTAATTTTATTATTGTCGCTCTGATGTTTGATTAATAAACAAGATAGGCGACTTGGTTAATTGAGAAATTTTAAACTTACGGTTATTGATTTTGAACGTAATTTGGTACCTCCTTTCCACCAAGAAATATTTGCAATCGGTCGAGCTCCAACAACTTCACACTGCAGTTGGTAAATTTTTCCAACGGAAAGGGGTTTGTTTTCCCCAAGAAGCTTCACTGACACTGGCCGTACTACGAATAGATGTACTGTACTTCTGCTATAATAATATCAGCAAAACGTCGGATGTCACATCGTCGAAACGTTCGCATTCTTTTCGCGAATTTTGAAGTAACCAGTAATGCAATTATTATTTTTCTTTGAAAAATTAGTACGACCTCGAGTTATTTAATTCAGCCTTGTAATTCATTTTACTATTTATAGCGCTTTATAACAACTCGTGTGTTAATTTTTCATTATTTAGAAATACAATCGCGTGTTCTGTTAAGAATCTTATCTAGATAGGCGACAATAGAAACATATGGTATAAAAATTAAATTAAATTAAAAATTTTGTAAGGCAACCTAGTTGCGATTATGGTTATTGAGAATTAAGTAAAGATTGGCTGAATGGCATCCCCCATTCTTAAGAATTCCGTGAGGAGGGCTGAAAGTTACCCCTTGTTACTATGAAACACTCCCTGTCCCCCTAGTGCGGAACTCTACACTTGTATCTTATTGCAGAACTTTAGTTATCTTAATTTTTACAGTAACGTCTTTTATTTTATTGCTGTAAGTTACGCAACTAACTTTTCCAGATCTAGGTAATCGTTTTTAAAAGTCACTTTTCGTAATTCGCCTTTTGTACCAAAATGGAGCTATCTTGTGCATATTCCATTCGAAGCAGTCACACGTCACACTTTATTTAGACAATTCACAATCACTTTTTGTCAGGTTGTGTTAATTTGATCTATGTCCCATAATATATTAAACTACGCTAACATAGTATCTGGCGACAGTGTTACACAAATGTCTATTTGCCCATTAGCAACTTTTAAAATTCCGACCTGGGCAAAATTTTGAAAAGCTGATATAATTTATTTAGGAAAAGATTTACATTGTTTTCATATTATTCCATATTTTCATATTTATTTTGACCACAGAATATTTTATCTTTGACTTATGTGAAGTTTTTGTCGATCGTAATATATCACCGTGGAAGATACCAAACAATTTTCTATGAAACACAAAACAAAAGCTATATGAAAATATTGACCCAAGACTGTAACAAGATAGAATATAATAGATAGAATAATATTTGTTATTTAAATATTGTGTCGCCATACACAACTAAATGTTATTGTGCTACTATGTGTCTCAATAAGCACGAAAAACAAATCATTTATAGATGTTCTGTAAAAAAATACAGAAAATAGTAGAACTTGTGAGGAAGGTAATGTTTTAATAACCTTTACAAAGAAAAAATAAATACCTTCAAAAGAAATACATTACTCTGATCTGTACCTAACACACAATAAGTGTTAGGGTTGTCACCTTGAGATTCAATGAAGGAAAATAAAAACAAGATAGACCTACTTTTTATACCTACTAGGCTTCTTCTGTTTTCACAAATTCAGCCAGGAACACCCAATATAAACACGATTACCTCGCAAAATATACAGAAAGTAACTTCAATAAATCAATTCAAAAAGTGTAAATATTTCTGCAGTAAAAACTGTCTTGTGTGTTAAAATCGTGAGCATAAGTATTTTCATCTGACGAAGGGTACTATATTGAAATAGAAAATATTTTTAATATCTTTATGGGTCAACCAGACCATTAAATCGTGAACTTTTCCCTACATAGCAGCTTTGTTTGAAGCAAGTGCTATTATGTGTAGAAATAGAAATTTCCTTTAAAAGGCAGTGGTTTAGTTTCTCAAATTAAAAATATTAAATCGTTTAGTGTTCATGTAATTACTGCGTTTATAATGCGTACCAAATAATATACAGTGTGGCTCTTTATCGTGTCACGCCTAAATTATTCCGAATTGTAGGCAACACACACTGCATATCACAGGATACGTTGGCAATTAAAACAATTTGAAGAAAGTGTGCTATGAAAATAAAAATATATTCATAGGCAATATTTAGATTTCTAGATTGCAATAAATTTCATCCTCAGGAAACCCTTTTTTTAATTTACCCTGATTTGTTAATTGGAGAGCTGTCTTTGGATTGCAATGTGTGTTGCCTGTTGTAGACGTTTAAGGGGTTACAAGATAAAGTGGACACACTGTATAAACTATTTTCTAACCATTGGAAGGTCTTGCGAAACATAGTTGTGGGTTCAGCTCATAAACTTTAGGGAATAAAACCTCCTTAATTATATGTAAAGGTGCGTTAGCATCCAGGAAAGGCAATATTAACATCTCTATTAGTAAACAACAACTTACGAACCTTATCAGTTTGTTATTAGTATTTATTTTGATACTGACACTGTAATAATGTTCCTCTTTAGTAAAATACACACTATTTAGTGTTATCAAGGCATAACATTGTTTGTAGATTTACATTAACATTAGATTTTACCTGAAATTTTATGATAAAGTGCTAGATAATGTTCATTACTCGCAGTACTTGGAGAATTTCTGAAGCATCATTAACAACAACAGCATTGAAACAGGTACACAACTTTTATTAGCTTAAGTTTGCTGCCAGTGCTTCAGTTATATAAACCTCGGGCGTAAACGGGGAAAATTTAATAGGTACCTTATAACAAGTTTATAGTACACAAGAGTTCTCTGCATAGTTTTGCCAAAGCTGCGTAATAAATTAAGCATATAATTCAGTTTGGTGGCAGATGCCCCGACTTTAGCTATTTGTTACATGGATGTCATAAATTTTCTCTAGGTTGGGTAGCAGTACATAAATAAAAGGATGTGTTATCATTGCGTGCGAATTATAGCATATAAGGAGGTTTTCCTAAACAATGAACCAGATATAACAGAGATTGCAAAGGGCACGATAATTATCCAGACCTGTAAAGTTAACATTACTTATACCTGGTAGCGAAAAATTAGTCTTTATTTATTAAATTCCTTTTTATAACACATTCGTGCGTGTATCACAATTTGAAAAACAAATAACAGTAATTGCTTGTCTGTCCACACAACAGTAGAAAAATTGCAAAGACCATCTTATCTGAAACCCTATTAATTTCGAATCCATGTAAGCCAAAAATAACAAGACAGAAAGTAATAGCAAGTTGAAAAATGCTGTCTATTATAAAACCCTTATAATAGGTTGGATTTTTCATTCTGCTTATCGATTGCACGTTATCTTCAGCGCTGAAATTCACGCAAGCTTTGCAAATTGCCTTCCAATGCCGTTAATTTACTTTTTGCTTTTAAAACAATTCATAACTAAATTGAATTTCTTCGTTTTCTACTTAATGACTTTACTTTAATTAAGTCATTAAATCTATTTTTATAATTTCCTGTGAAAATTCTTCAAATTTTTTTCAACCCAACCTAGTGCTTAAAAACAAAAACATTTTAACAAGCTACAGTAAAATATATTAAAACTTTGCATGACATTTTATTACACCATTATAATATTCTGTCTGTTAATTAAAGATTAACGAAATTTATGTAAATATACATACACGCTGCCGCCGGTATCAATTTTTTCTTCTTGTTCGTTAAAAATCCAAATCACAGTGTTAGTTCTGGTAGTGTTAATGAACGCTACCCAACAGAATACAAATGCGGAGTAGAAGTGGTTTAGTTGGTTTTAAATTTTCAGTGACGTCTGTCCGACACGCGACAGCAACCAAATGGGCTTTAACCATGGAACCAGAAGCAGTTTTAGCGCCGCAAGCAATTTCTCACGGTTAAGATTTGCAGGTTATAATGTATTCTACCCGTTGGCATACTTTGACAGAATTATTCAGCGTATGAATATATGTGGAAGATAGCAGCCACATTTAAATTTTAATGCAACTGCTTACCCCAAGCATCCAATTATTTAGCCGAATTCTGCAGACCCTTCGAGTTTTCAGAAGTACAAGGTTTAATTTTGTTTCATCTAAACTTTTAACGACCTTAAGAACTTCGTATTACGACTTTATATTAACCCAATATTTTTATTTATAAAACAATTTCTAAAACACTGTTATAAGGGGAAACGGCAAATTAAAATTCAATTATAACTTATTTTTTAAATCGACATTAAATTAGGTGTAATTTCATTTTATGGTACGTAAAACTCAGTTTTCCCTGTTTTTAAATCAACATTAAAACTCAGAATGGGTAAGAGCAATTATTGGCAACAAAATTAATTGTTGGGGAATGTTTTTTACGAACTAGCAAATTAATCTTCCAAATAAAAAAAAATATAAATGTTTGTACTCATTTATAAAACAAAAGTAGGTAGGGTATAAAAATTTTAATCCAAACACTGGGAATATCCTGAAAACCTAAACCTGCGCTGTATAGCTAGATAAATAGCATCAAATTTTTACCTCCTCAAAAAATACAAACGATGTAAAAGGGTAAACAAGAGTGGGGCCGCGAGATATGTGTTAAAGCTATCTATTTTCCAAAAAATGTGAATGCGGAACGCGGTTCGTATACAAGCTTCCGCTTCATCCAGTCAGGCTACTACATTATTTCGCCTGAAAGGCCGAATTGTATCAGGAAAATTTAAAATTAAATTGTTAAGCATTCTCGATGCAAGTTTTCGGTTTAACCATTGAAAGTTAAAACTTATTTCGTTATATCTAAAAGAGAAAAAGGATAATCTGTGCACTGCCCAGAAAGTATTTAAATACAGGAGAGTGTTTAAGCTCTTTATATATCGGGGAGGGATGTAGGACAATAGCTCAGCATTCCGCGTAATTTAAAGGAAATGGAGAGGAAAATTTATACTTTATATTCAACGAAATGAAAAAAGGAGAAAACTGTTCTTGCGGTTTCCAGTAACAAACATGGACGTATCATTTAGAAAATTAAAATACTTACGATTTATATCAATCCTCCTGGATGTAGAAATAGGGGCAATCACATAGTTATTGGACGCTTGACAAGTTAATTCCACGTCTAAATGTTTTCTTTGCAGATGTTCTATATGAAGAACATTACGCACAATGTTCTCGGATAAATTCTCGTAGGAGTCATCTAAGAGGGCGTTTTCCTGCCACCAAGTCACTTTAGGGGTTGGAAAACCTAATGGACGCTTTCTGGATAAACTTACTCCTAACCAATAAAAAATATTTCTTACCACCAGAGCAAATACACGTAACATTGATCGAAGATCCTTCTTTATAAGGACCGAGATAATAATCCGTAACTTCAAATCCTTTTTCGTTTAAGATAGTTAGTTTGTTTGGGGGAACTGAAACATTTAATTTTGAATTATGGTAGCAAGTCACTTTCGCTTTGTACTCACCAATAACGGTTAGATTAACTTCAGACAATCGAGTAGGAGATTGTTTGAAGTCAACCCTACACTGATACACCCCCGCATCGTTACGTAATATACTGTTTATAACAAGTTTGGCCGGATCGTCCTGAAAGCGGAAATGCGCCCTACCTCCCAAAACTAACTCATCTGACCAGTGTATCCCTTGTTCTAATAATAAGTTATCCCGGGAATCGAAACTGTAGCAACAAAATTTGTGAAACAGTTATGAAATAAAAACTTTGCAACGGTATCCAAACAAGGAAATTCGTTTCCGTTTACATATGCTTCTAAATGATAACAATGGATAACATTTAGGATATTTGTAAGCAAAACAAACGTTGTTGTGCTACGCGAATAATCTTCGTAATGAATGAAACATAGGTACCTACTTATATAATTTCTATTAAGGTACCTTTTATTGAACTTAAAGCGAAACGTAACACGCAATATAAAGTAAATTCGGGCAATCAGATCAATCCAAGCCTCAAGGCAATATAAATACTTGTTCAAAATTACGTTTAGTTAAACAATTTTGCCATTTAATGATGTTTACAAATGTTTTGTTGCGATGCTGTATAAATTGTTACCAGAAAATACGCCTTCGTCTCTTAGTTCCATATTCATGACATAGCAAAGTAAATACTCTGTATTGCTAAATAAACAGTACAGAGCCAGTAAGTTCTATCGCCCTTAGGGCTAAAATTTGAGAATTCAGACGGTGTGAGCCTTTATTTCAACCTTGCATCTCCGACAGCTGTTTGAGTTCACATTAATATAAAATATAATCAACCAAAGTCGGCCTTGGTTGTATACTCACGTGTATATTGGAGTAAGCTTCTCGTTATTGCTTTTCTTATACCAGATAACAATATTAATTCTGTCGCCTGGAAAAGATGCTGTTGTATCACATGGTAGTTTTGCTACTAGACCTTCTACAATAACCACCGATTGCGCTGCTGGCTCTAAAAAGGAATCAAATAAAATGCATAAAACGTTTGTTCTATGGTCGATTTTCATTAAGATTTCGGTATTTTAAGAGAGTGTTCATGTCGGAAATTATCAATTAAAAGTGAATCAAAGCTAAGGCGAAAATCTCCACAAAACCCCCATTTTAAAGACCTACACAAAACGCGACGACTTCCGGTAGCCTTAAATTTGAAAACATTTCCTAAAATATACTAGAGGAAGGAATGAGGAACCAACTATGTTGAGGAAAATCCAAAAATATAAGTAAAAGTTATATTTCCGCACCCGCTAACAATATTCAAAGAAACTCAAATCAGTTTATACTTTTTTTCTCATTTAATTTTGAATAGACTTCCCCGTTTCAGGATTCATGAGAATCCAATGAGCGTTTCCAAGAGATATGAGAAAACACATTTCTTTTATATTTCAATTTACTCTGTCTAAGTAAGGGATTTTCGTGCCAAGGACTTTTAATGTTTCATATATACTATATAAACCCCTCCTTAATACACCCCTGCGGAATTTTAATTGAATAAGTACGCCTGTCATTGCAGTAAGTCAAACCGCAAAATAATTGTTTCAATTAATACAACCAGCCTCGTAACACTTAACTTATTAAACCTAAGGATACAATAATTTCAGTAATTTCTGTTCAAGGAAGTTTAACAAAATGATTTCACGCGTGCCAAATTTAAATTTTTTCATCAAGATACTATTTACAGATCTAATTCAACTGGTTCTTCGAATTAATATTTTTGGACTATTCAGAAATGTCTTTATTCTTTGAGCAGTTCTAGTTCTATTGTTTCACGTGAAATTCATAAGCTTGACAAAAATTTACTCAAACACAATCCTTGACCCATTTTTGTGCCTCAGTGTTGCTGATCGATGCTAAAAATGAGTTTTCCGAGCTGCTAAAGCTTGCAACTTTTAGTGTAGCTAAGCTGATTCTTGGCAATGGTCCAAGTCCAACACTATGGAGCAATGCAAAACCTTTGGAGAAGAAATAATACAACTTCTAGTTTGCTGGGAAATCTGTTCAAACTTGCAGTTTACAGTTCTGTGATTATGTACTTGGTACAGTTCAACATTGTACAATAACAAAGCTAGTTGAATTAACTACAAAGGGTTACAAGGAAAGCAATTAATTTAAACATTTTACAAGTTTCGGTATTGCTGTGTGAAAATATAGTGAGTGCAACCTTGGATGCCCCGTGGAGTAATCTTGTGATAAAACAATTATGATATACGTTTTTGTTTGTTTCAGTTTCATTATTATTTAATATTCCCTAGAACACAATTTATAATTTGTGTATCTACGTTTTTCAGCTTTGCTTTGATCTGTCCAAAACGCACGTACACACAGAGAGCTCTTCAAAATACAGCCTTCGTTACTGTACTGGTAAAACCACATGGCCCAGTCACAAACAGTCTACAATTAGTACGCCTCACTAGTTTAAATCATTTAATCACGATCTGTCGTGATCCTGGCAGCAGCGATGACAATTAATTACTTGGACTGCTAATTGGTAGGCACTTTCGTCAAAGTGCAATTCACAGTTTTGGCGTGGACATGTTTAAAAGGTTCTAAGCAGTTTTACGAATGGCACGAACTAAATTCTGGAACGTGTTGGAATCAAACGTTACGTAAAATATTAAATCACGTTTTAGTGTGGAAATGTCTATTCAGGTTGGATTAAGTGTTCCGTTTGAACATTGTACTTGTATTAGAGACCTTATGCTTCTCTCTTAGATGTTCATAAATAATTATCTTATATTACAGTGGTCGTTATATAAACTCAGAGTATGACTATCAAGTTTAATTGCATGTTCCAGTGTACTTACTAAAGGACATGATAATACAAGAGGGAATAGAATTACATTTAATCAAAAGTAGGTAAAGCGAATCATATAAAGTTTGCAATCAAAGGCGCAATAGCCTAATTGTGTAGCAAAAATGTTAGGGCCAAATTACAAAGACATATTAGACTAGATGGACGGTTATTGTGTAATTTATAACGATTTAAACATTTATTGTCTGTCTCTAAGCTCATTCCGGCAGATGACAAGATGCTTCACTGGATTGCTACGAATTACTTCGAGATGTAATTTCCAAAAAAAGTCTAGGCCTACTTACAGGACGAGTACCTACTATTTCGTTATTACATCATACAGTTTGATTAAACGCGAAGAAAATTGAAGACCTAAGCTAAACATATGTTTCCAACGTCAATCTTCCCATTCTGTACTTTTACCCCCCTTAGTCAATGCTAGAAAGATGTTTGAGGATGTGGCGCTGAAGATTATGGAAAAAATAAATATTTTTTCAAATTATTTATATCTTATTGGTTTATTTTTCTTTGGGGTTGTTCTTTCATCCCATCTACCACTGCCCATAAGTTCTATCGTGCCCCCACTATTATGGGGCTTCAGGTTGGCAGTTAGGATTAGGATTCCGGGCCTATTTAAAAAGCTTTTTTTTTATTTAACTCCAGTTCGTTCACCTAAATGTTGCTATATGGGTTAAACATCCTCATTAGGAGACTCTACAAAGTGAGTTATCGACTAATGTCATAAATACATTTTTTCTCAGATCTTCCTTCCGGTGGAGGTCTCTGTTAATATTGTTCTTTTTTTTCCCTGACTAGCCCTAAAAGTTTGATGAAACTCTATTATAAGGGTCTTCAACTACCGTATTCCAAAGGATGGTCATCCCAGTATTTGCAACGAGTTTCTCTCACCCAGTGTCTGGCCTACTCTTCATTAGCGTAAATTATATCGCACGTACATTCTGGTCCCAGAGGCTTTTGTCTCCACCCTGTTGCTAGAAACGCAGTGGAAAAATTTCCCAAGTTAATGCTCTCCACCCCATTACCTAGAATAGATTCAAATTCCGGTGACGTTTCGAGTTTTTGATTGCCCGTATTCTGAACGGTTCCTGAAAGACAAATACCGAGGTTGTTCTGCCTAACGACATATTATCTACGATGCACTCGTCTTGCAGATGTATTATGTCGCGGTATGGTTATTGGATGAAGCCCAGGTATCTTTCGGATCCCATTTACAGTGCTACCTGCATTCTTTAAGCTACCGTAACGCGAATATCTCACACCTTTTACTTTTTATGGCCATTTTATGACCATGCTGTAAGTTACTTATATATTATGCGGTTTATTTGATTTTATAGGGACAGTAATCAAATTATGTAATTCACCCATTCTTTTAAAGTTCTACAATTTATTTTACATACGGAAAATGCATACGAATTTCAATTAATATAATTAACGAATGAAAAACTGAATATTCTTTCATTTTTGAATATGCAGGTTTTATTAGGATTCACGTGTTTTGGGATGAATATTACAACTCCATACTAAATCTATTTTCTTTTATTGGAATTATATAAAATCCATGACTGCCACAACGTTGAATAAGAATAAAGAACACTTTTAACCTAAACTATTATAAAGCATTTCCAAAGCAGTTGTCGGTTACTACGTCCTTCTCCTTACCTGTTATAAATCCAAACAAAATAAGTCTTAAAAGCTTTAAAAGTAGTCGAGAAGTGTATTAGCTTTACGTCGCTACTTTAAAAGAAGCAGTCACTGTAAAGTAATGGGTTTGAAGTGTGATATATGCCACTACATGTGCATACAAAGCGAAGCATTCATGAAATATTATGCGATCCTTTAAAGGAAACGCAGTGAAAAGTACTTTTTATTTTGTACTTCCTGCAGGTTGCTGTTTGAAAAGGAATAATAATCGCTATATTTTATTTTCCCTTTACTTTACTCCACCTTTCAAAGCTTGTTTAACACAATACCGTACAACATTGAAATACCAGTCAAATCCGGATAAGTTTTCTGGTTTCGGTAAAATCATTTAAAAAAACTAATTAATTCGTTTAAATACATTTTAGCACCTAAAATAAAAACATTTTATTAAAGCCTTCCAGAAGGAATATTTTTTCTCTTTTCCTTTCTTGATCAACTCCCTCTGAATAAATAAATCGGAAAAACAGTGCTTGAGAATAAATAAGTAGGTACCTACCTACCTACATAATTGCCTGCCTTTTATTTATATGTTTACTTGTGTATTTAAGTTATTCATTATTGATTTACAACAATATTAACTGGATTTCAACCAGGTGTTACTAAATTTTGCATTTGTATTTTCCACGTCGCATTTATTCTCGTTATTATACAAAAGTTGCTCTTTAACCGACATAATATAAATTTATATGTATTAATTCTACTTTGCGCTCCCGTTCGTGGAGTCATTTTAATCAGATACTTTGAGCTAGTATAACCCTATAACATATTTCTATCTTGCTTTATCAAAGGTAATATGTATGAATATGAGAAGCTGTACTACCTGTGTGTTGTAAATTTCCAAACTAAATTTCCGCTTAACATTTTCTCGTTTACTTAAACAGTTTATTATAATTTATTTAATTCCCAGATAACAGTTTGCCACTGTTCTGTAATTATTTTATTTGCGCAGCGTTCTGCTGAAATATTAATTACCTCGTAACTCGCAACCAATTACGATTTGGAATTAGTAGCAGAACCATTTAATAATAAAACCTACCTCACCACAATAATGAAAGAGATGTTTTACTTACCGACTTACAAATTATTTTAATTTGACAACGTTAAAGATTAGCAGCTTTTAGTTATGGCAAAACATAAAATGAAAGCAAATATCTAATATTATCTAGTGCCATATTTGTATTATAAAATTAATTAAAATTAAGGACAAGCATTTGCAGTAGCGGGTATAATTACCATGTAAAATAATAAAACCTTAAGTGCCGTGTAAGTGAGATTAAGAGCCCGTAGACGGCCTATAAAGTGGTATAATTTGTTAAATTGTGTTCATTTAAACCCTTCCAAATTCTAAGAGCAAAGCCGCGGTGAATTGACATCTGTGGTTGTGGTTTAGTGTAATTGCGCTATTTAAAAGATAAAAATAATTGTTGTGGCAACAAGTCCAATACCCATTCTTCTGCAACTTCACAACCCTTATGATAATTTCAAACTCCATCAACAACTACACAGAAAGTACCACCATTTCATCTAACCTTTAAGTTATGAAACATCGGGATACTATAAATCAGTCATAGTTTATGTACATTAGAAACTATACTCCTGTTCTCCTAACAGTCCAATTTTATTTACACCAGATTTCTTCCAGCTTTCAGCCTTTGTTGAAGTCAGTAAAATTTAATGAATCAGGATTATAAGTTATTACACTGCATTCGTTGCAGGTGCAACACAATCATAGTTCATTTGATACCAGAAACTAAAGCATCAGACTTATAAGAATTATTTATCGCTAAATGTACGTTTGTTTTGGTTGGGTAGTGGGAAATTCATCTACAAATCTATTTTCCCGAAAGACAGTGAACAAAATCGTTCGCATTCAACACAAAACACATAATTAACACGTGAAATGTTTTAACGTGAAGTACATTCAGATATGGTGGTCATTTGGTTGGATTTAAAAGCTGTTAAACACCGCAGCCGCAAATGGACAGTATCTAAAACTGGGAAATAGTGTTGATGCTATCCATTCTCTCCGAACAAACATTGCCCTGAAAACGTTTGCTAAAGTAAATATAATAAAGATTCTTTGGAGCATTTATTGCTTTCTGACTTTAATATGTTTTCTCTATTTTCAAAATACTAACTTGTGAGCCTTTCCAAGAAGGATAACAAACTTTTCACTTCTATTTAGTCTTAATAGTTTTCACTAAAGAAAAGATGTTTGCCTCTTTATGTATTGGATTGCCCTTTGTTGATTTTATTGCCAACCAAGATATGGATTTGAAATCATTTTTACAAAGCTATAAATGTTGGGTAAGCAGGATAAGCATTTTATTCAAACAACTAGTGCTAAAACCACAAACCTCTACACGAAGGGTGTGCCTAAATAATTGCAGCAACCATGCGGGTAACTACGAGTATTATCGTATTCTGAGTATGCGTGTTATATAAATTTGTGCGTACCCGCGTTCACTTGTGGCATGCAAATGAAATTAACACGCTAAGAGTATCTCTGATACCAATTCCGAGAGAATTGTGCGTAAAACTGGTTTACACTTGGTGGCGCATCCCGCTATAACGTTAGAATGAGGGCTGCAGCTGAGAGATACGCGCCTCAATCTTCCTTCTTGTTAGCGCAGGAGATACGGAGCTTAAGATCGTTCCTTTGGCTCTCTGGTTTATTAGAGACTGAAAATGAGCCCGTCAATATGTGGCGAGTTTACTGATGGAAGCTTAAATTCATTTTAAGCTGACTTAGGAAGCTTTTACGCTGCGGTTTAAAAATAACAGCGAACAATTTTGAACAATCATAGGAGCTACCAATAATTATACATTGAACAAACATGTAATAAAGTCGAGATAATAAGAACACAATTTATAGTTACAGTAGGAGATTCCTAGTATAATCAGAGTTGATATAAAAACGCGATATGCAATTTCATGTAATTTTACAGGAACACTGCTTGAATGTTCGTAAAATTTCCATACCTTGCAGCTATTTGCCATTAAAACGACTTAACCAGGAATTAGAACTAAAAAGTATAATTCGTTCAAGGAATGGCACGAAACAAAAAGTAGGTACATAAAAATTGCAACCAACGCACGTATGGGCAATGAAACAGACCTCTGGCAGTGCGCTAAAGGTTGGATGTCTTTTAAATACAACACAAAGGGCTTTGTAACGTCAACTACACGCAGGAACATATTGAATTCCATGGAACATTTCTATTAAGAGTGATTTCTTTGTTCAAACATTACTGTTCGTTTACGGGTAGGTATTTTATAAGGGTAGACATGAGCAGACAAGTACCAAGACAAGCGGTGAGTGGTGTTAACAAATTTAAGACAAAGAACTTTTCCAACAGATGCGTTGATCTGGTAAAAGTCTGTGATGAGTAAATATAGGTTCACAGTAAATATCATTCTCTATGTTTTGCCTTCTTTTTAATAATGTAACTATATAGCTGAAATATGAACTGTATATTTATAGATGTAGAAGTAATAAAAAATTCAATTTGCTTATAGTATATAACGAAAAATTTAATAACCGAATCCGAATTGTTAGTAAAAAGCTTGTTTTAATAAAAACCCGTACTTAAAACATTTTTTTTAAAATTAATAATAGAATGTATAGTATAAGGTACTTAGTTCTAAAAGTAATTTAGGAAAGTACAGAATACTCGTATACTGTCAGTAATTGGTCTCAGAATTTTATTATGGATCGTAGGTAGTATAATCGAGTCGGCGAAGGTGTTGTCAAAAGCCCCCTATGTCTATAAAGGATCCTAGCATAATTTCTTGTTTGTAGCCCCTTCTGTCCTGTTAAATTATGCGAAGCTAATTTACAGAATCGTCCTGGTTGATTCCTAAACTGGTTTCGATGTAGTGGATCATCTTCGCAAATTATGTCTAGTACCATCGATTTTCAGGAATATTAGTATCAGACTGATTTTCCAAAAAAAGGTAGTATATCGTTCAGGTTCTGGGTTTGGTATAATAAGTATCTTTTAACCTAACGTCCAGCTTTCGATACCAATATCCAACGTCTATGCAGTGAACAAAATCCAGGTATATGTAGTAACTACTTTATCTACGTTTTTTTTGCAACAAGACTGAAATATATTTAATATTTCCCTGTGGTATATCTTGTAAATCCTAATGATGGTACGTCTTGGTTTTCAACCACTATATTTAACTTTCTACAGCTGCATAGTTATAGTGACTTCGAATCAAATGTAGTTTTTAAGATTCTGAACCGCAAATTAAGCCAAGCCGATTCTATGAAGTTTGAGCGCTTTCAGTTGTTTAACTAGAATTAAATCAACAGAGATAGTTCGAAGTATTTTACAAAACTTAAATTATAAACTCTAATTGCTAAAACAGCGAACTCAGTAGATATAGAATTACATCCGATATTAATATACCACTCGTTCCTTACTTGAAAGTTCAATACAAACTCCGTCAGATAAATTGGGCCATAAAATCTGTTTTTTGTTTAATATTATAACTCTCTTTGAAAATACTATAAGTAGTACTACTTGGATAAAAATGGATAAGAACTCTGGTTAATTAAAATAATTATTCAGTTTTCTGATTGATTACAATATTACATTACTTTATTGAATATTTAATGAATATTACCTTCGCAGCACTTTTATTAATATTTGTGAGGGTGTAATTTAATTTGGCTACTCTTTATTTTCAGTTATTGAATGTATGAGAGTTGGGGTACTCCGACGGGTGCTATTGCGTTCGCCGTCGTGCAATTAACTGGCAACATCTGCCCCATCCATAGACCACTTGCACCCACTCAGATTCATTAGGTCCCTTCAATTATATCAATATTACACTTCGATTCACCAATTGCTCTAATTATACCCTGATTAGAATATTGAAATTCATTGGGAGCCTTTAATTGATTTATCCAATGATGTGCCTCATGGTTGCGCTTGTCTACTGCAAAATTAATAAACCCAAATAAACAGAATATTGTAACACAAACAAAGAACGTTAGAGTTTCTAAGCTGTTTTAAGAAGATAAAGAAAGATCGTGCAAAACAGGCTATTTATCTGTAAGTGTATCGAAATATGTACGAGCTCGAGCAGGCCAAATAGAAATCGATATACATAGGTTTATGCTAAACTTAACAACCCTTGATCTTACACAGGCCGTTCTTAAACCGCCTGATTTGCATTGTTATTGCGCACTGGCAAGAGTTACGGGGCCAATTTCGTTGCCCCATTGTTTTACTTTGCACCGTTATTGGTATAAACCCTAGAAAGATATACTATTCTATTATCAGTGCATAAAATATTTCCTGAGCTTAAATTCATATTGAATTTGCAGACTGCGGGATATCGTAATCCTACGCAACATGTTCCACATGCTTTCATTAATTTCCTCCAATACAAATTATATCAAATCACAGACCACCCCTACTACTTTGTGGAATTCTTGAACAAATCTCCTCGAGGCAATCCTGATTACACTGCTGAATAGAGCTCACTGCATCGCATAGTCTTTTCCTCTTGAACTTCTCCTTTCCCTCTTAATCATTTGTAGATGGAGATTTCCTATTTTCCTCTTTACTTTACATACACATAAATGATCTTATATAACTCACTATTCTCATCTTTTGTTCTATATTGCTTCCTATAATTATTAACAAAGCCAATATTCATGGGTAGTATGTATTTTAATCGTAACTGGTGAGTGTTGTAAACCAACTCTAAGTAGTAAGTACTAACGCATTTCACGAAAGAGGCAGTATCGACCAAACATTATGAAAAAGTTTGTTATTAGCCACAGTAGAATTTGTATCATAGTTTGTATGTATACAGGGTGGGGCAGCTAAGTTTTCCATCTTTAAAAATATTTAACGCAACCCATCATACATATTGCATGGATACCAAAATTACTTTTATTGAGAATTGATCGGCGTTGCCCGAGCGTTACCTATATTTAATTTCAACTGTAGGTAAGGTATAACTAAGCATTATATAGCATAAATAACCGTAGTAATATAATTTATAACCTATTAAGATGCACCAGGAAACCTTAAACAGCTTCACAGGACGGTAGATTAACATAAACGGCTGCAAAAGCCTTCTAATCTAGTCATTGAATGATTTTAGGGATTCAACTGCCAGTTAAGCTAACTAACAGTCAGTTGTCATGGATACCATTGTTAAAAGATTTGTTTCCATGACAACTGACCGTGATCGGTCCTAACGTCCTAAGAGTTGCCTATACCTACTTGATTTAGGGAGCAACTGTTAGTAGGTATTGGCCTGGCTTCGCCTATTGTCGCGTTAATTTTTTTACACCGCATCCTAATTGAATTTATTTTTGGAATTTGACACCGGATTTAGCAAACTAATAAAACTACGTTTGGTCCAGCTTAATAATATAACTAGCTTTTGTATAACAAAATGTTCCGTATCCTGGAATATTTAGTACACAGTACATTTTTTATGTATATTATATCTGAGAAAGAAAAAATAATAGGCGGCGTTTTCATTTTGTATATCAAATATCTGGCAGGTAAAAGTTATATACCGTGAACAGTGATTTGCGTAGTAGTAGCACAACAGGAAACGAATATTAAATTTGTGCTTACTTTCTTCGCTTGTAATCTGATATCGCTGTGAAGATTTAAACCGCCTTTTTGGAGACACCGCGGGTTGGATTTGTTAAAGAATTTTGTTTAAAAATCCCTATCGCAGATCCTGATAAAATCGAAAGACTTTTATAGAGAAAAAGAGATACACGTCATAATCCTTACAATGTATTTTTTTTTTACTTTCTTAACATTCATATATTTTATATCAATCCCAGGGGGTTCCATTTATAAGCAACATCTTATTTAAATATAATATTTAGTTCCTAAAACAGCTGCAATAAAATTTCTGGAAGTTTTCGATTTTGTTGAATCCAGTTTACAGAACTGACCTAAAACAAAGCTGCAACTTGCAAAGATAGCAGCACTTCGTCCTGGGTTTTTGACAGTCTAGACATTACTGTATTTACTAGATTACACATTTTCCTAAAATATAATATTTGCTTTTGAACTGTTCGGAAAGACGGTTGTTAAATTATGTATGTATTATGAATATTTAAGAACAGCGTATTTCCGGTTTTAATCCGAGGGATAAGTTGAACAGCTATTTTGTTTTATAGTCATGCATTAAAACGGCAATAAGACGCCCAAGGGTTACTTTGATGAACTGTGTACCCTACTACAGACACTTGTAAGCTGTAAAGGCGCGTTTGATGTCGAGGCGAACCCCTCACTAAGACCAAAACAGAAAGACGGAACTACCCTTCCAAGTTATTGCTCATTTCCAGGGCAAGAACGATACCCCATAAAGTACGTCTTGTTGGTTTTATAGAAATTTGTATGGTTCACATAAGAAATTACAACCCCCGGCTTGCGTGCGTGCCGCATCTTACTCTAAGCGTCGAAGCGTCTCAAAATTACATGATTTGTATTGAAAATAGGAGAGCAACTAGAGGCAAAATCAATTTCGCTGGGACAGCACTCCGCTATAGATTTTTTGGACGTTTATCTGCTTGGCGAAAATATATAACCTCCATTACTAGCTGATTGATGGCAGTGGATCCAGAATATTACTGAAAGGCAAAAGACCGAGAAGATTAAATGAATGCTTAAGGTAGCGCGATGACAGCCACCTCATTATTTCTTATTACAGTCCACGCGACTGCGGCTTTTGAAAAATAATAACCCAAACTGACTTTCAAAAATAAGAGGCGAAGGAATTACAAAAAATACAAACCGTCAATTGGCACATCTGTGCAGTATCAACAATCAACCGTTACCTGATTAGCAATTCCGATGGAACAACCTGTAGCAGAGTTAAGTCGATATCTTCATTAAAAGTTCTATGAGAGTGTTACAATCTTACTACTGCCAAACTGACAAACTAAATAATGTAGGTAACAACTTCGGATTGACTTGTTAAGTTAAAAGTCGTATTATATTTTGTTGTTTCTTGTAGGTATGTCATTTCTGGCACAGCCCATTATTTTCCTTATTGCTACCCCGAGACCCTTGTAACTTGAATATTTGCTGCCGCTCTCGAGATTTCCATGACATTTTCAACCTTGTTAAGATGTTTTTTCACGTAAAGTAATACACTTTTCACATGCCCCTGTTTTTAAAGGAAGCAAAATGTTTTTGTAAACCTAAACAAATATGCGGAACTTTATAGACGGAGTTACAGATTACGATGAATATTGATATAGGAATCAAACAAATGAACTGTCAACTGCCAAGAACGTTTGTTTACTTTTGCCTAAAATAAAGTGACAATATTTCTGTATTTCCGTTAATAGCTAACCGGTGACGGACTTTTGTAAACACATCAACTTAGATAAATAATTCTGCTTGCTTATTACAAATACCTATACGTGTTATTGATATTTAAATATAGATTTAACTCTATTTCCGCTCTTATCTTCGACTGATAGTACATATAGAGTGGCCCGATAGAACGTATCATTTCATTATAAAGATGAACTAAGGGATAATTTAACATGGTCATAATACCAATTCAAATTGAACATAAAATACAGGGACAACCAGGAAAGCTAGCAAATATAAGAGAGGAAATTATATATTTACACGCTAGTAAGAACTGGTTACTTTTTATATTAAAATTAACTTTCAAAACATATAATTAAAGGTGGCTAACAACCTTTTCAGCTTTTCATGTAACTGTAGCAATTGAAAAATGCAATTAAATACCTAAAAGGGGATAATGGAAACTGATGCCGTGTTCTATTTGGAACATACTGTGTCTACAAGACATTTATTCTTATCGATACCTATTTGTGCGTTAAACAGTTAATGTTTACGATTTCCTAACATTAAAATAGAATTACAGGTTTGTTACATTTTTAATATTTTGATCAACTTATAAGCAACAGGTTTATTTCAATGTAGATTACGCGGAGTGATTTACGTACTCGTCAGTCACTTGCTTTACAAATCAAGACTTGCAAGTGTATTTAATCAACGTTTAAAATATTAACAGATTTCTCTCTTAAACAGACATCGTCATTAAATAATGATTCTAATTATTATACGCAACTGGAAGTTTTTGAGAAATATCTTATTGGTAGGTATAAATTCGATTACAATTCTACAACCAATTAACATAAAAATTTTGAATTAGTAAAATTATCAACATACCAAATTCGTTTTCATAATTTGAAACGGCACCATGGTAATTTATTGCAGAACAGAACAACACGAGAAAACTAATCACATTACGTTGAATTACACCGTAGGGTATAATCATATTAATAATGTTATGTTAAGAGTAGAAGCGCGTTTGTAAAATAAGCAATGCTTCAAGTGTTCCTGCTGCAAAACCAGACAGGAGCACGCGGCTTGCAAGAGCAAAGACTAAACAAGTAGTTGGCGGTTTGTTCCGAATGCCACCGAAAGGATGATCTTTTCCACCTTCATTTCTTGAATGGCAAAACCTTTGC
This sequence comes from Hemicrepidius hirtus, assembly GCA_963082805.1. NCBI lineage: Eukaryota > Metazoa > Arthropoda > Insecta > Coleoptera > Elateridae > Hemicrepidius > Hemicrepidius hirtus. The sequence goes on along the minus strand of OY720160.1, from coordinate 35,905,707 downwards.
GGCTATGCTATAGATAGATAGTCAATTCATTGAAGTGTTAAATTGTATTGTAGAAAAAAATTTAACAGTAGCAGCGTATGTAACTTCTAGACACATCGATCGGGATGTGAAATTTTGTATGAAAAGCAAACACCAAACACCACCCCCAATGTTCAGAAAATGAAACAAGTTTACTAAATTTATTACAATGCTCTGTGTTCTGTCTGTTGGATAAGAATGAAAACTTCTTAGGTCAGCATCCATTGAGAATTACGGATTTTAGATAATTTACTATCCTTGATTTTAGATGATATTTTCAGGACGATATTATGTAGTCCAGTTTTGATTAATTGGACTTAATACCTCGAGAGATTCGGAAGTTTTTCTAATTTCGTCAATTTTATTCAAATTCTTGGGTAGGCCTCACTGTTTAAATTACTGTCAAAATATTTTCAGTTAATAACATGAATTTCGGAATTTGGTATCCGCGTTTAAACATGTTATATGCAAAGCTTCCAGAACAGTGAAGTCGTGGAGTCGAGTGCACACCAAAATTGGTAGGTAACTTTAAAGAGGGCTGAATTGTCTTGCTCTAATTCACTCCCATTGGGGATATAGTGTAGATCCGAATAGATTCCAGACATTAAGATAATTACTCTAACTGATAATATTAAAGAATTAGATTACATTTAAAATCGATATGTTAAACCCAATCATTTCTTATGGCTTTTCTTTCACGCATTATGTACTAAGAGCCCTGCAGAAACTTTTATGCACCTTTAAACATGGTCAATAGATTGCTGTAGCGAATAGCAGCAGAACACCTGCGTTTTAACAGTTCCGAATCTTTCTACCGCACATACGTATTTGTTGCTACGATTCGTCGCGTTAGCGTCAAACGATTGTCAATATAATTGGACTAATAATATCATAAGGTCATAGAAGAAAGGATATTGTGCTATATGGTTGATCTCATTTCTGCATTCTTTGTATGGCAGAAAATATGTGTAGGTACTGTTGTGTTAAATGGAAATCAGATTAGCTAATTTAATTATACAGTTAATTATAAACGTAGTTACATTTTTAATTCCCCATTGATCGCTTTAAATTTACATAAGTACGATATAAAGCATTTGACGTCCTTAAACTGGAAATGCGTGAGAAAATTCAAGTGGAGTGAAACGATTAGCAAAATTTATACCTAATGAGTTCTTTAAGAAAAAAACTAATTAATATTCTATATTAAATCGACAACATTTATCTAAAACAGCAAATATTGTTTAAAGAAATGTATCTAGATGGCAATAATTAGTCAAAAAGGTATAACCTCTTATTAAAAGATATTTTTTTAACTAACGAGCTACATCTCACCAACTATATTATACAAAAAGTATGATAAAATTAATGTGGTAGTATCATAGTAATACCCGACCACTTTTTAAGTAGGTAACACCGCTGATCTTGGAACGTGATTTTTAGATATGAATACATCATTAGTTTTTAGAAGACCAGAAGGTATATTTAAAAGCTACGACATTTTCTTTGACTATCATAAGTTCACGCTTCTATTATACAAAAAAAAGAAAACCGTGTTTTATACGAAATAATAATCGGTTGTCCTTTTCATTCCCAAGCAGAAATGTTATCAACCAAATTAATTTGTCGCGGTTTAAAACTTCAGTAAGATACCGAAATATTAATGTCTTTTTATTATCACTTATGCAATCTTTTACCTTTATTCTTTACGCCTTTAGGGTTTAGCACACCATTCATAAAACCAGAAAAGCTTGTTTTTCTATATTTGGAGTCCACTTACAGCTTTATAAACAAACATGTATATCTTGACACATTATTTAGAGACAAAGAACAGGTGTTTTCAAAATCAAACTAAAACGCTTAGATTTTTTTAATCTGTGTCTAAATAAATGGTGGATATTAAAATTTTTGTCTAACATCGAATTTTGTAATTTTCACAGAAGGTTGTTCCTCAACAAGAGTCCAATTAAACTTCAGGTAAAATACCAGAAAAGGGGCTGCACAAAAAACTGAGGTGATTAATGATGCCATTTTTTAGTTTTGATTTAATTGATACATGGTAGTAAAACTAAAATTATATTTTAACGCCACCGCATTCCTGTTGATGTTATTTGTAAATATGTTTCAGACATTGCCTTCCTATTATTTAAAAGAAATCAGTGCTGTAGGTAGCTACAAATAGAAAAAAACCAAAGATGGGCAATCATTCCAAGACTTAACTAGTCTGTGATAATATCTAAGTACGTCTTTAGTTTAGTAGTTTCTTGATCAGTAGAAGATAACAAAATGAGGCTACGTGAAAGGAATACCTCTATTATTGGTTTAAATGACCGACATTTACTTAAATTTAAATTTTTAACCCAAAAGTACATCTTTTAATTGGTTTATACTTATAGCTGTCGTATATGTCTAACCGTTTTGGTAAAACGACTTTCACAATTTACACATTTTAAGGTAAAAACAGTGGTTGAGTAATCAGGTATTAAGTATTATGTTTCGTCTAAACTTCCTCGTAATTGCGACTTTTGAAATTTTAGACTTGAAGCCACTTACAGGTGTACTACGAGTAATATAATCCTTGTCTGATAACTGATCCTTTTAATTTCGCCAAGTTGTTGAGAATACCATTCCCTTTTGTATTTTGCCTTTTACATTTTTTTGTTTGTCCATTCTTTTACTGATAAACAATATTACAAAGTCTATTTAGAAATTACTGAAAAAGATGTATAAACAAACTCATGAAATCTCTTGAAAACTCGACAAAGTTAAAATAAAACAGACCGTTTGCGATGACGATTTCGTGATATTTTTATGATATAAGTATCTTCTATTTCCTGTTATTATCTGTTATTATTATTATTTTGTACAAATACGTGCTGCAATCCAATCACTGATACATTTAATGCCGTTAGGAGTTTCGGAAATTATGCAACTCGATTATACTGTATAACAGTCCCTAAAGTAACCTATAAGCCAAGATACACCCTTTCCATTAATAATATGACCTGCAATACATCAACAACGCACTTATAATAATATAAATTTTAATATAAACTTCAGGTCAATGAACTAAAATGTATTCGGACAAAATAATAAATTTTTATACAATTTCTAAATAAAAGAAATTTATTAAAGCAAAAAAACAAAAATATTGTTGGTTTTATTTCCTAAATTTCTGTAACTTTTGGCGCTTTTCATGGGAATACGATAACTCAAGTGAGAATAGATACTTATCGAAGTGATATAATAGGATAGGTCTCAAGAGCGGCATTCTCTTTGTGCGGACCCTTTATGATTTTGGACCCTGCGGGACTCCTAGACCTGTCACTGGAAGAATGACGGTCGATTGCTCATCTTTTCCTTCGTGTACACTCGCCAGAATCAAATAAAATACGAAAGAATTTTATTATTTCTAGGAGGGTGTGATTAAGTTATTTATAACGATGTGAAGTACGTTATTTCTTTTCAGGCCTGGAAAGAATAAGTTAATACACAAAAGGGATTTCTTTTCTAACGTATTTCAGGTTCATTATTTTATCGAGAAATAAATATTTCTGGCGTACTAATACTTCAAATATCGATATTTCCTAACAAGTTTTTGCTTCAAAACAAATCATATTTTACCATACACCCTAAATCCGGCAGCGAGGTATAAAACTAATTTAGTACCGTCTCAAGGAAGGATATAAAGGGATACATACAAGTCTGTTACAAAAGCAGCCCTACCATATTCAATGGAAGGCTTACAGGGAGGCCTCCGTTTTATATAACTACACCTTTCTTATAACTCCGCGATATTTTTAGATTATATTTTAACTGGTGTGTGGTCGAATTGTTGTAGGCAGGTATAAATAACAATGGTAGGGAGGAATACGTTTGCTTGGACAGAAGCAAAAGTTGTTAATGGAATTTATTAGAATTACAGTGGCCATAAAAATCGTGATAGCATCTTGTAGGAAGTGAATTCCTTAATTTTGTAAAGTGTGTAATTATTTTGTTTTATATCAAGACTAAAAATGGTAAATTTACATACGCATACAGGCGTAGGTACATTTGAATTTGAAATTGTACCGTGAGCTTGAAAATCTGATATGCCCCCGGTTTATGTTCCAAACATATTTTGACTTAACCATATTGCGCTAGAACACGAACATCGCAAATTAAGAACAAATACAATTTTCTGAAAGACACGTTTTGAGTTACCTAATCAATATAGATTTAATCAGCGAACTTGTGTAAAAGATATATCTACTCATTTTTTTTTTAGTCTGTCCTTAAATCTCGTTTAATAATTGGAAGTCAATGATCTAGGAAACAAAAAAGCCATACCGAATTGTATATCTTAGTAGCTTTAGTTTACGATAATGGATGTAATTACGAAACTTTTCGAAAGAAACTTTTACACTTTACTTATCTAGTATCGCGGTTTCAGACATGCCAGCTCGCTTCTATAAGCAAAACATCAAAAAACTAAATCTGTATCAGAACCAGTTTTTAATTAAGGATGCGGATACGTCAGTGCCTTTGGTGTGTGGACACTAAAAAAAATTAAACTGGTTGTAGGAAAAATTAATCTGTCCAAACGACAAACAAACCAAGCACCTATTAATCTTATAATTTATGCATTGTCCAACATAAAACTTACGACTTTTATTATGCACTTAAAAATCAATCTTAGTTATTTCGATTATTAACAATCTATAACTACGTGCTGTTATCTTAAAAGTGACAGAAGATATATCTGTGATGTTATTAAAGCTCTTCCAGGTTGTCGATTTTAAATTAGAATATTATGACTTATTGGTTCGCTAATCGGATGTTATCTCTTCAGGTTGCAAGGATTTGTTGAAATAAAACTGATAAATTACATAATTAATTATATTGTAATAGAAAATATATAATACATATTTAAACATCTTTTAATGTGATTATTCTGAATACGTATAGGTGATTATAATTTTTATACAGAAAATGATTATTACTTATCCTAACTAGAAGGTCACTTTTGTAATTTTAATTTAAGTGAAACATTAGATTATACCTTATTTTACGTTTAATCTTAAACATAAATTTATTGTCAGTCTTTTTAAAAATGACGACATACAGTATTGGAACATCGATTTTCAAATCGCCATAAATCATGCACCTTACCGACATGTTATATTTCGAGTACTTCCTTTCATTCTTTTATAATGTTACAATAACTACCTTAACGTCAACTACATCATAGTGTGTATATATCAAAATAATTTTCTTAAAATAATATCACAGGCACTTATCTTTCTTAACAAAAAAAAACATAATACTAAAACCTGAAGCATTGGTGGACAGTCTGAACGTAACAGTCTTAAGGTAGTCAAAATCGAGTAACAACTTGAGATTGTGGTGCCGATATTGGCGTTGATCGATTTGTATTTGGAACTAAAATAGGTTGAAGTATCTGAAAAATCAATAATAAAATATATTAAAAGGTGTTTATAATAAAATTACGGCAAAGCTTACGTTATTTTCCCGGGATATAAGCGGTGTCGCAGACGTAATGGACCCATCATACACATGTTGCTTTTCCCTTGCGGTCCGTGAAATATATGCAGGTAGTAGGTGAGGATGATGCATTCTCTGTAGTGTGGAAGGATGGGGCGGACTAAAAGGTTGCAAACAAGGCGCTGGCTGCTGACTATAGAATAAACGAGGCACCTGCTATTTGGAATAAATACCTCAATTATCAACCACAAAGGTATTAACATTCAAGGACTTACATTTTTGTTCATTTCCAAGCTATCGTAATTAATAATACTCCCCATGTCTAGTTGACTTGGAGTATGCAATCTGATATACGTTCTTGATTGTGCATTATTTAATCGTTCAAAAGCACGCTCTTCCTCTTGGTAGTCGTCTTCGCTGTTATTATGTGGGATAATATCGGGATTCTTTTCTTCCAAGCTGTTTACACTAATATTTAAGTCGGTTCTAAGTGGTTCGGTACTCGTATTTTTACTATCCACAGTAGCATAGGCGCTTCCTGAGGCCGACAAGCTATTACTATCGTAATTTTTGTCGACGTCTTCCTCTCTTCCCCTGCACCTGATTACTACCACTATAATGGTAGCGACTAATATCAGTGTTACAACTATTCCAATTAAAATTCCGAGTATTGGACTTAAATGGAGAAACGACGATATGGAAGCTAAAAATTAAATTTAGAGAAGCTCGTTCGTCGGAAGGAAGGAAGTTAAACATACCGGAACGTTTTTCAATGGATTTTAGCGTAAATGTTTGAAGGCTTTTTATCTCGCTTCTACCTTTCTTGTTGGCTGCGTATAAAACAATGTCTAACGTGAGATCGGCGTTTAATCCCCCAATGAAAAATTCCGCACTTCTAGACGTTACGTTGCTGATTAACTTGCGTAAAACTGCGTCATACATTTCTAAAACAAATATTTGCGGTAATCCACCATCAAAGCCCTCGGAACATTCGACTTGTATTGAATCCACAGTTTGATTTGTGATTGAACAGTTCGATAAAGCATCAGGTTTCCCTGTAACAGGCAAAACGGTCATTGTAGTATATAACAATTTGTAGTATGTAACGATTTACCAGCTGGGTTGATGTAAAACACGCAAGGATCGCGTTGTGGGCCAATTTTATTTGTTCCCTTGCAAAGCAAAGTACCATAATCATGTTCAGTCATTGGAGTATATGATAGTGTACTCTTTGCTTTGTCTGTTCTTATCAAATTTTGTGGCATGTCTAGCATTAGGGCACTGTTATCGCTGTTGTTAAATTTCCAAGAAAACTGAACGTTTGTAGGATTTGCTTCCACCTCGCAATAAACTACTACAGTTTCCTGCCTAGCCACGTTGTATATTTTTTGTTGCCCTGATTTACACACTGGAACAACTTTACAAACAGTGATATGGTACTTAATACCTAAATTTTATTTTATATTTTGTGCGGAAATATTTGAAATTATCGATCATGTTACTTACTCACATTTAACGTCTAGTAGTACAGGATTACTTTCACCCTCCCCTTCATGATTACTTCCTATACAAGTGTAAGTACCAGCTCTTGCTCTACTGACACTTTGAAGGACCAAACTTTGATTACTTACAATTGTACCAGCTGCTCCGTTATTGAACAACATTTTCCCCTGCGGAATTAAAAGTTCGAGCTTTTAAACTTTAGTCTCAACTAAATTAGACTCACGTTATGTTTCCAGCTGACCTTGTAAACCCAAGGGTTCGATTTAATATTACATTCAAAATAAACGTCTACCCCTTCTCTAATGGTTCGCGCATTAAGGTTGCTACCTAATTCTAGAGTAACCAATGGAGTATCTGCAATAAAGGATATTAGTGCAATCTAAAAATTAAATATAGATTTGCTTGTAAGGGTATACGTTATTGATGTCGTTAAATAAATCGTGAATGGTTTGGAATAAATTTAAAGCCTTGAAAATATCTCAGTTTCACGATACGGAAGATTCAAACTTACGATAAATATCTAATCTCCATCCATCTTCGATCGCACTATTTGGAATAAGCGGCTGCTGTCCTCTACAAGACAAATATTTTCCACCGTCATCGGCAGAAGGTATGATTGTAAGAACACTGGTGGTTGTGTTGCTATCTGGACTAGTCTGAAATATTTTATAAATCCTTTGTTCTGTCGATTTAATTTAAGAGGGGAAATAATAGAGACAGACAAATTGCATTATGTACTTTTTGTTTTATAAATCAAAAGGATATTTTTAAATAAGTCGGCGAAAATGGATTGTTAAATTCCCTAAGAAACTATGTTCACTATAAGAACAAATGTATAGAAATTGGAATGGTGGATGCGCGACACTGTGGGATTTCGATCTCGAGCTTTAGTGATAGACGTGCTCGTCCACGACTCTGCTAGATAAATTATCCGGGGAGTAAAAGCTTTACTGTAATCTGAAATTAGCTTCATTGGATGCATCTACTCTTTTAAATGTACGACATAACTATCGAGTTTGTTTTCTCTACTTCGCGCATTTGGTTTACTCTTGTTTGCTAAAACCGAGAATTTCATTAAAAACACGAAGAAGAAAATACGTTATCAGATCGCAGCGTTTATCTGATTCTCAGGGTTGACAGACTTATTATGTAAAATGTAAGACAGGGAAGGTATTTAATTCAGAAAATGTGGTGAATACAAAGCGACTCGCTGATACAATGGTACGAAATTAAGGAATTAGTTTCGGTTAGTGTTACTGCCAGACTGAATTCCCGGCTACATAGAAACATAGTCTTAATTTCACGCTTTTAATCTGTGGTACCTAATAGCATATTAATTATTGTATACGCATTGCTTTGTTGTAAATATAAAATAGTATAGTTCCTAAAATAATAAAATCTTAAATTAGGTAAAAATAACTCAAATCGTCCCGACCTGTCGCGTTTGTACAAATTTCAAGGTAACCGGATTTAATAAAAACATCCATAGGTCTTTATGGGCTGTGTCGTGGTAAGTAGAAGGGGTGGTATTTTAAAACAACAACTTACAGTTTCCCTAGTATCTGTCATTTGGATACTTCCTTTCCACCATGTGATTGTTGGAGTTGGCCTGGAACCGACGACTTCACAGCTTAATTCATATGTATTACCTGCTGATAAGGGTTTGTTTGTCCCCAAAAGTTTTACCCATAAAGGTCGCACTAAAATAAATTAGAAATAAGGTACACCCTTCTAACTTTTATCTAAGAACCTTCTTTTTACAATTAGAATCGTATTTTTGCTATTTACATTATTTGAAAAAGTTTAGTTTCTAGAAGCACCCTGGAAGTTGTTTGGGATTTTAGAACCCCTTTTCTATTGAGACTAACACAAATCATAACTAAAATCTATAGATATTTTTTACAGCAAATACGAAAAGTTCGGAAGTTGGCCGTCTACTACGTCGTAAAACACACTCCCTACTTTTTCGGCTTTCTTAGTTTGGAAACTGACCGTAACATTTATGGAACTACGAAACTTCCCAAACAGTTTGAACGGTTGAGAAACTCCCAAGCCCAACAAATATTATCTGCTACTTTATATAAGGTTTGAAGTTTTAATCTTTCTATGAGATTAAGATGTATTTATTATTTCTGAAATTTCACTGATTGGGTAGAAACTTGTCATATATTAAATACGAAATAGCAATATTAGGTAAAGCTCCTAGTAGGAATCTTAATTAAATATCCTGGAGGAAGTGTCGCAAAGTCGACAAGGAAAACAATTATAACGTTCGAGTATACGTTTGAAGTTTCGAATCAATAAAGTAAAGCAGGCAAAATATTAACCTGGCAAAGTCGAAATTAGTTTATTAATATTCATAATAAAGCAACATTAATTAGCACTAAATAATTGCTAGTTAAGAGAAGAAAATGATTGTGATTAAAAGTATTTCGCCCCTTTAACAGTTTCATTGTTTTGAATATAACAATACCCATATCCACTTACGCTTTGTTCAGTGAAGATTTATATTATTAAAAGCCGCCCTTTCGACAAGTATATTCCGTTAACAAAAGGGCTTATCACAATATTTATAGAATAAACAGTGTTGATAAAGTTAAACTTCCTTAGTTAACGTTAAATTATATTATATTGTGAGCAAATTTCCGCCCATTTTTACAAAAGGGTCTATAAGTTCCTACTCTGTTAGATCCTATAAGTGCTCTATAGTAACGTTAATTAATTTGGCTAACCATTTCATTAGACGTTAAATTTATATATAGATAGAACAAACCATGTGAGGTAAAGACAACACCTTTTGTGATCAGGAAGACAATGAAACTGTAAGCTGCTAGCGAACATAGATAACAAATGTCGCACATTATTTGCATATGAATGTGCTTAAGCCACAGGTTTAGCTACTCATTGTCTATTGTAACCCATGATTTTATGTCCTAGTTTAAATTGTAAGTAATTTAAAAAATACTTACAATTCATATCGAGAGTAACAGAGCTGGAAATTGGAGCAACCAAATTATTATTCGACGCCTGGCAAGTAAAAACAGAATGCAAATGCTTTCTTTCCAGTTGGTCAAGATGAAGGACGTTCCTTACTCTTTTTTCCGACAAATACTCGTAGGAATCGTCTAAAAGGGCGTTTTCCTGCCACCACGTTACTTTAGGGGACGGACGCCCTGCAGGAGTATTATAAGTTTGAATTCGTTATGAAAGGCTCAAGAAAAGGGTCAATTTTACCTCCCGTAGCAACACACGTGATATTCATAGAAGCACCCTCATTGTAAGGACCAAGGATATAATGAGGAATATGAGCCCCACGTTCATTAAGAATACTTAATTTTTCCGGAGGAACTACAAATTAAATATTCATTTAATTAAATTTCTACGGAAACCTGAAAATTGTTTCATAAAAGCATTTATTGCAGGACGCAGAACCCTAACAGCTACATTCTGCATTTGAATTTCGTATTCTAGTAGCAGTTCATAATTGTTTGTGTTAAAGTTAGGAGACAACTTACTAATTACTGTTAGGTTTACTACGACGTTTCTAGTGGGACTTCGTCTGAAGTCGACCCTACATTGATAAACTCCTCTATCGCTCTCTTTTACGCTGTCTAGCGTAAGTTTCGCTGGCTCGTCCTGATACCGGAAGTAAGCCCGCCCTCCTAGGAGTAACTCATCTGACCAGTGCTTTCCTTGTTCCAACTTCTTATCCCGGGAGTCGAAACTAAATGGAACAACAAAATAAGATCAATGTAAGGAAAGTTCAGAAAGAACATAAAAAAGAGTTAATGGAGAGGAATTATTACAGGTTTGGTAATTAATACTTTCTTTCGATAGTCACGTCTTATTCGCATTTCTGTTTTTAATAAATGAAACCAAAATCCTAACCGATAATTACAGCGATAAATCTCCTTTAGGCAAGTTTCGATTGCTTGATATAGGTTGAAACCAAGGGTTGAACTCTCATAACATCAACTACTTGTGACCAATTGAAAACGTGCTTGGAATCCGAGTCGGATCATTATATGTTGACTGAATATCCCTTTATATTCTGTCATCCCTATGACCGTCGTAAAAGGAAGTCGTCGAATACACGTAGTTCTGAGATTACTTGTAAAATTAATAAAAACGATCTGGAAATGGAACTTTTCTATAGTTTACACTTTATCTGGCCGATTCGTCAAAGCACTCTCATCCATTGTGTTCATAATATTTTTTGTGGTAAATACAGGACCATAATAATAGTTGTGTGTCGCTATAGCGAAACTTTATACTCTTCCAGCATTTACATTTTTCTGTGATGTTCGATAGCTTTTAGTATTAGATATATTGTCGTCATCACGGATATGTATAGGTTACTTTCGTTCCAGCGTGGGTAACTTTCATATTGAAACAAGGGGAGTTACAACTTAAGGGTGATATACAATCGCCTATAACCTGTTACTTGTAATGCTTCCATTTTCAGGGAATTTAACCCGAAAACCAAGTTAACTTGATTTATAAGCTCGGTGACTGTGACTAAACTTGCTATACTACTTAAGTAAAGGGAACTGATAGCAATACACAAGTTTGTACTGCTACTTCCTATATAACAAGGTATATTAAAATTAGAGTAGGTAATAATGTTAGCACCAAACTAGCTGACAAGGGTCATCATAATAACATCCTGTCATTACGTGTTAATACCAGGTAAACTGCAGTTTCAAATTATTGGTGTCCACAACAACATGAATCGTATTACTACACAAAATAAGTGCAAGCTAAAAGTGTAGGTACTCGAATAAGCGATACTTCAAAATTAATTAATATTACACCTTACAACTCTCGTTTCAACGTTTTCTTAAATCTTTAAGCGATTGGGAATTCACAACAATGTGTTTAAAGCTGATTTTTGGCTTCGGTGATTATTTCTTTAAAAATTTCTTCAGCAACAATAATGTATAAGTCAGACTGGTAATGAAAAATGACTTTGTAGGTACCATGAAATTGTTTGAAAAATGTGTAAATCCTCGATAAGGAAGATACGAGAATTTAAAAAATCATTCAAATGTTCAATAATTTATGTTTCTTTATTTAATCTTAAATCTGTTATTATCTACGCTGTTAAATATTTGAAAACATATTTCTAGTGAAATACCTACATCGGAAAAAATTTCAAATGCTTATTGTTGACTTAAATTGTGCAGATGAATAACGCCGTTATCTTAAGCTTACGATGTATTCTGTTATAACAGGGATTTAAAGTCTTCCAATGAAAAATAACAACAGAAATATATCTAACATTCCTGTATGGTTTCGGAAATAAACGGAATGTTCAAAATTCATTGCATATTTGTAGACTATAAATTATACGATCAAACATGGAAAAGTTGAAGAATATAAAAAATTTTGTAGTAGCAAAAATTTGTAAGATGGTAGGCGTTTACTATTTCTACACAACACGAAGGGTAAAAAAGCGAAAGAAGCTTGTATCCTAACTACTTACGTATAAACTGGCGCTTTTTCCTTATACCAGATGAGAATATGCATTTGGTCTCCGGGTTCCGGTGGTGTTATATCACAAGGAAGATTCGCTAATCCCCCTTGAACTGCTTCCACAGAATAAATTGTCTTCGCTGAAATGAAACCACACATGGTTAAGATCATGATAAGCCAATAGCGTAGGGCGGTGTGGTTGATTAAAATAGGCCTAGGGAATTTGATGTAATGTTACCGACGCGACGCTAAAGTCTCCATACATCGCACAAAATATTCGACAGACTCGCGGCGTCGCGGTTGTTCCTTCTTAGCTTTCGTGATTCAGGGCGCGTGCGAAACGTGATATGCAAACTTAGAAGAACCTTTATCTGCGCTCTTATTGTTATTCTTTTCGCTACGATTGACAAATGTGCTAAAACGCTTCGAATAGATAAGAAATTAACAAGGATCTTGATCAAAGACCTGGCGCCAGAAATTACACAAAAAGGTTAACCGTATGCATAAGCTGGTGGTGTTTGAAAGCTGGTAGTTATATTGAACGACTGAAATTAAAACAGAACTTTTACTCATTTGTCGTGTAATTAACTTGAAGTCTTGTGGTGTGGACGGCAATGGCCTTATAATTAGTCCGCTTGGATAGCCTGAATCATCCAACCACAATTCATACTGACATCGGGGATGACGATTAATCACTGCATCCTCTAATTGGCGCTCTAGTTTAATTATTATGGAAAAGCACGATCACTGCTGCACAAACAAAATATTTACTTTACCCGACAATAAACTCCAAGCATAATTTTTTGACTTAAGCACAAAACAGCTATAGCTTATAATTTTGTTTTATATAGGACTTTGATTCGTAATTATAGTAATAGTAATTACAAGAATATTTCTATATCTTCCAATTGGTATTCGTATTATTTCTGATTACAGAGCGCTATTGTGTTATTAACTAAAAAACTACACAGCCTGTTCCAATCGAATTAAAAGATTGAGCGGTTGAAATGCAGATAAATGTTAAGAAATGATCACAAATGGATATAAAAGGGGAAACAAATGACTAGATTACAAGTACAACAATTAGAAGTATCTAATGGATTGTCTTTAAGCCATAATGACTGAATTTTCAAGTTTACAGAACCGTCTTATGTGAAGTTGGGTTTTTAAGGACCAAAGAAGAAAAACTCTCTAAGTTGTAGTATTGGTAGTAGTAAATTAATTTTATAATGATTATGCAGGTGCCAACCATTCTGTGTAGTGCAAATGTTTAAAGTAACTTGGATAAAATAGATTTATCTTCCTGCTTGTGCTAGTCTGTGCCTATTTCACATTTTCCTCAGAACTGGGACGTTCACGTTGCATGACTGAAGAATACAAAAAAGCGTAGCTATTTCTGGTAATTTTTGTCCGATTATAACTTTATAAACTCCTTTATGAGTCAATCCTAATGCAGAACAACCTAATACTGATGACGGATAATGTGGGATATTAAGGCATTATAACATTGCTCGTTGTTACTTCGAAAGTTTTAACCTTTGACACTTTTCCAAGTTTCTATTCAGTATTTTAGTATTTTGAAAACAAAATGGATAGCTTCCGGATTTGTTTTCAGAAACAAACTCTCGTGTCATGAATTAAAATTTAATTCAGAATAATTTTAAATATTTTTATGCGGTTATTATGTTATCATGGCCATTTTATTTACATTACGGGAAGTCCATTACCTGTTATAGTATAATATTGTTAAAATTTTGCATAATATCTATATTCCTTATAATATAGGGTTCTGTATGTATATGTACTGTGCTCAAATCAAAGACTTATTCAGCCTATTCCAATATATACAATATTATCGTCGATAACATCGTCCTTGCAATGCTTTGAGTTACACTAGGAATACAATTTCCAAATTTAATTAAAAGCAATGCCGCAATAACAACCTATTTTTTAATCTGGTATTTCCCATGACAACGCCCATTAACCCAGTTGCATCCTTGCAAGTAAATTACGACGCTACACACAACTGCATACGAATTTGCAATAATTGGTAAGTGGCACACATAAGATATATAAATATTAAGCAACAACCGCAGAAATGTTGCTATAGCTGCAATTTGTCTCAGTTTAAGATTCTCACAATATCGATAAAATTTTGTTTCCCCAGAACTGTGCTACTATTAGCATTTGAAACTATAATGTTAAGTATTGATTATTATTGTTGTATCATAACGGTCTCGCCCTCATATAGATATTTATTTAACTCCAATATATGAGGAAATAATTGCTTTCCTTTTCATTCTTAAATACTTGAATCCTTCACAGTACTAAGATCCTCGACGTGGTCGTGTTATAAGACCTTTTTGATCCCTAGTAGATTTCATGTAATAAAGCAAAGTTTGAAGAATTGCATCTAAGGTCCCTAAACTACTACCGGAGACTAATGAGGTTTTCAGTCTAAGGTTGGCGACAGACCTTCGGCAGGGCCCAGTGGTATGACGTATGACCACGTGAGGTCTGTAGCGGCATTTTGTGTCGATAGCATAATGCAACGTTGGTATGCAAAAGAAAGTATATAAACATACCTAGACCATGCTTCTAATATTCCGTGAACTTTTATTTTGATATTTATGAGCTTTAAATTGAAAGACGCATTGTTGTTTCCAGTTTAAAGTTGTAAGCATAGCTTATATACTTACTTTACTCTGACAAGCGGAAACTGTAATAAATTATTCATCTGAACCGGTACTTGGCTTATAGGTAACTAATTATAAAATTGATTTCTTTAGATCCGATATTAATTAACTTGAGTTTAAATAACACGTCAAGTAGATATTGATGCAATGCTGATTGGGACAAGTAATACAACTAATTATTGCAAATTAATTTTGTTAGTACTATATTATGCTATTTGCTCTCTCATTTCTGTTGGAACAAAATCGGAACAAGACAAACCAATTATAGTATACCTAGGTATTTAAATTACACAACTGCATATGAAAGAGTTATTAAATATTTTTGGATCAATAAACAACCATTTAGAAATGGTCGGAAATGGTTAATTATTAAATCAATAAAAGACTAAGAAAATATACACGTCATAAAACTGTATCGCAAATTCTTGGAAGTAAATCGATAACACACAAATCAAATTTTAAACATAATTTATATTGACAAGAACGTCCATCAACAGCAATGATGTCATTATAGGAAATGCAATAACAGAGACGAGTATAATAATTTTATTCGTATTATGGAAGAATTTCGTGCAAAATTAGCTTTCGGTCAAGGACGTTAACCGAACGACTGAACGTGAATAAAATAATAAATGATACACTTCTGCTAGTTAAATGGGCAAATGCCAAGAAGAAAATAAAATAATATCATCAGGAACACTACCTTATTTGAGATCATTAAGGCTTCGACGCTAATAACATTTATTATCATAATAGTAGTTTGGATCATAGTCCAGAACAATTTTAAGTGAAAAGTAATTGAAGGAAAGAAAGCTCGCTTCAACGTTATGAGTAAACTTAACGAGGAATTATCATAAAAGCCTTGCGACACCTAATTTCCTACAGCTACTTATTTTTAAATCTTATGTTGAAACGCTTTTCATCATTTTTCATTAAACTGATGATATTATATTAGAATCAAATTAATTTCAGGGGGTTATCAAATTCTTAAGGACATCAATGACTAACAAAGGACTTCACAACGGATCCTTTAAAATCCTTCTTTCCGTATCATTTGCTTATCTGTCTTTGATGTATTTCACCAATGAAGCATCAATCTAATTTTCGCGCTATCTGTCACTCTTGCCGCTCAGGTTCGTAAGCTTATCCACAACTACAGAACCAAGCACAATTCGTATACAAGTCCACTAACACATGAACTCGAAAGCTTTTAGGGATCCGGATATATTTAATTTACGGCCTTGTTAAATCGCCTTTTCCCTAGTTTCGGCTTCGTGTGCAAAAAAAAGAGTTTCGGGTTGTGAAATATAAATTGGGGCTTATACAAGGTTCTTATATGTAGCGCTTGACAATAGAAACAAACAGAACAGCTAAATAAGCTTGAAACGGTGAAAATGCGTTATTTATCTAAAGAAATAACGTGTGCTGTATACAAATAGTGATGATGGTATTGTCACAGTAACAACATCATTGTTGAGATACTTTTGTTGTTGTACATGCGTATATATCGGTGTTGCCTCCAGTGTGTTCCAAATATTCAGAAATCTAATGGATTTACATGAGAAAAGGTTAAGGGATTGTAGGACACAAATTAAATTAAATGAAGACAAAATACTATCGATTCGGAAAAAAAAACAGTAAACCCTATGTGGACCTTATTCCATTCAAATGGAGCAGAATAGATTTTAGTTTTAAGATGGGGGAGTTAATTTAGAGGTAATACATAACACATAGGTGACTACAACAATCGGCTTTGTAGAACATTAAAAAATTACTCCTCTCGATTGTGCCTTATTATCTAAACTGTTATATAATTTTCCAATTCAGAAAGTATCCATACCGCTTGTAATATCATGACATGCTATATTTGTCCCTGTCGATTGATGGGTTTAATCAAACAGTAAGATTGGTTTTAGACGTCTTGTTCAATCATAGACAGATTTCTTTGAAGTAGAACTATAAAAAGGCTCGTAAGATAAGCTGGCGTTAAAAATAATAATATTAATAATATATCTGAAACATCCTTTTAATTTAGTCGGAGAGCAAAGAAACACGTTTTTCTCGTGATATTCTACGCTTAGTCAAATCTACTGTAGGTTTGTGAATAAGTTTACAATAAGTCATAAATAATCGTATGAGGGTACTACTTATCTTAATTTATTTAAATGTATTCGCATTAAAACTGGGTAAAACGGCTTATCTACAGTTTTGATAATTTCGTTCTTCGCATTAGCATGAAAAAGGGTAAATGTAAGTGAAATTTCGTAATTTATTTGGGATAAGCAATACTTCATTGAAATCCTTATAAAAATTCAGATATAAATCAGACTAAGCTACGCCATATATCAAAATATATTTCGACGCCTGCTGATGTGATTGAATGAATAACTCAGTGGGATTTCTCAACAAGATATTTTAAAAGAAAGGGATGGGCCTTAAAAACATGTTACGGGTAGAAAAATGAAGAATTCTATAATTACTTCATTACATAAAATTAAAATATACAGTATAGTTGATACGAGACCGGATGTTTATGTAAAATTTTTGAAATGTTAATTAAAATTTTTATTTAACGAAAAAAATCTGTAAGTACTTACTATAATATTTTAATGAACACCTACAACGGTTTGCAAGTTTCTTGTACCTAATGTAAAGGGAAAGGTATTTCAAAATTATCAAAAGCTTTTTTATAGACTACTCACTGTAGGATAAAAGCTTTTATAAATAATTCGAAAGCTCATTAAGTTTCAAAAAGGGGTTATTGCTAAACGATGAACTGAAACTCTCATGAAAGATAATGGCATATTATTTGGTTTTTTCAAATGGGTATCAGTCCGTTATCCTTTTGAGACATTATTTATTATCGCAATTCTTTTGTAATTAACAACAAACGAAATGTTTGATTGATTACCCAAATTTAGTTGTCACAATGATAAGCAAGAATCGTGCGGTTGTTTTGTAAATTCGCGGATTGCTATATAGCAATTCAGGAGCTGGCACAAATGGTTCTTTTGAAGTAAACATTAATCATTGCTATCTTCATTTTATTTAATCCTCGCAAGATATATAAAAAGCATATCTGTTTTATTTAGAGATGAAGACGAAACGGAAAACACGCAGGGTTTAAAAGGACTGTTTACATTCTGATCGGGTTTTATTTCTTCATCTACATCTTTTCACAACAATCTTTTGACTTCACACTCAAATATTTTATTTACTACACCATAAAACGAATATTGTTTCGATTCTTCCTGACAGCCCATGCGCTTTTCAGAAGTAACGACTTCAGCAAATCTTTCCCCTAGTCAGAACCATTATCTCTGAAGAATCAATTGAAAACTGCGTGACCACGTCCGCTTGAGTGCGTGTTGCAAAAGGCTCGGAGATTCTCCGAACGTGGTTTGTTTTTTAATGGACAAGAAGTGGAACTTCGGTAATTCAGTGCAAGGTGTGCCCACGAGAGTCACTTGAAAATAGGGATGTCGTTAAAACGGATATTACATTTAGTATTCCTGTAGTATTTTAATTTAACGTTTCCGCAGTGTTGCGTTTTATGACATTTAAGATGTAGTAGAAACGGAACCGATTTTTAGGACGAATTCATCTGCATAATATCTTTCAGGATTCTTTTTTAACATTTATTTGAAAATGGGATATTCTTCATTACAAGTAGTTGTATGGTTTGTTCATGATTTCATTCACATATTCTTTTCTAAAGGTTAACATATTTGTAGTTAGGTCGTCTTACGAATGCAACTAAAAAACGAGGTAGTGTGTAAGCGTTAACGAAACGTTGACAATCACATTATATTCTTTAGTACAAAAAACGTCTTCGGAAACGAACCATATTTTATACTCTGCCAGCATTTACTTAACACATCACGGCGTTTAAATTCAGAATGGAAATTCTAGATTGTCTCTTGATATGGAAACGAAATAATATGTAAAGAGGAAACCCATTTTCTGTAAATTTCTTCTCCCTAACAGCAGGTGGTAATGTGTTAATACAAAATCTAGTAATGAAAAATGAAAATAGTGCATAACGTTAGGAAATTTAGTCTCAATCTTAAAATAGGGCCATGTTTTCTTGGGATTATACTAAATTAATGCAAGCAAGTCTGACAAAGGTAGTTGAATTTTCTTGTGAATGTAATAAACGTAGCATTCAACAGCGGGATTCCGGCGGGGATGCTGTCTTTATTCTGTAATGTGTACTGAAACAGCAGATTTCAGGAACTCACCTCCCAAGAGATGCCTTTTACAAGATGTAAAAACTATGTTACACCTGACCCAACTGGATTAGATTTTTATTTTCTTCAACTTTGTGCTATAATTTTCGATTAGAAGAGCCATAACATCTGGCTATTACGATCATTATTTACAAATAAATTTTCAGAACATTGTATATGGAGATAATAATTTGAAAGGGGTAGTTTTAAGGACCTGATATTTTATATTCAATTCATAATATGGAAGTAGACAGTTTTAGGTGATTCTATTCCTGCGTCTTTATTATTGTTCATTCATATGTCCATTATAATTTAACTATTGCAGATGAATATACTGTAAAGAGCAGTCTTTTATCATGAATTAAAGATTAAACGGAATAAAATGATATGGTGTACCGATGATGTTTCTTCTGCATCACCTGTCAGCCAAAATCATAAAAATTACTCACAAAAAACTGTTTTTCTGCAACAATGGCTATTTCGACCAAGCCTTAAACGGGAGTAGTCGGTAGCGGGTTCAATTCCCGCTTTTATTAATATTGTTTACAAATTTTTCATACCCGTTCTAATTAACCAACAACATAGGTAACCACAATTTTTGCAAATTAATTTGTATTCATATTATTGTTAATTCGTCTTGATTCCCGGTTCTACTATCAATGCTTGCATCCGTTATAATTTACTCTTGCTGGAAGTTATATTTATTGCAAACAGAAATAGTAAATATTAATTAAGTATGATTAAATTTTGCCTCCAGTACAAGAAAAAAAACTAGCTGTTGATTAATGTAGAAATATTTGCTGAGTGCCTATAATGGGAGCTTTCAAGAGCTTCGTATATCATTTTTTTATTTCAATGGCAATGCCTGAAATACAAGTCGGAAATAAAGGATTAAACTTTCCAGTTTATATGTAAATAAGCACCCATTAATTACAAAGTGTATTATAAGTTGAAAATTGTACGTTCACGCATCCTTTTATAAAGCAGCACAAAATGAAAAAAGTTTTATCAAAGTCAAAGTATATTAAACGGGAGTGAAATATGAAGCAAAAACGAAAACCAATAATTATCACTAACACAAAAAATTGTTATAGACTTTATATTGTGTTATAAACAGGTATTCATATTTACCAACAAAATATTTGTTATAAATTTTCTAATTTAACTAATCAACTGTAAAATAATAATTCTTACCGGCTTCAATTTCTAATTTAGCAGAACATATTCTGATCCACACTATACACAAGATTAATATATTAATACTCTGCACACAAACTTTGTTATTGTTTTTAACGTGCATCACAAAAATCATTTTAAGCTAGTTTCTAAAAATACACAATTATTCTAAAAGTACAAAATTAAATATATAATGTCGTCAACTGTTACTCAATGTTAACACTAGCGTTCCTGTGTTACATAAGGCGGACGATTAGATACTGGTAGGAGCTACGACGCCGCGTTCACGCTGCAGTAAATCGAACACGGGGGTAGTGTTCATTTCTGCAGCTATCCCGCGATGCTTTCCGAGAGCGGACGAGAGGTTGGTTGCTTCCATGGAACGTACCCTGGTTGCCCCTGAAGGCCCGATTCTCGCCGATCCGGGGGTAATGCTTGTAGTAAATCCGGTCTGTGTAATCGGCCTAATGAATATTTATTTCATGTTAGAACGATTCACTATGATCCGATTGTAATTCACTGGGATGAACTGAAAATTGCCCCAGGTGTAATCACATGCGTTAATTGGTTTTACGCTTCCCAATTACCAGTATTTATCGAGTGTCATCAATAGTTACCATACTGGACATTATAAGTTTTACAGGTGGAAGCTTTCAAAAAAAAAACTAAATTAAAATTTCAGGTTTCCCAAATCAAATAACAAAAACATACCCTACCATGGATTTTTTTATAACAGATATAATTAGTTTATAACTTACAACCATTAATATGGTAGGATCGAGTAGGCGTAGGTGTACTTATACCTACAACCCACCTTTACCCTTCCCTGTTTTGGCTGGCCACGAGCTAATGTTATTTTGTTCAGGACCTTGTTTTTTTATTGGAGAACAGATTACTAATTTGTTCGTGTCACGGTACTAATTGGAATTGATTGAACGAGCGATGGCGTTGTAAAGAAGCTTGTAAACACTACCGATCGATATGAAATACTTTAAACAAAAATTTTTTATTTTCATTTCATTTGTGTAGAACAACAAACTCCGATTTTCTTAAATTCCATCAATTTTAACTTGTTCTGAGTTTATGTATTATTTATTGGAAATATATATCTAGGGGTTGATATCTTGTTTGTTTACCACTCGAATGTGATGCATGTAGGTAAGTATTTGCAGATGCAGAATGCACTTTACGGGTGTCACTTATCTTTCTTTCCTAAAGGAAAACCATTTCAACAATGCTATCTCTACTAGGAAGCTTTTGTTCAAGAACGTTCAAGTTTTGAAACGATGTTAGTGTTTCTGAACATTGCTACCACCATTATTATATTACTTACATTTTTTATTGAATGATTCAATCGTACAAAAGGCAAGAAGTTCTAAATTACACTTATCTTAGCTAACGCTATAGCAAATCGCTGTCGAAATTCCTGTTTTATGTTACTGCCATTTTACGAATGTGAGTCGTAATAATTCTTTTTCTATATTGCCAGTGAATATTCTTATCATCATGACTTCTAGAATAGTTGTCTTCCGAATGTATTTTATCTTTGTAATTGTATACTATTTACAGATTTTGCAGTAGATTGAATGGGGAATGGGAGAATAGACGAGTGTGACAACAACTTAACCCATTTAAGATATGCCTACGACATACATTGCAATGATATTTCATAAATTGTCTTAGCGACTCGGAGATTTTTGTTATCCAATAAGCTGGATCATAATATGGTTCGAACTCCCTGCGGAAAAGAAGTTTTTTTGTGTTTATTTATGAAATATTGTAGGTGTCTCAAAGTACGTCACTCGTCTTCAATATTAGTAACTAACTCCTGAGGAATAGTTTCTTTTAAGTCTATCAATTATTCTTGGTTTTGCAATACAAACTATTTACTCTTTGGAATCCCAATAGAAAAAAAATAGTCATGTCTGCGGATCTTGATCGTTGCTAAAAATCTAACGATATGGGAATCCCACTCAAGAATTTCTTTATAACTTTCCCTATTTCGTCTATATTCCCTAATTATTTGTTCTAAACCAGCCATGAGCAATCTACGGCCCGCGGGTGATTTTTTACAGTCCACTGTAAGCCTTTTTGATTTACATACAAATACGGGCCCTCATTTACATTTGGTTACGCATATGCCTGTTCTAAACCATCTGACTAGTTGGCGTTTTACATATCTTGCTATTTCTTCTTTATTGGCAGGATCTTAATTTTTTTTTTCTTTACTTCCTCACTAAACACGAAATCAAGTCAAATCATGAATGTTTCGTTGTGAAAGCTGTCCATTCCGTTTTATAATAATTGTACAAACCTATAACATTCTTAATTGCAGAGTAATTTTGAAAAACTGTACTATGTATTTGAATTTATGTACCACTATAACTGGCTTCTAATTATATAATTATGCCTATATCTATATTAATATACATCTATATATCCCTTTGTAGATGGTGTGAGACATTGAAACTGTTAATCTAAGTTCAATAAATATAATCGTATTACAGCAATCAAATTGATTAGAGAATACTTAATTAATGAGATTCTATTTCTGTCGTCAACAATTTAAAACATTCAGGTTGTAGAAATAAATTTCCCTTACAGCATTGTAACTAATTTGTACTGTTTTAATTTTTATAAACCACAACCCTTCATAGTCAATTCATAGGGTTGTGCAGCTGTTTAATTACTTTACTAATGCTCTTTTGGTATGGAATTATTTAAGCTGTGAGTATGAAAATTTGATTAGGCAAATTCATTTCAACAAATTGCACGAGAAGTTTAATATTTTATTTATTTTGTTGAATTTTCTACCTTGTATATTTTTGCCATTCACTGCCCACATCATATAATTTTAGTATCGATCCACAATACGACCCCACTTCGGGATTTGAAGCCTAAGAAGTATTATGATAAAATGATGATAAAACAGCCTACACGCAAAAGTCCCACCTACGGAGGCATTTCAAATTTTGTGTTTGACGCTTTATTTATTAATTCGTAACAGTACATATTTAGTTTTTTACTTGATATATCTAAACGTTGACAGGTGGAAAATCTGCTCTAAATTAATGAAAACTGAAAATCTAAGAAATAAAAAGATAATATTCTCTCATATATTGAAATGTAAATAATCAAATTGTTTAGATTGATTATTGAGAAATATACAGTAATGCAACCAGAACCTTTCCAAAGTTTCCTGAATATTGGTTTAACTTAAAAAAAAATCACCTATTCATCGATATCCAGATATTTTTTAATCAAGAAAAATTCTAGAAGAACTTGATTAAAACAATTTTCTCTAATACCTGCACTCCATTAATAGTTCTTTGATTTATGCATAGGTACAGCTACTACTAACATGTACTAATAGCGTTGAGACGAACGAATTTTGAGCCTCTATTTCGGCCTACAGTGTTTTGTGTTGTCTGAAAAATAATATCAGTAATTATTATACTTAAAGCTGTAATTTTATTTATTGCAGGGCTTATTTACGAAAACTGAGCAATACAAACCAGGGACGTTGGTGAAGGAGTTCGTGTTCCCACACCGGAGTGAAAGTATACTGGGTAAGTTAAATATTTCATGTTAATAGTTGCGAAAGGGGGGGCGTACATATCTATGGTAATTGGTATCCTCGTAAGTATGAAAGCTTAGGTCCAAATAATATTTCTTACATAATATGCTTGGCCGCATTATATTTTTGAAAGTAAAACATATGGGCATGTGCTTGATCTTTTAAAACTGACCCGATTTCATTTGTTCCAGTAGGTACCTATATATCTCGACTTGATTGGGAGACAAAACATGAAAATGTACAAACTGGTTTACCCATAAAAAAACCTCGAACTAATTATAATTACCATATTAAGCTTCTTTCTCACGAATTCTAATAAGCTAGTTTTAATCGTCTAGTGAAACGTCATTAATATGAAAGATAGGCACGTTAATATTTGACATCCACTAATATGAAGGTGTAGAATCCTTGATTTTAACCCACTATTAATCAATGTAAATGAGATTAAATTGTTAGTTATAGTTAGTATTTCATTCAGTAGATGCATAAATAAGAAGATTTAAAATTGGGATTGTATTCTAATAAACCACATGAATAACTATTAATTCCAAAGTTCCTAGCAGATCAAAATATAGAAGAATACAGATAGAAAGTCGTGACAATTTGCTTAAACATTGTTAATCCACGAAGCGAGATTTAATATATTCCATAGTACAAAAAAAGTTTAGTTTAAATTAAAGTAATAGACTCACACTGTAACTATTCGAGTCTGAGTCTGAGTCTTAATTCAACTTTAATCCATTCATAAATTAATGGAATAAGTAGCAGGAGTCCAGACATTTACAACACTTGCTATGAAAATGTCTTGAGTGGATTCCTGCACATGGTTAACTACTGGAACAATGTAGGTAATTTATTTCAAAAATTAATGTAGGTACTACCTCTTAAGTTATGGCTTTTTTAATCAATTGTTGAATAGATTTGTTTAGGTACCTACTTAATTCTTCTAATTTTTGTTCTAGATCAAATTGTTTTGGTCTTTTATTTATTATAAGCGATCTTATGGAAAGCACCCGCGGTTTCTCGATTTTAATAGAAAAACGTATTTGAGGGTTGACAAAATTTTAAAAATTGCTGTCTATGGGTGACAAGTTGACCGACTCTTCTGTTAATTACTAATGGGTGGTCCAGTTGTTTTTTTTTGAAACGTGACTTGATTAGATCAATATTTTATATTCGAAACCGAAACCTGAAGATACATTTGATCACGCTAAAGAACTCTAAAGATATCTCTCCTTTGGCTATGTTAACAAATCCTAATCATCATCTATAAATTATTATAAATTATTTATCTTATTATTCAATATTTAGAAAGATAATTCTGACCCAAACTCCTGTTAGCTAACAGCAGTTCCGAACGAATAATGTAGAATTTAGTTTACAAGCAGGTGACCCAACAGCAAAATAGATATTCTACGTCAAATGTTAGATACTTATGCTATTTTCTAATTTTCCAAAAATATATTTGTGTCTAACTGTTGAACAAAAAACAAAACCGTATGCCTATATCTTGATTTGTCGAGCGATAAAAGTTTCACCATATAAGAAAAAAGTTCTAGGGTTAAGAGCAATATTATGTTTCTATAATAAAATAAAAATTATACTCCGCCTAATACCTAAACGAGGAGGAAACAATATTTAATAACTTTTTTACGGTGTTGTTTCTTCTGAACAAATAAGATTTCAAAATAGTTGTAACTTAACCCATCTTATTTATATACAGGTATTCTAGACAAGCCATAATGCCGAAGTAAAACCTCTATTAGTAACAAAAGCGTTCCCTATTGAAGCTCTTACATTGTTCAAGTTAACATACCTTCAAGAAAAAATTTCAATATCCTTTACATCTATAGAAATGTTCAAAATTCACTTAGTGATGTTAATTCCTTGCAATGGGAAAAGTGCACACAAAACAAAACGGCCAACAAACCTTTTGAAGATTAGAACTGTAGGTATAAGAAAAATTTCTGCATATGCTCTTAAATTATGAAGAGTAGGTAATTAAATTCGTCTGATAAATAATATGCAATAAATCATTTAATCTACTATTCCAAAACTTTGGATACTGAATAACTGAAGATAAGTAAGTGGTCCAAAGGTAAGTTCCTTGTGCTGGTGTAGTAGCTTATTCTATGATTTAACACAACGTTGCACAATAGCAATTCGTTTTTAAGTTAAATACGACTACGAATTAAATCTAGCTTAATAATTATAGCATATCTTTACTAGTTTAACTAATAATTAAAATCGAAGGTGCCCAAATAGAATCGATCTTTTAATACTCCGTGGTAACAAAGGAACGTACAGCTACGGATAGGGTCTTGGTGATGACAGTTTTAATTAAATCGATGTTTGGTTCAATGTACTTTTAATTAGAGCCAGTTAATGAAGCTTTGGTAGTAGTATAGCATGTTTGACTTCTAATAATGAAGGTATTATTTTAGGGAATCCGCTAAACAATTCATCGCATAAACCCCGATAATTCTCTGTGATTATAAACATCCATAATGCACATGCATCAGACAATACAACTCCGCTTCCTTGGGCGATCGTCAGAAGAATTCTCTTTGTTAGCAGCGGTATCTATTGTTAAGCAACAATCGTCCACCAAAACTTTTATTGAATATCACGGGGTTGCTTTCTTTGTAACTCACACAAATATCCGTTTACTGCTTTTGTTGTATGTAGCACTAAATTAGTTTTAGAGTTACACCGTCCGATTTCTGATTTAATGTATGAAACGTTTATTTCTTTGTCGGAATAATATTTCTTTCGTTTGTTGTTGGAATATTCGTCGAGCATGAATTAAAGGGAATCAAGAAGAGCTTCGTTTCAACAGTATAGTAGATATGAAGAGATGAGGAAAAAACCAATTTTAACCAAACGCGCTTCGTAAATTACATACTATTACTCAAAAACAAAGAGAACGTTTTCACAGAGCATTAGGCTCAACAAAATTCGCATTCCCTGTGTGGTAAAGCTTCAACGACAGAGTACGAGAACTGCTGACTGAGTTTTCTCTTTGAATATATGAATTAGATATGAATTCGCAGATTTTACGTTGCTACTATTTCAGTGATTAGGAAACTCCTATTCTAAAGTTTCACAATAAGTTTTACTTCGGAAATTCTATACGACAGCTGATACATTTTCTATAAGCAAAATGCAGCTAAAAGCACTTGTATTATTTGGGCAATCGGTCAACGTCACATTGTAAGTTAAGAAATTTGCAGAAACTTGAAGGCACTTAGGCGATACGTGAAGGAGATTGATGAAAATGAGAAATGGGTTTTAGTAGATTCCTAAAACAAACAAGTCCTGATGAAATCGACATGTGCATATTTTCAGAATGCATTTCAATTTGATCTCTTTTTAAAAACCATTTTATTTCGCAAAATCTAATATCAATCAAATTGTATTATTCTATCCTACAAACCAATGAACGAGAACGGTTAATAAAGTCGTGCCGGAACATCACATTTTATTTAAAGAAGATGACAATATTAATTGTATGATTGATTCTAGTATTTTATTTTATAACACTTGCTGGTAACCCCTAAAAGTACCACGTAACTTTAAAAATTGCCAATATTTTTTCCGTTTAAAGAGGGCATTGCAAAAATTATCAGAGTGGTGGGTACTGACTTTGAGGCCTTCCCCTTTAGTCTACGTGGTTACTACGTTCAGAGCCCGTTGCATGGGATCCTTGACTGTCCTGGCGGATCTTGGTTCAACTAAGATTATCCACTTATCGGAGTCCACGAAAATCCCATCCCTTACAGATTCCCATTGCCACCCGGACTGCCAACTTTTCGTTTATTACCGATGTAAATACTTTATCCCGAGGTTCCTATGACCGAGGCGGAAAAGGCACCTAGACGGTTCTCTTTAGTTTCCCTTTCCAGCATATTTTCCACCGTTCTGGTGAGATAGCCTGTCTCTATGACCAAACAAGTCGCAGTGTAGAGGATAAATTACCAGTATGCCGCGCCGGTGCCGCATGGTATCCCTAGTAATATGCCTATCGGCAGTTTCTCCATTGGGTTAAGTACAAAGACATCAGACCGATGGGTCTGTCTGTCTTTGCTTAAGATAAGACAGCCAGATCGACCACTCGTTGGTATCGTTAACAACCAGAACCATGCAGATTTTGGCAAACAGAATATTTGGCCTGTTCTGTAACAAATGGCTGCTCCAGCCTCAGTGATTTAAAGGTACAAGTTGTCACATTTCTAGTAGTTTGAAAATATGCTCTATCGGCAGGTGCATCAAGTATACCAGTATACTTTGGAACCAGGAAAATGTAGCCAAAAGGAATCCGTGATTGTATTCGTTCCTATCTTCCTGGAGTCCCCAGTTTTGGTTTCTAAGTTGCTAGTTGGCAATGGGTTCTTTTGATTTGAAAGTATCTTCTCCATTGTTTTGTTGGATGAAGGATTCTGTATGTTTCCGAATTGTCTGATACTTTTATATTAAATAGTTTCATCACCTTTGCCCTAATCTGATTCAATTCTTTAGCTGCCCAGAGAACATTGCTATTGGATATCCTTATCATTAATGGACTAATTGTTTTTGGATGAAGAACTAATTGCGTCGGTGACATGCCCCACAGCTATTTCTCGTTCTAAGCTGTTATTTTTGGCCTTAATTTGTATGTTTTCTAGCAACCATTAATGTAACCTGCTTCATAACGAACATGTCATATCCGCTGGGAGTCTGAATTTCTAAAAACTGCCAACTGAAATGTTTAGGCAAAATGTGAATATTTACGTTTATTTTACAACCTACAAAAACTGAAGGCTGTCATGTTCAAATGATGAGAAATATCAGCAAAGATAAAACAAGATACGTAGGTAGTACCTTTAATTTAATGTCATAACCGAGTTATATGCTGAAGTAAAATTAATAATTACTTGTTGTTATTACAGTTCGGAGTACCTACGAAATGTAATTTACAACTGCGACCTTTATAATTTATTAAAATGTCAGATTGTAGGAAAACTTGTTAGTGTAGAGATTCGCTTTTGGCAAAGATCGACAGTCTCAATTGGATTAAAAAAGGAATACGCTGTTTAACGCTTCCTGTGTTTGAATTTTACTTTTCTTTTTAAGACTTTCATAATATTGATTCTGTACATGCAAACTATACGCTGTAAATATAGATAAAAGTTACACCCTTCGCATCTTTGGCACTTGTTTATTTGAAATTTGATCTTCTCGCCTGCTCCTTATAAAGAAACCGCTCTGACAAATAAAAAATGCGTAACACTTAATGCCCCCTTATATTCATTCTCGGCCTGACAACGTCGTAAAACGGAAACGCGATGATCCTCGTTTTTAGATGTTTTCGTATTTTTATTCCTATGCTTCGTTAGTTATGTTTTTATTTCAATTTTTTATTATTCTAAACCATAGACCTAATTTTTCGAGATAATTTAAATGAGGATGAAGATAATAAAAGAATAATAACCGTAGAGAAATGAAGCATTTGTATATGAACCGAATACATAAGTTATTATGTATGTGTGATTCACATTTATATGCTGCAATAAGAATTTGGCAAAGTGCCACTGTAATATGATGGAGAAAAGTAATTACCCATGAAAAATATTTCCGAGGACAACTAAAATAATGTATCGTACGCTGATCAAAATAGTGTAGAATTACAAAAGTATGTTAATAAAAGTTTCTTCTTTCTGAAGAGGAATATTTGAGTATGTTTTGGTTACAATCTATAAGATTAGACATTGTTGACATAATTATGCGCTTTCAAATTCACATAAGATGTATTCTCATATGGATAAAAGATGCAGAAAAAGGAAACAATAGCATATAAATCCCACCCCTAATAATTAATAAGTTAGTAAGTTGGTGCCTGAATTATTTGAATTATTTCTCAGTAATTTGCATAATGCAAATAATTTTATTCTTATACCAGTCACTGTCGTAGTTATAAGCTTTGAGTTTTCCGCTTTTTTAGTTTAGCAGTTTACAAGTTGCTTTGACAAGAAAGAGATGTGGGGAAAGTGTGCCCAACAGGGTGTTTGCACGGTTATCCCCGCAAGGTATTACAGAAAAAGCGTTATAATGCAATTTGGACAGTGGAATTTCAACTCGGTTTGGGACAATGGTTCCACCAAGCCCCAGTTCGTAATGATTCCATCATGTCACATTTCGTGGTTTATCGTAGACATCTTGGCCGCTGGCGCCCCTACGCACTTCCGTCTACTGCCTGTTTACTATACTGACATTTATTTTAAAAGCACTTCCGGTTTTTATTTAGCAACGCTACATCTTCCTTGAGCGTCATTTTGCATGCGAACTAAATGTATATTTTCTGCCTTTTTATTATATTTTTTTGGACGCATAAAAGAGTTATGAAATATTTATTGGTTGGGGTCGGTTTAGCTTGATCTTAGGATTAACCTAGTTATATGAAACAAAAACTTACTCGAACTCTATTAAAGTTTGATGGCTATTTCTAACGAGGCTTAGATGCTTGTTTCTTAATTCGATGTTCCCAAACACAAGTGAAAAAGTATATGAAACCCCCTTTCTTATAATGAACATTCTTCATTTCGTCTTCATCTAATTATATACCTTCTAACAGTGACCACACATTGTTAATTGTTTTTAAATAACCACGAGAAGTATAACTACAATTTAAAAGTCTTCGTAGTAATATTTATTATAGGACACGAAACTACATTTATGTGTAACAAAAATTATTTTATAAATAGCAAATTTAACTCCTAGCTAACATTAATTACCTTCTAATTTCAATATAAATAGCAGCGGAACGTTGAAACTGAGTAAATCCTTAATACTTTAGGTTGCACGTAATTGAAATTTAATGTTTCTTTTCTAATATAATTGATTTCAGAGCTCTTGGCAAAGTTGTTTTAATATTCAATAAGGTATGAATTAATAGTGGTGAGACTTCTTGAAAATAATTATATCTTACCTGGAAGGCATGGTTGTTATACTTTGCATGTTCAGATTCGGACGTAGCTAGAGATTTATGTGCAATATTACGATCTTGATATTCAATGTTAAAAGAAAACTTGGAGTCAGGATTCTTCGGCCCATAATTTTAATTCCAACGAAGATATAGTACCTATAAGTAAAATTTAAGATGTTCCGATACTAGGGCTAGTTTGAGAAAGAGATGGTTGAGAAATATCTCAGAAAACATATTCCTGAGAAAAACAATCCTTTTAAAATAAACCCTGGAGAATAGCTCCTGGCTCCTGGAAAGAGCAATATCCTAGAGAAAGTAGTACTAACTGTTCATCGTAGTTATATTTCTTTAACCTTTATAAATAAGTAGATTAAAGTCTGGCGACTTTCAGTAATAAATCATGCTATAAAAGTCAAAATGTAGAATTTAATTCACACCACTTTGTACCTTGCCATCATCCTATTCTCACTACAATAAACACCACTCAGATTTATCGGTTGGTTTAAGCTGTAGCACTAGTTGTACTTTTATATGTATGCATACTGCAACTCTCTGGCGGCCGTTTGATAGATTTCTGGGATTACGGATAAATGTTTCGCCTACACACGTTCAGCAGTTTCGTGCTTGGACGGTTATAAACCCTTTGAAGAACGCTTTCAATTTTCGCGAATTTTCTGTACCATTTTATGATTTGTATTGTATGTGGTATGGAAATAAATTTGTTTGTGAACTTGCCTTTGTTCTTAATAAACCACAAAACACATACGAGTTTATATACTACAAAGTTGTCAATGTAAAAGCAGTAAAGAGTAATTAACAACAACTAAAGGACATAAAAACATGTTATAACACAGCTTTAGCGACTAACAAATATTTTTCAGAATATGTTACACAGTAAAATTAGATTTAAACAATAACATGTATTTTATCTTTGTGGATACACCTTACTCACATTTGTTTGATAGGCGAGTGGGATTATACTTACCTGTTATTCCCGTGAATTATAAAATTATAGCATTTTGTATAAGAAAGTGATTTGCTAAGGTGTTTCTAGTAGGTATTTTCTAGTAAGTATTTAAGTGATTAAACTTTAAAGAAATTAAAAACTCCCAACACAGTTTCCTAAACCGCGACTTGTAAGTTTAGTAGAATTTATTTGAGTTAACCGAGGTTGTGCAGTTCATGATACAAATTAATTTAAAAGTGGTTGTAACATGTGCTGCGCAGAACTTTGCCAAAGTTTCGAACTTAATTAACCGTTTCGCTGTTAACAAATACATACGAGTACAGGAAAGTTTCGTAGTTTAAGAGTCAAACGTTCTGCTTTCAAGTAGTAGCGATATTTTCTTAAATTCGTTAAATTTAAAAGTATAGTGTATCAGAATTTAAATTCCCCATTGATTATTAAAACATAAGAACTCTACCTTCATAAATTGTAGAAAATCGAATAGTCTATAAAATTTGCATTAAGTAGTTCTTTGTATAAAGCGTAGAAAATGGGGAGTACTAACTCGATAATATTATCTGTTTCCAGTTCACAGCGGCTGAATAAAATTAAGAAAATTGGACAATATTGAATGCCGAGATCAATTTTACACGATATAATAAAATTTAAATTTGAATCTTTTCAAATCGAAAAATATTCAGCCTCTTAATTACTCTATCTTTATTGCCTGTTTGCTATTTTATAACTAGAAATCAGAATAAATTTTCTTAATGCAATTATTTTTATGCTACTTGGAAGAAGTTATAAAACACAAACTTGGAGAGATAAAAATTTACGTTTCTTAAAGTAAGAACTTTCAGACAAGTAACGTCTCTCGGGTGGTCTTTGGTTTCAGCTAACATAAAAAGCAAGTGACATCACAATCTTAGCGAAATCTGAGAAAGTTTTCCCCTATTTTATTTGTAAACATAACTTTGGGACAGCACATCGCATGATATAGCACACAACACGAACGTGATGCAATTATTTGAGATATAGATTTACATTTTTCGATTACTTTCATCCAACTTGTGTTGTGTTGTGTTAGAAATTTACGCAAACTTACCTTCCAAGTTTCATTCTAATAACAATTAAATGTTCTCTATGATCTTTCAGTCAATTACTTACTAATATAGTCGATTAGATCGAGTGCAAGCCTTATGCAGTCAGAATAGATACTACATCTGCTTTCCGGTATTTCTTTTCTGCTTTAAAACGAGCTTCTCCTCAATTAACCCCTTGTCTACTATAAAAGTCTCGGATAGTTTTCTTTACCAGTCGGTTGGTAGATAAGATACCACAACAATCCGGACTTCAAAGAAAATATATTCCTGGGACGAAGAAGAATATTACTGCCCATAGATAGACACAAGAAATTATCTAAAAGTTCCACTAAAACGAGGGTAGGGCCGTGAATGTATTTATTAGACAGGAGTCAGCTCTTCTGAAAAGTATAAATACAAGGTATATTGTGTCATCCCGAGACATACCCCTTAAGGATCACTGGTTAATTGCAATCTATGAACTAGATCGTGGAATTTTAAATACTCACCCAGAGCTACTCAAATTTTAAGCATGCAAGTAGTTGCTGTTGGATGTCAATCAAATGTCAACAGAGGCAGTTCAAGAAGAAGAAAGGCAACAAGTTATTAACAACTGGATAGATTACCTAACTGCAAGAATTAAGCTGTCCACTGTAAAATTTTACTGAGGGAATACGTCTCCTTAGGTCTTAAATTCGTTCGAGCCGTAGTGGGGGGTGTGTTTTTGATTTTGGTATATTTACGTAGAAATGCGCATCTTGTAATAAAGACCGCGTCGCTCACGTTGTTTTGGTTACATGCATGTTTTCTTCTCCCGCACAACCGATTTTAACAGGTGTATAAAAATTGGTTACCTTTATGTCTGAATTTATTTGTGTGCTAATCTATATCTCCAAGTGTCACTGTATCGGACGACTATTAATACTCTTAAGTCTGTCAATATGTTGTAAACAGATTTTGGTCTATCGCCTTATCGATATGTCAATCTATAAGCGGCACCATTAAAAATAAAACACTGGAAAATATTTTAGTAGTAGGCACTCTATTATTATACAGAGACTGGGAAAAAAATGTGATACTGTAATCTGAGTCTGAGTTTTGAGATCTGGAAGCAGTTGCTTCGATTTTTCGGTGTACACTACCTCTTATTTTTTTCGTCCCTTAAATTATTAAAATTATAAAGGAAATCCCCTGTGGCACAGGATACAACAACATCAAATTAGCTGCTGTAGTTTAAGGATACGTTGATGAAAGGTGATAATTATGGAGTTATTTGACTCGCCTTAGGGTGGATGTGGGCCCAATAATTATAACACTTAGCCGCCAGTTAGCCCGCGTTTTCCCTACGAAAAGCAAAATAACACTTTAACACAAACACAGCCTTTAAGGGAATGTATAAACAGAACCTCTAAAGCAAAATTTAATATGCAATACAAAATAAGTAGTTGTAGGTTAAGTAGTAAATAAACACTAAAAATAAATAGTCCCAAACGACATGAACTTGAAGTTGTAAGCCCAAATAAGCTAAACTTGTCATGGTTCATATTGACGCTTGGTACTAAAGATAAACTGAAACTTCATTAGCTTAAAGTTCGGGTTGTTTAATTTGAAAATACGTATGTACATGTCGCGAGGTTAATATAACGTTGAAATTAAAAGCTTTTAACACATTTTAGTAGGAGCTATTCTATATGTATAAGTCCAAATACACAATCGTAGAAAAAAGACATTAAAAACAAGTCATAATTGGTGCTTACAAAACAAGGTATATTTAGAATCAGAATTAATTTCGAGGCTTGTTATACTGTGGGTTGTATGAGTATATTTTTGAATTTTAAACACATCTTAATATCACCCGCTGGCGCAATACCAAGAGTCCAATTTGTATTTGGGATATTACAAGTCATAAATATTTAAACTAAGACCGCACTATAATTTTATATTTCTCATATATGCAGCGTAGCGCATTGCGCCTAGACGGGAGATAATTTGGATATTTCGTCGTATAACTGACACATACTTGGGTTAACTAAGATTAATTTTGCCTTCATAAGCTTCCATATCAAGCTAAAGAGCAAACATTAGCCGGTTTATGAGTACAACGTTTCAAAGATATATGAACGTCTATAGGTGCTTGACAAATTATCGCAGTTAGGTTCTATTACTTAGAATTTTAAATGGCTTTGTAGCAGGACAAGACTACATTAATTTGTGTTTCCAAGTGGTAATCGTAGAAATAATTAATGTGATTGTTAGAAAATTATTAAAAGAGCCATTTGTTGTAGTTTTAAAGATTGATTAGAATAATAAATCATAAACTTACAATTTATATCTATTACCCTCTAGGCATCATAATGTCTACTAGAATGTACTAAATGTATTGTAAAAATGTACAAGAAAGATTATATTACTCTTTGATATTCGCTGGGCTGTTATCTCATTCACACAAGACAATGACATCTAGATGAAGGGTACCTACAGGTTCAATTACAGTTACTATCATTATATTTCAGTTCGGTTTCAGCCGTATTTCAATTACATGTACTATAACAGTTAAAATGGGCAATGCTCAAGCTGATCACGGTTAAAATTACTTTAAGTAATTCTTGCTGCCGTAACTGAATTAACTAAAAAAAATTAACTAAAGTTCAAACTACTAAATTTTATTGAATAACAGTAAATAAATATATTTATGCTACTAACCATATTCAAGATACCCCACAGAGAAAATCCAAAAAACGGATTACTCCCCTCAAAGAAGTGACAACCACAATCCTGATAGCCTCCTGCAGCTAAAAGAATTATAGTGGCCGCTTTCTTATGACTCATAATTAAATGCGTAGCTTTGTTTTCGCCTATTGTTGTTTTAGTGCGAACTGCGTAACGATCCATCATTCTATAAAACGGAAATGTGCGTATGTAACGGAAAGGTAATTCAAGTATAAAAGAAATTATTTGCATTTATAAAATTTGGGTACCTACAATGGATTAACTTGGTACTCAGAATCGTTAATGCTGTTACTTCGCATGCAATCCAAGGGGTAGATTAATTGTTGCTCATAATACACTTTTTACAATACTGCTTTAAGCAGGTAGACTACGTAGCTTATCGGAATATGCGAATAAAATAGGTAACCGATTTTGCAAGTATTTGTTGAAAATTATTTTATTTTACCAAGCCTAAATTGTTCGGTTCTCATGGCAATGTTTATAGATCCAAATGGGGCGAAAAAGTTAAATCCGTCTCGTTAAATTTGAGGTAATATGCTCATTCTACAGGATATACAGGGTGTTTCGAAATTCACGTACGATGTTATGCGACGAAAACTGAACAAAAAGTTCTTTTACCATTTTCCCCGTGCATTTTCCCAATAGAAGTGCCGGTCTGATCAAAAAATGATAGAGAAACTTTTTATTCAGTTTTTGTTGTATATTGTCATCCTGCTGTCCGTATGCACGAATTTCGAAACACCCTAGATATATACAGAGTTATTCACGAACATCGATGATGAGCCTAAAAAGTTTTAAACGAAATCCACGCTTTCAACGTCTCAAGTTTTAATGATAAAAAGAAACTATCTCGATTCATAATATTATAAAACTAAACTTATAGACACGGTGATCTATGAAAATGTATGTTGGGTTGCGTTTAAAACGTTTTAGGCTTACCATCACTCGTGAATGCAACTACAAAAAATTACAAACTAGTTTGAGTTTATTATGCATTATTTATGTTTTAATATGTGTCCAAGCTTCAGGGATGATTCATTACTGCATACATAATGTGAGCGGGTATTTTAATAATAAAAAGGCGTTTGCATTACAAAGGTGTATACATTTTTGAATATACAATATATTACGTGTGATAATCGAAATTCAAATTTTTTTTCTTGGTGAATCAGGTAGAGCTGTCACTAGTTTAGTAGGATTCTAATTATTAGCCTTTGTATTAATGCCAACAGATTGACACGCTTATTTATACACAATTGATAGTTTGTTTACACAATTTTTCTTAATTCCGTCTTGTTTATGCCGACCTTCACCTTCTATTTCTTTAACCACGATAAAGTCATTATTTTAATAATACTGATTAAATTATAGAGTGGGCAAAAGATATCTCGTACTATCAGCTTTTCTCTGAAATATGTAATAAATATTGGTTAACGTCCAAAAAGGGTTAAATTAATTGGAATTATCTCTGCGTGGTTCACGGTTAAATATATGCTAGCCTGAATCTTTATAGAAAGTCCCGTCTCCAAATAATCATACATAATTAATACAAAATACTTGATAACTATGCCTTTAGAATTTTTATGCCCCTTCCGGTAAAAGTGGAAATTTTAACATTTAAATAATTAAACCACGTTACAAAACAAACTGTTGTAGGAAGGATATTAAGATATATTCCAATCCTGTAAGTAAATTGCAACATCTCATTTCATCATGACTTTGTTAAGGAATTTTTACGATTTAAAGAGGTATCATTTAACAAAAATAAGAAAAATACAAAGAAATTTTATGACGCCCTAAAGGAAAATATTCTTTCTTATTTCCTATAGGAGTAATAATTCACTTAAACAGACGAGTCAATAATTCCCAACTTCTAATGTCTCAATTCAGATACGTTGGTCTATGCGTTTATTTTCCTTAGCTCTAAGGTAGTTAGTTTCTATTTTATTTTTTGTAAAAAACAAATACTGCCAGCTTTGGTTTACAAAACAAAGCATCTGGTTCATTTATAAAGATTACGTCTACGTATCCTAAGGCCAATACAACCAATAACAAGCTTTGTCGTCCTTTATCGTATGTCATGTCACGCCATAAAGAAAAAATACTTTAACTACGTGATAATATTGGGATTAACTTTGTTGGGGATGACCGAAGCCGCTATTGCCGTGCTGTAACTTGAATACAGAACAAGTCAAAAAGGTAGTAAAAAGCAAAAATACTATTGTATTCAGATATGTATTAAAAAAAATCTTACCTGACGTCCAATTTCAAAAATATTCCTACATTGTTAGGTGGATGTGGATAAGAATATCGTGGGCTGTTATTCAAAAAATGTTTGCGTGGTCTTATAAAAATTTGGTGTTGAAATTTGAATTTTAGCCCCATTTTAAGATCAATTTTAAATTATAATTTGAAGACTGAAGACGTGCCAATCTTTTATAGCTTTAAACATTGTAGAATGCATTAAACGTTTTATGAGAAGCTATCTGTTTATTACCAAGTCTGCTTTTATTGCGTATTGAAGTTGCGAAAGGCCTAACAAAAGATAAAGAATTTTATGTTTAAAAATCCGTTTTAAAGCTACTAAATCTTAAGAACAAAAGCAAGGTTTTGCAACGTAAGAACAGTGAGTGAGCTTAAGGTTAATGTATAAAACAAATTCCGAAAGCTTTGTATAAATTTTCTAGACTAATAAAATTGGAAAACATCTAAATATTAAACTGTGCCTATTTGTTTCATGATAAATTAATATCGTTAAACAAAAAGATTTATTTACTGTGTTTGGAAATTTAATAACGTATGTAATTAGAATACCCTATGGGCTTTTTGAATACATAGTACATTAATTACATAATTGGATTGCATTCATGCAATACGCGTAATATTATCATGACCTACCTGTTTATTATAGCATGAAACTAAAGCACAATGAAAACTCTGCTTTGAAAAAATTCTTAATTTAGAAATACTAAATTTTAGAAATGAAATTGAAACAGTGGATAATTTCGTAACCAAATCAATAATAAAATATTTAGCTACATTGGGATGTTCTACAAAGTATTACCGTTACCGTACATCTGTATTTTCTTTTTGTTGTGCCTCTCAACTTTTGTTCGTAAACTTTCCAACATTAATCTGTTGTCAGAGTTTTTATTTTATTTTTTTGTATTTCCACTGTATTATTTTTGATTTTTCGTGTGTAAAATATAAAAGTAAAGAAGCTACTTCAAAAAGCATTTTAATTAATTTTCTTTTTAACATTTAGAACATGCTTCTGGCTACATTATTTCGTTAATCGTTATTTAAAAAAAAGCTAATTAAAAGCAGTCTTTCCAAAATTCAGTTTATTTTTAAAACAGCCTGCTTCTTGAAAAGAAAGTTAATTGTGTTTGATCATAAAATTGTATTAAAACCTTTCAGATTATTTTTATACCAACTATAGTGTTATTGTCTTACAATACATTCAATTATATTATATAATGATATATATCAGCACATAATGGTTTTCTGCTAGCAGCACTCCTTATGTATAACAATGATTTATTAACTAGGAATGCTAATGAGAACATTGTTTAATGTTAAACTGATATCATATTAACATAAGGGAACACGCAGTACATATAAAAGATTTATAATAGGGTCCTAGACGCTGCTAGTAAACGTCTTATTTTACCTTGACGTTATTTTATTCTAAGCTGTTCAAAGCGACATATTTTACTATTTTCTACACCGTAGATGGTGCTTGCGATTTTGTCCACCTCAATTCTCGCCGTTGAGATGAACTTTGAATAATTCAACTTTTCCATTCAATCTGAATCTTTGCCCAGGACTATAAACTATTTCGAATTACCTGAATGCTGGTACAGATCGACACAAAGTTGATGCAGTAATATTAAAAGGATTCGAAAATACCCCACTCCCATAGCAGACCGTATTATAAATTGTCATGATATTTAGAACGTTAATGTTTCTAGAATTGATCATTTTGATATTTAATATTACTACAAAAATTGATAATGAAAAATTGAGATTGATAAAGTTTCGGGGATATAAATCGGAATTATCTTCCAATACTTCCAATAACCGTTTATTTTTTAATAATTGAACAATAATACAAATATATCTTTCAAAATGTTGAATTTAAATTTAATTAAAATACAAAGTTCTATATTATAACGCAGAAGTAAAGTTTTGTTAAGAAAAGGAACTGGAAGAACTAAAAGAAAAGTTAAATATTATTGTTACAGAATAAGAGCTTCTTTATATTCTAAAACATCGCCAATTAAGCAAGAGCAATGAAGAAAGCTTTAGGCCACTCAAGCCCTCATTAGAAAATTTACTTTAAATTGGATGAACGACTCCCTCCTTTGAAAAAGTCAAAGTATATACCTATAGAACAGAAAAACAACGTCTTAGGACTTTTCTTCTATTTATAATAACCCAAGCAACACAATACCATATAATAGACGTATATTATTAAGTTAAACCAAACGTTGATAAACCAAATTACTAAACGTCTATTATCCAGACAAATGTCCACGACATCGACGTAAATATATGGTATAAAATATAGTACATATAAACGTATATAATATATTACTAAAAAACATAATTTAGAAACGTGTTATAAACGTCTTTGATTTATAACTATACGATGTCTATTATAAATTTAAGATCGACGTATAAAATAAACGAAATACAAACGTTTACAGTATATGTCTATAAAACATAATTTATAAACGTACTATAAACGTCTATGACTTATGGCTATACGACGTTTGTTATTAATATAAGATCGACGTGTATTTTTGGTACAGAATAAACTAAATACAAACGTTTACAGTATACGCCTATAAATCATAATTTATAAACGTTTGTTATAAAAATAAAGTCGACAAATATTGCCTTAATTTTTATTTTCTTTTAAGCACATAATAACAAACACATGTGAAACAAAAAATATATAAACATTAATTAATTTACTTCTTCGCGTTGGGAATGCAAAAACCTCTGCTTTGCCAGTTTCAGCCAATCCTTGACAGCTGCTGCTATCGCTGTATCATTCAAATCTGCCGCTGCGCCGGCCTCGCAGCAAACGTTAACTTTACAGCTTCTGAAAATAATTGTACAAAATATAATATACTGTTGTGATATCGACCTAGTTGAGTTGATAATCTTATTTGTTATTAAAACATATTTTTAACTTACCGTAAATAACGATTACAGGTAGATATATTCTCTGTAGATTGCCACAACACTTTCCAACTCAAGAACTGCTACAAGAATGTATTTTTAATGACATTTGGTTCAAAGCGTTTAAAATTTGTTTTTTTTTTAAGTTTCATGGGTACGTGGGATTTCCACAATAATGTATGGTAAACGTTTATTAGCCGTATATAAAACGTACAATTATTATATTATATTCAGTACCGTCTTTTGTACGACGGAGGTCCCGGGCCCGAGGTAATGAGGGAGCCCTTCTAAAAATTAGTTATTATTTTTTCTATTATTATACAGGGTGTCCGGAAATAACGTTACGCTACTTTGGGAGGTGCTTCTACATCAAAAAAATATGAAAAAAAGTTTCTTTAAACAAGGGTACGGAAATGTTTTCTAAGGGAGCTACGGCCCTTTGAAGGGGTTCCCCAAATTGTGTTCTTTTATTGATTATTTAATCACCACTGAAATTAGATGGGCAAAATTTATTACACGGGGTTAATTTAGCGCGAGAAATCGTTTGGCCATGATAAGAAAGAGAAGAAAAGACGGAGAAATTACGTTTAATTTACGTACAGTATATAAAGCGTATATAAGAAACGTACAATTATTATATTATATTTTTTCGTTTATGGTAAACGTTTATTAGCCGTATTTAATAGCCCTAAAATAAATTGCTAGTTAAAATAAGACGGAAAAATTACGTTTAATTTACGTACAGTATATAAAGCGTATATAAGAAACGTACAATTATTATATTATATTTCTTCGTTTATGGTAAACGTTTATTAGCCGTATTTAATAGCGCAAAAATAAATTGCTAGTTAAATAAGACGGAGAAATTACGTTTAATTTACGTACAGTATATAAAGCGTATATAAGAAACGTGGAATTATTATATTATATTTCAACGTTTACAGTAAACGTTTAATAGCCGCATATCGTACTTTAAAAATATATTATATAGTAAAATAATACGTAGAGAATACGTCTAATTAACGTACAGTATATAACGCGTGCATCGTAGACGTAGAATTATTATACCAAAACCAAAATTATACGTTTTTTACCAAAAATAGACGTCTATTATACGCTTTGGTGTTGCTTGGGAAGTATTATAATATATTTTATTAGTTCTGGGTTGTCTAATGTTTTCATATCAACCAAAATGTTTGTGATTATGTGAAATTAATTTCCATAAGTTACTTGCTGAAATCCTAGACAATTATCATAACTCTAAACATATATACACTGACGGTTCCCGGTTGAATAATAAAATTGGATGTGCCTTTGTGTGTGAAGAGCATAGGGAAAGATACAGACTTGCAGATATAAGTTCAAACTACTTCGCAGAGCTATATGCAATTAAAAAAGCCTTGCAGTATACCTTAAATGAAAATCATGATAAATATATTATACTATCAGATTCCTTAAGTTCATTGATGTCCCTACAACATGTATACAACAGCGATCCTCTCGTGGTGGAAATTCTACACCTTCTACATAATAATACTTTACAAAACAAAAAAATCTACTTCATATGGATCCCATCTCATATAGACATCAAAGGGAACTGCATAGCCGACCAATATGCCAAAGAAGCTACAACAATGGAAAAGATCTACGAAGAAAGAGTTTCCGCAGAAGATCAAAAAAATGTTTTCCAAAGAAGACTACGAACCCGGTGGAATGAAAAGTGGAACAGCCTAGATCAGAATAAGCTTAAGGAGGTGAAAGAAAGTACCGAAGAATGGGTTAATCCGACTGGGAACCTCTCTAGAATGGAGGAGATCGCACTGACTCGGCTCCGAGTGGGACACAGCAAGTTGACTCATGAATTCCTATTAAAAAAATCACAACAACCTACCTGTGAAAAGTGCCTGTGTAAGTTAACGATTAAACACATCATATGTGAGTGCCCAATCTATAGCCTACAAAGAGCGCAGTGTAAAGTAAAATCAACTCTCCAAGAGGCCCTGGCCAATGAGAAGGGTTCTGTCACGGATATTGTGAGTTTTTTTCGAATGACTAAGCTTATTAAGCAAATATAATAGTTTCCAAGATCTGATTAAAATAAGTGCCAATAACCATGTAGTTGAGGCACTTTAAGAAAAAATATAAAAAAAAAAAAAATTTCAAGGAAACTAACATATTAAAAGGCAGTTTGTTTCCCCAGTTTATAATAGCTATCTATTAAGGTTTATCAAAGCTTACACGAATTGTTTGGCTTTATCCCAAACCGTGTGCGAAACTAAAGAATTTATGACTTGGCTTTGGGAGCAAACAGAAAAACTCTTAATTAAGACCAAATCGAAAATTTTCTTTGCACCTTTTCTTTTATTCCCGAAATAAAAATTAATATTTGAAGAAAAAGTAGGTAAATAATATTGATAACGTACTACATTATGATTATAGGTACAGCTTACACAGCAATATATTTTCCATTTTTTGTCCTTTATATATAATTAGTAAAATAGGTAGTAATAATAATAACTTTCGTGTACAGAATATTAAATATTAATATTGAATTGAAATATAAGTATCAAATCCCTAGGGCCTGATTAATTTGAAAAAAAATACAGAATACGTGCTACATTTTAGAGTTAATTTTTATAGGAACCAATACTTCGTGAATAGGTGGCTGTAAATATAGTTTTCAACTTTGGCTTGCGTAGTTAGTTCCAGCTTAGCTTATATTTTTGATAAAGGAACCGAATTTATTAAAGAAAAGGCAACCCTTCTATAGAGAGAACTTCTGTAGAGTTCTTACTTTTATGTACTAATACAAGTTTCTGTCAAGTATATTCTAGCACTTGAACTACCTAACAGGCGATGGCGCCAGCGTTCAATTTCTACACGATTCCAAGTTTATGTTGCTTGAGGGGGATGATTGATTCGCTTTAATATTTCTACATTAATTTATTTATTTATATTAATACATTTTATATCGCAGAAAAACGTTGTTGCCACGTTGTTCTACAGCTTGCTTGAAATGCATAACTTAAGTAATTTTTTTTCTGCCGTCGATATTTTTCTCATAACGTCTCTTGCGAGGTTTGTTTTTGATACCTATTACATTTCCTGTTGTTTTTTTCTAGGGTTGGCTAATAATGGTCTGAGAAATTGTTACGTAATGGATATGTTGCATCAAGATATTGTATAGTTTTGACAAAATATAAAAAAAATTGTTTGTTAATGAATCCGTTAAAGTACATTTGATATGTGTATCTTAATGTATGTCAGTTGTCAGTCAACTTACCTACAAACTGGATTGTTTTTTTAAATCCAATTTCGTTGTTTGAGATAACTCCCCCATGTGATACAATGGAAAAAAAATTGTTTGTTAATGAATCCGTTAAAGTACATTTGATATGTGTATCTTAATGTATGTCAGTTGTCAGTCAACTTACCTACAAACTGGATTGTTTTTTTAAATCCAATTTCGTTGTTTGAGATAACTCCCCCATGTGATACAATGGTGCAGACCAATTTATCAGACATTTACCGATTTACGA
Source organism: Hemicrepidius hirtus (assembly GCA_963082805.1). Taxonomy (NCBI): domain Eukaryota; kingdom Metazoa; phylum Arthropoda; class Insecta; order Coleoptera; family Elateridae; genus Hemicrepidius; species Hemicrepidius hirtus. The sequence goes on along the minus strand of OY720160.1, from coordinate 35,861,101 downwards.
ATTCTTCCTTAATGCTTAATTGGGATTAGGCTAGCGCTCCTCCTCCTTTCTTTTGCCTTTCAATGATAAAACTGCGGACCAATCGATGTTGTTTTCAAATACCTACTGCAATTTGCAATATATACAAATTTTAATGCACATCTGCCTATACTTTATTAAAAATAAACAAACACGTCCCTTTCTATTCGACAAGGGGTATAAAAACGTGGCGACCATACCCAACCCCAATTAAGGTTCTTTTTACTCACTCGGTATTTATATCTGGTTTATTAACTAGTAACACTCAGTAACAGATCTAGTTTTTGGTTATTAGACCTACCTTTCGAATGCCTTAATTATTGCTTCGGACACAATGTTGAAGCAATCGGCCTTTTTTAAATATTTTCCCCTCCAAAAGTGTCCAGATCGACACTTGTCCCGACACGTGTTATCCCTCTATATTTATATTGCATAACCTATACCTTATAGTAGGTATTAAAAAAAATCAAAGAAGCAAACTTTTATTTCTTTGCCATTATTTCACTTGTAAGACAATTATTTATAGTGGATCGGTTATATACTTCAGGAATCATATGTTAGTGGTAATGGGTTACTAACCCTCTTTGTGCGGATCCGTGACACCACAAGTCATGGTCAACTGTGACGGAACTGTAAACCCTCATTGAGAACTTTGCCTAATTAGATGAGTATTAATATTAATGTTAAGGGTAGTTTGATCCTGACCAACATTGTATTATCACAGGGACCTACCTACCTAATAAAATATTACCAGTATGACCTGTTGGTGGACCCTTGGATTTTGGAACCAAAGACACCTGGTTCGTCTCTGAACCAAGCCAATTTCGAATAACTACAAGAATTTGGTTGGGGTGATCAAAGAAAGGTAAATATTTTGTGGAGGTGTATAAATTTTAAAGGTTCATTCACTATAGCCAGGTATAGAATATTAAGAACTACTTTTTGTTGGCTATTATGTAGAGTGTCATAGTAGTGCTTGGGGTGACATGGTAGATTTAAAAATAGAATAGGGTATGGGGTAAGTTTTATATGAGAGTCGTCAATGAAGTTTAGGCTACTGTCACCGGTATCGACGTTTGTGAGTTCAATTTAACGAATGTAATTTAAATGTGTCTTTGTGTGAAAGGGTTGAAGCTTGGAGTGGGCGTCTTGAAGGTTCAAAGCGGCGCCGGTTCCGGGCAAGTACGATTCCGGACCCTCCCTTTCTTTGTTTGAGGTGACGCTAATCTGCGCGACCCACCCGCTCCGTGTCAATGTGCCCGGAATTAAACATTCCTATCATGCATCTGCAAACTTACTACTGATTGATGAGATAGCGATAATTTCTCATTCCATATTCTTGTTGAGCTCCGGACAAAATTGAAGAGTCGAAAACTAGGCCGTGACACACTTCATAAATTACAGCCATCAGAAAGACTACGGGGACATATCTACTCTGAATTACAAAATTAGGTTCTCATCCATTTCAAGAATTATAGATTTCGATTAAAACTCCATTTGATATATTCTGCAATTTCGAACAAAGGAAATAAGGGATTATCGTAATTTTAATTAAAAATACTCAATCCTATACCTACTGCTTATTTTTATAAATGAACCCATTTAGGTGCAAATTTTCTAAAAGTAATTAGGAAAAATCATGCTTCTATGGCGTCTGAATTCAACATAACTTATTATATTTGTAGATTTTATATCGTGGCATGACCAGGTCATTTGCACATTTACTACCCGAGGGTTCAAGGTAATAATAATACATCTTACCTCTTACCGTGTTCCGTCACTCTAACATGCTTTCATGTTCTTTTTAATTAAATTTTTTTAAAATTGATTTTATCTTTACATATACATCTTTATTATACCAAAAGCGTAGCTTTTAAAATTACTTTGTTTTATTTGTGCTTCTCAACTGCTCACAGCGTAAATTTACGTTTTAACTATCCGACTTCAGATTAACAAAAAAAAACTTTAAATAAACATCTAACTTAGGGAGTAAAGGAAAGAATTCTGGAGTGCTTTCATGTAGTTTGAAAGATAGTGCTTTGACCTAGTAATGGAACGTTTATTTAACTTCGTGTTTTTTGCTTGTTAAAAGTTAAACTGCGACTTTTATGAGATTTTTTTCCTTCTTGCGATCTTGCAGGCAATAAATGTTTGGACATAGTTAAACGCGTCTTTCTTCTTAGGATTAGGATTATGGAATTAATTTTAATTAATTGAAACAATCACTTCTGATATTGACGTTCACATTCATACTATGAGAATTGTTAGAAACATTTTCTAAAAGAAGAGTGTACACACATTTATTTGGCTATTATACTTATGTAAATATTACCAATTCCATAATTTATTTCACTCACTAATGTATGCATTTGTATTAATGAGCCAAAACATAGCCCGTCTATATTTAGTAAGTACTTACTTCCTAAAGACTTTCATAAAAGTCAAAAGTTCAAAGAAGAAATGGGAACAAAATAAACAATGATCAAAAACAAAATTGAAACCTTTCAGAATCCTGTTATTTACGACCTGGAGCTCATTTTTACATGCTATTACCAGTATTTTAGCTTAAAAACAAACGTTTTGAATGCCTAACGTAATTTTCAGTTCTTAAAAATGTACGAAATAAAAGAAGGTTAATTTCTTAAATTCAATATTAAAACATTAAAAAAATAAGAACCTGATATTTTGACTTGGTACCTTAATTTTCTGTAAATCTTTAATTTGTATTTGCTTTGTATCAAAATATTCGTTTTATAAAGAAACACCTGATGTTTAATCATCAATTATTCTATCTGAAATATTCAGTGTAACAAAGACAAGTAAAAGTGGCCCAGAAATGAGGGATCGCTTTTAATAATCGTTATTGCAATTATTGGGAACTAAAAATATATTCCCAAGAGTGGCAGTGGTTTCAACGATTTAAACTCCCCAAAGCATTTTCTTTTAAGTACACATTATTAGCAGGGCGAGTAATTTAAGGTTTCTACCGATTAAGATAAAGGATTAGGGAATGCCAGATAAATAAGGTTGGTCTGCCTAAACGTGTGTTCGAGGTTGTGGTCAGTTTAATTGCTCTGAAAATGAATTTATTTCATGAAAACTGAACACTTGTAGTTAATTACTCCCCTGACTACCTATCGCTTTTGTAACATATGTTTTTTAGTTATTTTGTCGTTTGAAAACAGATTTATAGGATTTTTTGAATTATTACCATTTATTATAACATGTTTGAGGGGCATATGCATTGTCACGATAGTTCTTAAAATTCTTATCTTATTTCAAAAATTGAATAGTAGTAGGTACCTACTCTCATCTAGCTAGGCATAATAATTTTTCTGCGAATGCTTGCTCGTCACATGAGTCAGATTATTTTCATTAAAAACATAAAATATACTGCTAATGAAGCTAGTAAATTCATAAACTAATAACAGACCCTCAACAGCTCTTTATCTTCGCTGTCGCAGGAATTAGTGCCTTAGAAATTCCTCCATCCCTCAGGCACTTGTAAGTAGACGTTACGTGTGATAAACCTGGTCTTGAGCTGATTGTCTTGTCGAAGGTTAAAAACAACTGTAGCTAGATACCTAGATTCCAATATGTTTAGATTACAAGTAGAATTTTGTGGTGAAAAAGCAAAAGGGTATGAGTCAATTTAATTCAAATTGATTAAGTTTACACACACAACGCAATGTTACTATCTGGCATGGCATAGATTATGAGAAAAAGTTGATCGCATGTAAACAGTGGCGAGCCAATAAATTGGAGTATTTAAGCCATTAGAACAGTTTTTATTTTGAACCCTACCAACTTCTTTGGGCTGCCGCACATGACGAACACCCTGACGTACACCAAATCAAAATTATTTTTTTCTGCCTAAACTATGGCAAATAGCGTAATCAAACAAGAGACAAAAAACGTGTAAAATGAGAAGTTCTGTCAGCAGTAAAAGTCTAAAAGATTGGATAAACCGTTAAAAAATTGAGCTTTTTGATAGCTGGAGAATGAAATTTTGGTCAACTGTGTAACACTAATGAGTAAAAAAATTATGTCAAAAAGTGCCTTTTGTCAGTACAGATGCACATCTTATATTTCATCCCATTGCTAAAAGCATTTTTTTATTTTAAAAAATAAAAATTTCTTTATGCTCCGTAGAGCCCTAACGAAGCTGTTTTAAATTTCCGTAGTCATGTCATGGTAATACCACCAATTTCTTTCTTCTTGCTTTTGAAAAATAATGCACAAAACCCCTGAATATGGATTAACAGACATTTACCAATCAGAAGGGCTGGCCATTATAACCTTTACAATTTTTTAACTGAAATAATCCAAAAACATTTCAACTTGCCTGTAGAACAATAATTTAGATTCATGACTAAGAAATACTGTATTCTTTGGTATCAATGGAAATGTATGAAGTAAATAGTACTAAACAAAAAAGTATGCATCCCCACAGACAAATTCGTCCGATTAATCGAAGTCGTTCTAGGAGACTCGATGCCAGAATTCAGAATATCATATGTCTCTGTGGAAACAGTCTCGCTGTATTTTTCTGACCTTACTTATTGAATTGACACTTGAGGAGTGGGAGTGGGAATATAGCATTTATTCCAATTGTAACCTTGTATAGGTACTAAGTTTTGGTGAATGCAAATATAATGAATGGTAGTTGCTTGTTTTCTCAAACAACGAAACAATTATTAATATTAAAAATGTTAAACAAATTATATCTCCACGACTTTTATAACTGTTTACTTGCTATAATGCTTCTTTGGTCCAGACGTAACATTTGATCGTCTACTGCGTTTTTGATAATCGAAGAAGGGAAGGCAGAATCCCTAATTGTGACAGATTACTTACCTAGACATCTAGATCTCTAGAGATTTCCAGTTTCAATAATATTCGCATGAACACATAAGAGCTCCCGTTTAGGTAAGTATTGGTTGGCCTAAAAAGAATTGGAAAAAACGAGGTAGAAGAAAGAGCGTGTGACGAGTACGAAATTGGGGCGATCCGTGGGAAATAGTCTGGTGGCGTTTTACACGGACGCAGCTATTACGTATTAATTAGGCGGCAGAAATTGAAGTCAGAAGTTTTATTGAAGAATTGAGGGATAAAATACATGACCTTTAAAAAAGTAATAAATAAGGATGATCCCAAGCAATAAAATTCTGGATACACAACTACCTAAAAAATGTTGCGTAACCTGGTTTTTGTTAGTAATTTTAGCATGATCTTTTATTGATAAGGCTTAACACTAACCTCGAAGCATACAACCCCCCATAGAACATTATGCCACCATTCAAGATTTATTCTTATTCTGCATAAGTGAAATTTTGCCGATACCGTTAAAGGATTTCCCCTTCTATTTAACCTTGTTATTCATTTTATGCCAAGAAACAATTCGTAGTCCGACATCCAATAACATGCCAAAGCGGCGTTCTTGCAGAAAGAAGAATGTAATCAAACTACGATCTAAATAAAGTACATATCGAACTGTCGCTTAGTTCTCGTTTTGTCTTGTTTTAAACTGCAACGAACCGAGACATTAAGATTTGAAAAACCCTGTTTATTTCGTTTCTTATAACACCGATTTCGGTATCTCTCTGGTAACGGGAGCGGAATAACGTATGTTTTCCCAATTTAATAGAACTGGTGTGTTAGTTTGTTACTGTAGATTAGGGGTAACAGAAAAATAAGTGTTCCAATTTCAAACAGACTAGTTTGTAATAGAAATCAAGATACCAGAAATGAAAAAGTGTTCAGTACAATGAAGCAGCATAGTACATTGGAAATTAGAAGTCATGAAGCGTAATGCAGAGAATTTATCTAAATTTAAATCGGTTTTCCTCAATTCAAAGGAAATGAATATTTGGGGAAAACTTGTATCTGGTTCATACACAGTAAATGAATAACGATTACTTATTACTTATCGTAGTGTCATGTACATATTTGTACATTAGCCATATCTTGTTTTATAGTTATTGCCCTGAGAAATGTTTTTACGACTTTCTTCGGGTGAGAATTGTCGATACGAAATAAGAACAGTCCACATATTGTTGCAGTTAGTAGGAATAGTCACGAATGTTAATGTAAATTATGTTATTTTTATTTAATTTACACTTCGGAAACTCACTATGAACATAAAGTAGAACAAAAGTAGGTGAGTAAGTGTTTTATGTAAATTTTTACTTTTGCATACAAATGCTGCTTTTTTAATTTAACAGAAACTTTAAAACAACAATTTAAGATTAATATTTTTTGTTGATGTACATAACTAACAATAATAAGTTTCTCCTGAAGCACCAACAACGCGCCTCGTTCCCCGCTGTAAATCAATTCTGAATCACAGATTCAGTTGAAGCTGGGGGCTGGGAGCTGAACTGGAGGTAAAACTAGGGCTAGTTCGATGTTAATTTCTATTTGTATTTTTAAAGTCTGACAGTATCTTCTAAACCTTCTATTTAGTCAAGTAATACATACCTACATACTTTGGTTCTGTTCGAGATTTAATTTAGGGAAGCTCCATAATTCATCTTTATTTTTTATTAAACTCTTTATTCTTTATGTATTGATTTACGACAAGAATGTTATTTAGAGTACACTTCAATGACTCTTAATTTAGTGTACGGACTCCTGTTGGTAGGGGTTCTCACGACTTGAACAAGGTATAATATTAGTATGTTTCCTGTTATACAGTTACACTCTCAGTTAATATACAATTTGTTGATATTATTACCCCCAACTGCATTTATCCATCTCAGGAGTTAACTCTATGCTCAAATGACGATCCAGAAGGCAACTTCTGAAGCACTTTTAGTTGTGTTTCATACAGCATGGTGATAGTAAAACAACAAATAAGTGTTTTAAGAAATTATATTCAAAAGACACGATAAAGTTACAACAAGAAATGGTTTCCAAAGATTATGCTAGGTTACAATCATAGTCTTGTTTTATTTCACCTACTACGTACACATAAACAGAGTAAAAATGCCTGCAATTGTACACGTAATAAGTGCAAAACACGAAAGGATTTATATGTATAATTACCTTTATCTTCTTCGATTTCGAAGCATATGATATCACATTTATTAATTTATTTTAACGGTTTTTAATTTGTGTATATACACATTGTACATCCTTGTGCTACGAAAATCGCTCACAAAACAGTTAAAAATATAAACAACGTTGCTTTCCATTCATCAGTCTCTCTCTTAAAATAATTGAAGATTTTATTAAAAGATTCAATATACTATATGTACATAAATTTGCTTAAATTAATATATCGCGCTATAAAAAATTGGACTAGAAGAAATACTTGCAGGTTTATCAAAATAGAATCAAAACGCTTATTTGTTCCATTTATGGTAGCATATAAGATTGGATTTTGATAACCAATCTTGCAGCTACGATTTAAAAATTCTGCATCGAGATATGATCCAAATATGTTCAAAATTTACAAGATATGTCTTGACGTGTTGGTGTGTCTCTCGTAAAAATCGTTTACCTATATATTCATTCTTTATTTACATGAATTTTTCTTACCGTTACGTTATTGTCCGTCAATTAAAAAACAATTTGTATACAATACAGCTTCAAACGTCTTTGGGAAAAATATTCACTATCTAAATAAAAATTTCTAATCTAAACACAACTCTCTTGTTGACAGCCCATGAGCGGCGTCCTAACTGTCACAACTTCTCGATGATATATTCCAGGTTTGGCTGTAGGAAACAGAGATGAAACCGGTGAAATAATAGGCGAAGTGATTGACGTCTTAACTGGTGCCGGAGGAGGCCGTCTACCATGGTCTATTTGTGCGTATATGGTGGGTTCATCTCGCCGATGTAGAGATCCGTATTGATTTCCTCCATTCTTGATGGGTTCCAACGAATTCGGTCGCGCGATTGACAGCTCAGCGTACGTTACTTCATTAGATACCTGTTTCGATATCATGCTTTTAGATTTTCAGCAAGCGAAATAGAAGTTCTAGCAAACTGAACAAGCGTTTACTAAAAGCTACTTTAGGATTTTCATGCAAGCAGTTAGTTTATTGTAACGGCTGAAATTTAACGTTGTCGATTCTTTATCGGTGTAGTTGGAATTTATACGTATGGGAGATTTTAAAGGAAAAAAATCTTGTAGCGAAACTCGAAAGCATTACAAACGGTGTTAAAGTAATGTTAGTACACTTTAACAAAGATACGCAATTAGTAATAGCAGACTATATAGTGAAAGAAACAAGAAAACATTTTCTAGTAAATTGAACCAAAAGTATTATTGTGCAGTTCATTAATGAAGTATCAATCGTAAGTTCAGCACAACAAGTTGCAGGAAAACAGTACAGTATAAAGTACAGGTTTTAAAAGAAGAACGTTTCATGTTACGGTATTTCAAAGACACACTTACTTTAAACTAAAACACATCTTTGTATGGTGTATAACGATCCTACAAAGCAAAATGATTACATTGCAAAAACAAAAACAGAGACGGAATACAGTGTTATGGTATAAACTGTATGTTGACGAGGGCAATCGTTTAATGATAAAATAAAACTAGAACATGTAAATTAGTTAACGCGGGGATGTGATGTAATGAAATAAGCCAGCCACCAACTCCAACAACAATAAACTACACGAATACATTAAATGCAGGGATGGAATCAATTATTATGCTAACTTACTGGCTGTGGAGCATACGCCCGATCCCTGGTTATGTAAGCTTCAGTCAAGGGTGTAATATGTTGACCTGGAGCTTCGTACTCTGCGGATATCACTGAATTATTTAACCCTGGCGTTTGTGCGGCTGACCCCAGCTGATAGTCCGAATCTGACAAAAAAGGGGAATAATAAAACCACCGAACCGTTAGCGAATATGCCTTTATGTAAACAAACTGATAGATGGTTTTATTCCAAAAATTAATTGTTAAGAAAACGTACCTTTGTTAGCCGGCACTACGTCGGGGTTTTTATCGTCCTTTTCGAAGAGGTCCTCCGATTCGGAACGTAGCGGCAAAGTTACCTTCTCCTTGACAGGCAAAAAGCCAGGCCTCAGAGCGTGACTCCCTTCACGCCGAGAAGCACGTATCTTTAGAGCCCCTAGAATTACCACGGATACGAGCAGTAGAGCCGTAACAATGCCCACCAGGATGCCTAACATCGGAGCGATTTCGATTTGAGCTTGAGTTCCTAAGGACAAGACTGTAGAAACATTAGTGGTCCGCGTAAATCCGTACTAAAGGCGTGAGTTTCCATAAACCGGAAAACGAGATTTACCTGTTTGTTTTTCTGCAACTTTCAAAGTAAATCCTTCCAATAAAACACTCTCGCTCCGTCCCTTAGAATTAGCAGCGTAAACCATCATCCTGAGGTTTCTTCCAGGGTCCAGTCCGCTTACGTTGAACGTAGCAAACTTTGCAGACGCATTAGCTTGAAGAACGCCGGTCTGGTGGTCATAAACTTCGAGTTGAAAGTATTGCGGCTGTCCACCGTCAAATCCTTCCACACACTGCACTTCCAAAGAATCCGAGGTTTGGTTGAGAATTGTGCAGTTGTAAGGCGGGTCCGGTTTGCTGGCCGCCATAATGTGAAAGACGCAGGGCTCTTGTTGCCGACCCGCTAGGTTACTTGCCCAACACATTACCGTACCATAGTCCAACTCGGTCACAGGGGTGTAAGTCAGGGTTGATGAGGAATGGTGCAGACCCGACTGGAAACGCGTTTGCGGCACTTCTATAGTGTTCGCGGTGTTGTTAAAAGACCACTTAAAGTTGTCTGGAGGTGGGTAAGCCTCCACTTCGCACAAAACTTTAGCGTTCTCGTGCCGTGCCACTCCGTACACTTGTTTCAAGTTTGGCCGACACACGGGTTTGTCTGTGAACCACAGTTAAGTATTAGTATCAAATATCACAATCAAATAATTAACAGTAATGGGTTTGGGTTAACATCTACAACTACAATTAGTACGTTTTTGTTTACACCGATTTGTAGCTTATAAACAGAAAAAACAAAAACAATAAAAAGTCGAAAAGTTTTTGATTTTAAAATCCTTTGTGTTTCTCATTTAACAAAAGTCGCAAGGGTGCTAAAACTGTAATTCCAATTACACAGTCTAATTTTCCTTTTCACAGGATAAAAGAACATGAATGCAATTTCTGGGTTGATTTAAACATTCGAAGAAGTCTTGAACGATTTTTTGCTAATAATTCGTATTGAGCGGATGTAGTTTATTCTTTTTCTGATCTTCCTAACAGTATTAGATTTTAAAAATTTATAATCATTTATGAGTTAGGTGGGTGTATACGGAAAACCCAACTTTTTCAAAATTTATTTCTATTCAATTTCATACCTTCACCCTCTGTCCGACTTTTTTATTAAAATTTTCGCCTGCGGCTGGGTCCTAACATAATATATTTGAGCACCTCTCATACGTTGAGCCAACTGTGCCAAGGAATACGACTATATTTTCTAAATTTTTCTAATAGGTCGAAGTTAAATGCAAAGTCATTGGTTCTGATATAAGAATTATGTTTTATGAAATAAGACACTAAATGTGATCTGTCTACCATAAATAAAAATACCATAAACACTGACGACGATGTTAAATAATACACCAACGGTTTTATAATTTACCGAAGAACTTTCAGTACTGTAATAAATTCCGTTATTTCAGGTTATAATTTTGTGTTTGTCAAAAGTCATAACTTATGGGTAATTTCCAATTGAAAAAAGTGCATTTCCAACATTGCAAACAATTCAATCCACAATTCATTTATATTGGAAATTAATTGACTTGTTCAGAAAACCAGTTTTTACACTTCAGTTTCAGAATAAAATTTTCATTACACTGGGTTAATATTACAGTGAGATTTAGCTAACAGTTTTATTTAATTTTAGATTACCTCCTAGTAGTTTTCTTACTGAGGATGGTAGCTTAACTGCCGAAATACGTCTATTTAGGTTTTACTTAAATATTTTGGTGGTAGGGGTTCGTGTTCCTAGTATTTACATTTCTTCAAATTTCCTTTAGATCATGTGTCACAAAAAGTTTTGCCCTCGGTTTTGTCTCTGTCGGCGTGAACGAGAAGGATAAACATAGAACATAGCAGTTGTCTCAGTAATAATCATCTTTATTTTGATGCGAACTGTCATTCAAAAATTAAACTGATAAGTATTTTGTCAAATTTATTAATTTCAGTAAAAGGAGAATCAATTCTGCAGAGTAGTATAATATTATTAGAAACCTAAAAGGAAAGAGTTCAAAATAATGACCGTCAGCTTAAAGTCCAGATTTTGATACAAGACATACGATTTATCTCACATGGCCAAACGAGAAGAAAAGTTTTGTGGATCACACGATATCAAACTTAAACCATGGCTTGTTACTTCCGTTGTAGTCATTCTAGATTCCGTTTATAAGATAGCCTTGTTGTTGAGTAATATCAGTTTATTTGTAGCTATGAAATGAAATGGTTAATTTGTTTTGATTGTTTAGTTGCGATACGTTTTTCTATCATTTATTTGCTGATTGTTATTCTATTTTCAATCGAATGACGATATAATTTGATAAAGAGACAGAATCAATAATCTATTATCAATTCCAATATTAGAAAATAAAATGATGCACTAAAGTGGAAACATTGGAAAGATAATGGTTTTTGACGATATACCTACTACTCAGACATGCTGCAGTGTATCTTACAAATATGGATTGAACAAAATGTAGACTTTATGGACGTTTAAAATAATTTCAATTCAATAATTTTAGAAAAAGTTTCTATTCTTAAGTTAATACTAAATCCAGTAGATTAGTGTAAGTGGTATTACTTTGTGTATGCACAGTTAACAAAATTGCATTTTCAATTTAAAGATTGCAGTAGTAGCTAGTAACACTTTAGCGAGACAGTGCTTTTAAATGTATTGTCTGATCGGAATATTTCTAAAAAGATTATTTTAAATTGGAATGCTTTATAATCTGTTGAGACTCTATTTAGGGAAATGTATAGGCGACGATAATATTTAATACAAATTGTTTTATGGAGATAAAGTGCTAAGACTTTAACAAATATTTGGGGCCTGGGGTATTGTAAGGCTTGATGGTTCATTGAAAATAAAATTTCCTTACTACTGCTCTGCAAGATGTTTGTTGGTATACACGACAACATGTGCATTTTCATCAGTAACGGAGCGTCGCGTCGTCGCCTGATTACTGCAGAGTAGGTAATCGTTTTCCTTGGATTTGAATAGCAGGACGTGGATCAGTTATTGGGTAGGAATTGAAAGCAATATGACATTTATAGAGGGATTGATAAAGATGTTCGTATATTCTACATAAGTAGGGCTATCGGAAACTATCATGAAGGTATCTATTTTAAACAATAAAACTGCAACATTTAGTGATAGTGTCCTTACAATCAGTGGTTGTCAAGCAGTTTATAAGAAAATCAAAGGAAACCAAAGGAATTATTTTTTCTTAAGCTCGTCAAAAAGCCTGGGTGCGTATTATGTAGAGATTCAAAGTACAACAGTATTATTCAAGTAAATAATATTCTTGAATCAAACGTACCTACTCGTGATCACGACCATTTTGTTAACATAGCAATTTTTGAATTTGAGGACTAAGTATAGACATTTCCTAACTGAAATATTATTTGTGCTTTGAAATATTTACAAAGCCTGCATTTATAAAGAAATTTCCTGAAGCGAATAGTTTTTTAATGGTTTTTGAAACGCATAGCTTAATTTTCAACGTACTAGCAGAACTCGTTCTTAATTATGACCAGGTCTGACTAGCTTTCAGTAGAATGGAGTGCAAGTACATTAGCTCAAAAGCTTTTACCTTGCAATTATATTTCAACTTTATGGTTAATTTGGAAGTGCTTAAGTTACAGTTATTACGTATACAAATAAGGACGTCCACGGCTTTTTCTTCTCTTAGTTACCATATGACCTACATACGTATTCCGTTTTGCCAACATTTTAAGAAGGGAGTCTTAAAATTAACCTACATTATGGATATCGTTTCAGTAGAAATTTTAACATGACAAAATATTCAGGCAGAAATTATTATGATGAGGTTGATTTTATAGATTTCGACCATTTACTGTAAAATTGTTTCGCAGAACAGATTCAAGAAGTTTTAAATGCTCAAGGCAAAATTAAAATGCTCAATTAGATTTTGCTGCAAAGTTTAAAATTAAATATCAATCAATATTTTTAAAGGAAACTTGATAGTCGAATAATTATAACTTGATATAAATCCACCGATATACTTTTATTTTGAACAAAAAGTTTTGTTCTTATCAATTTTTTAAGGATGAATGACGTGTTTGCTTTTTACAACAGATCAGGAACAACACGGATTCCTTGCATTTCGCTTTCTTGACGGCGCTGTTAACCTCTCAGTATACCTAGCTGTCAATTTCAAATTCAGTAGAGAAAATTAGCTGTAATTGCGTTTAAAATGCACACGAATGGTTTTGGTAGGTTGGGTAACGAACCATATTAAAGTGTAATTAAACAGTATTAAGACTAATCCTTTGTACATCCTAGCTTCAGGATGACAGGCACGTTGGAAATTTATACTTCTTTACGTTGCCGCTAGCTTTGGATTAACTTTAGTTTGTTGAATTGAATGTAGCTCATCATGTACGCTGTTATAAATTACCAGTAAATTACAGTGTTTTTAAAAAATATAATAATGATAATTAAGTAATAATGTGTGTGTGTATTGAATGTTATGAAAAGTTTATACATCATCTGCGAAGAAATTTTGTTCCTTCGTTAATTTAGAAATGTAAGTACGGCTTGGGGGGGGGGTTTAGGTTAACAATCTCACTTTCCAAGAAAAGTTCTATTCAAATTATGTGGCACTACAGTGTTCAAACAGGGAAGCATATTATACTTCATAAACTATATTCTTTTCAAGGTAACATATTATGCTATAGAAATCCAGGTAATCAAATCTGAGAAAATCAATCTACTTGGTTGAACAGGCGAGGCTTTATTGTATTTTGACCGTACTGAATATAATATAGGTACATTCGATAACTATTATAAAAAATGAAAAAAATCTAGAAGCGATTGGAACGAATTGCCGAGACAAGAAGCCAACGGTTGATGATCATGATGCTGAACCTTAAGGATCCTCCGTTTTCGACAAACGCTGCTTCCCCGGATTTAAAACACATGAGATGGAAAATGAGGGTTGATAATTAGAATCTTAAGATAACCACCATAAAATAAGAGTTTTATCGGCTAATTTTCGATATCCATAACCAGCATCCGCTAAATGTGGCAAGATAAAAGAACACTTGTTGTAGTTCAGCTTACTTCGTACAATCACAGCAACTTTTCTAAACTGTTCACTGAATCTTCAATTTATAATAGATATATCGTACTTCCTGTTCTTTTACAATTTATTATTGAACTACCGATATGGCATACTATTATTATTACTGCTACTACCAAGTTTCATAAAACTTAAGATTTGTTTGCAATTTGGTATAAGGAGATGTTTAATTATTTAGAATTCTAGAGAGCGTGCTCGCCTCGTATTTCCATGATGTATTCCATACGCCAAATACAATGCAGCTAACTGTTATATAGAAGAGCAATAGTAAGAACTAAGGTCTAGGAAAATGGAACTGATAATATGTGATATTGCGAAGAAAAAATAACACAACATAGGACTAGATATAGACAAACTGAAGAATACAAGCAGGATATTGAATATAAGCAATCCAAAAAAGAAAACGACTGGTATTCGATGGTAGTAACTCAATAAAAAAAGTTCTACAGCATCAAATTTAAAGTAGGTACTACTACAAAGAGTTGAACAATAGTAACTGATTGTACATATTATGGAAGTGTAAATCATCAATCAATCAACTATAATGGTCGGGTACCTAAATATAATGATAGGTTAAGTGTTCAATATAAGGGTCATGAGAAGGAGAAAGAAGGGAAAACCTATTAGAAGAAAGTGGGAGAATCGAATGAGGAATGCTATGGAAGAAAAAGAAGGTTGATAGAACAAAACCGATTAAGAAGGATGGAATTGCAGAGCTCTTCGAGGCGCCGATGTCTGGGAATGCCTATGTGTAATACATTTCGATATCACCAATTCAGCACCGTTGCAATATTTTAATATACGAGTAACTATGTGCTAAACATTAAAAAGTGCACTGATTCTGATCAGGGTTATATTGATAAAATGCTTTGGATTATGTTATACTATAGAAACCCAATAGCGTATTTACTAGGACTATGCAATACTTTTTAAATAGTTCGATAGTTTAATATACATAATATATCAAAATATATTCCACGTATCAGTAGCTACATGTTTATTTGGTAATATTTTCCTTTATCCTAATGTATTATATTATATTCATATAATATTACCTATACTATTTTTTATTATGTGTAATTTATATTTATTACTATTATTGAATGTAAATGTTTTCATATTGTCACAAAGTGAATGTATGTATGTTTTGCATTTGTTAAAAGTTATAAGAGTATTATATATATTGTTTTATTAGGATTAGAAATGCGCTGTGGGTTGTGTTTGGAAGGTTTATCGAACGGGCGTCAGTGAGTCCGATAATTGCAGGCGAGGCACCAAAAGTCACTTATGATCCTAATAAAAAAATATACTATTATAACTTAAGAAATACAAAATATGCACAGACTTTACTTTTGCTGCCTCTGGTGAGCGGCAGTAAAGTAAAATAACGATCTATGATTGATGGAAAATGTACCTTTTCTGCCGCTTAAGCAACAATTCCAAAACAATTAAACTTTAGCTGTTTCTATGGAGTTCTAAAACGTCTAGTCTCTCTCACGTTTGAAGAAAAAATTATTTTAATAGTATCAAGGGATTTCCAAAAATACCCATCCGTACAATTGTTATTTAATTCGAACTAAAATTATTAAACATTGATATACTAATAAATGGATCCAATTTACTGGTGCTGAAATTACTTGGCCTGAAACGGCCGGCGCTGGTTTGACGGTTCTGAAACGGTCAAGGGTGGCGGGATGGCCCATTTCCGAACAGACAGAGGATTAACCTCGTCTACACTCTACACTATATCGTGACCAAAAGGTACAAGTGTATTTGATTAAGAAAACGTAGGACACAAACGAACAAATATTTTAACATACAATTCCTACGTGAATTATACCCATCAAAGAGTCTACTGGTATATCTTTGATACTAGATACCACTAAGTTGCTTTTGCACCCCTGATAATGCAAATATTAGTAAATATCTTAAACTAATGAGGCTGTAATGTTAGTTATTTTGGAGGAACGGTACGGTTCGCCGGGAAGGATTCGGCGGCTACGATTCGTCGGGTACCATTCGCCGAGAACAATTCCGCCGGCAGCACGATTAACTTTAAAGTTTAAACTTTAAATTAAGTAAAATTTTCCGAGCCTCGGCGAATCGTGCTTCGGGAATCGGGCACCGGCGAATCGTCCTTGCCGGCAAATGGTTCGCTGCGAATCGTTCCCGGCGAATCGTTACCCGACTAATCTTTCCCAGCGAATTGTACCCAACCCCAATTTATATTTTGGATATGGTTTGTGTTAGTATCTGAAAAGTAGACTAAAACTCCCAATAATGTAGTCCTCTTTTTGTTCAATAGTTTTTCACTACAAAACTGTTGATAATATTTATTATACTTTTAAGACCCATTGGCAATCTTCTGCCAGTCCATTAATTTTTTGTGGAAAGTATAACATTAATTATTTTGTTTACAAATGTTCTCCGTAAATGTTAACAATAATGTCGGTGACATTAAAACTAACGTCGGAATTAAAAGAAAGTCTCTTTAGTTTAGCAGCAAATAAAGAACCGAAAAACAAGAAAATGAGCATTACTAACGGGTACTAATATTAATAAATAATGTTTGATATATGAGTGTAAAACTTATCACTTAAATGTACTATCGTATAATAATTATTTTACTTACACATAACCTTCAGTACAACGATATTGCTATCTCCGTCACCTTCCACGTTGGAAGCGGTACAGGAATAATTCCCGGCTTGGCTCCTAGAAATTCCTTGTAAGGCGAGATCACTGTTGCTCATTATTATTTTCTTTTGATTTGGTTGCATGATTTGCCCCTGTGAAAGAAAATCGTAATAAAGTTGAATAAAATTTACACTCACTAGATTAATAAAAGGTATTATTTTCATAATAAAATTGAATTCGTGTCATGTACGTGTGAACCTTCTTGGGTGCATAGTAAACTAACTAAATATTAAAGTGATACTCCCGGAATTAGAAATGAAATGAGCTGAAATCTGGTAGTTATACCCGAAGTTATATTTAATTGAAAATGCTTACTGAAGTGTAACTTTATGAGGGGTTGTAAATGAAGTCTATGTGTGAATAGGGAGAGGTAACCTGCACAAGCCTTTGTTTAATATGAAAGCCTCGATATAACCGTGTACCCATCGTTATAAAAACATTGCTGATGAATTCTTACAATCCCATTTATTTTTAACAATGGAGTACAAGAAAATAAAAATTATATTTAAAGTTAATTGGTTTTTCCTTAAACAACTACAGATACCATTCTTATGTTTTAAAACGTTTATATACTTTTAAGTTAGAAAAGTACTTGTGTCTGCAGTTGATAGTTACCTACAGGGTTATCTAAAAATACCTACCGTTTCATAAATCTTAATCATTATTGTGAATGCAGTAGACTTCGCGTACCTACACAGGAGACCACCCTGGTTTTATATGTGTTTGGATTTTTCTATTTTTATTTGCTGTATCAACAAAGAAAACTTCTTGCTTTGACTCCGGTTTTATCAAATAATGCTTTCCAGTGAATATTACTTTTATATTTTGTCATATTTATTTAAACCCAATATCCATTATTTATTTTTGATGGAATTTAAAGCAATTTGGAGAAAATAAATAAACAAAACTATATTTATTTTCAAATTTGCATTATTTACATTTCAGAAAGTTTTAGGTATTATTTTCTTTTAGTTACTACAAGTGTTTTATTTACTAATACTAATGTACTGTTGATTTAGAAATTTTATATTATTTTTACTTCCCTCTATTATTTTATAATTTTAAACCTGTACAACTAATAATCCCTAAGTGTTTCAGTATTGATTTCTGTGAACAGTACATTATATATTATACGTGTCGCTCAATTGATCCTGAACCTAGTTAAAAAGCAAGTTAGTTTACGGACCAGCCTGCTTCAAAATATTGCTCCTTAAAGGATATTTTAAAAATTCAAGAATGATTTAATGTCGCTCGGTTCTCTTCGAGTCATTGTATCATTTTTAGTAAGTAAGTTCCTGTAAAAGATAAGTTGGGATTGACAAATGTGGAATAAATCTTCCGTTATATCTCCCCGTTGTACATCCTGCTTATTTTGCGGTATCGGTATATCTTTAATGGCACTTATCTTACTTTTATATTCTAAAGCGAATAGCATTAGTGGAACGTTTATGTCACCTAACCACATTTGAACAGTTACTGTTATTAAATTATTTTATTGCTAGAATATTTCGAAAACGAAAAATAGTACCTACCATTTAAGAAAGAATAAACAACGTAAAGTGGTATTCAAAGTATTAGACAATGTGATGAAGTAATAAGGATAATTGATGGCACTTGGCAGGATTGTTCTTTCAAAGAATGTTTAATTTGTTTTAGAGCTCTATTCCTTTCTAAATTTCTAGGCACTTTATTCAATTTTATAATGTTTATTTTGCGGTTCGCTGATGAGTTATAACAATTTATTGAGAAGCTCCAGACGTACATAAAATTATGTATTGATTGTTGCAAAAATAACAATCATTATCAAAAATAATAGACAAGACTGTGGACAAGGCAACAGTTTTATTCTACCACAAATCAGATTCAGTTAAGAAAATCTCGGACTATAATTGTTAGTTCAATTAATTTTGCTTAAAAATTTTAAGTTGTTTGGTTTTTGGTACATTATATTTACCAACACGAAAGGCTCTTAATATCAAAACAAAATAGAAGAATTAAGGAATGTTTGCTTGAGTTTTAAGTTGCAGTAATTGCTTTCAAAATAAGTCCCACTTTTTTAACTTTTAAGCTTAACAATATTTATTCAAGAAAATATTTTACTCTTTTTGTAAACACACATTAAACCATTCGAGTTAAAAATAATGAAAAGGGAGGTTTATTAACCACATTCAAAACTTTCCCGTTTATTTACATTGTATGCGTATGTATAACAATCATTACAAATGTAGCAATGAAATATGGACGTATTACGAACTTCTAAAATGATTTACAATTCATGTCATAGTAATAAGAATTCATCACGGTCTCCGCATTCATTTTTTATTTCCATTGTTATTATGACCATCATTAAGCCCTTAATTATTATATGTAAAGTGCCTTGTTAATTTATCTTCTTGGGTTAGATATTATTTTCAATATTTCACACGGAATTTCACCATCTAAGTTCAATTTACCACTTTCTAATATGGGAGCTGTCACAGTTATTGATTTTCATTACTAACTTCATTTTAGGTGAGTTATTATATATATGAAAAACTGTTTGCTTGAACCTCATTTCCGGATATTCCATTACCTAACAGCTTGCAATCTATTTAATATCTATAATAACTAAACACTAATCGCTCGATCGGGATTATATTGATCTTGTACTTGGTTAATATTATTTTTAAATTAAAATGTTATTAACTTAACCAAAAATTTTATAAATCCATATTCCAGTCTTACAGTTTCGCGTTTTATTCTTAATGAGAAATCTGAAATAAATGTTTCCCCTTACGTATTTATTAATATACGAGTATAATCGTGGAATGTAATACAATAGAATAACACGGTTTACGAAAATTAGGAAACGAAGGTGTTTCTAACTTTGTTGTTCGTTATAGGATTGTTTACACGAGGAAATTATATGCTTATAGGATAGGGATCATAGCTCCAAGGTTAGAAGCTTTAGAACAGAACCTGAACTGAACCAGAAAAACTGTAATTATAAAATTTTAAATTATGTTTTGTAACAAAAGCTCTAACTGTTCTCCTTTTTTGAAACGAGAGCTTTAACATTTACGGCTATAATATAAGTAGGACATGAAACCATAGTGTAGATCGCAAGAAATGTAAGTTTATATTTCTCCTATTAACGTAATACAAAAGAACATTATTACTTATTACTTCTCAAGCTGGTTTAGTTCTATCTGTTCTGTTCCTATCCTTTTCAGACCACAGCAGCTGTGTTCTAACGACAGCCCTGATGAAGTCTCATGTACGTAACAAAACCAAAATGTTAGTGGGTCAAAGCCCGCTCCATTCCGAAAAGCAATATGGTGTTATAACGCTTTAGTTATCGAAAAACTCAGGGTTTTATGATGATGAAAAAATAATATTAGGGTAGATAAACAATTGCTAGTGAGTAATGGTATTGAATATTAAATATCCGTTAACTAAAAGATGAAAAACTGTTGACGAGCACGCACTGCATGCATGAATAAGCGATTCTTAATACTTGAACAATATCTCCTGGCAATGTTGTAACAGTTAACTTAAAGTAACTTTCTTTTAAACTTAATATTCAAATTAAGTAGCAAGTTTTCCTTAAATAATATTATATTCAGAATCAGGCTTCTGGTTGGTTTAACACCCCAAACAAACCTACGCACCACAGAATTTTTCAGACACGATTATATAGTTTTTCTTTCAGCCTGTATTTATAAAGAACGGTTAGAATTGTGATTTTATTAGTTATTAAATTAACTGCCGAACCACTTCGACGAGAACTTTTTCGCTTAAATTTATTTTCTCTTTCCATACTTAACCGCCCTATTGTTCTTCCTTTATTTCTCTCTTACTCGTGTTCTCATATTTTAGAGGCATCATGAAAGAAAAGAGTTTTCAAAGCACTTACTTGTCTTTTAGATTTGATCCTTAAATAAAAATAAAGGTATAACAATATTGTATTAGTACGTTATAATTAAGACTTTGTAAGGGTTGAATTCATTCTTAGGATAGGGCAGACCTTAAGGCTGAAGGAGGTGAAATACTTTAATAACTTGGAGGTCTTTCGAGCCGAACAGGGGTTCCTCTCAGGCACAACACATTTGGATAATTTGCTACATTATAACAAGTGTGAGAATAAGATAATAATAGACTAATGAGGAAATGGACTATCACATCAGAAGGATAGATATAATCGATAAAAGCATGATAGCGTGAAGTAGATGACCATAGGAGAACGTAGATAGAAATAGATGGGGGATAACAGATGTAGACCTACACCGAAGATGTTAAAAGGTTTGAAACGAACGGTTTCCCGGACTTGAACTAATACCGTAAAGTAGTATATACCGGACAGTATGAAATAATAGTATTTATACGCAACAAGGTTTATAAAAGACATTTAAACCCCCTACACACGATACGATCGGTCGTACGACGCGTCGCACGACACGTGGTACTACGAGTTGGAAATAAAGTCGTATAGACAGTCACTGTTTTTGCCCTTCTTGGGGCCGCACAATCTTATTAGAAAAAGAAATTTTAGAAAAGCGTACGTAACTGTTTTTACAAGTAGGTACTATAAATCAAAAGAATTAAAAATTACAAATTTATACTTTCTATCTCGAATATCTCGAAAACTATTGATTTTTGGTAGATAGTCCTATTTAAGTTTCTCAAAGTTTATAAAAGTATAAATCCAAAAATGTAAAAATATATAGGGTGTTCTATTTAAAATTTTCAAGTTAGCATTACTTCCGGTTAAACCGGAAACGGAAACCAATTTTCGACACACCAAAACTAAAGCTTATAACTAACCATACAAATTGTCTCCAAGCACAAATTTTCTATCTTTAACAATAAAAACGTTATTCGGGTGTCCCGTTATTTTATTGACACACTGTATAAAATTTATTATTGTAAAGAGACGGTAAATGGTCAGTTGTACTACCTGTCGTACTGCAGGTTTGATAGTTAGTAGGCAAAAACTTGTAGTACGACGCGTCGTACGACCAATCGTACGACCGATCGTATCGTGTGTAGGGGGTTTTACTCACGAGTTTTATTAGGCATGAGCGAAGCGTAGCGGGGCGAATGTTTATTGAAACGAGTGTATAGAAAGTTTATAAAACGAATTACATACTATACTTTTTCTACGACCGTCACAAAAATACTCTTTGGAAATTATTTATTTACATTGGTTTGATAGACTGATGGCAAGTGACAACTAACTTGATTTTAAGTTTTATTTGATTTTTAGGCTGAATATCACTTGGTAGAAAAGTAGTAATTACAAAGTTGGTAAATCTTTTACACACAGTTTACCTCATATGGTTATTTATTCTCTGATAAGACTATTAATAGCAGATGCAGTAATCGATTGCTATTAGTAACATTATCTTAAGTTTCAATCAGTCATTTGTCCAGGCATTTATGTTTAGTAATAGGTTTGTTCGTTTGTCTGCACTAAACTGCTCCGAACAGGAAACAGAAAAAGATGGCTACATGCGGCGTTGGTGCATTAAAAAGAGATAGCATGTTGTTTGTTTCCTGTTTCATGCAGTTTAGTGCAGACAAACGAACAAGCCTATTATCTCGATCGTATAGCATACAAATGGTTTGTTGGAACCAAAAGGTATCACAACCTGTAGGTAGTTGGTATGACACAATATCAGATAATTCATAACTTTTATTACTTTCACTTATCATTTTTAGTAAAAGATTTTAGTGGCTTTTTATCATTACATAATCGTATAAAATAAATAAAATAACATTAGTAGAAGTAAAATAACTTTCATAAACTCAGTCAACGTGCGTTTTTTTCCAGTAAAGTAATCTGATTTCGGAGTATTATTGTAGAAAAGTTTTAAGCATAGGAAAACACGTATCTATAGACCAAATATTATTTAATGACAAATACAATTTAGACGTCGACTAGGAAAAATAAACTTCGATTTTTATATGAAACAAGAGTTTGTATGTAAATCATGATTAGATTATTAGAATATATTACAAAAATAAAAAAAACCTATAGATAAGTACGTAAATATTAATTATGAGGAAAACTTTATCCAGATTTTTTATTCCAACCAATACAGTTTGAATATAGGGCGAAAAAGAGATAAATTAAATAGGCGATACTGGAGGAAAATATTATAGATGTTTAAATCAGTTACAAGGCAAAGTAGATAAATCACACGATCACAAAGCAATTTATCTGGAAGGTTCAAATGGGGAGGTTACTTATTGACCCTTTCAACAGTGCTTGTGAAGCGGACTCGCATTTTTCAAATGTATCCAACACTATCAGAAATAAATTCGATTAACCTTTCCCTAACAGATGTTTATGAGATTTATGGAAATTATTGCTGAAACAATTGAGTTTCATTCAACTACAGATTTTTTAGATGAATAAAATCAAGTACTTCGTGATATAATTTTTTTATTTTCCTCTTTATTAACTTTCTTATATAGTATAGGTACATTTTTTTAATTGTATAAAAAAAATCGATAACAATAATAGATAAGTACCTACTATTTTATACAATTGACTTCTGCTTATAATTAATAGGCAAGAAATAGTGAAATTAATATTATATTAGAAACTTTCGACAATTTACGAAATGTCTTTGAATTATTGCTTAGATATAGTTTTCGAACTCAACTTTACTAAAGAGATTTTTTAAAAGGTACGTTAACACCTGTTATTTTGTATTAGGAACGAAAATATTAATGAAGCTAATTTGGGTGGAATGTTTTAGTATCTAATTTTATAGATTGGTTTAAGGTTGTGACTACAAGTTTTATCAATTCATTTCAAGTAAGTACCTACTATTACGCTGTATTTTTACACGATAATGTAGAATATAATATAAGCTGTGATGATTTTATATGCTTTATCGTATACCGACTTGATCCCACAACACTGCATCTCTTTCTGAAATTAAACGTAGGTAACTGGACAACAAAACTGACAGCATCTAGTGATCGATGGTTAATAATTTTTTGAACATAAGAAAATAGTTCTTTGTGATAATTTTAGATGTACTTAAAAATAAGGACTCCCTCTATATTTGTGTTATGAACCTCGTATATTTGTATCCATGAAACATGGCAATTTTTCTTGTTATTGATCATCATTATGATTGATCATGTTTTCCTAAAAATAATACATTAATGATTCACAATATCAGACCTGAGTATTTACAGCAGCCGAGCCGGTCTCTAACCCAGCCTCAGATTTATTTCAACTACTCTTCATTTTAGCTTATCTGCACCCAACCCGAGAACCTTTTAACATCTAAATCTATCTGCTAATAACTTTTCAATAATATATTACCGGCATTTTCTATCCCATGTAATTTTACTTTTATTCTGCTAAAGGGTAGGTTATACCCTAATTACATAGATGATAAATATTTTTAGTGTTGAAAACACTTATACGGAGGCAAGTTATAGGTTCTCGCGTCACGAAATATCGTCACGCGGGATCTAAGCAGGGTGCGAGCATGCGGAGTTGGTTGCGTTGTCGGACTACACGCGTTGTTCTGTAAGCGCTTGCCCAGAAGCGTTAATTCTGTCCTTACAAAATATCCGAAAATATTTTTGTTGTGAATACCTGACCTGGAAAAGAAAACAAAACCAAAAAATACAAAATGTTCAGAACGCAATAATAATCTATTTTTACCAAATGTTTCTTCTGCTGATATTCTGTAATATTATATTATAATATACATTTAACATTATACACACTTATATATTCGTTTCTGATTTATTCTCATAAAATTATATATTTTGATTGCGCAATTAAACACTTGGGTAATCGAGCTGCAGAACAGCTTATACGCATCTTCGCAAAATTGTGCCAAGCTGAGGGTTTTGCCCCCAAAATAAGGGACTTTTAAAATTTTACCATTTAATTCCATATGTAGCGTAATTCAATTCGACACCCTGTATGTTTAGGCAAGTAAGCAACATTTATACCGAGTGGTTGGTCATATCGGTCATATCCCTGTACATAAGCCGTTTACATTATCACGTTTATGCGAATTCCTGCTCCCAATTTTTATGGAACAAATTGGTAATGGTACCAAATTAAAGAGAATAATATTCCGCGTCGTTCAATTTTAAGAATTCTTTGTATAATAAATAATATAAAAATAAATATATAAAATTTAAATACCTACATATGAAAGTACATTCGAAAAATATGAGTATTTTTTGTTTTGACAAGTGCAGCACCTCCTATTTTTTAAATAGCTACATTTTTAAATTTTATATTGTTATGTTGAAGAAATAGTACACAAAGAATTTTTAACGCGGAATATTATTCTCTTTAGTTTACTACCATTACCAATTTTTTCCATAACAGTTAGGGGCAGGAATTCGGATAAACGTGATTATGCAATGTATACTTCTTATTCAGATACCAACCACTCGGTATACTAGTCTGTTATAATAGTCTGTTTGGTATTTGTATTGTTAACGTTATAATAAACCATTATAAACCAAAACCATGTTCATTATACAGAATGTATAAAAATGATGGTGAAAGCTTTAGGTAAAGTTATTCCTTAGACAAAACTAAGACAAAAAGCTGATATCAAAAAAACTGGCAAACGCTTCCTGAACTTACAGTGGTCAAAGTTCAAAATTGGTAACAGTAAAGAATGCTGCTCTTTCAAAATAGTTACTTGATGAGTATATTCAGTGATAATAGCTAAAAATTTTTACCATTGATCGTTTAACTTAACTTCAATTTAATTGTCGACTGTAATCGCTGTTTTTACGATTGTGAAATATTTAAACATCAACAAATTATATCAACTATAAATGTAAATATCCAGCAACAGTCAATGAGGTGCTTATTACCAAGTTAGAATATATAAAACATAAATGGCAAGAATGGGAGAAGAAGAAAAAATAATAAAATAATAAATAGTGTCCTAATAAATTTAGAATAAATGCTGTCTAAATTTAACCTATAGCTCCAAAGTACAGCCAATATTAAAAATGTAACTAAAATAAATTCAAGCTACCGCAGTAATATTTTGTTTTCCCAAAAGAACAAGTTTTCAGGCTGAAGAAATAATATGTTCGTTAAACTTGTGTTTTTCTAATGATCGCTGTAAGATTTTCACATCTGAATATCCCGTTTTCCATCATGTTGTCTCACTAGCATTACAGAAAACAACACAAGACCACCAAAATACATTTTTTTTAATAATTCATTGTTTCCCTTAGCCAATCGCCAATCGTATACCACGAATTATAAGCCGTATTTGGTTTATCGAAATTAATTAAAGTTTTGCTCAAAACTATTGTTTAAAACACGAACTTGCATCTCTCCGTCGTAGCCTAAATGTGTAGCTGCCGTTCAACTTGCAAAATTTTATTATTGATTACTTAGATACAAAATCAAAATTAGTTTCCTTTTTAGTGCGATATCCTGCATTACCTGAAACCTGCACCACAATTTTTACACACTCTGTATATTCGATTACCGTATTAAATATACATCGTGTTTGTTTTCAACACCCTACGATGGTTGCAAGAATTGCGAGATCTGTGCATTTTTTTTTAATTATTCTCCCAATTGCAAAAAATGATATTTTCGTCACTTGTAACTATTATTATGTATTATAAATATATTTTTCGGGTATCCTATGGATTTTTTAGGATAGCCACGTATAAACGGATTTCTATTATAGATTTTGTTGTTGAATGCGTAGAGGGTCACGTCTGAAAAAATTTATAGGCAAGGAAATGTCAAAGAAAGTTCCTAATATGTACGCATAGCAAAAGAAACAATTCGGGCGAATTCCAAATGTCCCATCCCATTGCTTTAATATCGTTGAATGGATGTATCCATTTCTCAGTGTCTGCGTGTATATACTCGGAATGCACGAGTTCCGCTACACCTCGTCCCGGAACGCTCTGGAATGCCAGAAACTTCAGACACGTCCAGACTTTCAGCTGTAATTACTGGATGCTGTTTCCGCGTTTCCTACTGATATAATAAACAGCAAAACAGTGTGTGCGGACATGAAACTTATGAGGGTCACATCTTTCTTCTCCCATTTCCGCGAAAAACATCCGTCTCCTTTCCTACAACGATTAGATATTGGAGAAAACGAGAGGGACAAAGGCACGTCCAAACCTAAATTGTCACAATATTTCAGATTGCGCTCGCTGCAGAATTACTCGAAGTTCTCTACGACGAAACTTCGTTTATTAATTGTAGTTCTGTTCTCTCGTAGATGAGTATGTGGTGACACTGGGTTAGGATGAAAGGGGAATAAGAACATTTGTTTGTGCGGTTTGTACACAGACTTCGACTGGCTTTTAATGAACTAAGAGTAGGGGCTCCTCACAAAAAAGATTAAGATGTCGCTTTACTTGAAGTATCTCCAAAGAATCCTTTAAGAAAACCCAGGCGTAATTGTTCTACCCGTAAGCTTGCTTTTCTAGAAATAATTTAATTTGGAAATGTAGTCGATATTTTTAGCTCGTCTTTCTTCAAAACTGCGATTCCTAAGTGCATTAGCAGGATGTTTGTTACTAGCGGAAGTAGGGCAGAATAATGTTGCAAGTTTATTCTTTTTACTGAAAGAATTAAACGCCCCAAGAGGTACTTTCTTCAACCATTTTCTTTGCATATTCGAGAAAACCTCGGCAGTAAAAAAGTCGGACTTTATCTCGTAGGATGATATGCATTCTCTCCGAAATCCAAAGAAAATGTTATGTGGGTATCATAACCAGGATTTTATATATTTGCATTGCAATACAAGACTTTTATCTAAAGCAATATTTTTCAGCTATCGATACTTTTATAAAGACTTTTTGGTTGAAGCTTTATTTGTAATTTCTCTTTACATTTCCTATATATATGCAGTAGGTCGGTATCAGGTAAATATTTCAAATTAAATGAGAATGACGCGTTAATCACTGAAAAACCTCCTTCAGCGTAAAATGTACCAGCACATGTACAACACATTTTGTTTGGGCAGTGTATTTACGAAGTAACCCCTAAATCTGAAAGAATGACCTTTAAGTTCTACTAAAACACCGAGACAATATAAATATTGATGTATATTCCTGCGAGACGCCCACAGACGCAAAAATATTTAATGAGGTAGGCAGTAGGTCGGAGGACACCTCATCCTAAAGACTTCTTTGTGCTGCTTGTGAATAAATAATATTTATCAAGCTTCATAATAAAGAGAGTAGGCTTGATGTTACTGAATTAAATTAACTTACATTTTTACACTTTGTCACAATAACAAGTAGCTACATCTGTCATTTAGTACCTACCTAGGTCTTAATAAAAAATTTGTGTAGTTCAAAACTTTTTTTAATTTCTTTGATATGGGTAGGTATTATATAGAAGTAGTTGCTTCATCCACAATTTCGACTATCACAAAACAAACAGATTTAAGAAAGGTTGCAAGTAACAGATCACATTGCCATGAAAGAAAAAAACGTTTCTGCTCGTATCCTTTGATTACATAATTTTATAATTTGTATACGAATGAAAGGTAGATTTTGGGTGATATTTTTAAAACTGGGATAGAGATAATAAAGGCAGAGTAGTTGTAATAGCGACCTAAGAATATAGGTATAATATGTTTCACAAGGTAGGTTAATGTAATGGGATTTAACTATAATTTACCAATTCAGCTCAAACAAAGTTCACATAAAAATGTATTTTAGTTTTAATTTACTGATGAGTTTAGTTATTTTGTTGCGCTTGATATTATTTTAGTGTGGGCATAATACATATTTAATCGGAGACGTGCACACATTGGGATTACCGTTTAAAAAGTTTCTCCCCGTTTCCAAGCAACATATTTCGCTATGCAAAACGTTCTCAAGTTCATATAAATTCAACAGTTACAAATATTCTCCCGGCAACACCTTACCTTCATTGGAAAATTTGTGATAAGATTGAGCCCTTCAACTAAAGAAAAGAAAAGTTCGGAGCTCTTTAGAAGAACTTTGGCTAACAACAAGTATAAAACTTGGGCGATTCCATTTGAAAGGATATAGGGCATAAAATAGTCGGGATGCTGTCGTCGTTCTTACACCATTTTATGTCTAAGGTGGTTTGTAGATATACACAAAAACTTGTAAGAAAAAAATCTCAAGGGTTTTACAACAAGCTATTAAACAAGGGAATATCTAAATTGTTAGAAAAATTTTCATTAGTAGGCTGCTCATGTAAAACAGTTTTCGCAGTTTGCAACCGCAGAAAGATTTTTGTAACTCACGTTATGTTTCCACAGTACTTTGTATGCCCAAGGGTTGGCGTTGACTTTGCATTCGAAGTAAACATCGTCACCCTCTTCGATGTCGTCAGGGTTGAGATTCGATCCTAGGGCCAGGTGAAGGATCGGTACATCTGAAACACAAAAGTTTTCAATCCGCTGCGAGCGATAATCTGGCGGCTTCCAAAGAAGTGACGCGTGGAAAGA
The DNA here is from genome assembly GCA_963082805.1 of Hemicrepidius hirtus. Classification (NCBI taxonomy): domain Eukaryota; kingdom Metazoa; phylum Arthropoda; class Insecta; order Coleoptera; family Elateridae; genus Hemicrepidius; species Hemicrepidius hirtus. Next base: position 35,831,582 of record OY720160.1, on the reverse strand, counting down.
TTTTATATTGCGAGTTGCCGCCGTATTATTCCTCAAATGATACGTGTGCGAGTGTGTATGTGTGCAGAAAAGATTTTCTTTCATTGCAGGCGTTTTGCTGCATCAAAGTCAAAGAAGTCTTTCCAGAATTTGAACAGACATTTGCTTAAATTTAACATCTTAGATATACGGTAGTATGTATACATTTGCACAAGGTATTATGAGAGAATATATTTGCAGTGTGGTAATATAAGTATTACATGTCTCGAAAATTGGTTCTTTAACATAACTATTATTATTCTTTAATAAATTGTTATACTTTTTAAACACCCATTGGGGAATATCAATGAAATATAAATAGTAATCTAGACTTTAGAAAATTCTTGTTAAAATCACGTAATCGCAGATTTTCAGGACAAATATATTATACTATGTCAGTGTACTAAAATATAAAATCCTGAGTTAAACGTTAAACCAAAAGCGATTTCATATAGCAAATATTATTCATCGCATCCGACGTACCACAATGTACCACATTTCATTTCAAGTCAGTGTCAAAACGGCACGCCAACTATTAGAATGTTTCTCCACGCTATAAACTAACCAAATGCGTACTCAAAATAATAAGAAATGTTTGTGACCCTTAGAATTATTGATTGGTAGCTCACTGTTAAGGTTTTTAATCACTATCTTTAAAACTTGATTACTAAAATCGATCGTCCTCAGTAGCGCAATTCAATTAGCAATTGATCCGGGTCAAACGGCATGAGTTCGATCCCGGCTGACAACTAACAGAAAAAAATGCCGAGCCGAAGGGACGATATTTCATGCAATGCGCTAAATATGATGCAAATACGATCTTTCGAAAAAAAAAATGTAAAGCAGTGGCGGGTATACGATGTCAATGTATGTAGTGTCTAGGTGTGGTAGACTTACCCCTTGTCGTCGATGTTGAGTCATAGCAATAAAAAATTTACACCGCGCCATTAAATAAAAATAGTAAAAACAGACTAAACGAATTAATTTTTTTTAAAATATTGAACGGTTTGTAAACTACCTGAGCTTCCCTTTATTGCAGTAATTGAGGAATAGCCATAGCCTTGTAATTGTATGCTATTATTAGCTAGTAACGAACAATTATCAATACATATTAATAATTTCTCCAATTAATAATTCAGCAATGATCAAAAGCACATTGCTCTGATTAGAGAAATCATACTAGCTGTAGCACATAATGTGATTTCCAGGGTTTACGAACATGTCTATCTAATTTGTATTGACCGGTCTCTATAAATTATGTATGTTATTGTTTGATGACAATTTTAATAATAGAACATTTATAATAAGACCCCGATCATTAATATATTTCGAATTAACGGTAGAAAGCAATTAACAATAGTCAGTGGCGGCTCCTCCATTAGGTCAATTGGTCAATGATCTCCCCAGGAAAATTGCACATTGATAAACTTTTAACTAATGAAATCAGAACATAAATAATAAATATTTAATTCAAAGTTTTCCAACTCTTATTTTAGTAAGATATCATTTTACCCAATCGTGCCTGAATATGAAATCTCGGCTGCTTGCATGTGTCATTGTTGATACAATTCGAGCACTGCTTCTGTTTGGGTCAATTCTGGATCCAGCCTCGCCGATCACTTTAGCACACACGTACGTGTTTATGCGGTAGATAGGAATTACAATACTCCAGAGTGAAACGGACAGCCTCGAATTTCGTTTGACTTAGTACAAGATTTTTTTACAATAGCTTAAAACTGGGCTGAGAGCCTGACTGCCTCGGGTAATAGTAGTAATATATTCATTTTGCGTTCATTAAAGAGTAATTCGTTTTCAGCCACACTTTTTATTGTAATTTTTTTTTCGGATATACCTACGATAAAAAAACTACCTTAATTAAGATAGACGAATTGATTTTTAATATAAATCCCTTTAAGATAAGAGTAAAGTTTTTTCGTTTTTAGTATTTTGTTTATATTTGGTTTTTTAAAATGACCTCCCTTTATGATTGACCACCGGCCGCCACTGACAATAGTATAGCTTGTCAAATGAGAAGAGTTTCACTTGAGTTGCGCTGAACGGGAAGTAAGACAGCATTGGGAGCAAATGAGATGCTAGTTAGATGAGATGCTCAGTTATACTTCACAAGCGGCAAGTACGCACAAGCGGATATCACTTACGCCTACAGTGACCCAGCAACTGAACGTATGTATTCACAAGTCCACTGGACCTGTGAAACTGGGCTTGTAAAAAATAGTGAAAATAATTCACTAACTGCAACTAACCTCAACTCAGTGGGGCGCTCCACTGTGACTTTAGGTTAGTTGCATTTTATGTTCTAAGTATTGTCTTAGCACAGCTATCTAATTTTTTATTTAGGTTGCCTGTTCTACTATTAATTGTGCTTCGGCGACTCGAGTATATGTAAATAATGGGCTAGTATTTTATGTGGTTCGGATTTTAAGTTATTATATAAAGTTGTTGAAACCCAAAGTTGCTATTCCCACTGATGTATAGTAACATATTTCTATTTCACTTACAGAAAACATTGAGCTTCATTGTAGACTCTTCCACTCCACCTTGTACCAATGTATTGGTTGCTCGACACGTAAGTGCTCTTCCATTTTCTAATCTTGACGGTGTAAATGTAAGAATTGACGTACTCATGTTTCCATCTGCTGAATTCTGTAATAACAAATTTATTAGTATCCTAAGTACAACATTTTACTGGCTATATTAATTTTGCATTTACTTCACACCTTTATGCTCGTCATGGGGGTATATCGTCTTTTTGTTGCTTACCTTTGTCCGTATTTCATATAGTAATAATTCCCTACGATCGTACAATACCAAAATAAAAATTTATGCCGCAGTTAAAAATAATATAAAATTGAAGCAAGACCGTCTGAAACCGTTTAGTCTAGTAGAAACATTTTATTACATATTTTAGTGCCAAATAAAAATTGGCTATAAATCTTCATATCAAGCGTTCAATGATTAAATAGAAACTGAAATACGAGTCTTTTATAATTCAAAGGTTGCTCCTCAATATTTGAAACAATAGGACGGTGAGTATTTCATTTTACGTCTGCTTCATGCACTGCATTTCTTTTATGACTTCTTATGTTTATTATTATTCTGGTTTACTAATTATACAAGTTTCCAGACTTTGAAATTATAATAACGATAGTTATTCCATAAAGCAACATGAACATTACGTATACTGTTAGTAATATGTAATCAATAGGTACCATTTGAGTATAGTTGTAAGTGTAAGGTTTTAATTCCTTGCTTTCCATCCACCAAGATATTTTCGCCGGTGGTCTCGATCCGAAAGTTTGGCAAGGAATTTCATATCTTCTATCAGCCGATAATGGTTGATTGCTGCTCATTATTTCCACCGTTAACGGCCGAACTGTAACAAAAATAATTTAATGAGAAAATTGATGCTTAGCTTAGTAACAATTTACGGCATATGAAGCTTAATAGGTTTATTATTTCAACTAAACAATACTTAGGAAATTGGTTTCTTTATTTTAAATATTTTAGGTATTATGTAAATTTCAAACTGAATTAATATCGAAGATTATTATAAGGTGATAAAACGTTTTACAATGAAAATCGTATGTGGTATGTAAAGTGGTAGACATGAACACTTTACAGTTTTAAGAATGTTCCGTTTATATTATAATATACTAGTGTAGGTCTGGTTATAATTCAACTTTATGATATTTGATAATGCAATTATGCCAGTTACAATGTAAATTTTTAAAGGGAGTACGTTCGTACTATGATTAATTACGCGAATCTGTTTGTTCAAACTTCATAATTGTGCTAATAAAGTTATAATAAATCACTGTAGCGCTCGAGTTTGCAATAAAAACCTAAATTTGTGATTTATTTGTTGGAGGGCATTTTCATTACAACACTTTGTGATGCTGACAGAAATACCTACCTACATATTAAATCTAGACAGTGCGGTTACTTCTAAGAGAAAGATGAAACATAAGAAAAATGTGCGTGAGTATCAATTCAATTTTGCAAGTGCCAACGTAAATCTCGTGAATTTCCCGACGCTTTAGTAGATATTGAAAACAACGTACACATCGCCGCAGGCCTTTGATGTTGGTTGTACAAAATACACACTTTCTTGAATGTAGACATTTACTAGTAGGTACTACATCTATTTAGCGAAGGTAAGCAGTAATTTTATACTTTAGACTTCAAACACCTATTTAAGTTCTAACTTTGTTTAACTACGAAACACCGCTTTTAGTTTTTAAAGTAAACAAAAAATACTTAATATTTAAAGAATCTTTGTAGAAGAAAAAAGAATGTACTAAAATGATGTATAGTGACATTAATGCGATATGAAGCAAACACTGTATTCGTGTATGTCATTAATTCTTTCATGTGCGCGTATGTATCAGCAAAATCCATGTTAATCTCTCGTTGTAATAGCAGAAACGTGAAAATTTTGCGTTTAACTAAACATTTAAACAGAAACCGTAAACTGTGTTTTTATTCCATTCATCATGTTGAATATTAATCAAAACTGTGAGTTTGTAGTAATAGTAGGGAAGTGAAAAATTTATACAGGAATGATATGCTGATAATAATTGTGAATATTCCTGACAGAAACGAAATTAATCAAATAGTGAATTATGGTGAATTGAGCATTTCTATGATATACAAAGTACACAAATTTGAGTCTCAGATAGCCAAGTTACCATCATTAGTAATATATTTAGGAACAGAGTCAATAGTAATGTTAGATCTTCACGCAGTGAATTATAGTAAGGGGAGATTCTATTAATACCTCTTACATACGAAATTTTGCCAAATTAAAAATACTCAAGGATACTTATCTACGAGGGACATAGCCAAATGTGATAAATAAACACAACCGTATTAATTACGTGTATATGGCTGCGAAAAGTTGCCGTATAACCGTCCCAGAAGTTTTCTAAGAAGTCTTATCACATGAAAATGTAAAAATTAGGTTTTGAAGAAGTGCTTTCGTCAGAGTTGAAAGATAAGGGTGGATCTGCAATTGGCGCGTCACGCGGCATGTGGCACGCGGTAAAGCGCATCTACCCAACAACAGAAAACTAGTCTGCGATTGGTTAGATGCGGCTTACCGTGTCCCGCATGCTTTTGAAATTTATAAACACACAAAAAACAACATACCTTTAATGAATGAGCAAATTGATCTCTTAGATTCTCCTTTACTGAAGATTTTGGAATAAATATCTTTTCAAAACACTGATAAGCGACTGACCTCCGACGGGTTGACTGGGGCCAGCTGCTTCACGCAGTGTTAAAATAATAGAATCAAGGAGTTACTATATTTTGCATTTGTTATAATATTTTATATAGCTTTTGACAATGGCACAATGATGCCGAAATACGTATAAAGCGAATAAATCTTGTTATTTCCCGTTGAAATCGATATTTTATTTAATATTTATTGTTTATAGACTCATAACATATTCAGTAGATGCTCCTCTTACGGATGAGCGTTAACATTTAATAGATAATTGCAATTGGTAAACTTTTTTCTGGATAGTATAGCTGTTAAATAATTAGGGGAAAATAAATGAACATAACGATTTTCGCGTTAAAATCCCTATGGAGCTTACAAGCAATCCCAGTTTACGTATATTGAGGAAATATTTTGCACAAATACTACACAATAATTTTAGTCACTGTTTTAAAATTGATATCCTCTTTGAAAAGTATTTTGTTTTAAATAGAATTTCATTAATCCTAAGTTTTGATAAGCTCAAATTCGCTTACAATGACATGAAACAAGGGGAAAACGAAACGAGTAATGATTTTAGAAATTTAATTGTTATGAAGTCGAAAACGTTCCTTATTAAATTTATTGATTTATAAAATTAAATGTAAACTTTATGACAATAGAACAGTGCAACATAAAACGTGAACAACTTACAATTCTAAAGTATTCTGATGACGAATATCACGTTATGACTTTCCTAATTTAATTACATAACTAATTTCGATTGTCTTTTACTAGAAATTATTATCTCATAGTTGTTTATTATGGCATGTGCCGCAAATGCAGAAAGCATGGAAATACTACATGGTTTTATTTAAGCGTACATACAATGTTTTAATTTTATTTCTGAACCACCGTAAGATACTACTCATTTAACTATGAAAATATTACAGTACAAAAGGTATATTTAAACGTATAATAGCCCAATCATTACGAGATTATTATCGGTTTCAAATTATCATCAATGATAGACTATTACTGGAATATCAATTTGATAGCTGTAGAATAATAAATGCAAAACACTGTTATTATCTCATTCTAATTACTATGATATTTCATGCAATAATTAACATTTTGTCTTCTATCAATATCCTTTTAAGATTTCCATTCTATAAATTGTTTAACTGATGAAAATGGCCCCCCCAGTCAGATAAAGGTTTGATACTAAAAGAATTGGGAATTTTCTGTATTAAACTTTATGAAAGAGGATGTATAACTACCTAGGGTTTATTATTCAAACCAAGAACTGGATTTCAAGTGTTAGAGAAGCTATAAACCTAAAAGAAAAATAAGTACCACTTTTCCATTACGTTTCAAACTATCGAACCGTTTGAAACGTATGGTGTCGAATTAATTCGGTCTTAAACACCTATTGCCGATAGGAAGTAGACACTGAGAATGTTAAAGGGGTTGTAACCCAAAAAAATTATTTTTTATTAAAAAATAGAATAAAAATATCTAAGAACAACCGCGAAATCCGCAGTTTGCTAAGGCCTTTCGTTTCCGAATTATTAGCTTGTAAAGTTTACAGGTTTAGAGTAGTGACGTCATACCGACACGACCGACCTCTGAGTATTCACCACTGCCCGAGCCACTGCCTATTTGTTGTAGGCAGTTCGTGGTTAAAAATGCTGTGATTGCAGTGTTCTAAATAATATTTTTTGTTACTTACTTATTACTTATTTTATAATATAACATGACGTATATTATTTTACCTACCCTATTTGTGCTATACTAAATATTTGAAGGAATTATATAACAGCACGTATATTTATAATTCATTTCTGGCTATTCGTAATGGTATCACTATCATATCGTAATCTCTTCGGCGTCTTTGAAACACAACTTAGCCGAAAAAATTTAACCATATATGCACTTTTAAATATGAAATCGATTTGTTAAAAAAATTTTAATAAAAGTCCAACACAAAACGAGATAAAAATTGTAGAAAATGTTATTTTAACATTTTCATTAATTTGTAACTTTAACAATTTTTATCTCATGTCTGTTGGACTTTTATTTAAAAAAATTTTTAACAAATCGATTTCTTATTTAAAAGTGTATATATCGTTAAATTTTTTCGGCTCAGTTGAGTTACACCCTGTATTCCATTTAGCTCATGAAATCTTTCCCGAATTTGATTAACAACACATGATGGAATAGCAATCCTATTGTATCATCAAATAGAAGTCCAAGAATTAATCCAACAAATAAAATTGCGATACACCAAATTACGCCACAATTTGTTAGATAGCTCGATATATTTCTCTTTATCGACATTTATTTTGCATTTAAAAACGTAGTGTGTCGTATCATATTTAGTGCCGGTTTTGCAATTCGAGTTTAAACTCGGTTCAGCTGAACTAAGATCAATTGTCATGGATATAATTATTCTTAACGATGGTAATGACAATTGATCTTAGTTCAGTTGAACCGAGTTTAAACTGAAATTTAAAAACCGGCACTAAAACTATCAAAATTTAACATTACACCTTCAAAACTGTCGTGCAAACTAATACACATATTTTCCTCTTTAACTATTTTTATTAGATCGTTTTCCCAGCTGCAGATAGATTCTTTTGCGGTAGGCATCTGAATGCAATTACTGCATTTACACCACTCCGTATTATTTAGGTCCCGTTATACGAAAGTATTTGATCGCCAGTTCAGTTGAACCACGATCAATTCAATTGGCATGGATACGTGGCATGGATACAATTGTTCGAACAATTTTATCCATGACAATTAATCGTGAATCGTGGTTCAACTGAACTGGCGATCAAATACTTTCGTACAACTGGATGGGGACCTTAATCTGATCATTTTTGCTTAATTCTGTGTATTTTTTCTCTTTCTATTCTTCCATCGATCTAAGTTCTTTTGGGGTATATTTTGGTTCCAATCCAAAAGAAGCCATTGTTAAAACCAGCTGGTATTACAATTAGAAAATACAATAATCAGAAAAACGTGCAGCGCGTCGCTGTTTAGTAACGTTTCTACACAGCGGAGCATGCTACAATACGCGGAGACGTGTCGGTATGACGTCACACACGACTGTCGCTGTACTTATAACTGCTGTATCTCAAGAACTATTGTTTACATTGATATGCGGTTTAAAAATTTATCCTTAGAATTTTTCATAGAACATTTAATTTTTTTGGGTCACAACCCCTTTAAGAGACTATTTTAAGTGAGTTATTGTGAGAATTTTCCTTATTTTTACTGAACAGAGGAAAAGCTTTAGAACACAAATCGTACGCTATTGTGAGAACTAATGCACAGCATACTTCTGTTAAAAGTAAAAGAACAAAGATTCGTATTTCTTCTACTACATAATAAAAACTTGCTTGCGGAAAAAGCCGAGTTCTACTAGAAATGGTTATATATGTGGTCATATATTCTGTAAATGAATTCTTGTAAATTAGGAAACCTTTAATTGCTAAACCTCTGTCAACATCATTCTATTGCTAAGGTTTGGCACCGATGTTTATTGTCTTTTACACACTGAAAATTTCGTAGATGAAAATTGGACGGACTTGCTTAAAGACAGATATTTTTTTAATCATTTTAGTCAGTGTTTCGAGTTAGATATTACCTAAAATTAAGTATTTCTTTTAGAAATGTCTACATTTTCAGCTACAACTTACTAACACTAGACGCGTGATGCATCCATAGAAGAAAAAGAGTGAGAGTAGAGCCAGTTATATACGCCAATAGTAAAGAATAAAATTTTCAAACAAATCAGTAGTGAATTAACTGTAATGGAGTTTGAACACGAACACTTTCGTGCAATGATTCTGTACGATTGTAAATCTGGTTTCAGTGAAAATCAGTCTTTGGAATACCTGACAGTAGAATTCGGGAATATATATCTCCGTAGGAAAATGTTTAGTTGATAAAAAAAATTGAAAATGGGAGATCCCATACCGTATGAAATGTTGAAATCAATTTCTGAACGGAATATGCTTGAAAACTAATATTATTGGTAGATTGTGGGTATTGGAATTTCTCTTATAAAAAACGTTATTTGCTTAAAATGAACAGATTACAAGCACATATTGCGTATGACGGTTGTTACTATATTTGGTTACATTTTATCCAAATGGTTTCATAAACTTCTCACATAGGCTGTATAGTACCAACAAGATACACATTTTTTCAATTTCTAACAATCAGTAGAAATAGATACGACACTAGGCTAGCGAATGGAGAAAAACAAAAACCAGAGAGGACAGTATTCGTTGCGCTTGGAAAATCCTACTTGCAACGGTCAGTAAAACGTCAGCAGTATTCAATTGTAGGACCGTCTAAGTTCGAATACATGACTCTATTAGACACAATCAGTAGAAGCCTAAGACTACAAGTGTTCTTGAAATTCAGCGAGCTTGTGATACAGCTTATAAAGCAACTTAATGTTACCATCGAATATCTATTCTGGGATTGCAGCAAATATCTTGTTTTTTTAGTTGTTAAATTTGAAAAGTCGAGGAAGAATGAACTGACAAAAGAGGTATTAATTTTTCCTCCACTTCTATCTTTAAAATTGTGGCGTTGCAAGTGAAGCTTAACGTGATTCCAAAGCTGCATAATATGAATTTTCAGTTTGTGCCATCCTCAATGCACTTCATTTAGTTCAATAGAGAAATATCTACATTTTGTACGGCAAAGCCTACTCTCGAAAATCAATCAACCGATCGTGATAGTTGATGTACAAATCATTAGCTCTCTAGAGACTGCGTCAGTGCATGTACCTAATCGTGCATTCGGTCTACAAACCAAATCTTGCCCTTGCGACTTCTTTTTATTTCCGATCGTAAAAAAACACCTTTGAGGGTATTTCTATTCTTAAAAGATAGTGTCAGTATTTTTCTAGTACGTGTGCCATTGAAAGCTAAAATGTGTATTGTAAGAATTCATATTAAATTGAAAAAAATATGATTCCGCACAATACGTCCATGCTGTTGTTCTGAAATAAACTTGGAAGGGTAAAATGTTCATTTAATAACCTGGCTAGATTATGTATGTGCCGTGTATGATGTTTTCTTTTTATATTCCTCATAAAATAATTGCAGTTTGATGCAAAAGCTGAATACTACTACAAATTTATTGACGGTGTCTAGTCGCCGGCTGCAGCTTCTTTCTAGATAAAGAAATTGTTGCAATAAAAAGGAGATGTTGGGTGAAATGGAGAGGGAGGAATGGGTAGGTTTGAAAGATGACTGATGGCTGTAGAAAACTAAGGAAGCGAGTAAAAGTATTACAGAAGTCGTTGGTAATAGATGTAAGAGGGCAGGAAGTTTGTGAAGTAAGTTGGGAAAAAGGAGGTTGTATGCATAAGGAGTTAGATATGAAGTAGGTACGCGAGAGCACAGTAAAAGTGCTAAAAATAAATACAGACAAAGAGTGGTAAAAAATTTAAGGGCGGTTAAATAATCTAATAAATGGTAACGCTTTTTGAAAGGCGGGATGTCCATACTTTGGGATGCTCGTGTACATACAGTACCTACCTAAGTATGGTAAGTAGTACAACATTTATGTATTAAGATGTATAAGAATATTTCCACGTCAAGTTATACGCATCCTGTAAATTTACACTACACAGCAGTTGAAAAAACACGACAAACTTAATTTTCCATTTCCCATCACCTATAGGTAATCAGTTCTTGCGTGATGCAATCAAAGTCAATCCGTACACTGGCACGCAATATCGGAAATATGAAAAGCCACAGATCATTAAAACATTAAAAAAACCTTTGCTACTCAGAATATTCAGTTAATTCGCAACAATAAATTGATGCGTAAAAGCAGAAAAGTTTAATTAAAGTTTAAAAAACAAAATAACCTGAAGTTGCGGAAATCTGTGAAACGCTTAAATCCACCTCACGCGTGAAGGTTTTGCAATAAATCTCTGGTTGCGAAGTCGTAACTTCTAGACGCTCTTGCTTGTTAATCTGCATGGCCCGTTTACGAGTAAACCAGATTAGATTAAAAGTCACAAATATCAACATTTGTGTGCGTACCAGTTTTTTTTAATAAAGTTGTATAAAATATTACACCAGCTCAAAACTTAAACTTTTGCTTGATTCTGTTTTATTTACAGCTTATTGATTAGTAACACTAAAAGAAACACTTAACACATTTTTTATGTGCAGTAGATAGATTGGGTTAAATAGTATTCAATTTAAGAGTAACATAAAACTTCAAAGTACAGAACACGTATCGTCATTAATTTTTATCATGTGTAGGTTTTTAAGTAAGGACGTATCGTGAAACTTTAACGGGAGCATGATATTATTTAATAAAATCCTCCAGTGGAGCAAATTTTATTTTGAACCACTTACTTCATGTAGTATACCGTAATGCCTTTTATAGCGAGGATGGTCAAGTTAAGAAGAGTGTTGGAGAACAAATATGTGACCAGCACACAGATTGATTTGATTAGAACCGAAGAATAGAGTGGGAGAGATACGGAATTCTATTATCGAAACAATAGTGAGGCTAAGATCAAAGAGATCCTTTTAAGCGGTTTTTGAAAGCAGAATTTCACATCAGAAACTTCTATTTAATTCATTTAATTTGTTGTAAAGCATTTTAATATTGTTAATTCGAAAATAATTTGACTTTCACACATCAGTGTCAAGCGAAACGCAACTAACAAAACTGCATTTTGTTGGTACTGCAGTAAAAATACGAAGCTGTCAGCAGAATTTTCAGTGCTTGCACGGCGCCGTTCAAATTCCAACAACGTTACCTGCGAATGAGCCTTATGGAATGGGAACCGTCACAATACAATTGTTCTCTTTAAATGCTACGTGAGGAAAATTCATTTATAATACAGCTCACACAGATGGTATGACAAACTGTCGTACTGCTATCATGAATAATGTTTCTCTTTAGTTAATTATGAAACTAGTGTGAAGTTTTAGACACGAACTTTGGATAATAAGAAAGTTAAGAAAACCCTTATAAAATATTAGGAGTTTGTCTTACCTGTCTCATGATAAACTCAGTTTAATCGATTAAAGTCCGTTAATTTTTTACTAGTGCCTACAAATAAAGACTCATTTGTGGTTGACTGTTCTGATTCTAAATTGACAATACAAATGGTTGACTTTAAAAAGAGCAAATTGTTATATTATAACTGGCATTACGGGTTGCATGTTGGGAAGTTTAAAATATGAGCACAGCGTACTCCAAATCAGATTTTTTTGGCACGGTACATCGAAAATATTTTATTACTTTCCTTCACGCATGCACTCTTTCATTAATTTAATTTGTAATCTAACACTCCTAAAACAAGTACTTGTTATAAACAAAGTTGTGTCAATAAGTAAAAGCGTTGTGACCGTGGAGAAATTATTTTAAAGATTAGACGAATACACGTATTGGCCGTCCAAAAACACGTCTGTGTGTGACGCATCGGATTCTCAGGGCGCAGTGGACCGCTATTAATGAAATTTGAAATACCTACGTATAACAAAAATTTCCTGAAAGAACAAGCTTTGAAATCTTTCTGATGTCGGCAACGAAAATGCTTTCTGTTATGATTTTGATAGGATTTATTTTACGTATACATTTTTTTAATTATTAAATAATATATGATAAGCTTTGTTTTAACACGATTGCTTTTGACATGTTCATGGAATTTAAGTCAAATATTCCTAATTTCCAGTTCTCCTGGCCTCTTTCACGTTCACTGTTAGATACAGGACTCTACTACCATTAGCCATTACGTAACAATTAAATAAATACCTAACCGTCTCACGGATATACCGAATTGCTAATGCAATTACGAACTATCATTTTTACAAGCCCTTTTGGTATTGGTCCCCACATTTATTTGGGTGATATAGCTAACTATAATTAACGGAATCAAAACATGTTCATTATACAGCAACATTGTAAAAAAATATATATTGGATTCGTCTATCTTCACAGAATAAGTTATTTTCCTGAAGTATGTAGGGAATAAAGAATATTTGAAATGTCTTGCAACTTTGACTGCGAAGGAATGTCTTATGTAAATCCCTATATATTATATTCTTGATACGCTTTTTATATAACGTCGCTATTATCTGTCGTTTTGTTCTATTTCCAACGTAGAAAATTATTCTGATTAAATAGTTACTTTATCACTATTAAAGTGTTATAGCCGACTTTATGTTCGCGTATAAATAGTTTCAAGAACCTGCAATATGTAAAGTTTATAGTTTCCAGATAATTTTTATAGTCGATTAAAAATATCGTTGTTTTATTATATGAAGATGCAAAAGTTATGAAAATGAAAAGATGATGAAAGTAGTAGTATAGAAAGTCAAAGAAAAAATTTAATATTCTACTAACATAAAATTTAAAATTTGGCAAACTCCTGGAATTTAAAAATACTTTTGAATGTATTAAAGATTATTTAGAGCATACGGTGGCAAACATTATACGCATGTATGACCTCATATTGAGAAATACCTACACGCAGTTCACAGAAAGAAAATGTTATTCGAAGATTGCGAACTGTTCCAAATACCGCTAATTATAGAATACCTGCAAAGGTTTATAAATAAATAAAATTACAGCCATCAAGATATTTGGTAACGACTTTGATAAATTTAATACTTATAGGTCAAATGCAAGTTGTAGTTGTTAGTATATCGCCGGTTTTTGATTTCAACGTCATTCCTGAATACCAGGATTTAAACCAGATTATGAATACTCTTCTAAAAAGTCATAACCAATTATTTTAATTAATGTGTGCTAAATAAATATATAATTTTTGATGTTGTACACTATAAGAAGTAAAATTAAAAGTTAGCTTGAATTTCTATTTGTAGCTAACAATCGCATAACGGTTAGAATATAACATGTAGTTAACGCAGTCGATATTAAACATCAAATGGGAATTAGTGCGGAAGTGTATGGAATGCCGTCCGGTATTGCAAGCTTTTTCATGCATTTACATCGACAATTTTAGGTATACCGTTAAACCTTTTTTATTTTATTCACACATTTAAAAACTCGTCTGTGATATTTCGTGCTTGCAGGATATCACAAAACAAAAATTCGCCCAACGTTCACGAATCGCGTTAGGAATCAAACTAATTTATGTTCACTCAAGCGATTTTCATTCCCTTTTAACTGTCATATTTACTGGTAGCGATTTATTCAGTGATTTCAATTTCTTTTCTGAGGTTTGCATTCAATTCTTTGAGGAAACTTAACCAGAATGTATCTTTCAACGCAAGGGTGGAAGCGCTTGCGGTGTCATTGATATTCTAGCCGTGAAAACAGATACCGCGTTTGGGAAGTTCGTTTTCAGGAACTATCCAAACAGCCGGGAGTGAACTTCACCGAGCAACTGCATCAGGAACAAGAATGGACAGCTTGAGATAACTTACTGGATAATCTTAATGTCGATAAATAACCGATTTCCTCGAATAATTTCATTTTGAAACTGATTTTTTTCCATACTACAATTTTGTATTAAAATACTCCTATAATTTTTACGGTCAACTAATTATTTATCCTATCATTATTACTAAATTATAATTAAAGCACCACCGGCAACAAATTTGAGATAGTATAGAGGTAACCTACCGAATAATCTTTGACCGAGTAAAGATCTGTACTATAATGTTCAATCACATTACACGGGAACCCCAATTTAACATCCCCTTCAGAAAGATGGCGAACTCCATAGCCAGCATTTTATTTACCTTCATGACATTGAATTTTGGTACAGATGCGAATTTCTTCCTTGGTTATTTGTTATTATTATTATCTTAAATCAAAATCCATGTACTAGGTATATTATACTTTCTACATTCTCCTCGTTACGATTCTCTTCTACCCCATATAGCTACTTATAATCAAAGCATCCATGATCCCTTTTTTTAAAACTCAAGATAAGCATATTCTGAAAGAGGATTTTAAATAAAAGTATTTACGAATTTTTTTATTATATTAAAATTATACAAAAGAAACCAATTTTAAATTCTAATGAAGAGTAAACATCTTGAATGTAACATCAGATCTTCCGCTTGTCTTCAAAATACAGACATTCAGGGTAGAAACAAGTGATTGATTTGTTTGAAAAGGCTTCCTAAACTGCTTCGAAAATACAGGAATAAATACGAAGTCAGTCTGCGTACAAAGCATTTAAACTCTGAATGGCTGCCCTCGGTCTTAATTTCCCAAGGAGAATATCTAAATAAAAAGGATTCCTATAAAACGGTAGCATCTTCTTATTGATCACAAAGCACCTCTTTGAACGTGTTCGTTTTTAATCGGGTCTTAGATGATGATAATTAATAGGGAGCTTGGTCTTTTTATCTCCAATTTATTATTTACCTAGATCGCATTAGCTTTGACTGTTCAATTACAGTCGAATTATTTTACACGTTATCCTTACAATTTCTAATGTGATGCTGCAGCCGTTTAGTAATTTCCAAAAATTTCTCCCTTCCAGCAGTATATATAATGCGAGGGGATCTTAATAAAAAGATCTGCGAAAGCTGGAAGTTAGTGAAGGGGTAATTTATAAAACAAGTAAACTTGCTGGCATGGTAAATCCTATGTCCCGCTAATCTGTGTAATGGCTTACGAATATCGTAGGTAGCGGATCCGCAAAGAACATGAAACTTCTGTAACATCACTAATAAATTTTATACGAACATTAGAATGGGCTTAGACTACATTTTGCTGCCGTAATTCGAATATTTTAAGTTGCATTATTCATTATCTACACGTGCCTTTACTCGGTAAGACTGGAAGTTTATTTGGAAAAGCCGACCCACTAAATCCCACTTGTGATAACTTTACAAAATTTTCTCACTTTTTGTTTCGTTATTTCTTTGTATTTTAATTCTGAAAACGTTAATTGCATACATTGTTAAAATAAAGTTATCATGAAGCCACTTCTTCGAGTTTAACGAGGATAGCTTGTACAGCTCTACAGCTGCCAACTCCACAAACATGTAAGAAATGAAAACTGAAACTGCCTTAAAACAGTTTAATAGTGCAGCAGTTCGGGCGTTTCATTATACTTCCTCCATCGATCTTAATCGATAAAAGAAACAAATTTCCATAAATATTTCCCTCCACTTTGTCGATCGCATTGCGAAACCCTAGAACATTAACTAATTAAAAACTTTTGATGGGCTGCTTATTTATAATTTAATTTATGGCAGAGTTAAAAACATCGGAAAACATTACTCCAGCCTATTAAAAGAATGCAGAGCAAAAAAGTTTGCTGTAAATAAAGTTACTGAAGTTTCTCAAAACTCTCGTGTTAGTTTCTGCAAAATTATATTTGTTTGAATAACGTTTACTACCAAATCAGACATTATTATAAAAAATCGTTCTTGTAGCTAAATTACAACTGAACTTGTCTTATAGAAAATTAATGTTAATCATGATACGTAGTAGTCTACCGGCACTCTTTCATAGTTCATCTGATCAAAGGAGTGGCATATTTCGTTAAAATCCTCTCTCTGAAGCCGCTCTCACGGATTAGACTTAGAATGTCCAAACGTAGTACCAGTAACGCAGCCATCCAATTCCAACTACTTCGAAGAGCTCTACCTACGGATTAGACCTCGGTAGAAGAGTGTAAAGGATATAGATACCCCCTAAGTTGAATTAATTGCAGTGCACTGCATTAAAGTTTAATAATATATTATAGTAGATTCGTATTGTACCACTGTCACTAGTCACTACAGCAATCAAGCAAAAGTCTAAGAAGTTACCCCGCACCGCCCTACACAACCAATAATAAGAACTTAATATTGTCAAGTTGTTGCATCAGATTTTTATTCAAGAAGATAGTCATTGCTAATTTTTGTCACAGGGGTTTAACTGCAGAACATTGGCGATATCCAGCGGAAGAATTTATTTCTCCTCGAATAATCTATCCATCGTTTTTGTGGTCTGGCCACACTTCTTTTTGATCTCCCTAGAGATTCTGTTATAACATTTTTTAGGATTAGAATTCAATTAATTTTAAATGTGTTCCTCATTATAAGTAGTGGGAGGCAGGATATACTATATGCTGTCAATCTTCTTTCTTAGATATACCACCTGTTTGACTGTATCTGCAGTTATTATTTTTTTCTGCTGAATAATGATATTTTTAATTTTAACTACCAGTGACCACTAATTTGAGAGTTCCAATAATAATTTTTATCATTAAATTTGTCTTGTAAACAGTTTTTTCTAACTTATTTATTTTAAGTATCTCATGCGCATAGGTACTGCAATAAATTTATTAGAATACCATTAACAAAGTAATTACTATAGTGTTGTTGTCTATTTGCCACACTGAATGACGAACGATTACAAGGAGTTAATAAATCATTAATGGTATGATAAATTTATTTGCATTAAGCTAATGAGTAAATGTCATGGAAAATATTATTCACACCAATTTTACTTTAATGTCTGCACAATAGGATCCATTAACAGTGCACATAGTGTAAACGTAATGTAGACTTCTCTCGATAATTTTGGGTTTGATGGTAAATTTTATTTTTTCAGAAAAATAAGGCGAGCAATCTTGATTACGTGGTAAGAGGAATTATTGTAAACAAGTTACGTATAAAGAAAATGAAAACAAACAGAGCCATATTTTGGTAAAATTTCAGAAAAGATTGCTAAAATTATAAATAACACAAATAAATATAAAGTCATTTTTAAAACAAATAAAAATATTCTATACTCTCTTTTCAATGCTAAAGACAAAATTAATGATTTGCTAAAATCAGGTATTTATAAATTAAATTGTTCACATTGTGATTCAGTATATATAGGTCAAACAATTAGAAATTTCAGTATTAGGCAAAAAGAACATATCCGTTGTTACAAATATAAACATGCACATAAATCAAATTTTGCTAAACATTTGTTAGAACAAAATCACACATTAACATCTAATAATACAATTAAATTTTTACACTTTTCTGATAACAAAAATAAATTAAACATTTTAGAAGCTTTTGAAATTTATAAACACACAAAAAACAACATACCTTTAATGAATGAGCAAATTGATCTCTTAGATTCTCCTTTACTGAAGATTTTGGAATAAATATCTTTTTAAAACATTGATAAGCGACTGACCTCCGACGGGTTGACTGGGGCCAGCTGCTTCACGCAGTGTTAAAATAATAGAATCAAGGAGTTACTATATTTTGCATTTGTTATAATATTTTATATAGCTTTTGACAATGGCACAATGATGCCGAAATACGTATAAAGCGAATAAATCTTATTATTTCCCGTTGAAATCGATATTTTATTTAATATTTATTAGTTATAGAGCCGTATTAGTTACAGGTAAAAAAATCCTTCGATTACAGAGAAACTACAAAATCGGTCTTATAATATCTAATAATTTCAAGGGCTGTAACCGCTTCTTAAAAACACGGTGATTATGATTGATGTGTATCAAAGATATAAAAAAATGTTATTTTTAGTAACTTTCAAAAGCCACTTAATTTGAAAGAGAATCGATCTCAATACTTAAATCTAAATGCCAAGATTTATTTCTACTCACAATATATTTCGACCGTAATGGATGCAGACACTGGTTGGCTGAAGTTGTTGTTAGAAGCCTGGCAAATGAACGTCGCATGCTGATCAGATCTTTGCAGACCTCTTACAATGAGTTGATTTGAGCGAACACTTGCGAACCCACTTCTCGTGTCCATAGAATCGATGAGTTTTTCACCACGCCACCACCTTATAGAAGGTTCTGGTTTACCTGAAATTTAAAATAAAATACCAATTTTGCTGCGTAAAAGTGTTAGGAATATGTTTTAAATACGACAGAGAAAGATATTTCGTGTAATAAATAGCAGAAGAAGAATCACAAGCACTAAAATCCCTTCTGTCTTATCAGTTTACTGTTTGTTTTTCTTAATAATTTCCCCTAGATACACCGTATCAGCGGCGTTCATTAATGCACTGAAAGTAATTAATTAAATATTGTCAGTAATCGAGCTGGATGATATGATTAAACGTAATTGGATTTTGTCTGTTCTGAGGTAAGTTCAGTCTAATAGATGATATTGTTATAGAAGGGACAGCAAAGCAAATGCTTATTATCTTTCCAAGTACAAAGCCCCTTTATTACCGTGTACCTTAGTATGTTCCAACCTGCGGATTAAAAGGCAAAACACAGTGGTGGTGAGAAGTGTAATGGGGTGTGAACCATATTTTACCGGTCTAGTTCGTCCGGTTAAGTAAGAACCAAGCACAACTACCACAGCTCACGAAATCGTTACAAATTTCAAATACTTAGTCTTGTACGCCAACTTGAAATGGAAAATAAATTTTCACACCATCGAGGAAAACCTGATTTATATTAGAGGCTGTTACATATATGTTTCTTTGAAAAATACGGAAATATGTGATGAGTAAAAGATTTTAAAATTCCGTTTATTAATAATCAGGAAGTTTTGGTAAAAACCAGTTTTCGATTTACAAAAATTATAATTGAAATTACTTTATAAGTAAATAATGAATAATTAAAATCAGCTCAACCAGGAATATACTGTAACATCGACGAGGAATGTTGGAATATAAAACTCCCACTAATGGTTATAAAGTTGAAATTTACATGAAATGTATAAATAATGAACAATAAAATTAATATTCATAAATGGAGGTAGTATAAAAAGCGATTTCTTAATTAACAGTTTACGTTAGCTGTTTTTCAGGTGATCCAAAAATGTAGCTTAATAACTTTTGGTAATTAGCATAATTCTGTAGAGCTTTTCTTGCTGTCCTTAAACAACATTTTCGTGTTACCTCGTATTTTACGAGATTTTCTTACCAACTTTGTTTTACTTGAAAAAGGTATTTACATATCCATTATATGATACTGTTGCATAAAATAAATAAGTATAACTGAATAGTTACGATGAGCGTTTGTAGTTCCCACTTAAATGAGATAATGTTGAGTTCGGCTCCCTCTTAAAAATAAGTGTCTATAATTTTTTTTGTAATGCCAACAAGTTTATATTCTATAATAATTAATAATCTGATTAAAACCAAATATCAAGTAGGTACTAACAAAATCTGTGATAGAGACTTTTAGATCATGTAATGGCGCTGGCGCCACTACATGATCTAAGGATAGAGAATATTATTTATAATAAAATATTACATGCGTAATTTTTCTCTTGAACAATAAGAATTTCTTTCTTGAATAGTAATTATTTTGATTAGATTATACTAATCAACAAGCTATTATGAAAACTTGCAAAACGATTGCAGCTACTGTTATTGAGAAAGTTCTTACGAGTTATAAACTCGTATTAATATTGTATATAAGAAAATGCTTTCTCCTTAACACAATACGAGCTTTTCCCTTCCTTCCGGCATAATCAATTCGACTGAAATAAGTCAAAATAATTATTGAGCGACTTATATTAAAACGATTTAAGTATTTAGTGGTTTATTAACTCTCTCTTAAGCTAACCAAGGGTCTATTGTCATGGCTTCGAATTGTTAACTTAACGAGGGGACTCATACACCGGCCCTGAGCCATATTTCTAGGTGATCGTATTTTAATATTTTTTGGCATTATAATACAGTCAACACTGATAAAGAAATTGCAAAAATATAGGGAAAATATTTTAAGCGAGTTTTGCAAGAATCGCCAGATAACGAAACATAATGACCAACTACATAGGGGTGTATGTACACCAGGGTGCATTCGGTGCAGACATATTTCAATTTAATTCTCTCAGTATTTTTAAAAAAATTAAACACTGCTTCCCTGAAATTTACCTAGAGAGGATTATTTAACAATTGTGTGTGTATTTAATGTAGAAAATATATGAAAGGGCTTTGCTTCAATGGGGCATACCTGGCCTAAGTGCAGTGATGAGCCAGGGAATTAGTCCGGAATTAGTACATATCGAGACCTCGAGTCATTATTAATCAATCAAGCTAGTTGCTTGGAAACTTTGCATTCACTAGCCTGTTTGGCGTTTACATTGTGTTTGTATACTTTTCTTGTTGGCGACTTTGAATCCCAAGGGAATAAACGCTTGTTTCACTACCTGTTTTGAAGTAGTAAAATATCGTCTTATTCCCGTTCATGCAAAAGCGCTGGTTACGTAAGGGGTTTATATAAAATTTATAAGTAATGCATCCCGGATTATTCTCAAGTGGGGCGGGCGGGCGTAGCGCTGCAGTAGAGTGGAGAGACTCAGCTTCCTCATCAGCAGCCAATCACACAATTGAAGCATACCTTTTTCTAGATTTAGAAGTAATCAGTTACCGTGAGTTTCAAAGTGGAGAGAACCCCCAATATTACAAAACATGAAACTGACACATTAAGTGAGGATATGGAAAATTTCAGAAGACACCTGGTATTAATGTTACTGTCAGTTATTTATAATATAATAATTATTGTATGTGTTCATTTGCCTCAGGGCTGGTTTATCAATCCGTAGTTAATTCCTTGTTAAGCTAACCAACGGCCAATTGTCATGGATACGAATTGTTACAAAAAACGTATCCATGGCGGTTGACCGTTCGTTAGTATAACAAGAAGTTAACTATGGGACTAATAAACTGGCCCTCAATGATTCATTAAATGAGATGATTTTTATAGTTTAGGGTGTCGGAAATTTCTAATAGTAATTCCAATAAGTTTTCAGACCATTGCCAGTATCCAGCCGAAAGTTCTTAGGTTTACCACTAAATTGTTCACTCTTACGTGTGAGTTGCTAGAGAAAGCACGGAAAACGCAATTGTAGTACCTAATTGAAGCACAACTGTTAATTTACAAAATCGATTTTTAAATAAACGAACGGTATTTACTTGCTTTTAACCCCTTGAGACCCAATCCAGATTTCTTAATCTTCTTGTATATACCAACTTTCCGAAAAAAATGAAGTTTTATTAATTAGGTTTTGGCGCATACTGTTTAAGCTACATGTAATGACCGACCCACTTTATATAATAAAAAACCAAAAATTCTCATAGGCGGCGGTTGCGGGGAGTCGTAAGGGGGCTTTTTGTGACTGTCTTTGTATCTGTGAAACAAAATTAGGTAGATTTTTTTAATGATTTAGGTCAATTTAGGACAATGTGGTCTGTTGGAACTCCCAAGGAAGTTTTTTTACTCTCCAGAGTCGACTCGTAAGGTTGGTAAAAAGGGGGTTTATTCCACTACAAACAAGAATTATCGGTAGGGGTGACCAAAATATTTTTTTACTATGAATTTTCCAACTCAATACAGCTGCCTCTGACACCAAGCCCAACCTTCTACAATAGAAAGTAGAAGTTCGCCACATATGGCAAACCTGGTATGTAGCGGCATATCTTGTACTTCGCCACCGTTGGCGAACTGGGTCTCAAGGGGTTAAGGGCATTTCCAAACCGTAAATTTAGACATTTTAATTTGCTTAGATACGTGTAGTTACGTAACACCCACTGAATGATTTTCTTATGACTTACCATTATTTTTCTTTGACATGCACGCCTTCATAAAGTCGGAAATTTTAGGTCTCCACCTACATTTCTCATTTGATAGCTACTAAAATATTTCTTTATTGTTCCAATGTATACTAATAATAAAATATTACTGTTATTGTGTCGAAGAATACCTAACTAATATAGACTTGCTTTATAATACTTAATAACTCTTTGTTTGCTAGCTAACAAACGTAGGCCCCATAGACTTGAGATAACATAAACCGTCTTATTGCATGTAGAGAGAGTATTTTGAAGTTGAAAGTAATAAATCTTTTTAATCGACGATAAGATTTTGACCCTGCAATGCTTAGAAAATTATTATATAAAACGATAATGTAATGAACCAGCGGTTGTCCATTTTTAAAGTCATAATTATACTATATTTTATTCCAAAGATAAACGTATAGCTAACACTGGTAATCTTGTTGTCGGCACCATAACGTTGGGATCAGACTGAAATTTCTGAGCTTGTTGATAAAACAAAAATGTAACAGAAGCTGAGAATGGGTCGGTGAAATAAAAATACTTGAAGTAAGATCGTCATTGTATGGTGGCGTATACCAATGACCTCTTTTATGACGGGGCATTGGCCAGCGTTGGGGATGTTATTATGTTGTATCTTGCGCCACGTACATTCGTCCTGCCGCCCTGGGAACACATGTGCCATGTAAGTAACTAAGTGGGCTTGTATACGTGACAACGGTCTGACTGTCTCTCGGCTCACTTATCTGGCAAAAGTTAATTTCGTTTAGAAGTTAAGGGTTAATGGATTAATTTGTTGTTCATATCGGACAAAAGCAGCATTTACATATGTCAGGATAAATTAATTTACTCGAGCTTATTAGGGATATTATTTATATATTCACACAGTGTGCAAACAGAATAATGGTTTACACGTAAACAGTACATTTTTTTCCAAAGAACTCCATGTTTTATATTTTACAACAACATAATAATAAACTACCGTTTAGAATAGTTTATAGATAAATACTTGTAAAAGATGGCATCGAGCCTGATCGAACTTACAAAAAATAATTTTGTTGATTTTGATTTTATTGGCTTTGGTTTTACGTATTAACCGCAGTCTGTTTGAAGTGATCACAACCGGTGTACTTTTATTTAAACAACTTGACAAACGGCACAGACAGGATATGGGAAGTTCCTGCGAGGAGCATTGCGGCAGGTCGAACGTATCACTGGCATGGGTCCTCTAGAAATGAATTTATTTTATACTTAAAAGTAAGAGGACACAATAACGAGAAACGTTTGTGGGAATACTGCATCCTAGAAATGCCGGCTAATACAATAACAGCAATCTTTAAAAGTACCTAGTCCTACAACATCGAGAAAATAGGAGTAAAGCGATCATAATAATTAGGTAAGGTATAAATATTGTTATACAGAACTTTTCAACGAAAAGTATCCACCCTGAATATCTGAAAATAAATATCTGATATCTGAAATCCTGAAAATCGCCAAGACATGTCAAGAAACACAGCAAAGGGGACTTTTTACGTTAAATTCGGACGTCTTGTCATCAACCCCTTAGCCGTTACAGCCACCCCCCCAACTATATTTTGTTTATTTCGGGTAAGCTTCTCAATATAGCAATTACGGTTACGACTTTGATAGTCTGAACGAACATTTGCGAGAACTGGCGGTGAAACAAAAGCATCTAGGTACTGCTATACAGCAGCTTAACCGAAATGAACAAAACATAGCTTTTAATTTTTTTATGCCTATGTATTTACGACTTCTGTTTGGTTCTAAAATATATATTTTAACTTTGTAACGATTTGATCCGATTAATTTGATTTTACTACGTTCATACGTCCCTACGACGAAAGACCCATGGACGAAACGGTTTGAACTCTTTCACAACAGGATTTGAACCAGCGTTTGCGATGACAGTTTAAAATTCCCTGAGCCGCGCCCGCTCCATATTGCAAATTAAATATTCTTTGACGACTGATGAGAATCATACCTTTTTATTTTAGTTTTATTTAATTAAATAATAAAGCATAATTCCAGTGGTGGTGTAGATATAATATCAAAACAAAAGGAAGAAATGTTTTATAAATACATATCAATGTTATGGTATTAATATCTACGTTTACCTAATAATTGTAATATAGAATTCCAATGTATAGCAAGAACATAAAAACTTGTCTGGCCTGTCATACTCTCTTTTACGTAACGTGCCTTTGTACACAAATATTTGCTATTATCCCGTGGTAGTCAAACAATTTTGGGAAAAACTGCCCACTACAACTATTTTGTCTTAATTCTAAAGAAATAATTTGTATAATTATAGGGTGTTCGAAAAGTCACCGTTGACGGTCCGTGGTAAAAAAAATTCTGTTTGGTCAACTTTTTCTTATATGGAGGTCTAAAGTTTAATCAATTCCAATGAAGTCCAAAATGTGGTTTTATTAGACTGATTGAAGTAACATACTTACCTATCTTTAATTATTCTAAAATATAATATTTTTGCTATTTAATTCTGTATAAAATATTATTTTAAGAGTTACGAAATAATAATTTTACCGATCTTTTAATTTCTAAATATTTCATTCCCAATAAGTTGGAACCTGTTTGAAAACTACTGATATCGTCAAACAAAAAGTTGAGCAATAGTGGAATTTATGTTATCAACTGCTGCAGCGACCATATGCAGAGTGTGAGCAATGCCGTGTATTTGCTTAGTTTTGCGGGACTATTGTAAAGTGATGTGTCGTTTATATGAGTGTTAAGTGCTTTGTACGGTGGATAGTTATATTAACAAATTTGTTAATTGCTTATATACCGTATCATAAAAGAGAGTGAACAATGTGTAAAACAATTAATAAAGTGTCGCGTTATATGTTGTGTGTTATTGTGTTTGAACGTTTGGAACTTTTGCATCAGACCAGCCATATTATCAGCTTTCCGAATATACCGACAAAGAAGACCTTGAAGGTATGTCACAGCTGCGCCTAGATTTTTTTATTCTAACGATATGTTATGATTTTGAAATTGTAATGTGTATTTATTTTAAAACACGTATGACCTCGACATTACGCGCCCCCGTAGTCCATGTGTAATTAAAAAAAAAAGAAAAAACTTTGTAGGTAAACAATTTACATTTTCGATTTTTGTTATGCTTTATGTTGTGTTTATTATTTGCTCATGTGTGATCTGATAGACTGGAGTTCAGCTAAGAATAATCTTCTTGTGTATTTTCTCCAAGCCTTGACCAAAACTCACATGTCATGTAGGTTTGCGAAAGATTAAACGCAACCTTCGCAATTTAAGTCGGGCGGCCAAAGGGTTCCTTGGGATTGAAATTCAAGACAAATTTCAAGGAAAAATAGTCATATGTAATAGTGCAATAGTAATTATGTTAAAATAAAAAAATGTAACATTGCGGTTCAAACCTTTCGGTTGAAGCGATTAGAAAAAATTTTCGATTACGACAAATATTAAACAGTCGAAAAGTTATGTCATTTTAGAGAAACAACAATCAAAAAAATGTTTGAAGTAATCCTTTCAAAATAAGGGTTTTATGTTTTCAAACTCGCTTATTTTCTTTCGATAGATTTTAACCGATTGCAGACTGTTTCATAATGTCAGAGGCTTTTTTAAATACAGAAAACAGTAATTTTTAGCAAACTTTTTCCCGCGTGGGAAGACACAGGCGGTGGCTCAATACCCCTCCAGCTATGCCATTGATTTAAACGCTGTTTAGGAAGTTATAAATAATTTACGATTTTTCGTATTTGACGCAGCTACATTAGTTTCGGTTCGCCAATCAACACTGAATCTTAATCGCTTCCTCGCTTGGAAATTCATAGAAAGGTGTAAAGGGCGATTCATGCCCAGTGTTTGTTGACAGTCCTAGGGACAACAAATTCGTCAACAATTTATAATCGTAGCTGAAGTGCTTAATTACATTTCCGTGTTAATAGCGTATGAGCTAGGAATGGTGAATTGTATTTAATGAAACGCTGTAAGCCGCGCAGTATAAAGTTTTGTTAATAATTGCTACGTCACTCTGTGTAGCTGAAGTTACGCCATAACTCAATATTGCTGCTGCACTTGAACAACTTTGGTAATTAACGAACAGTCCACTGAAACCATATAACGTCGATCACGAATCATATATTCGACAACTAGGAATTAAGACTTCTAGTATCCGTAAATAGAGAATAAATCCATAGAAAATTAGTTTCATTTTTCTTCTATACGTAATTAATCATTTATCTGTATGATTCGGAATGAATAAGTACCGCCAATTAGTTATAGGAAACTATGTTCCATTGTGTTAAATAAATATGAAAAATAGTTGGTGAACTTCTAAAGAAAACTTTAACAATGCAATTTCTTGGCGGACAAGTTAGTTTAGTGATAATTTGCTTACCTCCAGTAACAATGCACGTAAGTTTCATATCTCCTCCTTCATCATACGGGCCAGCAACTGAAAGAACTTCCTTGCCCTTCTCATCAATAATAGTAGGCTTCTGTGGAGGAACTGCAAAAAGATAGAATACATTAATAATGAAAAAAATGTAAGATCTCTGGGAATTCCTTGTCACCTTCGAGAAATGGGATAGCACGGTTGTAACATCTTTGTGGCGGAAATTTGGGAACAGGAAAACTTAGCAAAAGGAAGAGGAAAAGGGGCGCTTGATCGACACAAGACCCTCATGGATGAAAAAGTAATGGAATGATTGGAATGCCAATGAAATTGAATTGTTAAAATTGATGTTAAAAATAAACTAACGGGGAATTGGGAAATAATTAAATTATGCGATTCTACAAAAAATTTAAATACTAGGTATAGCGGTGATTGATAGCTATAATAAATGCAACACGAGCTTTTAGCGGTTTAAAAAATTTAACCACTTTTAAAAGAGTTAAAGATCTTTAGTCACGAAAACTCATAAATTTTTGTGTTAAAAAGAATAGTTTATGAACGACGCATTCAGTCGATAAATCTAAAGAGATTTTTCAAACATTCTGTGCACGTTTTTGGTAGGAAAATAAATAAAACTTTAATTTGCTTGTCGTTTTTCTAAATAATTGTAGACATTTCGAGCAAGACATATAAGTTTTATTACTACTAAACGGGAAACTACAGAAGGGTTAAATGCAGATAGCTTAATTCTCAACTTAACACACAACAACTTGTTAACGAGTTTGCGAATCGTAAAGTTTGCAGTCGCACCACAATACTTTGTGTAATGCTAGAATGAGCTGCATAAGTTATTTCTATACGATTATAGTAGAACCTATACAATCATACTCTATCTACTTTCATATTCAGCTGTTAACTAGGCGCTCTCTGTATATAACAAAGTTCTACACGAAATTTACAGACAATAAAATCATAAACATGTTAACATTAACTATTACATTATAAAATGTAGGTATATGTTGCAGTAAATATTTAAGCGAAAGTTTACTATACACATAATTAGACTGGATAGATTTTATACTAAATTATTCAAAATGAATTACCTATAAAAATTCTGAAAAGGTCATGACAAGCAACAAGATTGCAACTATAATGCTTGAGTAAATAAATAAATGTCTCCCTTCCCGTAAAAGAAAATATGAACGAATTCCATCACTTTTGAATATAATCTTAAAAAAGTGGAGGTGCAAACCTCCCCTGGACTTTCCCATACTAAAAATAAACATTCGTTTTTGGTATTCAACAGTATTGTTCGCCACAACCGATAAACTAAACTTGAAAATTAGTATGTGGAAAATTAACACAAGTGCCGATTGTGTTCATCTGTGCATGTGTGATTATTTATATTCATAGGCTGCTAGGATTAGCCGGCGACAAGGAATTCCCGTCCCGCGCATGGTCACTTGAACATATCGGCACTTACAAATTTCACCCTACACTGTTTTAAAGTTCAATATTCACGAATTTCTCATTAACCGTACATTTTAGCCATATGAACACCTTATACTATGTGATAGACAATTTAATTTTGCATTCAATTATATAATAATATACAGGGTGTTTCATTTAAAATAACAAAGTTACTTATTGTACTGTGAAAACCAAACACCCTGTATACGTGATATAAATTTAGAAAAATGTAAATTTATATACTGAACAACTTTTGTATTTAAACTTCTTTCATATTTTGACTAATAAAGGCGCTATAGGAGCATCAATTTCCGATTTTCAAAATCTCGTAGAGGGCGCCACAGTGGAATTCTGGCGTTCATCAAAAAACAAAAATGTAGCTAATACCAAGCTGCATAACTATAGAAAATTTAAACAAATTCCTTAGACCAGTTTTTTTGTAATAATTTTTCAAAAATTTCAAAATTTTTGGAAGAGCGCCGTTGCGACCGTTTTTGGATTTAGTAAATAATTTTTTTTCTTGGTGTAGTACAGCCAATGGGCTTTCAAACAAGTTGTTGCGGAACCTGATCAAATAACTGGTTTTTGAGTTACGGGGCGTTAAAGTCGAAATTTTGAAAAATTCATAGCGACCGCCATTTTGAAGTTAGAGAGTCCGGTAAAAAACTGTTTCCCTTGTATTATGCCCTTCTTTCATATCCCCTACTCAGATTTTCAAAATTACGCTTCTGAAAAAAATGATACCAAAAAAACATGTCTAACTTCCGCTTCCGGTTTCGGATTTTTTTGAAAAGCTTATTTTGTCGATGAATTTTCGATATACCCCTTCATTTAAAATTTCATCAAAATCGCTTCACTAGTTTTTGCGTTACAGGCGTTACATACACACACACTTACACACACTTACACACACACACACACCCACACACACACACAGACAGACATTTTTTCTAGACCACTTTTTTGGGTTCCTGGGGACCCAAAACACGTATTTTCGCGAAAATCTCGACTTCGAAAATTTTCATGATATCAATACTTCCCTATACCAGTAGTGGTATGGGAAAGTAAAAAGGTTTTAAAACCTTTGTCACCCTGTCGGCAATTATTTACTTATATTCTCGGTTCAGTAGCTTCTTTTTTATAAAAGGAGAGCTAATTAGTTATTCTCCTAGTCTAGAAAAAATATTAATAGGTACCTAATGCATAATTTCCAAACCAATTATAGTTAAAAAAATAAAGGTGACAAATAATTCATACGGATTTTATAAATATGGATTTATTTTGCTATATTTTTTGTCTTGGTGTGGTGCTATTTAAGATAAACACGTTGATTAATTGCCAATTTGGAAGAATAGAGAGAATAATGAGTTCTTTAAGGTTATTGTAAATAATAACAGTGTTACTTGTCTTACCCATATCAGACTAAGTGTAATTAATTCATTTTCACAAAATAGCAGATGTGTTTACCAGATTTAGCAGACCAATTTCATGAAATCGTGTAGGAGTAGTGATTCGATAGTCAACTACCTTTGACTATTATATTATCTGAAGTGTTGGCAAAATTTATTATTTATTGCTTAGTGAGTAATTCGCTAATGATGTTATCAAAAAAATCATGAGAGACCAGGTGAGCAATTATTAATCAATGTCATGGCTTTTTGTAAAAAGTAGAAATAAAAAAAACATGAAATTTTTAATCAATACATTTCCATGTCCAGTATTTCTATTTACGTCAAGACGTCGACAAAACCAATGAATCATCTCGCTAAAATCGAGTCTGTAATAGAAGGATGCACTTTAGAGGGGGGTATATTAAATGGTTGGTATTTCATATAAATATGTATTAAAAGAAAAATATATCTCACAGATAAGTAAAACTAAGAGTTATATAAAATATTGTTTTTTTGTGTTCGAGCTATCGACGTAGGGTTACTTTGCATTTGGTACAGTTTGCATTTAATCTTTTACAAAGGACAAAGGCTCATTGTAAATATTTTCTAGATTTATTGTGCTTGAGATAATTTAAATTTAGGTAATACATAACTTATGAATTAATAATTGCGTGCATCAAACAACTCAAACAAGTCTTGCGTGCAACAGGACGGCCAATTAAAAGTTTAAATGTTCAGGAGCTTTCGGAGAATGCATTAAATAAATATGAATTTCGTGTGTAAAACTGAACCCATTTGAGAAAATCTGACTTGAAGTTTTATATAAACCTAACAAACATTAAGTAGATTTTGTTTGGCATATTAAGATGAAAATTGTTTAGAAAGCTGAGTAAATAAATCATTAAAGAAGGATTTCGTCGAGGTATACCTACTTACTTTCCTTAAATAATCATAAGAAGACAAATTATGTTTATGATAATTGGACAGAGAATTAACGATGTGTCGTGTATGATAATTTTCTTAATAAATTAATCCCTGATTTTACTTCGCAAATAACAAGCTTGTAAAAATTAAATACATCTCTCATCTAAAAATTACTAACGTCATCATTATTTCTGTCATAACAGGCACATAAATCTATTAGAAAAACATGTTCTAGTCGAATAAATGTCAGGCTAATGCTTCCTGAATCATGCCAGACAGCTTCCATATTTTGGTTGCGGTATAAAGTTGAGAACTCCTATTCGAGCTATAAAAGAAGTTTGTTATTTGAATACGAACGAGAAATAATGAAAGTTCGGTAATAGACGAGATCTGTATGGGAAGTCGGTTTCTCGCGTATTTTCCACCTGCTGCCAGTCTATTGATTTTGGAAACCGGGCATCCGACGTACGGAAACTTTCTAGCAGATTTTACATTTTTTATCCCTTACAGTCACATCTGCTTACGTAAAAATACTGTATTCAACTTTTTGTGTTTCATAGGTACTTTTTTGCAACAGCATCAAAAATTTGTGTATCTTGATTTGATATAATCCTCAAGAAAAGCTTTGTTCGTTTACATTCAGAAATGTAAGGTAATACACTAAAACACGGATATGTATTGGACAAATATATTCTCTTTGAGTGAACTTCGGTAAATAAAATTGTTTGTTTTTTCGTACGAACTGTCCTTTTCACGGAAATTTAAGGATTGTCGTGCTCTTAAATAACTGCGTGACCTGCAATTTATATCCAAGATACCTTTTATATGACAAAATTTTCCCCTACTAACTTTTGATTGTTTAAAGATTTCTATAATCTCCTAAAACTCTTAAGGATAATAAGAAAATATTGATATTTCTTACAAGCAAATTGTGACCGAAACGATCTCAGAGGGGAGCAATTATTCAGAGTAAGCTTAGTCTTGTCGTGTTAATAGTTCGTAAGTTCTTCACTAATCTGCCTAGTGGAGTCATAAGTTTGAATTTAAAGTTTGCCCAGTCCTCGCATATGAATATTACAGAGTTGCAAAAGTCGGAACAGCGCAGGACTTGTGTAGCCTCCAGGTTCAAATAAATCTTCATTCGCTGTACCGCAGGAAGGATAACATGTTCTGCTTCGTAAACACTGCACCATCTGAACAAGGGCATTTTTTTCAATATGTGCCTACGTTAACGTGACAGCAATGTATAAATAGCCCTCACCTCGCCGAGATTAATCATATTTTAATGATTATTACTTTCAAATTGTGCCGTAAGGAATCTGCACGTATACACAACCAACAAAAATATTCATTTTTAGTAGATTTTTGTAAAATACAACCAAAGCCAATACGGTTAAACGTGTTACATCTTGCCTGATTAGATCTGATTGCGTGTAGTAATTTAGAAGACAATCACGCACGCAAACCTATCTCCAAGTTGTAATTATTTCAGATTTACTTGAGAAACCATATTGAAGCAAAAACCCAGAAAATTATTAATTATAAATCATGTTTTGGTAGAGAGCCAAATATAACTTGTTGATAGCCATTAAAGTTTTTCACCACAAAGCACTGACTCGTAGCCGCGGGGAAAGCTATTACTCATACTATTATTTGTCGTACTATAACTTAATCAGAGTTTGAAAATTAAATAGTGCTACTGCAACTTGTGAACTAACTACAACAAATATTTATCTTTATTTATTTCAGTAAATGAATATTTAATTCTTCCTACATATAGTGAAAATGCAGAACAAAGCACAAACTAGTGAGGAAAGCTATTACGGATACAATATTATTTGTTGTATTTTAATTAAATTTGAATACGATAGTGTGTCTCTTTAAAATCCAAAATGTAGACTCCGTCATAGGGAATGGTGTTAGCTAATTATTATTTATCGTATTTTGATTAATTTGAATAAATTGGTGCTAGTCTAATATGTACACACCCGAATATTTATTTCTCTGTATTTATGTTTTTAATTTAATATGCAAATTTAAAAAATAAATAAAAACGTCAATGTTATACCTATACAGTTGTAGGCATAACTGTTACCTACTCTGTTTATTGGTGAACTAATTTTTTCCATTTTTTAATTTAATTCAAATCGGGAGATAGGAATAAAATAGTGCTGTACTTAAAAGTACCAAATTAAATATTTCTGTATAGTAATTATTTATTACACGAAATTAATATTAGTTTTCTAAATCAAAAAACTTGTTGCACAATTCATAAAATAAGGGAAAGTTATTATAAATTTTAGTATTCTAATTTCATTTTATGGAAAAGCAATAAATAAATAAGCGCTTCTACTACTACTATTGGAAAATACTAAAATAAACGTTTTTATTTATTCACTCAATTAATATTTAAATTATTTTGTTTACCAATATCCAAATTCACTTACCAATAACTGTCAATTTCACTCTTAGGTTTTTTGTGGGCGAACGTAAATAGTCAATTCTGCATCGATATTCTCCTTCATCCTTTTCGCTTATGTTATCGATGCTTAGGGCTGACGGTTCCCTTATTGTGTTAAAAAATGCTCTTGCTTCGATATTTCCATCCTTCCAATGTTTAGCGAGAGTACTATGCGATCCTCTGGTATCGTAACTGCAAAAAAAGAAAAAATTCTATGAACGTTCTCGCCAGCGACAATGAGTTGACTGAAAGCATATTTTCATAAACTGATATTGATTTGAAAATTCAATTTTGAGGAACGCTAAAGTTTATGGTGGTGCAGCTATTAGATTACAAATTTTCCAAGTAACGGATACGATGAAGCTTGGAAACGTCATAACTAATATCGTCGGCCTTTCTACATGAAACCTTACAAAACCCGACTTCCTAATGCATTCAGAGTTTATAAAATATATCCATCATTATTACTCTTCCTTTATAGGCTTTAGTTTGAAAGTTGCATTTTGTAGATGTCACGTAGAGGAAGTGATACAGTCAGAAGTTTGATCTGCTCTCAAAGTTTTGTGGAATACAATTTCCATATTGGTTGGAACTTAAAAGCCAAAGCGCTTTCATATTGTATTGTTGAACTAGTGGATACTATGGTTTGTTGGTATACCGCAGCGCAATCGTCTGCAGTGCATGTTTTTGTGGTTTCTCTTGTAAAGCTTAGATTCTACTGTTACAAAAAGAGATTTCCGAATGCGGAACAGCATGAACTAGTTACATTGTGATACTATCGCCGTGAAACTGAATTGCTGTGATACGATTATACAAATTAAGGAAATTATTAAAGACCGGATTTGTATGCACTTACACGTATTCTCTACTGGATAGTAAACACAATTTAAATTGTAAGTGAATTTCTAATGCACATATTATAAGTCATTCATTAAAGAAACCACTCAATAAATCAGTTTATGTCCGTTTATATACTAGATTTATTTTTTAAAACTGTCTAATTTGTCCATTTCATAAACATCTCCGATACCCTGATTTTAAAATTCGAAAACTTTCGATTGTATTAGATATTCCTGTTGTTGCTAAAATATCTAAACATCAAAATAAAGCAAATTATAATACAGCACATTACGTATCTTAAAAGTTCAGGAGATTTTATAAAAATATAAATACATTACAATTGCGTATGAATCCATCCCTTTACAATAATAAATATTTTACAGAATAAAAGTTATCTTACTAGAAACTAATTTGATAAAATGTCGAGAGCAAGTATCAGATTCATAATATGAATAAAATACTCGAGTGCACAACAGTTGCAGAGTATTCTACAACAAGCAATACTGAATGATGCATCAAGTATTTACGACTCCTGTTGTTTATTTCACGATATTCTGCGAACATGTCTTTTGCTTAAATTTTACGTTGTCATAACGTTCCTATGAAATTTCTTAGATATATCCGAAGGCATTTAAAGCGGAATGTCTGAATCTCAGAAGATTCCTGACAGACGTCATAGCTTCTGGATACCTCGACGAATGCCAATGAATAATAACCAGTCGCTGGCGTATTTTCAAATCAATATTCACACCTCCTTGAAATGTCGTATATAGCCACAGCGTAAATTATTTCTTATAGAGTTACGTAGATAATAAGGGTGGATATGTTTTATACATATAGAAATATACGCTAGGTTGTGCATATATTTACCTTTAATGAATTTTGCACAAGCTCACATTATAAATAAAATGCAGAGTAAACACAGCCAGTCAGTTATATATTATGTAAAAGTGAATTGTACGCTAACCGTATTAATAAACTGTATATTTATTTCAGACAATAGATGGGTTTTACGTTCCTTAATTATTAAATGTTTAGGCAAATATTAATGAGTTGTTTCGGTTGAACATCACAAAATTATGTCTAACCTGGACTTTATTATGTGGATTTTCTCAATTTCCGAACAATTTGTTAATATATTTATCAAAAATGTATTCAAATAATATAGTAACACAAAACTTAATGAACATTCTTTGTTCTTTTTAGTTAGAAACGAGCATTATTGTAGAAGAAGAGTATATTATACACCAAGGTAGAGAAGACATTTTTCTCAGCCGAGCATTATTATTTCCTGAGACGCGGAGCATCGAAGGAAATCACTTGCGAGGCTGATAAGTCTTCTCTACCGTGGTTTATATACTATTTTTTCCACTACTAGCACCTTTATTCCTTTTATAATTCATCGTTTTGACGTTAATAAAAAATAAAATTACATTTCTAAATATCCACAAAAATTAAGTAGCCTTGCCTGAAAACATTTCAACTGACATTTGTGTAAAATTTGACGTTTATCTAAAATATATTTATTTCTCATTTTTAACAAATAATTGTAATTAAAATTAATAAGAAACATTACTAGATTGAAATAAATAAGCTTTAGAAAGTGGTTGTTGTATTATGAAGGTGAATAATAGTGAAAAGTTTTTGAAAGTACATTCTTTAAAACGGATTTTTATGACATGTGCATGACTATAGCCGTCTGTACCATTGGATTTATATGCTTATGCGGAACGTCTATTTATATTAATATAATAGCACCCCAGATATTAGACTTTTTAAGTAAATATTTTTTCATTCCGTTGAGTTATTGCCCTTATGTGAGAATAGTATTCCCGACCTGCTTCTCTGTCTTCATTTAATGTAAGTACATTTTTGCAAGGATTTTTTATGCAAGAATGTTTTATATCTCTTGAACTGGTTTATCAGTTGCTTATATAAATACGCTGCTCCAATAAACTAATGAAATTATTGATGGTGTTCAAGGTAATAGCATTTACACTAAACCATGGTTTTGGTAGACAGAAGATTTTTTTCTTGGGTATTATTTTTATTTAATTCTGACCGACTGCTACAATGCCCTAATACCCATTCCATAGAATAAGGCTTCGGCTTGCAAACTTAAGTGAATTCCTGATACAGAATTGGTAGGGACATTTAACGTGAATTGACAGACAAATCACAGGACCTTTAAACTTTATTTCTTTTACCTTCTACCGTGCATTTCGATTTCGCAGATAATATAATAAATAATATTACAACTAAATACTACCTAAATACAAATAAATTCTAAACAACAACAAGAAAATTATAAAGCCTAATGGTATTCGCAAATTAAAACTAATTAATGCAACTTGTTTGTAAACCTCGTTAATAAGATCGTCCTCGTTTATGTAGTTTGTAATACCGAATACGTGCACCAAATCTAAATCTTCATATTTATGTAAATTACTAAAAATGTATATAAAATGCATACTAATTTAAATTTTTAATTTTTGTTCTTCCGATATTACTTTATTATTATGGTTTGGATACCTATGCCAAATTTAGTTTGTAATGTACAGCTAACACACAACTTCCGAATCTCCTATCGGATAATCCACAAATCAATGTTCATATCAGGAGCGGCAGGTTCATCCTTACCGAAGCCTTATATTAAGACCAAAATTCCGAATAACCCAGATAGATATCATTTACCTTAGTGTATATTAACAGTCATTTATAACTTAGTCGGTATCTTTGACAGGTGGAATTCTACAGTCGTCACCTCGACCCCTTTCATTTACAAGCATATCATGAAAGTCGCGCGTAAAATGCTGTCTCAAGGTTTCATCAAAAAAAATTGCAGGTTTCAAAGTTCGCCGTCGTAATTTTCTGTAATATTTAATTTTAAAACTTTAATCTCTACGATACGTTATCCTGCGGTGGAAATCGTCTCTAACTTTCATTTAAATACAGCTCGGAGAATGAATGCGTTTCTGCAAAACTTTCCTGAAACCTCAGAATAATAAACTGTAAAATTGAGAACAAAATGAAATTAATAATCTCGAATTCAGAAGTTACTGAACTGCGAAATCACTTAATTTGATACATATTTCGTACTGTGCTGGTGTGGCTTGGCTGCTGGCTACTGCTTGCTCTGTTGGTACTTTTTGTTCCTCTCAGATTCAGGGCTGCAATAATGGGCTTTGCGTTTGTTCCAAGACGAAAGTTACACAAGGTGAATTCATACTAAAAAATACGAAGTTTTCAGACAGCGAATGAGTTTGTACCTACTTTTTATTAAGAGTTTGGTGTTTAGGGGATGTTTAGATAACGCTCCGTTTTAATTGGTTTGCTACCTTAGTTGTTGAAATGTAAAATTCGTGTTCGTTTTATAGGCCGATCTATGTTCAGCGTGGGTGTAAACACATGTGATGAGGTATAAATTTGTTTTGTCCTAATTAACCAGTCCTAATCCTATAACCGATAATCCTCCCAATTACTTTTACCATTAGTTTGATAATATAGTTTCGGGGTTCAATTTCTAAAATTATGTTAATTCCGAATGATATTAATTCTGGATATTACCTTTATATAAGACAATCTTATTAAATCAATACCTGTACTTTACCGATGTATTGACTACGAAACGTATTCACAATAGAATTAGTTTAGATAGATATAAGTATGACGTATTTTCTATAGTTTTCTGCACTTTGAATTTTCCTTTCTAGCTCGTTCCTATTTTTGTCTTGAGTCATCTTTGTCCTTGAAATGTGTCCCGGCTAGAATTGAAAATTATATCACCTTGTTTTAACCCTTGACAATACTTGTTGATGTTCAAGAAACAATATAAATTAAAATACATGTTTACTTTCCGAACACTGATTAGAATATTTGCGTTCCTGAATTTTGTATATTGATTCATTAATGGGCGCCATTGTAATTTCTATTAGTATTACGACAATAATTAGTGTTATACATAGCTCTACTAGCTAAACATGTTTTATTTTTTAGTCGTCTATTTCTCAGCAAAATTAAAGAGGTAGCTTAAATCTTCTATGTGATCAGCTTGGGAGATACGTGAAAAATAACAAAATCCTTTAGTCTTTCAGCTGTAAATCTGACATATAAGAGTTCAAATACAACGCGCGATATCGTTCTGTTGTTTTATTTGTTTAGACACGACAAGTTTGCTTTTATCACAAATGGGCGAGCAAATGGGTGTATTTGGAAAAATCTGTCGACAAATTAATATTGGTTTTTTTTTGGTCGTATCGCTCTCAAAATAAACCGCACTAAATTTCAACAACATTCTGAAAGCGCGATCTGTTTTGACAACTGATAAAATTCCAGTTACCCCTAGTTTGCGTTCGAACAAGCTCACCACATTAGGGTTGCAGCGATCATGACGGTACGTTCCACGTTTCATGATAGCGTCCCCTCACAAGCGTGACCACATACCCTGTAAAACTTATCTCTATAGATTACCTACAGAAATACGTAAATTAAAGGCCGTTCTTGCATAGAAATTTTTATATTTCAAGTTAAAATAATGTTCTGTTATCCAGGTAGTATAGAAATAACTTTGGTACAATATCAAATGATATTTTTAAACAAAGCTACATTTCAGTAAAAATTTAATGAGTTGCATTATTTGTTATGAGTTTTCCGAGTATTTTCAGTAATATTTTAGTATTTGTTGAAAAGTAATTTTATCAGTGAATTGTACTTACAAAACAATCCAAAACTCCCTTAGTCAGCGGTTTCAATAACATTTTGTATACCCCACATAGATATAATCACTTCACAAACTTCATTTAAAAATTGATAAAAAGTCTTTCAATAAAGTCTGTCTTGATAACTGCCTTCACTGAGATGAGATGAGATGCTTTTCTGTAGAAAAAAATGAATAATAACTGGTGTAGTGGATTGAATTCAATTTGAAGTAATAAACATGATTATGATGCGGAATGTGAGATATTCAATCTGAAAGAACCTTTGTCGTGGCATATCTATCCTCTAATAATAGGATTTGAGATTGGCGAAATCGGGTTGGCTTTAGCAAGTGAATTGAATGCCATGAAAGAGGTAATGTGGGGCTGGTAAGAGAGTGGCTCAGGCGGACCCGCTGAATGGCGCGATGAGAAAGCCGATAACCCACCCAGGGTGGGTTGGATGGCGTAAGGAAAACACTAACCGTTCATGAAGGGCTCGGAAAATAACAGCCTTTTCATGGTATTTAAATCTTTTGACTCAGCACACGGCCCCATTAGGGAAATTGTAAGGAATACGTTACAGTTTTAAACAGGAAAACGAAAAGGAAGTGTAAAAGTGGCGAGAATTACAAATATTTTTTATTTTTGACTATATATCCTACTTTTACCCCTAATATTAAGAAAATAAAACATGTCTTGAATAATTTTAAATTTCGAAGCGTTATCTTTTTCATAATTTAAAAGGACACTTCATCTTCTTTAAATTTAAAAAATAAAAACGTCCTGCTAGATTGGCTACGAGAATCCGCAAGGACAAAGTTAAGAAATGAAATTATTAATTATTCAGGGTTTACGATTTGAGCCGAAATCTCTTAGGACGGAGAACGATCGAATGATGCTCCCAATGCGTACATTTTTTTCAAGTACAGTGGCAGCTCCTCCATTCATAACCATCAAATA
The DNA here is from genome assembly GCA_963082805.1 of Hemicrepidius hirtus. Taxonomy (NCBI): domain Eukaryota; kingdom Metazoa; phylum Arthropoda; class Insecta; order Coleoptera; family Elateridae; genus Hemicrepidius; species Hemicrepidius hirtus. The sequence continues at coordinate 35,791,663 of OY720160.1, read as the reverse complement.
AAAATCGTTCAAATCAATCACACCATCTGTTTATATAAAATTTTGCCGATCTGTCTACTTATATTACTTTCCAAACCCTCTCGTTTATCGCCCTCACAAATATGAAAATTTCGACCCAAACATTAATTGCTGTAAAATTATTCAAAACACCTATCGATATCCGTTTTGGGGTTTATAAACCCTTTTAGTAGCAAAAAGTGGCAATTAATAGGCATCAACAATTACTGAAATATTGATGATAAACATTTTTACATAGCAGGAACTCAATTTAGTGAAGAGATATTTTTTTTCGGATTTATTATTTCGTCACCTCGGTCATAGACATGTCAGTCAACCGCATTTTAAATTATCTTTTTGTAATATAACGCATCTACTATTTACATTTGTCACTGAGCTGCATTTTAAAATCCGTTTTGTAGGTAGATTCGAAAATTCTTGTCTTAACTATAGGTACTGGATTAAACTAACACCCAGATTCGTCCGAATATGTGGTATCTGCTCCCGTAACATCCAAAAATATTTTAAGCAAACATTCTAGCAATTTCTTATAAATAACAGTTAAAAGTTTAACAGCAGGTAGCCTCCTATATGCAAGATATTCCTCATGTAGAATTAATCGGATGTATGTGAATTAGTTACATCCAATAATACCCTTTAGTAGATGATTTGCGTATTCGATGTAATCGGCTTGTAGAATTACATAATCTAAGCTACAAGCTTTCACGGTCGTTGTCGAGTCTATCTTGGTTTTCTGTAATACTGGTACAATAATCGGAGGTAGGTTGTCAAGAGGACGAACCATGCAACCATGCCCAAAACATCATTTTCTGCATAAATTCGCAGTGTCATTAAAAAATCGTTTTAACTATTCCGAAAACTGTTTTTATACCTATGGCGTATAACGTCATGTTTTATTTTATCCAAATTTTTTAGTTTCTTGAAAACTGAACAGGAACTGTTAGGGTTCGAAAGTGAGTAAGTATTATTGAAATTATATTAAAATATAATATTATTTTTATATTCTGACTACACAGAATTCAAATTCAATTATCAATGTACCGTAACCAGTATTTTCGTATTTGGTTTCAGCTTGTTCAATAAATGGCTAATATGAAATTTAGACTTACTTTTTTCTACATAATAATATAGGAATTTAATTTACTGGCCCTGATATGTGCGGGTTATGAAACGGACGAAGCTGAGGTGGGTGGTACCAAAAGATGCTACACCCAGTAAGGCATGCTATTATAGCTGAATCCCAAAATACGTTTGATTTATCTTAAATTCCTGGTAGCCGGATTTTTAATTAACTATAAATTAATTTATGAGTTATTTATAATTAATTATTATAATTATATAATTTAAGTTATCTAGGAATACGTTGTCTGGTTTATGTTGAATAAAGGGTAAGCTATACAACCGTAAGAAGGTCAGTAAACCTTTATATGGATATTTAAACATTTTGTAAGCGGATATATAAATGAATAAAAAATTTAAGGTAGAGGTTTATCCGGATTTTATGTTAATTTGCATAAATCGGATTTTGGTACTTTAATCTGGATTAGGACGTTATACTCCGCTTTCTAACTCACATAAAATTTTAACTCCGTTATTAATAAAAATCTGAAACATATTTAGTATTGAAATATTTAAAAATTTATAACTAAATCCGGTTTCAGGTGACAAATTATATATAATTGTAGGTTTGTATCTAGCAAGGAGAGGTATTTGTCAAATAAATTACTGATAGACAGATGGGTTAGTCAATAACCGTCTACAAACTGAACCTACTTAAACCCTGTGAGTACTTGGTTGCCTTTACTTGGCATTTCTTAGATAAGTATGTCAGTCTGTAAACGTACGACGCTAGTTCAGATGGCATTTACGACGAGCTCATTTGAGAACCTCTGAAAAGGATAATTGTCATCACAGTACGGATCTAAAGAGATTTCTCTGTCGTATGACATATTCTCCTGCGTCACTAACAGAGTCCACTCTATCTTCCAGTTCGTCTCGCGTACCCCATTTGCATCCCTAAAATTAGGTTCCTTAAATTGTTCCTAAACTATGCAAATTATCGTTATTTGCATAATGTTGATTACTATGCAGTTTGTATGATTGTCGGACTTGTTCTTGCGGGTGTCTGGCACCGCAGTATAAATCGACCATTAACACCGCCTCCACTTACTGGTCTGGCTGCAAGATGGTACATTGGCTTGACTAATGACATTTTGTTTATTTGCGGCAAGTTTTGTCCCGCTGTGCGCCTCTTCAGATCTGAATCCGTGCGCCATATCTGGTTATAACGACGGCAGCCGCGTGCGGATTATTGCTTTCTTCAGATCTCCAGCCGCTCAGTTTTATACTTTGGGTTACTGCCACATTACAAAAGTTAGCGAAACGATCCGGCACGAGTTTAGAACACTTCGCATGTACGATTACTTCCATATATATTATCAAGTTGTGCGAAACTAATGTAATGTACGAAGGTAACACTTGCTACATGTGTTGGAATTGTTAGGAACAACGACAGAAAGTCGTTCCATTCATTTTACGAACGAACGTGCTAATATTCTTTTTCTAAATTAACTTTTAGAATTTTATAAACAATTATCCCCCTACAATCAAAATTGTTTACTGCACAACCGACATCAGAATTAAGAATATTTTTCAACCTTTCTAAAAGACATAATTTTGAATGTTGAATAAATTTGATTTATTGCTCAATACATAAGCCCTTTCAATATCTCACGCTGAATTTTTTATTGCGAATCACTTCATTTTCGTGTAATAACAGAGTTGGTATATATTCCCAGTAGTTCTTATCGCGGACAACGTTCACTTCACACATCACTTTTATGGAGTTGGAACGTTTTGTAGGAACGTGGTGCTAATACATATCGAGGATAAGAATGAATCTAGTACCGTATGTATTCTGAAATTTAGACAAAATTCGGGTAGGAAATGGCATACTTTAGTCATTCTGAATGGTACATGTATTGAAATTTACGACGGTAAAATAAAAATGGTTATAAAATATGGATAACGCCAGGCACACAAAAGTTAACGAGGGCAAACAAAGTAAATACGGAATTTGTTGGAATGTCGCGTGTCCTTTTTATCTGTAAAGTAAATACAGTGAGCAAAAGTCCGATTATTCCACATATAGCGACATGACTTTCCATATATTCACTGAAATAATTACTCTCATTTTACGAGATAAATTTGTAGAGTTTTGTTTCCGAACGAATCGCTTACATAATTTCATTTTTGTCCTCGAGCGATTAAATTTTCAGCCAGCTTTGTTTCTCCGTTCAAGAGCATTTTAAGCTGTCGTATCTTTTTGACAAGTTATAAGAATACATTTGAAATGTACCAATCTTTCGTTTTCACAATAATGAGTTCAGATAATGTCATTTAAACGTAACTTTTGTACCGCTTTTTACAACAATTCAATTTTTGAAACATCCAAATGTAGATTAACTGCGTTAGTTTTTTAAATTAAATGATATTTCGCATATCTTTTCAGAAAAATATAAAACGTTTTCATAACTTTTCATTTTAATGAGTTTTAATGTAGCTTTTCGACAATTTTGAAGGTTTTATTTTAATTTTTGTTGAGAGTACCTACACAAATAAAATGAAAAGGGGGTGTACACATTCGTGTATGATTTTCTCGATGATTTCTTTAATTTTCCTTCTCCTTTGTCTTGATCACTTGCATAGCTCGAATAATCAGAGTCAACCAGCATATTTTTGGTAACCATGCTTTTAATTAATAGTGCAATATTTTAATGTTCCCAAATGCAATTTAAGCCTCTTCGTTCGAAACAAGAAGCAAAAACAAACAACTCAACTCGAAAATTCTCAACTTTAGATTTGTCTGATCTGCAAAAATTGTTCATTTCCCCAAAACCAGTCTAAATCTAGAAGCCCCTGTGTATTTACTGCAGCTGTAATAATTTATTATTTAGTATTTTATTTTTATATTCAAGGCTCCATCATCTTGAACTACACTAGTTTTAACAATGATAATATCAAATTCCAAAGTTGTATAGAAATAAGAACGTAAGAGATAAACGATTCCACCTAACGCTCCTTGAAAAATAAAATTCTTATTAACAGAAAGCAATAAGAAACGAATTTTCAAGTGTAATGTAATCGTTTTGAAATTCCACACTGTATAATGTCCTATAATTTTTAAATTTAGACCAAAAGCTAGGATCAATTTATTTTAATGCGGTGAACACTCCCTAGCGCAATGGTGGCATAGTCAATGGGCCCTGGCGGCCTGAGAGTTGCGGTTTTCCGCGCCGCCTAAGAAGAAGAAGCAGAATCTTAAATTCTATTCTGTAACGGATTCAGCAAGTTAAACGTTTTATCCTTATGTAAAATTAACATGAAGATCGAAAATGGGCGAGGCACTTGAAGGCTTGCAAACTCTCATAATTTCAAACGCAATTATCTTTTATATTTTGCAATGGTATTTGCATAATAATCAACCTCTTACATATATTAAATTAATCACACTCTTACAAACAAGATTAGCTCCTGAGAATTTAATAAAGAATTGTAAATTACAACATTCGTGAAAACAAACAAAAAAGTGCTATATATTGGGAAGGCAACTTGATTTATTTTGTATAGATATCGTATTAGTAACTGTGCACACTGTCATACCTGTCACTTTTAATTTTAAGTTAGCATTGTAACAGTGGTAAACTACCGCATCGTTTTCAGCTGTCGCTGAAACGGGCATAGATTATAGTTTGCAATTAAAGCCTATTGCAAACTTTACAAGAAATCATCTTAAGGACCACAACATAATATTTTTTGCATCAGTACACTGTACAGCTATCCTGTAGTGTTTGGTACCACTTGCTGAAACAATAAAGCGTTATATTATATCAGGTTACGTTGGGTTAACCAGATATCTTTACGTTTTGGGTCTCTCAATTCGAGTAACCGTGTTGAATAATCGACTTGCTGAACAACCGGAATTTGAACAATTCGTGACGAGCAAACGATGGTAACTGAATGACGGGACACCAGCCTCCAAAACGGTTTGATGAATTGACGTTAATCCTATACTATGCAGTAGAATCTTATATCATTTAAGACTTCAAAGAACTTACATGCATTTTCTTAAATGATTATTTTAACAGAGGACATTTCTTATAAAATGTCTTTTTCATGTTAGTGAGGGTTAGTGAGGTGCAGTCATAATAATTACACATGTAAATGCTAATGTTAATGTTATCTGATGTTTATGTATAAAATCATGCATTGTGGCTGTGTATTACTATTTTGTTTAAACAGACTAGTTATTGAAGTCAGATATTTTTTAGACAGTAAACTAGTATGACTACAATATATTTTTATGGCTTTAAAATTCGGAAAAGAAAAAGCTTGGTATGAAGAAATTGTTCGGGTTTGTAGAATGTAGATACACAACTTGGTGATTGTAGTGTGTTTTACTCGGAGATTTGGGTAGTTCGAAAATCAATCACTAAAGTGGCCAAATCTATCATCAGTGCAAGTGACCGATTGATTTAGTAATGTTGTGTTGCGTGTAAAGTGCAGTGACGCGAACAGCACCGTCGGTGGTGTAGTCGCACTGGACCGAGCGGAGCTTCCGATAATTACCCCCCAGGGGAGCGTAGCGCTGCTGCGTGACTCTGGGCTGAAGCCCAAACTGCCGGAGCAGCTGCGATAATCGATATATGACAAGTGCCATTTCCATTTGTTTCGGACTGTTTAGAATTGTTTGCATTCAGAAGTGTGTGGATGCCGAAGGGTTCACGCGAAAGGTCTTTGTTCTGATATATAATAGGATTTTGTTCATTTTAGCTCAGTTCCAGCTCAAATTTACCATGTACTAGCAGTCCTTTCCCTGTTCATAGAACAAATTCGCTAAATAATGGATACCAAATAATTATCCAATTCTCGTCGACGCTAGATTGCACACGCAGTCATAGAAACAGATACCTGTTATATATGTCACAACATACCTTCAAACAGAAAAAGATACTCATTATGATATTCATTACAATATTTGGAAGCTAGATATAGAAAATATCAAAATACAGGTTCATTGTTATGGCTTGAACTTTTTAGTATCTGATGGTAAAAATAAAAATTAATGAGATGCTGGTGAAAGGTCTCGTATATTAAAAAACTAATATAAAAATATATGCAGACAGCGAGGAAGAATAAAAATTGCCAGTAAAATAAAAATAAAATTATGTTTTTAATTAGTACAGCTATCTTTTACAGACCCACCATCAAACGTCAATTGTTACGGGCCTGCCTTTAACACGACAGGAACTCTTACATTATACATTACTGGTACTTGTTTGAAAACTTTTATCCTCTATGAATTTTACAAACTAATAAAATAAATAGTTAACGCTCTGTATGAAGAGTTTCTTTCATAATTTAGTCCTTCAGACACTACATGCTGCTTTTTTAACTATTGGCATAAAATATTGCAGAGAAATTTACATAATACGCTGGAAAGTCGTAATTTGCGTAAATGATACTTGCATAATTTTCACCTCAGCTCTTAAATTTTAAAAAATTTACGCTGAAAATTTTCAACCCCAAACTCATATATCTAAATTGCTCGGAAATATTTAAGTGGTTAAGATACGTTATCAGTATTTCCCTACATTTTACGCCAGGACTGCAGAGTTCATTCACCATGAACATAAAAATATTATAATTCACATATAAAACAGAGATTGTAGGGAACAATAATCTTGTAATAATATTTTCAACTTGAATTAAATATTAAGTTTAGATGTGTTTGTATATTCTATTAATACTGAGAGTAGAAATAGTTCTTTTTGTGCAGGTGAGAAATCCATTACGTGCGAGGCGTACGCCGAGGACGTGAAAATTTCATTTCCATTACTGTCAAAAATCAAAACAAAGCAAAACAATGATTTCAAGTGAGCTGTGGATATAATAAAGCTGTTGGGATGGATTCCTACAACATTATTATACCGGTACAATAATTTGTAGTACAATAAGGATATTATAATACAAGGATGAAGGTTTCGGCACTACGCGACGCGAAGCGAAGTGCTGGAATTATATAAGTGCGAGAATAAGCCATTCTTGCGAGTTGCTTTTTTTCTGCGATAACAACAAAATATTTCACACGACAATAATTATACAAAAAAACGAAAAAACGTCCAAAGCTACCACAACTTACACTACTCGATATACACGTTGTCCCTAGAAATTTTGAATACGAGTAATGTAGGCACTGCGATTTTGTTCTTCTCGATTATTATAATAGATTGCCATGGTTGTTTATTACCAATTAGAAATTACTATTTATTTCCCGTTGCTTAGTGATTTCAAATATTTGACTCGGTTATGTAAAAAGTGAGCGTGGTAACTAAGCGACAAGTAATGAATTCAAATGTCCGTATTCAAAATTTCTAGGGACAACGTGTATGCGGATTTTTTATATCGCACGCGTTGCTATGATAAATTATGTGACAATATTTGCCACACAGTTCTCCATGGCAACATGATCAACAAAATTTCTGATCAGGCTTGGTCAACTTTCAAAATGGTACTTAGTTCTTCATTTTACAGTTTCAGTACCTACATTTAAATTTGTATTCCACCAAAACTCGCCCTGTATGCAACTGTATAAAATTACACTGTCATTCAGAACTGAAATATTTTTATTTGTATTATTGTGTCATTTGACGTGTGACAGCACCTTAACGAAGCACTTTTTGATAGACGTAAGTCGTGGTTTTATTTAATACTCAGAAACAGGTGACTGTGTTTTCTACAGACAGAGACACCCTGTAGAGTTCTGTGTCGTTCAGTTAGTTATATCGGTAACAAAAAGTATCAAACAGCGTTCTTGCTTGTATTTTAATTATGAAAACAATTACTTTAGAAAACAAGACAAGCAGAAAATCGATACTGAATTTTAATAAGACAGTACCTACTCCCTATCACAGATTAGGTACATGTTCCTTCACCAATCGTGCCAATTGTGGAGATTAGTTTTATTTATTAACCGTTAAGATTTATTGTGTTCTGAGAAAAATATTGTGAAATTTCATTATTCTGTAAAGTTACTTTCATGGGATTCTTGCCAAACTTCTTGCTAGGTGTTCGTGTAAGATTGATTATATTTTATTAAGTCATTTTAAAAAATATTGTTTAAGGATTATCGATTTGAAAAAATAATATCTGTGTCTTGAACTAAAATCGTGTTTGAAATAATATTGATGAATTGTGCAGGTTAGTAAAATTTTGAAGGCAATTTAATTCACGTGTTAAGAAGTTGTGGTTGAATAATGTAACGTGTAAATGTCCACTTACGTAACGCAACAGATTAAATATTCAACATTTCTGGTGAACAATTATAGCACCTCAACGACAATGTAATAACAATATACCAGGCAAGTTATGCGTAAATTGCCGAGGGCTGACAATCTCCCGGCAGCAGCTAAATGATGATATCCATCCTCGCTTATATTTGTTCTGGAACATGAATAATGCATCTTGTCACGGCATTGTCTTAAGCTTTGCGACTCTCTTGTACTTGTCCGTGTACACACGGCTTATTAAATCTTCGCCCGTGGCTGCATACTGCGTTGCTTCCAGTTCCGGGTCTTGTTAAGGTTCAGCGTCGGCGTGTAATTCGAATTAGACCGCCAATTTTCCTACTTTCTTTTCATCTCGTCGCAAAATTTAATGCTACGGATATGAATTTATAGCAATAATTAATGAAATAATTAGCCGAAGCACTTGTGTATCATTACAAGTTCGGTAATTGAATTAGAACAGCGACACGACTCCTAACCGTAATGACACCGAAGACGCGGCCGCTTGGGATTAGCTGTCGCTGTGCTGCACGTCACGTTCTAATCCCATCCGACACTAGTGATAGCGACGCAATATATTAGAAGACTAATGAATTATTTAGAAGAATTCTGAGTAATCTCAATGCCAATTACATTTGTCAGCTCTCATGGAATCACCGTAACACGGAAATAGTTACGACATTTCGACAGAGATTTTCTCTGATTCTTATTAAACCTTTTTCTCTTTTGATATCATAGGCGGAGGTATATTATTTTTCTAATGGGAATGTTGCAGAAATTTATTATACTTTCTGGGGCAGATAATCGTTATTTGTTGTCCATTACTTTATCACTTTTAACAAAATTAAAATTAACGAACTTTACCTTGGCACCAAAGAAGGTCAGATTAAGTAAGTAAAAAAAATTCATTATGCTGTAAATATTGAATGACCCACCTACACATCTAAAGTTTTTACTTTAGGTCGATATATGAAACATTACAATTTTTTTAGCTATCTAGCTTTCCAAACATCTTTTGAAATTACTATATTTTTATATGAATGTTATGTAATAGTAATACAAAATATCATTAGCAAAGAGAATATTTCTGGGAGAATAGGGGGCGATCTGGCGGCAGTAAGGGAAATTCCTGAACTGAAATGTTTTTCAAAAGTAAAAGGTTAGTTTCCTCTTACCTACGTTTTGTATACCCGCAGGGAATAAATACATAAATAAATGAAAATCTAGGTAATAATAATATTCCTACTTAAATACTGAATTATTTTAACAACAGGTTATGTAATATTCTACCTTTGATGGTTGTGATATTCTATTTATGAAAACCAAGCTATCAAATATCGAATAGTAGCTTTGATGTTTCCTATTCGGTAACATGTAATTCTACTTGTACCTACAAATTCGTACCGTCTTCACATTCATTGCAATTGTACGTACTTAGTTGAAATTCCAAATCATGCTTATTAATAGTTGTGTTTACAATGTCGTTTTCATGGGGTTAGGTACAGATAGATATTATCTACTAATATTGGCTATGCTATACAACAAATTATAGTTTTCATGTATTCAGCAATGAACTATGCTTTATTTTTTACCTCTTTTTCCCTATCAGTCTCCTGATTCCTACTTTCCTAGTGCTGTTGTATCCCACTCACCAACTTGCGATGATTTCTGATTTTTCAAAATTATTTATCCCTAGGAACTATAAGGGTAGTGTAAGCTACTATCAAGATAATAGGTACACCCCGACACAAGTCTTTATAATATAATTTTTTTTAACTTCCTTTGTCCTTAAGTTTAAAAAGAAACCGTAATTATCTCTTGATTATTACACAAAATTATTGCCATGACGTAATAGCTCTAGACTAACAAATCAAAATGCAACCCTAACAATTATTGATGTCCAGGGTATGCTGCTTCCTGAATTTCTATAAACATTATTTGTAGAAGTTTCCAACATACATAAAATATTTCCATGATCTATAAATATATAGGGAAGCTAGTAAAGTCACCATAAATTTATTTCTAGCTGTGTAGGTTTTTCCAATTTCTCATGCTTTTCATTTCCATGTCCAAGACACTACAGTGTTTGTTTAATTTATATTATCTACGTTTCCACTATACAGGTGAGGTATTTCCCACTTTCGTTCTTCTTCCACGTAAAGACGTGTTGATTATTGCTTTCAAAATTGAAAACTACAATCGTTTTACCGTTAATCATTTTTAGAACGGCTTGTATTGAGAATTTTGTTTTATCCATATTATATCTAGTAATTATGCACCTATAACATAAACAATTATTCGAAACAGTTAAAAGGTGTGCTTTTGTGTGTGATCTTGTGCACTACCGCAATGGTTAACATTAGCTTTTCAATTTCTAAAATTTAATCAGGAAACGCGAGCAATTTTATGGCAAACTTGGGCCACGCTGTCGCTAAATTATAAAGTTGCAGGTAAATATAGTGTAAGTTTGTATACTATGCAGGGTGTAGTCTGGAATTAGACGAGACTAAACGTCAGCTACTATTAAATTCAAACGGATTATTTATAGCATTTCAGCAATTTTATTAATTTATACCTGAGTTATTCTACTGACCCTAATCAAAGCCACAACCGCAAAATTGTATTTCCTAGAATGTTTACTTGATGCCAATAAGATCGAACTATTATGTACGATTATTAAATTCAAATTTGTAGAGAACTTTGGAAACGAAATGGTTTTTATAAAAATCTTTTCATTATTTTGAGAACTTGTAGATATAGGTGTATATGTGCTTAGCAAGTTTAAGACCCCTACCTGAAAAAATAGTTTTATGAAAGAAATTGTGTGTTCTTGATTAATAATAATTAACTAAAAAATTGGGAAAATTAAATTATGTATAGTTTCAAATCAATAAATCATATTTGCATTTCCACAAATAACAAAGCTTTGTCTAGCACGTTACTGAATATTTATATTCTATCGCTGTCAAATGTTTTCACATTATAATAACAGGCGGCCATTAATATTTATTTTTGCACGATCGTTTTTTTTTGTTTACTTACTACATTCGGTCCCATGACAGTAAGCTGCATTTACTGGTTGCTAGGTGTAACAAAACGGTAAGTAATTCACTTACCGTTCTTCACTTACCGTTCTAGAACGGTAAGTATAATTCTTATATATTTACCTACTATGATTTAATCGGATTTAATCAAACAATAAACAAATTATTTATTAATATTGAAATTAAACGTATATTATTAGTAGTTATAGCGTTACCTTATAACAGCTTTTAAAAATCCGATATGTATTTTATTAGCGAAGCTTGAATTTCTCCGAGATTATTGCCTAACACCCAATATTCCAGGCTCGTTCAATTTCACTGTTGTCGTCCTCGGAATCACTTCACTCATTACAAAGAAATTCTTGAAATTTCACAAAGGGTACACAATAACTGTCGAAAATAAAATTTAATGCGAGTTTTGAGTTTACATTGTTTTTGTAAACAGCACCCTACGCACACCTTTGTTAATCACTTTGAACAATACTTTGTAGACATGACAACGATGGTTACCGTAGCTGTCACAATCCATTTATAAAAAAATAAGGTAGATACTTTATCATTTTGAAATATAACTATTAAGTAATATTTTTTATTCCGAATCGTGCAAAAAATGCTTTAAGCATCGCGAACGTTTTAAGGACTACCGATCTCAGATCGCTCCTCCCCAAACAATTGTCTTCGATTGGTAAAATGTCCTTACCGTTCTTAATACTTAATATACTATTACAATGCATTTACAATGTTACAACGTCCCAGCAGTTCAAACGACAAATCTGTACACAAAATTACGTAAGTCCTAAATCTTCTAACCCGATCATCAGTAAATTCCCTTGTTATAAATCTTCAGTGCAAATAGGAAATGCTATGACATGATTTCTGATGTGATTCTCAATTAGGCATACGACAAGTCAACATAGCCCATTGCCCATTGTCTTGCAATAGAATTTCAGGCGTACGAATTCTGTCACTTACACTTTATTTCATATTTTGTCGTAAGTCTATCCAGTTACTATTACAGGGTATTACTGATATGTTTTTTGACTTTTGGATCACTAAATTAAACAATTCCACGAAGGCACGCATTTGCCTTATGTGGTAATCAAAGGTAGCACCTTGTACTGACCTTGTAGGTACTTTAAGTAAAAAAAAATATTTCTTCCACGAAGGTGAATCTTCGGAAAACTAAATAAAACAGGAGAAATAGGGACACATGGGAGACGAACATATCGGGCTATATAAAAGACCAACCATTTTAATAGTAAAGGGTTTGAAACTCTATTTTATCTAGCGGTTAAGCCTCACATTGAACTTAAGGAAGTGGGAACAAACCGTTCGATGTATATAACGGGTGAGTAATGCGAAAAGCCAGGATAATAAATCTTACTGGCTTTCCAATCAATGAACCTCTTGACAAAAGATTATTTTGAAAACTAAAAATTTATATTATCAAACCAAAATAGTTTTCTTATTATGGACACTATGGTTATCAGGAAAATTCATTGCATTTTCTTAATAAATATCTGTTCTTTGATAATTAACTGTCGATCACAATTCAACTGTAAATAAAATAATATAGTTCACATTTTGTTCGTATTGATCTGGTACATCCCCATGGTACATCCCTGTTATAACAAGAGAACATAATCTCAAAAAAGAAGCATAAGATGTATACAACTTCAACGTGAAGCATGTCAGCAATGCACACACAATTACTGAACTACAGAATAATTGTCCAAACTTGTAACTGCTGACACAGGAAATATAACACTACGTAATATTACGTCCTTATGCTTCGGATTTCCATGTACACATAATTTATAGTCTAATTTATTATCCCTTTATCTCTAAAATTAATGTTTCCTACACATATTTTCACTTTTATTAAGTAACTTGAAATTTAAATTTTTTGCAAAAGTCACGATTAATATTACAGGCATGTTTTTTTTGTATTAAATGAGCTAATAAAATAAATAATTGTTTAGTAATTTTAAAGTTCCGAAACAAAAAGGAAATTTGTATATTATGTTGGAGACGGAGAGGGCGAATTCGGCCCGTGGCCGATATATTTGAACATATCGTAATATACACAAGTAACTAACGCTTGGTGCAATTTTATGAAAAATTATGTTATTTGTAGGTTATAAAAAAATCCTTGTTATAATTCATTTACATTTGTGAAATCCATAGTAGATATAGTTTTATGTCTGATGTAAATATTACCACGTGGATGCTAAACTAAACTAGAACTTTTAGTATGAAATAATAAAGTTGATATAGCTTTCCTTGGTATTGTCAAGCGAATCCCATATGAAGAATATTAAAAATACATTATAAACCCCGACATACTAAGTTCTTTAAGTTCTGCTCACATATTACACGTAATCTGAGCTCGTAACTGAGGCTATAAACCAAATACGATCCCATCTTTGACAGACAACCATAACGATTTTAAAGCTTCAGTACGCACACAGCTTACATAAAGAACGAGACTATTAACTACCAGCCTTATTTTTCAAAGGGGTGCATTTCATTTGGAGGAAATCTTTGATAAATGAAATGCTATCAATTTTAGTTGGGCGTTTAAACTTAACCGGTTGCAGTATATCAGAAGTAGGCGCGGTCGGAAACGTGTATAGGTGCCAAAGAGGAAATGTAATAATTTCAGTTTTACGATGTTTCAGTTTCCGACACAACGAGAAAATTCTACATGCTCCAACTCTTTTTTTTATAGCTGTAAAAGAACCGAAAGTTTGATAAAAAAGAAGTTTTTTTTACTTGAACGTATACCATTTATTTTTTGAAAAATTCATAACCGAGGCGTATATTTCCGAGATCAAGCGCTTCTGTGGAAAATTCCTTGTGTAAAGATTGCAGTGCTGGTCACGTGCACGTCCTGCTGTTATCCTGGCAGATAAATGTAGGATAGGATGTCAAACGACGGACGTTGGGCAAGCCGGGATAACAATCTCTGTTTCATATTTTCTTCGTAGACTTCGGAAATCCAGGTTTGAACGAGTTTTGGAATGTCAAGTTTTTCTAGAGGCCGGGTAATCCACTTTGCGGTTAGAACGCCTCTTCAAGATGGATACAAGAAATTGCGAGGACAGAAAAAAGAGCGAAAGTAGTGAGCGAAATTCTCCCTTTGGGAAATCTAGGTTGGTTGAATCTGGTTAATCTGGTAACGGGACGCAATCGACTGGGCGGGGATCGTTGCGACAAGATTATCCATGCCGTTCTCATTTCTAGTTGTTGCAGACTTGCATCAGAGGAGATAATTCTCAATGCATGTCCTTCGATGCGTTAAGAAATACCCAACCTGTGGAAGTACATGAATTGTTCATTAACAGACGTACCTGTAAATTGGGGTGTGCTCGTCCTTGTACCAAACGACAAGAACTACGCTGTCGTTGGGGGCTGGTGGGGTGAGATCGCAGGGGAGAAGCGCCTTTCCTTTGACAATAGCTTGAACGTGAGCCGTCGTGCCACCTGGAATATAAAATATCTTTACTAAACTCGTCTCGTAAAAATGAGCGGGTGTAAACGTGCCTCATAAATTTTATCGTCCAGTATATAGTGGAGATAGTTCTTAAATATACAACAAAATAAGAAACAAGCAAAAATACGGGAGCTTCGTTAAAGAGGGTCGGTAACAAATTTGTTTAATCTAATTATTGTCGGTTATCGATTGTACCGATATAGCAGCAAAAGTATTAACCGTACAAGCGTTCTTTGCGCTTTCCTTGTAAATTTAAAGCAAAGAGAACAAAAGGACGGATAACGTATGTTCTTAATTCTATTCAGTATACTGCGGTGGAATCTGCCGAGACATTTGGTTGTTTCTTCATAATTAAATGCTTTGTTTCGTGTCTGTTCCACAAGATCCTATTTGTATACAATTGCTTGCGGCAGGTACGATTACATCTTTTATTTTATAATCCTCTAGCTGCAACCAACCCATTTACAGATAAAAGAATTGGATATTGTATTTTATATAATGAATCACTTTGATAATAAAAACCTATTTAAGAATATTTTCCTTGGAATTCTTGTCGGTTGAGAAAGGAGAAATCCCCCTAGGGAAGGCTGTTAAATTTGGCAGCTGTGGAGCTCGTGAATTTCTGCTGAAAGCACGAACTGAATGAAGCTACTACGGGAACAGGAAACAGCGGCAAATAAGTAGCCACTTGACTGTCCGATGTCAAAGATTAACACTACTTGGCCCCCTTTCTACTCGCAAAGTACTGGCACTATGTGTTAACCCGCACTTGACCTTTCAACATCCCTAAAGTCGATATCACATAAAAAATTAGTACGAAAGGCTTTGATACTTTATCGCTTTGATCCGGGCATCAAATATTGATGTGTAAAATGAATTTTCCCGGCGACATATTGTGTCACGCGAAACTTTCAAAATTGATTGCTTGCCTGCTCCTGATTCTGTTTCGGAACACGTAAACAATGACTTTGAAACTTTGTTAGAGCCACCGACTCGCCGTTCTAGTTTTGCTTATGTTCTTTTGATGCACCTAAAATAAAAAAGAAATACTCTGAATAAACAGAACAATCACGTTTTTGTGTCGTTTTTAAAATGGAACATTAAAGAGGAAACTGAAAGAACTTCTCTTAGGTGGATAGATATAAACCCATTCCGTCTTTTTTATAATCCTCAGTTAAAAGATATTTTAGAGGAGGGCTTTATCTGGAATCCTGAGATCCGGAGCCTGTAAAAGTTCCAGTAATCTAGATTACATGGAATCTGGCTGCCATCTACGAGCGTTTCCATTATGTATACGCTATATAAATTGAGCTCGTTTCCGCGACTGGCCTGCGCAATATTTCAGAGCAGATATACTTTTTCATGACCTACTTGCTTCAAGTCATCCATTGATACAATTTTATGCCAATAAAGATTGGTCCAAACAAATATAAAGTTCAGTTTCAGTTTTACAAGCTATAATTTAACCTTTTTGAGTTACGTTTGGCATTTCTTTTTTTATTCTAAAGAATTAACAATATTGTTTTTATTCCGAAGAACAAAGAACTTATTATAGATCTAAAAGCAAGACGTTACTAAAAATAGAGGTTGGAGTTTATGTATGTCTGTGACATTTGTCTGTCAAATACGGAGAAAAAGGAATTGATAACAAGCAACATTTTCTCAAGTAATCCTCCAAGGAACAAGGGCCAATAACTCGGCTTCAAAGATATTATTGATTCACTAGAGCACAGTGTAGTCACGTGCAAGTTTCTAAATTCCCTAAAGACAACGCTCTTGAAATATTACTCGCATTCCAAGCTTAAAGAATTAACGATGAAAAATTGTCTCGAAAACTGCACAAAATTCTAGAGAACATTCGCAGTTTTTTTCTCGGAGTTTTTGCTAGATGAAATATTTGAGTTCTTGTTTTGTATTGCCCACACCGAATTATCGATCGTCAACTCTTAAAGGTGGACTGGCGTCGTAACATTTCAGCTGGTCATTAATATTTAAATGTGGTCATTAGTGCCGCTACTCGCCAATTCCCGGGTGTGATGTCGGCACTACGACAAACATGGTGACCTGGTGGTTAGTTCTAAATAATGAATTTTATTTACTGCTCCTTATATTAGTTAACATTGCCTGCAAGTAGAAGTGTTTAAATTTAAATTAATCCTAATGCAATTTTTTAAAAGTCTTACTAAGAAACATTATAGATTGGGTTAATGGAGACGCATATTTAATAAAAATCAGATTCAACAATATGGCAATCAATTCAACATACTTTGAAAGTATAAAAATAAAATCACTCGTGTCTGAACTTCAATAACTGTTTGAAAACTGTCAGTAGTCTCATATCACGACTGAATTTCAAAAGGTTAATATTAGTGTAAAAAATACAACATATTTTGCTTTCATCATTTTCTGGTCTAACTTTTATACATCTAGAAATATCCAGATCTACTAAATTGGGAGATCGCAAGCTTACTCGATTAATATAAAAATATATTTCAGTAAAATTTCATGCTAAATACTTGTTGAAACAACATTTAAGATAAACTGTAGCTTAAAGCAAATAATTGTAATTATTAATCCTGTATATAGACTGATTGATTGTCATCGAGGTTTTAATTTGCATTAGTATGTCAGTAGAATATTTGTAAAACCAAGCACATAACTGATCCCCCTAACAGCACAGTTTGATTAAAGTTTAAATCCCCAAATAATCCTAATAATGGACATGGGGATTATAATTAATTAATTATCAATAAAACTATTAATGGTTTAGCTAAAATTATCGATTGTGATTGGATTATTGAGAAATATAAAATCAAATATTCCAAGTCATGTTTTCGTTCCTATATCTTTCAATTAAATTTGTGATTGCTCTATTTATTTAATGAATGCTTTAGAAAGAATACTAACCATTCTATTATTGTAAAACACATGAATTACATGATCCCAAAGTTTCACAGAAAATTAAAGTAACTATCAATTTTCTATCCACGTATTGATTACAACCGAAAACCTTGAATGTATTTAGACAGAATGATCGTAAAAGCGGAATATCCTAGCTGAACTTTTAAAACTTGTTTGGTTGGTGTAAAACCCACTAATGCCCTTTTCGAGGGAGAAACTAAACATTAAATTATTAAAGTAGCTCATCTATTTATTATACTAGATCATTGATTAGCATTGGGGGCGGAACATGCACGTTATGGCAAGTAGGATAAAAAATTCTTATCATAGGATATCAAAGTTGGATAATGCCATATAATTATTCAACTCTGCTATACAATACCAAGTTACACCCAAAGATTAGGTTAATAATATTATTATATATTTCGGTGAAATATTTACTTATTCCTGTATTTTACAGGACAACTTCTCATGCTAAAACAAACTTACTGTCGTGGACAGTAATGTTTAAAATAAAATAATAATATGGAAGCCTATAATGGGTTAGATCAGCACCCTTACCAACTCTTTATAATATCTTTTCTTCTTTTACTTTAGGTGTTGGTTCTTGAATTCCTTTTATTGAATGTACTTATAACGTACCTACCTACCTGTAGTTATAAAGTATGTTTTAATCAAATGTGAATTTCTGAACTGAAAATTCCTTGTAATTGAACTACTAGTACTTACGTAGATATATTTATTCCTTTTGCAGGGGAAGGAACCCATAGTCCTACCATTAAGGAGGTTTATTTCAGAGCATCATAAAATAAACCCTTAAGGTCTAAAACTTACGAGAGGTCTAAAACTTACGAGAATCCTCACTATATTTTCTGTGAAGATGTTTTCAAACAAAAGCCTAAGCTTCAGAGCATTATTTGCACATTAAGCTAGTTCTGAAGTTTCCTTTCTCTGTATAGCTGTAATATTATAGAAAAAGGTTACTAAAGCAAAGTTAGTTGAAATAGATTAATCTTAGAAATAAAGAAGCTGAAGGACTTACTAAATTTAATTTTAATTCTAGGAATTTACATTTAATATTACTTTCGATTTTTTTTATAACTGTAATGTTACGAACAGGATTAAGGCTTACGAAATAAATGCATTTAGAAAACTTTAAGGAAGTGAGTCTAAGAAAATGGTGGCTTAGAGGATAAGCGTTCGCTTATACCGCGAAATGTCTGATACCTCACAAAGCCAAACATGCAGAAATAGAGATCTGAATTCCGCCTCTCAATTTTTCAATTCGGGTCTAAATGCCTTACACCTTTTCTTGTTCTTGCAGGATTCAAGGGTAAACAGCAGGTTTTCCGTGCCCAACGTTAGAGCTAAAGAAGAAAACTGACATACTAAGAGTGGCGTTCCTCGATAAGAAGATATATACCAGGTAAGTCAATGATTTGATAAGTCATGGTACTACATGTGGATACCCAATGGGCTTCCAGTCTTGGAATCAAATTCGAGAACTATAGTATCCATTTTATTTTTCATTACTGCTCGTTGCTTTTGTGATTTACTTTGGAACTTGAGTAACAATTTGCATGAATGTGTTCCTTAGCTAGAGTTGAGGAAAAATGATTTAAAATAAAAATTCAAGTTGTTCTAATAATTTAATTGGATCAACAATAACAGCTCGGATAACATTCTGTACAATGTTTGTAAGTAATATTGGGAAAAAATTTAAAAAACCTGATTTGTACCTGGAAACTCTAACAAGTTTTGGTAATAGAAATTAAACATTTTTATTAAAAGTTGGTTGTGTATGAACCTCAATAATTCTGCAGATCAGGTATGCAAATGGAGTGTTAGTAGGTATGTTGTTGATGACGCCTCATCATTCTGCTTTACTAATTAGTTCTGTTTATCTAACTGGAATCCTACACCTGTTACATTTTTTAATATTTCCCTACATACCTTTCAACAGAAGAGCCCTAACGTATCCGTCTAAAAGTCATTGCTAGTAAATTAAATAAAAATGAATAAAAGTACTTAGTAGGATTTTCAATTTCACCATAGGTAGAAATTCAGCTGTAATTCACATAACACATAGTGTATTTCCACTTCAGTATAGACCTGCAATTTACGCTAGTATTGCATTAAACTGGACTGCGGTCGTTGCAGTTTGAGTACACTTCAGTTCCTATTAAAGTGGCAAATCAATTCGTAAATAGGAATTTTAATTACCGTTTCAAATTCATGCAATGTCGTCTCATAATTCCAACTACTATCAAAGTTAAGGGAAGCCTTAATAATATTTCTATTAGAAAGAGTTTATATCACTCCATAATACTCCATAAAAAAATATTACCTCGTATTTCTGAAGGATTAAGGTTTTTAAAACGTTTTGTAACGCAGTGACAAGGAATTTTTAAAATAAGGATACAAGCTTTAATGGTAAAGCGTCGTATCCAGAGGGTAAATTTGTTTGTCGGAGGTTGTCTTTTGATAATTAAAAATAAATCAGAAAATGCAACAAAAGCCATTAATGGGGACTTAAATAAGATACATTTGTATTAAATTTATATAAAACGGAGCGACTTGCTTACCTTTTGTTATAAATAACATTAACACAATTAAGGCAGTGTTTTACAATTACATTATTCCTTGCTTAGAGCAATATAATTTTCTGGTGCTTTGTTATGCCATCCTCTCTGCTTTGTCTGAATAACCTTTAATTTACGTCAAACCTTGACATTTAGTTACATTAATTGTTACACAAACCTCAACAGGTGTAATCGATCAATATCAGCGAGCACAAAGATTTGCTAAAATAACCCATTAAAAAATTAATCCGTGTCGAGACGCATTCCTGAAGTTGCTTCGTGAAGAATTTCTTTTCTATTTCTCTGCCAGTTCGTAAGTTGAGTTCATAGGGTCAAAAGTATTAAATTAATCAATAGAAACTGCCACGACACTTTTGAAGATTCCCTGGTGTCCTGCTGCGGGAGAGTGTTAAATAACTCTGTATTTTCAAATACAGATGAATGCGTCCTTCTGTTCGAAGGAAAATAAATATCCTAATGTCCTGTAACTTCGTTATGAACACACGTGCGTTGTGCCGGCATATTGTCGATTAGCATACAAAGTTAATAAAAGCCTTTGTTTACTTAACCCGTGACTTTGTAATAAATGATAAATAGAAAGATTAGCCAGTGCAATGTTGTTATTTTCTACCTCGAAGCTAATTTTATTTAAAAGATTTGTCCGCTAAACCGTAATGTAATTTATTTTACAGTCTACATTTATTTTATCACCGGTTTATCTTATGTTAATTCTGGAATATAAGGTGGAGGGAATATATGTATTAGTTAATGTGAATCTGTGTTCCCTGTTTTATAGTTTAAGCTTTGGAATTGTTTAAAACTGTGCATCTAGTCCTTGGATTTGTACATTTGGATTGCTTAGTTGTCTTGCTCTTCTTTCCTTTTTCCCCTCACTCATGAAGGGGTTTGTATCCAGTTTTTAAATGACTCCATTATAAGAATATAGATAGCTATTATTTAACCCAGAAAATGGTGATCACAAAATATTACCGAATTTCAACAAAGCAAACTGAATTCAGTATCAAGTTAAGGATTCTACGGGATTCTACCTGAAGAAAGATCTGTGACAAAGTTTAGAACAAATTCTTAACAATTTCATATGAAAGATGTTACATTTTGAGATACCTTCAGGCACTTGCTATAAAATTGTTAGGAAACAACTAAACGGAATCTCTATAAGCTTACTTTATACTTCATGAAATCCGAGCAGTTTCAATTACCGCCACAGCTTTCAGCACGATTAAAATTCATCATTTGGACGAGTAATTATTTAGGAACTACTGTAAAATAGCATTGAAGCAAACCGCATAATAAAAAGCAATATGTGGTTATTGTTAAAATGTGGTTAATCTTCAGAATACTAAAAATTTTGTGAATAATACATGCTACAGAATACAATATTAATATAGAAGTAGGTACTTACTGAAAAGATTTGACAGTCATTAGAAGGAGGATAACAGTATATACGTACCTAGACCTTGAGAAAAGTAAAATATGGCATTGCACAAGCAATAATTACGTGGAAGAGGGTGGTGGAGAATGTCATGGTTAAAGAATATAAAGCAATCGATGCTAATATACCCTTTAGTTTGTGGCACACAAATAACTTTGCGGGCGGCAAAAAACAGAACTAATGTTAGAATCTGGCAATTTCTGAGCTTCATATTGGTAACATTTTTTCATATCTACAGGATATATCAGATTATTACATGTCATGGCTACCAAATTAAAAATTAAAATTTGTTATGATCACACCGCTTCCTCGACCATAAAGCTATTTGTGTTTAACTGTACATAAGAATATAATGCTATACCGTCATTCTCATTCCGATATTAAGAGAAGCTACTTTGAAAAGGAGCCACGTATAGCTCTGTCAAAGCTTTTGGTAATTTTACCAAGCTTGGAAATAAACATAAAATTTAATTAAAACACGATAAACGAAAATCGCATACATCTTTGCCATGCACGTCTAACGAATATCTTGGTCGGGAATTGTTCCACACCACCAATGCAACTATAACCATCCGAGTGTATTTCTGATGGCTATATTTGGTGGGCTTCTGGATAGTACAGGCAAATTAGGTTTTAACCCAAAACAAATTAGGGGAAAGCTAAAAATTTCAGGATGTGTACCCAGGTACTAGTTATATAACATGTAAAAAGTCCGAGCAAATCCGAGTGGGGGAACATGCCCATTCCCCCCCCTAAATCTGCACAATTTTAGTTTTCCTCAATTATTTCATCAGGTACGCTTTGTATCAAAAAATGTAAGGATACATTAAATATAGAGTATAAAATTCTAAAGACCCTGGAGGAAACCGCATGATGATACATTATTGCGTTCGTGACTTATAGCGCCCTAAACATGACTACAAACCGCACGCGCTAAGGGTTGCGCGCATTGAATATGGAGATATCTGTGAACTGAGTACATATAGCATACAGACTAATTGGGCACCCCCAATTGGAATTTTATTACCTTTCTAATGTTTTCTAAATTTTATAAATAACTTAATAAATATCACAGTACATGAATTGTAGCGATTGTAGTTAAAAACACTGTGTTAAATAAACAAAAACACTTTTTAAGGCACCTATTATTATCAATAATCAGCAAGTTAACAGAATCTAAGGAGCAGCCGCTTTTTATCACATAAGGAAAGACAAAACTAAATTAAATTAATGAAATTGGTAATGTTATGTGGAGTATAAGTACCTTAGTCGTCTACTTCGTTGTCTTCAATAGGTGAATTTGTACATGAAGTACCGTTGCAGGATCCGCACCTTCATTACTGGAACCTTTTTTTAAAATAAAAATCACTTAACAGTTCGTAGTTTCCCTCTTTAAAACAAATAATAACAAATCTAAAAATTTTGTATATAAATCTTTTATAGAATATTGGCACTGGTTTTCATTTTCCTCCATAAATTGGCTTACGTTTATAAAGGCATTATTGAAATCAGAATTTACAGGGCGTCTTACGCTTTTGGCTGATGCAGAATAATTAGAATCTGTAGGAATTTTATTTATGTTTTTATTGCAGCTTCAATATCACTTGAACGGATGTACTTTTTACGACAGTCTTTGTGGACAACAACATTACTTTTGCCTCGAAGATATTCAGGCTTTACATCCCTTCGATTTAGACTACTATCAATAATTGTTTTTATACCCTTTGACACGTTTGTTTACCACATCTTCGTTATTTAGGCTATTGTAGCATAATATGCAATCTGTATCGACGGTATCCATTCTTATCAAACCAAACCACACTAGACAACACTTTCTTAGCTCTTAGTTCTGTTTGAACAGTATGAACTATGAATCATAAATTTGGTACTTACTTTGCTAATGGTGTGAATCACAACCACAGTGGGGGTGCCATACAGCATGTTTACAATCATAAAATTTATAAACACTAGAAAGGTAATAAAATTCCAATTGGGGGGTGCCCTATTAGTCTGTATGCCATCTGTACTCAGTTCACAGATATTTCATATTCAATGCGCGCAACCCTTAGTCCCTGCGGTTTGCGGTCATGTTTAGGGCGCTATAAATCACGGACGCAATAATGGATCAACATGCGGTTTTTTCCAAGGTCTTTAGAATTTTATACTCTATATTTAATGTATCCTTAGATTTTTTGATACAATGCGTACCTGATGAAATAATTGAGGAAAACTAAAATTGTGCAGATTTAGGGGGGGGAATGGGCATGTTCCCCCACTCGGATTTGCTCGGACTTTTTACATGTTATGTAACTAGTACCTGGGTACACATCCTGAAATTTTCAGCTTTCCCCTAATTTGTTTTGGGTTTTGATGGTTTTTGGTCTAACTTTCCTGTACTAGGAGTGTACCTGCAGGGAATGAAAATAATCATGTTTCTTCGTCTTGGATTATATACCAAACTTTTAACCATTACTTATGTGTCAACAACAGTCAATACAAAATAAATAGGGGATGCAAAACATCACCAAACACTGAATCTTTTGGATGACCCTGTGTGCTAAAAAAATTTAGTAATAGCTAACCTATTGAGTATGTAACGAAAATTTTAAATCCATGTCCAAAAGAGAAAGTGAATAGAGAAGGTAAAAAAATAACAATAGTAAGATTGCTAGTATAATAATCTGGGTTTCCTTTTCCCCTGTTTTTATTCCTTTAAGAAAGTGTTTGTGGCTATAATGCTCTTGTTATAGGTGTAACTGTAGGGTACGTTAGGTTAAAATACGCGAATTCATTTTTAACTGTGAATTTAAAAATCACCGCCGAGATTATTTAAAAATTTAAAATTATTTCACAATGAATTTTTCTTTATTAAAAAATGATTTCAATTTATTGCTTTTATATTCATACATGTTCGTTAAAAAATTGTATATCAAAATGCGTTAAAACCTATGTAATTTAAAACACGCGAACAGTAACAATAGAAATACATTACGATTGTGAAATTGTTGATGGAAATGTTTGATTATTAAATAAATCTATCTGTAGCTCCTTTATGTTGTTATGTAAAACTCGGGACTATATCTTGCTTATGTTGTTTAATAATTGTTCATTTTTTATGATTCCAGAATATTATGTTTGTTTAATAATCATAATATATCGTTTTGAAATATGAATTAACTGAATCTATTTGTATGATTCACGCTTTTTTGTGCCTAGGTTTCCATCTACAATTCCTGCACCGACTCTTGGGAATAACATTTAAAAATTCGTTTGTAATCACCACTTCATACCATATACAGGGTGTCTCTAAAATATGGTGCCATAACTTAACCACAGATTCCGGGGATCAAAATAAGACGATTTAACGCAACTTACCTCTATCCGAAATTGCTTCGTTAAAGCGCTATCCAACGCCAAAGATCTTCAAAAAATTTCTATTTTTTTAAATAACAAAAGATAGTTTTTAGCGATTAAGATGAAATTTGAGATGTGATTCTTTACTGGAAAAACGTGTATTTTGACATAATTTTTTTGTTCAGGAGGGTCGCGTAAGTGGTCAAAGGTTGATCATCCACAGTCGAAGAAGCTCATATCTTTTTAACAGTTCGGCCAATAGTTTTCAAAAAATTTTTAAAGAGAGACATTCTTATTTCAAATAGTTTTTGTTTGTTGTTCGATTTCGGTATCGTCCATAGTTTAGGCTGAAAAAAATTATTTTGATTGACTGCAGTGCATTTCTTAAAACGATGTAGTAATCTAATTGTCCCGTATGCTGAGAAATAAATGACGAAGAGACAAGTTTTTGCGTAGAATCAACTTTTGCATCCGGGAAAATGGTGGTCACATTGAGCATTTGCTGTAAATCTATTAATTTATCGGTGGTACAAAATACGCTGAATCATTGATTCAGAAATGGTTCAGATTATTTTGCGCCACCCTTTACATACTTGCTAGTAATAAACTTTATATCAAATTGTCTCTTCGTGATTTATTTCTCAACATACGGGACAACTAGATTACTACATCTGTTTGAAGAAATGCACTGCAGCCAATCAAAATAATTTTTTCAGCCTAAACTATGGCAGATACCGAAATCGAACAAGAGACAAAAATTATTTGAAATAAGAATGTCTCTCTGTAAAAAATTTTGAAAACTATTGGCTGAACTGTTAAAAAGATATGAGCGTCTTTTACTGTGGATGATCAACCTTTGACCACTTACGCGACCCTCCTGAACAAAAAAATTATGTCAAAAAACACGTTTTTCCAGTAAAGAATCACATCCCAAATTTCATCCTAATCGCTAAAAACAATCTTTTGTTATTTAAAAAAATAGAATTTTTTTAAAGATCTTTGGCGTTGGATAGCGCTTTAACGAAGCAATTTCGGATAGAGGTAAGTTGCGTTAAATCGTCTTATTTTGATCCCCAGAATCTGTGGTTAAGCTATGGCACCATATTTTAGAGACACCCTGTATAATCAAAGGTCTTATTTACATTAGAGTTAGTTGGGATTCCACAATTTTTTCTAAATAACCATACTACATACTATAATATTGATATAAATCATAATCGTGTATAAATGCACCTCTACTTAATTTATTTGCGACACTAACCACTAAGGTACTCTATTAAACATGCACAAAGCAACCCCACCACCCAAGGACGAGACGAATTTAATTTATTAAGAGCAAGTTTCACCTCTTGCAGGACCCAAACCCGCGGTCTTTAAGACTAGCTTCAAAGACTCTGTAGACCCTTTTGTAAATATTTCGTCCTCTACTTTAATTTAATAATTTAATTCCACCCCAATGCTTATTTTAGGTATATTAAATTTTGCATATAACTACTGTTTTGAAAAATAAAAGAAAATTATCTAGGTGTAGATGCAGCAAATTTATGGTTTATCCATGTAAACGACGATTTTATATTTGCAAATATATGAGGTTTAACAGGTTATAAATAAAATATAGAAAATATATGTGTGCATTGGTTGTGACATCTGGGACAGCGTATAATAATTTATTTATTAAGTTAGGTTGTGCTTTAACCACAAACTAAGAATTAATATTTAACTTAGAACAAAACGAACTAGGGTTAAAGTAGTTATCTATATTTTGAACATATAATTATGTAAAATGAAGTCGTGGTTATTGTGTCAATAACCAGACTAATTAATTATGAAGAGACTGGTTCGATACTTCATGTACAGACAGATCCTTAAAGTGTCTGTAGTGTCGTATTGCTGCAATAAGAGGAACAACAATAACCTGCAGCCTTCTAATCCGAGGTACGTGGATTCAAACGCGGTTCAAGTCGGTAAGAGTTTTATAAATGCGGAATGAATCTTAAGCACATCATCTCGGATAGGAAGCAACCTCTACGCCGCCGCGTGTCAGTACGATGTTTGGCACGATCAACAAAGATTACTTAAGCAAAATCCTGAATTAGAATTTCTGTGGTCGCCTAAATGCGAGGAGAAGGCATACTAGTGCCTCATCTTTATTATAAATTATAACTGATCAATTATAATGAATCATAAAATTCGAAATTGGCAGCTTGCCAAATGGATCCATATGACTTTAGTAAGCAAGACAGCAACAGAACCGCAAACAGGTCGAATTTTCAGCAATTCTAAGAACGTATTCGTTAGAAATCTTTTTAAGAAATAGTTATTAAAGTATTTCAGTGCAACATCTATAAAGGTATGGAATTTTATAGATAATAAATCACTAGAAAATCGAACAGGACGACCATTCACATATCTCTTTGCAATAACAGTGATATATACTCTGCAATTATTGTTAAAGAATTTCCATGTGTTCTAAAAGAAACCACCTTGGTAATTACAAAGAATCCAATTTCGCGTAGCTTCTGTTCCTTTTTTTCACCCAGAATGAGAGACGGGAAAGCTTTTAACAAAATCAATATTTTGACAATAAACATTTTAGACAGTCCACCCCGCGGCGTCCTAAATTTGAAATATCAGTAAATAAACTCTAACAGAATTTCTTTTCCAATTTACTTTCAATTCACGTATAAAGAATAAAAAGGAATCTCGCATGCAGAATGTAAGTATTTATGTAAAACCCTCCGCTCGGAAATGTGAAGACCGCAAGTCTCTATACAAAATACAAATGGTTGTAGACGTACTTTTGTTCGCAGAATTTTGAATGGAAGCATTTTATACAATTGCTCTTTCTTGTATAAGTTATCTTTAAGATTTCTTCTTTTGTAATTTTTTTAACTACTTTGCACTTGCATATTCCCCTTATTTATATAATGCTCTCAAATATAATTCTACGAACGCAATGATGGAATTTGTTTCTAGCTTAAGCTTTGCTTTTGAACATTCTAGAAATCTGAAGTATAGGTTTTTCGATTTTCAGTATTAAATTGAGGTGCAAAGACCAACCAACCATGAGTTACAACAGCGTTCGCGCATTTTCAATATAAAAGTCTCTTTTATAACCTTTCTAAAATTTGTCCGAGGTTAGTAAATCGTCTGCAGTGGGAAACCATAAATGCGCTTTTCAGAGTTCTTTAGAAAGAAAAAATTACAAGATAACGCCACTGGCTCGTGTAATTTCCTCGCCAAATGTGAACGTGGATTATTATGGAATCTAGTCATGAATGCAGGAAAAACCATTTCTACGTACCATATTCTCAATTCCTTCTAGAAAATTTAGAAAATAGAAATAATACAAGGAATATATGTGTATAGTTAGATGAAACGATAACCCTCAAACTACGGTTATTAATAATTCAAAGTAGATGTCATCTCATATACGATGATGGATGATGTACTGTAATATTTAACGCTACCATCATCAGTTGCGGAATAATAGCTCTAACAATACCATTTTTAATTTAAAGACAAATTAAACTAATTATTAGAAACTTAGGTTCTACGTTATACCCAACCGAAATAACTCCGTTATGGAGTTAAAAACGATTATACTATTTTTTGTGTGTTTGTAAATTTCGAAAGCTTCCAAAATATTTAATTTCTGTTTGTTTAACCGAACGTAAGTGTAGCCAAATAATCTTCATTGAGAACCAGTCGGTACATTTGCTAGGGTCGTAATAAGAACCAAAATGAGTCTAGGATTAGGCGGAAACGGTCATTGTGGCCCACGAGTTATTTCGTCGCTTGGGTGGTGGCAGTAAAGAAAACTCGAAACAGCTTCTAATAGAGTGGCATATACCAAACCGATCGTGCTTTTGACGCTCGTAAACCAAGAACTTTTGTGGTCCAGTCTAGGGTATTGTTTTGCCAAGCACATATTCCTAGACCTTTACATGTAATCTTTAAGTCGTGTTAGAATACATAAAAGATAAATAAGATGAGTATTTCTATTTTGACACCATTGATTGATTTCCCACAGAATACTAGTTGCTAATATTTCTGTCGGATATTTTAATTTTTAAAGTGATTGAAAATAAAAGTTACTTAGAGTGCATGCAATCCTTGCTTTAGTGGTAGTAAAGACATTAGATTAGACTATTAGATAGACGTTTGTTCTGCATGTTTAATAGACCGGAAATGCTGTAGAAGAAGTCTTAATAAAAAAACACTGTCATAATGCAACAAAATATGGAAACGTATTTCCTCGAGTTTCATTCTGAGGGATTACTTGTCCCGGAAACAAACGTTTTATAAATTCATTGTTCCAGGCCGCTCCGTGTTCCCTGTTTATTATTAGCGAGTCGTGACATTTTATATTCTTAATAACTCTTCTGCATATTGCACTATTTTTCAGAAGTACGATCTTGTAACACTCGTACTGCACGAGATACCATGGTAGAGTAATACGGCTGCAGGTCACCATTTAAATATGTTTCAGTATCTGTTCGTGCCTCGCTAGCTAATGCTCCATAAAAGTACACTATTTTAAAGATCGCTTGAATACGGAACTCTTGGGAAATGTATTTTTCAACATTCTTATGGCATACGAAGACCGCAGGTTTATTTTTCTAAAATTACTTCTTTACTTTCCTATTTTAGCATTCGGTAGAGAGCTGCTTTACAGCATTCTACAATGTAATTTACTCGCGTAATAAATTAGTTTGCATGTCGCAAATCGAAAGTCCTTTTGCTTCGACGTACTTAATATGAATTTCAATATTAAATCACAAAACTAATTTAGCTACTTCAAACTGTCTAAACAGCTTTCTTACAAATTTTAATAAATCAACTACAGTAATACTTGCTAGAAAACTCGCAATTCATTTTTATATTTTTACGTAGCCTCTTACCTTTTGTATCGCTGGTATAGTAAGTGCAAAGAACGTACATTTCTTGTGCTTCTCTGTCCTATAATTCCGAGGAAGGAATTGACCGTATTTTGGAGCATTGAAAGATGTTGATTATAAATTATATCAGTGGCAAGCTAAAATAGTCCAAATATTGAGAATTTATTGGAAAATCCAAAAATTGTAATTCAGATTCCAATATCTGATCCGAATAAATTGTTCCTGGACATTTTTGGTTAGGTAAATTGAGCGTCATAAGCATAACCATCGTTGGTCCTTTGTGACTGCTACCGTTGCAACTTCCCTATATTGCGCGCTTCGTTTACACCCTAGACCTACATTTGCTTAGTTTGCGTTTCAGAATTCTTTTTAACCTAAGAAAAATCCTCATTCGGTTTGACTGGCTGCAGTTTGCATTGCTTCAGATGTAGAATTCAAGCTTTCCGTAATAGTTATATTCGGGCTGAGTATATTATGCATCCACTGCCAAGGCATTGATTTTTTTTAAAGATTAATGGGCAGGTTTCACCATGTTTATTGAAGTTATTCAGAAAACATAAATAGAAATTAATTAGACTAATTATGGCCATAGATCCCATACACGTTTTGGTACAGATGTAAAAAACCTGCGTTTGACGCTTCCAAATGTACAGTCAGCGACTAATGTTTTCACCAGTCTTGTACCACTGTAACCCGCTTTACTGAGAAATATAACACATTTCTATATTTCATTTCATCTTGTTAACAGTGGTTATATTTCTCAGAAAAACGTGTTCAGTGGTATCATACTGTACCTACTGCGCAGCGCCTCACTTTGTGCAATTCGTTGTGTTTGCGTCACACTTTAGTGAAGATAATTCCCTATGTATCGGTATAATTATTGTTTTCGTATAGCGTCTTATGCTAAGATGTGTGAAGAAATGATTCAGTAGGCCTGCGTTGGTTCCACATGCCGTATCTTACATAAATATATGGTGCACTCCAAAACTATTCAGCCTAAAAACACTTGTACCTACATGTTTAAATAAAAACAATCAGGCTTCATTTTGCTAACAACCGTAGTTAAATCTAACCTGAATTACTTTGTAATTTCGTATGTTTGCTAACTACAGCGTTTTGCGGTATAACTACATCATAAAATCATTGTCATTTAGGAGTTTCTAAGTGATCAAACTTAGCGACTGCGGCAATGTCACATTTCCAGTCCTCTAGCAATTGATATGTACAATTAATAAAATAGTGGGGATTGATGTAATTAATGACAGCTCGTTGGTTCACCAGGGATATTATACATCAACATTATTTTTTAAAATAAGACTAGGGGGTGTCAATTTCCTCGGTTTCATTCGGTATTTAATTTTAGTTGCCTTGGAATTGCGATTTCTTCCAATATTTTATTTTTTCTCTTTAATGTGTGGACTTGAGGGCTGAACTTAAATGGTCTTCCAAGTAGATTTTCTGCATGTTCATAAATAAGCCCAATAGCCGCTTTTCTTCATTCTCTTCAATTGAAATTCCATTCGTGGATATCTTTAAAAAACCCATGAAATTATCATACTTACTACTGTGGGCGCTAGACATTTAGGCAAACATATAGAAACTCAGAAAAATCTATAGTTAAACTAAGTTATCTTTTGTAAATGCCTAGAAGAAGATAAAATTACGAAGGTTATCTCTTCTATAATTATTGATTTCTACTGGTAGAAGTAAAATTTTTTTAACATCTAATACTACCGATAAAACTTCTAAATTGTCGATAAAACTGCTTTACTTTCGCTTCTGTAGTATCTACTGACTTTTCCTCATATTAGATTGTTATATAGTCTGATTAACCGGGTTCTTTATCTGACTTCAACCCCAAAGTTACATATTTTATTTAAAAAATAGTTGGAACTCATTATTCATTTGATGTTGTACAAAGCGTAGTAGTGAGATTAATTTTCTGCACGTTAGCGATAACGTACATCAACTATCATTCGGTTTTAAATATTGAAGGTACACTTTTACCCATTTTTTAATGGATATTTAGAAATTTAACTCTTGATACAGTAGGTACTTTGTTCTTACTGCTTCTTGAAATATTGAAAACACGTTTCTTCTGAATTATTCCAACATTTGTAATCTCAAAAGCCTATGTGCATAATCAGTACCTACTTAAGTTGTTATTTCTATACGATACATATTAGTACATAATTATTTAAAAATTTCTTACAGGCTCGAACGTAGTATAAATTTTAGCCATCTAATATTAATTAAAAAGGTTAACTTTCTAATGTCTCCTTCAGTTTGAAGCATACTAAAAGGACATTAAATAATAATCAGTTGGAAACTAATTATCTTAATATCCGCGTTTAAAGCGAGGTCCCTAACTTTACGAGGCTTTTTGGAGTAAACAGAGTATTATTTAATAAAAACCCTACACATTCAGCTGGAACTTCGAAACATCTCTTTCCACTTACACCTGTACGTATAATTTCACCCTAAATTAGATGTATAAACTAATGCAGTGTCTATGGTTGAAATAACAGTAGAATATTACATTTTGTATAATGATCTCTCTCTTTCGTACCAAACGTGGCCCCTAAAAGAGACACGCGAATGAGATTTCAGCAAAGTTACAGAGTAACCACCGTCAACGTGGGACTAAAATCACATGTAAAATGCAATACTAACGTTCGTTTTGACTAAAACTTCCGCATACAGTCCGCAGTCTAGCAGACTGTCGGTCTTGTAGTTCATACAGATTCTAAAGGTCTTTTTGTTGGTTTTGAATATTATACGCAGACTTGTTCTGCCATTTGCAGATTAACCAACCATCGTTTGCTCTCACTATTTAGAATAATTTTCATATGCATAAAACAGTACAGACACTATAAATTTAACTGTCCTTGAGTGATTTGTCTTTTGCTCGCACGCCTCTAGCTGTAATAAATTATTAATATTAAATAATGTTTCTGACTTCTGGCATCCAGTGAATAATTTAGAAGTTTTTGTGAAGGTATTTCTGAAAGGAACGCGCTTCTGAGGATTAAAACGTTACAAGACAAAATCCCTTCTCAGTGGATTAGATCCGTGGTATGAAAACGATGTTGACGTGAAATCTTTTAACGTCTTTACTTCCACGCGTACCATTTTACAATCAATGTGATTTTTACTCTTTTGTTTTACAAAATTTAACAATTTTCTAATGAAGGCAGCATTTCTCGTTTTCTACGTTACAAAACAATATAAACTCTAATATTACCAAACCCCTGTTAAAATTTAGATGTTCTCATCGTCTTACTTTTATATTATCTATTTAGCAGCAGAAACCCACACATAAAACCACTGCTGTGTATACATTGTATAATTGCTTTCGGCATTATAAGCACACCTTTCGGTAACTGCGCTAATGAATTGTTATTATGATGATTTTATTAGAATTTCGTGTGTGAAATGTCAAGTTATAATTTATGAGATCTTAAAAACAATTATCAGCCGTTGGCTAGTTTTATTATTACTGTATTATGATACAAGTGTATAATATAAGTACGTGACGACGGGTTTAAAAGCACGGCACCAAACGAAGTGCGTTTAAGATCACTACTGCTTTAAAGGCGGTGTAGGACGATTTGGCGCGACCGTTTTGGCGCAGGGACGATTTGGCGCTACTATATCACATGTTTTAGAAATTTTAGAACTACTTCTATTTATTAATTGAGCTTTTTGAACAGGGAAAACCGGAGCGATGTAGTACTAGTAACGTGTTCTTTTTTAGCATACCTACGTCTTGAGGTTTGCAATAATCCTTATGGCCCTCGAAATACGCTGGCTGCTCACTCAAAATTATCTTCTTGGATTGATCATTAAACCGTTCCACCATTATGAGAAAGTCGGTTAAATAATTTGATACTGACAAGTGGAAAACTGACGTTTCAAATATTAAAATTGAACAATCGAGTTACGACGTTCATTAGTAATTTTCTGTCTCACCGATTTTCTGTAGATCAAACAAAGAAGGTGTATTCCTTTGGTGTATTAATCCAACTATACATGGAAATTACTTATAGCAGTTGTTATTTATGTTACTACCTGTTGGGATTTCGTATGCTTTTTTGCTTCTTTCACAAGGATTATGATGTATGTTCTTTAATATTCGAAATATGATTTATATTTGTTTATACTTAGCTTAAATAACAAACTGGGAAATACGTATAGTATACTTTCAAAATAGTATTCAATTAAAATCAGGTAACATAGAAATTCCAACATCCTATTCAGTATGTGTAATTAATTTAAAATTGTACTAATAAAGCAGAATTGTAAAATATTTTCAAAGTTGAAAGAATTTGAAAGGAAAATAGTAGTGAAAATGTCTAAAGCCTAGTTTAATTACATAACCTTTTACAAAATTGAAATATTGAAATAATGTTTTTGCTCGTTGCGAATCTGCTTGTTTATAAAGCCCTTAGTTTTAGTTTTTCAGTATTTTAGTAATTCTATTCAAACAACTAAGCTCAGAACCAGCAGATCTGACATCTCAGTGAATTTAATTGCAGTACAATTTCATAAATTTACATAGATTTAAATATGTAATCTGAACTTTTTAATTATGCAATGCGTTTGTTAAACAGCTACTTTTATAAACTTCCTAACACTAACATTCCCTCATGGTTGTTGCAATGGGTTTACAATTAATGTATAGTACGGATCACGGTACATTTCAGCATTCAGACCAGACCAATCGACCTTCTGAATGCACCAAACCAACGATTCATGTGGTTATAGGTGCGTATATAATTCCCAACCCTTTTGAGTAGCAAAATGATGAAGAAACAATAATCATGGACCATGAAATCTGCCATATTTTTTAAATGTCGTAAAATATTAGGTACAAGAGAGAAAAGAGGGATACTATTAAACAGAGATATGCTTCAATTTTTTGTAAACGAGAATAAACGATGATAAGCTATATATAGACAAGGTACACGACTCAACAACAAAGACTATTTATTGTCATTATTATTTATGTTCAAAGTAACAATTCCAGATTATTGCGAGTATTAGTAAACCCTGCAGAACTCGCAGCTTAGTATTCATAGTTACGTTGAGTAAGATTTCTGAACTGCGAGTTCGTCTTTATTGAAACAATATATTCTGTAAAATACAAATGCTAATTCCTTGTCAAATACTACAGTGAGGTATAATCAATTATAAAGTTTACACAAACTTTAAACTTTTAATTAAGGAATGTGAAATAATGGAAGCGAAGTAAAGCTTTTAACTTTTCCGTGGAACTTTATTTTATTTTCTGTTTGCCGCACATCAGGTATTATCTGCACGGATTTCGTTCTCTAAACGCACGAGTTTTTAGGAATACCCACAACAATTCAAAATCGCGGGAGACAAAAGATAAAATAGGTCGCAGTTCACTACGTTCGCGGCGGTTTATTTCGTGCATTTGAGAATCTGGGGAATAGGGGGTGGTCTAACACGTCGTAAAACGGGCGAGGGCGTAACGACATCTTCTATCTGGGCTGACCGCGCTGAGATTGAACCCGGTGGTATCAGAACGCAATCAATGTGTGGTATTAAGGGGTGCTGTCGGTGACATCTAACGAACGAGGTCGGGTTTAAATTAAATCTCACACGTAATAATCTTGCTGTAATATGCTCTGTGCAAAAAATCTGGGTATACTATCAGGAATTTAAGCGGAGAATCGCTTTTATGGGGCGTAACATTTCTAATTTACTGATATTTCAGGTATTACACATTTCACCGATTATTCGATTTATTCCTGGAATTTATCAATTTTAACACAAAGTTAAAAATCGGCAAACCACCTATCCGTACTCACACCTTTTTTGATTTGTTAAGTATTTTAAAGCAAATAATACAGTTAGTATTTAGTTCCTGCAACGCTGTAACAAGCAGGAAATCGTCACTCTACATTGGCTGGAAGACCAATAGACGATAAGTCTGGATCCTGGTTCGTAGCCGGCGAAGTTGTACACTCTCAGGAAAGTAGTTAAGAAAGTTTGGTGTAGAATAAAACACAATTATTTTATCAAACAAAAGGAAAAAAGAATGGAACATACAGAATGTTATTTTAAGTATCAATCAATCAATTCAGTTCCTTAG
This sequence comes from Hemicrepidius hirtus, assembly GCA_963082805.1. NCBI lineage: Eukaryota > Metazoa > Arthropoda > Insecta > Coleoptera > Elateridae > Hemicrepidius > Hemicrepidius hirtus. The sequence continues at coordinate 35,755,448 of OY720160.1, read as the reverse complement.
AAATTTTATCTTTCATTAAAATCATAGCAACCTAGATTAGATAAAAGCTCAAGTTATAGTAGAATAAGCTTTTATTTTTTGGCATAAAACTAGCAAAAGGTTATTCGATCTAATTTTATACCTTGAGTCGTTTCGTGACATTACTTACGAAGTTTATAATAATATGGGTAACTTCATTTTATGCAACAATGTAATGCACTTCTCAGTTTAATTCAGAAAGGGTATTCCGTGTTTAGAGCTTAGAAATTAATTTTGAACAGACACTTCAAGTTAATTTACAAGGTAATTTATTTGGTAACTTTAGCTTACTTGGAGATTCAGTAACATTTGTATTCTTGCTTCTATGTAATTTAAATTATTTAGAACAAAAATGTTTTATTGAACATCTTTAATTTAATATGAGCATCCTATTTTATGCAACAGTTAATGTATGTATATTTAAGCTCCATTTGAATCATTAGTAAAGCTCCACTGGTCATCGAATTAGCTAAAGTGTTTTGGGTTACGGATAATTTGGACTAATCAGTGTGCCGCCCAGTTAATAAAATAGGTTTATATAAACTTTACATGTCTGGAACATGTGTTTCTTAATAGAGATTACCACATACCCTCCATATAAATGACTTACATATATGTTATATACAACCAGATTCAATTGCTAAATCCTATGGTACTTAAAGATGTCATAAATCTAGTAGCAACAACACGGAAGCGATGTTAATCCTATAATAATATTCCGGTTATCAAGCTAGTGGGATTTAGCTAGTCAGCTTATACAGCAATGTGGGGTAAAGTCTGCTCCTGATAACGAGTGTAAACAAGTCGGACTGCAAAGTAGAATCGCCATTTCCATGACAGAAACAATATGTTATTTTAGCTTGCTCGCTCTGTGTCAACAGCGATTACATCAATCCAAACGAAAGCTTGAGAATCCCATCCATTGTAAATTTCTTCTGGGATGTTGTTATTTGGCGCGATCTGAATTAAAATTTACGCAGATCCCGACGATCGCTGGAATAAGCTGGTAATTGAAATATTATTTAATATTATATCCCGTTTGATAGGATAAAACTTTCGCTGTTGGCAGCAAGAAGAAAATATAGTTAAAAACCTCACAGAGGTGATGATAATCGCATTATTGTGCCGTCTATGAGCAGGAATAATGAAATTTTAGCGTTACATATAAAAGTTGCTGGAATATAGCGTTCTGCTTTGTTCGCATTTATTAAAGTAATCTAATGATATAAGCGTGATGAACTTTTGATGCAGATAACCGTGTAAAATGTGAAAATTTAAATTTTAATATCGCTAATTTTCTCTTTAATTGAACATAAAATTTTTAACGACGACACAAATTGACAACAGGGCTGTTTAAAAAAATGTGTTATCACGTAATAGCATTTCCTCTCGGTTTCTTTTAAATCGCACGCACTTCAGCTTTATTTAGCTCTACTGTACTAAGCCTCTCATTAAATATTTAGCAGTTTTATAGAAAATTATGTATACTTTCTCGGATTACCTCTACTTCAGCGTTCAGCAGCAAGCAAAATTTTACCATTCTCATACCCTCTCATAGTTTATTTATTGTACAACAAACAAACTTGATAGGAATACAAATATTTCTAAAAACATTTTCTAGCCATCTAGCTAAACTTTCAATTAGTTAAGAGTATCGAATAATTAATTATTAATAAATTAGCAACTGAGAATCTAGTCAGCGGAAAATAATAAAGCTATTAAAAGTAAAGACAAAGTCGTTCCACTGAACTTATTAATTATAAAATTAATTCTCAATTAGGGGTTTATTGGAGATATCGAAATAGTCAACTTTGTTAACGACTGTTCCAGAATCTTCCATTAAGGTAGTTTCAGAAATGTGCTTATATTTTTATTTTTCCATAATTTTATTTGTTATGCAACAGAATTTATTCATTCAATTATAAAGTTCATCTCTTTCAGAATTTTTTATTTTCTCACAAAGTATATTTCCTTTATGGCTGGTTGCTGGTTGGTATGACGTATTCGGTTATTATTGAAGAATTTTGAAAATACAGTCTGTTATATACCTGGATGGTTACAGTGTTAAGCAAATAATATACTTAAGTTGGAAATTTAATATTTTTGAGCTTTGAATTTCTTTAGTATCTAACCACTCTGATATTAAAGTCTTGTATCAAAAAAATAATAAATATATATCTAGGTATTTACTTCAATCATGTCTTATGTCACAATTATCTGAAATCAAGCAGAATTCAGCGAATGATAACATAGCTTACAATACAAATTCTCTAGAGTATTATTTTTCCTAATTGTTATTGCTGGTATATCCAGGTTTCAAAGAAATTCCTGATTCCTTTTTAACAACACTAATAAGTTATTCTAAAACTAATAAAATATAACCTTTGCAAGCTTATTATTATCATCTGTATTTTAGAATTATTTGCCGTTTGGTTTCCTAAATTGGTTCTGAAATATCTTGTTTTGGTTGCTAACGTTATTTGAATCTCAATATGGGGGAGCATGTAAGATTGGGGATTTTATAAGCTGGTCAATGTCGACCACACAACATAATACTCCTTCAGGTATGTTAAGAAAAATAACAAATCATTAAAAAATAACAATTTTTTTACATTTCGTTATGCTGATTTATTACAAGATACCTGCCTATAAAAAGAAAACTGGAATCAATTGCACAGGCTGATTCAAATTCGACCCTCACCATGGGGATCTCCCCTATGAGCGGAGATAGAGGGAACGTTTAAATTCTGCAAAGTTGTTGTTTTTTGTTCTCTTTAATAATCCGCCTGCAAAATTGACTTGCGACAATTGGCAATAGAAATATTTTTGGATTGTTTAAAAACAGTGGGGCTATAGTCGCTAGAGAGATAATACAAAATTTGAAAATTATTAACCTAAAGGTCGTTTAAAAAATTCTGATGCAAATAAGTCTGATTATGGACATGTCCATGCTAGAGCCTTATAGATTAAATCAATTGCCATCTATCTATTTGTCTAACCATTAATCTGTAGTCACTTTATAACAGAAACGAACTGAGCGTTAAAACAAACTAGGGTAAACACATTGTGGGTGAAATCGCGTTGTAGTAGGAGAATGGTGTAACTGGGAAATTTCTGTGATGTCCGTTAGCTTCCCAAGAGAATTTTATTAAGCTGCACAAATATTTCTCTTTGCAAATACGAATGTATGTTGTTAGACCAAACAAAACCTGGCCCACGCTCACCTTAAAAGTACACTATGTCGAAGGTCGCTTGTAGGTGTCGCGTGTATTTAATTATTCCAATGTTTTCTTTCATCTACTATTTACATGTAGGTAAGTAATTCAGTATTTCATCATCCCCATCCGCCTCTCATTGAATATTTTTCACAAGTGGAACATTAAACAACATAAATCATAGTAGGTAGTCATAAATCTAACCATTGAAAATGAATTGCGGAAAATGTAACTAAATGGGATACACCAACATTATATTATCTTTTTTTAAATCATGTTTTGTACTAGGTTCACTATTTTAATCCTTTTGTATTTTCTCCTGAATTAAATGTACCATACATACCGTATGAGCTATAGCAAAAATAATATTCCAAAGGATTAGAAATAATGTACAGCCGAGGTCCTTAAAAGTACAGATTTTTATGTAAACTTCAAATTAATTTTCCTGCCAACCGTGACAAATAAAACAAATTTGGGATTTAACAGTGGTGCAAATTCGGGGGAGGCGCTTTGTATCACCATATGTGTCGCATTCCGAGCGCGATATGTCCTCTCCGGGCGACATTTCCAAGCTTCCTTGAATCTCTGCGTCGTAGCTGAAATTTTATAACCTTGCTCTCGTAGTCCTGGAACTAGGACATATATCTTTCCAGCGACATGTGATGTTTGCAACGGAATTGGTGTCTCGGATTTGTAGGATCGAAGGATTTTCCAATAGTGTTACTCAACGATCCTGTATTTTATACTTTTATACACTTTTCTCTTTCAAAGTAGTTTAGAAACCGAAACGGCGCTCATCGTTGTTCTACCGTATAAATCTCAAACATCTATTCATGTTCGCCCCCTTTATTTTGTTTTTATGGTTACGGTCAAGTCGTCGTTTACGTATCTACTTGTCGGAACGCGCGTTTGGGGTTTGATCAAACAGGAATGGGTTATGGATCTGAAAGAAGCTTTTGTCCATTTTACATATTATACACCAACAAACAAGATTCACATCTTTTATAGTTTTTTAACTGAACCAACGTTTTTTCTTAACACACTATATATTTTACACACCGATCCCGAACATAGTAAAAGCTGTTATAACATTTAAACATAAAAACAGAAAAAAAACATAAATATTCCAAAAATAAATTTTGTTTTTCATCAAATATCCATAGACTGATATTTAGTTATTATGAAATGGATATTTCAAAATAATAGAATAAATTATTAAATTGGTCCAGTAACTTATCGAATTTTGTACATTTTTTTAAATCAAAACTTCTATGTCTTATGATCTTCGAATATCCCTGTAATGCATCTGATAAATTGGAGTACCTACTCTCAAAAATATTAAAAAAATATCGATGGCCGGTTTTTCAATTACCTGATCCCTACAAACAAATTTGATAATAACCTCCTTACTATTTATTATAGTAGGAGCGGAAAATTTAAATTTAGGTCGATGAATGTAGGTACGTGTCAGTAGGTACTCCTTGTATGCTGAAAATGGTCAAATATTCAGGCAGTGTCCTAGGATCTATATTAAGTTAAAATATCAATTCATGCAAAAGAAGTTTATAAAATATTGGAATTTACCCATGACTTTCTTTAATATTTCTTTACACCCTGTATATTACAATTAGATAAATTGACATGTTGTTGCAAGAAATAAGCGATAAAGTTGCACTTGAGGACATAAGCGTTAAAAATAAAGGGTTCTATTCCCGTTTTCCTATTTCCCATTATTTGCGGCTTTCAATACGAATTTGTTACCCTAACAGGAAGTAAATCTGTTTAACATTTATTGGTTTGGTAAATTTATGTCTCGTAATATGTTTTAGTAATAGCTCGAGATAAACAGACTCAAATTCCGTTCAAAACGTCCATTTCGAAGCGTTTGTAGTCATATTCAATTTTTCTTTAAGGTTTTAATTTAACCTTTCAACTTGTCCAACAATTTTTTAATATTTTTAATCCAAAAATATTGCTCGATAAATAATATGTATACATATTATATACCGATGTATACGTACAGTAAATTATGGGGAACTAGACGATAGCTTTCGAGATATTTAGTATTCTGGCTGTACGTACAATAAATCTGTTGCTGGACAGGGTACCGGGTAACACACTTAAATTTAATATATTCCGAGAAGAACATATTAAATACAAATTGGCTTGCGTCGAGTCAAGTAATTTATAGAAGAAAGCTTTGTTAGTACCCGGTATAAAGTGCAATTTTCGGAAAGAGGTGTAAATCGGTGGTTTCGAGAGACCAAACAAGAAAAAGTACTCGTTCATTGCACATAAAAAGTGGAATAAAAGAAGTCCGTTGAACAAGTAGACTACTTTAGTCCAAATTACTACTACTCCCTACATTTTACACCTCATTTATTAGCTTAATTTATTGGTCTCCCGCAAACAAATGCTTCGTGCGTGCCAGCAGACAGCGCGTTATTGACTATCGCGGTTTTTCGTTTTATAGTCTCAACTTGTAAATTAGATTCAAATTATTCAATTTATTCGCCACTGCTAATTCTCCTATTTATTTTGATCAGTGCAACCTGGTTGTATTCTTGAGGTTCCCTAGCATGGTAGGTATATTGTCGACATTCGACAGTTCAAGGTAGCAACCTTTCTTCTTTTTTCCGACTCGAATATAATGACCCTCTCGCATGATTGTATGTAATTGCCTATTTAATTTGCTACAACTTTAATGTTTTTACGATTAGGATAAATCTACACTGGGTCAACCGCAATATATAAAAAAAAGATCCTACCAGCAGATGATTATGGAAATGTACACGCCTAAATATCCTGCAAGGAAATTTAGTATCACAAATGTATTTGCTTTGTAATATTTGATTTAAAGGTATAAAATTTATAATAAATCGATTGCTATAAAGCAGGACAAACCAATAAACAATGTATTAGCTTGCGATTACGTGTAACGCTCTGCGTGTATGTTAAAGAAACGTGTCAACACTGTGGATAAATTTACTCTTTCCTTGTCGTGACTTCTGCTACTTCAAGTTTTACTTAACTCAATATAAGGAAATAAAACTTCACTTATAAAAGTTATATGTGAATAAAATACGTCGTGATCATTTTTTTTCTGAAAGCCGAACTTGCCCGAACTCTACAATTGTCCTTGATGTTTTTATATTTTTGACTTAACATTAAAAGTTAATAAAGTATACAGGGTATAGAAGGGAATTACCTACGTAAAATAAGAATTTCAATTGTAAAATTTAATATTCCAATAGCGTCTCCCCAAATTGTTTTAGAAAAAAGATCCATTTAGTTTTTTTTTGAATGTTTAACTTTTTGCAAGTGAACATGAAATTTGGGGATTGCCTTTGAAAAATATCCAGAAATGCAGAGACGGCAATATCAATTTTCGATGAGCATGTGCTTGGTGTAGTCTCAATTATCTTTTATTTTATTGATTGTTACTATACTTGTTTTCTTGTTAAAACGATTCAGATTAAAATTAAACAATTATTATATTACCCTAACCTTATGATCTTATACACATCATCAACAAATATGTAAACTGCTTACTAACTGTGGTGGTTTCAATTTGGTACGATCACCCTTCGTTTAGAGATATGTTCAGAATTGTCTTAATTGGGAGGTAATCACAGATTTCCGGGTTACAGAGATTCAACTTGCTTCGACGGGGTGATTACATATAGAAAACGAGATTTTCATTCTGAAATAGAGAAGGTACATTCTTTGGGTCTCTTTCTGAAAATGTATTAATAATATTTACGTTGTATCAGATTAATGCTGATGGGAGCAAAGTTAGTTGTAGGCTATTAGTAACTATATGTGAAATTTTAAATACCAAGAGGGTAATAACTCTCATTGCCCCATACTATAAACAGAAATGGTGGCGATTCTGTCCTTGTCACAACTTGTTTTGAATCCACGATATCAGTACTTACCTACCATAAAACCATCAACCATCATGATTTTTGTTAAGAAAACTCTTCCTTGCGGTATACAAACATATTATTCATCCTGTTTATGGTACTCTAGGCTTCCATTTCTCTCTAGCAACTATAAGCTCTGAGGATTTCGTTACAACGCTTTCAATGAAAATCTAGTCTAAAGCCTTTAAAGATACCTTTTGACAATAATAATCGTATCCGGAGATAAATTATTTTTAAAGCTTCCGAAGACATTTTTTTTCTATCTGAATTGCTTAGATCTAAATATAAGACGGAATTTGGAAAAAGGTAAAGGCGGGTCTTACAAAACGGCCCTAAAAATTCCTTTTTATTTAAAGAAATAATGTTGGCATTTTAGCATCTTTCTTTTACTACGAAGTCCTGCTGTTATTAATGACCATATTTAAATATTCCATTTAGCTAATTACCGATTTAAATTGTGAACGACTTCAAAGCAATTTTAGACCATTGACTGTTTACAGCAGAAAAATCCTTTAATTAATGACATAAATACATTTTGCTGACTACAGTAATTCAAGTTTTAATTTCAAGAGGTTAATAATTGAAGACAATTTATTATGGAAGTAATCAAAATACGTACACTTTAGGAAAATTCTTAATTAAACCCTGACTCTTTTATTTCTAAATGTAAAGGTATTTTTATAATTACTAGGAAAGAACTTAATGTAACGGAAAATTTTGACACAGCTTGCGTGTGTTATATCGTACGCGCCGTGGTGTATGCGTGCATGTTTAGAAATATTGAAATGTTATTGTTTAAACTTTTCACTAGTTTAAACGAACTTTTACCAAGCCATAAAATATTTGGATTCCTTGTTGGGAATAATTATGTCATAAAACAACATTAAGGTACGAGTAAAGATGCAATGCGATAATATTTTAACATCCTTCAATAAAGGTAATGTAGCGTTCCATAAAAAACGAAGCTTTTTACGATATAGGGTAGGACGATCGTAAAAAGCTAATGGTGTGTTGTTTGAAAACTTCCTTCGCACTTTTTTAATTCGCGTCCTGGGCTTAAAAAACCATTTTTCTTTCCATACTTTAGAAATGAATGGTGGGCGTTCGTTCTTTCGACGAAACCTCAACAGGAAACTTGCAAATTTAAGCATCATGAGTTATTATTGCCAAGTAAATTTTTTAACAGCCACCGATTCACACCGTTATAAGCATATCATTGTTACTACCTTCGTTGCTTACCCATTCAATTCAAAATTTAATAATTCTGATAAACTGACTTCAGCACTCAATTAGTCGAATTGGCAGGCTATACAAAAATGTTAATTCAATGCTCGAAAAGGAGTGCCAACAATAAGTACGGAGCTACTCCTTTTCAAGGTATGCAAAGCAAATCCGGTTCTAAACGCAAAAAAGTCTTACAGCTCCGAAAGAAGGTGATTAATAGCTCAGTATTATTAATGTGAATGTTCTTTGGTTCATTTTTAAACGTCTCTGCAAGCGCTATTTGGAATAAGACATTTAATACGTTTTTCTTGAATGTAAAATACAAAAATTTCAATGTCAACTGCTAAACCATCATTTCAAGAAAAGAATTTCCAAGAAATAACGTGCATAATTTTATGCGAATTTATATGTAACGTGTAAGCAGTTTTTAAAATGAAGTTCAAGGATGTAGGGCAAGGTCGTAGCAGTTACCCCACTGTTAATAACATTTACTTATATATCTGAAAATACTTGCGTGTTTCTTGTCAGATTTGTTGTAATCAACTTATGTATATATTTTCTTCCCAATAATTTAAATTAGTTATTTATTATATGTAGTTTATATATGATTTACTAATACTACACTAATGTAATCAACTGAAGCCGAGGAGTTATAAATTCTAGATAACTAATTATTAAACTGTAAAAGCGCCATTGTAAAAAATTCCACACCGACGGTATCTCGGAATGCAAGAAAATAAAATAACCATTCTAAGAATATTTAAATTTTTAACGCGCATTGTAGCTTTCATATTAAAATGTATGCAGAAAAGGTGAGAAATTATTGCCTACCTAGATATGCATAGCTAGCTACGCCATTGAAAATTAAGAGAATATTTCTTTTCAAAGCAGCAGAATATAAACATGAAACTTTAAATACATTTTTACATTTAAAGGACGCCCTACTGTAAACCTGAACGTTCGATTTAGATGTTTAATGAATTCGCAATTTACAAACGGTTAATTTGCAATTCTATTAAATATTTTTCGATTTAAAGTTAATTTAAAAAGATTTCATCTCCCTTGCTTGGCGGAAATACGAGTTGAATCCATTCATTAGCAATTCTTTCCTGTTTCACAGGATAGCTGTGGTGTGATGTCCATTAAGGGAGTGGGTGGCCGTGGTATGTGCCTCCTATGAAACAGTTTACAATTGCTTAGGGCACGCAACGTCAACACGCGATATCAATAACCCCGACGAAGGTCGACCTATTTATCTCCAACGTATACTATAGCGAAAAATCAATCCCTCCTAACTACGCTACCTTGAGGTGTTGTTCAGATTCGAGGTTTAATAAGATATCTACTAAATAGAACACCAACCAAGGCATACTTGCTCCTTTGAGTTACACCTTACTTTTGATACTGCTCGTTAATTTTAGTAACATGATATCAATATAATTCAATAAATGTGTTGCTTTTCTGGTAAAATCTAATAAAGCGTTCTATGTACAATAAGAACTTACGATTGGTTAGGAAAATATGAAATTTGTCATAAGCATTTATATTACACGCAACCTAAATCGAAAATACGATTGTATAACGTGTGTACAAAATATACCAATTTAAATTTCCATATCAACTTCTATTTTTAAATTCCTGCGAATTACAGATGGATATATGGGGTTTCCAACAGAACGGAAAGATGTCTAGTAATATTACAGACCAGGCTTAATAAAAATCCTAATGAACTTGGAAATACCTACGAATAATCATCCACGAAAAAAATATTCACTAAGAAAATGCGTCGACAAACTACTGGTCAAACAGGTCTCCCGGAAAACATCAGAAATATTTTTACAATAAATTACATTTTCCAAAATTATGTCACTGGGATACATCTTCCGTATACTTTAATGAAAAATAGCAGATATATATTCAGAATTTTTTTAAAATATTATAGTCGACAATAGAAGAAATAAAATTTTCCTGAAGGAGAGTTTTAGGAAAAGCTGTTAGCAATATTTTCCAAAATTGAATTACACGGAACGGAATCCCAATAAAGAAAATTAAAAGCAAGAGTATACACGAGAATAAAATCCAAAATTTGCAACACAACCTTTAGAAGCGGGGGTCTAACTAAGTTGCATTAACTTGTGACTAATCAACGCATTGATGAAAGTTCGCTTCAACAATGGGTTGCTTAGCAACAAGAGCATAAGTCGCACGAGTTTTTTCGCCAGTCTATTCGCACCTTTAAAAGGAGCACGCGCACTTGTTCGGTTCAGTTCCGTTCGGTGAAGAACTACTGATTGAATTGGTGCGAAAATACAAATTTTAGTATGATGCAATGGATGGTACCACGACACCGTGTAAAGGGATAACGTCTGGGAGACTGACAGAGCCTGATGCATAGATAACAAGTTGAACTGACGAAGTGCGCGAATGTTTGGACCAAAGCCAGTTGATTATTTTTCAACTGGTTTGGACTGATTCAAACCGAACCACACGGTTACGTTCCGAACCGGAACCAAAATATATAGATACCAGAAAATTTTCAAAGAAAAATAGTATCCATAAGAAATTCTTATTGTATTATTGACGCCGATATTTGACCTAACATTATTGTCGACGAAGTTCCCCGAAAATTTCCGTTAAATAAATTGTATAGAAATTTAGACCTCCTTTTTAAAAGATATTGAATTGACATCGAGGTTTCTAGGTTATTGGTATGAAAAAATTGAAATACTAGCAGTCAGTCCGATCAATACCATAATAAACGCAAAGGGAACGACCCTTTTTAGTTGTCAAGTTTTCCATCAAGTGTCGAAGAAAATCATCCGCCTATCATTGTGGATAAATAAAAAATGTAAGCAAAATGTCTCTGAAGAAATTAATTTCCGTGTTTGACGTTTCAAACTCTCCAAAACAACATCAACTTTGAATATGTCAGAGGTCACAACAGGAAGACGTATTTCAAATTCTTCCTTCACGTATAAAAAAACTGGAAATTTTAATGTCTATATTGTGCTTTACTTGGCGTTACTATAGATTTGGTGTTAAGCTCGTATTTATAAAAGTTTCCGTACTTCATGGGAAAAAATATTCATTGTTTGTCCTAGATGTGCTATACATGCAATATAAAAGTAATTTCTATGAAAATTGAATAATACGACAATTAACATTAAATATTCAAGGCAATTTCAAATTAGATTTAAATTTAGTTTACACGACACAATATAAAGCTCTACAATCATATTTTATATCTTACGAAAAAAAAATTAAATAATGCACCCAACTCGGTTTCAAGCGGGTGTTTACTTCATTCTTGTATCAGCAAAGAACATGGGAACGTGTAAAGGCGAATAATGGCAAAAGTGTGTAAATTTAATTATTCAAATAAACTTAAAATGGGTTTTAGACGGTTGTTTAAAAAAAATGTGAATTTATTTGGGATTGACACTCAACGATAAAACTTAAATAAAACAAAATATGTTGAATGGCAAAAAAATGATAAAAATCAAGACGGAATAAAATGAGAAAGATATTCTCGTGCGAAAAGTTATAAGATATCATTCACTTAGTTCTGAACAAAATTGATAGGCAATGAAAACAGAAAATAAAAAGGACCATGCAGCATTGAAAGGAAGAATGAGAATTGCCAAAAAGAAACGTCAGTTTGAGTTCTCACCACGGTACTAGATAACTTCACATTATAAAGCAGAGACGGAAAAAACAAGTCTGCAGGTAATAATAGCAACTAAATCTAAATACTATATAAGTACCTACAAAGTAGTGTGGTATTCTAACCATACTTTTCCATGTGATAATTTAAGTTCTTCACATTTAAATAAATTTAAGAAACTGATTATGAACTCGAATTAATAAAATTTACACACGTTTCAGGAAGTGGTTAATTAATTCAATTTCAGTGGTTGGTGCTGTAATTATTTGTGACACATACCAAACAGTTATCAATGCGATGCTTAAAGTAATCGGTATTCGAAAATATAATATATAAGAAAAAATTAGGAATGAAAAATCTTGTTTGTTTAAAAAGTTAGATTTACTCATGAGCTATATTGTTATGAATACGTAAATAAAAAACTATCATCTAAATAAAAAGTGATTGTTACACCATATAACACATTTCTTTTAAACTAATAGAAAAATTATTCCATTGTATGACAGTTGATTGTTGAATGTCACGCTCAAACTATATTTCACATGAACATGAATCGGTGAGCGTCATTGACGTCCAATTTACTATCCACACAAAAAAAGTTTTATATTTGTAAAGAAAGCCTTAAGAATATATATTTCTAGGCAACATTATAACGTGAAAACAATGTTACAGGTCTACCAAGCTTACAAAGTTGAAAGCATGTTGAAAGGGGGCTTGTTCGGCGCTGATATAGTTTTTAAAAGTAGCGTCAAAATATAATCATTTGGGCGGCAAATTTAAATAATTGTAAATACTTTTCATTCGAAGAATTCGATGATCTTCCGAATATTTTCTGGCTTCAGAATGAATTATCTTCCTCGATTTCACATTCATATTTAACAGATTTAAACGTCAAAACAATCTGACAAACACTGACGTTATTAAAATTTTAAACCTCATTTGATTTGCTTTTTAAAATTCAGTTGACATATTATTTTTCGGGGCATTTGTAAGCTTTGGTGCAGCTAGCTGTACAACATAATATATTAGGTATTCCGTAAAGAATATAAGCAGACAATGTGATATTTTTCTAGAATATATTTCAATTAAAAGATTAATGCATACGTATGTTATAAACAAAAGACACAATGTAAACAATTCGCGTTTTAGTTTTGTATAGACAATAGCCAAAATGTCTAATAAGACGGTTAGACAATAGGCGACTCTCATTCACATTTTCCGTCTTTCGAACTTTGTCTGAACCAAACACACGCTGGAAAAAACATTATGTTCACATTTATGTATGGTGTGGCCAGTAGTTGCACGAAATATACTTGCCAAATCTATAACAGAGACAGAATTAAATTTCATTTCCTACGCATATCATTTATTCTACGCTGTGGAGGTAATATGGATTTTTTTACTTATTAGTATTTTTGTTATTGTGGTGCTATCCACAGAAATACTATTCAGAATGTATAAAATCTCCCCTGAGTTAGTACAGACATGTGTTTTTATATTAATTTTCTTAACTAAGGAGAGTTCTAGTACATTGCACAAACAGGTACATCTGTAACTAGAAAATAACTACCGTTAATTAAAAATTAATGAGAAACGATCGATATTCCATCATTCGACCCTGTTGACAAATATTTAATATTGTAGGGTGTCCGGTTATTACTGAAAGGCAAGTTCTTGCTTGAATTTGAGAATCCAATAATTTTTCGGAGAAACAGAAGAGATGGGTGGAATAACGGATTAACTTTCAGAAGGCTTTATAAGCATCTACAAAACTATCTGATTCACACCACCGTGAAGTACCTACCTACTTTCCGCAAGCAATGGAATACAGATCAGACAAAGTTCAAATTTTTACCATCCTCGTCAGTTATTGCCCTCGTATTTTGTTTTTACTCCTTGGTAGGTACCCTAACTATAAAAAGGTTGGAATTACAAAATGTGTTTGAATATTGCTTGCTTTGTAAAATTACTTAAGTCTAACTATTTTGTATAATTTATATCCACGAAAGACAGAAATGACGTGTAGGCACAGGGGTATGAAGTCTATAGCATTCAGGAAAATAAAGAAAAAATGGATTTATATTAATAGCCTAATAATAATATTGGTCTATTAAAATAAATCCCTATTGATGTGTTACGTAAGCAATATTTGAAGCTAATCCCGCTTATCTGAATTTTAATCACCAAATCGAAAAATGTATTTGCACATTCAACACACAGAGTATTTATTTTAATAATTGGCTTTCCATTCGAAATTCTATTAAATTCTAGTTAAAGTTAATGTCCAATAAATAGATAGTACTATTGGTTTAACTTGAAAAGTAATTAGTACTTGAAATTAGACTACTATAAAAAAATCCTCTTTTGAGGATGTTGTTTTTGCTGCACACCACAATAACATACAGAATTGAAGTTTTGCTAGGATAATAGAAAAGGTTTAAAATTTAAGTAGGTCTGTATAATTCCGTGGTTACCTCGCAATACATCACAAGGAATGAATATTATGTACTAACTAAAATAAAGATAAACTATACGTGAACTCGTACGTTAATTTTTCATCATTGAGTGTCACCTGCCTGTGAAATTCATGTTTATTGATCCACATGCTCTGATTAATGTGTACTCAGTACACAACTGCTTAATTTTGTATTTGTTCAGATTGATGTAGCCTAAAAGCAAAAAAAAAATTATAATGGACTGTTTTGTCATCATGGATTTTCCTGAAATTTACGGTAATAAATCGTAAAAAAGCAAAAATAATTTTGGTATTACAATGGTATTATTTAACTTGATTTAATATTGATTTAATATTAAATTTTGTAATTAACACGAGTCATAGAAAATATCTGTCCATTTTGCTAATTTCAACTATTCTGCTTTCGTTATATTAAATAATTAACTTTCGTAATTCCCAAACACATTTTACTTATAAATTTACTGGCTTTTATTAATTAATAAGTTTAGAAGTTCGTAGTTTAAAATTAATTTAAGGTATTAATAACCTTACCTATCAGACTGAATACGCTTTAGTAAAATAATTACTTGGCTACGTAAAATATTCTTTAGATATTTTGAAGGAATGTAATTTCTTTTAGGATGAATTTAGCAAAATTATTCAATTTCTAAAGGAAGAACATTAGAAAAGGGTAGGTTCTGGATGGAAGCGACCCGGCCTTTACTAAATCGACTGTAACAAATAGATCTATTCCAAAACGTACGTAATTCGTTTTGTAAACTACGTAAAAGTGAAATAACCGACAATGGTTAAATAGCAAAAAGATTTTGGTCATTATTTTCAGATAATAAATTTTAATCCGATAAACTGTGTATGTATCAGTAACATTTTGTATTTTGATTTGAAACATTTTCTTTTATTTATTAGTAACTTTTTTGTACAATTTAATTGTGCTTTCATTTTTAACTATTGGATAAAAACTCGCAGCTCATAAACCTTTGATAACAGTCACTTAGCGTTTGTTACATTGTCAAATAGAAAAGGGAAGGTCGCAGTTCCATTAAAAGTACAGTCTGGTATATAAATATGTATAAAATTTAAAAACTTTTCTCGAACCTACACACTCTAGCTTATCCCAGAAACCTTGCACGTCGTTCCCCTTTCCTTCTTAAGATCGCCTTTGCGCTAGACTGAACTTCTTGAGAACTCGTAAACTTTTCTCCACCAAAAAAACTTCTCAATATATAATCCTCGAACTAATATAAATTGCCCACCTGTTTTTCTTTTGCGACTGTCTAGTGGATCCGAACTGCAAAATTTAAATTTAAACGGTGAAACGGAAAATCCGACGCTGAATTTATTTGCGGCTGTCTCGCCCGGCTTGTTTTAAGTCCTTTAAGCTAAACCAAACGATCACGGAGGCGTCTGCAATGATATATCTGAATTTCGTGCCAACAAGTCTGAAGAAATAGCAGACAACCGGACATAACGAGGTGCGCCACAATGGATATTGGCGATTACCCTCAAGCGGGCCATTGCTTTGGACGTGCGCCTGCAGTATTAAACCTCCACCATTATTTTTCCTGTTGCAATTGGAGTACCTACTACTCGAAAAATATCATAATCATTTTTTTGTATAATCACCTAACCTTTGCTTGACTAAACCTTCTATCCAATTTTTCTGTTAATAATTAATTTTGTAATAAGTACATAAAGGGAATTATCGGAGAATCCATAAACTATAATTAGTCACGACGGCTTAAATTTTTCCTCTTTCTGTTTATTATTACAATTTTCAATTAAACACACTTTCAACAGCTATATCGAGCTACTATATTTAACACGTTCTTGTTTTATGAAATCTAGAATAAAGTGATATTTAATTGGCCATAAACAAGCTCGAAATCAATTTAAAACCGTATGAATCAAATTTAAAGTTAGAAGAGGAGAATATTTCCAGTTTTCCCCGGAGAAAATTGGATTGTTGGGTAAATATTAGGAAGTTTAAAAACAGTATTGACAATTTTTAACTGGAAGTTTACAAATAAAAAAATACAAAGCGGTGATATTGAAGCAGGTGGAGTTTGTTTAATCCTGAAGTTGCTGTTAAACAGGTAGCCCGACCGGAAAGATAAACATTGGCCGCAAAGCAGGATAGAGCAAACGCCGAGAACAAACGTAGAAATTTAATAAATTCCTTTGTAAACAGCGACTGAAAATACGCTACCTTTCTGGAGCGCATATTTCTTTTTTAACTGCATTTTTAATACTTCTGCAGTTTATTGTTTTCCGCTAGAAATAGTTCTGAAGAATAAGAAAGTTCCTGTTTACAGTACACTTTAGAAAAATGGAATTTTTAACGTTGGTGGCTTTTAATTAAAGGCGGTACGTGGGAAGTTGCGATAGGAAAATATAATACAGTCTTTATTAAGACCAAGCTCATCAAAAACCCGGATTCTAATTTAGCCTTAAACGAATAACGGAATATTGCAGTGTATATTCCAACAAAATTCAAATTAAAAGATTTCATGGCCCGATAAAAAGAACTTTTGATAAACAACGGAAATACATAACGTACCACAATTATTAATTATTTGAAGGTATAATAAATACTCGTAATAAATTAATCGAAACCTCCCTAATATTTCGAACGAATGGAGAATCACAAAATTAGAAACGAAAGTATTTTTAAAACACACACTTTGGCAGAAAGATAGAGGGGTAAAATTAATATTGTCGTTTCGGTTTGTTTTCTTTATAAAGAAGCGGTTTTCGTATTTCACCCTCACTTAAAACTTTTGGTTTCCTTTGATTTCATGTCTTTTTCATGCTCGGTTTTGCCGAACTTAATCTATTCTTTCGTATTTCCATTGTTACTCAACCGTGGATATATTTCTTCCTTTTGATATATGCTAAAATTTTAGAAATATCAGTAATGGCAGATAATTTGATTTTACTTTAAAGAAAATTTCTTGTTAACTCTTTAGAAAATTTTATATAAAATAATTAATAAAAGAATTAATTTTTACATGCCATGGAAAGAAAATTTGGAGATTTGTCAAGATTTGCTTATTTAGGACCTAAGGATAACAAAAAACCAGCATTCGTTATCCATCTCTGTATACTTATACTTCAAAAAACGCTTTACCACTTTATTGAGAGTTGTTTGATAGAACGTTGTTCGAGAATGGTTTCGAAAGAAAGTTTTATGTATCTGATAATGCTCGAAAATATTTTCAGGATACTCTTCTGTGAATGAAAATTGTTCGATAAAATATTGTTTCCCAATACATTTCACCTAAATAGAGGTCGACGAATTGCTTATTTAGTGACTTTCCGTTAAAAATATGATTATCGACTTTTAAAACGTTTATCTAGAATGGTAGGATCGAATACTCCCAAAAAACAATATCTACCATTGAATGTGGAATTCACAAGGACAGTATATAATAGAAAAAATGAAACTGAAACTTTCAGCCTTAAACTTGTTTATTTATAGTAGGTATAGTATTACACTTCTTGATTTCTTAATGTCCACTGAATAGATCAACATAGAGATATCCAATAACACAATTAGATTTGAATTGAAATTTTCTTTGGTTAACTTAATCTCCCGTCAGCAACTAATATCGCATTTTTATAATCCTCCGGCATGGCTTTCGTTTATTTCTCTGTAATTTAAGCAAGCTGCTTTTAATGGCAACTCTTCAATAAAAGTTGCCGTTAAAGATAGATTAATATAAAGGGAACGCAACTGTAGAAAGGAAAAGCTTCCTGTAACCAACTATATACGGGGTAGCAACTTCATACTCATCATCATCATAAGCCTTCTAGCTCTCCCTACTGGACAGGACATGTGTACTTTTCTGTGGTTGCAATAATCCTTACGAAGAAATTTGGTAGTACAATTTTAATATTAAATAGAATATGTAAATTTGTCCAGGAAATGATTATACCTACTCTCATATTTATATGAAGTGGAGTAATACACGATAACTATGAGCAATATAAGATACAGAGGTCAAAGAATTTTTTTATGATAACAAACAACTAAATAATGTTGTAGGCAATTTATTATTTAATACGTCATTAAATAATGGTACTGATACCTAGCTCTTATTACTTATAGTAGCATGATTCGACCGTAAATACTGGGTGTATATAAATAATAATTATGTAATAATAAGACAGTGAAAATATCGATTTATACCGACAACTTAATACCTATAGGTAGTGTATATAAAAATATATACTATAGGTACCACTTCATATATTTAATTTTTTTTTCTAAAATTCCAGTTTCTTTGAATTATCGATACAATGACTCTTAAATAGGTACTTTTAGAATTGTATTAGAGAAGAATATAGCTGGAGTAAGCAACTATAGAACTACACAAAGCTGTGCAATTCAGATTTCAATCCGACTCAGTTATAAAATGGAAGCATCGTTATATCAATAGTGCAATGATATGATATTATAATGGAGGTAAGCAATACTATTGCTGATATTTCCTATATTTTTATAATCGCGATATCAGAAACATACAGGCTCGCGTAAAATACAGTTACGATTTTGAGTAATAAATAAATTACGATTAATATCGGCATAAGACATACACATAATTTAGTATTTCAATCTTCTATACACCATAAAAGCGCAAAATGTATTTGTGTGCTTTGTGATTCTTCCAGACAAAGTATGATTACGTCCATCATTATACGAAAGGGCTGTGGGAACAAAACTGAGTGCAACAATTAAATTTTATTTTTCGCATTACAAAGCCTTCACAATTGCAAATCCCTTCAAAGAACGTGCACAACGATCTTATATTCTTTCTATTGAGGCATGACTAAGTTTAGAGCAACATACCGTGTGTCCCTGGAAGACGGAACATAGGGATCTTAAATGATAATTTTTTAAAATGGTCCACGATTGCTAAATTAATTTATAAAGGTCTAGGTGATCCTAGATTCGATTTCCATTATATTACAAGGTCTTTTTTTACGTTGTATGCTTTAGCATTGCTTTAAGGGATATGAACATCACGTATTATGTCGGTCATATGACATCCACTCCCCTAAATGTCTATGGGAGTTTGGATAGTAGTCTACACTGTAGCTATAGAGAGTGTTTAGGTTTAATTTGGGTCAGTTCCCGCCACATCATTGGATGTAAATGTGGCTAATGGTTAGTAACTGTTTTGAATGTCTGGACACTAGATTCACCTCAAAAAGGTGTACAATAAATCTCCACAATAATCTATTTTTTTATTTTCAATAAATAATAAAATACAACATATGAGTAGAAAAAAGATATAGAATTTTTTTAGTAGATATAAGGAGGAATAGTAGTTAGTAGGAATATCCTGATTCAATTTTTCTTGGTTACATCTTGGTTACTACAATTATTTGTTTTTTACAACTTGTAAAGGTTTTATATTATTTATTTTCCTAGTGATTTATAGTCCTGCATTAATTATTAGAAAATAATCACCAACGGTAAATCATTTAATTAATTCCAATATCGATATTTAAATCAAAAGAAAACCATTTCAAACGACCTAACAAGCACTAAGTTATAAAATAAATATAACCATGGCTTTTCTTTTAACTTTGTTTTATTGAAAGTGGGTTTTAATGTGTAGGAGTGGCATTAGAAATGGAAATCCTGTATTTTCCTCATTTTATATTTACAATGCAAATATGACTGACATAAGTTGAAAACACATTAAACACAGTCAAGGGTTTTAAGATGCTAAATTAATGACTTGCTGCAGTCTGTTAAGGTATCACTAATTAATTAATGTAGAAAGATTTCTGGTTTTAGTAATAAGTTCCTTAAAAGCTGTTTGCTCAACGTTAACATTAAATTTGTGTTTAATTCGGAACTGATGTTATTTCTCTTTTAAAATTTGAATTAATATCTTGCGTTGGTTTATTTTTTCATTTTGGCAACACCATTAATTTGGGAAAATGGGTCGTATTAAAGGCATGATTTAACGTTAAGTAATATTAGCCGAGTCGAGCCGTCGAGCGACTTTATGAAACTAACCCCGTAACGGAAATGAGTCCAAATATGCGGGCGGCATAAAACAGTGTGAAAACAGCTAGACTCCGTTAATTAAATCCCGAAATTAATTAGGTTCGCAGTTTTCAACTATTCACCCCATAAAGCGCCTTTAATACGTATAACGTATGCACGGCGTTAAAGTTAACTTTCCAAATTTCTTGTCATTAATGCCAATCTTCGGAATTCTAAGTAAATTTCATGTTCTACAACACAAGCTTTTTACTGATGCGGTTTCGTAATCTTCGTTCTTATTAATGTAAACAAACTTGTTTTCGTAATTATTTGCATTTGGCTTTAGAACATTTAAAACAGAAAATGTTATTCAGAAAACAATTATACATACCCACTTCAAATTACGCGTTGTTCTGAATAGTGTGTTAAATTGGAAGGAATTGTGTAAGTGTCTCTAAAGTAATGACGATTCACAGGTACTCTACATTGTCCTTGTTATCAAGGTTCTGTTTTCCACATAATTGCTGGTATACAATAGATAAAACAATAATTGTAATTTTCACGTTCTACAGAAACGTGCCAAGAAATTATGCGGAACAGTTAACAAGGTGGCTTCTATTTAAGTTGTCACATGAATGTTTAAATTCATACCGTAAAGTCGCATGCCTGAAAGCGTGGGTGTATGTGTGAGAGGGAGTTTGTAGTCGAGTTCGAAAACAAAACGGATTTTCAGAGAACCCAATTTTTCAGTCCGAATAAATAGATATGATAGAATATTGTGACAAATAAAAATTTTAGTTCCAATAAAGAAATGTTAAAAGATTTTATGTAAACAACTGAATATACTTTTTCTTATAGGGTCTTCCTTCTAATGCGGGTTTCAACTTCTTTATGGATATGCTCATAGGATTCAAATTGCAGGATATTATACAGGTAAGAACAATTTTTATTTCTCTTTCAAATTTTTATTGAAAATAAACGCAAAAATTTGAATAAATCTCATGCTAACCGTATATGTTGTAAGTGATTCGCTTTTAATTTTTGTATGCCTACTCTACTCATTTATCTGTGGATTAAACCACTTCCATATGTATTTCAAGAAACTTGTGTATAACATACAATTTACATCAAGACGATAATAAAAACTAAACCCACGGAAACATGCTCATACACGAGTAGAGTTGGAATACAAAATTTGAAAGCGCTACCGCTACATTATTGCAAAACTTCTCCATAAAAAGTGATTGTTATCACCCAACTTTAGGAGTCTGTATCTCCGTAACAAGGCGTTATAGCACACAGTCGGTCTATAACGTTTTTTGTTGTTGTTGAATACATTGGTATAGTTTGAGAAGAATTATTATGAACACCTGGTCTAGCAATATGTTAAGAAAATTCAAAATTGTATTAATTGCTATTTGGTTTGGGATCAGAATACTTTATTCTAGTAGTAATACGTTTAGTGTCCAACCCTAACTCAAATGGTTACGTGTGTGACTCTGGTTAAACTCTGCCCCGACTCTTTATTTAGATTATCTCAGGTTTCAATCGACTACCAAACTATGCCTAGAGCTATTTCAGAAAAATTACAAATACAATCGTAACCATTTGTCACCCTCACAATGGTTCACTCGTCTTTTAATTTAACGTTTAACGTTTTTTTCCAAAGCTATAATTTCGGATTATTTGGCAACTCAACTAAAATTGGGCGTTTATCCAATAACGGTTCTACAGCAGTGAAATATGTAAATTAACGTGATTTCTAGTCCCTGCAAACTTAGCAAATCTAACACCTGTAGTAGCTTATACACACGTAATTGCTCTATGTCTGGAAACGATATTAAAAGCTTAGAGCACGTTACCACCCAAGTTCAGTCATCATCGTTTTATAGAATTTCTCATTAAAGATTTCATTTCGAAGCAACGTAGCTGTGGTTATTATATAGTATGTTCTTAGGATTTAGTCACGTAATCCTTAGCATTAATGGTGACATGAGTCATTGCTGTTTCAAGTTTATTCCCAACTTTAGGAAACGATAAAGATGATTCAATGAATGTATGGTTTAAGATTTAAAACGATACATATAGGTATCTATTGTCTTTAGCAAACTAAACAAAAAAGCTAACGAATTATGTTCCAAATGGATTTCCGTATTTTTATTCAAGAGCATTATAACTTCATCTATTTTTTGAAATACCTTATTACCAAAATTCTTTCTTGAGACCCTCTAAAATTGATAATAATTTTGTATGACTTATGGCTCAACTATTTCTAATTTACTTCCTAGGACTTCGTAAAACTAGATGATTGCTAAGGTAGCAGAGAAGATAGAATGTTTCAACGGCTGTTGTTGATATATTTGAAAGTATACTGCGCGACTCTCTTTTTTCACTTACTGATTCATTCTGGTTTGTAGCTATTGTCATAAACAACATTTCATCAATGCTTGTCATTTGTCAACCATGAGAGAAATTTAGAAATCTTCTATAATTTTCTCTTGTACCTACTTACCAAAGTATTAAATCAGACATTGATAATTCGTTGACATAGGAGTAATGGCTAGAATGCTAATCCAACAATGCTGGACCATGAGTGCGACAGACAGTCGACAATCAACAAGTACGAACACAGTAATGTGTTGTGTACAACCCTACCATTACATTGCTAACATCTCCATTTGTGGACCGCCATTTGGGTTTGAATTTATATCTCTCATGGCCGGCTATCAGTAAAATAAGAATGAAAGAAAATATGTTTCTGGTTTCTGGTAACACCTAAAATTAGCTTTGCAGCAATACCCATAAGGCATCAAATATTATATCGTGCCTGAAAAAAAACCTTCTTTCAAGTAGGCTGTGATAATATAAAGTTGCCAACATACAACCAGGAGTACCCCAGGTATCATAATATTGTTAAGGGATAGTGAGTTACAACCCATTTTATCAGTTGGTATTTTTAAAGTCGATTTATTAAAGTTTGTATTGTCAATTTAGAATCAGTCACGATCATCCCCAAATTAGTTTTTCTCTGGGTTTTTCTGAAGGCGTATTTTCCCAATTTTTTATAAAAGACAGATAATGAGTAAGTAAATTTTGATGATGATGACTACTACTGCGTTACGTTTAATCGATTAGAACAGTGTGTGAAAGCTACATCCTCTTGCTCCTATGTAGACTACTTCAAACCGTTTTAATATAGCACAAAAGCACAGCCTTCTAGGAAATATTAGGGTTCTTTTGGTATTTAGGTTAGCTTATACAGATATGTGCGGTCATGTGTTGGGCTACTGATTAGAAGTTAGATATGGACTTTCTTTGATTGCCACAATAAATGCACCACGAGTATCTAACATACCAAGTGTTCATTGATTTAACCCAAACAATCATAGGTTAAATTTCTGCTGTTCAAAAATCTATGGGACTCATCGAGACATTCAGAGCTTGGACTTAAATTACAACACCTGCACATCAATCTCCTTTGATCCTAGTCTCG
The DNA here is from genome assembly GCA_963082805.1 of Hemicrepidius hirtus. Classification (NCBI taxonomy): domain Eukaryota; kingdom Metazoa; phylum Arthropoda; class Insecta; order Coleoptera; family Elateridae; genus Hemicrepidius; species Hemicrepidius hirtus. The sequence goes on along the minus strand of OY720160.1, from coordinate 35,731,431 downwards.
AGCTTTATCTCTAGTGTTGTTATAGAAACCAAAGACAACGTAACATTCAGGGAAAGGTTCTGTATGAGTCACAGAATTTAAATAGAATTCGGATGTCCTGCAAATAATTAAATATTGGCTTTACGATTGCATTTAAAAAAATATCGTAAAATGGTTCTATTAAGCTGATTAGTATTGTTTAGTTATTACAATGGCTAACGCTAAGGACACGTTAAGTAGTCAATGACTAGTATATACACCCTTTGCAAAGTTTGCTGGTCGTTCAGGTCCAGTTTGCCATTATGCGTTGTGATGAAATTTCAGGGTGTAGGTACTTTGTAGACAACTACGTTCAAATTAACGGGAAACTTCGAGGAAACTTTAGCTACCGTTTAGCTTTGTGATTAGAAATTTCAATCAGAAAGTGTACTTCGGATCATTACCGAACACGTTTCAATAGTAATTTTATAATAACGAATCTAAAATGTAGAGAGTTGTAAATTGCACTGTAATTAAACCTCGTCCCTTGCGTCCCCAGGCATAATGAACTTCGGCTGAATGTGTTACCATAATTACGTGCAAACAAGTCAGTCGTATACGAGCGCACGCACCACCGCGCACTACGACCACACGAACTCCCACACCATCAAAGTACAAAGTTTATGATTAAAAATTCTTGCACAGTTATAACGAGATTAAAACTGTTTCTGCATGGATAGATATTAACGTTAGCTACTGAAGGTGGATATTTTTCGGCCGAGTTAACTAATTTGCTCGTTGCCATCATCAGACATACCTTTTTCATCAATCATACATGTACAAATTATAGTAAAACACCCGATTTTTAAAGATACATGTAGCCGACGGCTTAAAAGATCAATATTACCTCAAAAAGCAAGTCGACCTACATATCGCTTCGAGATATTTTTTTATGCTTGAACCGTGCATATTTTTTATCATGCCCTCTAATATTAAATTCGGCCGAAGCTGGATATTCAATATCCGCTCGTGGTTGAATTCTGTACCGTCTATTGGTTTACTGCAAAATTCGCTATTAACGGTCTTCGGTTTTTTGTGAACTAAAAGTTAATTTGCCTCTATATAACTTTGTTGATATTTAGCACATTATTTTTTCGCCAAAAATTAATTATCTTACAGCACCGTTGTAAAACATTGAATTACTTTTAATAATAGTACATGTAATGAAATGCAAGTATCCTTCTTCCATTATAAAAGTATTTAGTCCTGATAAGTGTGTAGCATATGGGCTGGTTGTACCTTTATTTTAAATTGTTTTATATTTAGCAAACATGACAACTCGACAGACAGTGTTCTAGTGCATCCATTTAGTTGCTCTCATAATTCCAGATTGCATTTGATTCAAATTTGATTTATACAGTGTGATCAGATTTTGGCTTTAAAGTCACAAAAGCAGTTTAGATTTTACCCATACCGCATCTTGTGAATAATATTTTTCCAATCAGTACCTGGAGGGGAAATGTGGTACCGTGCTCGCCATTTAAGAAACCCTGTATTTAGGTATTGTTATGGCAACGAAGAACATAGGTACAAGCTTTAAATATTTACTAGCTGTCATTCGAATGGAATGAACCATGGAGTGGTCTCAGCAATAAATTGCATAATTATGGTTTGTAGCAAAAAATCACAATGGAGTTCAAGCATTTCCACTTTGGTTAATATTGGCTAATATTTTGCATATAAATGCGAAAGGTGTGTTACAGGTTGGGATAGTATATAAGTCCGGTACAGCTATTTTATATGTAATGCAGTACTATAGTGGAATGATAATAATTTTCCAGGGAATAGAGCTACCTATGGGTGACTGCTTAATTTTTGTATATAAAACAATATTATTGTATTCTGAGAAATAGAATTATCGGAGTTAAATTACCATTACTAGGTTGGACTTTGGTTTTGGAAACGTCAGGTTTCTCTCTAAATTATTTTTTAGTATTTCAGAAAAATTAACGATAGTACCTACTTGTATATTATATAGTTTTTAGTTAACCATTAGTAATTAACTAAAGATGTCAAAGTCAAAAAGAAATTTTTTAAGTTAAGGTCGCGTTCGACATTTTTGCCATGATAAGTAACGTAAACAAGAAGAGCTATTTGTTGAATACAAACAAAAAGTTGATGGATGATGAATTGTTACCAAAAGAATCTTTGTTTGCTTCAACTAAGTCCTATCAAGTTCGCGAGTTCGTTCGGTAGTTTTCCGGAAGATGAGCCCGGCGTAGATCAAGGGTGTTATTTAGTGGCTCGAGGTAAACACATCTCCAGTAACAGGCCTGTTTAGGGGGCTCCATCCACGCGCATGAATATTAATGTTCCCGGATTAGCCTGCAGATGAGTTAGCGCTCCTAGGAGACGGTACACACGCAGAGTGCCACTTTTTATAACTATTCTATATTTTAAACTCCTAACTCACTAAATTGTAGCACTCCACTTACATTAATATGTATGGCTAATGGGACACGTGGCTGAAACGAGGACCAAAACGTTCATGAAGGCTTTTCGTAAGTTCAACTGAATATAAGGAGTTTGTATTTAAGTTCTGAGGTCTTCAAAAGCTCAGCTCTCCCAAGTATCACTTACTGTTGCTACATACCAAGATATATTTTCACCCGCTTTATTCGGAAATGATATACTGTTTCGATAACTTTCCTATATATATGAAATATAATCGCATTCGTATAGAATTCGAAATATTAAAATAAAACCAGCACATCCACACTACCTAGGTTGTGTAATAAAGTTGCGAGAAAACCCTGAAGTATATCCTGCGAAACTTGACTCCATTAATAAATTTGGCTGAGTAGACTCATTAAAGTGGTGCTACATTAAGGGACCCATTTAAGATCTGCAGTTTTGCATTTTGATTGTAAAATTGCATTTATAATTAATAAGGCTCTGAGCGGTCCTGAAAATTACAAGATATACCCACGTTGTAAAGGGTGTTTCATATAACTTGTTCCCCACTTCCCCTGATACATAATAATTATGGGGATGTAAATTATAAACCTGAATTTATACCTTATTGTCCTCTTAATCAAACTTTCAGTTCTCTATAAAAATAAATTAGGTTTGTTGTCCAGTTGATCTCGTTATGGAAATTTGGTCAGAGTATGAAGGGAGATTGGAAAAAATTCCTATTATAGGATATTATGTTGGAGTATTATCGCATTTTTGTTTGAATTCTAGGATATTGTTTCTATTCAAACCTATAACTTAAAGTTAGAAATGTTATGTAACGTCTGGAGCAGACAACTTGACATAGACCACTTATTGTAGAGTATTTATTGTTAGGATTATCCGGCAACTAATTTTTCCATCAAAAACATATTAGTACGAGCAAATCTTTAAATTTATTTTGGCATTAAATCTAGTAGAATACAACTCCTAACTCACACAACTTCTGATACACACAAAGTAAACCTGACCAATCACCAATTTTAAGACCATCGTTAGGTATTGAAGAAAAAATTAATAGATGTCCATTACACAGATTTCAGTAACAAATTATGCAAACTTTAACCCGACATTTTAGTACTTTCTAAACGATGCTGGAGGTGTCAAACGCGCTCATTTGTGCAGATTGAAAAAACGAATTCAATAAAAAAAACTTTTCGTTTCAATGATCGGATTGGATTTGCTGATTTATGAAACGACTCTTAAAAGTTTATATACCGGTCATATATATGTTACGAAGGTTGTTTCTTTTTGTGGAAGGTACCTACATCCTATAGTTAACATAACTTAATTGTTTAAAAGACCAGACAAATTATAACTTTTAATCCTAAAGTTAGATAAATTAACCATAGGTTATGATGATCATAGAGTAAATAAGCGCCGAAGAAACACATCGATTGAAGCCAAATAAAAAATATTCATAGGTAGAGATTTTATGTAGTATTCCCTGAAATTTAATATTTTGGACAAAATTGCCAGACTTTCTAAATATTCGTTGTAGTGTGGGAGTTTCATATTGCTATAAATAGAAAGTATCTCAAGTGAAATATTCAAGTTACTGTGATTTGATTTCCCCTACCCCCCAAAGGTATCAAGTATGCTTTTACTAATTGTTTTTCACGTTGTAGCAGTTCAAAATCTAGAAATGGAATATTTTCTGTTTTGCAATAAATTGTGAACAAAGACCAATTTTTTACTGAAGCATATTATTTAATTTTGCAAGATGTTGTTTACCTAAAGTTTTATATTCGAAGTATTTTCGCGAAACAGAATAATTGAGATAGAAAGCTCCTGGATTGTATTTTTCATATTTCACACGTAGGAGTTTTCAATTTAAAATGTTTTTAATTTATTGAATAGGTATAAGCTAAACATTCTGACATTTGAATATGAGCAAAATAAATATTTAGAGAGATATCAGAATAGAAGGAAAAATTTGAATTATTAGGTAGTATGACGGTTCTAATTTTTCTTTTAGGTAGGAACGTGCCTAACCCCGTGCTATTTCTAAATTCAAGTTTAAAAATTTCCAATATTTCTCCATATATTCTATACATTATACGTAGATCACAAGATGCATGATTTGGGAACAATATTCTTGCATTAAAAAACAGTAAAAAGGATCAAAAATGTTTTCAGAAAATAAGTAGATAAGCACTTATTGGTACACCCCATTCGATCGTTATTTAATGCTGACCTGACCCACTTGGTATAATTTTACCGGCAGGTTCCATTCATATCTTTCTCTGGGGTGCACTGAGCTACGATCAAAGCTATCTCACGTTCATCCGTGGCTACCTTCTCGAAAAACCGATGTTCATGCACGTTACGATAAAAGATTAGCTTTCAAGTTCGTTTGAAAAACTCTCGACTTTTAATGTAATATACATCAAAAGCTATTTTGTGTTACTGAGACTTTTGAAAATAGCACGGATTGACGTATTTGGGACATCAATTCCCAACTGAACTTTAAAAAATTTGTTATCCGTAATGCTTTCGAAAGTTGTTTTAAAATGGACATTTATGAAAGAAATCAAAGCAATTGCAATTCATTAGTAAGTAACTACTTACAGGTTTGTAAGTAACAAACTTTCAAGAAAGTTAATAATAAATGGAGACTGGAAAAGGTGACACCGTATCTTTTTAATTTATACAGTGTAATAGATAGATAGATAATAGCACTAGTTCCACTACTCTCATTACTAAGCACTAGGTACTCACTTACCTCCAAACTGGTAACCGTGACTGTTAAAGCGAATTAAACGGTTTATACGTAGTACAATAGAAACAGCATCCCACAGTCCGTGTGCGTGAATTTAGAAACACCCTGTATATATAAGATTCTGAATCACTAAGGACTTTACATTAAGGGAAATTCGAGAGCAAGGACTACACAATTTTATTTTCAAGTTCAAAAACTTGTTTTATAGTATAAGGGCATATTTGCAAATCACATATCGGTTATGAAACTCCATTTACCTACTATCATTTAAAATAAATTACTACAGCAAGCCAGCGAATATTAATTTATTATACTAACATAAAGAATTTCCAAAATTGTGCAAGGGAATACTTGTGTAGTCCATTTGATAAATTTATTTTGAGTATATTATAAAAGAAATCAAACCATTACGTAATTGCTTGAAATGCGTAAAAAAACGCAGTTGAAAAATTTCTTCTTAACGGATGCAGTGAACCAATAGTAAAATAATATACTAGGTACAAACGAAATTTGAAAAAAGTTTTAGTCCAATGATTTCAAAGACGATTCTGAAGGTTTCCAAGAGACATCAAATATCCTATGTTATATGTTCCTTCAAACACAAACAACGGCGTCTTAAGTCAATTTTATTTTAGTTTACTACTGTACCAATTAAAACCTAACCTTTAGAAAACTTTTAAACCATTTTAATTCTCCAATACTTATATCATTAGAAATTCCCATCAACTGAAGTAAATAATAAAAAGCTCCATTGGCACACCTAATAATTAAAGATAATTAGATTGTTTTAACAATTATAGTAACTTAAATCAGTAGCAAACCATTTTACTAAAGTTTTTACTCTTGAGTTTTTGTTACTTTTATAGTATTTTTAGATCTATTTGCTAGAGCAGTACAAGGATTTATGCAAAGCGGCGTTTCGTAGGAAAACTTATTTCAGCTCAAAAGATTGGCGGATAATACGACAGTGATGACATTGGTTTCGAAGAAGGATGGTCCGAGCAAGGAAATAAGAAAGTGCTATCGATTCTGTCCAAACTGTTCGTTCTCATGATAGATAAAATTAAATATTTTTTTTATTATTATTCTGACAATGTACATTAAATTTACAATCTACATCTTACGAGTATTAAGTAAATATGTTGACCTTAATTACACATGTAAGGGAGACATCCATCGACGCCCCGCCTTATATACCACTATTTTTGTTTGCTAGTGCTGCAGTAAGTCTCTTGGCCAACATCTGTTTAGCCTTCTTGTTGGTGGGTCTCCATTTAGTAGTTGCTCCACTAGATCATTTTCATGACCAGCGAGCCTTGCGTGATAATTTTCAGCTACTTTCTGGATTTCTTCCGTGACGAATCGTATGTTTAGGTCTTCATGTAACATTTTATTTGTGATGTACCACGGTGCGTCCACTAACGTTCTGAGCACTTTGGATTGGAAAGTTTGGATAGTTTTAATTCTGGTTGGTTTGGCGCACCCCCATAGCTGTATTCCATACGACCATATCGGTTTAAGCATGGTCTTGTAAAGCAGTATTTTGTTATTTGTTGATAGTTTTGATTTGCGTCCTAGGAGCCAGTACATTTGTTTAAATTTGATGTTGAGTTGCGAGCGTTTCATTTGTATATGTTTATGCCATGTTAATCGTCGGTCTAAGTGAAGTCCAAGGTATTTTGCTTCAGTTTTTACGGGCACTGGGGAGTTGTCTATTGTTACTGGTGGGCAAGTAGCAATTCTGTTTGTGAAGGTCACTTGCACTGATTTCGACTGGTTCACTTTGATTCGCCATTTTTTATACCATTTGGTGATAAGATCTAGGTGGTTTTGGATGTTATCTGACGCTATCTGTGGATTTTCATTTGTAGAGAGAATTGCTGCATCATCCGCAAACGTAGCTATTAAGGTATTTTCCGTTTCTGGTATATCCTTTGTGTACAACAGGTACAGGAAGGGACCCAGTACACTCCCTTGGGGGACGCCAGACTTTATAGCACAGTAACCCGAATGAGCATCGTTATGTCTGATTGTGAAGTTTCTGTCGGAAAGATAGGATTTGAGAAGGAGATAATAGTTGCTAGTTAAGGAATTTTTGATTATGAAAAGTAATCCTGTGTGCCAAACCTTATCAAATGCTTGCGATACATCGATAAATACTGCATTACAGTATTTCTTTTCTTCTAGGCTCTTATTAATGGTGTTTACTATTCTATTTGCTTGTTGGATCGTCGATAGATTTTCTCGGAATCCAAACTGGTGTTGAGGTAATATGGTCTCTAGTTCGAAGTCTTTCCGGATTCTTTGTAGTAGGAGCTTTTCAAACACTTTACCTGGTATGGGTAGTAAGCTGATGGGTCTATATGAAGTTCTTTCCTGTGGAGGCTTACCAGGTTTTGGTATCATGATTATATTTGCGTACTTCCATAGTATAGGGTAATATGTAAGGCTTAGCATACGGTTATATATCACTGTCAAGAAGACAATTGCTTTCCGAGGTAGGTTTTTTAATATTTGTCCATTTATTAGGTCGTAACCCGTCGCTTTGACTATTTTGAGTTTATTTATTTCTGCCTTAACTTCCTTTGGAGAGAAAGGTTGTATAGGTGGTGTCATTTGGCATGGTATATTCAGGAAATCTTCAGCCTCGGTATTTTCGTAACCTGGTTCAGCTTCAAATGGTTGAAAAACTTCAGATAGATAGTCTGCGAAAACATCTGCCTTTTCTTCGTTAGAACGAGCCCATTCACCGTTTAGTTTTCTGATTGGTGGGACTGTTACCTGAGGTCTTTTGAATTTTTTGGTTGCCCTCCAAATCGAATTATCGTTAACAGATAGGTTGCTAAGATATCTTTCAAATGAAGAATTTTGGCTTTCTTTTAATGCTGTCTTTAGCTGTCTGGTTAGTCTGTTGTAGTAGTGCTGGTCAGCAACATTCCTTGATTGCTGCCAAATTCTTCTGGCTCGGCGTTTTTCGCTTATGAGTTGTCTAATATAAAGCGGTATATTGTCGGTGGTGTTTATTTCTTGATCACTCGTCGGTGTTGACTTCCACGCTGCCTCTTGGATTATCTGTGTAAAATATTGTACTGCTGCGTCTAGCTCTTCTTTTTGTTTCAGTCGTATGTTAAGGTTTATATTTTCTTCGATATATTGTCGAAATTCATCCCAGTTAGTGTTTTTTGAGGTTAGTTTCTGATATGTAGGTCGGTTTATTTTAGTAGAACTTACAGTTATAATAATTGGCGAATGATCCGACGACAGGTCATAATTGGATTCGACTATACAGTTGTTTGTTGGTATGCCGCATGTCACGAAGAAATCAAGAAGGTCGGGGATTTTCCTTAGATCCGTTGGCCAGTAAGTCGGTTTTCCAGTTGTGAGGCAGCTATAGTTTTTGTCTGTTATGGCTCTAAATAGGTTTCGACCTTTTGTGGTGGTCAGCCTGGAGCCCCAGTGGGTGTGTTTGGAGTTCCAGTCACCACCTGCTATAAATCTGTTGCCTAGGGTTTGGAAGAAGGTTTTGTAGTCTTCGGTAGGGATTGTATGTCTCGGTGGACAGTAGATAGCACTTACATTAAAGTTCCACGGTAAGGCATTCACTTGAATACTGGCTGCTTGAATTTCAGGAGTTTGGTATTTGGGTAGTTCGTGGTGGCGTATAGAGTTTTTGATTATAACTGTTGCTCCCCCATGTGCGGTGTCGTCAGGGTGGGTTGTGTTGTAAATTGAATATAGTGGTATTTTAAACACAGTTCGATTGGTAAAGTGTGACTCTGATATGAGTAGGATGTCAATTTTATTTATGTTTAAAAAGTTTATTATTTCTTGCTTATGGTTAAGCAAGCCGTTGGCGTTCCAAGTAGCAATTCTAATTATGTTGGCCATTATGGATTTCTTTTGTTTATGACAGTTGTTAGTAGATTTAGTACCATGCTGTTTTGACTTATTAATTGAGAGAACATGTTTTTAAATTCGTTGAGGAACATTGATAATTGCTCTCCTAGATTTGTCGTCTGCATCTGTTCAGTTTCAGTTTGGTGGTTTCTCTCAGATAGTACCTCTGCATGGGTTCTTCTTTGGTTCTGGAAGGGGACGTTTTGGTGCGAATGAATATTAGGATAGATATTTGAAGTAGAAGGATTTGGTAATTGTATTTGTGGCTGGCTGGTTGGTTGGTTTCGAAAATTGTAATGTCTGGCATTCTTATTTTTTCCTTCTACTATGTCCTTGTAGACAGTACAGCCTTTGTAGTTTGCCGGGTGGGCACCTTCGCATAAGACGCATTTTGCTGGAGTGTCTTTTGGTTTTTTACAAGTTTTTGTATCATGTTGTCTACCACACTTGACACAGCTGTATGGTTTGGTACAATACGCCTTAGAATGTCCATATGTTTGGCACCTTGTGCATTGGATTATTTCTCGATTTTTTCTGGGGGGTTCTACAGTTATTTTGGTGTGGTATATGTATTTTTGTTCGTATATTTTTTTGTTGTTTTCTTGAGGCTCCAGGTCAACGAAAAACATTGACAAGGGTTCTTTTGTTTTCCAGCTTCTAACATTCATTATATTTCGAATTTTATGGCCTTCTTTTTCTAGCTCCTCTTTTATTTCTTCTATTGGTACAGAGTAGTGCAGGTTTTTAATGACGACTCTGTATGCCTTGTCTTCTTTAACTTGATATGTATGATGGATGATTTTGGCTGATCGTAGGTGTTGAACTAGTTTCCTGTAGGTATCGACTGTATGAGCGTTAATTTTAATTGTTTGATTCGCTAGAGCTTTCGTGTGGTACGTTTCTATTTCGGTTACTCCGGTTAGGTTGGCGATCATGGCTTGATAGTTTGTCACACCGTATATAAATATAGGAGGAGGTTTGGGAGTTTTCGGTTGAGTATTGCTTTCATTAGTTTGATTCGGTTCAGAGTTATTATTGCGGGCTAATATTTCAAATTTATTTTGTATCTGGGTATGTTGTATGTTATGTGGTTTGGGATTGATATGGCTTTCCCTTTTTCTCTTCTTTACGACTTGCCAGTCGTGTTGACTTTCTTCCATTTCTTTATCTTCGATATCGCTGCAGCTATCAATATTTGTTATGTTGTCATTTTTATTTTCTGCTGTAGTGTTTGGTACATATGGATTTGTTAGTGGGGGGAATTCTTGATATATGGCTGGTTGATTAGGCATAGAGCTTATTAAGGGTTGATTGGAAAATTGATATTGAGGAACGTTATAGAACGCCCCTGGCTGTTGATAGTATATTTGGTTTTGGCTATTTATTAGTGGATTAGGTGTATATCCAAATGAATTTGGTTGGAATTGATTTGGAAACATAATGCCCCATTTGCTTATTTATATTTACCAGTGATTTATATTTGTCGAGAGTTTTAATCGAAAGATAAGTCTTTTCACCAATGGTCTTATCACACGAGTGCATGCACTGATATCACGCGCGTAGCGTAGAATACATCCACTCGCTTACAAGGTCCGCGGCCGACTCCAAAATTAAATATGAAATAAGAATGTCTCTATGAGCAGCATTAACGAATAAAAGTCTGCATACAATCATTATTTAATATCCGTAAATATTTAAATATTGTCGTGTTGATACTTAAAAAAAGTTTCACAAGTTTGTTGTAAACTTTAATAATTCAAATGTATCAAACGAAATAACACGGCAATAACAAACTGGCTTGAGACCCAATTGTGTAGCGAAAGTATCATGAACTTCTACAACTAAACCATAGGTGAATATTCTCAAAACTCTTGGAATGGTCATTTTAATAATTTACAATAGGTACTGTCCCTGGGTCTGCACCGTTATCCTACATTTATAGCTTGACCTACAGACTTTATTAATTAGGTATCATTCTGACTATTAAATTGTACAGCGGACTTTTACGAATTCATTTTTTATTAGGATTGGGTAACTCGAACTGACCATAACAGTGCTAGTATGGTATAATTAATAGCTACGTCATCGTCCCTTGATATACATAAGTTAAAGTTTGTCTTTTCATTGTGACGTCATAATAAATAGCGTTTATTTATCTTGTATGAATTTAATATTCATAGCGTGTTTCCAAATATAGACTGTAGGTGATACTAGTTTTTCTTTTTATTTACAGATGATGATAAAATTATCTACACTTCATTGTTTATAATAAAAATTAGATTGGGTACATAAGAAAAGGATAAACACACAAATAAAGCATTATTGTTCAAATTCTAAATTTTAATTAACCCTTGTACCTATAGGTAAAAACCTAAGTTGTCACTTCTTGTTTATATCAGTAGGGTTATTTATTCCAGAAAAAGATAAACCTATGCCACTCAAATGACAAATAAAATTTATTTGACTGATAAAGGAATACGAGAAAAAAGTTCCTCCTAACTTTGTTAAAGTGACACATGTGTCATACATTTTACGAATAATTTTATTAAACATGGAAACTGTCAATTTAATGATCACAAAACTTGCCGATCTTAAACTTTACTAAAAACTGAATCAATTGAATTTTATGAGTTGTTTATCTCCTAACTTTGATTCTAGTAATAGGAATATTATTAAATAACAGTTTAGTTCCGAAAGCGTTCAAGTTCATTTCAGGTTCAAATACAGAGTGTTCGAAAAGTTCCTTTAAAAGAATCACTCAGGGAATATCTACAAACAAATATCTACTTCATGGTCTTGCATGAAATAATACCCTTTGCGGATCTGACCTTGCTGTGGGCGATAATGGTCATCAGCTCTGCTTCGCTGGCGGGAAACTTGCAGGCTAGCTCTTTCTGGTACTCAAGGGGAGTACCCGGCGTTCGTGTTGACGTATCCTGGCAAAAGTCAGGAATACCGCCCTACAATACTGGCAACAATCTCTGTTTCTAGATCAAGGTTCTTCTAGAGTTTTGGAGTCCTGGAAGCTCCGGGCGCGATTGTCGGTGGCTTCGTGTGACGGCTTGGTTGAGTTGGGGGTCTGGGGTCTGCCGATGGCCCGGGCACAGGAGTGGATACTTCGGTGGGTTCCTTGGTTACCCAACTCGAATGAACCCGTGTCCAACCCTTCCTTTGATTTCCGAGGCTTGGTTTGGCGAATGCTATCGCGTTTAAATGGACACTAATAGTCATGGGGAGGCAACCCATGACTGGCCCTGAGCGTTGGCTCTATCTGTTGATCCCCCAACCATTACAAGGAGTCCATCAGTCCTTGATGGGGCTGTCACCTTCGGCCGGAATAGTGTATCGTGCACAGGTGCACCGAACTGCTGGTAGTTCGATCCGTATTAATATGCTTCAATCTTAATAATTCAAATTAAAGGCGTAACGAATACGAACTGTAATATTAATTAACTTAAAACGTTTCAACGAACAAAATACACCGCATCAATTGTTGGCATTGGATAATTACTATTATTAAAGAATCGATTTTTCCACAACAATTTCCCAAGTCAAAGAGTAAACTATGTCAATATCGATATCAAACACAATGCTGAATATTAAAAGCTTAGCTAATGTTGTAATAAGATATAAATCGAAAATTACTCACATTGTACCAGAGGATCGCTAATAATGATCGAGTTAGATACTATGTAATAGAATATGCCGTCTCGTTACATGATTGTATTCATTATCACAAACTTTTTTTTATATATTTGAGTATTTGTAATTTTACATTTTTTACGGGTGCACAAAAAATATTGTGTATACCTTCTCCGCGAATTCTTTAGCGCCCTCGTGATTGTCTTTCCGCTGCCGCAAACGGCCTCCGCGACAATTTTGTCTCTGTGCGATAAAGACACATTTCGCGGCCTTGGTATACAAATAACTATTTCCACCACTATTAAGGGTAAATAAATAATAAAGAAATATTTACTGCATATTACTACAATCGCGTTCGCTCCTTTTGCAAACTTCATCCTGATTGTGTAACAGCTATCATTTCGTTTAATCGTTATTAATTAAATTAAAAATCATTTCTAAAGGCAACTTACATTAACTATTAGCATGTGGATTATATTAAATTACGAATTAGGCTCAGACCAATTAGTAAGATTTCCAGAAGCTTGCTCAATATCAACAATTATCGATCATCTGTGGAAATGATATACCTGTATGTAAAACTTATTTAGTCGTTTTCACATATCCGCTTGATTCTAAAAACGTTTTTCATGATAAAAAGCGGTTCGGCGTGGTTATTTACTTACGTGATCCAAGCCCCACACACCCTCAAATAACCGAAATTAACGTTCCGCATCGAACAATAGTAATTTTGACCGGTGCTTTTACAATCAATGTACTGAAGGTCATTTCAGGTCATGCTAAATTAACGTGCGGGTGGCTAGACATTAGAATATTCTAGTATTTACACGTCGACTTGATGAAATGTTAATTTAAACCAAATTAGAACGTTGCTTAATTATATACCATGGATTGAAATCCGTTTGTAAATATCTTAGTCTTTGAAAACGCCATTAGAAACTCTCCCTGTATTTCAAGGTTACATTGTTATTTTAGTATTATACCACAATACCCTATACATATGAACAACCCCCGCCCTTGTTGAACGCCCCTGAGTAAAGATTAGTTAGGTAATTTAAAATGTTCTGTAATGACAGGAAAACATTCTTTAGGGGATACGAAGATTCAACATTGCTTACATATTATGCAGCCATCAGTTTATAACAGTATTTATAGTATTACTTCTTAATTAATCACTAAATTACTTTTATATCACATATTCCGATATCACAACCAATCTGTAATGAAAACGCAAACCTCCATGGATCAAGATCTAGACTGCAAAGTTTTTCTAACAAAAAGGCAGTCCTGCTTGGGACTCAGACAGCTGCTATTCTAGAAACCCTAGAAATACATACCTTTCTACAGCACTATAGACTCAGAAAAGTAACGAACAATTATTGTCTAGGTCGGTTCTTAGTAATAAGTAACATAAATTGTGAAGTCAACAATATTAATTATTTGTTTTAATTTTTATCGTCCACTGACACGAAAGATTTTAAACTTTTTTTTATAATTGTTATGATTTTAAACCCAAAAAAGTTAACATTTACTAATAAAACAAAGATACAAACTTGGAAATTCTTCAGTGAACTGCGATGCCCAAAAATCACGAAATAATTCTATTGCGTTAAGCCCTCTCGTTCATTAGTGGGAAAATATGCTTCCAACAGGAATTTGCGGTGAAACGCAGAAAACACCAACTTTAACCTTAAAGTAATTTAAACTGGCTTTTAATTAAATATAAAAACAAAACTTACCCTAATTATAAAGGGAGTTCTTAGAAAAGCAGTTTTCTAAGTGAACATCAGACCGACGTACAAATAAAGCACAGCTACATTTCCTTGCTCATCCAAGTAAATGAAAATTTACCTATTTTAATATCTGCACAGACAGTTACTGTACAAAACTTGTTTGTGTACTTCTTATTTACCATTTTTCCAAGCAATCGTTTCCAGCCACAGGAAATAACAATCTACTTTTAGAAAGTTTGTAAAATATTGAAAGATAAACAAAAGCAGATATATGCACAAAAATACATAACACACAAAGAATAATAATGCAACTTAACGTGAAGAGGAAAACAATGTTAGCTTCAATGAATAGAACCAGATGGGGTCAAACTACAATCACAGAATTTAAAGAAGAATCCAATTATAATAGGGCAGATGCGGCTACAGAAAGGGTGGTAAATCTGAGAAGACGGTTGATGAGGAATTCGTGAATTTTAGCTGCGTTTTATAAATTTTCAAAATTTAGGCTGGACTCTGACAGGGTTTATTATTACTACAGATGCGTGTCTTTCTACTCTACATATCGAACCCGTACAATCTCGTTTTTATCGTTACGCATTCAAGTGATTTCCAGTGTTACCTCGCAATCGACTGTTGAATGCCAAAAACGAAATGTTTATTTTTAGTATGGGAAAGTCCAGGGGAGCTATACACCTCCACTTTTTCAGTTATTCGTTCCAAGGAGCAGCCACCACGTAAGTGTCGCTGTTTAGTCTTTTATAAATCGTAAAAACCTGCGTGTTCGTCTGTTATTCTGGACAATGTTCGATTTTTAAATCCCTAAAAGGTTGCAAGATTTAAGAATCAAAATCAACTCGAAGTAAAACTAATGTCAAAGTTTAAATAAAGAAGTTATACATACTTAAAGTTTACTAATTATTAATTTAGTAATTAGCTGTACATCTATCTAACTAATATGAAGCAGAGAACATAATCTATGTTGTAACCTAATGTTCCCTATATGTGTACATGGATTATTCACGAATACCGTTAATAATCCACAAACCATGTGTTCTAGTTTGTAACACTTGCATGGTGTACATGCACAGCAAAGTCCTTCGCTCTGTATATCCCGTTACTAAAGAGACGACATTCGATTATACCACTTTACCTTCCAACTCTCTAGAAATTGAAAATATTGTAAGCCTTGATGAATATCCGTTACTCGTCGCGTGAACAGGTAATTTTTCTTCTGATAATCTCTTCACAAAATTTCAGTTATTAATATCCTTATTGTTCCGTGTTGAGCAGCAGCGAATAAACGAAAATTGCAGCTGTCTATTATAAATGCTTAGCAGGTAGGGGGTATAACACGAAAAAGTAGATAACTCACTTTATATTTGGGTTCATTAATTTATGGCTGTCTTAAGCTACTGCTTCTATTTGAATCTATATTATAATGATTAAGTTGAAAAAATGAGATTATGAGCACGGTTTAGAAACACTTGCATAAATTTAGTATTAAAATGTGAAACTGCGTCTCGAAGGACCAAGTGAGTATACGCCATACTTCCGCTAATCCGGGTGCTTAAACTAAAATTATGGGGAAAGCAAATAGAGATTTAGAAGCTCGCGCACAATGCATTTTGGAATACTATTTTCTTACGTCTGAAAGCGCCTTCTAACAAAGAGCAAAGTTAATCCTAAATTTGCTGTAAACAGTGCGTGAGTTATCTTTATAAGCGTATCACCATTATTATTATGTTGTGTTTAGAAGCTGGAACTGTTTATTAGTTAGGGTGCTTTTCCAGGGACTAATTGGTTAGACATCCTCGTCACTTCCGTGCCTTAAAATTAGAGCGCGTTATTCCGTTAGTAATTATTTGGAGGAAATGTCGCAACATGCATGCCCTTAAATTCCCATACATACGCATGAGAACATGCAGAGAATGTAATTTTTCCAACTAACAAATATTTTCCCAACACAAATATTAGAATTCAGAACTGAATATCACATGAAGAATCTCTAAATAGTAGTGATATTCCTCCAAAACCCATTTCGTTTCTATTTCTGGTGCCCATACCGCGCTTTATCTTCCACAATGAACCCCTACTTCTAAGGAATTAAATTTCATTGAAAACACTTTGTTTAAGGATTTTAAAGACACGCGAATTTCAATGTAACGTGACCTATTTTAAGGCTTGCACATTGAGGAATATTAAAGTACGAAATGATTGTGAGTATCGTGTAGGGATTCAGTTACCCAGAAAAATCTTATTGACAAAATATACAGATGTACCATATGTCTGCGGTTTGTAAACAAGCTAAATTACTCTTCAGATGCTAGACCTCACTGTATTGCCATATATCCCGCCTGGGGAAAATAATTACAGTCCTGTTTTGCAGAGGTTTAAATATTATAGAAAGTTTCAGTGTTCCAAATCAGGAATAAGAGTGAGTCACTCATATCGATAATAGTATAAGAACTTGATTTATACAGTATGTTCTTCGTGTTGTGTTGTTCTATGGTGGCTAATGATAAAGATACATCACCAAACAGAGACGAATTCCCATAGAGACAATGTAAGATCTAAAAACTTGACTATAAGAATATCAGGACCATTGAAAGCACCACCTAGGGCTGTAATAAAAAACTCTTCCGAACTCCCTCGCCATATGGTGATAAAGCGGGAGGGCAATAGGGTGCAGCTACAAACCACACGAGGTTGAGCAAAAGTTAGCGGATATTTAGTTTCCTACATACCCAACTGAAGGATTTTAAAACACAATCCAATTAGAGACCTCCACATTCTTGCTATAGCGAAACAATATCACTGACTGGGTGCGGTAAATGATCAGATTCTTATCTCGGTTGGCGTTGAGAGTCGGTAAAGGATGCAAGAACATTTTACACTGAAATGGAGTTGTGGGCATTGTACAATGGGGCAGGTCACAACTATGGCCATAGCTCAACTGAAAATTTTGTCTTACAACCTTCAAAAAAGACCTTTATTGTGCCAAACGTCGTTAGAGATACGATGCAGTTTTGCTTCCTAGTTCCTATCAGGGCACAAGGCATGCTGAATGTTCATTTCGGATTTACTAATTATTTATAAAGATGAATGTTGCCAACTGGTGGGATTTGAACCCATTAACAAAGGTAGTGGGCTAACCTCTATATATCAGCTGCTACAATGTATGTACTATATCTCAGTTTGTTAGAAATATTATCATATGTGACATGCAGTACATTTTCGAGTAGCTTGTTCTTTTTGCAAAACCTGTTACATAAAAAATAATTCTTAGGTAGTATAGACATAGGCAGAGGTAGTAGAGTTGATTGTTAATTTTATAAAGGTATACGAAATCAAAAACAAACGTATAAAAATAAAAAAAGGTAGTGAGGTCGTCGTAAAATTCGTTTCGGTCCTTTTTTCCGCAGCAATGTGTGTTCTGGGTGACAATAAAAAGAGACATTACCGCATTCGTCTTCCCATAATTTTGGAGAAAATTCTGTATGTGTATCACGCAAGGTAGGGACACGCAGCCGGACTACTTTGCATAATAACATACCGGGCTCTCGAAAATCCGCCAAATTTGCAAAACGTTTATTCAAATGACCCGGTAAACTCCCTCGCGAATATATCCCACTTAAATGATACTTGGAAAATAAAATTAAACTTAATTCCTGTATAATAATGTAAAGTGACGAAAGACGTGACTCGAAAATTAAATACTCGAAAGATTTTTACGTCTGTTCTCCTTCTCCAACGTGATGATTTTCATATAAATGAGGCTGTAAATCTGATGAGATATGCTGCATCTGTATATAAATTTATATTCATATCGCATTTTTGCCGGTTAAGTGTTCTGCGAGTCTCTCCGATCCTTGAGCAAAAGAAACGAAATACAAGAAGAGAAGCGCTTATCGCGCTTTTGACAATCTAAACCACTTACTTTTATTTGTAACGGGTCCTGTTTGATGACCTAAAACAATTTCTTTGATGTATATAATGAAACCCTTCGCTGGATGCAGGTGCTTAAACTTACAAGGGATAATTGCGATGTCAACAGAAAATGGTTTTCCTTATTTTCGTAAGCAGACGTTATTCGCCTGCCTATATTATATAGATTACAATTAACCTTTATTCTGCTTTAAGATTAATTTAAGTATACACCAACTGGAACAACACTGTACCTACCAGTGATTATAAAATACGACTGGTTAAATTGCTAATGAAAATTCATTATACAACATGAGAAAAACAAGCACAAGTAAAATGCTGTGTCGAACTTTTCAGGCGAAATCATTTTAATATGCAAATGAAAGCGAGTGTTCAACAAGGGACGTTCGTGATGTGTATGTGGTAGTCCCATTTAAAACTTTTAATGTGCATTTTGCGAGACCGTGAAAAAATTTATATAACTTGTTTAGTTTCTAGCTACTTTACTTTATATAATAACTTGCTGAAGTAATTCTCTCGCAAGAATAACTAACTGGATATTTAGACCATAATATTATTTCAAAATTTAAAATTAATGAACTGGGAAATGAAAACTCGTCCGGAACTTTTTGAACAATTATTCGCTTGGCGGTAATTCCGGGTAATATACCTGTAATTTTATATAAATATTTAAAGTTTTGCTCTGCTTTGCATTTGCAATGGCACCTAAAAACTCTGCACGTTAATGCTCTTATTTAACGATTCACTAAACAAGCGGTATTTTGTTGAGGTCTTACCATCCACTAATTACGTATTCCTTTACTTACTAAACATTGTAGCTAGGCAAAATAATATGATGAAATCGAGGGCAATTTTTTGTAGATATGAAAAAAGGTTAACTAAACCCCAATTTGGACGATTCATCTTACGTAAAGTTCAGCAATTTCAGCCCCTGGAGCCGCCGGAATCAATTTACATCTCGTTATTCCCGCAATTCTCTGGAAACTACAGATTTAAGGAAATGTGCGGAATTCACAATATTTGCTGCTATTTTTAAGGCATACGTTAAAATATTGATCCTCAAAAAATATTTTATACAAACGAACAAACATTAACAAATACAATAGTTATTTGTTTCAACATATAAGTTGGTATTTACTAAATAATTGATGTACTAATCAAGATCATTTTATAATGTCTAAATACTACGTCATGTTGCAGTCATAGTTTTTAAATTTCCTACCGGGTAAGCGAAAGGTAAATAATATTATTGTAAAGTTATCCTTTCTGGTTTCACACAGTTTCACCCTCTTCTGGCTTCACGCTAGCTTCAATTTTCAGGTTATTATGGAATTCCGCTTTCGGTTTCTCTTCTCTAAATTACATTAGCGTAGGTATTTATATAAAAATAACATTGAATTAAAATATTTAGCGATAAGTAAAAATAAAGATAAAATTTACAACAATAATGGAATAATATATTATTTACCTTCAGTAACCTATTTTCCGAGAGACAAGTAATGTAAAGAATTCCTGTACTTTAAAAGCCTGTATGGCCCCTGTTCCGTCACTTTTGCACCTGTGAACATGAATTATGGAGGCATTTTCCTCGACACGGTTTTTGCTCGAAAATGCAGATAGCTACATTCCTAGAGAACGGAAATAAGCAAAATTGAGAAGTCTACAGGTGGTATTGAATTTACAGAATTCAGAATTAAATCTACAGATGGAAGTTTCGGATTGTTCCGGCTTTAATCAATAATTATTAATAAAATATGTATTCAGAATATAAACAATTTTGGTTCGGTTATAAGTAATCAGTGCCGCTCAGATGTTGTGCTGGTGATATAGGTTGTGAAACACATATGTCATAAAACGTAAACCTGTAAGTACGCGAAAGAAAATGTTGGTGACCACTGATCATAATTCAAAGATGACATATAAAGGAAAAACTCTCTTTAATGTTTAATAGATTTGTGCTACAAGGTCTTTAATGTTACGATCCCCTACTTCACACGTAATAATAAAATAGTAACAAACGCCTACCTTTGACAGGATCGGGGCTCGTTCACTTAGCCCACGCATTACATAATTTATCAGTATTGACATAACTTTTGGATTCATAAACCATACACACGTTTATTTGATTATTCACGCAGATTAATGTATTAAATTAATTTCCAAAGATACAAAGCTCTTAATATCCCGGGAACTTTGTAATTTTCAAATTAAAAAAGACTTTGTGTGTTTGACTGTTGAAACAATTTATGTTTCCTAATTAGGAAAGTAAAACATAAAACTTTACTTTTTGCTGTTTCGGAAACTTTTAATGTCTGTAAATAATTTTGTTTTAAGATTGCAATGTTAATTTTAATGTATTGTTAGTCAGTTAATAGAATGAATCAAATTTTAAAATATTTCCTTGCAATCAATAATTTTAGGAAACTTATTTGAAATTATGTTTTTACGGAGAACCACATTACAGTTCCAACTCCAAACAGATTTGGCTTTTCTAGCATTTATCTGTGAATCTCCGACCATTCCCATGTGGATGTACATCTGTATTTACAGCTTAATCGTTTTCCAAAGGATTTTTTACTGGAACTCGAATGAAAGAGCAAAATCACGAGGTTTATCGGTCAGGGGGTGATTGGTCTAGTTAAATGTAAAGAGTAACGAGCATTTTTACTATCCCTTTCTGCTTAAAATTTTAGGAAATTTGGTTTCAAAAGAGGCTCACACAACCTCTTGATCTAGTGCATACTACAGTAGCACAACGGAGAAAGAACGAATTCTGAAAAGCCCAAGCATCCTGAATCAAAAAATAAGTTTTTAAGAGCATATTTTTCTTTTTCCTATTATTTTGTTTTATTTTGGCACGTCACAATGTTAAAGATATGTTAAATAACAGAACACTGAATCTGTCAGTTTTGCTTAGCTTGAGTAGAAAAAAATCTCAAATAATTTAAATTACATTTCTTTAAATTTATGCAACCAAAATTTAACCATACTCGTCAAAAATGAAATAATAAAATATATAAATGGTTTAAATTTTTGATTATTAAACTTGTTCAGAAATAACTTAAACGTTTAGACGGTTTTGTACAAGGATATTAATTCAACATCGCATTACCATTTATAACAGTATATTTCCCACTTTTTACTACAAATTATCAGATGTATATGACTAGCAAATTTTAAATGCAAAGCCAATAAATCAAGAACGTGCTAGAGGTGGGTAGTTTTTGTGTTAGAGATGGTATCGTAGAAATGTTGATTAATTACAAGCAAGCATGGAAGTCCGATTGAAACGAACCAATTGGGATTTTACATATATTCTAGCTCAGCTTCCAGTTATAACATTATAAGCATTACATTTTTAATTGGCCAAACGTACACTATGATGAAGTAAAACACTTCATGTTTAATTCTCCAAAATAAACTTCAAAAGCTAATTGCCCATTCAAGTGGAAGCGGTTGCTTACAAAATAATAAAACACGACAAGACTTACGCGAAACTAATAATTGTCCTTCTTGAATTTTTAATGTAAACTTTGTCAGCTTAACAATGTAAACCCCTTAAAATGCAAAATTTAATAGGGATGGTGCTTTTACGAAGAAATTAGTTAGGAAAATGTTTTATCTTAAACCTCTCCTCGTCGCCACGGTTTTAAAACTAAATTATACAATGAGAAGTTTTACACTTTTTTTTATTAAATTGGCAGAAAAAAATTGTTAACAGTAAAAACGTTATAGAGTTACATTCTAGATGAGAACGAATTTAAATTCAACACAGGTGACTGTATTACGTGGATCATAGTATTAACTACACGAAATATATATTTAAAAATTGTATCCTCCTGTGAACCCTTGGTTATACTGCAGTGACCACAGTAGCTAAATTAGATAGGGTAGATCTTGCTTTTGGGCTGCGCGTATTTCAAATTTAGATGATATACGACAAGAGTGAAATGGGTTGCTCTCTTAATAAACTCGTTTCGAGCACATTAAATATTTGCTGGCCCTGCCTGGGTGCCACTGAAAGAGATATTAACGTCCTTTGCCTATTTCGATACCTGAGAACAAAGGAAAAAGGCAATAACGGAATGTAATTAAAGACTACTGAAGATTAATTTGTAATTATTTAATTAATGCCAAAAGGGTAATTAAATTCTCAAAATAGTCCGCGAATTAACCCGCTATTTAATATAACCTGAAATGATTATATTATTTGCACAGTGCCTTAAACAGGCATTACTTTTATTGGGCGATAAAAGTTTCCTCGTAATTTTAATACACATTTGGTTAGAAAGCAAGCGGTGCCTGGTTGATGTTTGTAGGAATCTTACCCTTATTTTTCAATATTTGAATTTGAAATTTAATGTTAATGTAATTACAATTTTAGATAGAGGTGCAAATTAGCTACAAATAATGCAAATGTTAAGGTTCGAATAGGGCGGGCTAATATTTATGAATCAACTGACATGTGATTAATTAATAAAAGGGTCCTCTGTGTGGAAAAGCAATTTTCCGGGTAGTATACTATACATACGTAAATTATCGCTTTTGTATATTTATATCTTAACAGACAACGAAGCTCGGCGGAGTTGATAAACTTTCTTTTTTACTGTTTAATAATTAATTTCGCTATTTGACTGACATTTCTATTTTGTTTTTCAACAATAGAATATTTTATACTACACTAGTTGAAATTACGTTTTGATTTTCCTTTTCCATTTTCACTAAAAGGTTTACCAAAAATAAAACCATTTCCCATATTTAAAGTGGTTATGTTTTCTCATAAGGTATATTTGTTCGTATTTGATTATACAGGGATGTTCACGAGAGATAATGAGTCTACAACGTTTTAGACGCAACCGCGAACATACATGTTCCCAACGCCAGTAGATAAATAGTATTAAAAAACTATATTAGTCCTTAATATCATAAAATTAAAATTCTAGTCAAGGTGTACATGAAAGTGGTTGCATTTGAAACTTTTTAAGCTCATAACTCGTGAAAATAAAGAAAACCTATGCTTTAAGATTCCATGGATTGTACCAAAACGTACTGGAGTCATCGTATACACCTAACCATGCAATATTTTAACTTCAACGTAATAATGGGTACCGATGTATAAAATAATTCTTGAAATACATTTTCGTTAATGATCGATTAGATGAACAGGTTTGCATCACCTGCTTCCAAATGATTTTAAAAGTTTGAATATTAATAGGGATACCAATTGTTTTTTCCCCAATGCTTTTTACATTGTAACCCTTTCGTGAAAGTTAGAAATTAATTCTTGTATATTAATAATTCCGACTAAATGGGTTCAATGTGTTGAAAGGCGCTTTTCCGAGCAATCTAATTGCCTAGTTTGTAAGTTCACATTACAATAGAAAAAGAAAATCAGGAAAGTTGAATAAACTTGAAAAGTTACATTTTCTTTATTAAAAAATTCACAATGGGTTGAGGGAAATTACGTTTTGATTTTGGTCCGATTTCCAGTAAAAGGGTTACAAATCATAAACCTTTCTAGAATATCGTTTAAAGCCGTTTCAACGTAAACGGGTCAATACATGGCAGTTAAGGGCCACACGCAACAACGGAAACTGTAAACGTATGTGAATAATTTAGTTGTTTGGCATGTTTGCTTTGCCACAAGAATTTGGAGAATAACAGTCTTTATTTTCTCATCATCATTCGATTGTCTAACGAGGTTGTTATTTTCTAGTGCATTTAATATTAATAAATTAATATCATATAGGTAGGCGTAGTTAAAAGAGGGAGAGTTTTCGTGATAACAACGACCCGGATAGGTAACTATAACACATTGGTCCCAAAACAGAGTCACGTAATTCATTACGAGAGACTAATTCGACTTATCCGCGGTAATAATTTGACCGGTTTTAGCCATGCGTTAGTCCATAAAGGAAATAGGGATAAAGCGGATGTTGGCCGGTGTCAAATCGGAATGTAGGGAGAAATACGATAGGATACGGACGGACGGGCGTTATGACGAAGGGCGACTTGATGCGATCCCATATTAGATTGCTGGACCAATATGACCCCTGGACGTCACAAAATCGAAGAGAAAATTACTATTACATTCCCCACCTCCCAATGATACCGACGAAGACCAGTAGTTTTCGTAGCTCGCCCATCCTCCGAGATGTCCGCTATCACGGTGAGGTCATGCTTTCATATCGCCAGCTTTTGCTACGTCAGATTTTTATTACACCCGCGATATACTTTCCTCAATCAAGATTTCATTATAGATAGGGTAAATTTTAATATCGGATTCAATTTCATTTTGACGGTTTGGATTTAGGGCGCTGCGCATAAATTCTCGCTAATAATTGCTTTCTTTGGTTTTAATTTTGGCAGGAAAATCGAACAGTAAATTCAACGTATACATATTATATTAAGTCTTTATCTGTTTCCTGAAATGTCATTTAATTACTTCTCGCTTTAAATTAGTACTGAATTTCTTATACAATTCTTTTGTTAAAAATGTGTTAAGAATTTCTTTTTCTTTTATTAGGTGGTATTGATTTTATACAAAACGCTGCTATTTCCATCGTTTTAAAGTCCCAACGTTTCTTTATAAAACTTGGAGACCAGAAACGGTTTTCAGAAAATATCTGTATGTCTATAAGTTATTTCGCTTCCACGTCGGCGTCGTTTTAAAATGAATGACCCTATTATTATAAAACTTTCAGTATGGAAGTAGAAATATTAGGAAAATCAGCTCATCATAATTTCTTAATCAGATACAGAAATTGATCTCATTTTGATTGCTTCCACAGCGAAATTTTAAAATTCCAATAATCTTATCGGCAGCTTGTTGGGGAAACTAGATTCTGTACAAAGTTTTTTGTGAGGGCGATTTTTCTATCCTTGATATGATAACTGATTAAATTTTGCGTTCTAAAAAATCATTTCAAGATAATGAAAGTTCTTTTCTTTTTTTTTCAGGTTCGTGGATGATGAGTTTTTGTCAAATATTCAAGGTGAGCTACTATTTGGTTTTAAATACCTGAAGATAACGCAATTAATTTAAGATCTGTTCATGCTTTTACACCCCATAACATTAGGATTCCCTACTTCAACAAACTTAAAAAAATGTCAAGGTATAATTCAGTGATAGAGAGAGGATGCAATAGTTCCTGCTTATTATTTTTCTCATCCCTAAAACGAGATAAGCAGATTTTCTACTCATTATAAATCGATTTTTTATTTTTTGAATTTTTTGTTTTTTGGATATGTATGACGAGATTTAGATTTAATTTGAATATGGAAATGACATGATTTTGTACCTACATAGTAAAGGCTCTTTGTTCAGTTGTACATTGGTTAGTTTCTGAAACCTAGTAATAGCGAGAATCGGTTAAAAAGTTTGCGTAAATGTGTGTTAAAATATTATTTTCAAGAAGGCATCCAAAGTTATTCTATCGAGAGTGTTAACGGATAGCCGAGGTTTTATATACCCTGTTGCTAAAATAATAAAGTTATTGACAGTTTTGATTTATTAGCTTAAAGCTAAATCAATATAGCGTGTTTCATATATCATATAGCTGATACAAATAGGGTGTTGCCATAAGCTGAACATTTTACGCCGGCAATATTTTAATGCTTGTTCCTTAAGAAAAAGAGAGTTAACTCACGGCTCGTTTTGTATTCCCCAACTTGGCTACCATAGTGATTGATGAATTTCCCTGAAACAACGAAATTTATATTTAGAATATGTTGATAGGTAAATGTTAGTCGTGAAAGCATTAGAAAAGCAAATCTTCCCTTAATGTTAGCACATAACCAAAAAATACTTACCCTCATTTTCTAAAGTCAACGTGCAGGTTTATAATTACTGCTCGCGTTATATTTCGTATTAAGCAAATTATTTTAATTTTCATTTTAGTACGCAACACGTAAAAGCTTTTAATGCTTTTAATTAACCATTGCTAAAGTCAAATTAAAGACTCTGTCTTAATAACATAATAATTTAACATATTTTTGAAATTTATTGAATCATTGAGAAATAATTGTTCAGTTCATAACGCGTGCGCAACTGAAGTTTGTCGAACACACGCAATGGCGTCACGCAATGCTAATGAAAAGCTTCTTTTATAACGCGAGCCCGCATTTTAGAAATTTTAATATTGAAATCCGAAACGTGGACAAGGTTGCGAGTTACGTGAAAATGGCTAAACAGAATCTGTTCTGAATATTAAGTTCCTGTTGCTGTTGGGAAAGTGTTACGTGCATGGGGACGAATGTGGCTTGTGTCGATGTTAATGACGCAATATTAAATTCAACCGAAGAATCTGTCGTAGCCACGAGGAAACTTGTAGCTACTCATTAATTTAAGCTTGCCATAAGCGATGCTTCTTGTTATCAAGCTCTGAACACCTTCAGTGTGGTTTTCTGTCAATACTTAATCTTGTTAATCATTCTGAGACATGCAAGCTTTCCTTCGATTAGTAAACTGTTGCGACCGCTCCTGAAGGATAGAAATTATTAAAAATTTTGAAATATTTACAATCTGGTTCTACCAACACTTCACAGGATGAAGTAGGAAGTTTAAGGAAACTGACGTTAATAAAACAAAAAGAAACAACCCCACGATGAGTTTTTTTGCCTGCGGTTATAGATCTGGATTCGCCGCTGAGGGTGTTGGGGATTTTATCAGGTCAATTGCTTTTGTTTTGTGTTTTGTTGCAGAGCGAAAAACTTGTGTTGATATTTTTAGAAGAGGTTGTTTATCAAGCAACTTCATCGTTTTATCCTTAGCAATTTGTTAATAGACGTTGAAAGGTTGTACCTTATTCACTACAACTTATGTATAGACGCTCTTAACAAATATGAAAGGGCAAAAGTTGCTTAATCAACTAATCGATAAGACGTACAAAAGACGCGAAGAGTGAGGATAGGAAATTTCGTGTAAATAACACTAAACTTATCCTTTACGCTTTGATTTAATATAACATTATATTGACAAAGAAGTTTGTAGCATTATCGAAGCTTAACTTTTCTTATTCACCGGGAATACAAAGTACAGGGACACAGGGACATTTTTTTTGGAAAGTAATAAAATAATTTAATACAAAATCTTCTAAAATTGCTTTCGTACTATTTACGGACAAATCAATAGACTTCGACTGCGAGGGTGTGTTTTTGCATTCGTGGCCTCAATTGAATGACACGGTCTAAGTACACACACTTGTTATTTAAAATGTTCTTTTAGTAACGCTTTGGAAAACATGTATGGGTGATACCTTACTTCATAGTGAAACGTCAGAATTGTTCATTGTGTAACTGCGCGAGAGTTTTGTCCAGGTTAAATATTTGACTGTAAACAGTCTTATGTACTCAAGAAATATTATTTCACTTTCCAATTTTGTTTCATTTGGATACTAATTGCCTTCTGACAAAATATTAAATTAATATTTCGAAAGCATCCGTTTCAAATATTTATTTATAGTTACTACGGTCATTCATCTAACATGCAAAGTATTAAAATGAAAACGGTATTCGGTAAACAAATTTCCGCGTCACTGGCTTAGGCTTTTCGGAACCAAAGCTAACCCGTTCGGTAGCATGGCACCAGCAAAATACTGTAAATAGGTACTACAATAAATAATTTTCTTCAAAGTTAATATTAAATGCGGTCTCTATTCTTGTTGTTCGTCCTGGATAAATACGATGGCAATTAGATGTCAAAAATGACTGCCGTTCGTCGAGTTGTTTTATCGAGGTGATAGAAATTGCCTTCGATTCTCGGTCCTAGATGTATATCCAGCACAATGTCCGTTCGCTTCACCCTCATCAGGGAGCAGACGTGTTTTCTATTCAAACATTGCATACAATGTTTACCAGCAATTGCCCTTTGAAAAATGGAAACGATCAATTTCAGAAATAGCGCGCGAGGACTTCCTGCTGTTTATGTGAAATATGGATGTAGAACGGGAATTTTTCCTATAGAATTTCAGTTTTGCGGTTGCTGTTTTGCAAGTTACATGAAAATATGAAAACGGTTTGGTAAATTTTTATCTTCAGTTTACTTTAGTATTTTAGAAAGTTTTCAAAACGAATACTGAATACCTATTACTAATTCAGGATGTTTAATAAAGTAACGGAACCTTTTATGCCGTCGATATTCAAAACTTTAGATAGAGGTTCATTCGCCCTACCTGGTTTATAACAGCATTAGCGAGGCAATACCATTTTTTTAAGAACTCAATACAAGAACTTTCTAATAAAACACTTTTATTATAAAAGCTATACCAAGTATAAAATCGCATTAGTGTTTTTACTTCATAAATCGCTTTTTAAAAGTCCCGTAACGTGTGTGCCATAAGCTGTAGGGAGCCAACTTTTTTGCGGAATATTCCTTAAGAAGTCATTCATCTTACAGTCTCCGCAAAGAGACAAGAAACATGGTATCCTAGTCTTACTTGTTTCCGGTTAGTACGTAAGAATAAGACTGTTACACATTTATGATAATTTAGAAGACACTAAGTACTTGTCACCTAAATAAAAATTGTTCAAGTAAAATAATCATGAGAAAATTAAATATAGATGGTGACAGTTATTGATGTATCTATTCATATTTCTCTTCATAACAAAGATATTAGAAATTTTTAGAATCTTAAAGACGAATTTATGGTAACGACTAGTGTAACATGTGCAGATAATCTAGTAGAGTTGTAATTATCAATTTGTCTTGAACAGGAGACTCAAATCCGGAGTTTTCCTACGAAGATTTGATAACCTCGGTATAGTAAACTTTTTGAAAAAAAATTGTAACCCATAGCCTATACTTTTACACCAATTAATTAGGTTACAATATTATTACATCTCACGTAATTCCCAGAAAAAAAACTTAAAATATCAGATATCTCATCTGGGAAACGAAAGTTGAAACTGATATCGTTAGAGTTATAAGAGTAGGTACTTGATCAAACTTCAAACTGAGGTGCACAATGAGGTGTCAGGATCGGGATACCGAAACCTCGTTTGTAATAAACAAACAAACCAATAATGTAATTGAAAAGCCAGATGAGCGTAACATTTTCCTGCAAATAACACATTTTGAACTTCTAGCCCTTTGGCGTGAAATGAAAAAATTTCCGTCTATTGTGCACGCGTTTTTATAAGAAAAATAGTTGAAATCGTTTGAAACCGTTTATTTCCAGGAATTTGCAATTCAACAAGAAATTGTACTAGCCAATGCTTGCGAAAGGGCGGAAAATAGGGATCAAAACGGAAAGATCGTGTGAACGCCCCTACCTCCTAAATCAAAATAGCGGTCTTACCATTTCAACAACGCCGGTCATTTATTTTCCGCCGTCTAATTAATTTTGCATTTGTTTCTCTGTGACAAAGTTTAGCTGAAATTTCAAATAATAAACAGTCCTGCATAATGGATTCGAAATTTTATAATATTCAGCTTAATCAACAACCTGAATGCGATCAACCTCTATTAATTTGCAAAAAAGGGACGAAACCACAAGTCTACTGAAATTTTTATTATTTTGTTTCGAACCATTTCGAAATTTTATGGAACTGTTGAAAAAATATTGAAATGGAAATTAATATAATTTAAGGACAGGCAAGAGATACCGACAAATAGACAACGTCACGCGATGTTCATACAGGCAATTGCTTATTTATATACCCCACAGAAGTGGTGTGTAGTCAAATTGTCGTGTTATTTTCCCGCTGAAGTGTATTACATTTTCGAACTGTCGTGTTGTCGATATATTACGAAATGTAACTCGAAGTACATTTAATTTTTATGAACTTATGTTTGGCCCAATCAAAAATAAATTATGACTTCTTTTCTGATCCAATAATACGAAACAGTATTGGTAATATAAGGCATTATACCTAGTTGCAAGTAATGAATTTTTTATTTATCTCTTTCTTACATATTATAGAAAAAAACGTTTGATTTTCTCAAATATATGCCTTTAATAACATACCAATCGATAAATTTATATGTTGGTGTTGTACTTGTCCAGAAATATAAAGAATATAAACTAAATAGAGGCTACTATGATAGAGTAGGGATACTCTATTAAGTATCGCGCTGTAGAGGTAAGATAGATTTTTCAATAATGAAAAATTTTTAAAAAAGGAGCATGACTATTTTAAAAAATTGTTCGTGCTACAATATTAAATGAAAATATCTCTTAACATCGAGGGTTTCCAACACAAAATCTCATCTCTGCATATAATACTTCATGAAAGAAAATCGATTTTATGAATCATTATTCTCCGTACTGTTGAAATTGGATATGATTGAAATCACACGCGTACCTGAGAAAGCTTTTTCCAAGATACATGTTGAACCTAAAATAGAAGGAATCTGAAACATTAAGACATATTTATTAGATAATTTGGGAATTTACAATCGTGTTTAGTATAACCATGGAGTATTAATCTATTACATTTCGAGGGTTTAACTTAATGCTTAAATTAATGTAGAATAATGTTTTTGGCGATATATTACCAAAATTAGCAAAACCCCCAAGAGGTTTCAATCGGGTAGGTAGAATGAAGGCGGTAACGCAAATCATCATTTCGATTTGGGGAAGAATACTTATAGTGGAAATACTCTTCTAAGGTCTATTGTAATATTTCGTAGGTACATCTTTAACATAAGCAAGGAGAGTACTAAGAGCTAGCTGCAGTTATCTCTGGAATAATACTACGTATCGAACAGTTGCACAGGGTGCAATTATTATGAGTCTTTACATTACTTTGAACTTTTAATACTAGAGCTTTATGAGCTGCAATCAGACTCGAATAAACTAATAACGAAACTCAAATAATAACTACTTTTATAAGTTTCTCCAGCATCAATAGGGATGGCATGGTATATCAAGAATAATCAAAAATACTCTACAATGGCATTGTAGTCTCCATTAAGTTTGTTTATTTTTATGCCTTTGATTGATCTCAATTAGTAATTTACAAGAAGCCTATATTTACTTCACTCCTTCCGTATCTTGTTGTGTAAGCAACGCGATTTGCGAATATTTTCTAAAAAAAGTTCCTGCAACGAAACTTAATTAGACTTTTAAAAAAAGTAATAATAACATGGTCCATAATAGATTGGATTACACGTCCACTAGTGGAGGCACCAACTGCTAATATCATACCCCCTCTAACACTTAATCTAAGATGAAAGACAAACACTCATAACGAGCCCGCGACCTCTCGTCCGTGGCGTCAGAAAATAGAATTACTTCTGCAGATTTTTAGGAGTGTAAATAATTTCACTTTAAATAGTAAACCGAAACGAGTATTAGCACCAATCTGAGAAGACTAGCAAAATTAATTAATTACTGTTTTATTACTTTGGAAGTATTTTGTATTCATCTTGATTGATGAAACTGTTATGCTTATATTTGTGTTAAATATTTAACTAAATAAGCCCATTACCTGTATCTGAGAAGTGAGGCACTTAATCAAAACAAAACCCCGTTAATTCGTCATTTATTATAAAATACGGCGCGAAAGAAGAAGGCGTAGAACGTGAAGAAAAATTACAATTTTGCGTGTTCCTGCATTGAGTTTTTATCGAAGACGGGAAGATATTTACAACATTTGCTCTCTTGCTGTATTACTTCCTACCCAGCAAAAATATTATATTATAAATCTTTTGTTTTTCATTATCAGAATTAGGTAGCTAGAAAGAGACGGCTATTTAGAAACAGTTTCTGACATAATAAAGGTAAATTATTGCCAACTCGGATTTAGTGTAAAAGGAGGAATAAACTTCAACATGAAACATGATACTGTTGTTAAGGGTTTTTGCTTCTTTCCATGCTATTAAAACAAGTTTTAAAATGTAACCAGAGGCATTTAATAAAAAGTGCTGTTATGTGAAAATACAAGATTAATTCCTAAGTAAACATATTTACACTTTAAGTAAATATTATATATCTGTATTGTAAATTGGGTATAGAAGGAGGATAATATAATCATATAAATGCGGTTAGGCGCAAAGATGCCTTCGGCTAAATTAGGCAAAGTATGTAGGCGAGCACGTTAATTAATTTTGTACCATTATTGGATGCATTCATGTGGTAATATATTGGTTTATAACATAGCATTTGATGGATAGCAATATTCCGTCAGATTCATTCGCTGATGGCAGATCAGCCAAATGCAATCATTCATAGATAGCACAATACTAAGCAAATTAATGAAAGGGTTCAACCCTCATTTATAATATTTATAAAGAATGTGTTTATCTGAACTTTAAGTTTTAACTAATAATAGTAGAAGGAAGCTGCTTGTTATCACAAGAAACCATTTTTAGTTACAATACAACCCTATCGAGACTACAATACCCGTATAGATAGTAGGGTAATTTTCTCGCATGGGTTGGTAGCGAGCATCCTGAAACTTGATGGAATCTCACGGCCGACTTGGTTTATTTAAATACATTGAAGATAAATCGCTGTATATGAACGTCCGCATATGGAAACCTGTGTTGTATCAGCCAGTGATTGATTTATATGGAAATTTGAAGGATTTTCAGACCTATAGACCAGATTGTATTTTACATTTATATTGTAAAAAAAAGTATTGCCAAGAAAGAACAACACATTAGTAATCAGGTTCAATTTATGTAAACAACGATTATTATCTGTCTTATAAATAAATGTTAATGGAATTATTCACTTACAATTTGATGTGTTTACCTGAAAATACAAATTTGATAAGCATCTGCCTAAAGATTCCTGAAATGAATTTAAAGGATTTTACTTGAAATAATCCATAGTAGACAGATTAATCCAGTGGATTAGATTTTCCTAAGCAGGTCGGAAGGTTCAAACAGTTGATGAATCTTACATCAAAGGATTTGTAGTAAGCTCTAAACATATTTTAATCTGCTAAGGATGACAATCCTTAATCAGGCGTTCGTCAATGTAACCACATAATAAACGGATTTAAGTCTACTAATCAGATTCCGATCATTTTTGAGAGAGTTAGCATAGCATCTCAGCAGATCGAAATCTGCTTTTTGAATCTGGATTTTACTCTTATATTCAATTATAATAAACCATTAGTAAGAAGCGGAGATTAATGCAACGGATTGGTTCCAGCAAATCAAATCTAATATAATTTTATTCAATTAATTTTTGTTGATCTAATCTTTTCCAGTTGATGTGGATAACTTAAGAACTAGATTTCAACGGATTCTGTATATCCAACAGTTGGAACAAATCGAAGTTTAGAAATTTAATACAGATTCTGTGTAGTAATCTGTAATAAGCGGATACCTTTTATCAGATTAAATCTACTGAGTATAATATTAGGCTAATCGAAACTGATTTCCTGGATTATGCATCAAGAAATCCATAGTTTGCTTAAGTTTAATAAACAGATTGGAACTCAAGAAGTGAAAAGCTATAATCTAGATTTTATAAAACACTGTCCACATGTAGTAGATCCTTAAAGAAATTTAAAATATTGTAAGTGGAACAATTCTAATTTTCCAATGGATCTGGATGCGTCACCCTAATACAATACAGATGAATCCGTAGTAAGCGATTGAGGGAGATTGAATTTATAAAGTAAACTGAACGGATCTTATTTGAAATGAAATTTTCCAAGAGAATCTAAATGCAAAATATTTTTATAAGACTGATAGGTCCCAGTAAAGTTTTATTTATAGTTATTTAAGAACTCGTTACTAGAAATCCAAATCAATTTCAATTCAAATTGCTATCCAAATTTTCCAGTCGAAAAAATTATTGACCTGTTTACAAATTCTTTAAAAATATTATAATGGAACCTTTTACAAATAGAGTTTAAGCTCACTTAGTTAATGGTCGTTAAATCCAGTTTCCTGGACTGATGAACAGGAGGTTTACGACACACATCGCATCGTACTGTGCCAAAGAACGTAGAGGCGGCGGTTACGTAACAACTACTGGTAATTGCAATGAGAGAACGTTATTGTCTCAGCCCTAAAATTACAGGCAAGAGTTGTTGAAGTATGTAATTGTAAGTCTACATACATATAGACCCATAAATTTGGAACATGTTACTTAAATCCCTATAAAGTCTTTCGTTGTATACCTACTTGACAATTTTCTCAACAATTAAAAAAAGTACTTTTCTTTCATTAACTTTGTTATGGATTAGCAGCATTTAAACGTAATTTAAATGTGCTAAGAATTTATAATAAGGAGTGCAAAGTGGTTTCAAAATTGAACGTAATCGTTTAGAAACCCCAAAAAATTTTGCACTCGTCCGTCCGTCAAAGTTTAATTCTGTACCTCCCTCAGCTTGAATTATCCTCGCACCCCACAATGCCTTTGGACCGTTGGGAATTATCCTACCGTTCCATCGAGCCAGTTTGTAGTTGGTTTAGTGAATTCTAGATTGCAATAGCTTGTTCCCTTTTTCGGAAAAAAACAAATGTATAAAAAAACTTTTTTTAGTCTTCAAAAACATTTTATTTTTTGTTGATACAACTGGAATACCAACACTTACTGGGTTTTTTAAAAGTATTCATATAAAAGCCAATCAAGAGATATAATTCAGTGCGCGTACGCTCATAAAATGGCAAACATCCAAAGAGCTTCATTTTCTCTGTAATCTGCGATTGCTCATAGTACGTGAAGTAAATCCACTACGGAGTCATTTACTTCCTATGCCAAATATTTGTGACTTTTCTAAGAGCATCTGTGTCTTTTATTATTATAATATATAAAAGGATGACTTATGATTGGTATTGTTATTTCGTGGGTTAGTGAGGGATAGGAAAGCCCAAGAGAAAACACATGCAGCAGTCAAAATTAACAGCAAAATGCACAAAGGAACATCTCATACCGGGTGTGTTAAATTGGAACAGAAGTTTCCTACGTGTAATGTATTTAGCGAGTACTAGAAATCCCTATGTGTAAATGTTGCAACATCTGTCGTTCAATGCGGAGAAAATATTCACTATGGCGTTAAACGCATTAATAAACTGGTGCGTCCGTATTATGTTGAATATAGTAATTGCAGTCAGGGAGATTGGGTTATTTGTGTATTTAAGCGCAATTGCCTCGGTTCTCTTATTATAAACCCTACAGCTTTGTTCTCTGCTCACTACTGCAAGAAGGGGTTGCTATTTGCCTTGTAACATATAGGGTCAGTTTGTAGACGCCGGTCATTATTATAGTTTTCAATTGGTTGATTATATATGTACATTTTTCTTAACTTTACTTAAGTTTTGTTCGTTGTTTTGTTCTGTATAGATACTTGGTTCAAAATAGAATTGTTTATTTTTATTAAATTTTAGATTGTATTAAGGTTGAAAACATTTTATTTTTACGATGTATTCATTGCATTAAGTTACTAAAAAAATAATGCTTTTTAATCCCGTTATCATTTCTAGAGTTTTATATACAGGGTGTCGCTAAAATATGGTGCCATAGCTTAACTACAGATTCCGGGGATCAAAATAAGACGATTTAATGCAACTTACCTCTATCCAAAATTGCTTCGTTAAAGCGCTATCAAACGCCAAAGATCTTCAAAAAATTTCTTTTTTTTTAAATAACAAAAGATTGTTTTTAGCGATTAGGATGAAATTTGGGATGTGATTCTTTACTGGAAAAAGGTGTTTTTTGACATCACTTTTTTTTCAGGAGTGTTGCGTAAGTGGTCAAAGGTTGATCATCCATAGGTAAAAAAGCTCATATTTTTTTAACAGTTCGGCCAATAGTTTTCAAATTGTTTTTACGGAGAGACATTCTTATTTCAAATATTTTTTGTTTCTTGTTCGATTTCGGTATCTCCCATAGTTTAGGCTGAAAAAAATTATTTTGATTGGCTGCAGTGCATTTCTTAAAACGATGTAGTAATCTAGTTGTTCCGTATGCTGAGAAATAAATGACGAAGAGACAATTTTTTGCGTAGAATCAACTTTTGCATCCGGGAAAATGGTGGTCACATTGAGCATTTGCTGTAAATCTATTAATTTACCGGTGCTACAAAATAAGCTGAACCATATTGGTTGAGAAATGGTGCAGATTATTTTGCGCCACCCTTTACATACTTGTTAGTAATAAACTTTATATCAAATTGTCTCTTCGTGATTTATTTCTCAACATACGGGACAACTAGATTACT
Organism: Hemicrepidius hirtus; assembly: GCA_963082805.1. NCBI lineage: Eukaryota > Metazoa > Arthropoda > Insecta > Coleoptera > Elateridae > Hemicrepidius > Hemicrepidius hirtus. The sequence continues at coordinate 35,694,894 of OY720160.1, read as the reverse complement.
ACATCGTTTTAAGAAATGCACTGCAGCCAATCAAAATAATTTTTTCAGCCTAAACTATGCAAGATACCGAAATCGAACAAGAGACAAAAAATATTTGAAATAAGAATGTCTCTCTGTAAAAAGAATTTGAAAACTATTGGCCGAACTGTTAAAAAGATATGAGCTTCTTTGACAGTGGATGATCAACCTTTGACCACTTACGCGACCCTCCTGAACAAAAAAATGATGTCAAAAAACACCTTTTTCCAGTAAAGAATCACATCCCAAATTTCATCCTAATCGCTAAAAACAATCTTTTGTTATTTAAAAAAATAGAAATTTTTTAAGATCTTTGGGGTTCGATAGCGCTTTAACGAAGCAATTTCGGATAGAGGTAAGTTGCGTTAAATCGTCTTATTTTGATCCCCGGAATCTGTGGTTAAGCTATGGCACCATATTTTAGAGACACCCTGTATTTATATTAATTTCAAAGCTTTACATTCTCCAAACAAAAATAAATATTAAATGATAAAGACATCACAGACAATATATTATAGTATGCCAGTATGTACATCTTGGCAATGATAAAGTGTCCGAGTTAACACGCTTGTCAGAATAAATTGTAAGAAATGTCTGCAGCAAATGATGTGTGGTGTCTATTTAAAACGACTTACTAATTTCTGCTGCTGTTAATTTTAATGATACCTTAATCATGGTCTACTAACAATGTGGGTTATAATGGGTACATAAAATAAGATCGATTTTTGTTCGTTAGCCTATTTATTTGTTGGTGTATCTCTGTCTGTTTAATTGTTCCACGAAATTATTTTTCATTAAAAAAAATATTGCGAAATATTTGTTGCATGGTAACAAGACTAGAGGTCGGTTGATATGGAAAGAAAACCACGCTTTTCCAAATACGTACTATGTTATCCTGAAAAAAATACAATTCTAAATTATCAGTAGTATTAGGGAAACCTATATGAGTGCGTTGATCTGATAATACAGTCGCACGGGTGAATCAATTTCAGGATGAAAAGTGCACCATAGATCTACTGCTAGCAAAATTAATTAAAGTGGTACAGGAATTTGCTATACGGCAAGCGGTGTGTTTGAGTTTCTCTAGTTTATGTAGTTTATTGTTCCAAAGCGGTAATCTTGAACGAAATCAAGTTTCACAACATCTTGTTAGACATTTACCTCAAATAGAAGCCATATATAGAAAAACGAATATAGATTCTAAACATCCAAATAGAGGCTTTGAAAGTAAAATACTACTGTTGTTTGTAGCTGCCTCCTTTTTCGAACAATTTATTCTTAATTCAATATCCACTCTTAGGAATCTTGACTTGCACGTGCAACTTTGATATAAGGTCGAATAATTTTAGGAGTAGTTCGATATTTCTTCTCTCGGGTAAGAAAGCGTTCCTGCTACTCTCTTGTAAAACTTAACAAGTTTCAAAACGCAAAAACCATTTTCAGAGTATTAATTGGTTCTAATGTATGTTCATCTGAATTTATGGTGAAGAGAAGTGTGTAACTGTGCAAGTCATGTGTTTTATTAAATCATAAAAAATAGATAAGACAAACGTTATAAATTTTCTGATTTGCAAATGAGATCGCTTCATTCAAAAGCGAGGCAATCGTGTTGTATCATAATGTATCGTAACGGAGCAGGGTATGAGATGTAGATTCCTGTAACCACATAGCTCTAAAGTTAAGTATAACCTACACAATAACTGAATATAGTTTATTACCTAGAGAAAAATAATTTCTAATCGAATCAGCTATGTACAGATTTGAATTTCCATGGTAGGGTTAGGAAAGTATGTACACAAAAGTGCGTTATGGATATAGATAGCAACCCTCGGGCGGTAAAAACATACATGACAGCAATACCTGTAAGTAAAGAAACACGCCTGATTGTGCAAAAAATAATTAATTCAAGGGTCATGAAACGACCAAATTGCTTAAGCGGTAAAAATAGGGATTGTGTGTATAAATTGAAATGTAATGTTATCATAAATAATATAACAGAACAAGCTGAATAGAATCTACCGCCCACATAAAATATAAACTAACTTTTACTCAATACTCACTTTTTGCCATAATACTACCTACTGTGCAGTAGTAATGTGACTGATACAATATTTACCGCGACTTGCAACTCTACTGAAACTCGATGAATGTTTAAAAAGAAACCACCGAATACACGGAACGAAATCAGCAATGAAAATGGCAAAACAAACTGTGCAGCACCGCCACCGTTACCTCTTAAGTGTCATACTCCTCTGAACAAACAAGCTATCAAAGATCACTAAATGAAAAATATATATTTGTAGATGTAACACTTGCAATAAATTGCAGAATATAAATTTGTTCAATTACAATTTTTACTGAATTAGGGAGAGAACGAACGGGAAGAAACGTAACCCAAAACGATTTTCAAAATTTGGGAAAAGAAGGACTAGCAAAAGGAGGGCGGCAATCTTCCGCAGTTTCATCACTCCACATATTATACCATGTGTTTAAAATGTAATTGCATATGGGTTGGCCATGAAAAATAAAATCTCTTTCACGTGCTTTAAAAATGTCAGCTTATAATCTTTAGGTTAGGTTTGATGACAGTTAATGAACTGTAAAGCTCCTTGTTGACATTACTTTTATTTCTCATGGCCAACCCTTATGTAATTAATTTTTGAACATATAGTAGATATTATACTACTATGATACTACTAAAGGAGCACGCGCACTAGTTCGGTTCGGATCCGTTCGGTTCGGAACGGAACCGTCTTGTTCGGTTTTAATCAGTCCAAACATCCGCGCAATACATCAGTCTCTGTCATATATTTTTATTTCATAAGTTCACCCACAAAATTTGGTTGATATAATTACCTAACAAGTATAGAAGAATAATTTATAGTTTATCTCCGAAACAATGTGAAAAAGCTTTCAATATTACAATACCGCCAAACCATTAAAATTACAGGATTTTTTTATAATACAAGTTTCACGGATATAGCCATTTTTAGATGTGAATCATAAATAGGATGATATTTTCATTATTTAACCCTACCTGTTACAGTGCGGTAACGATACAATTTCTGATTCTCCTTTCTTTCCGTTCTTTATTCGCCCAGGCCAATATGCCAGTTACATTACGTTTTATGTTTGCTCGTAGATTACAAAATATCCTAGATGTTAATCTACCTTAAAAAATTTATGGAATTGTGAATTATAACTCTATTTAATGCTTGAAAGGCAATCAAAAAAATATTGGCATTTTTTGTTTCCTCTATTTCAAAGGCAGGTTATCTTTGCATTACCCAGCGTTTCGATGTAAAATAATTTCAAATAAGAATTCAGTTTGTTTACATTTTAATCGGTATTCATCATTTAAACTGGAGATACTTGTTGCTAAAATGAGATGGAGAAATTGTATTTACTACACCCTTAACGGCATTTTCACCAGAAACGCTGATTATTCCACGTAGAAACCGTTTTACCGGTTTTCCAGATTATTTTAGCAGCCCTTCATATTATTACAGTGTACTTATTGAAAACGTATTCCTTTAATGGGCGAGCAGCACTAATATTTGCTACCAATTAGAGGGGATTACCAACGCTAGGGTAGAAAACTCATCTAACGAAGCCACACGCTGCAGGTTAAGACTCCTGAAATTTTTGTTTTAGAACTTTGGGAGTGGATTTACGTTTTATAATATTTTCGCAATGTCGTTTATTCAAATTTTTTATATACATAATATTTTTATCCGTGAATTGAATGGTTTGCAGTTTTAGCTAATATACTGTTTTTGTCTCTTTTGGTGCATATTCCAATTTACAAATAATGACACTAATTACTTCCTCTTACAATTCCATCATTTTAACTGTAATAGGATTCGAAGGGCAAGAACTTGTCCATCAAGTTTCCCTGATTTTTTTTCATACCATCATCACTCTTTTCTTAATTCTTATGTATTATGTAGATATACGAACATAACCGTTACCCCATGACTAAATCGAAGAGGGAGAAGGTGATGGGGTATATTTTGACAACAATATTCAAGTTCTCTTTCGAACAGGTTAACCATGCTATGATGGGACAAAATCGAAGAAGCAGTTTAACAAATGTATCCCATGTAGGCATTATTTTATTACATCTTTTCCACAGACTCTTTTAGCATTGTCAAATGTATGCCGAACGATTTTAGAAGTTGTTTCAAACTCAAAACTGGTCACATTTATATTTAGAAAATTAATTTCAAGGTAGGTATCCTGTTACATTTGATAAATTGTATTCTAGTTTTAACATAAATGTTGTCCATTTTATGCTAAATAGCATCGGATAGTAGAGGAGCAGCATACATTAAAAAAAACAATAAATTTAAAAGCTTCGTACCCATAAGGTAGAATACCCTGATTATGAACATTTTCACACTGTCATTCAAAAAAGGGTATATATTTTCAATTTCTCTGAAATATCCTGCTTATTACTATTAATTTCCGTTATGAATAAATTTTGCGAGGGTTTCTATTTGAATTTGCATAATATGCTGTCTTGCATGTTCCCAAAAAAGGGTAGAAGGAACCAATATGCTATTCAGAACATCAATTTTCTGTATTAAATGAACGCTTGGAAGAACCAGCGGTGTAACCGTTATTTTTCGTCAAAAGGGGCATAGAAAACCCGGAAACTGCAGTGGCTCATAAGAATTTTGCCATTTTTTCTAGTTTAGTTTGTAAACCAGAAAACCATCACTTATGTTTTATTAGAATCATCTTTTCTTAAGGTAAACCAGCGAGTCACGAGAAACTCGGATGTAACATTCTATCTTTCTAGTTGAACTTCGGTCAATAATAAATGATAATAGGATTTACAAGTGATACTTTTTGTAGATAAAAATAAATACCTACTTTCTCATTACTCTTGCTACTATGAAAGCAAGGGGAATGAAAAATCGTTAAGACATTAAAGCAATGATTTTTTTAATGCAACAGCGAGGCTTTAGTGGAAGGCTTACAACAAGAAAATCTGCTACGGGGATTTAACATTGATCCGCGTGACCGATTGGTAGCTGTCTGATTTAGATTTAAGAAATTATACCTAATCATCTTCCTTTAGTAACACAATCTTAAACACGCTGAATTCAAAAACTTAAAGAACCTCCAAATTTCTACACATAGGGGTTTTTACATATCTATTTGAGCTTGTCTTTATACCTACATGTTTCTGAAAGTGCTGTGTATTGAAAGTTATTAATTAAAATTACAAAGATGCATATCTAGGTTATCTTCGCAAGTTAGTTAGTGTCACGTGTCATAAATATCACGAAGTAAATTAGGTTTGGCAAATAATTTAAATTTACTCTTTAATTTACATAAGCAGTTAAGACCACCAACTGACAGCGCGCATAAATAAACAATTCATTACAATTTGCTATTTCCATAACAGGAATATAAACTCCGTATTACAAGCAAAAGAATGGCACCAACGGCACTGTTTCAAGTTTAAGTTATTTTAACATCCTCGTACTTAATTTTAAATAGTTTGTTCTGCCAACAAAAACAGTTTAAATTCGAGAATTGCAAACGCGCTGCAAACAAAAACATACGAACTTGTGCCTCTGTAAGCCGTCAACAGATAATCGCTACAAGTTCTGCATAATAGGTTAAAGGTAAAACGTTTCAACGTTTGCCACCTTCATCTCGCGCTGTTTTCCAACGGCAAATACAATTAAATATGGGAAGGCTTAGCGACGTAGGTAAATTTTAAGCGAGGTTAATGTAGTTGTGACAATCACCACCACACCCTGAGCACTGAGCCGACAATGTGTCGCCTCCTCGCATTTCAATTATACTTTATGTTTCATCTTCCGCATGGGTACGGACCATTGTACCCCGTTGTTCGTGTTACCCCATCTGTGACGCCTCCACCACTCGCATCGACGTTACCATCGTATTTAGTTTATATGGGTCCCCTAACGCGAGACGTACCTACCCTCAACAAATTCTAAATAGTGATAGGTGAGGGTCCTTTGTTGCTGTTACGTTTTTATTGCACCTCGTCCACAATTAATATTGTCAGTACTGTCACGCAGAATGCGCATAAATAAACTGCCACGACAAATTCTCGCAATACATCACGAAGGAAACGTCGGATTCCTTCAAAAAATTCACTCCCTCGCCGCCGTTGAATAAGAAAAATCTAAATTATTTCCTGTCAGCATTTCCGACTTTTCTATATCGAAAAGTCCAGCCGCAGTGAGGTATGAACCATAAATCAAATGCAGGATTCGTGTGGATAATCGACAGTCGTATGTGGCAGCTGAACATAATTCTATAGACAGTTCGAGAGCCGCTGAAAGCTGAAAAAGCACAATTCTGAAAAAGGCTTTGTTAAAGAACATTTTTAAAGTTACTCGAATAGTTCAAAGAATTTCACTGGATTTTCCTACAATGACACTGACAAAGCAAAGCATGTCTTGGTACAGATTCCTTGCTTTTGTACAATTTTTGTTAGCTTGAAGCGACCTGAATTTCTTTCCAAATGAATGACATCCTGATCGTATTTATATGAGACACAAGAAAAGCGAGGATAAATATTACATATTCTAATAAACTATTCGCGATAAAATATAAAAGGTGGGACAATTGGATTAACTGAAGGGTGGAAATTTGGATAAGGACGATCAAAACACAGACAGATTCGTTTTCCTCTCCCTTCCCTCTTTTTCTCTCTCTCTCAGTTTATTGAAGATTCTTTATCTATATCTCTACCTTTCTCTTCTCGCCCTCTCTAATCCAGTTGTGTCCGTGTCCGCTAATTTATTCCTATGTCATTGTAGAGACTTTGCGAGAGAGGGACATATCTTCCTGGCATAGTTTTCTCTACCGTTCTTTCACGCCTTGCTGAATTTTCAACAAAGTTCCACCTTGATTTAGATATTCTCCTGGCAATCTCCTCTACTTGTCTTTCTTCTTTAATTAGCTCATTTTTTTATTGTGTCCTTGAATGTAATACCTATTACAATTTTTTTCGTTGTCCCACTATATGCTGTAACAATAAGTTGTATTCTACCAAGCGACACCAGGTGTAAGAAATGGGAAGATTTGCTTTTTCTATAATATTCATGCGGTGTGAAATTGTTTTCATGGTCTGTAATTCATTTATGATTGATTTGGAAGGAAGTGTTTTCTTTCCATATTTCATGAGTATTTCCTGTTTACTTTACTCTTACTTTATTTTTCAGAGTTGATATATTATTTTCGATATGGATTGGTTTTAGTATATCGAGGCAAAGACTACATAATAGATGCAAAAAGAAGCTTAAATGCAGCTCGAATAGGTACCCTGTAGGGTAACTTTTATATTTATTGTGCACCTAAGGTTTAAATCCCTTCAATGACTCTAGAAACAGTCCTATTTGAATGTGATTTATACCTAACAATAGTTTTCTGTGATACCTCCTACCATGCTTTTGTGCAATATAAATGCCGCACATTGATGTCTTAATCATATCGTGGCGTGGCTGCGTCCTCAACTGTTACAATGGTACAATGCAATGCATTAGCACATCAGGCACCCTTTGACAGATATCTACTTATATATTATGCCTAAAACATGAATGTCACCTTAGGGCACCATACAAGCAGAGAAATTACGATCGGGGTGCATTTATCTTTTCCACGTGCTCGTTCGGTCCCCCATTCTGTATCTAATAATTCATTCTGCTGATGTTAATGCAGTTCACAAAAAACACAATTATTCTAAACACTCCTCGTGGCAAAGCGATTGTAAATAAAATTAATATATGAACCAACAGCGATGGTAGTATAAGTAGAGTCATGTCGAGATTTACATCGTCTATTATTACTACTATGTTTGTTTAATGGTTTCTCGCGAAATTATCCCACATATTGCCTGGAATTTCTGAGCTAAATTGCGCTTCGCGTAACCTAAGCATATGTGTACACAATACCGCCTGACTTTTCAATTTAAGTTAAAAAGCGTCGCGTTTAACTTTCAGAGGGCGTCGCATTGTAAAGGTGGCAGAATGAATGTCCGCCTTTAATTTCGTGTGTCTTGTTCATTCAGTAGCTGTTACTAATGAAAATGCGTGTCGCTGTCACATTGCGAAAACCAGGATTAAATTGTTTAAAGGGCGTTTGAGCCTTGTGCCTTTGTGGTGAACATTTAGCTGTGAACTTATCGAACGGTTTCAGGACACAATAAGCAACTGTTCAACTGCAAAATCATAGCTTGCAACAGCACACGGAAAACAATGATGCCATATAGAACTTAAATTGCATTGTTCTATAATACTCCACTGTTTTATAGCGGTATTATAACCTGCTAAATCCATTATGCATCCCTAGATTTCATAACAATCGCGGTGTAATTAAATTGTAATGATTAAACCTTTCAACGAGTTCATACCGTACAATTGCATTTTAATTTTAATTACCGTTCCATTAGGGTTAGTAAATATGCAATATTTATACGCTATGTACCTTCTTACAATATTGTTTCTTACTAATAGTAAAGTCCAAAATAATTATTAAACATACGAAAACTTTTGAATTAACCTACGATTGATTCTTATTAGTATTTTGCTTTAAAGAAAAGCATTCAGCAACACTTACGTTATCTACTTTATAGCAGAACTTTACATTGACAACTACACCAAGAAACAAATTCTTTTTACCAAAAATAGAAGCACTGCATTATTTTCGAAACATATTAAGAGGTGGAGGTATTGGGATCCATTCTGTTGGAACACCCCGACCTATTAACTTCTGATGGTAAGAACCGTCTTTTAACTTCGTAACTGTAATACACAAAAGGGTAGTTCATAATGACGGCACTGTGCACTGCTCCTAATACCCAGTGGCTTGTCCTCAAGCATACCTGGAAATATTTCATTAAGAAAATGCAAATAACCTTTGGTATGTAATCTGTTGGGTTAGACATCTGGTACAATTATTCTGCTTATTATGTTGCTTTATACAAAGTATTGACGTGTAAGTTTGGCTGTTTTTAGATTCTAGCCAATAACTAATCGTAAAAAAATAATTCTTTGATAATAATTCCTCTACAAAGGCTGCAAAAAAATTAACTAACCGTGCACTTACTCTAGAACTGCAGCAACAAACTTCAGATACAGCAGTCAGAAATGTGTTTATGCTCACTCTGTATCCTGCCCCACTGTCTTTACTCTTCCAGTTTCACTTAGCGGAACATTTTGTAAATAGGTTAAATACACATTGGGTCTCTCGTAAGTGTAGTAAAAAGAAAAAGACATTATGCGTATAATAATTTTTTATTAAAATAATTATAGATACTTATAAGCTTTTGATTTTGTGTCATATGAAAATATCGCGTACCTAGGAAATTAATCAAAGAAATTCCTTGTAGGTATTAAAAGAATGGTAGGTAGGTAGGTAGGCGTTTGTATTGGTATCACATCATTACAGTGGCACTAAAATGTTACATTACTTCCAACATAAAGTTTCATTATCAAATTAATTTTGCCGAATGTCAAAAAAAGTTACTATAAGCAACGCGTTTCCCCAAGGCACAATAGCAAATTTTCTTTTTATTACTTTTCAAAGTATCTTTCAAAATGTTGACATTCGACTTTTAATATTACAAGTAATCTGTTTCTATTTCTTTTCATTCCTCTACATTTTCAATTTCCGCAAATATTAAAACATGCTGCGTGACCTACCCTTAATGGATTTCATTTCCTAATAAGGAATCATTTTCTGTTTCTAAATTTGTTTTATTTCAGTGTAGTAATTATCCATGCGTCGATCATTAAGTACTTTTATTTTATTATTGTAAACATATTATCTTTTCAATACAGGCTGCGTGCATTAAATTGTGTATCCTTGGAAAAATATATTACAGCGAAGTGGTTCCCAAAATTGTTATTCTAGATAATGAATAAACAATAACAGTAATATACATATGCGTAGCAATTATGTATAATTTCAAGGGTAGTTTACGTCGAATAACAGTTAATTTTTAAATATGGTATGTTATTAGTTTAATATAAAATGTCGTTAAAAAATTGATCATTCAACATCCCCATTACCTAGTACGTCACACAAGGGAAGAAATATTACTAATATGGATACTGCAAAGGGATCATTAAACTGCTTCTATTAATTTACTTAATGTTCAATATTTTTGATGTAACACCTGATCATTAATAACAAACTAATTCCCGATTAGATTAGTTGATTGTTATTAGCATGACAAATAGGTCCCTCTGCAGACATCAAATTACAAAGTTTCTATTACGTAGATCCCTGGCATGCTATTTACTATAACGTATGCAATAATATTCTGCTGAAATGTTATTTCACCAAAGAAACAAAAATGTAATAATGTAAAACATTTATTAACGAATAAAACATGTTCGATGATGAACAAGAGTACTTTCTGTTTCTACTTTAGTAGGAGTACTATTATAATACGCAGATCATTTCGATTACTTTCAATTATCAATTATTAAAACCAGTATAAATATTGATTTTCTTCAATTACTTAAATAATTCCTCTTACACCTCTCCATAAATTAATGAAGTTACGTTTAATTTAAATACCTACGGTTTATAGAAATAATTAAGAGGGACAATCCATCTCAATTTTCTGATTTTCAATTTTCTCTCAGCTTTTAGTTTTCATACAAATGTTTGAATGTTCTCAAAAAATGAAATGCTTCAGCTCTGTGTTGCAGGTGTTGAAAGTGAATATCCGCGTTGGCTATGAAACCCACATTAACTCGCCAAGTTTTTGAAATACTTTTGTATGTAACTAAATAAAAGCCTCTGAAAATGTGAAAATATAATATAAATTAAAAATGCTTAATGAATTTTTCAGTGCGAACAAAACTCAACTCATATACCGTTACAAAACGTAACGAAATAGTTAAACAACTCCTTAGAATAACAGTTCGTCATCTTGTCATACGTCGGTGTATAAACAAATAAAGATATCCATTTTATTTGTAAAAGATAGTAGTAAAATCAATTTTGGGTAAAGTATGATTTTTGTCTCTTCTTATTTACATTCGATTATTTTGTTACGGAAATTTATTTGGTGAAAAGAATATTGCCAGGAAGTCGTAGCTTGTATATTTTGTTCATCTCCGTAAACTTGTTAGAATGGCAATATTATATAACGGATCAAGTGGATTGCATATGTTATAAAAAGATAAACATGTTTACAACTCTAATAAATATGGGTACATCTGTTGTGCAAATACTGAGTGCGAGCTTCACAATGCTGCTGGGGAAGTGTCTCGGGTAGATAACGGGTACCTGTCAAGGCAGCCATTTTTCGGTAGCGATAAAAGCCCCAGGGTTGCGTCGTTCAGGGTAGGTACGAGCAATATCGGGCCTCGCAACAGCGAAACTGACACGAAGAGACGGGTACAACTACGAGTAAATTTATCTTATCTGAACTTATCATTCAGTATTTGGACTCCGGAGGTTTAACTATTCCGATAAGCTATAAAGGCAATTGCAAGAATAACAACGAAATAATTACCTAGGTGGAAAGTATCGAGATCCTTTCTCCGGTAGCGTAAGAGAAAATAATTCTCTTAGGCAATTTGTCCTGCTCAAGTAGGTATGCATAACGCGAAGTAAGCAATAATACCCTTATTTGTGAGGCCGAGTGAAATACATTTTAAACTCGCTGCTAATTAGGTTAAATACTTCTAAGGTTGTGCCATTAAATAGCAATATTTTAATTCTAACTTTCAGAAATGCTAATTAAAACTTGAATATCTGAGCAAGCTACGGTAATGAGCTTCTTATAAATTTACGTTTCATCATCGCTTATTTACGGACTTTTTAAAGGGCTGCATTTTTTAACAACTCCGTACAAAATTTTTCTGAGCCACATCTAAAATTTTAAAGTGATTTTATTAACTTTCACTTACACAATTAACTCATTAAATCATTGAACTCTTTCCAATAAAGGTAATTTAATACCTATAGTCCTGAGATTTATTCCTACTACCCTATGGCACACTTGATTTTGTCAGACCCCTAATTCTGACAGTGAAAGGATCTCCGATATGTAATGGAATCCAGACGCACAGATTCTCATATAACCATCGACTAATGCGTACTCAATTCCATGCAGTGGCTCTGTCTTAACTTTTTTTTTATCAATATTACCTACCCTCTGTCTAGTTAGAGCCTGGAAAGTTACATGTTGTTTACAATTTTTCAGCTACAAAATTCCCTCAAACAAGTCATTGAACCTTCCAATAAAGTAATTTTAATATATTCTCAAGTTTTATTACACAGCTCTTATCTACAGTAACACCTTTGATATTCAAACAACTAAACCATTTTACGAAACTTAAGGTGGTGTTGATGTTGACGAATATATAACTAGGCGAACTTTAATATCCCTTTTAGTAAAGTGTATTTTTTTTTTATTTTAACAAACATACAATAAGTAATTACAAATTTAGTGTGCTCACAATTTAGAGTCAAATTAGATGGTTATGAAACAAAGTTTGCTCGTTAAAAAAGATACTTAACGGCATACCTTTATTATTAAAGTTAACAACTTAGTATTCACTATACCTACCCTTAGTTTGAAGGTAATGTGGTAATTTAAAATAAAGGTTTAATTTAAATTTTTTATTTAAAATACGTGTATTCTTTGTTGTTGGGAATAATGCCCTTCCACTTACTTTATTTCTGTATTTCATGCTGTAAATATATTTCCTTAATGAGTCAGGAATACACCCGCTAACTCCTCATCGAGTAAATTATTTACGATCCGTTTTATAATCAACTTTATGAGTGGTTGCACGTTCTGCGCTTAATTACAAAGTGGGGGAAGGATATCAGTTGGTATTATGTTATTTTCTTGTAACATCATACATACTCGCAGTATAACCTTGTATAAGTTGGTTGTCAGGAAATTTTATAGACTATGTAAATATTATTCGTCCTATACTTTTTGAAATTTTTCAACGACGCTATAACCCACCTTCAAAAACTGAGAGGTTTACAAATTATGTATTCATCTGTGCACGTAACCTACAACTCATGTATAAAATATTATTCTAACGGGGATTGATACAGTTGCACGTTAAGTATCTCAATTTTTCCATTGAGTTCAAACATACACCTCGGGGAACTATCGCGTTCCGCATTACGCATAAAGACCCCAGATCAGTCTTGAGACAAATAGTCGTTTCCACGAGTTGACCCACAACACACCACCGTTCTCACATATACCCTTTATTAAAGGGTTTCCAGGCGGTTGTAAAAAGCTGTGTCGACTCGTTCCCGTTAGAGCTTGTTACTGATTTGACTTTCAGAAGCACTTTCGGGTCTATTTTATACAAAGCAACTAGATGCTCGTTTTGGAAACAGTTACGTCCTGTTTTTAGTTAAGCGTAAGCCTGGGAAAAACTTTAACGCGGAGCTTCAGATTTGATTTGTCAAAGTCGAAGTTACTCTTCCTTTGCTGAACCGAAGAGACAGTAGACGACTCACTCATGGCAACACTAAAGAGATTGATAGACACGGGTGGATTTGCATTAGAAGCCGGATTTAAGACTTTCCGAGCACCACCTTAACGGTCTACTTTCTCCTCTCTTTTACATTTGAAATAACATTTTTATGTGAAAGTATAAATAATACAGATTCAACGCTGTATTAATATAGAAGCCAAGTTAGTCAAAAAGGATTAAATCATGTAACCCAGTTAGATGTACAACGCGCCCTCCCCCAATACATTACATTAAACCAAATTCCCTTTAACTAATATTGAAAGGTATTAAAATGTTACTGCGATATCCTGCAGTATCAGTACCAGTACAATGACTTTGAATAAATGAGGAGATATCAGATCATATGACCAGGCCGATCAAACCACAAGATTGACTAATGCTTTAGATTAAATCTTTGACAAAAGGGAATTATTTTCGTTTCGATCCATAATATTCCAAAATCCCTTGGCTACAAGATTTGTTTAATTAATCCTACCTAGCTTCTCAATTTCAATATTTTGCATATCCCGTGACGGTTCGGTTTTATGCTATAGTGTGCAACACGATATGGAAACCTCGGTAAATGTTTCTAAATGAGTACTGGCTGCAAATTCAGGTATTTTAATCCATAAGTTTCGAAATGTTACTGTGTTACATATCTGCCAACGCCTTCTAATCGTAAACAATAATAATGCAGATTATTTAATAATGATACATAGCTTTTGGGTAAGCTGCTTTCAATTGATGCTAAACACATCGCTAAGACCATCAAAATTGTCTACAGTTCGGATACTCATACGATATACAACGTTAAATGAAAATTTTAAATAATGGACTAGAAATCATGTAGGAAAACAACATGCGTATACGTGTATTTGCTGTGTATTTAAGTTCGCCGGTTCAAACCCGACTCTCACAGGTCCTACGTCAATACCAAATTTGACATCAAATATTTATTCGGGGTGGCAAATACTTCAGTTAGATAACGAAATCTTAATTACATCGATTTATATAAAAAAACAATCGTGAAATTGACTCGTAAGTAGGTCCTAAATTATCTTGTATTTCGAACGTGTTAATAGTTTTAAGAGAAAACTACCCTGTTCCGCATTTTTGTCGGCGCTGTGTAATAATTTCTATTGTTCAGCGGTTGAAATGAGTCGGTTAATCATGCACGGCAGTTTGGTGTTTGTGTATATCGACAGCTGAAAATAATAAAACAACGTCAAAAGTCTAATAAAACATTACAATAAATGAGTATAAAATTTTATCGCTCGGGTATGTATAGTGGCAACAATAATTTTGTACGTTCAATTGAATGTGTTTCGTTTCTATGGAAAACAGGAATTAATTTAGCTTGTATGGATCGGCGTTCTAATACGTAATAGATATTTGCGTTTTTGATAACATCGTCTACGACGAAAATTAATGGCTACACTCTTGTTTAAACAGGGAAAAATTCAGCATGAAATATCGTGAATATAATGAGGCTTTAAGTTAAAGGTAAAGTCGTGCAAGCGTTAAAAGCAAACCTGCTCGAGCAAAGATTCCACTTTAAAACAAAGCGATGTACCTATTCACAAACTTGCAAAACGACATCTTTTCAAAGCACGATTAATTGTTCTGCTTGATTTCCAACTCCTGTTCTCAAAGGTTCGTCTTAACAATTGTTAAGTGTTCACAAATAAATCTATTTCATTTAAAAATTGAAAACGTTTATGAATCCCCTTACCATTACCATACATTTTATCTTTTTTAAACTTCAGCTCGAATTTATATATAAAAAATGAGAAAAGCTCATTTATGCTGTCAAAAGAAAAACAGTTTATTTTGGTGCTTCTGAAAACATATCACGGGGTAGTTCGTTGTATACCTATTTCTATTCAAATTTTCGATTTAGATTCAGTAGACTGCGATTTTCTCCACCACTTACAACATATCTGAATTTGACGTTCAAACCAATTTTGATGAAAAGGAAGAAAATACCCGGAATCCATAAAAGTCTCTCTGTACCTACAGGTTGAATTTAATAGCTTAGATTGTTTTGCATTTTGTACACAGAACTCTTATCTTTAATGGCGTCGTGGGATTTGGAATGGATCCGATTCGGAATAACGACGAGGGTTGCTTGATACTCGTTTAAAGGATAAAGTGTGTCGTTTAGCTTGTTAATACCCACAATAAACTCAAGAAAAATGTAATTTTGATGTGTAATTCGCGAGTTTATAAAAGCAATCAAATTTTAAACTCGTTAGAATCTATCTAACTAAACGATGCGTTAATAATAACGTTATATTTCCCTTATTATTTACAATAGGTTAGAATACGTGACCATTATACAATTCTTATTTCATGTTTGGTTTCATGAGCAAACTCCATTGTTTGCAAGATCTCGTCAAACAACACTATAATGCATTACAAATGAGAGGATCAAATATACTTGCAGTATCAGGAATATTAAAAATTAACGTTAGCTAACAAATCAAATGTTTATTTTCTATAAAAATGACATTCAATTCGATCTATATTTGTCTAACCCTATACTGATTTCGTTTACTTTCCCGTTTATTTACTTTAAGACTTACATGTCAAATTTGGATCTTACAATGACTGGTTAATTTTGAATTACATACTTAACATATTTTAATGACAAGCTAGTGACATTATCTTGTCTTCTGATAACTGTCACAGAGCCGCAACTTTGAAATCGTCCATTCAGTTCATGTAAAGGGAAATATACTTCCAGAGAAAGAAAAACCCCTTTAGAAAAAAAGAATGCCCTTCCTTTGATTTTTCTGCTTTAGAAAATTACTGAAATGTTGAGTTCACATGTCACGCTCACCATCCACGAAAAATCCCAAGTGACTTAAGCATGCACGTGCTGCGTGTATCTGTCGCTGCAGAATGGCCCTAACGTTGAGTTCTTCGGCAGTTTGTGTTCTCCGTGTTCCCTCTGGCTATTATCTGACTAACTTCGGCACATTCTGCAATGTTAAAATCAATCCGCTAATATGTCTTAGTAATTATGTTTGGAATTCAATGAATCCAAGGCCGTCTCCTCCGTGTATATTTTCAGATGGATAACTACAGAATGGCAATTTCATGAAAGTTTTCATGTCTTTGAAAATTGTTTATTCTGGCAGTCGACTAAAAAACATCTTGTTTGGATGAATTTCAACGTTTCAATATAAAAGTTCCTTTTATATTCAAATGCTGAAATTAATCGAAACAATTGGAGTTCCTTTTATATTTAAATGTTATACTAAACTATATGGCAATTTTTTTTAAATTAATATTTAAAGGCTATTTACATGTACTTTGTAAGAATTGATAGTTATGCCATTAATACTACATCCGGCAGCTCTTGCAAAATAAATAGAGAATATAAGTCGCATATTCGCGTTCGCTATTACGTATCGCTACTATAGTACGTACTCAGAGAATACCAACTAAACTCTGTCCCAGAAGGATAGAGAGTAATAAATTTGCCTGAGAGGTTAACAGTGTACAAGTCTAGAGGATGCACATCGATAGTAATTTTTATAATTTGTTGCATATTACTCACCATACTGCATCTAGCATGGAACTGACAACTACGTTCATTTTCGTTGTTGCATCTAACTGCTGGCAATAGATATTTGAAAATAGCCTACATCAACTACACGCGTTGCTGGAAATAATAAATTGGTTCTATTGTTGATGCATGCGTAACCGTTTAAGAAAATGCTCAAATTTTTAAATATTACTGAAAAAGTACAGATTATAAAACGAAAACGTGAACTACAATGAATCTGGCATTATGTATGCTAAACCACTTCAATTATATTTAAAACGATAAAAAAAACAATATTGTTGATAAAATGTTGACGGGAATCTCTCAAAATGTTCAAATAACAAACAGAGGCGTTATTTTAATAAATCAAGTTTCTTTTCAATATAGACTTGAAATATGAGAATTTCTTCAACATTTTCTTCTGACGGATGTTAATTTTCGTTTCATCAGACTCTCATAAATCACCAGAAATTTTGTATTACTTTGCAAAACAAAGTTCTAATTTAAAAGTACAATTGGATTTTTTTTAGAAACACTTGTTTAATTTGAACTTTAAAAACGACGATGAAATGAAATTGAAACAGTACGTACGTATTCCGATATTTTTGATATTTTAACGTCCAAAAGTACACAGTAAAAAATTATTGGTTGTTAATGTTTATTTTGTTGGTTTAACAACTTTTTTTGCACAATCGACTAAATAAAAATTTCAAACTGACAATATATCTGATGAGCATAATTTGCTAATATACACTTTTGTTGGCAACGACAAAAAATTTGTTAATTTCAGAAATTAACACATTATTTTGTTAAATAGCAAAACGTCTTTGCTATTTTGGAACCTACTTTGTTGATGTAACAAACTTTTAGCCCCAATTGCACCGGTTACACTTAAATATAAGCGTCGCTTAAAAGATTAATTCCCATGGATACAAATTGTTACAAGAATTGTGTCCATGGCAATTGATTTTTTAAGCCACGCTTATTATTTAAGTGTAACCGGTGCAGTTGGGCCTTAGTCAAATGCGCAAAACGGACTATGTTCTTCTTAACCAAAATGTATTTGTTAATAATTGAAAACTGAACGTGTTTAAATAGCAAAACACTGTAGTCTTTATCATAATTATTATTTTGTTAAATTTAACAATATGTTTGTTAATACTACAAAATTTCTTGCAGCACTGCACTTTCTGACAAAATCTTTGGTTATTTTTCAAACAGTATGCGTGCGTGTCAGCAGTTTGGTACTGGTCGTACTGGTGTATCACAAAACATCCTGGTGTATTTCATAAGCATCACTAGTGTAGTAGCATAGCTAAAGTAGCATACGATTTTGGCTTTGACTTAAATAAATAGGTTTTCAGAATGGAAAATCCTAATTGTTTATCTTTAAATGTCCCAGTGATTGCGTCGACGAAGTTATACTTCCGAGTTCAACATAGTAACGAAATTGAGTGGTGTGTTGTAGTGTCCCCATCCCCATGCAGTTATGAAGATATAATAAATGCAGGTAAGCAAAACAAAAACCATTCTTTTTGCTAGGTTAAAGGTCATGACGAAAATATTAGCAAATCGATCAGATTATTCATTCGCTCGTGTGGTTTAACCAAAAACTGATGAGAACATAAACGAAGAAGCTATTCGGTTCATAAATCACGCAGAACCCTCCCAAGAAATACAAATTAAAGAAAAACTTAAACTTTATTTTGAATACAGAAGAAAACACCATCATGGGCGTCATCCTTTCTCCAGATTTTTTGATACGAAAGGCTTGGTAAGATCGAAAAGAAGAATAATGTTTGTTAAATTCAAATTCTTTACCTCCTTTTCCAGATTTCATATGAATTTTCGCTAATGTACCCGGAAAGTGAAAATTCGTTTCTGCACAGTTGGATACAATATTCAGAGAAGGTTTTGAAAACGTATGCAATTTCAGTAAACAGTCCATTACCAGACATTAGGTACTTATTTAGAAAACGAAGACCTGGAGGGTGCGTTTTTTTTTTTTTTAAATAGTATCTAATAACTAATTCATAACATATGCTTTAGGTACAACATGGAACAAGAACACAAGAGCTCTCTTTGCTATATTATTATTATTGCCACCTACTGCTAAAGGCAGAGCAAAAAGTAGTCGAGAATCTGGCACATCTGCCCAAGAATATATTCTTGTTTCAAAAGGTAACAAGTAATTAATATCCCCTTACTGTAAAATAACATTTGATATATTATTTTAGACCGAAGTTCCAATACAAAATATCCTTCAGGTTTGTAAAAGTCAACAACCATTTCTTTTGGCAGTGGGATCCAATAAAGCAGCCATAGAAAACTATTATATTGTCTTTGAGGATACATTCTACTTATAGTTATTGTTAGCATCTTTTCGACGTTTGAGTATGTACTTTATAATAAAAAATTAATATTCCAATCAATCATTTGTATATATCTATCTTTCAAACGCTTTTTTTAAATAATATTTATTACCAATATCAACAAATTTATTTTAGTAAATGTGACAAAATTGTTTGTTTAAGTGACTAAATATTTTGTTATTTTTAACTAAATACTGATGTGATATGAGCAAAATTATCTTTGTAATATTCACAAAATTTATTGGCGAAAGGAACAAAATTGTTTGTTTAAATGACAACATGATATTGCTAATCTTAACTAATCATAGATGTTAACGGAGCTAATTCTTTTGTACAATTTTACAATTGTCGTTGTAATATCAACAAAATCGATTGTTTGGGTTACAAGGTGGTTTTGTGAATCTCACTAATTATTTTGCGGTATCAACAACTAGTTTTATCAAAATGAGAAACTGCATTTGTGAAATTAACAACCGTCTATTGCTGTTATTCTAACAATTGTTGTTATATTCACAAATATATTCTTGTGAATATTAACTAATAAATTTACTAATAGAACAACAAATAAATATTTTGTGAAATTACCAAAAAAAAGTAGTGGACCTCCTGGAACAAAATTTTTAGTCAATATTTTGTTAATTTTAACAACTTATTTTTTACTGTGTAGTATCCATCAATTTTAGGACGTTTTTAAAACCAATATAATTTATTGTAATATAATGTTAAAGAAGCCAAAAGAGTTTCCACCCCCAGTATAGGCATTTTTAAAGTCGCTGTAATGTCTTGGTTTTGATAAAGTCTGGTTGACCGACGATTGGCTCAACCATGAGCAATTGTTATGGATACGTACAATTGATCGTAGTTGAGTCAACCTTTGGTTAGCGTGGTTGCGTTCAATGGACTCAGCAATTGCTACTAAACGCTCAGCCATTTCTCGCTGAATTACCTTGAATACTCAGCTTACATTTTTTAGGCTGGAACTAGCTGACAGAGATTTTCCCGAGATCCAGGAAGAATCATCATTCAACGTACAGCAGCAATTACTGTTGGGCTATGATCCGTTTTCTTATACATAAAAATTAATACATGAAAATTAATAATAGTTGACCAGTTGTATAACTAAAAATTTGATAAATGGAAGTCTGTGAATAAGTTACTGTTCTTAATAGTACTATGACTACTATAAGATAGATGGCATATTCAATTATTCTTACGTTTTTTTTTATTACAGGTGAGCAGTGACATCACAGAATATTCTTACTTTAGAGACGATAGTTTTGGTAAGTAGGTATAATGATACTAGGAGTTCCGCTAAGATAATTTATTACTAGTACACGTTGATAAGCAATGTCCCTATAGAGTTGGTCAAAACTGTAGAAACTATATCATCTAATGTTAGTTTCGTAAAAAATGTTTATAGAGAGATTTAGGAACGCACTTATTCTTGGCTAGTCACATTCAGTTTCTCCATGAATCGATGTACCGTGTGTCCCTGGGAAGACGGAACATAGGGATCTTACAATGGTAATTTTTTAAAATGATCCACGAGTGCTTTGAATTTCTATTTGGTGGAAGCGTCGACGTCGTTATATCGGTTGTTTAACGCGCTTGCTAATACAGATGTAACACCCGCGTGCGTTATACCAACAAACGACTCAACAATTATTTACAATACGAATTGACAACTGGCGCTCTTGAAAGTCAGTTAGAAATAAAATTATTAATCATTTGCTGAAATTGGTTCATGTAAATGTAGACAGTGTTTTAATAAATTAAATGAGACCGAATATCATTATAAAGGTAATAAATACAAAATAATTTGTTTGCAGTTGACGTTATGGTTCTAAGATCTTTTTCAGATTATGATGGATTAGGTGAACAATTAAGGCTTTTCGCAAGTTACGCATTATTACAAACTGAAAATTAAATTACGAAAATTATACTAGTAGGTCCATAAAATAATGCCGTGGACCTGTGTTAGAAAACTTTCCTTTGTGGTATGCAAGAATCCGGCTCCTTAAAAATCAAATACTTTTAATGTAACAATTATTTGATCACGTTAAATTGCCGTAGAAATAAAGATTTCATATTCGTACACACTTAACTGATACTAATATTCGCTTTTTCTTTGATTTCACCTTAATACAGTCTTATGCAATTAGCATTGTAGCATGTTTCATCATAAATCTGATTGTCGGATCAAATTCTTCGGTTTATACATCAAGATCATCCTATTAAAGTAAATTTTAACATTTCACATGTAATTTAACTGGGATTACTGATTGTCAGATCTAAACTGTAGTTCAGTTAAGGTAGGGCCCCATTTAAAAAAAAATTAACATGAACTTAACCTTTAATTGTCTTTGGCTTTAGCAGGTAAATTGACATTTAAAACACAAACAGAAATTTTGATCTGGAGACGATCATACATGATCGGCATGGAAATCGTTAACGATCGGTGACATTCGTGTAATTGTTTCAAGACGAATGCTTCAAAGCACTCGTGGATCATTTTAAAAAATTAGCATTATAAAATCCCTATGTTCCGTCTTCCCAGGGACACACGGTATATTTTACTATTAATTGTGCAAGAGTTAATTCGTTTTATTTCTTTGGACTAACGTTCTGTTTATCGGACCATAATTAGAGTATGTACGTACTCTAAATCTGTTTATTGCGACATAAATATAATTATAAAAATAATTAAACAGAAATATTAAAAAACTTGCAATTACCATCTCATTTTACCTTTCTAGTCTTTCTAGTAGACAAACGCTAACAAAGCGGGAAATACAAACATTTGTCATCTCTTCGTTAAGTGTTGGTTAATTGGCAACTAACCTTCTGTACTTTGTATCTTGCCTACAATTACAAAATCCTAAGATTAAGATTAAGCATACAACGTTTAAAGCAAGATACGTTTTATTTCTGCGGAAATTTACAATATTAATTTTAGGTTAAATTCGTATGCATAGAGTGTGTACTTACAATGCAGCAGAAATACAAATATAAGGTTCATATGAATATGAAACTATAATAGCAATGCTATTTCATTCGCATATGCATCTCTAAACCGTGTTTGTTGCACAAAAGAATTTTACAGTAGTTTTATTGCACCGGTAATAAAATCGTGGCATATAATGAAACGATTGGACTATACGACTACACGTTTTTTTCCTAAAATTTGTGAACGAATATGAATCAAAAAATAACAACCACTAGCAATTAAATATCTAGCATCGATTGTAATCTAACTATGTTGATAGCTCTCATAGACGTTTTGTGTTTCGAGTAAATGTTTCACAACTTGCATGAAACGACTATATGTGCTATAGCTTATTCCTGTAGGACTATATGAACATACAAGCACTCTAAAAGCCACTTACCTTTACATTACAATTGCATACAAAATAACTTCCGTTGCTTCAATGCTTCGAAAAATTCCTTTGATCTTCTAAGCTATCTTACACAACCTCTACAACTGAGTCGCGGACACGAGCTACAGGACGATTTCCAGTCAATACTAACCAAAGGTTCGGGAAAAGGGAAAGAAGGGTACACTAAATATTGATTTTAAATTGTGACCAGGTGCATTATGCTGTAGAATATTATCCTAGTCTGCTTTATTCCATATTTAAGAAATTAATTAACCAAACTCTATGATTTTGCTAATCTTGGACATCAGAAAATAGTTAAGAGAACTGTTTTGGGTGGTCATTTAGGCGCCGAGTGTTCAGGTGATCCGGGGCGCGACCACTCGGCCAAAATTCTAGCTAATTGTCTTTTTTCTTTACCACAAATTACCAGAACTGTGAACTAGGCAGCGGCAAAAAATGGAGTAAAAAATATATACCTAGATCTAATTTATTGTATGGAATTATTGCATTATCTGGGTTGCAGATTGAAGTATTGAAAAACATAATAATTTTGAAGCGGAAAAAGTTCTGGGACTACCTCCCCCTAAGACACCTGCAGCTAGTGTGCACCCAGTCAAAATGTTGGCGCCTACGATTCTGTATAATAAAGTGAAATTCTGTATAAAATATATTTTTAGACCCACCTTTTAAAGGTTTAAATGTTAATACACAATTCTGTCAATTCATGGAAAACAGGGAACAAAGTTTTAAATTTTATAGTATGCCGATCATTCAATTTGAAAGGGGTAACATTTACAGTATATGACTGGAAATCATCTTTGACTGGTCGTTAATATTTTTAAATACTTTGATAATAATTGTACTCATACACGCCCCATACCATTGTTTGAGAGTAACAGAGAAAACAGGGTGTCTTCTTGTCTTTAAGTGATGCAATTAGTCTTCTCATGTTAAGTATTGGCATTAAATGATAGTTCAAATGAAATTTTGTTAAACAACAATTGGTGTAAAGTATGTTCACGTTATGTAATAAATGGTAAAAAATCTGGTTAAATATAGTTAACGACAAAAGTCTATCTGACCAACGATTATACGAATTACGCGATCAATTGCAATATCCTATACTTGTTTCCGTATGCGAACAGCGCAGCCACATAGAGTACAGAGAAGCAAGTGCTTAGGGTAGCAAGAGAATTGTGACACTTCAGTAGTTTACTTAATAAACGTAGAACAATTTTAGAGAATAATTAGTCTTCTTAGAATACGGATATTAGATTGAATCGTGTTTGCTAAATCCTACTAGCACTATTCTATTATTAACAAAGGAGCGAACAGAGGCATCTCATATGGGAAATATTGTAAGTGACTTTCCGCTGACAAACAGTTAACATGCTTCAGTTTTCTAAGAAATACAGTACGTTAGGTTTTATTACGAAAGAGAAATGGATTTTAAAAGGTTAAAATAAGAGCAACTTCAATCAAACTGACATAAGATTTGCGCATGGGTTTAAAATAGGATAACTCCATAAAATCAACTGAAAGAAATGCGAGGACGCTATTTGAAATTTAAAAATATCTCATGATAGATAATTATACAGGATGATTCAGAAATAAAGATATAGGAGCTTACAACAGTGCTAATGCAGAATAAAATAATTAAACCGGAAATAAAAACTTGTACGTATGTGCGTAAGCGCAACCCAAACCAAGTACGTATCGGTATGCTTTAGTTTCATTTTTAACAGCCCTTTGTAGGTACTCTCTGTTACTGCTATAAATCGAAAAGAATATAATTTTCTGTTTTGTGTAGCTGTACGAAGAACGAAGATATTTGTTGAGCAGCCGCTCCTGCAAATAAAATAACCAGTTACGACTCATAAGTTCGTAGTTCGTCACTTATTGCCCTTATCAGTTGTTCTAATAAATTTAGTTGTGGAGGGTAGGTATAACATTTACACAGTTTTATTTCATGGTGGAAATAGTAGGTATATGGATATAACTTTTCTGTTCCATAGTAATCAAACTGTGGCTCGCAAATAATCGAAAGGTTCCGATAACAGAGTTAACAAAATTGTATATTGAATCGCTCTGTAGATACCAGCGTGGCGTAGCGCTCCGCCATCTTGATAACGTCAAATAGCACCGCCGGGACAGATAAATAGTAAATAGAGCTGCGCACTGGCCGCTTCACATCTCGCAAATAGCTGCCATAAATATCAAGACGACTAAGCTAATATAAAATCCCCTTTGTTCTCACTTGAAATTCTGCATTTCGACCTAGTAGCGTATACGTAGTAGCTTTCGTAAATCAAGCGTTTTTCATTGAAGAAACGAATTTGGAAGCTACTAACAGTAAGATCCAACACACTCATAAAGAATTGTGTTTTACGTTCTGAAAATCCGTGAAAACGTCTGCATTGCTATAAATTTGTCGTTTCAACATTTATCTTAATCGCTAAAACGTGTTCACGTAGTAAGGGTTTTTTTTCGAAATTTCTCCCTTCCGAGTTGTCGGAACCATTTTATAAGTGCCTTACAACTTTAATGCACAAGCATTAACAGAAAATTGTTCCGTCACTCAAGGTAATTGTAAACAAGGTAACTACAAGTGACAAGTATAAAAGACGATCTCGTCGACTCTGCAATTTGTGTCGTTCAATCAAGCGACTATTTCGAATGTTCATAAAAAGACATTACGGAATTTAAACGTTTGAAAATATAAAATCAATACAAAAATCAAGCTCGTTACATTTACATTTGAAACAATTGTAGCAAAAAACACTTATTTATTATTTAGAACTAAAAATTCAATGGCCATCAACTTGTTTTCGATCGATAACCATATTATATTCATCGTTTTAGCCGTTGAACTAGAAAAAAAAAAAACTTAATTGCAGTTAGAAAGCTAGTCTTTTACGATATCGTATAATTCGTGAAGCCATTATATTGCACTTATTTTACTAACTAGTTGCTGTGTGAAATATTATTAAGATTTAATATAATAGTTAGTATTTATTTAGAAATGCGTATGCATTAAACATTGCAGTTATGGCGTATTTAAAGAAGCCTGATAATCAAGCTTTAATGGTCATGAATATTTGAATTAATTTGAAATCTGCTCTACTGTCTATCGATTTTTCAATTTCCTTACAATGTAACAGACAGTATAAAATTTCTATCTTCCAACAATTTAGCTAAAATTTCCTTAATTATGGAAATAATATATAAACTATGAAGAGAAACAAAAGTACCTACCTAAACCAGTAAATAAATAAAAGCGTTACAGTGGCAGAATTAAATTTTCTATTAACAAACCTTATAACAGAGTCCTCAATTAATAAACAAGTTGGGAGGAAATCTGCTGCACGGATGTGCCAGAAACGAGCCTGTTAATATTTTATTAAGTCTCATAATAATTTCTATTGTAGCAAAAATTCCTTTTTTGCACAATGACAGGGAATATTGCGAGTACTAAACTTCTTTGTTGGTTATCATGGAAGCACAGAAGGATAGAAAGAGTAAAAAAGAACATTATTTATTTATATAGTTACAGTGCTAAAAATGGATAAAGTACGGTACTTGGACGTTCCTTTGTGCTTCAGTTGTTTACTTTTCATATTTTTGTATCGAACTTCTTGCGTATAAGATCAAAAGCTTTTACTCATTAGTGTAACATCAAAATGCAACTATAGTGAGTCGATAGTCTCCCTGAAAATCAATGTAGGCCTACTCACCATATCAAAGTCAACTTTTCATTCTTACTGTGTACAGTGCCCTCAACAAAAGAGGGAATACCCCGTAACTTCGTTAATTTTCTTTGTTATTCAAGAACATTTTACTTTTTGGTAGCATTTTCTTTTTTATTATTTTTCATTACCGGTTTAATTAGAAGTAGGTACATACAACTTTTCTTCTATAAATGCCACTATATGCATTTTTTCTTGTGCTATTTGAAAAGAAGCTACCAAATAGCAAACATGATCTCGAACTTTCTTTCGATGTCGCATAAGATAAAACAGTTTATTAAGTGTTTTCGATTTCGTTGAAGGCAGTGTATAAAAACGTCACTGAATGTGCTTTAGATAATTCCGCTCAGAACTAAGTGTGGACTAACAGAAATAGGTAGGTAAGTGTTTGTGGTAACCTGAGGCGAACATGCGGGTGAGCCAGGTTTGTA
Organism: Hemicrepidius hirtus; assembly: GCA_963082805.1. Classification (NCBI taxonomy): domain Eukaryota; kingdom Metazoa; phylum Arthropoda; class Insecta; order Coleoptera; family Elateridae; genus Hemicrepidius; species Hemicrepidius hirtus. The sequence continues at coordinate 35,667,901 of OY720160.1, read as the reverse complement.
TAATGGTGCTCTAAACCGCCTTAATTTAGATAGTAAATTATTGACGTAGGCTACATTCTTTATTGAGGCTACTGCTACCGCTTTAGCGGACGTACTACACTTCATTTTCATTTCCCATTCATAAAAGCTTTCGGTAAAAAATAATCTGGATTATTTAATAGAAGATGACAGACAATAAGTACTTCTTAGTACAAAGTCAAAGCTCCTGATTTGGATAGTTGTATTGAAAGCAAAGTATGACGCCATCACATTACTGCAATAAGTAATAAAATTGCGACGACTAAATTTAAAATCAATGTAAAGTTGCAAGTTTTTATAAAAATCAACACTCGTAAAAGACTGCACAATAACCATTAAATGTAAAAAATGTTTGTGGTATCGTAAAGGCCGAAATAGTATCGCGAATGCACTCGGTTAGAATTGGTAGATCATATTTAGGACTTTCTTTATAACCACGTTTATAGTAGACTAAACACATCGATACTTTTTGTTATAAAATACCTTTTTCTAGATTATACTAACTGTGAGAACCGTAATAAAACCGTCTTATAAAACAAATATTTTGCTACATATATAAAGCTTCAGTGGATTAAAGTTTAAATGTGGTTTGACAGTTTATGAATAAACATATAAAACCCATTTAGAATTTTTTCCAAGAGAAGTGAAAAGATATTTTTTGTGCCTGTTTATGAAGACACTGTGCAACCTTGTCATAAAATTTTTTTCCCTTAGGAGAAAAGTGTGTGACAATCGAAGCCACCTACTTTCAGTGTTACATATTCAACGCTTAAGATACAATACGCTTTACCTTACACAGTTATATTAAAAAAAAATTCAGAAAGTACAGCAATGGTATTTGCATCTTTTTATCTTTAATGGAATCCTTCTAAAGTTTTATGTTTTAAAAATGATTCAGTTATTAGCCCCCATCTAACATTGAACATAGAGAGATTATGAAATATTGGATGCTAAGCTATGTAAAGCGAAATGAAAAATAAAAACAAGGAAAAGTAAATCTCCAGAAAGTATACGATGCTTTGAGTTGAACTACAAAGACAAAAGCGTCAAAAATGAAGAAAAACGTATTCCCTTTTAAAATTTTTCATATTTTGGATGTCACTGTCAACTTTAAATTACTTAAGAGTTATTTTTCTTAAAGACGATGTTTCCTGAAGGATGGAATCCGTTTTAGGTGATATTTAAGACAATAATATATTTATGGAACCTGAAATAATTTTTATAGTCTACAAAGATAATCTAACACATTACATGCGGAACACTTTCATAAACTGTCTTACCCAGCGATTTTACCCAGATATTTTTTAATTTAAATCTTTGTTAGGAGATTATCTTATATCCTTAGGGTAATTTATTTTGAACAGAAGATCTTTTGCATATTTTTCGCTTTTAGAACTAAACTATAAAAATTTACTCTTTATAAATGTGATCCATCCTGCACTAGTCAGAGTTGATAGGATAAAAGTTTCTATTTTTAGGAGAAGTACAAAACACAATAAAAATCGAGCAGACGTATATTAATTAATATAATTACCAGGACGGTTGCATCTAGTTTGGTGAATAACCCCAGCTCTTTGACCCGAGTGTTACAGAAGTTAATTATATTAAAACCTACTGTCTGACTAAACGGCGAACTCTGTAATTAGGTTCTTTATTTTATTATTTTATTTGTGTAAATGTTCTCAAAAATTATTAATACCTACATTACAAAATACTCATTTCCTTGCTCCTTATTTATTTCTGTAGTTTTACGGAGTGGTCTCTCTAATATCTTTTCTTTATTTCTTATAAACTAATTATGTAAAAGTATCCAGGTGTATGTCTGCCAATTGAAATTTGACGTTGATAGTATCAATAAAATTAGAAAGACCATCTATTAATTAAAAAAAAGTGATTAATAAAACACAAATTATCAGTAAATATTTGGTTTTGTGCGTACTTACAAGGTGTATAAGCTATAGAGTTCATAATAGGTACATCCCAAGTTTCTCAGGTATTCATAAAGACACCACGGCTTTACCAATTTTACACCAATATATCGAACATAAACAAGTTCAAAGGCTATACTGATCACTTCTTCATATTGTTTGTAGTTTAGTGGGCGCGGGTTTGGTAACAGCGTTCGGAGGAACAACAATAGCTCCGGCTGCAGCGTTAGCGGGGCTTTGTTGACGTCGTTATTTTCTCTCCCTTTGCTAATAGCTTCCGCTATCGTAATATCGAAATCATATCTGTGATCTGGTTCACAATATCCATACCCTTTGACCGGGTGGCAATATGATGGAAAGCGATATTGATAATCGCCATTGAAAGGTTCTGCTGATGGATTTGTCTTTGTGTAAAATATTTCCAGTGCCCTGGCAGGATTTCCCGACGCATCTAGTCGGATTTTCTCTTTAATTAAATTCAAAGGCTGACGCAAATGCAAATGCTGTCGCGACGTCTCATTAAGAGAAAATCCTTGTATATACGGGGTGTTTTTGCGTAACATGTAAATATAGGACTATCGTTAATATGGGCATTCTTATGTAGGATTAAAGAATGTTTTTTAGATAACAGACTTTCACCTACGTGATAATACCTATATCTTATCACAACTCACACAAAAAATACGGGTATGGTAGATAATAATCAAGATTAAGGTGAGGGCTAAAGCACCCCCGCTCAGGGATGGATAAATTTCTAGCGTAAGCCCAGCAGCTCGTAAATTGCACGCGCTTCTCTCTTTCCCGGCCCAAATCCACTTCCATAAGTTTTGCAGGTCCAGACATCCTTTTCAGTCGCATTGGGACCTACAGAAAAGGTACTTACACCGTTGTGTTCCCGTACGTGAAATTAACGCTGCTCTATTTGTATACACATTCTAGCAGGATTCTACCCTTAATACGTCAGATATCAAGGACAGATCCGTTTACTGTTTTGAGGTGTCGTTTTTTTCAACAGGTTTGCTAACGGAACGTATTGGACCATTGGGAATTACAGTTTACAGTGAAAAATGCAAAGCGGGTCCGCTCCATTTGTCGATGATCGACTTTGTTGTCTATTAAACTGGAAACAACAATGCCCTCAAGAGTTTAACTTAAAACGATAGCTTCTTTTATTAAAGTTTGTGATTTATTACATTTTCCTTTGTACTTCAACTAATGATATAAAATTGAAGTTAACTGAATTTATTTTTAATTCCTGGTGGATAGAATGCATTCGACACATTAGCCTGCAGACCCAGCCCCGATTCCAGTCAGGTTGGAACGGGTGGTTTCGATGAATGCGCCCGTGGGGCGCTCTCCTTCACCGGTGTGCCACTTCGCTCCACATTTGCCATTCAACCGCATCTCGCACTCACGTAACTCTTTTCATCCCCGTTTATGAGTTCACCAAGCCCGAGGCGCCAACCTTACCAATTCATCCAAACCTGCCCCTGCTCATATTGAAGCCCGCTTTCAATGTAGCGACACATAAATATCACCGAAAATGTCCAATAAACGGGTACGTCCTGTCTATAGGTACGTCTAAATGTATACAGGAATATAAGCATGTTCATCTGCGCAGTCCCCTCATTTATGTAAATTTAACAAGTGTAAATTTTGTTTTGTACTCCGTACGGTGGTACATTCACGGTTTGCATCGAATTCTATTTACGTCGACGAATGAAATGAATAAATACATTTTTGATTTGAATAATAATTTGGTTAAAAATTAGAAAAGTGCGTATCACTGTTAGATGCTACAATAGTCAAATATCCATAATTACAGCCCTTATCAAAAGTTATGATCATGTTTGATTGTTGCTTAAAATTAAATTTTGTGTATGTTTATTTCAGTATGGTTTACTAAAGTTTTACTTCTGATATGTATGGTGCGGTGTGGTGGAGAAAAGATTTACCATAGCATTCACAATATCGATAAAATGATCGGAATATGAACCGAATACGAAAAAATTAACAAAGATTCGGGAAAATGCAGTTCGCATTCCAATAAATTGAAAAGTAGAAGGTTTCAGGCTGTGGTTCCGTATGGGTAACTCTGAGAAAATGTAGAACTGAAATTTCAGTTGCAAACGTGCACTACCGCTGTAATGACATTTAAGGGACAGTTCATCAACTCCCTGTCCCCGGATAAGTTAACTAACAGCCAACCGTCATGGATACGAATTGTTATAAGAATCGTATCCATGGCACCTTGGGTTAGCTTAACAATAAGGAGTTAACTATGGACTGATAAACCGGTCCTTAGACTTTTGGGTATAACTACAGGATGGCGCAATACTTGGTTGTAGGGAATATCTTCATATAAAAAGTAAAGTCTTTACTCTATCGCAATAGTCTTTTACATAATAATTCTGGTGTAGTTGTTGTGGGTCCATATAAGTTGTACAAAATTTCATCCAATTGAATCACAAAGCCATTTTCTAACTACAAATACACCACTCTACCAAGAACGGGCAGAGAACTGATAGTCGTATAAGTGTATTTCGCTGTACCTACTACACTACCTTCTGACCAATTCTGGACATTTTATTTTTTATTAATCACATGGAAAACTATTTTCTACAAAAATGTAAATAATGTATATAAATATTTGCAATTAAAAAACTGTCAAGATGAGTTGTTAGATGTTAATAATAAATAAACAAAGCTCGCCTGGAAAGTTAAAAGCAATATAGTTAAAATCATTAATTCTGTCCTGACACTGCATAAAAATTGTGTTAAGTAGTCGGGAAAGTAAGGCGTTGACATCTGCATCATTACTCCATCTCAAGATAATGGATCTTTGGTTTAAAATACCCTAGATGAGTGCACTACTTCAATCTGTCAAACAGTAAACTAGTAGGTATACTCTTTGTGACTTTTTTAAATTTAGAGTGTTTATAAACAAACACGTTGATTTAATCTCAACACTACTTAAGCATGGATTACGTAAAATAAACATAACAACCAAACTGAATTTTTTTTTCCAATTATATAAAGTATTTGAAATTTAATTTTCTTTTAGCAATTATTTTATAAGGAAACGAAATCTCAACAGTATGTGACTAGTGGTACAATGATATTAGTTGTTTCAATTTTAAAGAGCTTTACGTGACTGCACGAAACAGGCGAAACTGATACGAAAGTACCGAATGCAATTCTTACGTTATAAAGAAGATATCGTTTATCTCACAAAACAATTCGTACAAAGCCACGATTGCATATGTCTATACTCTTTTAATTTCGGTTACAAATTGCATATACTGTAAACAGAATTTTGTTACATTTTAAAAACATGACACAATAACTGCTGGAATACAGTACACTATATTATAATTAATAATTAGTACCAAATTAATGTAAATGGCTGTTCAGGTGAAAATTGCTGTCTAATGAAAGTCCGTTGAATGTTCATTATTAATTAGTGTAGAGAATGTGCACCGGCATTGAGAATAAATTTCACGCTATGTATACGGAATGCACTTTATAGCACCTATCATATCTATGCATTAATAAATTAATCGATATTACAGAATATAAGAATATAGGAATAACGACGAATAAGTATTCAAAATTGAAATTAACACCTCCCCACAAATCAAAAATCTTTTTGGAAATAGTCTACCAATATTTTAATTTAGATCAAATTTGCTTTTAGAGTGATATAAAAAAGAGATTACGTTTAAGCAAGTATGTGCTTTAGTAGCCGATAGTTTTAGTGATGAAGTTCACTTACAAAGCACAAGTGACTCTACAAAGGGCTTCGGATAATGTTGCACACCACAGCCGGCACAGGTGCAACGTTAAAATTGCTATTAAGGACAGCTATAGTTTTGAGACTAGTAAAGATTTGTCATGTTTAAAGCTCTTTTTGAAGCGATACGAAATTAGACTGATCAAAGTTTGCCCTGATAAAAAGCCAGTATGCATTACTTAAATATATTGCCCAAACCTCTGTAACCTCTCTACCTTCCTTGGTAAATCTGATTTTGAATCATACATTGGATACCAAAGTCGTCTGCGTTGATCTGTCACTGTCGTTTATTTCATATTCATACAGGTCTTTGATGTACCAGTTCAAAACAGTACAGTAGTTAGTAAATACCCAGCGATCTGTACGTGTCAGTTACCTACAGACTTACAGATTTCTTATTTATTTAAGAAAAATAGAATAATCGATGATAGAATAGTATAATATTATATTACTAGAAATCGTAAGAATTCATATTATGTTGAGCTTATATGCTGCGGTCGAGGCGCTCGCGCCGAGACTGTGCGAAATGGACGAAACGCAAAATAAACTCGTAATAGCATAACGAAGCTGGCCACGCACATTGTTTCGGCGTTACCATGGCCAGAATGCCTGCAAACCAGGATTTATTTAATTAAATTAGAAAGTTTTCATACTCAATGTATTTATTTCTCTTATCATACTTTCTCGCTATCAGTCGAAATTATGAACAGTGATGTCTTAAATGTTCTTTTGTATAAAAAATAGAAGGTATACAACACACATTAGGAAATACATACAGGATGAGGAGGCTTCAACAAACCCCCTCATCTCATATACAAAGACTTTCGTGACTTATTACGTCAATACCAATGCATTCAAGCTCCGAACTTGATTTCATCCTAACATAAATTTAAATTTCGTCCTTATACATATTACACTTGTGACAGGACTAAAAACATCTGTGACACCCTAAGATTATAATTGAGAAAATAATAGAATACTATGGGGGTAGTTAGTCGGACGTATGGTTATTAATTTGTAAGGTAGTATCACTTTCTTGTTAAGTTTGTAAAGTGCGCTTCTAATATGGTTTAAACAGTGTCAGTGTTCGACGGTTATTGATCACGTAAAGCAGCTGCAGCTCGAATAAATTAAGATTATCTGTAGTAATTAGAGTGTTAGGTTGTTGACAGCTTGGTGTAAGCTTGTCCTCGGTAACCGCGGTAACCAACTTGTGAAACTTCACTTGACACCACCCACCCTCGACGTCTTATCCTTAAATACTTTGATCTATGTTTCGACTTCGGCAACAAGTTTAACAGATTGCAACCATTAATTTTCCGAAGAACGTATTAATTTTATTTTGTGGTTCACGTATTGCGTGGAACGCTATCTGTCATTGGTTTAAGCAGGCCTCTGGTATTCATGAGGCCACGAAATATGAAATGTAACCAAGAACGCGGGAAAACAACTATGCTAATGGGCATATTAGGACGATATCCGTTGGTGGTTTCGAATCCTCCAAACAGACGGGGGGATACATCATCAATTACAGTTATTTTCGTTCCGGCTAAGAGTGTCTTTTCGTTAATAGCAAGCTAACAAAGGCTTTATTCCCTATTGGTAACTCACAAAAGACACCTATCAAGTTGTCATTTGAGTTAGTCTTAAACCTTACAGGATATGTGTTCGAGCATGTAAAGAGAGACCCGAGAGAGTTGGGTTCCACATAGCGGCCTTTTCACAGCGTGATGTCTCTTTCCGGTTGTAAGCTGTTGGCGCGAAGATAGATTGCTATACCATTGAGTGAACTAATCCCACGTCTGCTACCACAGATACGAACGAAAATTACTACTAATGCCTTTTAGTACTTCTCCAAAATGGTCCTCGCTCATCTTATAAAACCTCTTCCACCCCAACGGATTGAATCTTTGGCGATGTCAAACGAAAATCTTATAATACTTTAATCATCCACTGCAACGCGGATTTAATAAAGCCACGCTCAATTAAGATATTCGCGAAAACCTTAATAAACATAAATCAACTCCAATTTATAATAGACTTATATTATGAGTTACATTCGCTGGGAGCACGAAATTGAAAATTAGTTAGTTTCCCTCAAATAAAGTCGACTGTGCGTTTCTTTTGGAGGTTTTATGAGCATGCAAGCGCGACTTTGGTGCTTTTTTTCTCTCAGTCAGCTGCTCTGATTAGTTCCCGGGTTGCGAACCGGGAGAGACAGACTCAATAAGGAGCAGGATAAACTAGGCTCTGATATCCGAGAGTTATTATTGCGCCTTGCCAAGCATTCTGATTGTTACGAGAATATACGGAATTCCAGATTCTGCCCGATTTAAAGCAGTTAATATATTTCAACCCCGGGCAGCCCGTTGGCTTTCCGACTTGGGAAATATCCGGAACAATTCGAGTTTTAATAGGTATTTGAATTTCATTTTGATCTGCATGCTTATAATTTTCTTCGCTTTTCTTTTCGGCAATTCCGTTGTCCCTGGAGACTGTTGCCCGTACTTAATACTGTCTCGTTAACGTTTTCATCCAGATTTATTGCTATCAGAGGTAATTTTCACAGAACGAAATGTCAACGCCGTTATTCTACAATTCAATAAAAATACTTTACCAAATGAAATCTCGGTTTACCAAAAAAAAAAAAATTAAAATGTCCTAAAGGATGCGCCGATACAAACCCTTCAATTTGAATGGTCATCCGAAACTAGAACGAACGTGTGCCCAGAAAACCCGCATTTTAATGTATTCTACATGCGGGTTTTTTCTATTTGTTTGAATGGACGACAAATTGTAATTTTATCAATATTTGTTTAATCTGAAATTCAGAATGTATTTTTTTCTGCTAGTCTCACTAATTCGCATTAGCGGAAACTTCTTTGCATGGCGAGTCTGATCTGAATGATAAATCCTTTCTCGCTGCTCTTCTCATTCCTTCAAAACTGGGCGATTTTCTCAACCGTGTTACCTGCTTACAAATGGTTATGTTTTTAAATGAACTCATTTGTAAATTCACTTCGCACTGGATGATTTTCTTCTTTCTTAAAAGGACAATAATTACATTAGATAGCAAAGCTTATATAAACGCTTTCTTTGAATTTACTCCGATTAATCCACTTTGTTACTTGATGGTCTTCCATTATCCGTTTTTTTTAAGATTTTCTGTTTCTGAAAGCGGAATTTAAATTGTTTTCCCTATTATAGCATCGTATTTTATTAATGCTAATAATTCCGCTGCTTGTATAATGCGTAATTATTAATACATAATACCAATAAGCAACACTAAATATATTAAATTACTCATTGAATATCAAATTTTAAATTATTCCTGATATGTTTAATACTGCCATCAGTTTTCACAGTGGGCACACATACCGCACAGCGTTCCTTCAAAATCTGAAACTACGAATCTATAATTCCGTAACAAATTACGATACCTTAAATATGTCCAGATTATAATTTAATAACTGGTAAACTTGAAATATTTATATTAAACTCAATATGACAAGCTTTATCGCAAAATTAAAAATACCAGCATTTATATTAACGGAGGAGTAATAATCGGAAGAGAAAAATTAATTAAGGCTGAATATATTCAATCTCCTTTCATTTAATGTGGTAGGTATAGCATAAAGAAGAGAAAACATAAAGCTGCGGGAAAATATCAGATCAAGAAGGATTTATTGCAAATGAAAATGTAAGACACAGGTTACAGGGTATAGGGTGTCCCACAACATGATGTCATACGTAAAAATAAATATTGGAACTTCATACAGAAAAACTTGATCAACTTTTGAAACGTTTAAATTTTCAAGGAATTAACTTAAAATGGACGGTGTTGACTATTGATGGATACAGATTCCCACCCTTTAATTAATTGAAGTGCAGCAATTCTTATTTGAGTGATTGTTTGATTTATTAAATATTCTTGCTATTTTCATCTACCTACCATCCTACTTAATTTATTAAATTCTCGATTAAATTGCTAGGTAGGATAAAGGACTCCTGTGTAAAAAAACATTAGGGGCTACTTATAATTTAAGGTGTCAACTAAAGGGATTTTCAAATATGCATTCATGTCTGTTGCAGCTTTTAAAACTGTGGGACCCGGAAGCATAATAATTTCAGAATTTCACGTACTATTGTTTGTACAGATATTTTGAGATTAATTATTGCAGCCAATTAATGATAATTTTGATAGTGATTGGAAAATGAATAATCAAAGAATTTTTAATATTTATACCCATGCAGGGCCTTTAACATTAACTTGATTCTAGATCAGCGGTTCTCAAAGTAAGATTTCTAGTTTAACACATGTTCGCAGATTAATTTGTTTAATATATTATTTGGAAATGCCGAATTATTTATAGATTACGCCATAAACTACAATTCGATTAGTGTTTCCCGTGCCTTCCAGAAAATAGTTGGTAAGATAAATATTCATTTGGCTAATTCCGTTTAAAGTAAAGACAATGCTTTGTTAAACCTTAGATTATTATTGTGAATATCTTAATCCTCTTTGGGACAAGTGAAACATTAATATAACCTAACAGGAAGTTAGTGCAAAGGCAATTTTAACATCAGTTTGCGATCCCTCTTGTACCTGTACAGCGGTTTATAGAATTGTGTGTTCTACAATGCCAACCTTTGTCAACTTAACATCATCGTTAGATTAATTTAGAGTGAAAACTGTGACAAAGTAAGAAGCTATAAGCAAAATTAAACCACGACGCTTACAATTTTTTATTTAACCTGATTAAGGGTTTGCATTTGCATTTGCGTGACGATAGATTTTCCCCTTACGCTTTATATTTTCTTAATTGTAAATAATTACAGATATAATAATAATAGTAGTTTATAAAATAAAGTAAGCATTGATAAACATATTCATGATAATTAACTTGCCCTACTCTATACCTAACTGAAGATAATTAAGAAATATTTGAAAAATGTTTCCTCGATTTGTCCCAGCACATAGAAAAAATTCCAAAACATTTATTCTGGCAGTTTCCCTCTGAGAGCAACAGCTGGAAGGCTTGGACCTGTTAGTGCCATTAACACGAATAACTGAAGACGTCACGAGAGTCCAACAGAACAATCCATCCCTTATTATTACCCTTTTAGTTAGTTCCGAATTGTAGAGCAATATTCAGTTGTATTGCACTAGATAATCCGCAAACAAACGGATGTTCTAGTTTAATGGTTTTGTTTAAGGGATAAATCACATTCTATATTGTGCTCTGACATTTATCTAAATGATACACAACCTTAGGTTACAACGTGACGCCCTTGAAGGCGGGCAACGCTGGTTTGGGGATAATGAATTTTCAATTTAACCTGCAGACCTTTTATAACACTGATTCCTTGCTTCGTCTCCATGAATATTTCCGAACTTAATTTTAACCCGCGCAGAAATAAATACGTAATATGTTTAAAAGAGACCAATAGTAGCCTAGATGCGATCCCGAAGGAACGAGGAAGTTCATTGGGAGCGGAACCAGCCAACGTGATTTATGTTATTATTCCCTACATTGTACCTTAGAGCTCCCATTCGCACATTCATTGCATTATTATGCATTATTCTGCAAAATTAACCTTAATCTATACTTCGGGCTAAATAACCTCAAGTAGGTAGCTGCTTCTCGATAATGCTAAAACGATGTATCGTTCAATGAGAATCTTTTGAAATCGTTTGTGATTCAACAAATGATTTATTTATTTTTCCTATTTACGCTTTTAACTTTAATGTATAATTGTCGTGTTTAAACCAGAATTATAAATAAATGTAGGCTAGGTGTCAGCATTATTAAATGATTAATAAAATATAAGTGAACATTTCTTCTATCTATTAAAAGGATTGCCGATTTTATAGATTTAGATTGAGAGTGGAAGTTTTAATAAGATCCAGAACCAACAGAATTTTTTTAACAGAAATTCTACAACACTGTGTTATTCTGCAGTAGATTTAGATTGTATAATTAATGAGAACAAAGACTGAAGTTTCTACATTTCAATCCCTTATTAGTAATTTACCTATAATTCGAGCTATAATTTAAGCTTCCTTCATGTCAGTCAAGTCTGATCAAATATTGCAGAAAACCTATCGAGCGCAATCTGGGCCAGACAAAATACAAAAATTATTACAAGTCAGTAACAGCAAAGAGAAGAAATAGAAAAAAGTTTATTTAGTGGTATATGATCTCTGATAAGCGTCCTGAAATATGCTTGAATCACAATCCTATAACACTTTTATTAACTAAATCGGTGGTATATTTTACAATATTATGCAGTTAGATTAAAATAAACACTGAAAATGGGATAAAAACAGCTAAAATGAACAAGAGATGAATGAAAACATTTATCCCTATACTTTTTATAGCTGATCAATATTTAAAATGGTTTAAAACCAAAAATATTATCTTTGAGTAGTTCCGCAATTATAATTTTTATCCGTGGAAATATATTAACATTTAACACCTTTCTTTTTTATGTTATTGTCGATTAAGTTTCAGATTACCTACACAGATACACATGCGCTTATTTGACTATTTTCTCTTGCATATAATTCACAGCCTTATTAGTATCCGTCTAAAAGTATAATTCCAAAGGAGGTATACCGAGTGGGTACTTTCAAAGCCGAACATAGCGGAATTGCATTGTAACTGATCTTTATATAGATTCCTGCTCGCCATTTAAACCCACAAGGATGCTAATGTCTTTATTATAAAAAACCCTCTGCTCTACTGAATAGTACTCGTTATTATTCATATTATTTGATATTAATAACAGAAACGTCGACTGATTTCAAATAATTTAATTGACAGATAAAAGAAAGTTGACAATCATAGCAACCTATATTATTTCAATATAGCATTATTTTATAATTTTTTTTACAGAAAAAGATAACTAAGTACTAACATTTATTGGTACCATCAGATGCGCTGTATTTTTGTCGTTCTATTCATACCATTGCCATCCTTGTGGGTTTAAATGGCGAGCAGGAATCTATATAAAGGCTAGTTACAATGCAATTCCCCTATGTTCGGTTCTGAAAGTACCCAGACGGTATAAAACAGGATAGTTTTTACTGCAGAACTTCATGTTGAAAAACCAATTAACACAGTCACTATTTTTATTTACTACATAACGTAAAACTGGGCATAACATTACATTTGGAAGACTGTTAAATAAATGCAGAACAAAAATAGAAATATAAGTCTGCGTACTACAACTAAATGTAATTCTTTTTTATTCGAATCTATACTTACCGGTCGGCCAACAACTCAGGTCGGTTCCCATGTAACATTCACAAGTTTCCGTCCCCATGGAAGTTGAGGCCATGACTAGTATACACCCAGTATTAGAATCAAAGAAATTAGAAATATTGAAATGGCCCAGAAGCTTTTATAAATGACCCTTCATATAGATCAAATCAGGTAGAATAATTTAAGAGAAAATAAGCACCATTCAAAAATAAAAAGAAACTTTTAAAGAGTAAACTTGTGTTACTGTTAAAGATTTGGTATATGCTAAAAAAAGCATATCTTTGCATTTGATGAGTGTTCTTTAAATCTATAAGTACCTACTACGATTATAAAAATGCGATAATGAGAAAGCATATTGACAGCTAGTTTAATCGTTCGACGATTATAGAGCGGGTAAAAGAGGAAATTAGCGAGAACAATTAGAACTTTTCTTCGCCGATGTCGTGGTAGACAGACATTTATTATCCATTTTTTGCCTAATTCTCTGAACCGTAAAGCAAAGTTATTGAAGTATGGAACCTTGGGTTTTCCGTCGCGTCTGAATTGATAGCGGAAAGGTTACGAGAGAAAATTATGAAGCAATTTTGTGGGTGCCATAATCATTAGTCTTTCGGAGCGCGATTTCCGTGCGCATGTTCAAAGCAGTTTGTAACCACACGGTGTTTTACAACGTCACCACTTGCTATTCTAGAAACTTCCTTCCTTTGTGGATTGCCTGGAGATAATGGACCCCGTACATTTTGTTTAGCATCCATCTTATCCTTCGACGATTTGTTTATCAGCAAAGTAGCGCCATCAAACTTTATATAATCTGTGCTTCGCGAATCTTATTTACCTATTGTGTTGCTGAATAATGCTATTCGCATATAAAGCAAGAGCTACCCACTCTAATTTCTGCCGTATAAGGTAGTTATATAAGATTTACTCAATTTTCAATGAGGAAAGAACCACCCAGGGAATGAGATCGAAATTTATCTCTGCGACTTTTAGCACCGGCTTTTCTCAAGGGACTAAAATATTTTAGGAGCAGAGAAAGAATAGAAAAATGTGTCGTCAGAAGAAAAAGCGATGTGTACAATGTAAGAAAAGCTGAATGATAAATGCAGGAGGGGGATTCTAGACGTATTGTAATGAAGACGAGAGGACGAGGGAATTCATTTCAGTCAACTTAATAAATGCACATGCTTTTTCCGCTCATGGATGCGGATTTGTAAGAAAGATGCGACTGCCTGAAAAGTTGGTACTCGGATTTATTCTTTATTTTAGTAGCTTTTACGTCCGTGCCAAATATTCGTATCTCCTGCTATGTTGTCGAATGAAATTAAGACCATGATTAAGAATCTTCCCTTATACGAGGCTCTACCTAACTGTAATAAGTAATAGATCACATAAATCGTGCTTGAGTTATACCCCTCGCTATTTATTACCAACTTGAGACACAAACTAAAATTACAAAACAGTTCGAACTAATGTTAAATAGAATAGGCTAGAGGACTATTGTCTAACGTTAATTAGAGAGCTTTTGAGAATATTATTTTCGTGTAGGTACCTAATTTTACAATAAAACGACCGATGAAACGGACGAACCCTTCAACGACCTGATAGTGTGAACACGAATCCCTAACGAATAAATTATTAAACACATTCCCAAGTTTCTAGGTCAGTTTCATTAAACGCCACTGTAAAGATATAACAAGAAACTAGGACAAAGCTACTCAAAGATGCTTCTCAAGGTGGTGCATATGCGAGCAAGAAACTTCCTTAATTATTTTTCTGCTTATCATTCTTGTATAAAGTAAAAAATGCATACTATCAACTTTTTCAGTTTTAATAATTATATCTTATTTGCGGTGCCTTCACATGTTAGCGTAAAAAGGAAGTAAGATCAATTTTCTGGGTTGTAGGGGTTAGAGTTTGTCTGTGCTCATGATAAATGGATCACCCACTCAAGCTGCCAACGTCTTCGGGGACTTGCATGATCACTCGCCTGTCTCCTTTACTACGTAACATCACATGTCTTTGTTAGGGTTTCAGTTTGGTTTCAGAAACTCCCGTTAGTTGGTATTAATTATTTAATTAATACCGATATAGTTTCAACAGAATCATTTTTAATATTTCATAATTATTAGGAATCAAAGCATGTGCAGCAGGTAGAGTTAAACTCTGCAGTAACGTTAAATTGATTCAACAATTTCATTTCACGAAACCAATTAAAATTTCAGAACTTTTGCAAGAGAATTGCCTACGGCCGCTTTATTAACTCTTTTTCTTGGCGTGCCTGGGAAATTGATTGACACAGGGCACATTAAGGAATGATTAAAAGCAAATAAGTTCCGCGTCAGTCAGCCCCGGTTTATCCTATGGGCGCTTGGGGCGGGCGCCCAGGGGCCCGGGCCCCGCAGGGGGCCCGGTACTTCATAATAGTTAGGAAAAAAAATATAAAAAAATATATATATAAAGTACGTCCGCTAATTAATTTACTTATTTTCCGAAAATAATCTTAAATTTCATACGCTATACACGTCGCTATACATGTCGATTAATATTTTATGCGAGAAATATAAAAGAGATGTTGATGAAACCAAAGAGAACTTACATAATTTACATTTACATTTACATTAATAATTAAAGCATGTGTTTACTTCTTAAAAAAAACTGACAACGAATAGCAATGAAGGGGGCCCCTAAATCTCCAGCGCCCAGGGCCCGAAGTTAGGTTAAACCGGGACTGGCGTCAGTCTTTCTGTATAAGTACTAAGCACCTATTATTGGATAGAAACGCGCGAATCGCTCAACACACAAAAAAGAATAGTCCGATTCAGAACAGGATTTTAATCTCCGAGCTGCAGTTCAAAAAGGCATATGATTTACTAAAGCACCGGGAAGATTCTTTACATTCTACTCCTTTGAAAAATATCCAAAGTCATACATCATTAACTGCGAGTCCAATACATAGAGGGACCGTAGTGGAAGTCAGTTTTCACATATTTCAACTGCACACGTATCCCAAGAGTTTTCTCATCGGAATGCTCCCCTTTGGATAAAGAATTCGAGGAAGCAAAATACGGGTTTGATGTCGTTGTGTCGCACTTAAGCTTGTGATGTCTCATGTAGATCGAATGGCGTACCTATTGTCATACAAATGCGCCTCTTAACGTCTCAAAACACCTGAGTTTCTATCAATAATGACATCGCCTTTTATGCGAGTCTTCGCGAGAAAAGTTGCGTCGATTTTTCGTTTAGTATGGCTGGAGGGGATAAAAGTTTTGTTCCTACAAGTGGTCTAGCAATGTCTTCGGACAGCCTAAGGCCTTTTAATTCGGGAAGCCTGAACGGTCAAAGGCGTCACACACAGACGCTTACCTTGAGCTTTTACAAAAGCTTGCGGTAGGGATGCCAGCAACGCCACAGTCAGCAGGAAGCAGGAAGAAGCCATCGCTAGAGGCAAAGCAACAACTGGTGCGGACGGGCGGCGGTTTCCCAGTCACTTCCAAACACTCATCGTCAGTTACTACCTCGCGCTTTCGTTGTCTTCACTAATTAATGACACAACGCAACCTTGATGAACTTTAATTAAAACTACCCCCCATCCCGCACACGCTAAATCAATTTAGATAATCGCTAAAGTTGTAACGACTTTAGTACATTTCGGCTCTATCGTACACAGTCACGACGGAGGGAGTTGCATTTGCTTGCAGTCCTAATGTTCACCTTCGCAAACAAAATTATTCCAAAACCCGGCTCGCAGTTCAGGACTGTAAGGTAATTAAAATGCCGGAGTTAGATATGCCGGGAAATATTGTAGGATATGTAAATCACAACACGAGTAGGTAATTTATGCTAACTTTGTTGGAAAGTTGGAAACACATGTATAATTTACGCAAATCCGATGGCAGTTGCAGATAGAACGTCGCTAGTGGGCGGGCCCTTGTTGGGGGTCGCTGGAATTTACCCTTCGTATTATATGAGCCACATCTGGACACGCTACACGAGAGTCTCGCGTGGTACTGAGCGGGCCCGTGGCCGACGCGACGCTCGAGCTTGCGCGTCGACTCCCCCGCCATCCTCACACCCTGCATGTCATCCGTCTAAAACCTGTACCATTACATTACCTATAGACACCACACACATTCTTGCCAATGTTTCATTCCTCTTCTAACGGATTGCACCTTTTCGACCCAGACCCACCTGAATGCAGCCCTCAAGTGTATCAGACGTTTGTTTGCAAACAAACCTCCAAGTCTTTTATACAACTAAATATATTTGTCTACGAATTTTGCACCCTTTGTGGAACGACAAATTTGGTCATACATTAATAATAATTATAGAGCTTGACTGTTGTTTACCTTATAATGAAAATTTATTAGATTTGAATTCAGGTGTCTACTCTCCTAAAATGAGGGAACAATAACTTACTTTACTGACTGTGTTTTCTTCTAGTTTAATTGCTTTCCTTTCAGAAAAGTTACTTTTTTAAGTGAAAGTTGTTTTTTATAGAAATTATGTCCTAGTAATGAAAAAAAGTTTAATAAACTGAATAAAAAGCATGTAATAATATTTCAATACCAATTGCGCTTACAATCTCACAAACTTTTTTGATAACCAATTTATAAAAGTTAATAACTATTTTAAAGGCATTTATTTCCACGGTATTTCGGCTGTTTTAATGCTTCAGGTATAATATAATTACTTCTTAGTTCGTGGTAAGTTGTAAATAGTTACTAGGTATATGTACTAGCTTCCCTCGAAAACACTCATGGCACTTTAACTTGACTAAACTGAAGTGTTTATGATTTATCTAAAAGTTCACTGATCATATAATAAAAAGGAATATTTTATAATGGTTCAGTACATAAAAAAAAGTAGCGTCTGTTATTTGGAAATATGCGGTTTTAATTAAAAAATACACCACAATATATAGTATAGAAGCTCGTTTGGAAAGTAATTTTATTCAGTGTTTGTTCCTTTAGTAATAAAGCCTGTTTTGTTCGTTACACATGTAATTTGCCGGTGTTCATTTAAAATGCAGTTTAATACTTGGCTAGTGTTAGTCAAACTAGTAGGTTTTAAATTTATATTTCGGTAAAGAACGGTTTCTAATTCTCGTGCATTGCATTTACCAGAGTATTTGTAATCATTTGGATTATACCAATCATCACTCTCTTAGACCATCTGCAAGAATTCTTTTAACCATAAATATTTTTAATAATAATAATCTACAGCTGCTAATGAAATTTAGTTTTTGTATACTTTGTCAAAAAATTGAAGTCTAGAGTCTGCAAAGGCAGCACTATAAGCGAGTGGAATCGGTTTCTACCCACCAAGTGCAATAATTTTCATACGAGCTGTTTGTTCCATATACGAGCACTTATAGCAAATGTAGGTATATACGTCATACGTGTTGCTTACTTTTTTCTACTTTTTTCGAATTTCCGATTAAAAAAAAACATCAATATTTTTTACAACTTTCAACACCCTGTAACGAAGTAGTTGCGGATCCATGTTAATAGATAGCAACTTTTCCTTTTATTTTCATGAAAGGAACATGCCCTTAACTGGATGCTGTTTCTTTTTGAGACACCCTTTATATATTTTTTCTAGAGTAAACTAAATTAGGAAACGATTAGGAACCCATTGGTGCACGTTTGAAAACTAAATATTTAATAACAATTGTTTTCGTACTGTTTTATTTAGAATTGACAATGTGCTATAAAAATGGGTACTATCATACATAATTACAGTTTATACTATTATATTAAAATGTTTAACATAATTTTAGGGTTGTTGTATAGATACGGTAACAATTGATATGACAGTAGTATACAGTGGATACTTATTTTGTTCAATTATCTTTTAAGTGTCTCTTTAACAGCCGTGTTTTCCCAAACTAAAAAATTTCTGTTTTACACGAACTTCAGAATAACTTAAAATCTTGTCCTATACAGATTCATATAAAAAAGGTCATTCATATTTAAGATGGTTTTTATGTGAAAACATGTGCTTCCACTGATTAATTAAAAAAAGTAGACTTTTAATATTTACTTCGCCTTATAACACGCTCGTATATTATTCTCTAAGTTTTGCACACTGCCTATTTCAAATTCTCGATAACTTTATTTGCCCCATGAATATTTGATGGATAGCACCGGTGGATACGATAATTGGAGTCTGTTAGAATAATCAGCAAAAACGAATTGATAACTACGCTTAAAATAAACTTTTTGTATATCTATGTTATCTGCATTGTAAGTTCCTCAATTCCTCATCTAATAACTGTTGATAATAATTTATTGATCTTAAACACCCTTTGATTGTTTAAGTCTTAACATCAGTCGATTTTTTGATGCGGTCTAGAGGTCTACATCCAGGTAATATGGATGCAGGTACACAATAATTCATACATTGATATTTACAATTAGCCGATTCACTGCTTCTACACTCGAGAACGAGATTTTTTTGATGTCATAATCACTACCACCGTACCAGATAAATGTATCAAAGGTCTGATGAAATATCGAGCTTTTACGGTTGTGTAAGGTTAAATTGAAATAAAGCTCTGATTTCTTAAAACCTTGCGGGAGAAATGGGTCAGGTGTCAATATTTTGTTAATCCAAATAATGCGTATTATAAAATTAAAGCACTCTTGAGTATGTTCTTCATCGTCAAAAAATACAATGATATTTTTGAAATTTACCACAAACCTTTTGATATCGCCATTGATATTGTTAATAATTACATTACCAACCGCATTTAAATATTTTCAGATTAAAATATTCAAAAAAGATGATTGGCAAGTATACTTACCAATCATCTGATTATTTTTAAATTGCTCTTGAAAAGTATACTTTTAAAATAATTTTACTAAAAGATTTCTAGGGTAGATGTGGATGGATATGATTTGTTATTTCGTTAACAGCTATTAAACTACATCCTAGATTGAGCAAACGAAATTATCGGACCAATAATGCTTCTGCAGTATTTTTCTTTTGGTATTTCCTTTTTGTCAATTATTGGTCAAATAATGACTTTCCAGTCCTCCGACCGTCAAGGTCGTATGGCAAATGACATTCCATCTTCTTCGCTGCATTTCTTTATGAACCAACATTTGTACTGTGCTTTCCTATATTATATAATTATTAATCTAATTAAAATAGACAACGAATGCCTGAAAATATATAGAGAGAAATGAAGAAGCTTTCATTAATTTTTATATTAAACAGCGATGATTTTTAATACCACGGTTACACGGTAGCAGACACAATCATAAAAATTTCGTAAAATATTGATATTTATGTTCTCATTTTGGCATTGTACCTTAATTTGAGTCAAATTCGAGAAACCAAAAGAGGTGTGATATAAATGGGTATGTGTAAAACGATATGCTCTCCAAATGGAAATATCAGAATGGATGTAGGCACGAATGGGAATTATTGTTTTTACCACAGTTGTCTGCTTCAGATAATAACGACTATCGGGCTACAATGAAATCTTAGTTATACGATAATAATTTATACACCTAAGCACTTGTATTCAGTTATTGGCTCTCTAGCTGTAGCATCATAAAAACAATCCAGAGAAACATAAATGGCAGCGAACATCCTGGCATCAGAACTTAATACCATAATGCATCCCGCTGTTTGTTGTAGTTATTTGATATCTTTTTACATACTTATGCACATATCTCCTTTCCGGCTAGAGAAAGCTTAAAATTATTAGACATAACAATAACTACAACTCCATCAAATGGTAACAGTATTATTTAACTATTCTAGGGATAGTATTTTATTTGCAGCTAGGCAAGCTAGGTGATTATTGATAATTAGAGGATTGTACCGATAATTCTTCCACGTTTATAGCTTTTATTAATGCAAACAAATGTTCAGAAATCATTTGTCCATAAAACCTAATGTACTCAAAACAGAGCCCTTACACGCTCAAACATTAATCATGGTGTTAAAATATTTAGATGACAAAATACAAACAAATATTTATAATTCATTAAATTCCGTGCCGAATAAGATACAATAAAAGAGCTTTTAATGTAATACGTTATGGGAATGGGGATTGGGTATGCTATAGGTATATCTACAAAAAAATGTAGAAAATGTGTAACTTTAACTCTCTTTTCCGCATTTGACCAATCTCTATTTTTCCAGCCTTTTTCAACATAAATATGGAATATAGAATTTTATTTTATTTTGGGAAGACCATTTTTCAAGACCCATTGTGCCCTCAACCTTAGGTCGACACTGCCTACCGACCGCTCGCCACATTTCTTTCTCGGTTCACGGGAAAAGTCTCATTAGAGGCTGCGAATGTGTGTGTTCTGAGATGGTGGTAGTGGTAGTGGTCACTGGACATTTGTGTGTTTTATAAAAACACATGAGGTTTTCACTGAAACAAATGTTCAAAAACTGTTTCTCCCTTAATTTAATTTCATCCTACTAAACCAAAAGCATCAATTGGGAGATCCTGTCCTTTCCGGGAGCACAAATCTTATAGTACTTAATGAAAATAGATTTAAACATAAAAAAAGGAAGCATTAACCTCACCATTGAAACACGATTGTTTGTTGTAATTTGTACAATAAATCCAATTGTTGGTTATTATAAAAGCAATAAGCAAAGAACTACACAAGAACTTCAAATAATTCAATGAAATTGCAATAATTTAAAATTCTCTCTATTCTCCGACCACAATTCCGGTTATTGTACGTATTTGCTGTATCATTCTTTATAAAGAGGTATTTGTATTCCGTATTTATTATTTCTGTTATTTGTGTCTACCTCTACATCTAAAGGATTGTTACGTTAACAAGTTGGAATATTATGATCTAACTTTTAATAATGTTGTTAGTTTAACTGCAGATGAACTATTTTTAATTATAAATCCTGTGAGGTCTTTGTTAAAATAGGATCTAACAAATTTGTTTGCGTTAGCTAGTTCTACGGATAAAAAAGTTCATAAAGTACAAGCCAAGTAAGTTCGCAAGGATTTTATGATTTCTTGGAATGAACTTAACGAAGTTTTAAATCAGATAAGTATAAGAGAATTGCTTCTACTTTTTTTGCATTAAAATTCCACTTGAGCGCTCCAAGTCTATTTCAGAGGGTAAGAAATAAGTATTTGTCAAGTTTAATTTAGCAACCGAGTGTAATGCAATTATTATTCAAATTACGTTCTAAGTGCTCTTAATTGCGTGATCCCAGCTGGTTAAGTAGGTATAATGTTACAGTCTAAGGTTACTAAATTCCCTTAGGTTAACAGATGCTGCCTTTAATATGCTTCGAAATTAATATTAATTAAAATACCTTTCTAATTTACTCTATTAGCACACATTATTAAGAACGTATTTATAGACAAACGCATCAGCTGGGCCGTGAAGAAATTTAACAATTCATTCGTGTGATGTTCCAGGTTATGGCTTGTGTTGCGCTAGTGTATTAGCTAGCAGTTTATTTGATAGTTGTCAGCCCACGTCAATTTTTGGGGCGTCTCGGCCATTTATGAGGGATTCACCCTCACATATTTGATTTCCCCTAGTTATTTCGACATTTTAGGGAAAGAATATGTTCGACATTATATGAAACGACTTTGGCTTTGTTTTATGCGTCATAATTTCTTCC
This sequence comes from Hemicrepidius hirtus, assembly GCA_963082805.1. Lineage (NCBI taxonomy): Eukaryota > Metazoa > Arthropoda > Insecta > Coleoptera > Elateridae > Hemicrepidius > Hemicrepidius hirtus. The sequence continues at coordinate 35,645,267 of OY720160.1, read as the reverse complement.
AAGAGCAGGCAGTTGCGAAATATGACTTTTATTTTCTACTCGAATTATGTTTCATACTTTTCTGTCAGTTATCCCATTATTCGTTTATTACCTCGTTTAACCCTTTACTCAAAAATAATTTTCCGGCATATTTCGACACACGTCGTTTTTGCCCACCTGTATAATTTATAACGGGAAATTGTTTTGTTTCCTCTTCTGATTGCGGGGGCCCTATTAGCACGATCGATCTAACTTGGCATGACTAATTTGGTGTTGGTCTCCTATTAGACACCCGCGCTTCCAGCAGCTGCGCCACCATTTGTCTGTGTGTACCATGTATCATGTAGATTGCACGTTGGTGTTGTTACCTGTTTCATCTACTCGACTATTTCCTAAATTATAATGAACGTCGAGTTCGGTTCTACTATATATATACACGCAGATATAAATTGGCAGACACGGATAACACGAAACGTGATTTCGAAAATCCCAGATATTTAATAACTACGGATTCAGTTGCTGATACACATGCTCTAATATAGAAATAAATTTAGTTTGACGTTGCTGCGTTAGCTTATCAATTTAAATTATACAAGCAAGCTAATTGTTGCAGCTTTTGGATACCTACTATTATGCTTGTACACCAATCTTAATTTGAGGCTAGCTGCACCTACTTCTCTATACCTACATCAATCAAATTTATATATTTATCCAAACCTGCGCAGAGGGACATTCCTTTTGCCTCTAACTGTACGTGTTTGTTAATTAAATATTGTGTAATGTGATTTAAAAGTAGATACTTGAATTGAATAGCCCCTTAGGCTGCTTTACACGGCTTTAGTAAACAAATAAGCTGCAATGCTGGAGCAAATCATTGTTTCCATTTTATCACAGGATAGTGGCTATTCCAGCGATTACTCACAAACGCTTTAGTATTTTACATTAGTGTGTTAGTGAAATCTTTGTAACATGGATCGTTCGAGCTTCAAGTAAAGAAATTAATAATATTTGAAAAATTCTCCTGACCGCTCAGAATAACTGCCCAATACTCCCGAAAGCGGTCATCATAACAAGACAGATATAAACAATATGGAAGGTGATTTTGAAAATCCCAGCTAGGTACTAAATATCCCTGAATTCAGTTGTTGATATACATACCTACCCTAATCTAGAAATAAATTGAGATGTAGTCACGTTAGTTTCTGAATTTAAATTATTCATATTGTTTTGGGTGCTTAATTTTCTATCGAATTACGATTATGGAAACTTTATTAATTTGTGTTTCCCACGTGACGTAACCCGAGCTTACAACTTTTTAAATAGAAGGGCATTGCTGTCAGTATAATATCAAAACAAAAGCCATTATTACAAATTTTTGCGCAAATCTGTCGTTGTTCGGAGTAAAAAAGCGTGTGATGTTCACCGGATGCAATATCTGTAGCTGTAAACATTGGAAAATTGCGTAAAAAGTGCACATCATCAATCATACTGACACCACGCTCATGCGGTTCTTTTGAGGGTTGTATGAAAAGTGTTTCAGGCTGCTGTCTTTCATGTTTTTAATTAACGTACTTAGCTTCCGTGATGTACCTGACATCCGTGTATACACACGAGTCAGAATTTTCACCCACGTCACCCACGTGACTGCAATTAGCAGATTAGAACACTCCACCGTAACTTTGATTTATCTTTTAAAACACTCGCAAAATTTAGGGTTAGCTATACAAATTCATTTTCTGTTTTGCAAACAGAACGAAAATTAATCTCAAAGTAGGGGTACAGCTACAGCTCTATGTCAGTAGGTTGGTAAATTAGAGGGAAATTGTCTGAAAGTACGCTAGTTAACTAATTGTAATGGAAGACTGATGGTAAGCGCAATTAAAACGCGAATCTTTCGGCATTTATAATAATATGCTTAGAATTCTTGTGAGAGTTTTGTTTAAATTTTTAACCGCATTCCACATTTTTCAGTTTCATTAAATTCTTGCTGCTTTTATTTTGTCAACGCTATATTTTATTTAACTGTTATTTCTTGGATTTTAATTGCACGTTACAGAATTATTCCCTTGGTTTAACACACTAAGTCAATTTAAAATATCAACATATTTTCGTTTGTTGTGTGATATTATTACGGAAATTAGTCTATTTTAGAAATCCTTACTTTATTAATAATTCGTGTAATGAAGAACTCGAAATTAAACTCGATGAATATTTATTCAACAATTACATAAAAATATGTTTCATATTTATTTTAATTGTCGTTCCTGTAATATCTAGCAATAAAAATATCATATCAACTGGTCAACACGTCAGCTGTTCCTGCTGTGTTATTAAATTCCTAGCAGTATTGTGAGATACTCTAATACCTGAACATTTTATAAATATCCGTCTGTGTTTCAATTACCATTGCATCAAAAGGTGAAAAATTAATTAAACCGTGTACCTATATTAAAAAATTTACAAAACTTTTAATAACACAACGTGCTGCTTTTGATTTTCCCATTGTTCAACTATTAATATAAAGTCATATTTTCGGAATTAAAAATGAAATTAATAGCTCACCTAAAAATTAATGCCTTAGGCAGATATTTAACGCCTTATGTGACCCGTCGTAGATGCATATTTTAATAGTGATAGAAGACTAGTAGTAGTTTAAAAAAGTTGATTATTATCATTACCTACTATTAAAGTGAAGCCACATTCCAGAGCACAGTCTCAGTGGAAAGGTGAATAGCAATGATCAAAAGTGAACTTTTTAAAACCACATTTTTAAATTAGGCGGAGTATCTAACGTTGATACTACCCCATAACGGCTTTACGTTTACCACTTGGAAAATCAGACACTTGGCCAGGATCAGAAAAACCCACATCCAGTGAAAAATACTCTAATTATTCTAACATGTAATAATTATTTCTAAAAAAATAAGGTTTGCGTTTAGGGTCTGAAAATCTTATTACCCGGCACCGACAATCCCATGAGTTGTGAGGGTTCTGTTCCCAAAAAGGTTAAATATTTTTTGACAAAAAATTAAACTCTTCTTATCTATGAATGCAGTGATTGTCCTGTGCGTGTTGCACCCAGGGTATTTTAAAAATTCTAGAGCAGCAGGACTCTGGTTAACATATTTAGGGGGTATTTCAAGGGGTGGCAGATGTTGGACTTGTATATAGGCGCGTTAGACGACAGGATAAGCAAGATAGCATAATAATTATGGAATGGCTTTGGCAATTACTTAAAAGTGACGGTAGACCGTTTCAAGGAAAAGGCTCTGTTTTCCCAACATTAGGTGCCGAGGAGATGCCGATTAGTTTCCTTTCGGGAACAGTTGTCTTGCGTCTTACGCCGAGTTTACCATCGCCCAACGGCTTATCGTCGATCGTATTATGTAGGTACAAACGTAAGGATCTTATTCTCTAGATATTATTTATTAACATTTTCAGTACTAACATAAGCAAACCGTTCACTATCTTTTTAGGCAACTTACACTCAACAAGAATACTTGACGAGCGGTGTATTCCACATCGTATAATTACTGAAGTTTGTTTTTAAACTCGTCATCTTTGAGATTCGTCTTTCTGAAGAACCCTGAGATATTTCAGAAGACCTGAACTTTGATAAGATATAGCAAATAAAACAATACGATTTTAGAAACTGTCGCAACTAGGATTTTTAAAGTAATTAAATGTAAAACGTATCCTGCTATGCTGATTTAATATTAACCCCAATCTTGTTATCACAACAATATAGGTACAACCAACTTACATGTAATATTCATTTCTGAATATAGGAAAAAATATCTATTTTATAACTGAAGCATTTTTCCGTAATCGGATTTCAAACTTATTACCTGTTAAAGGAATGGGTGCGGTAGTGTGGTAACAAAGGGAATCAACTATAAAGAGACTTGAATACTGTTTTTCCTAATGGGATTTACTGGTACTTATTATCTAATGAGGGACTTTTTTGTTAGGGTTCACCTGAGATAATTTGGTGGCATCGTTAATAAATAGCAGACATATGGCAAATATGCCGCGTGTTACACTTTATTAGTGGGTGGACATTTCATGAAGTGAATAATATTAGTAGATTCTTACTCGTCGCCCCAAACTTATTAGCAACTAAGTAATAAAGGCATTGCATGGAGAAGCTCAAATTAGAATAAACTGAAGTATACGATAATTATTCTAAAACCATATACTAGCCTTTATTCATAACTACAGTAGGTAGACTTTAATCCAATTTGATTGTAAAATTTAGATATTGATGTATGTCACTTCCGAATCTCATTACGATGGTGATTTAAACTTCGTATAAACAGCACTAATCAATACAGCTGATATAGTGAATATAGGTCGTATAGATTTACCTAATTTATGAATGTTTCCGTTCGAAATAAAATTAATTAACTGAAAGGGTTTTTCCTGGCTTACTTGATGTAACTAAAAATGTAATTTTCGAAGCACCTGGGCCATTGGAATGTCACTTTTGATATACTAATATTTATTATGCTCTGTAACTTGTTGTTAAATAGTTGGTTGGACCACCTACACATCTATTAGTTGAATGTAGGTATATGTTACTATAATCCATACCGTCTCCGATACATATGTTATACACCTTCACGGATTATTTATCCAATCGTTTGATGGACACCATACCATGAAATGCTTTTCAGGACTGTCACACATCTCCACCTATAAGCATGTGACATTTACTCGCGATTAGAATTAATTTACACTTCACCCTAATTTATGAATAATGCTATGTTTACCGTTTGGATGACTCATGACTGGTAGAACCCCTATGTTCACTATTCAGTAAATTGTGGCTAACGTATGCCGAGCAATATTCGCATTTTGGAGTTAACTTACAGCGCTTCAAATTAATAGAAACAGCGGCGTGGGTTTAGCGTTTTACTCGTGTTTATTTAAGATATAATAAACTACCGACTAAAAACATATATTGGGTTAATAAATATGCTAATGTATTATTCAGTGTTTGAGTTTAATAAATATATTGTTCGGTATTTTTATAGAGAAGAAAATTCTGTATCCATAAAAAATATTATTGATATTATTTTCTGTTCGCAAATCAAGAAATCTACAAATAATAAACGCTATTTTGGCAAAAATCTGTGGTGCCATGGAATTACGGTATGACAACTGTTCATTGCATAATGTTGCTTGTGTGTTGTCAGTTTGATGGGAAATTGAATCGTAGGTAATTGCTACCTGCTCTAAATAAAATATAGTATATTAAGTATTAAGAACGGTAAGGATATTTTACCGATCGAAGACAATAGTTTGGAGGAGGAGCGCAGCGACGACTCCAATTATTGTCTGAGATCGGTAGTCCTTAACGTTCGTGATGCTTATGACGTTTTTTGCGCTGCTGAATTCGGCAAAAAGAATTTTTAATAAATTAATTAATACAGATTTAAATGCGATCAGTGTCAGTCTCCACATCACGTTGCCGTATTGTCGATTGATATATTGCGTTTCTATAGCAATCTGTAAACAGTTACCGCCATTGCAGTTTTTTGTGAAAATTATTTTGAGTTCCGTAATAAAAATTAATGAAAATGATTCCGAAAACGAAATAGAAGAAGCTTGGAATGTGGGGTGTTCGGTTCTCATTCCTGATAAGTCCAGAGAGACGCTACGAAGGTACCTACAATCATTTTAAAAATTGGTGTACCAAGAAAAGTACAAATATTGATGAAAAATCGTTGCTGGCGTACTTTGTTACAAGAAATGAGAAATTAAAAGCTCCAGGATTTGTTTTAACTAACATTGGAAATTGCATTCATTTTATTTAACTAAAAAGACATTTGTGACTGACATTAATTTATCAAATTACATGGCACATTCGTTTTGAATAAATTTACTTACCGTTCTAGAACCCCAAAGTATTTTACCGACGACTTTATCCTTAGCAACTAGTAAACATAACTTACTGTCTTGGAAACAGCCGCGGTAAACAATGAAATACAGCTCAGTAGCGCAAAAAATAAATATCTTACCGAATATTTATTTTTTACGAATTATTAAGTTTTGATTGCATAAGAAGCTAGAAATGATAAAATGGTATTATTCTGGAGACAGACAGTACCGTGAAATAAAGAATCACTGAAAGGCAGTTGTCACAACTCAACTCCAAGGTGGTGCTCCAAGGCACTATAGATTTTTGTCAAAAGAGCTTTTAATATTTTCTCAATTCTCACCCTTTGGAAAATTAAAAATTAAAAATGAACACTTGTGTAGACGCATCATTTTTTTCCCTACAACAAATTTACATGAATCTTTTTGCATAATAATTAGGGAAGAAACTATTAGCATCTTAAGATTTCATCATTAAAATCCCTATGTCACGTCATTCCATTTTACACCCTGTATACTTTACTTATTATACAAAAATATTTCTAAAACACGAAAAAAAAAGCATCTCTCCCTGCACCAGTCTGTAAACGGACAAACGTCGTTACACAGGAACCCACAGTTTATATGTATCAAGATCGCTCCAAAAACATTTAACCTTAACCTTATCCCGGTCTGCAACACCAAACCTTTAGTCGGAAGGCAAAACCGCATAGCAGTAAACCACAGTCACTGGCATATCTTTACTTATACGAATTATAAGGTCTAAATTTGATCCCCATTTTAAATTAATTAACAAACATTTCTCAAGTTCATATGTATAAATGAAATAATGTACAAAAGTTTAGAAATTTAACGATGTAATATCGAAGCCAATCATAATTCTAGAGAAGCAGTTGAGAATCGACTGTTTTAAATATTTTGGGAGCAATGATGAATACCAATAGTATTTGGAGTTTTTCTTTCAATTGTGATACTGATTTTTATACTACAAGTTGCGAATACGCAAAAATAAACAAGGAAAAGTAAAGTTGTATTTATGTTACGGGTAAAGTGAGGAATGAGGATACACCTAGGATTACCCGGGCAAAACGCAGTCAAACCTAGGTTTATCCTCGTTCCTCACTTTACCCGTAACATAAACACATAATTATTATCTATTTTCTAAACATCTTTCTATGACGAAGGCAGGAGTAAATATAACGCGAGCAGAATTACAACGGATGCTGTATTTTTGAGTAATATTTAACGATCGGTCACACACATGACCACTGGCTAGAGTTGAGATTTACGAAACCATAAATCAAAAATGTAATTCAAACACAAGATTGTAGAATACGAAAAATACGTAAAATATAATATTATATAGAAGTAAGTAATTCTTTGGAAATTTATCGACCATTTATTATCGCATCTACAACACTTTTGCACAGTATAGCAAAGTAGTACATTTAATTATGAAATGGCGGGCTAAAGCAGTGCCCCGATAAACGAATTCCCAGAAATACCCAGACGCTGACATTGCAGACGCCTTCGTGTTACAGGATTTTGTAAATTTAGTTACTTTTATGTAATATTGTGGCAAATGGTGTGGAAATTTCATTTTTTGGGAAATCTCACATATATAAGTTCAACTTTTTGACTTTAGTAACGGCTTAGACCAATGTTACCTTAATTTTCAATCAATTGTTTTAATTAAAGGTAGAATGTTAAAAAAGTAACTACAGAGATCAATATTCGTGAATATAACTTCATTTATACAGTAACGTTTCTTTTATATATAATGTTTGTTTCCAAAAGCTGGAAATACCTATCGATCGACTATCATCGTCCCATCAATAAACAATGAGACAGTATTTCGCTGTTCATAAATTTTGAATTATACATTTATATCCTGGGCATGTTAGGTCTGTCATTCGTGCTTCTAACAGCGAAACCAGTAACCACTATAATGTGTATCGACGGCTGTGTTAAAACTTGAATATTGCGTCCAATGTAATTTTCATACAATTATATTCCTCAAGCTGCACATTCGTATAGAAGTAGAATATCTATTTCTTTAAGATACTTCATGTATAGAAGATTGACATGGTTTCTCAAATACATGATCGTGAGGAATGCGGAGATCATCTATAAAGTAATTTTCAATTAAAATACCCTTGTAACGAACCTGTCAAATTTAATACCCGCAAAATTTAAACCAACAACATCTGACCTATTTCTTTTGAACTGTTATTTAAGGTGTGTTCTTTAAATTAAATTTAAAAATACCAAGTACCTATATCGACATCAGGAGCAAGCACTGAAAAAAGTAATACCCTTTATTTTATTTTTATGTATTATTTATTTATTTTAACAGAAATTTATGAAAACGAATAAGAGATTTTATGCATTGATAAAATGTATAATATACTGGGTGTAAATGGAAAAAAAAACATTTTTAATAGAAATCCAACAATTAGGTTGTTGTAGTGGAAATTATATTGGTATATTGTTGAGCTGTTTGTGTTTAACCTTAAAATTATAAAATATTGTATAATAATTATGTATAATTCAAATAGAAACATAGTAAAAGGGAGTGCGTTGTTTGACTTACATCCTGTATAAATTCATATATAATAAATGCTTATTATCCTCATAATTGCGTAGCGCTTATCAAAACAATGGTCTTTCAAACAAACGTAAAACAAATAATTGCCTTCCGTGATATTTACAATGATTTAGAAAATAAACTTGATGTTGATGTTAGAAGTTAAATGCCTGCGAGCTTACTTCATTATCAATCCTTCCCGCTTAAATAGTACGTATCGTCCTTCTTAAAAAAACACTAAAATTGTTAATAACTGTTATGATTTTGGGGTGGTGCGGAAGTTTCATAAACACTGATTACACTGTTGGGTTGGCTTGGGATTTTATTAAACCGGTAAAATATAAACTCCTGTATTTCTATGATATAGTTATTAACTCTGTTTCCGGCGAAATCCTTTACTTCAAAAATAACTTTGTAATTGAAAATAAGAATACTGTTTACTGCTCTGTTTGAGAAAGGAATTCCATTACAAATTAACTAAATAAAAGAAATTAGTATCTACTTTATAGCATTCAAGACATTTTAATTAATGGTTTAATTATATTTTCATGTAATTTTACCAGATATAATAACTTATTTCTTACACTTTTGGTAACACTAAACATGTCGGAAAATAAATTATGCTTGAAAGTTTATGCAACCACTAATATCCATACTTGCTGTTTATTGGTAAGAGCGCCCTTTCATTTAGTTTTACAGTACATACCTAATTTGAATCATGATGATACACAATAATGAAAAAGCCTTTCCTTAGACTTGTTTACCTTCCCAACATTAATAAATCTCAAAAATAACTTCTAATCGGCATCTAATAGATATCTGGATTGAAATTAGTACATTAGCACTTCCATCAAAGGACAATAAATTATATCTACTTTTACGTTTGACCTGTTGCCCTTTTCCTCTCGTTCTAGGTATGATTGACATGACAAAGAATTTAAAAATATATAACTGTGCTAACCCCTTAAGTAGGACAAGTTGTATATCTTACTTGCTAGACAAATATCTACAGTAGGAAAAAGAATAAAAGGGCTTGTGCTATTTATGCCAATCAGACTAATAGCGAAAAGGTAATTTTATAATGGAACCTAACTTTTCCAATCTAATTCGGAATGTGAATGTGGATAAGTATTAGTATATCTTGTTACTGTTTAGGTATGCACAACAAAAGTAGTAATAATTTAAGAAAAGTGAGAGAAAAGAGCAAGTACCGTAAACGAAACTCCCACACAACACGGATGCATAAAAGCAAAAATGAAACCATCCTTGAAAGTGAACGAAAATTCATGACCTACAAAAAGCTATGTATTCGCATATTTTTTGTGGTTATTTACAGGGGTTGCAGCAAATAAAACCCCGCCACCCACATTTAACATACTTTATATTATAAAAGACCTACACACGGTGTATACACAATATTTTTATCAGTTGCTCTTACGTACGTAGTAAAACGTAAACTTTTGAAAATTGGGTGAGCTTTAAAAACAAACACCCTCAAATTATATCACACAAATATTGTTTTGAAACTCCGAAATGAAAGCTGCATTTTTGACTCGTTACGTTTTGAATAAAATATTATTATAAGTAAGAAGCAACCTTTTGACGTAAAGCGAATTAAGCTCTGTGGTTTCCTAACTTGGTCGGTGACTTTAAAGGTTCTTTTATAATCAAGTTGACTTCAACTTCAATTCGCTTGCCAACTTCGACTTGCATATTAAACATACCAATTTCTTTGATGTACAATGCCAATTGAACTCAGCATGATTAAATGTACGAAATACGGAATAAAGCAATCGCTTAGATTTTGACATACAAAAATTTTGTAGTTCGATTGATAATATTAATGATCTTCTCATTTGTACAAGTAAGTACTGTTTACCGTTTGTAATAATTTGATATTAGTATTTATTACATAAGCTGAAGTAGCAACAATGAAGACTGTAAGTGAAATATTTTTTATGCTTATCGGTTATGGTTATGTCTAGTCATCTCCAAAGAGTTATTAAACAATTATAACGAAGTCTGGGTTTTATCTAAACTTACGGGGAAGGGGGCATCAATTGCTAAGGTCATAACATGCACAGTTAGGGGGCGGTTTTAACTTATTCATAAAAATACCACCACATGTTGGATATGAACCAACAATTGACTAGCCTCCCTTGAGGATGCTTAGCAAGACGCTGAGCGATAGTGTCCCAGACTATGTTATCCTAGTTATAATGATTTTTAATTAAATTTCGCAAATACTTTTGTGTTAACATAAGAAAACCAATTTAATGCCAATGAATTCTCGAGTAAACTAGGCGTTGAAACTAATATTGGCAAGAAGTCAGAGCCACGAAAGTGAAAAATCGTGTTAATGCGTCAAAACATTTTCTAACATACAACAAACTTGGGCATTTAGTTTTTCTTAAATAAAATTACCTCCGTTTTACCAAACTGTCATAAAATCAAATGCTCTTTTTTTTATCATCAAATAAAGTATTTGGTCCACTGATTTGTGATGGTAAATTGGTTGAGCCGGTTGTTACACCTTAAATGTGTTAAGATAAAAACCGAGAGCGGTTGCAGTTCTTGGTTCCTAGGGCTGATGGCCCGGGAAAAATATAAAGAAAAAGTTTTAACAGTTCTATTTACCCGTCTATATACATTGGAAACGGCTGTGGTAACGTATTGCTACAAATTGTAACCGTGTATAACAGGTTGAATGATGATTTGCTTAAGCTTTTGTGATGATTGAGTTGCGCTTTGTTCAGGTTGTGAATGTTACTCTTACTCGTAGAACTGGGATGGTTTGAACCTTGTGTAAACCATTATCAAAAGACTGGGTTCCGACTGTTGTTTGTGGTTAATTGATGACTGGGTTTATATACGCCTCCTATAACTTTGATTGTAAAGTTTTGGATAAAACTTTTCTTCTGCTACTGGTACTGCGAGAGTGAACCACTGTGTGGATCCAATTATTGTATCGATACGAAGCAGTGACAGTATCGTATACGGAGATATTGCATCAGAAATCCTGTACCTAGGATGATATCCAAGTAAATTTTAAAGAGCCAACTACTAGAGGTTACGTGAGATTCCACGGGGGAAGATGCCCTCCCTGAATTTTTTGCACATTGTTTTCATAATCCATTGATTAGTGATTACTTGCCTACTTACTCTTAAAAAAATTTATCGTGGCAGCTGGGGTAACAGGATTTCGTGTATCTTCATTATGAGTATGCAACGGTTTACATAACTCGGACTTCAAATAAAATGACATCTTACATAATATTACAACAAACCAAACAAACTGGCTTTAGAGGTTCTGCGTTCTCAAAAAAATATAATTTATTTTTATTATCAAGTCTGGAGATCAATACTTTACTGAAAGTATGGGAAGGTAAATATTGGTATGTTTAATAATTCAAGTCGAAGTTAGAAGGTGCCCGCAAGTTGAGGTTTATTTCATTATAAACAAACTTTTAACTGTCTTTTGTTGCACTACGTCAAACTGGCTAGTACGTGTTATTTTATCGCCATGAAAAATACAAGAATGCAGCGCGCACGTTTTTGCTGTTACAAACTATATTTAATATTTCTTGGGAAATGTTTTAAAGTTGGTAAGAATTTTGTTAGGTGGTGGATATGAAGGGTGAAATTTTGCCTTTTCTCAGATATGATAAATTCACAAGTTTTTCTATAAAACCTGTACTTGAAACAAGAAAAATTTCTACTCGTAGATATATAGAAACGAACGGCGCTTTTGAGCGATGAGCGGCTGCCACTTCAGAATAGAGACAATCGATCTATCTTAGCCATTTCAGCACGTGATAAATGATTATTACAGATTGTAGAGGCCGTAAAATACGATCAGCGATAGCCGACACATAAGAAGCTTAAAATAGTAGCCGCTGGTTATAAATGACTATGGCCGAAGATCTCGAGCAACACACATCGACTACGTTAAAAGTTTATATTGAATATCTTCAAAATTGAGAAAGGAGCTTTCCTTATTTAAGAGAAACGGGTAGACTTTTAAAATTAAACTGTCTATTATGAAAACAATTGTTGTAAACAAGTGGAGATGTAGCTTTAATATAGAGTATGGATTTGGGGTCACTTAAACGATAAGGGATCTACCGAAAGCTGAATGCGCCATTATGGTTAATGGCTTCGATTTTTAAAATTGCCAATCCAATCGTTTCCACGGGTAACTGTGCAGCATTTAATCTAACCTTTCCGTGGCAATCACGGCTGAAAGCGTTTAAAGCTCGCTGTATTATTTTTTCCCTTTAATTTGCAGATTTGTTTAATTAAATTAACATATCCTGAAGACTAAGGAGAATTTTCAGGCAAGGCCTGTTTTAGATATCACAAAGCGCGTTGTTTTCTAATTCAAACACATTGCGTTTTGCTTGATTGTCCTTACATCATTATCAATTAAGATTTCTATCTAAATGACATTTTTATTTGGTATAAAGTTAAGAAAGCTGTCGATGTTACGGCAGTTAAATGTAATCTGATGTAATCAATTACGGTGGAGGTACTTGTCAGTTCCACTAGTGTAGTTGTACAGAATCAATTTAGATTTTAATGAAGATTAATTTATTGCGTTTATCAAAATAATCTACTGAAGTAATATATTTCATTATTTTCAAAGTAACTTTGCAGGTTCGATTCTAATTATTTGTTTATTTTAGCAGTAGTAATTTTTTATTCAATAGCTTCCATCCAGACACGCGAATCAACCATTATCGTGCTGTAATCGGTACGACTGCGGCTGATGTTTTGTCACGCTGCTTCTGTAGCTATCGTATGTTGTTCAGTCTGTCACTAAAATATTTCAAATATGACCTATTTTTTAATGAGCTGTATGTATTAATAAATTACAACATTATTTCGTTCAGAAACTTCTTGTAAAATAGTAATACTTATTATAATTATAACCACGTCAAGTTGCTTATTTTTTTATATGCCGCATTTGAGAGTCCCTTAAATTATAGTACACTGCGATGTTCAAAATACAAAGACAGACAAATCCGCGGTGTGGACAATTGTAGAATCTGGAATGGGGATAAACAGAGGAAAACAAAACTCGCATAACTACCACAAGCAGAAATTTCTGAAAAATCGAATGTTTGATTATTATCTTTCACTCTTGACATTTCTAAATATCGAGAATATTATAGTATCTATAAAGCATTAAGTTTCAGACATCCGCAGCTGTTGTCAATACGATCTATGCTTTCATGTTGAAACTGTGTCACTGGAATAGGAAAACCCGAGGTTTCATCTTAGGTTGAACGGGACATGTTCAGGACTGAGCTGTCTGGGTTAGGTATCTGAAACAGTTTTCGATGATGCGTTTTCGGAATACATCTTCACTGATTTTTAATTAAAAACCATTGAACGAAATGAATTTTGTACATACCTTAATAATACGAAATAATATATTCTACAGATTAGAAAAACTATTTCAACACAAAAGTTTTCCAAAAATTCTAAATTCGGGTAGAATAATCTGGGTCTTCGTATGAATGTGAAATCGACAATATTATGAAATGATCAAAATTATACATTCTGGAAACATGGTAAAAGGACCAAAATAACAAAACCAAGAAGGTACTCGAGTTACAGATAAAACATAATATAATATATTATCACATTCGTAAAAGAGTATTACAGCAGCCTATACGCTTCAAAAGTTTATAGACCATAAAATTGGAATTGAATAGTTATCAACTCAGGATCAGAATAAATACCCGAAATAGAGGAAAGAGAAATCAGAATAGGGTTCAAGCAAATTAAAAAAAGAAAGCTCAGGAAGAATGTATGGTTTAGAAATTTTAATGATTGGAAATGAAAATGTGTTAGAGGTTATCGCACTTCTGTTAAGTAAATGTCTTGAGGAGGGAAAAAATCCAAGAAAGTGCAAAGTTAAAATCATGTTCTTCTTACGACCAACAAGTCTGCAATCTTATTTATATAAAGTCTGAAATATACATTTTAATTTTTTGAACCTTTGGACTGAGTTGCGCTTTAGTACTAAGTAGGTAAGCGGAAATAACATTCCTCTTTATTTATTTTACCACATTGGCTATTAGACGATTGGAATGCAATTGTAGAAGCGAGGAACGGTGTAAATATACACGAAGTCCTGTAGAATATCCATAGGTTGCCCTATCTGAATATTTTAAGTATAAAAATGTGGTTTAATATAAAAATGGTTTAATTTAACTTTTATGATACGAATTAGAGTTCTATGATTTAGAATAAAAGAAAAAACAGGATCCTAATAGAAAACACCAAACCCTCACGGGCAAAAAGAAGGGAAATCAGAATCACTCACTGGAAGTCGGATAAATCCGAATACCGAACTTCTATCTCTTACTACATCCCTAAATCCGTTTTAAAAACCCTGCAAATTTTATAGAATCATTGTAGACATCCTGTTACCAGTTTTATATTTTAATTTCAGCTTGTGCTACAATGTTCTAATAATTTCAATAAATATTAGAAATTAATAAGAAGTTAAACGCATTTTCTTCAAGAAGTAGGTATTATGTACTTATATTTGCTCCTTAATCTTTAGCGCGCTGAAGCAGCTCGAGAAGTGATTTTGTTCGTTCCTTTTTGTCGCCCTCGATACGCCGGAAACCAAGCGTAAAAAGCTTACTTCTTAATTTCTTTGTGTACACATCGGCCTGTTGACTTTTTATTACAATGTTTGTATTATATATATACTTTAGTTTTTGTCTGAACATGTTACTTTTGAAGCTCGCAACAAAAAGATTGGAAAATTGAATTAAGCTGTGCTTACCTTGGCAAAAAAACTTCAGACCCTGAAGCCCTAAAAGAATTTCGATATATTGTTTCGATAATTAATAAAGCTTTCCGCCTACAACAGTGCCCCTAGCGGCTGTCGGTAACAGCTGCCGGAATAATTCCGGGATACCACAACGTAACCAACAGGATCACCTCGAAATACCCCTATCATTCACTAACAGACTGTTAATTATCAAATCGTTAAAAAAACCTCGTTGTCACTGCGTGCTCATCTACATTTATCAGATTATCGACTTGACGTACGGGTATCCTGATTGTACCTTTGTTTTTTAAATGAATTTACCAAAAATAAGATTAAATTTGTGGTGATTTATCGGAGGATTATAAAAATCCCTGTTTGGTAGTCATCAAGTTAATTATGGGACTCAATATGTAGCGGCGCTATAATCTTACTTAAATGTTTCACTTGACGAGATTTAAGCTGATGAACTATCATCAGTAATCGGTCCATTTCACTTAACGGAGGTTAAATGTAGGTAAGCTGACGGAATGGTCGCCTTTACGAGCCATATTAACCTATGATTATGTACCTATTGAATAATTGGCCCGAATGCCTCTACTCTATACAGCACAATTTCAATTCAATTAACTAGCTATAATTCGATCACGTCACTTCTAATTACACTTCATATATATAATATTCAATTTTCGTGCGCGTTGAATTGCTTCTGGACCGGAATTATTTTAAAATTGACTCTGACCTTTTGTTAACTACCTCAGCCTTAACAAGGATGAAGTGATGATTTTCTCATTTTCTCAGAACTGCAATTATGTATAAACGATAAATTACAAGGTCCCACCGAGAGTGATGCATCTTTGATTAAGGATTTTTTTTCTTGCACCACATATTTAAGTAAATTATATAAAAATAGTGGTTACGTGAACTTTATTAAGTATATGGTCTGCTTTATTTAAAGAATCTTTAAAGATTTATGTATTTATGAAACCAGTTAGCAGCACTTAGCCTGATCCAGTTAAAAATAACGTACTTTTTTATTTTCGTATGTAGTTCAATATTAACCAGTTTAGTACACCTACACAGAAATTGTCAGACACGATAGTTCTGAATCCCTTATCTATGGTTTTTCTTTGGAAATCTCAAGATTATACTTCTGTATATACTGGTATTAGACGAATACAAAATACACAGTTGTAATAAATGCAACAATCATATCCATTTATTTAGTTAAAGGGAACTTACATTAAACACCACTTTCGTCGCTCATCGTTATTCTAGCACAACCAAGTGGTACACTGGGCAATCAGTTGCCGCAACAACGCAAATACCGAAAAATTTCTGTTCTAGATGTGAATATCTTTTTCCTAATGAGTTCAAGGTATTTTAAAGAGAGACCAAGTTATTTTTCCCGTCAGTGGGGGTTTGTTCCTAATCCCCGAAGTTCCCTATTAATGATAATGACTAACATACTTTATGCTATTCTCTATTTTCCTATTATATGCCTGTTTTTCTTATTTTGCTGGGCTCCCAACGTTTGGTAGTCGCTAACTTAAATACAAATTATTATAAGAAGTTTTAAAATTTCAGAAAAAAAATCGTTAATTGAATAGCGGACTCTTTGGATCTAAAGCTGAAAGATCTATAAAAATATGATCTAGATACAGATACAAAATCATCTTGTAAAGAAGATCTAGAATAATCTAGATAGTAGATCCATATGGTGGATATAACCGGAGTAGAGCATAATCACTCAAACAATTTTCCATTGCGTGTTATTTACGAATGATTTAAAAAATCGATTCTTTTTGTTGTATTCTACTTTTGTTCACTTAAAAACCATAAAACTAATACAATTAAATTTAGTAGAGCAAGAGGTTTCAGTGCCAACTGTGTCTCTTTGAAGTAATTCGAATAATAAAACCATTGTAATTGCCATTAAGGATAACCAGTAAATAATTTTGAATATCATACACACTTCAGGTTGTTCGTTAGCATCAAATCTGATAATAACCCGACGCAAAGCTATTTAAAGCTATTATTTGAATTGAGCCTTTAATGCCTATTACACACATTACTGATGTGCAAGACAGGTACTTAATAACTGTAATTACGTTGGTAAGTGCTACATCACTCTAAAATAAGCTTATAAACCGTTGTTCCTACGTGTGTGTTAAATGTTGTGGCCTAAATAATCAATATTCATGTTAAATTGTAATAATAATTTTTCTAAAAGTGCCCTTAATAGGAAAAACCCAATGTACCGTGAAGTAAGCTAGTAAAATTGGTAATTATTTTGTAGAGGCAAGCTGGAGGATCAACGCAATTGCGCTATTTCTTTCCCTTTGTCAATTCCCAAAGCAACCAGTCTATCTATCAGTACTACCTGAACGGTTCGAGAGACAATTTC
Organism: Hemicrepidius hirtus; assembly: GCA_963082805.1. NCBI lineage: Eukaryota > Metazoa > Arthropoda > Insecta > Coleoptera > Elateridae > Hemicrepidius > Hemicrepidius hirtus. Next base: position 35,627,624 of record OY720160.1, on the reverse strand, counting down.
AATCTTCTGGGAATATACTTCGATATCTTTGGATTTACAACTGATTAATCCAATTACACATGTTTAAAACGTTTATTGGCCCACCAAAGCAATGCAGAATGCGAGTAGTAAACCGTGACTATAAAATTTACATTGCGGAAAGTTTTTCTTGTATAACTTGTAAATCTGAATGCCACGAAATAAAGTTGGCGTGAACACATATACAGCGCATTATATTGTGGTAAAGCTCCGAAACCCAGAAGCAATATCCAAGGTAAAAAGCAAACAAGTTTATTTGCCCTCTGGAAGAACGCCGCCCTAAGACAGCACCATACGCTACTCGTATGCTTCATATGATATATGACCGACCCCGAGCTACAGGGAGTAACTTATTAGATATTTGTTATAAATCTGGCACGAAAAAATAACGAAATATAGTGGAGCGGCAATAAATATAAGCTCGGAAATAATATAACAGAAATTACGCTACCCGAATTTAAACCACGGTTTTGATGTTTTGCTACTTGAAGCTTGATTTAACTCGCTTTGAAATACTAATGTTTATGATTTATTAATTGGTTTAAACCTAAAAATATTACTTATTATTACCTATTAAACGCTAAAATTAAAAAGGTTTGTATTCTTTTTCAATTAAAAATTACGTGCCGTTATTGGTGAAATCTGTCAATCATCATACATTTTATCACCATCTTGACTCATAAGATCGAGCGTATCATTCATCATGGCTCTGATCACGTTTTAACCGTCCTATATACATATACTATACAGGGTGTTTCCAACCTTCCTCTGAAAAATATCGGTAGGTTGCTTTATAACTTACCAGGAATTAAATATTTTATTATAATTTGTTATTATTGTTCTTTTATGATGACCAGGTTACCAATGATTGGTATTTCCCTCAAATAAGTTTTATCCGAATATAATATAAAAAAAATAAAACTGAATTACTGCAGATACCTATACGTCCAGAGTATTAAAACTTTTTTCGTTCACTTATAAAAAGAAATTTGTCAGGGCTGTGTATAAAAAATGTCAAAGAAATTTTCTTTCAAAAATCGTTACTGAATACTAAATAATTTTTTCCACTACTAGATTTAGAAGGTATATACCACTATTTAGTTTGTTTTCCGTGCAAGAAGTTGATTTTCTCAGTTAGTGGCTACTAATTTTTTATTATTGACTATTAATTGGTCAATAATAGAAACGATTTATCTAGCACGCTAGCCCGATGCTTTAAAAATTATGTCAAATATCGAATATTATTCACCTTCATAATACAACAACCACTTTCTAAAGCTTATTTATTTCAGTCTAGTATTACTTCTTATTAATTTTAATTATAATTATTTGTTAAAAATGAGAAATAAATATATTTTAGATAAACGTCAAATTTTACACAAATGTCAGTTGAAATGTTTTCAGGCAAGGCTACTTGATTTTTGTGGATATTTATAAATGTAATTTTATTTTTTATTAACGTAAAAACGATTAAAAACGATTAATTTATAAAAAAGGAATAAAGGTGCTAGTAGCGGAAAAAATAGTATACTACGGTAAAGAAGACTTATCAGCCTCGCAGCTTATTTCCTTCGATGCTCCGCATCTCAGGATTTAATAAAAAATGCTCGGCTGAGAAAAATGTCTTCTCTACCTTGGTCACCTTGGTGTATAATATACCATTCCACGCGCATTGTTAGGTACCTTTGCTGATTATGAAATACATTTATGAATTAATAATTAATATTCACCAACTGTTTAATCCCTTAATAGAATGAAATATTGCTTAGCGTAAAAATGCACTTAAGCTCTATTGATAAATTCACATAATTCTTCACAATTTCTGGAAAGCATCTCTAAATATAAGCTTGATTCATAAATCATGAACAGTGAACGAATCTAGGAAGGCGCAGCGGAACGACTATTTTTTTCCTAACAAAACTGAAATTTATTATTCCAACTTTACAGCTAGAACGTCGTTCCAAATTTACATACACATTGAAAATACATTAACATCGCCTTGCATTTTCAACAAGCACTGGCCTGTACAAGAGCTTACATGGTGCAATGTATTTTTAAGCATCCTGTTTTATTGTGTAGTACAACACGAAATGTTTATTTTAATTCTGTATAAAGACCCAATCATAAAATTTGGGGTTTTATTATATTTCGATTTATGTTTTGAAGTTTTCTCGTAAAATCTATTCAAGTCTGAGTTGGTGCTATATAAGAAATCTTTCACAAACGAATATTTTGAAGGCACTTTTCCGATTCCAGGAGGTAGTTTCATAAGTCGACGATAAAAATATCCTGAAATTTCATACTGAGCCTTGTAAAAAGTTGAAAGAATGATTCTTCGGAACACAGTTTCAAATTGGGTGCCAACTGTGAGATGGTAAGATGAGTTGCCGGGAGCAAAAAGTTTAGAGATTGCCGCGTGGACTTATTGAATCACATAACTGCCTTAGGAAGAGATGATTGAGTGAACATTTTCTAGTTAATTTGGAAAATTTTATGTTGAATTGTTGAGTAAACCCATTGAAATATTTTCAATTTCAATTCGTGCATAATAATTGGAAATGTTGAAATTGTGCAAATCTTTTTTCAAATTTAAAATTTCTTGTTGTTATACCATGTTCAGAAAGGCATTCCGTTTATGCAAACATTTTTCCTTTAATAATAATTTTTAGGCTTAAATATTATCATCTGAAATTCTCTTTTAAGTAAATTATAAACAAGGAAATGTTCCGTAATGAATACAGCGTTTTAAAATATGTACTTGTAATGCCAGAACTTTTTCTACTGTTTTGTAGTTTTTATATCTTTTTTCCCTCGGAATGGAGATTACAAACACAAAGTTCGCGAGTCGTAATAGAGAGGATTTCATTTGCATAAAGAAACTTTTTCATGTGTGATTATTTTCTTTTTCTCGTTTGTGTTACTTTTCTGTTTGTGAAATTTTACTGGATAAAGAAAGTACTCGGAAAATCACGTTTCACAGTGCATTATTCCACCCTAATGTAATCTTTATTACGTCATCCCGGAAAAACTGTTTAATATCATTATATCCTAGTTTGGGGTGAAAATATGTTTTTCTGAGGATTGTAAAATCTAAATCTGTGATGATGAAGGTGATATCGATGCCCTTTCATTTTTTCTTTTAGCATGTAAATAGTCCCTTTCACGGAATCTTCGAGTGGAGGCGGCTGTCACAGCTGGCGACCGACCCCAACTGCTGTTCTCACAAAAACCTACTCCAACCTTCTGCCTACTGTAAAGCAATAACCCACAAGAATAATTTAGAAAGATCGTAAGTGGTTATACTGGCGATAAGTTCCGAAATAAAAGGTACATTGTTATGAACACAACAAGACGAAGATAATTTGATTTACCGATGTAACTCGGTAACTGTCTAAACAAAAAATGTAGTATTTTATGTAAGCTGCGTACGTTGATCGAGTAACATTGATTAATTATCACAGGGATAGTCCAAACCAAATAACAATATTCTTGGTTATTTCCAAGTGAGTCAGTATTTTGAAAGTACATACCTAATACAAGTTTCTTGTTGGTAATCGAAATAATTTAGTGTAGCGTTCTCTCCCAATTAGTTCAAATTATCTGCACTTGCACACACAATGCTGCTGCACTTCTGACATTTGTATACCTGAAAAATAACTCTTTTTACTATAATATACTATAAGTCTACCTATTCATAATCATTATCCTCATTATCAAATTATCATAATGTAGGACCTTTCGTAACAATATTCATTTTCATTTCAGCCGCCCAAATTTCCAAGCAAAAGGGACCGGATCAGTGCTTGGCGTATTTTGAGACTGGAGAAATCTAAATCAGACTTCCATCAGGGTTAAGTGAGTAATAAAAGCTTCTACATTTTTCAAATCTTTTGTTTGGCTCTATGTGATGGTCATATTTATCAGATACCACATATAATCTCGCTATAGGTACAAATAATTATTGTAAATAGAAATTGGAGCAATAATTATTGTAATAAGTTTGGTGGAGTTACTGACAAACACTTCAGTGTTACTTTTACAGTTGCATAAGTTATTTTATAAACTAACCTACCTACTCTCAAAGTGTTAGTCTCTTCAATTATTATTTACAGTAAGACAGTTTTTCCAGCTGAAACAAAAAAAAACATATTTTTCACATGCTGTATACCTCGCCTTGGAGTCTATGAATTAAAAATGTTTAATTTTCCCCTTGGGAGCTGACGAGACTATTAGAAGTTAGCAATAGACTACTGAACAGGGGTAGTGTTGGCTGTGTCGTAATAGCTTCAAAGCCATTAAATATTTCCATTGAGATAAACTATTTACTCTTCGTAGGGGAATGTATGCGATAAAACTTTATATATACACACAATAGGCCAACTGCACTTCGTTTGGTTTGTGGTTTTAAGTTAAAAACTTTTTTTGAAAGTAAATGTTGAATCAGTCCTTAAGTACCAAAATATCATTTAGTTCCAAGCACTTAATATTCATATTGACATTGACAATTCCATTCAAAGGAAATATAAACCGAATGTTTTATTTAACGTTCTCCTCCTTAGGAAATCCGTATAATAACGTGGATATACTTTTGATAAGGAGGTATCTGACGACTATCTTTAAAAATCATTTGTTAAAATATTGAAATGCACAAGACACAGTATTTATGTCCTATACTACTTTGAAAAGTTGGTACTTTACAGGCAAGAGGTAGGAAGATTTTAAGAACCATGTATTTACCCTACCACTACTTTAAGTTTTTGGTAGACATGAATATTATGATTCCCCCTACTTTAATTATACACTAAACGATGGAATACAGAAATGTCTTAATTATGATAATGTATCAAAAATTATATTTCGCATTTTACGCGAAAATTACTTGAAGCTCTAAGAATACATCTGTAAATAATTTACAACGGCATGATCTAATACAATGCCTGTCTCATTGTATAGAAAATAAGCCTGCTGGGTGATATACATTGTTAGTTTCCCACAGTGCTCCGTGTCTTAAGAGAAATTAGTTAATTTTGCGCTCTGAGCACTCATGAAACTTAATATCTGCCGTTAACCTTCCGAATTAATGCCGTAGTTTGTGTATCTTGAACACCATGAATTTGTATACGTATAATTAAAGGGTGTATATTTACTCCTATAGAAACTTGATTAAATTTTATTAGAAAACGGGAAATGATATGGTAAATATTTAAGGACGATCAACTAAACCGAATATAGTTCATATACACCAAAACGGTCAGGGTATCCCCTAAACAAATACTTCAACAGTCCGGAAACAATTTTCAAATTAATGTATTACGCCTTTAAAACAAAATGGATTTTTTTAAATAATTTGTGCTAAATACGTGAGATGAACGTTCTTGAACGCGCAGATGCTAAAAAATATGTTCCTTGCCAACAGAAGAACCAAATGCGCAGATTCAAAAATATGTTACTAAAACAACAAAAATCACTTTCTGGTAGCCAGAAGATGACTTTTTAAGTTTTATAATAAATTTGGATTTCTTTGTCAAAGTTATTTTCGGATGTTGTATCCCTATTGTCTTTTCTCCCTCTCTTTACCTTCGACTCGCCTTCGACCGAAGACCTATTAATTATCCTTCATATACTGATTCTACGAGCATTCTCGGTAGTAGGTATGTTGGACAGAAAGTTAACATATCCCATTTAACGGAAACAGAATTATGACTGCATGATTAACATTTTCAAAGATTTTTGTTTGAAATTGGAGATTCTGCTATTTAGTCTACCGACCCAAGTTTTAATCAGCTAGAATGCAAATATCGTGCGTCTTACCACTTTGGTCTTACGTACCTCCATACACTGAAAGGATAATAAAAATGTCGTTTTTGGATAAAGGTATAAATCTGTTGGTCGTGTCTTTTGGCAAAGGAATAAACCTGTAGCTCGTGTCATGATAAAGTTCTATTGGAGTGTGGAATTTCTCCAGATTTCTTCAGATTTAGTAAGCAAGAGACTTGTCGCTGTTCTTTTTGAGATTTTTACCCATGGGCACGGATGTTTAAGAATGTATCCTATTGTGGTTACCTACCGATTGTCACTGATGATGATATGGGCAGGTAGGAGTCATCAAAATTATTATCCGTTGGATAAGTCGTTAACTTTGAATACATTTAGATGGAAACCGGCGTAAAATCAACAACTTACGTAGAAAATCGAACTATTTGTTTGTAGAATCTCTCGTAAATCTTTGAAATTGAATATGAATTGTGTTACAAGAAATTAAAGCAATAATTGCTCATTAGTAACCGTGTGCCTCCTTATCCATTGGGCTAAATGGGCTATAGCCCATGGGCGCCATTGATCCAAGGGCGCTGAAGAACTGAGAATGTTTGAAATTTTGTTTGCTATTTAATTTAAATTTTAAAGTTGAAAACCAACTATCTGTCTTTTTAAATCCGCTCTCCTGATATTTTCAATATTTAAATAAATAAGCAATAGGTTTTCTTTAGTGTTTCAAATTTTTCCTTTCATACCCACTAATATAAGCGTTAAAATTGTGATTCAATGTAAGTAAAAAATATTTCATGATTTCTAATTTCCTTCAAGGATAGAGTTTTGTAAAAAAATAATTTTTACTTATGTATTATTCCATTATTATTCAATCTAATGTCAATTGGACCAGGGCGCCAATTTTTTTAGTCCAGGGGCGCTCAAATTCCTAAGACGGCACTGCGTAGAATACAATTTTGGTGTACTCCTCAGATTAGCAAAATTTAATATTCCGTAATTATGTTTTCGTTTAGTAATCTTCAGGTTGATGTGAAAAATATTATTTCCTCATGCTTGTAGGATACAGGAATCGAATATGCGAGAAATATGATTTAATCACAGATAAATCTAACAATGATTAGCATTAACATGAAGTTTTTGATTGTAACAGCAAGATAATACAGTATTACTTTGACTGGGGGAAAGCAAAAGCTTTAACTGAAAAACCGAAAACTCGAAAAATCTGGTTGCGGATATTTAAATCTGACAAATCGCCTTTATGTATGTCATTCGCGAACTGCAAATCGTTTATAACATGCCTGTAAAGCAGCCTTCAAGTCTTGTAGGTATAATAATGACAGGCTCTAAGTCGACCGAAATTGTAAACAAACCTGTAAAAATTTTATCGTAATAGAAAGAAAGTTGTAACAAAAGGTTTTCCATTGTGGTCTGTTTAAAAGGATCCGTTGATTTCTAAAAGAAAATTAGAACATTGCATCTTGTAAGGCTACTAATAGCATTAAGTATAGTTAAATACAAAATTCGGTTAGAGATCGAACGTATATAAATTAACATTGAAAAATCATCAGAGAGTATAATCATTTAAGAAATTAATAAATCTATCTTTACCGCCTGTGAACGAAAAGGAAAATGCTATCACTATCGTGTCACAAAATTAGAACTAATGATAAACGATTCATTATTTTAAATTACTATGCAAGAGCATCGTTATGGTTAATATTAATGTAGATATGTTATTACTTATTAAACATGACCTTCCTATAAGAATGCATCTCCGGCTATATTTATGATATTACATCCACTCCAACAAGATTTCAATTTAAGTGCTACTTATGTTAATGAAATATCTCTGTCGTGTTTTAAAATTAGAACGCATAGTCATAAATTCCTTTGCGTGATATACGGATAGTAATCATAGATTAGTATCGATTAATTTCATCATCATTCTTATTTTAAAAGATCTCGTTCTAGGTTCAAACAGTTTAAAAATTACAACTGATCGTCTTTTAATTGCGAAAGATATAAATGATTACAAGACTGGTCATCAAACCTAATTTATATTGTTTGAAATTTCTGCCTATATACACTTCCCAGTAATTTATTGAAATTATGATTCATATGGTCGCTACAGAAGAAATTACTGAATTATTATTCTGCTTAATAGGTAGCACCTGAGGTTGTTTGTACATCTTAAGCTGTCTTTAAGAATGTGTTAATGAAGCTCACTTGTTCAAATCTCGTTAGTTATTTTTAGGCATCTAGTTGTTAACGAGGTTATAAGTATGTGCCAGTGTTAGCTAAGTTGTAATTATTTAATACTATGTGGAGGACACTTACTCAACGCTAGCTTTTATATTAATTTATAAGTCTTAAAATAAAGGATTACATGCGCGAACATAAAATGTGTGCATGTTTGTAAAGAGGTAATAAACAGGAAATATGGGGCAGACCTGTTAGAAGTACAAAAATTAGTTAAATTATGCAGAATAAACTGGTATACCTACTAATAATTATGATTTTTCTCCAAAATACATAATTATGTAGACGATATAGTACATAGGCACTCGGATCTGGATCACAAAAGCTGACCAAAAATTTGCCATATTCGATTAGATCAATATTTTTATGGGAACTTCAAACAAACTGGAATATTATATCAAAGTGCCGTTAATATAACTGTGGGTGAAAATGTCTCCTGCAACATAATACGGTTGACTACAAGTAGAAAAAACTTCTATTACTAAAATATTACAATTCTGGTACAACTAAAGGGGGCATCTAGATTTATGCAGATTGGGACAAGATATATTGCCACAATGATTCATCCGAAGTCTTGACGGTAACAAACCCAGTAAATAGGTCAGAAATTAAAACAGTTTTGGTTTTCGGATGATATAAAATGTAGAAAGGATAAAGTAATAAAAACACATATACTTAGGTAAGGAACGATATATGCAAACATTATTTTAAAATAGAAGGCAATATAAACATTTTAGATGAATAACTATGGGAGCAGATACAAGAAATATATCTCAAGATCTAAGCGCAATGAGTTCCTTAAAATGTACATCAACCAAATTGAATATCCAATATAATAATATCATAAGGGGCTATGTTCCATGGGTAGTACATAATGAAAGTAGAAAGCGCCAAATGAGCCGAGGGCATGAGACAAATCCTATGTGGAATTTGAATGAATACTGTACACACAAAATTTAGAATAATCGAGGCAAATGGTGGAAGGGTGCCGCTTACTGGGACAGCTCGTCGCCGTTCTTTTTCACAGACAATTCGTCGCGAGGTGCCTGTTCTCCAATGTTTGAGTTCTCTTTGTAGGTCATTTTGTCATTGGTACTTTTATTTGTTTCTATGAAATTATAAGTATTCAAATATCATGCGAGAACGAAATTTAGTATCCGTGTGAAAGGAATTTTACAGCGAAGCGGTCGCGGCGAAACAGTCAGCCAACTGTGGCAAAAGGGCTACGGAGAGAAGTCTCGCGGGGAACCTTGTTTGAAGGCTACATCCAAATATGACGAAAGGCAAAAAGCCACTGAGATTACAAACACGAATAGACCAACAATAAATTTTTTCGTCAATAGATTATACACACCCTGTATGCAACATTAGTACAAAAAAACGTTAGCATTATTAACGATAAGGTTTCGCAAAACCATCAAAAATATGAAATATGAACTTTTCATGGGTCTCTATTTCTTATTAATTACCAGAAAGAATTTTAATTATAATGTTGAAATTTCAACAAAAATCTTAGAGAGAAAAGCGTACCTTAAGGCAATGCTAAAATAAAATATTTCTAACTTTCTGTGGCCGGAAATTAGCCCAGCAAAGTCTAAGTTCATAATTCATAAAATTCGGCTCTGAACAACTTCCGACGAAAACTAAAAATAAACCTCTATTTAAAAGTTTTTATGGTTAAGGGTTGTGTCTCGTTTCGTTTGATGTGGTTAGAAGGGGAATTCAGCTACTCAAACATCGTAATTTGCTTTTAACACTTAGACCGTACAAATAGGTTAAAGCGTACTTTTATTGCATGGCCCGAAAGCTATACGTGTTTTTCTAACATTAAGGAAAAGAGCTGAAGAGTACATTTTATTTTGGTTTGCCGTCCGCTGCGTTGTAATGATGGTAGGTGGCCGTTTCTGAGAGAATATCTTTCGTGTCTTTCAAGCAAATGACAGCCCTTAGTGCAATTTACCCAGCTATGAGAACCCATTTTATTAATAATAAGCACGCCTTCGCTGAGAGTCATCATTTGTTTTATTAATTATTAGCATCAATTTAGAAAGCGCCGAAAGACAAATGCTGGTGACGCGTCTGCAGCGCTAATTAATTAGAACTATAGTTCATTAAATTAGTCTTTGCATTTTGCAAGTCAGTTTTCCCATTATTGTGATTCGGTATCCACGTGTCAGTACTTGTTATCAAAACCAAAAATTGGAATTCACGTCACAAATGGAACAAGCCGATCCCCAGTATCCTAATTTAATAGTAACTGATTGAAATGTAAATCATTACTCGTCTCTCTGTATTACCAACCTCGGTTTATTGTACCCTATCATAACAATTTACTTGGATTTGGTTTGTGGATGTACATCGTTTAAGTGGAAAATTATTAGGTACACCGCTAGGATTACAATTTGAATTAATTATACGTTTTAAGTTTCTCTAATTGGACGTTTTTCCCTTCTGTCTATTTAAATTTTAATATTTAATTTTGTGCACATTATCTTCTAATTTTTTTAACCAAAATTTGATTTCGTACTTAAAGTATATCAGGTTACTAATAATTTGTGAGATACATTCGATTAACTAAGCGCTAATAGTTGTACTTTACTTTTTTTATTTCTCATTAATTTGTGCAGGATGATCAACAAAATTTTCGATCAGGCTTGGCCATAGAATACAAATTGTATGTCTTTACTTAAGCCATACGATTGATATATTCTTGGCAAAATTTCATCGTGTAGTCTTAACTGCTGGGCAGGGATAGAACGTAGACAATGTAGACATGATCACGGAACGTTCTGAGGTAAGCATGTATGAAGTTGTAAAGCAACAAAGGTCAGAAAGAGGAGGGGGGATAAAAATAAAAAATAGTGCCAAACGGAAGGTGTAAGAATCTAAAATCGAAAAGATCATGATCACAGCAAGAGAAGGGGATGTAGATTATGACGGGAAAGGTTAAAAAAAATCGAAAGAAAAATCGGGGGGCCTAATTCGCACCCAGACAATTCCATATTCCATGGCCAACCTTTATCGAAAATTGTATTGCCCATTTTGCAGCTTTCTAGTATAGAACGTATTATTCTATACACAACACCTTGTCATCTGCCTAAATTTCCACTGCGGAATATTATCGATTATTAAATATAGAACATTCAATTTGAGTGGCTGAATATCATAATCCCTCCTTTTCTAAGGTTAAATTTTAATGTATATTAAAATCTAATGACACTTCAAACCTTCTTCAAGAAAATAATGACGAAAGAATCCAAAACAGAAAGCGGAAGCGCGAATTCTTATTTCCCTTGGTATAATTAGCGTACTATACAATATGCGAACAATAAGCGCATGTTTTAAAAAATAAGATGGAACCCTAATTTTACTCATCGTAATTTTCGATTCAGAATAAATCAAAGTAGATATTTGGGGAAGTAAATAAGTATATAAGATTTATATAATATTTCTCACATCGGATCTAAGATCATCTAAACGGAGATTAAAAATTCCTAGGGTCTTCAACAATGTAGCGTCGTTGGTAATTCTGAATATCGAATATCCTTGACTGGTCGCTGTATTTGAGCCCATGTCTGTAAAATGTCACTTAGATGGATTTTTAGAAATTTCCTTTCGAATAATTATTATTGATGTTTTTCTATGAATTTTAATCGCGTGTGTTTCTACATAAATGTTATGGAAACATTTTCTATATTACTCTGAAAACATCTGCACGGATATTGGAATCCAATCGGCAATAAACTCGTGTAAAGTTTTTAGTAAACTTTCCTAGGTCATATAAACCGGCTCTTTATTTCTTATTTCTCTGTTTTGCGCTCATAAAAAATAAGAAACTCCTCTCGTAACTTTTTTCATATCGTTAGTGTCCGTCGGAAGGTTCGAAAGCTTGCTTTATTGTTTTTGATATTTTGTTATCTCCATAATAGAATGTGTAAGCTTCTGCGTAGGTCGGCTTAGAAGCCATCAACTTTTATCGCTAACAGTTTGTAGCTCCTTATACTTATATTTCATTATTAGAAAAAGTTTTTATTACTTTCTCCTAATATCGCGATGTAACAGTATTGTCAACATCTACGAAAATATTGCGTTTCAGTTGTCTTTGTTTCAGGGGTAGTTCATGAAATGTGAAGAAATTAGGAAAGTAATTGTTGGCACTTAATTCAGAAATGCTGATTAAAGTAGAAAAGTGTGTTCCTTAAATATTGCATAATCCTTGAAGGTGGCCGTATTTGTGAGATGCTAAATTACCCGATGTCTAGATCCGGAGATAATCCGGCACGGAGGGAATGAAGTGGCAAATGCGGCAACGGCCGCAGAATCCAGTATCAGACATGTCCCGGGGCTCCGGGTCTCCTCCTTCTAGAGCTAAGTAAACCTCACCATATTCCACATTATCCTATTCAGTGAGGAAATTGGAGCGCATTGCTTCGCAGTTACTTAGCTTAAGGCGCGTCTTTATGTCCCTAACATTCCGCTAAAGGAAATGACACTTCTATTTTCCGGCGCCCTTCGTATTTCTTAGCCTAAGACCTTTTCAGCCGGCCTACTGATTATCAATAAGATAACGCTTACGCTGGATCCCACCTGTGACCCGTTCTTATTTTGCTACGCATGGAGTTTTATTTTCACCGAGAAAATTACTTTATAATTTGGATTCAACGCACACCATGCTCCTCGAATAGTTGTCACCTAAACGATACTTTTACCTTCCCTTTCGATGGGTTCTAATGGCACACACGCTATAATCTTAATCACCATAATTTCGAATCTCTATTCTACAAAGCCTTTAATTTCATGATTTTTAAGGGAATGTTTTAACACGTAAACCGTTTATAGCCTCCATAATTTTTACATCGTACCCGTAATTTTAACTGAATGCAAATTTTATTACTAGATTGAATGCATGATTAATGATTCGACGGAATTCCTTGACGTCTGTATTAATATTTAATATCAGAAACAAATCAATGTAAATAAAGAAATTAGTCAGATTTATATTAGATTTCAGACTCGTACAACGTTACTTTACGAGTAAGTTCGATTCGAATAGAATACACTAGAGTTTAGAAATTCTAAAAATAATTTTAAAAAATCTTTTACGGAACTGTATTTAAAATCTCATACTAGTCTGTATGATTATCTTTAAATATCAATTCTGGAAACCATTAATCGCTAACAATTATATTACCTATTCTAGAGATACACGGAAATTCTGTCTGTACTGGGCGTTTCACTATCATACAGAAGTTAAACACTGTTAATCAACTTAATATATTTGCATAGTAACAAACAGGTATATTAATTCATTAACTACTAGCTGAGATGGTCTCGTTGTAGTTTAGAAACTAGAATAAAGTGTAACTCTAATACAAAATGGATAAACCAATGAAAGTTAGCAACAAGCTTCAATTAAAGGTTTTATTTAAAGATTAATGTAACTTTATATGCTGTGCAATTGCATTTCTGTTAATCCTAACATTATATTCGGAAGCTTACAATGTATGATTAGAATACACTTTATCGTCTAATCGCCTTCGTGCATCACGCGAGTGATTGACTCATGTAACAAAGAATTTGTTGTAGGATTAAGTAAAACGAAACCTTTCAAAACTTCTTAAAGTTTTGCAAAACTGCATATTAAATTAATTAGGGCTTTTAAAATTTTTGGAGTCGTTGCTGCGAGCGGGCGGCGGAATCTCTAACGGGGGGTGACAGAATTTTGATTTTATAGCGACATTGACATTAAGTACGATTGGTAAAGAGGACGATGGTGCTGAATTACCTTTTCAGGGTTGCTCTTGTATTCGAATAAAGATTTCTCCGTACTTGCCGCACTATGCAATGTGCGCTCTGTAATACTATAATATCATGACGGTATCGCTGGGAATCCTATTTATAGCAAACTTTTAATCCGGTAAGTTCCACTTAGGAACATGATTCCAGGCATTCTCGAACGAGGAATTACCATACATATAACGTAATGTTGCCAAATCAATTTTAAATCCTTAATTATCAAGCAACTTATACTATTTTAATATAATTTAATTATAAGTAGAATACATATCACGGGAGTGATTATATTTTATAGTTTGTACGTTGGTACAAAAGGGGGTAAGTAGTGAAAACATCGCCTGTCCACTTAAGTCTTAAAAAATATATTCAGATATCTACTAAAACCGTCCTTCATTTCATCAACACTAATTAAGAACAGATCAATTTATAATTATGTCCAAAAATGGAATAACCTTAAACAGGAACAAATAAGTTTCAAGGCAGCCGTTGCTATTTATGGTGACAATAATTAAATATGAATATGTTAGGGTGGATTTGTCAACCAAAAATATCCAAACGGAAACGTTTGAAATAATGAAATACCTAGCTTTAAAAAGAACGTTAGCCATGTGTAAACTAATCGAGATTTAGGTCGGCCACAAGTGACAAAATTGAAATTGAAGCTGTCACTGTTTATCTTCACGTCAGTTAAAATATGTTGTTACAGTTGCCTGCAATCCTACAAGCTAATAAGTTTAGTCTTTTTATCACTTTCGTAACTTGAAGGGAAGCCACTTCAACAAATAGTTATGTACTTTTTGAAATATACAAAGACAAACCACGGTTAAGAAGTATATGATAGGAAACGTTGATGTTTATTAGGAAGATTTTGGTTCCTTTACTTTCAAATATAACAAAGTAATTAAAATTTCATATTGTCATTAGGAATAAAGAGAATCCGTCCAGAACACCTTAAAAAAAATTATTTAAGGAGCTTGCTATATTTTACTTTTGAAATAAAACTAACAGTTTTCATCTAAATATCTTTTAACTCTCAGTCCACGCCATATGTATACCTACTTAACATTCAGACTCCATTTTATTTTTCCGAGTTTACTACCTATCCCAACAAGAAGTTAACTAAGTTACTAAACCTGCACCTAACAGCATTTATACTTCATATGTCGAAAGGAAAAGACGCTGCCGCGTTGAATAATTAAAAGGAAAACTTACTGCTTAGCACGGTTCAAGTAAAATTTTACTCGACTGTTTGTAATTTCCGTAAATTGTGTGTTTTCGCTTTGGCTTATTTAAATAAAAGCCTAAAATCGATTATCATCGAAGCAGCGCTATTTATCTCTACAAGTCATATTTACCCTCGAGGCACTAAATTACAAATAATAAATGTATTGTTCGCATAAATTGTTCACGGTAATTGGTTATGATAAAATTTAGTTTTAAACAATGAATAGGGATCATTTATAAAAGAGTTTTATTTTCTCTGTAGTACATTAATTGAGTTGTCCCTTCTATTAAGACTTGAATTGTAACATGGTTAGGTTTCTCATTAAGCTGTTACATCAACTGGGAAACTATTTAAGGAGACATAAAAGTATTGTAACCAGCTGGGTTTGCTGTCCAACTTGTACTCGGCAGGAGTTTGTCCAAAAAGGAGAACTAAAAAATATATGTATTTCGTGAGTGTGCCAATTTTCTTTTTGTACAGTTTAACAGCAAACACTATAACACGCTGTGAAGAAAAGTCACGTTCCGCTCGTTAACCTCGTCTTTCTGTATCCAAACAATAAGTTCATATGATTAATTCATATTTAATTTCAAGTTGGCGAAAAAGAAATATTTGTTCAGAATTTTCTAATTGTTTGTTTTCAGTAACAGCTATTTTTCTGTTGAATATTATACAATACCATAAACTTGATTTTAAAAATTAAATAAAATTAGTTGCGACACTTGCTGCGCCTTCTCGGTGACTTGGTAAATTTTCGTGTTATAAATATTAATGACTGTATTTTTGTTGAAGCAATTTTGGTAGAAGCGGAAATAATACGAATAACTGAATATCAGAAACTGCCACGGGAAATACGTGCATTAGCTTGGTTGCCTCCATAACACAACGTTATTTAAGCCTAAGGGTCTTTGAAAACAAACTTTATTACGTGGATTTCTGTTTTCTAGGGCTTCGTGTACCTACACTCCTTTCGATTTGCACGCACAATGCTATTGTTTAATATTAAGATATATCGACCTGTCTCGCCAGAGCAAATAAGTTGGCGTTTAGAATTTCTAAAATGTGTATTGTGTATAGTAATCAAATATTCAACCATTGTTTGAAACGTTCTATTAAAGACACACATCATTAATTTCTTTAATTAAATGCTATTTTTGGCATGATGACAAAATATTAAAGACTTCCAGGCTTTTAGAATTTAGTAAAATTTCTTAAAGATCCTGCGCAAAAGAATTATTTTATTCGTAGAGTGAAAAACTTTTCAGAGCTCGGTTGGTCGAATGGATAAAAGACTCGGTTTGGAATGTATACATATACAGGGTTTTTCAGCGAAAAATAGCCACCCTCAGTATCTTTCAAAACAATTGTTTGGTTGAAAATCGCCCTTCCTGTCTTTGTTAACATGTCTTAGCGATTTTCAAGCAAACAACAGTTTTGAAAGATAAGTACAGCAAGCTTCCTCCACTATGTAATAATTAGTTACCAACTAACCTGTTAGCAAATGCTTATAAACAAATGTTTATATATTTATTGGTTCCAAATAATCAGCAGTCTAGTTTACTCTGTCTTATAAAAACATTCCCAGGTTTTTAGCTTTTAATAATCAAATAGCTTTGATTACTACCCTTACCTGTAAATTACAGTTGCTGACTCACAAATTTACATTTTTTAAAGCTTAGCAAGGCAACCGTTTCCTTTTAAAATTGGTCAGGGACTCGAGCTTTTGTCATTACAAATTCGTAGTAGCCATTGTAAAGTCTATCAAATTTTGCATTCATAACGTTACACCTTATCTTACTTTCTTTTCTAATATAGTTTTCTGTTCCTTTGTATAAATATTGATAATCCAGTGACTAACACCAATTGAATTCGGCTATATATTTTAATTTAAAACAGATATTATCTCGCGATTAAACAGATATATGATGTTCCTACACATTAAGCTGGAGGCAAGATTTTGGTGTCTCTATCTGTTGCTTAAAATTACGAGGCGGTGAATGTGCCGAAATTGGATACCAATCCTAGGATGGCCCACGTAAATTTCTTAATAATATATTAAAGTAATATATAATTTTCCTATTTAAATTATCATTTTGTGCTTCTTCTGAACATTCAAACAACCTACGGAGCGCAAGGGTAATAATTTGGCGAAACGGAATCGGAAAAGCGAACAACAATTATTCAACCATAAATTCCAAGATAAGTTCCACAAATCTCTGAGCCTTTCTATAAACGAACTTATCTGTAGTTGATGCATAATGCATAAGACAACATTTAAGTTAATATCGATCAGCGTAGGTGTTAAACCGATGAATTATTACACTAGAAGGAAATGAGATCCATGCAACCGAGGCGATACCTGTAATTTCAGTTAATTTATCCTGTTGGAAAGTAATTATAAAGCAATCTTTATAGCCACCTTTCTGAAATAGATTTTATTTGCATTTTTAAAGGTTTGTCAGACATTCAATCGTGTTAACATACAATTAAATTAATACTCAATTAACTACGGAATAGTTTCAATGTCGATAAACAATCCAAATGAACATTTACTACTATTATTTTGACATTGGTATACAAAATATTTCATTAGATTATTTGTTCTAAATTGTACATTCCGTTGACGTTTTATGGCCCAGTACAAATTTACTATTTATACAATTTACGAGAGAAAGTCACGTGAAAATTAGTATTAGACCAAACGTGTTGCTATTCCGGTGTGGAGCATGATGATTGTAATTTAATTTAACCAAATTCTTAATACGTAAATCATTCGGACATTACGTATAAATAGGAACAGCAAAATTTTCATGTTTGACAAATAGTTACCGAACAATCTTCACAAATTATTATTTACATTTCCTAAATTCCTATTGGGAAGAAATAGTTATACAGGGTGTCTCTAAAATATGGTGCCATAGCTTAACCACAGATTCCGGGGATCAAAATAAGACGATTTAACGCAACTTACCTCTATCCGAAATTGCTTCGTTAAAGCGCTATCGAACGCCAAAGATCTTCAAAAAATTTCTATTTTTTTAAATAACAAAAGATTGCTTTTAGCGATTAGGATGAAATTTGGGTTGTGATTCTTTACTGGAAAAAGGTGTTTTTTGACATCATTTTTTTGTTCAGGAGTGTCGCGTAAGTGGTCAAAGGTTGATCATCCACTATCTGCCATAGTTTAGGCTGAAAAAAATATTTTGATTGGCTGCAGTGCATTTCTTAAAACAGATGTAGTAATCTAGTTGTCCCGTATGTTGAGAAATATATCATGAAGAGACAATTTGATATAAAGTTTATTACTAGCAAGTATGTAAAGGGTGGCGCAAAATAATCCGAACCATTTCTGAATCAATGGTTCAGCTTATTTTGTACCACCGGTAAATTAATAGATTTACAGCAAATGCTCAATGTGACCACCATTTTCCCGGATACAAAAGTTGATTCTACGCAAAAAATTGTCTCTTCGTCACTTATTTCTCAGCATACGGGACAAGTAGATTACTACATCGTTTTAAGAAATGCACTGCAGCCAATCAAAATATTTTTTTTCAGCCTAAACTATGAGAGATACCGAAATCGAACAAAAAACGAAAAATATTCTAAATAAGAATGTCTCTCTGTAAAAAAATTTTAAAACTATTGGCCTAACTGTTAAAAAAATATGAGCTTCTTTGCCTATGGATGATCAACCTTTGACCACTTACGCGACACTCCTGAACAAAAAAATGATGTCAAAAAACACCTTTTTCCAGTAAAGAATCATGTCCCAAATTTCATCGTAATCGCTAAAAACAATCTTTTGTTATTTAAAAAAATAGAAATTTTTTGAAGATCTTTGGCGTTGGATAGCGCTTTAACGAAGCAATTTCGGATAGAGGTAAGTTGCGTTAAATCGTCTTATTTTGATCCCCGGAATCTGTGGTTAAGCTATGGCACCATATTTTAGAGACACCCATACATTTCAAACTATTAACAGTTAAATTTTCAAACACTGTAATAGATAAAAATTCTTGTTGAGTCTGTTTTATTATAGAATATTATCAGATGCGGTTGGAAGGAGATCAAATAGTTCAAATCCAAGGGAAACCTCTAACAGAGGTACAAAGACAAACGATGTGCACTGATGTGTGGATGACAAAAACTTCTGTGATACACCTGTTTGACGTAGCTTCTGAATGTGTGAAAATATATATCAAAAGCTGCCGCATATTTTTAAAAACCTATTTTACATGTTTTTGTTAAATTTATAACGGGACGTGGAAGAGATTTTTCTTTGTTCATGGGCTGGACGGTGTTATTAATAAAAGAGAAATATCAAGTTGTATTATTATGGGCCGCATTAAAATAATTTTTGTGGTTAACGAAACTAGTAATTTGCTCTATTATTAATTCTTATTGTATCGATCTGAATATATAACCACATCTGTAATAATTATTCTGATTGCATTATAGCATTTTATTAGGACTTTTACAGTTACATAATTTATTTCATCGTTACCGCCATCATCATCATCGAGCAGTTTTGTTTGGTTCCCGTCTCTTTAAGCTTCTCCTCGTTTTACTATAACCGCCTTAAACATCTTCTGCTTCGGTTCTCCTTGCGAATTTTATGTTAACGTTTTTGATTGTTTTAGTCTTAACATGTACAGTTTGTCCATATCGAGATGGCGCAATTGGCTTATACGGTATTTACCTTAGTTAATTGGCTTTGGAGCTAACCCTTGTCATTTGAGATTACGAAAACTCTTTAACTGCGGAACAGGTCCGCATTTAGTTAGTAGTGGTTTTTCCCACAATTGATATATTTAAAATCAAGGAACTATATTATTATAAGTTACTAGTAAGTTATTAGTATAATTTACCTGAATACGTACGGACCTGTTTCGCAGGTAAAGGGTTTTCGTAAACTCAAATGACAAGGGTAAGTTCCGAAGCCAATTAACTAAGGTAAATATCGTATAAGCCAATTGCGCCATCTCGATATGGACAAACTGTACACCTATCAATTATTCTGTATCTTAAGGATATTCTATTGATTATTATTTTTTTCTTAATCTCCTGGCTACCACATATCCGCGGTTACAAAATTTGAGGTTCAACGATAAAGTTTTATAACTTATAAGAATGAATGTGAAATTTCAAACTGTCGTTAAAGTTTGACCGAAAATCTTTTTAATTATGTAATAGTTTTTATTGCATCCTATCCAATTTTTCAAAACACTGTTAAATAAAAAGCAATAATAATTATTGACAGGAGCATCAGTATGTGAAAAGGTCACACTCTGTAAAATATTTAAAAAATTAAAAAAACATAGCTGTGACAAACATTTTAGCACGTTTATATGTCTGCCCTAATTTCTCTACAATGCTTCATATAGCATATGACCTACAGTAGAATTTTAAAATTGTCGACAATTCCTGACATAGCTACTATCGTTTTGGAGTTCGAAATTAAATACTTTTGAATTTTTTGTTTCTCAATTTTTTCCTAAAATACTGACAGCAAAAAACCACATTCCAAAAATCGCGAATACATGAATCTAGATTTAGACTATGATAAGGGTAAAGGTTAGTACCTAAGTAAATATAAAAAAATCATTAAACAAGCAGTTTCTTTGAAATAGCTGTAAAAGGAGAAAACAAAAGAGGTTAGATCTAGAGATCTCGGTGGCCATCGCACAGGCTCCCCCTCCCTTGTTCCTATAGTCAACGTTCAGAAATTTTTTCTTGCACTAACACCGTATTTATTCTTGCATCATGGGGGCGTAAGTCGTCCGTTGAGAATTCAAATCTTCGTTGAATAAAATCTGGCACATACCATTTGCGTGCGCGGTTATAGAAAAATATTTTATAATCCCAGACCATTTACGCGCGAAGCCTTAAAACTGAGGGGCGACACTTGCGTGGGGCAGCTCCAAATTAGACTCAAGTAATATGATGACTTTGTAATGCACCCTTTTAGATCGCTCCTAAAAAATCCTGTATTAAACTAAATTATTCCTGCAAAAGTTACCTGTACCCTACCTACTTATAACAGCAAATCTCCACATTTTTTATGTGACTTAAATAATCAGATAGGATCCCTCAAACGCATCTTCCGTGCTAGTGGTTTATAATTTTTTCAACCCCTTTTCAAAAAAGGGGCTTATACATATTAAGATACGCGAGTAAATGGTCAACACCTATAAAATCAACGACAGGTCTTCCTCATAGTCATAGCACGTAGTTGGAATTTTCTACATTCAAATTTTCATTAAAAATCTAAAAAAAATTTGAAACATATTAAATCATGCTGACAGTATATCGGTGCTTCCTGTATACTTTCAACAAGGAGGTAGACGGTGTATATGTAGTAACCTATAACGCTATTAACGTTTTTACACTCTTTAAGTTGGAGAGGGTTTTCGGCTCATATACCATGTGTTATCTGACGATTTTTTTCTTATTAAGAAAGGCTTGTTTTCTAATAATAAAACAGCTTCTTCCAGCTGCGTTTCCAAGTTTAACACTTAAGACTCTTTCAAAACCATTGTAACAGAATGAAATGCACAACATCTCTTATAAATCTCTAATTTCCATTTTCGTGCTTAACCTGTTGAAAGTTTTATGAGGTACTTAAATGTTTATCAAATTCGTTGAACGTCTTATTCAATGATTTATCTCCGCCTTTGACTTTTAGCTATTTTTTATGACAGCAAGCAACCAGTTGTTAGAAATTTGACGGCAAACACTACCTCAACGCCTACTTAGTGTTTGTTTATATTCATTATTCTTACATTCTTTCAAAACCAACGTGTTATTAAGCTTCATCAAATTCCTGCTTTAGGCGTTTTATTATTATTTTAATTACAGGGCGCGATTCTGTTGAAACCGCTACTCTCCTCAAATTTACACTGAAATGTTTTCTCCGTGTAAAATAACCGAAGATAATTTGTAAAGGATTCCTATTATATAGTTTAATTGCTGTAGTGCTTACCTTAATATTAAAGTCAAGGCAAAGTGAAATATTTGTAAAACCTTTTTTGGGTAGCTTTACACCGAGTCTGCAATTTTAAACAAAAACACCCGTAATACCAGTGAAGTTTGCTTGGATAACATTGTTTGCTGCCCCGCGTGTTTGCACAAGAAATACCTTACAATTTAACAGTTTCACCGGACATTCGCAAGTTCGAAATTCACGATCAACTTCCGTTGGCTCGCTGGAGTAATGTGTCATGATTTGTGTGCCTCTGCTGAGTTATTTTATTGTTAATTATGGTAACAGTTCTGGTTGAACATATTTCGAGTTAGTGTTATCACAACTCTGTACACATCAGGCATGTGTTTCTAATGAGTTATGGGCTAGGATTTGTTTATGTTAGCAGAATACTGGCTACTTCGTACTTTATATATAATGATATTAATTTTCCAAAGTGGAAGGTATCCAAGTTTGTTCAAAAATAACTTCAAAAATAGTGAAGAAAATATTTGTGTTTCTTAATCATAATATTTTCGAAATAGCTAATCAGATTTTGATGAAATACGAAATCTCCAACTATTTCAGGAGAAAAGTCGCGTCAACACAATAATTCTATTTTTCTTTTAATTTAAATTCAGCTCATAAAGAGTGGTGGCAAAACTTTGATAATTTAAATCTTATTTTCATAAACTGATAGATTGATTTTCAATGCGATTGCTTGCTAAAACTAAATTATTTGTAAATTTGGAGTATTCCTCGCAATAAATTCTATAAACATCCTGGATCATCTTCCATAATATTTTCCATGTCCAGTCTAAGAGAATCTGTAAACTATAATAACATATTATGAATAAACATTAATATTATCTTTGAACGTCCTTTTACAAGTTTGCCTTCCACTTCCACTATGATAATTGTATCTATCAGTAATTGCTCCAAGTTAATTACGGTGTTATATCACACAGCCAAATCTAATGATTTATATTTAAAAAAAAAACATGCTAATTGAATAAAGATATTTTGGGCTCATTAACCTCGATGGTATGATAGCGTTTGACTGGTAATTAATAATTAACACAACGCCTGGGTTCCACTTCGACACAATCACGCAAAAACTTGTCTGTAATTTAATCAATACATTAAATAGGCACCTGCGTTGTATTTTTCCACGTTCCCGCTCTGTGTCAATTAGGTTCTCTTCTGCAGAATGTACTTTGACGTGTTATTTAAAGAAACATAAGGAATGGGGCAATTTATCATAAAGCCAATTGTTTAATTTATTTCCTTGTGATCTTTTCACAGAAAACAAATATCAAATGTTAAAAGACAATAAGAAACATAGTGAAGGAATAAATACATAAAGGGAAAATGAAAAATTGGGGTTTTGTTTATCCTTTATGGTTTTCTATTTTTGTATCAACGACTTTATTTATTATTCTGACGAAACCACTATTTTTTAAAAATGATTATTTTACAATACCCGTGTTTAATTACGGAACGGAATACTACTTTGTTGTAGTACGCTAATCCGAAATGGCATTACATAACCATTGCTTCCTCATCCGTATACCTACTCGAAGAGAAATTCTCTATTTTCGCACATGTAAGTTTAAGCTGGTATTAATTTTCAATTCTTTTGTTCATATTTTATTAATATCGCTAAAAGTATGCAACATTATTACCTGGGACACATTGTTAACATCGCATTGTTTAACTTTGTTAATAATATAGCATGTTAAGGAAGCTGAAGTCCTATTACTCTTATTACATATTTTCTCTATTTAAGTTGGATACCTACTAATAATGTACATGTTACAATAATTTGCGAACTTGGTTCCAGTTTCCAGTTCCGCTAAAGAACTCAGTTTGTTATATTGTACAATATTGTAGAAAAGTAGATTCATCCATGATGTTAAGGCACATACTGAACAAAAATGCACCCCCTCTCCTCCTCTCAGGTTCATATTTGTGTATGATATTGGGTGAATTTTAGCATTAGTCTTTGAATTTTGGAAACAATTTTTTATACCATTTTATAATATTGTCACATCCAAGATTTTAGCACAACATTACGTATAGAATATTTTCTGAAATATTCAGAATACATAATATTATATGCACGTATTAGATAATATTATACAACATAAATTTATAATAAAAACATTTAAGATACAAAGTACGTCTACCAAATTTATACTACGTGCAATCGTATACGCAAGTTAAAGGAAAGTTATAAATTTGTTTCTCTTGTTTAAATTTGCATACTACAGCTTTAATAATTGTGTTGCACGCTGAAATAATAATGTACCTACTTATAACAAAACTGTATGCTAGGGTAGGTACTTCAGAAGATTTTTATATGAGTGAAAATGTTATGGTTAATTTCATAGATAATTAGAAACAGTAGCAACTTCTTGCTATTATAAGTTGGACTTCCTACAGACCGGAACTCGCAACCTTCTTATCTGTCTTCCTATTGTTCCTTTAATGAATTCAAATCCAGGAGGCGGTTCGCGAAAACGCCGGCTTTGCATCCATTTGCATAATTGTATATATTGATGTTCATTAACGAATGTTGTTCGCCGGTCTTCGGCTACCAAGTTGAGCTATGGCTTGTCTCCTTGCCGCCGCTTTATAAGTTCCTCCAAGTATGCGGAGATTTAAAATTCATTGAACGTTACTGTATTTTCAATCGAAATGGATTACACGCTCTGTAAAGTATTTTAATTTTTCTGCGTTTGGTCTTGGTGAGGCGGTATAAAGTTTTGCTTTGTTCAAATTTACTTTTAAATGTTTCTTGTTGTTTCCGTATTCCGAGATTGTGGTTATAATTGGAATAATTCAACTCTCGTTTCAAATCCCCAATGAAAAGTTTCGGGATATTTGGAATTAATATTTGAAATTTACTAACTTCCAGCTGCACAAATACCCTATAATGTAACTCTTTATATTTGGTAAACTGAGCGTAAAAACGGTTTCCTTTTTATTTAATACAACAGTAAATTTACTAGAAGGGTTTCTTTAAGCCGATTAATTATTAACTCGGCAATTTCGGCAAAGGACGAACTTTCACCTGCAACCAATCAAAGTTGGGGAACCTCAATTCGTTGTGGTATAATTTAAGAATTGTGGGCTGCGGTATAAAAACACGGGGGCCGAGTACATAATCGATTTTGAAGCACCTCCCAAAATCAATTTGTAGAAGCCACTATTTATACTTATCAGTGGTGCAGTATCTGAAATGATGTTCCAAGTGGGTAAAAAGGAATATAAGAAAACAAGAAAACGTCGTGGACGAGTTCTCGTCGTGTAATCAATTATCCAGTAGAAGAGCCGATGGAACTTGCCGGCTCGCGGCCACCCACGAAACGTATAATTATCAGAGCGTGGCCGTCCACCACTCTATTGCTTTGGTTTTGGCACAAGGCTTTGGTAAAAAGGTCAGACTAATACTTCATATCATTTTTTCTCGATCGTACACAACCAAATAAGGCAGTATCTGCTTAAGTTGTCGTCCTTTAACACCCCGCAAGCGTCCGCTTGAAGCTTCTTTTAAGAAGGACAAATAGTGCGAAACGAATCCTTTTAGTGTCGCAAATTTACCTCCCAGACCAAGTCTTGTTGTTGTCATCGTTGGTTTTCGAAGGAGATGGATTGATTGCTTGCCTTATATGTAGTGACGTTTACTCCTTGTATATTGCTTGATGTATGTGTTTCGTCCTGAGCTTTTGAAATGAATTAGGTCTCGCCTAACCCACTTATAATGTTCAAAATTGCTTTTTTTTATACTAAAAGACAGAAGCTCAAACTTGAAAGTACGTAATTTATATTAAATTAATATGAATGCGAAGTTCTCTCTATTTGCCAGAATGCTTTTTAACTTGAAAACATATTCAGTTTTAATTTGTAAATTTATTTGAAAAATTAAAAGCTTAGAACCGACTTTTCTTAAAAGTTTTCAATCAGAAGAGCGTGGTTTAAGGTTGCCTTTTGAAATTATATAAAGAAGTATTTTATGAAAAGGTTGAGATTTTCCAGAACAAAAAGCTTTAATGTGCTATTTTTGCTGTAAGCGAGGTTATTATCAAGGTAGAACAAAATATTGACCCATTTAAATTTTTACAAGTGAATTCTCTTGTTTTAATTTTTTTTCCGAGCAAGGTTAATAAATGTTCCGCGTGATTTTTAAATACTTGTTCTCGTAGTCTGGCTAACTGAAACCGTAAAAAATTTAATAATTCAATTTTGCTTATTAATTAATTTTTTAATTATAAAGTTTTGGAAATTTGTAATTATAGCAATATTGTAACTGCTTCAAATTATTGAACATAAAAAATTACTTCTTCGTCTGGACTTTTTCATGCTAAGAACAATATTTTTAAGTTTCTCAAAATTCTTTCAAGGTATCACATGGAACTATGTTCAAAACAGAAAGGTAGCGCAAACCTATATAATAAAAAAATATTTAATTCTCTGGCTCAGTTGTATAAACGATTTGTCTCCCAGTTCAGCTGATCCACGATCAAATGTCATGGATACGATTGTTCTTCTGTTGTGATTCAGCTGAACTGGGAGGCAACTCTGATATATAACTGGGCGCTTACCCGCCGAGGTAGAACACGTGATGATCGGTCTGTATGACAATCCATGAGCGTGCAGTTGTTTACCCACCGGGGTAGACACGTGATGAGCAAACTCTATTGCATTAAATTTAAGTAGTTCCGTTTTGTGACTACTGTGAATGGCATTTGGCTTCGCATATTCACATATTACGACAATCGGCAATGCCACATTAATACAAATTATAATTTATCTATTTTCATCTTAAGAAATTTTTAAATACCAAATTACCTACCGCTTTTACCATGAAGAATTATTAAATATCGTTGCTTTGCTGCAATTAAAAATGAAGTTAGTAAGATATGTTTTCACCAACGAAGACTCCTTACATTTGACTGTGGCTCACGCCTGAGATCCAGTGTGCCTTTTGGGGAAAGAAAGTTGCAGTGGTGCTTGCATAAGATATCGAAATAGGTGGTAGGATGAAGGAGTAAAGAGTGGGGGGGTAAAACGTGTACAAAATTGAAATGCAGGTTAGTAGAGACAGTGGAAAAAGAAGGGGGGGGAGAAGGGGAGGAGAAGTTTCCGAAGGAATACAAAGAAAATAATTTATATTAATAACGGCTATACTACTAAACAAACACTATAATGAAAATTTTTGACTTTATTTCACTAAAAATACTTTTTTGTTCTACTGCTGCGACTCGCGTTATTTAAATATGTGCCTCGCTCGCTGCGCTCCCTCGGTCACAAAAGCTCGTTCAAGAAGAGATGAATTTCATACTTTTAACTATTAAGTTCTAGACAGTAAGCGTGTATTTCAGAAATGAACGTTTGTATGTGAAATTAATATTCTTAGCATTCCATTTACATATCAAACCTGAAAATCTTATAACCCATATAAAATTATTGCCTCTCTCGTTATCAATTCTTTACTGTATGTAGATTAAGGTGGTATCGTTGCGAGCGATTTTCTAATTAATACAAAACAAAGTTGCCAGTTCAGAATAAATTAATTTAAAAGTAACCAATTAAATACGGTAACGTATCAGAAATATCAATATTCCGTATAATGAAAAAATAACACTAATATTATTGTTATTTTCAAATTTCAAAAAAACAATTTCAAAGGAGATTTATCATGATCTGTATCGGCATTTGATTAATTATCTAATTGCCTAAATATATTTTAACACAATATAGTACGTTGGAATTGACGAAGTAACAATTCAACTATGATGGTGGTCGAAGGTTTCTCATTTTCAGTATAAGGGCGTGTTTTGTGTCAACTACGGCTGCTGGTAGCAACAAAAGAGACCCATCATCTGTCCGCCCGGCGGGATATCGGAACGGAGAGCTAGGACCTTTAGTGTCACTGCGACCCCCATTTGCATTTACATCTATGTTAGGAACCCGTGACATGACCAAGGCGGTAGACTAAGATTAGATTCTAGATAAGACAGTCATTAAAACTGTTTAGTAAGATTGTTGCCTTGTGTAGTCCTCTCCCGTACAGATTTATCGTTCTCTTTTCTCAAATTCTTTTGATCAACGTGATAAGTTATGTATGAGTAAGTTAAAATCTGTAATAATTTATTTCGGAAAAAATGTGGTAGTTGGGAGACATTTTTATGTTTTTGCTGGATACCACAAACAATTTAATCACAACTGACCTTTATATTTTATGTAATACGTACGTCCTTGGAAACTTTTCGTTTTCCTCCTATTGTTCTTCCTCTCCATGAAGGTTTTACGTGCCTGTCTGATCGATCGTGATATAATGTTCCAATTATTGAACGTTCCATATATATCGCATGCCTAAATGTAGCTGTTGCGATAATTATTCAGGTTTATTGCACGCCAGTGTGATCGTTATAATGATGAAGTAGCGCAAAATGCGAGATGTACGTACCTGAATCTGGATTAATGACGTTCGTGTTACTTCTTTCAGTCGCAGTTTCGCTGTAGTTATATGGATAATGATACATCTCTTTTCTGCTTTTAGACGGAAAACCCTAGAGATTTAATCTGTCCGGAGACCAGTTTAGTTTTTGTGCTTTTGCTGTTCGGTATAATAACCAAATTTGCACAATGTGTTTAATATAACAAATTTAGACTAAATCAATTAGTACGTTGTTGGGCGGTATTCTCATATACTTGGCAGTAACCCTACATCTTCATACCTGTAATTAGGGACTATGTGGTTCGGGAGCTCACCTCGTTACACAGGGGTTCTAATTAACAAGGGTATAGCTAATGAAATAAACCCTGATTGCGACACCGATCAAACCGCATATATAATAACGCACCCTACAGCTGCTCTTCACTTGACATGACACCCACTCACATAGAAAGCTACACAGAAATAATTCAATATAAGCAAAACAATATCTAATTTAATTTCATACGCTAACTCGACTAATTTTATATACTGGTGTTACTTTTACGAGAAATTTACTTCACAATTTAACAAATAAATGTACAAGCTAAAAAGTTTTCAAATTTAGGGTCGCAATTAAAATAAAAGGGTATGAGATGATTTGGAAAAGTTTGCTACATGTTAGGGAATAAGGATGCCAAAAATAACAAAAAAATTTCAAAATACAATATACCTATGGCCTTAGAAATAATTCTACAACGTATTACACGAAAGTAGCTAAGGCAAGACAAAGAAAATTAATTTGATGATGTAACTTTCTCCAAGTTCAACCCTTCTCTAACATTATTCCTTTGATAATTATATTCATGTATGTGCTGCTAAGGTGAGCCGTGAGCCCTATCCAGAGTTGCATTTTACAATATACAAAATACTTTTTGATTTGAAGAAATAATATAGAATTTTAAATCCTTAGTTAAATCAGATTAGATTTCAATGCTAACTAGCCCCTAAACTATTCTCCACTGGAAGTAAATTTAAGATGATAGGTACTATTGCATTTATTTACAAATTTATAGAGGAAAATTGAATAATGTATACGGTTTTGAGTTCGAATATAAAAAACAAATAATAGAAAATGGTTGTTCAAGAATTCTATTATAGACGATGTTTATTTAACATTATAGTCTAGTTTTGTTTATACCTACATTCAGTCGAGTTCCTGTTCTTGTTTAAGAGTTTTTCTTGTGCTATTTGCGAAATGTAACCATTGTAGGTAATCCTTCTTTTTGGAAAATATTCAGGATTGGTCCTTTTCCCTTTTTCCAAATTATAAAATGTTACGCAATGGTTTAACACAAATATCCTAATTTTGTTTCCAGTATTTTTACTGCTAGGATTATCACCGAATATGATTAATTTTTGGGAATTCCTATGATATACGGATTTTTCCGACGATTTTTCTAATAAGAAATGAATCTGCAACCTACAAACATGCTGGAACATGATTTGTCGTCTCTATCTATAGCCTTTTCGATACCTCTCTTCTTTCTATCTTGATATTGCCATCCTAATCTTCTTCCTATTTTGGTTGTTCTATTTTATTGAATGATTCCGTAATTATATGAGTTACTCTTTAAAACATATCTCAACCAGACGAACGCCGACGTATTTTTATTTATACCTTCTTATAGTAACAATCAGATGTATAACGTGTCTATAATGTTTCCTTTAACGGTCCTACTAGTAGGCATAATTTTTGTTGTTTTAATCTTGATGTATTCTTCGACCACTTTCGAAGCTTAAAGCTGAAGCACTACGAAAATACTGCGTATACAGTATCAGTAGCATCCGAGTGTTAAAAGGAACAGTCAACTTGATTACCTTTTAATAACTTTAATATCAGTTTATATTTCCATAGCGGCATTACTGCTAGTAGCTAGTCGTTATACGTTATACCTATGTCCGTTTTAAATTTAATAAGAAAACAATATACAATTATTAGGGAGTAACGCAAATAATAAATGAATTTAATAAATAATATCATTTATTCGTTCAGCAAGAAACTATGTTTTATAGCAGCGTTAAAACTCGAGGTAACTAGGAAAAGTAAAACATCAAGATATGAATATTGCGGTGGGATATTTAAAGTCTATTTTTTATAGCATAAAACGTAAACAGTTTCAAAAGCTTCTTCTACTAATTAATACCTAAATGTGTTACTAAATATAGCCACTGCAAGATTTTATTAAATACAATATTACAAACGTTCTATGTATATTAGATATTCGTGTAACGTCTGTTCTTTGTAACGATCCGATTATTAAACTTATATTCTTTATGAAACGCCGCTTATTCTTATCCAATTGAGTTTTTCAACCATCTGTAATCTTTGGTCCAACTAATGAGGTGTGGAAAGAAGTGTGATATATACCACCTGCTTTAGCTTGTTAACAAGTAGAGCACGCTTAACAAGATCTGTTATCTTTGATTGATTTAGTGTTATAATGGCACTGATTTTTCCTGAATTTGTGTTTCTTTAGTGCGATTGAATTCAGCTGTCTTAAAGTTAGAAGAAATAGAATTATTTAAGAGGGTAAATTTAATCACAGATAATTATTTATACTTGCTTACATGGTAAATATTTGCTTCTAATTTCTGCTTAATCAGAAAACATGCAAACTCATTTACGATAGTTCTCAAAACTTTAACGTAAAAGTTTAATTTAGTTCCTCACAAGGTCAACATCGATTTTGTATTGCAGTTTGATAATGAATAAATCATCATCAGGCAGTTTACTTTATGTTTAACAATTCAGTTGTGTCTGTTTTACAGTACTACTATGTTGATATAAATATTAATTTATTTACCCCAATCATGAACTATGTATGTGTTATAATTTATTATAACGTTTAATGCAATAACGAAAGATATATACGTATTCAGGGAATTTGTTAAAATTAATTAAAATTAAATGTTGTTTGGGATCATTTCCAGAACTTTTATTTCGCACAAAATCATAAATGAATAAAGAACTATAAATTCTTTTAAATAGTACAAGAAATATACAATAGTTGCTATATCATATACTAGATTAACATTGCAGTAAAGAACTTCTCGAGTTACCTACTTTAAAAGACAGCATTTGAGGGAAAGTGATTTTTTTTTTATCAACGACTTAAATTACCTCTTTTGGGGGGTCGAGAATTCAGGGGGATTGTATGGTGGTGGTGTACCTGTACGTTGGTACGATTTTCATAACTTTGATAAAGTAGCTTTAGGTAACTTTATAGTAACCAAAGAAATACACCACCAGCATATAGTATAACATATTTATTTCTGTATATTTTCAATTCCACAGAATAATAGATCTTTTTTAAATTGTACGTATGCACATCATTTTACATTTTAAATTTGCATTCTTCTGCCTTAGAGCATTAAACCATTTTTCAAAAATTTTTCCTTAGTTCAACCTTGACACTATTTTAAATTATATTGTGCATAGAATATTGTTATTCTTACTGCACACCTGCAACACTCGTTATCAGTTTCTTTTTGCTGCTGAGTCTTATCTGCGCTCTGGAACATTCTAATAAAATTGAACCATTTTAAACCTGTCTACAAGGTAATATTGCGTCTATATGAGTTGGTCTTCTGTTACTCATTGCAATGACATTGAAATTGTTAGTTCGGAAGTAATAATTGTGAATATCGATCGGTTGTGTTGTGAATTTTCTAATTATGTGTAAATGCATTGGTGTTTAAAACTTTACGTGTACTTTAAGTGTTAATGTGAATATAAACAATCGATTATTCCAACTTTTGCAAAAGATAAGGTAGGTAGGTGCATGCTCTATTTCTAATTATAACATATCGTACAACCGTGGCGTGGTTTGTTAATTTTCCAAATCTTTATTCTGTAGTACTATAGGTACCTATATATTATATATCTAGGATAAAATACCCCAAGAAAATATTCCCCCGGAAAATACCCCCAGAAGAAATGCCTCGCGGAAAAAGTATCCCGTGGAAAGAATACCCCGGGAAAAAAAATCCCTGGAAAAAACTCGGGAACCCGTCAAAACTATTCGCTCTGAAAACAAAACAAACTCTTTCTAAACACCAAAAACATATTATATTTATTTAATATTTATACCTATATAACTACTTTAATGTTCGAAAATTTCTACAGATCTTATATTATGACTTATAGCATTAAGAAAATTTTTCTGGTAGACGTAACATAATTCTCACAGAGACCTTTTAACCGAATTTGTAGTGTTTCATGCACTCTTATTTATTTCGTAGCCCTACCCACGTCTTCGAGTGAAAAGAAGGCCAAACCATTTTCATTCCTCAGATTTTTTTCAAAACTTCGTCCTTTTTGTATCGTTACTGAATGCCCAATTTCTGAATTCTTTTATGGGTGATACAGCCAGATACGATCAGTTCTTCTTCAAATACTGCCTTCGGTGCCTGAATGGCACTTCTTTCAAAATCGACTTTTATTTGTGTAGGATTATTTTTTAATATTTTTCTGCCTTTGGGATATTTTTACCACGGAATATTTTTTCCGAGGGGTTTTTTGTCCACCACCCATCTTTGATGCATTGTACTGTATGAAACCAGTATCTATGCTCCTCCTACTGTATTAGGGAACCGAGTCGATTTCGTGTATCAAAAGAAAACCTTAAACTACTGTACACTCTTACAATAACTGAAATATTTTTCTAAGTTTAGAATTTAATTCGGGGAAATATACTTGCGTATATTTACAACATAGGTACAAACACACTTTTTGTGAATAAAACTATCGAATATTGGCTTATTTCAATGATTCATACCTATACTACCTAATTATTGTCTGTCTCTCATACATAACCATCTTGTTAGTTTACGCCTCCATTAATTCATTAATTCACTTGACGTCAAATATTTTTATTGCAAAATTAATATGTGTCTCCATGTAAATGTGTATAATGTTAATGTATATAAGAAATATAATTATAAAGCTACCGGAAAGACATGAAATGATTGATAGCAACCATATGACATACAAACACACACCACTTACAAAGAAAAATTTTATGGGAAATAACAATTTGTCAATCACATTTTTTATACGGTTGTATACGTCTGTGTTTAGCGAAACATTCTGACGTTTATGCGGATTGCATTGGAGAACTTTAGATTCTTGAAATTGTAGATTTAGGGTATATTTAATGTTTATCGAGTGACGTGATCGTCAAATTAAAAGTGGTATTTACCTGTGTACCTAAACTCTAAACAATAAAAACGTTTAAATAATTCTTTCAGCAGTTTAAAAAATAGAATCAATATTCTTATAATGGTTTAGGATTTAATAAAGGACCATGAAAAATAAAAATAAATTTGATATAAATTTTCCCTGTTTTTAAGTAAACACTGAAAAGAAATAGAAAATAAAGGTAGTACCAGAGTCTGTTCTTTTTTTAAGCAGCGCTTTTGCATAATCGATTGCGTAGACAAATACCCCCATGCTTGAAATTCAATCTAAGTTTTATCATTTAAGAACTGAATACGAAAATTTACTTTAATTTCGAAGCTGCGCTATCGACGAAACTTTGTGGATACTGGAAACTTCGAGATTATTCACCAAGTTAGAATATGTCATAAACTAGTAATGTTTTTGTTTACTCTCAAGTTTGATGTAGGCATTAATTTATAAAGACGGGGTGTTTCTACTTTAACGATAGTTACAATGTTTGAATTAATTTTGATACAGAGTAATGTACTAGTACTCAAATTAATAAATAATAATCTCTTTGCCTAAAGCTGTATTAACTTTACTGCGCGGTTTTATTTTTTAAATCCCGTCTCTATTGAATGATTACCAAATATTTGAATAAAGAATTGAGTTAGAATTTATAAAACTCGGTCGTAACAGTTTAAAAAAATTGAGATACATAAAGCGAGGGTTATACGAATGAATAAGTAGGCAAAGAATAAAGTACGAAGGTATTATAATACTAAATCAGACGACTTAGACCTCTGGTTGTAAAGTATGGGAGTAATTTGAAGCTTTTAATATTAAACTGTAACGTTCAATAGAAAGCTTTTGATAGACTAACAGCGCCGTGGTACGGCTAGGGGCAAAACGATTCACGCTGAATCAACAGGAAATAATAGTAACCTCCCTTTAAACTTTTTACATGTTTGTTGGACCGATTTCTTTTTTAAAGAGAAAGCTTTTTGTATGTTTTATTGAAAAGGGTTGGAAATTATGTGATTAAGAATTTTATATTTGATAAAACATTTTTTGCAGATTTTTATGTTAATAATTTCTAGGTATTTGCAATTATCATGACGATGGCATATACCGATATACCTACTTGTGCCTTTAGGCTTTAAGCTATTTTTTACGAAGGTAATAATTTGAACTTTCTTAGAATATCCAATTTTAAATACAGAAAAAAATATTAGTTTGACTTGTGTTTCCATCGCACATAAATGTTTTATCATCTACTTCCCATCTATCTTCCCAGTACTCTTATTATATCTGATTGAAAAGGTGAAATATCTTTTTACATCATTTGTTCCTCACTGAGGACCATCAACCCTAT
The DNA here is from genome assembly GCA_963082805.1 of Hemicrepidius hirtus. Taxonomy (NCBI): domain Eukaryota; kingdom Metazoa; phylum Arthropoda; class Insecta; order Coleoptera; family Elateridae; genus Hemicrepidius; species Hemicrepidius hirtus. Next base: position 35,592,555 of record OY720160.1, on the reverse strand, counting down.
GCTAATCAAAATTTCGGTTTTGTATTTCTTGGATTAAATTCGTGGTGGCATATAGCTGTTGCCTGAAGAACGGTAAAATATTTTAGGATAAGTTTCCCAGCTAAAGTCATTATCATTTACCTATCAGAGTGTTAAATTTCAGAATACCGATTGTGTTCATATCGGAACATCAGAAGACCATAAATATGGTTGTTGTTTAAACAAGGCAGTTCCTTTTTGCTTTTTTGGGATACAATATCCAGATAAGAGACTGCCACGATCGTGTAGATGTTCTTCTACGGGAAATGCAAGTCTTCAAATTTATTTTAGTTTTAACATCCCCAATTGTCGAAAATAGTAAACAAATCACTTGTTAGGTAACAAAGTTGCACATGTTAGATTTTACTGGGATGTCATACTTTACCTCTTCATTGAATTATTATTATTGGGTGCTGACTGTCGTTTGGGGGGGTTACACAATGAGGCTGTTTCATTTTGTAACTTTACGAACCCTTGGTTATAAATTAGAAATCTCTTTATTAGTAGCCAGTTGACTGGTTTTACCAAGGAATAATAGATTCCCGTAACAGTGGTACTTAATCGCATTGAGGAAGGATGTCGCCGAGGAGGACAACATCGGCCAGGGCTTGCCATTGCCTGTAATGAATTAAGGGACGGAAAATAAACGAATATTAATAAATTAAGGAGTAATTATCAAGTTAAAGAAAATAAACTATCACTGCCTGGCTTTCTACCACTATAAAGGGTCTGATTATTTAAACAGCAATTTTTTTGAAAACAGACCAATTTCACAAACAGTCTAAACGGTTTCCTGTTGAACCACTTTTATAGAAACGTACTTTATAAATATTTGTTTATATGTCCCTTATAACATTAATTCTCTTAAGTTAAATTGGGTAGACACATCAAAGTTATTAAATCATCTTTGTGCTCTGCATTGCTTTATACAGCCTGTTTCAAATTCAAAGCACACCATTGGGATTTTGCTTAATTGAAGAGATAGAAAGTAGGTTAAATTGGACAAGGCTGCAAAATTTACTTCTCAACAATAAATAATATTTGTAAACTACAGTTTAAATTTTTTTTTGTGATTATATGGTACAGTGGTTTTTAATTTATTTTTAGCAACTGTTAAGAAAAATTCAAATGTGTGTTCCGAAAGTTATTAAAATAATTGGTACAAAAATAACGTTAACGACTTTGTAGTAGGGAATTTTATGCAGCCTATGTTTAAAAAATTAAACAAAAAGTCGTAACATGACTTCGTCGTTAATGTTTTGAAACTGCTTTAGAAGCACGAGTATTTTACTTTTAAAATTATTTTGTGATTTATTATTCAGCTAAAGTTTATGGAAACACATATCGGGTGATTGTTTTATCATGTAACCCCTTAAATCGCTGCTATAGGCAACACACTTTACAATCCAAATATGTCATTGCGATTATAAATTAACACATGGAAACCTAAATATAAAAAACAGTTGGTTGTGGATACAATAGATTGCTATGGTTGCCATCTAGAATACTAAATGTCGTGGAGCAATATATTTTTATTTCATGGCAAACTTTCTTCATATTTATTGTGATATATTTTAATTAGCAAAGTTACCTGAGATATGCGGTGCGTGTTATTTACTCTGAATGTTCAAGTGGTTACAGATAAAATAATCAGCGGACAGCGAGTATAATAAAATTTTGTAACATTTTTTATTTTGCAGTCTAGGTTAACTATGCTAGATTGGACTCGTATAACAGGTTGCTTCAAATTATTTTTACATCCTTTCTTGCCCTAATGTGTTTTCATATGTACTAATGAAATATGTTAAAGCTACATATTTGATGGTGCGCATTTAAAGCACGATAATAACAAGAAATGTTGAATAATAATTATTAAGAGATTTCAAAAATATGAAAACTTAATCAGAACACGAAACATGTCAACATTGCGAATAAAATTTTATATTTTGTGTTTCTTGAAGCGTAGTAGGTAGGTAGGTATTCTGCTATCGATTTTCCAATTGTAATACATATAAAATGTGTTGTAACCTAACAAGCGTTTGCAAAATATAAAATTGGTATAAATAATTTTGAAAAATAAAAGAATTCCGTAGGTTTCTATAAATTGTTATCGCGTGTCTTTTTTTGTGTAGCTAACTAAAGAACTTCTTAACGTTTTTTCGTATTACTGTCTGTCTCCTCTTGACTCTACAAGTTTCTGCGATTTCTGTTGCTTGAATGGTGAGTTGTATCGCAGTATTTATAATTTTCCCGAACAAAAAATAAAATGGTTATGTAAAAACTTGACGGTAATTCAACGTTCGCTAATAGGGATGAAGAGGTTGTTCAAAAACGTATTTTCTTTTGAGAAAAGGCTTCGTATCTTATTCTATAAATACGTAAATCGGTTATGATGTACAAATTGGAACTTAAAGAAGTGTTTCCGCGAATAGAATATCACAGAAAAATAAAGAGGAAGATTTTGATATTTTACACGAAATGTTTCAAGAATTATATTTACTTTTTATCCTTTTTTTGTAAACTTTTAGATACTTATTGTTATTAGATAATATATCAAATATTTATATAGAATATTTCAAAGCATTGGCAGGAACAGTTGTTTATATATTTTCATAATAATAAATATTGCTAATAAGCCGGCCACAGACGAGCGTATATGTCTTAATACATCAAAGCGCATTCATCAACGTGCACACAGTAACGTACGTCTGTGGGCATAATAACGTTACGTACATGCATGCGCATTCCAGAAGTGCGTCGCACTTAGCAACCTGGTTTTCCTGAAAACATGTCTCTACGTTGAAGAATGCACCTTGTTGTTCGAACGTGTGTGTCCTTCACAAACATTTCTGTCGCGGAGTTCTTCAGTGAGGTAGGGAGTTATTTTATTTTGTGGTATTTTAATTTGAACTATTACAATATACAATATTAAATCGTATTAGTATTATTTATGTTCCGCTCTTAACTCTTCCAGTAGGTTCACATGAGAGAATTTCCCGTTTTAAAAGCCAATCCTTACACCATTTACTACGGCGACTTTTATTTTTTTTGTGTTTTTGTTTGACAATAATCACGCACGCCACTGCCATCAAACACAACTCTTCGGACATCGTTCTCCGACAGCGAAAAAGGCTTATGCGAACGTGTATGTTGATAACTGCGTAATGATGTCTTAAGACATCTATCTACGTGTGTGGCTGAACAGCGTTTCACGTTGATGTGCGATACTGATGAATGCGCGTTGAGGTATTAAGACATATACGCTCGTCTGTGGCCGGCTATACTGCTAATACAACTCGGCAAATAATATCGGACGCTTGTCCACTGCAATAGAATACAATTCTATCGCCACGATGTTGGGAAAAATCTCTCATTGTAGTCCTTATTGAAGCAGAAAATGACTGCTGCTTTCAGTAGCCAAGTGCCTGCTATTTGTTCTGTTTATAGTCCCCCATACAAAAACGAACTTGCTTTCGATGTTGTCTGTACCTACAGGTAAACCCTAATATGGAAGCCTCAAAGTTCACATACACCATTCAGGTAAATCCGAAACCGCAATCAACTTCGCATCACATTTGAAAAGCACCTGAAAGACGAAGCAAGCCCCGAAATTAATAAAAATGAATTCAAGGGCTGTATTACTTTAACATACTTTTAAACACAATCGCCCTTGTAGCTTCACGGGGTTACGATGGTACGAACGTACCCCTTGTTCATGGCGTCTTTTGCCTTAGAAAGTTTTAACAAAGAGTTACCTAATTGGCTGCCTTTACAATTGGCTACTATAATTAATTTATCATATTCTTTTGTAAAAATAATTGTTGATAAAAATAACTGCCAGATTTAGATTTATATGTGAGCCAATCATAATGGCATCACTTTTTTCATTCATAACTCGACTAGATGAAAATCAATTTTCTTTTGTCAACTCATGTTATAACAGAAACTATTTTTTGATACACTCATACACATTCAATAGTTTCTGTAATATAATTTCTTGTAGCTGAAATATTTGATTGTTAGTCAGTACAATAACCGGTAACACATTGTATGATTCACTTTATAATACTATTGCTTTGTGCCAACCCGTTTCATTGAAATAGAAGTTTACAAGTTTGAAAGCATGCAAGGAATTAACTGGTTAGCTTTAGTAACAGGATAATGAGGCAGAAATCTAAGCTAGGATGTACTCTATTCATTCCATATTTTGATAATTTTCCCAGTTATTGCTACTGCACAGTTTACTGTAACGTGTATGAAGAGTAATATCTTTTTGAAAAGCTCGGATAAACATTTATATAAAACCGTCCCCGCAGAGGAACTAATATCCTTCTAGTTTATGTTCTGAATTCTAAACATTATAGTTATAGGAGTGTTATAATATCTTGCATCATTTTAAAGATTGGGTAAAACTGGAATTTAAGCCCACTTCTTTTTTAGTTTTTTTATTTTTAATAAAAAATTAAATTGCAATAGAAAACTTAGATTAGCAAACCAAACGAATTAAAATTATTATGTTCTAAACTTTTGGTCAAACTTTAGTCTTTGAAATTACGAAATAATTGAAATAATTTCCGGGTATACATAATGTTAAAAGCATCAAATTGTAGTTTTTTTATTGTTCTAAGTAACAAACAGAACTCGTAAAATTGATCGTAACTGTTATATTTCCGTCTTCCACTGTAAGTGGAAATACGTAGACACACATAGCTTTGTGGAAATCCGGTCACGTGACTACAATTCGTAAATCTCTAGAAAAATTAGGAAAGGCTTTCAAGAGAACTGCGCCTTATATAAACGAAAATGAACATCCAAACATCAGCAATTCTGAAAAAGAAAAGTTGTTAATTATACTTTTAATTAATCTGTAGCAATTTTTTAGCTTTGTACATCACCCTTCTAGTTATTGAAAGTTTGGACAAAGTCTGTGACTGGCTTTTGAATTAATTTATAAGAAATTTTTGAATTTTTTTTAAACTTATCAATGTCATTAGTAAATTAAACCACCGCAAGGACGTTTTTAAATCACTTCCACCACGAATTTAATTAGAATATTAAAAAAAATTAATTAAAGATGTGGCACGAATTTTTTTCCTATGACCAGCTCTTTATTAAAGTCTTCTATTGAAAACTAAAAAGCTTTACCATCATACCTGAGTGAGGACGAAGTTACTTGGGGTTCGTGCTCTATCTCATTTTGCCATCATTACCAACAATAAGTTACGACACTCCAATTATTTTGTAATGAATTAGGCATTGTATGAGTTACTAACCATCAGCAAAACTGAATGTTCTTCTTTAATGAGGTGACTTGTTATACGTAGGTCGAATTTTCACTTGGCAGATTTTGTTGTCCCTAGCATTTCCTTGGTGCTTGTATTATGGTATCTCTACTCCCGGAGCTCTTGTAATCCAACGAATGAAAACAAAGGGCCAGAGTAATCGCACTTAATTTATTAATGCAAAATTATAAAACCGCAATAAAACAACTAAAGAACTTAAATTACAAGTGAAAAACCGAGTTTTCAGATTTACGTGCTAATATAAAATTAAAATTACTGAAAATTTTCCCTTTAAACTAAAGCAACTTTCTCTTCTGCCTTGGCAACCAATTTGAGTGTAGAAGCGAGATGGGTGCACGCGATTTACAGATAAATTAGGGTGATTTGAGGTCAAGCTCGTGGTTTGCAAAGCTGCGCATTGTGATGGTAGACTTTTCTCGGGACGCCTATTGTTCAGAGGCGACATAAATAAATTAGAATATAAATGTATGAGATTAAGTTGGCCGGCCAGCGAATAAACTCGACAGGTTACTAATGGCAAAGGGTCATAAGCTTCTCTACAGAGGCGTACATTACTTTCCCCAAAATATCTGTTCATCGAGATTTTCCGACTTGATTTGGAGGTTCATTTTTCACTACCAGACTAAATCAAAGGAATGGACCAAAAAACAAAAGAGAGCATCTTCTGAAACCCGTTTCCTTACTAAGATAAGTGTACTTTGCTTCTATAACAAATCTTTTGAAGTTTAACTTAGAATTTAAAATCTTGAACTTGGACCTAATTGTTTAGTTGAGATCGAAACCGTAAGGGATTATAACACTTCCCGTGTAGTAAAAGTTTATAGAGGAGAAATTCCCTATTCGCCTTTGAGTACCACCTCTGGTGATTGTGCAGAACTTTAGGGCATCCTAATCGGCTACGTCCAGTGCATGCTACACCAGGGACAAAGGCGCAATGTTGAGCTAAGTAAAGCTACGGTAGGCAAGGGCCCGCGTAATGCGATCATTCCTTTGCTCGTGTGTCCGGCCACAAGCTCGAACCGCCTACCAACCCCTATAATCGCATAATACATGATGAAATGACCAACGCACCCGTGTAATTGTGTTTGTTCACTTATTGTTTTGACTGACAGAACAACAGTACATCAAATAACGACGACGTTCTAAGACAAGGCATTCTTTCATTCCTATCCCTTTTTTCTTCTTTTACGTTGTTCTCTGAAAAATATATCACAGTGACATTCGCAGACAGATACGTGACACTGAAGTTATTTCAGTGGGTGGGGGTGCGTTTTGCGGCAATGTTTTGACTACGTTACCGTTTCGGTATAGTCCTATTCCCCATTGTTGCTTTTGGATGGGGAAGCTGTAACTTTCCCAACCCTACATTTTATTCTAAGGCTCTGAGAGAGCGCCTTCAATATTTATTTCCTCAGCTGACATAAAACAAGTACATCTCCACAAATATGTGTTTAAACACTTTCTTTTATTTATTATTTTATTATACGAGTAATTGGATTGATTTTATACTTTCATTGTTGATTCAAGACAATAGAAGTACATTTTACTGCAGTGAAATGTTATTGATATTAGAAGGAAACTTTAAAAATAATGTATTAAAACTTTTCTTGCTTAAACGGTTGCAGCGAAGCCACCCCAATATGAATAATTAGAACATAAGTTACTACCAGAAATCTCAAGTTATTCCTTAGATGCTTCAGCCCTGTATTTTAAAACTGCTGAAAACGCGTTGAATATTTGAACAGTAGGTACAACTTCAACCCTTCAATTGTGTTTAGTGAATGATTAAAATTAAGAAAATTTATTTCTGGTATCTTGTCCTTTCAGAAATGTATAAAGCATAAAATCTAACCCAAGTAAATCATCCTTCCCCTCGATTAAAGTTTTAACCCTTTTAGGTAATATCTTCCTTTCAGAGTATTGCATCAAAATCACTTTATAACTCCAATTATTAAAAGCAGAAACATCTCATGAATGTCAATTACCTTTTCCCTTGCAATGCTATTTATTAAGATACTCTGCATCCAATTCGACACTAACACATACACAAAAATAAATAAGAATGTCAAGAGTTTTCAGTATTTTTAAGTATTAAGAACTTTCATTGTTCCAACTTATTTAGGATAGTATATAGTTTGAAAAATTCGGTCGCACTGAAAATAAACCTATCCCTGTACCACATTCTGGTTCATGTCGGATGTTAAAAAAATTCCTGAAAATGCAGTGATTAACTGTATTCTTGAAATAAGTGAATAGAGAACTTTAACTTTTCGTCTGTTAAAATATAATACATAATTTCCATTTTTTCTTCTTTTTAGTTACCGTTTATATATCGATCTTAAAAGGTCGTCTTTTATCTGCCACTTTAACATTTTTATATTATCGTAATTTCTGCTTCTTAGATTGAAAGAAAACGCAATCCACTAATCGTTTGATCTTCCATCCTTGCTAATGCGCTTCTCCAAAGTTAAAGCAAAAGGCACATCATTGGAGCATTGGTGCTGACAGCTGTATTTTTATAGCGAAATAAAATTAGTTTTTATAACATCCATTTTAGGTCTATTTTAAAGTTTTTAGTGTTGTTGCGTTTTATTGCGAAGCATGACTCTTGTTTTAAAACTTTCGGAACACTTCAATAAAATGTAGCGATCCAGGTTTTCTCACAATTCCAGCAGCTCATCTTGAGCTCAACAAGATGACACCCTTCGGCCAATCCCGCGGGTTTATTTCTCTAGATATTATATAACAACTTTATATTTATTTCCTAAATCTATTTATCTGTATTTTACGCATGTAATACTGGGAACATTTTAATATCTAAATTAGGACTTTATTATTGGATATTTTGTTGGGGACTTTTTTCAGATGTTGCGCGTAACATTCTTTTAATCAATATTCAGATTCGCTTTATTATTATTAATAGAATTTGTACACAGTAACCCTTATCAACATATGGTTACTAATGCTTACATAACTGAAGATTTAGGGCCATTCAAATTTTATATGAAATGAGAAATCCGACCCGATATTCAACTAAAACAAAGGGATTTAACTGGCTTCGACACGTCGAGTAGATATTTGTTATATCCCCAGTAACCCTATCGGGTTTGTTTCACATTTTCCAGTTTTTTTAGAATAGCATGTCATTATAAGGTGAGAGCAGTCGATTAGGTTGTCCACCTATCTATATTTTTCAACGTAAAGTGGGGAAATATGTGATTTATTTCACACGCCTCATCCTCGGATGCGCTAATTGGTGCAATAAATAAATTTGGGTAGCTGATAGATTATAAGTGCGTGTACCTACTAAATTCCAATGAGCTAACATTTATAAAGCTTTTTGTATAATCCCTGTTTTGAATTACATATCAATTTCTATAGATTTTTAAATTACTAACAGAGATGAGATTTCTAATCAATACTTTTGCATTATGTAGCCAATTATGAATTCCGTATACGCGAATGTGAAAATACTTTTAAGTCTGGCTTTAAATTAATTTATATCATTTAATTGATTAGTCCATAGTTACATAATTATGTTGAAGTTTTCGCTACGAGCTCTATACTTCGAGAGGTATTACTTAGAATTACTAACTCAAAGGAAACTTTATTTTGAACTAACTGTGTTTCTAACATGGACAAATATCAAGTACCTATCCTCAGACATTAATTGAAGGTACCTACTATATGGCATACGTGTTTGCTTATATTGCTAATAAAACTTGGTGGCTCTACACTTCGTCTTGCGTATTCTGTTGCTGAAATGTTTTTAAAAATAATATTTGTCAAAATACTGTTTGACTGTTCGATTTTTATTTTCTTATTAGTCTGATTTACGGTCCAATAACGCTATAGCTTGTCTAGTAATTTGTTGTGGTTTATGACCACTGGTTTGTGAATAAATTGCTTCAGATATTTCTTGAAAAGTTTTCTTGTATGGACTGAGAATAAATTATTTTGATAGATTAATGACGAGGGTTCTTGGTGTCGTCATGATTATGGGAAGTTATTTCAATGAAGAAGTAAAGTGTGGCTTTGACGTTTTCTAGAATTAATTTTAAACGGACTTTCCCGTTACTTTTTACATGTTTGTTTTCTACAGATCCATGTCCATAAAAAGAAAATAATTAGAAATGGTTGAGAATGAAACTGTTAGCTGCGCTCAATGCTATAAACAGCTAAGGACTGGGTAGATTTGAAATATAAGCATAAAATAAATTTTGAACGTCTTTTACGATGGTTTAATCTAGAAAACATCTTGGTGCTATTGAAGGAAAAGCAACTCAATCTTTTAACTAGAACTTTCCATTTAAGTTGCAACATGATAAAAATAGTTAAAATAAATATGGTGACTCAATATTTAAGGTTATATACTCGGTTATATTGCGGTTGTTCCAGAGTTAGGATAACTTGTCGTAGATTCTGCAATTCTAAACTTGTAATTTCAGAAACGTTGCTGAACCGGAAACCCACGACTTTACTGCTAGCGTAATAAGGCGCTGACGTTGTTTGAAATTTTATGTTATTCATGTGCAGTAGGATAATTTAGCTACAATGTACGACAGTTGTAGCATAAACCGAAAACCAGGAATGTAAAAATATTGTAATATTGAATTATTTTGTTGCTCTATTTCTGGCTGGGCTTTTACAATTTTTAGCTGAGTTAGATCTTTTTCCGTGACATGCATGATACCAAAGATAATATACTACGGGAACTTGAACGTTTATGAAGCACATAAAAACTAGAGGTACGTGGCGTTATTTGATTGCGATTGATTTCAAGTTTTACGTGCTATAACGCGGTGAGATAAGCCGGTGATCGTATTGCTCACGTAGATTCTTTCGTATATAAGTGGTTTACCCTCGCTCCCATCATTCCATTTACATACGTGATGTAATAAAAGCTATTTCCCCGACGCTCTTATATGTTTTGTTTTCGCGATGGCTGCTTGTGCGTGAACAAATTTCAACATTTTTATTTTTTGTGGAGTTACGTCTCCAACTAAGAAGAAACACGACATGTTCGTGAGACGCCAATAAATTTATAATAACGGTTATACCAGCTTTATGCAGTATTTTTATACATAAACCAATAAGAACACGATATTCATTTTATATGTAGGTAATAAAAACATTTTTTTGATAGATGATATTTAATAAAAATTCCATAAATCCAGGCAAAATACCATTCATATTCCTAAGACAAAAAGACACTGTAATCTTTACCTTGTTAACGTTTTTATTATTTTCGAAAATATAAGGAAAATTAGTAAAAATATAATTACGAACAAAGATTACCACAAACCTGCTCAAGTTAATTGGAAGTTCTTTATAAAAATTTGCGCCAAGTTCCGGAAAGCAACCAACTGTTTAATGTACTTCGCAAAATTAAGAAGTTGTTCAACTTGGAAAATGAATTTTTAATATTCTGTTATTAAGAAAACTTGCCACAAATTTCTAAAATATCTGTCAGAACTAATTAAGATTGTGTATAGAAAGATAATCGATGTATGCTCTAACGAAGTTTCGAAAGAATTTTTAATTAGAGATTAATTTCCGACTTTAATTAATTTTAGATCAATTTTAAATGAAAGACTTGAATCTACTTTTATTTACAGTCTACACTGATTAAATACTGTTAAAATTGAAAATATCTACTCTTGTGAGTGTACATATGATTTTATGAGCAAATAATGAATTCTACATTGACGTACATACATGTTTTAAATATTAATATTAAATATCACAATTTACATTCTACGTGAGTGCCATTTGTGCTTTAACATTATCAATAAATAATATTCCCTTGACAGTGGAAATCAGTTCTGCAAAATTACAAACATTTAATTTATTCAAAGTATAGTACAATAAGTGGATAAGGTATAGTAGATGCTGTTAGAATATTTTCTCAAGCTCATTTTCGTTCTCTCTACCCCCACCACGCTTTGTCAATAATTCATTATTTCATCTTACAAGTCGCATGTTTAAGTAACTTACCATTCCTATCTTACTTATAATTAAAAAAGAGTCGCCAACACACAATAGCTGCTAGCAGGGAGAGGGAATTAGGAATTAACCTCGCATATCGAAAAATCTACAGCTTCCAACATCAGGACACTCGATTTCATATCTCGTAAAAGGTCAGAAAAATAGGAGCATGAGCTTTTAAATATTTCGTAAGACTGTAGTGGCTTAATTTAATTTTTATCGGCATGCTGAAGTTCGGGATTGTATAAAAAACAGGGATTTAATCACATTTATAATAAACTAATAAATCTATACAAGACTTGAACTGAGTTAATAAAACTCAAACCCTTCAAATATTTATATTATAATACTTCTATCCGAAACGATAAGTAGTTTACGTAAGTCTTTCGAATGTAGGGAAGTACAGATTATCGATGTCATCTTGGCGTCTTCAGTTCAGAGCTAGAATTGAATTTGATTACACGCTTCCCCAACTGATAAGACCAATCTGGCTTAGATGAATACCTCAGCAGAGAGCTGCTGCTGAAGCGACTGAAAGGACGGAAATTCGTTTATAAAGCCAGTCTTAGTATTCACTTCTCACTTATTCTTTTGCTGCATCTACCAATTACATTTCTCAAAGTATTGTTTGCTATATTGAGAATTTTACATTTGGTTAATACGCGTTCAATAAATGTTCTTATTGTTAAGATACATATAACAAAATTGTCAAGCAACGTTTTAGTACAAGTTCTCGTAAGTGCCTAGTTTACAGCTTATTTTTAATTTCTGCGTTGTAATTCATAGAGCAACATAAAGAGAGTAATTTTAACGTGCAGCTTTATATTAAATGGATCTATTCTCTTTAGGTGGTTTCGCGAATAGAGCCGTGGATATTATTTTTACAGCTGGGTTCATTTTAATATTCCCAAGATTAATAGTCTGTTTTGAATGTGACACTTCAGTTCATCACTTATTTAATTTTTTCGCGCCGACTGCTTCGTGCAGATGACAGATAATGTTTCTGTGACAATCCAAGAATACTTAAAACTGTGGTAAAATAAATATGACATTTCCCACTAAGTATTTTTCATTCGTAATGTGCGTCAGAGATATCAAAATCGTTAATGACTTGCAAATACATTGGAAGGCAATCATCTTCGTTAAACAAGGCAATATTTTAAATCCTGTTAGCAGGGTTACGACCAACTAATAATCTCAAACAGGTTCAGAATTAAAATTATCAAATGCATCAAAAAGAAACTGGAAACAAAAAATAACATCCAGCTTAAACTTGTCTTTCTTGATCCACTGTGTTAACGTTTCGTTAAAGCTGCTTTATTATTATCTTTATTATATTTCAGTTTATAGTGGATTGTAACATCAACCATAAAACGTATCTACTGTTGATGTTGGGATTACATTTCTGAATGTAGTATTGTATTTCATAGTAACACAAAATGTCTAGGGAAAAGACTCAATATGGCGGCTCTTCGCGAAGATATTTATGTGAATTATGTATGCACTTTTTTCAAATTGGGTCACATGAAACCTGTAGAAGCAAGCCCGCTCATTTTATTAAAAAATGTTAGAGATGGACGGTCTATTTTTAAATAGGGTGTGTCAAAATTGGTTGCTGTAAGAAAAGAAAGCATCATAAACCAGCACTCCGTTAACCATTTCGAAAATTTCCAGTTCTTCCTTGAAGTTTGACTATTATGTTACACATATTTAGTTATAAATTCCATTATAATAAATGAGAATGCATTTGTTTATTAGTCTTAACGCAGGGGCTTTAGTTCTTTGCACCCTGGCTCCCAAGCAACCTTGCACAGCTTTGCTGGGATGTTTGCTTTTAGTTGATTGCCTCAACAAGTTGAGATCGATTTGATACAGAAATAAATGCAATAGGTTAAGGTGTCTATACGCGCCGACTTTTCGACGCGAGCACCCGGTCAGAATTGTGTTCGGGAGCCAAGTCCTTAGCCAATTATTATAGCTGTTTTTGTTTTTACCCCAAACTAACAGAACTGTGAACTAAGCAGCCATAAGAATGGGGTAAAAATCAAATCTTTCTACCAGGTATTTATTTATGACGGAGAGTAACAAAAGGCCTGAGATATCCCCCTCCATTAGATGCTTGCAGTTAGTGAGCACCCGACCAACATTTGATAAGTCGACGCCTCTGAAGGTGTCACAGCCTCTTTGCTATTCTATAACGTGTTTTATTTTATCAACCCATGGAATCCCTCGATTTTTAAATGATTGTTCCATCATATTATTTTGTTCTATTCAATTTAGAGCTCAACCAAGAAGATCACAGTTGTTCAAGATAGATTTTTCCATTGTGACGTAATTATTTTTAAAATTTAAAAATTAAAATCCATTTTCGGATCATTGATTCATGAATAACTATTTCTGTTTAAAAGTGCATCGTTCCAATGTAGTAGCTAATTGTTTGTGGGGTTTAATATTTTTTGAAGCGGAACGAAAAGCTATAAAAGTGTATTTGGACGACCCTATAAAATCACCCACTCAAACATTATTTAACTACCATTCCGTGTTTGGAATGCCACGTATTATAATCTATTAGAACTTCACACGAAAAATGACTACATGTAGTCCTTTCAGTAATCGTAGCTAATAACTTGTCTCTTTCAAATTTCGTCACACAAATTACAGCTTATCTCCTCTTATTTAACACAGACTATAGGTACATGGTTTCTGAAACATAATCTCAGTGACAGTTAAGAGGTGCGGATATATTTTTGATGGGTTTAAAATTGGTTCGGGTTTTTATTAGATCTTATTCAGTTTCAGAATTTTCCTCGGAAACACCGATGATAAATTATTACACAACCCATTAGCAAATTGGAAACGATCAGAAATAGAAATCACGTCGTTGCTCAACCTTTTCTCATTTAATTTTGATTGCCGTGATATGCACGAGAAAGGCATTGTATTTATAACAGCTGAAGCAATCAGCGACCAAATTGCCAAGTAATGACTGTATAACATTTATCGTTCATGTATATTTAGGGATGCTGCTCCCTTTGTAAACGAATTTGATTTCTTCTTTCGCAAAATCGTTTTCACTTCGACTAGGTGACCTCATTCTAAACAATCTAAGCAAATGCAATTACCAATCACGTTTTTAACAGCCTGATTATTGTACAGACGCTTTCTGCCTAATGCCAATGAGTTGCTACTTGCCTACTTATGGGATTATTTTAATTTTCATAGGTCTTCTCAAAATAAGACAAAATCACTTACCTAAAGAATTTTTTAGTACATCAAGTCCGTTAATCGAGTTAAAATTTTCGCCACCGGAGGGTGACGAACAAAGAATGCTAGTCGATGTGTAGGTGCACCCCTTGCGGCAAGTCGATCACTATTGTTGCCTTCGTAAACGTCAAAATTCGTATTGGTACTTTAGAAGAAATAATCGACTGGCTTTATATGGGAATTACTGATAAAATTAGTAGTGTTTATCCCCTAAAGTTTCCACTCGGTATATAGGCGAAGGTGTTTATATTTTATTAATTAGATAGATGTAATTAATCATAAGGCTGGAAAATGTTTGTTTAAAAGAAAATTTAGCCAAGTTCTTAATAAGAAGTAAAATATCCTAAATTGCCTGTTGACAGAGCTTTAATTAGGAAGTGCCTTGTATTGTACATAATCTTCAATAAACACGAAAGCAACTGCCTAAAAATAAACCTAGATAGCTTTATATAATAAGACGTGATTAAAAAGTTCCTTGAGATTCCGAAACACTTTAAAGGCATAACTTGTATGTTAACAAGGACAATACAAACTTATACATCAAACTTCAATTAGATTTATCTCTAATAGTTCACAATCGTTATAACTATTGAAAATGGGATACAAGTACTGTTCAAGTATGCTACAAAATTTTTAAAACTTGCTTTTCAAAGTTATTAAACAACTTCGCGAACACCTTCTAAAGGATAATAGTAACAAAATTTCAAACTTTCTTTTCAACCTTGCTCAGAAAATGTAAGCAGAAGTATCTTTTTTATTTGACGTTTCAGTTAGTGTTCTACAACATTCAACCTTTTCACTCAGAATAAAAGGTGGAATTGTTAATTAATAACAAATATTTTAACGTTACATTTTTTTATATGCATTACGAGAGAAGGCAGCCAACTACTAAGCCCATATGTTCCCTCCATCTAACAGTTAGTCTAAACCATATAGACATTTAGAGAAACATCGATAGACGAAACGGTGTTACTCGTTCCGTGGCAGGATTCGAACCACCGCACCGCCCACCGGTGTTTGTGGTAACAGTAGTTGCAGAGTCTGTCTACTCTATCTGCAGCACGCCCACTAGGTACTAACAATAAAATATTAAAAGCAGTTTAGATCATCTCTGCTGGTAGCCGTTGGATCTCTTTTTAAGTATTTCTAATTTTACATGTTTTTTATGTTATTATTTTATTTATCTTTACGCTTTTAGTGGCATACGAATTGGATTATTATTACGTGATCTAGTTAAAAAATTTAACAATACCTTGTATTCTATACCACCACTCACCACTTATTCTAACTTTCAAGTAAAGTAACGTAAATCTTGTCTATATTTTAAACACAAAGTCAAATTGCCAATACAGAGAAATCATATTGCGATACAGAGGTAAATTATTCAAGGAGATTTGAATGCAAGATAAGGTAATGAGCAAAAATGATGTGTTTCTACCATCCTTGCAAGGGTTTAAAGGAAATGAAAAATAACTGTTGATGTTGATTTATATACCTCACACTGGTGTTCTACACCAAAATCACTGAAACAATGAAGTACAATCTGACTTTCAAATTTGTCTCGTTTATGAGTCATATACAGTGTGGTTGGATTTTCTTTACACATTACCCACTCTTTCATAACGTTAGGTTCTAACTGTTTAAAAAATTAAACAGTTACCTATTAATTAGTTTCTAAACTTTACACGATGATATTATCGGGTAGTTGCTCTCAATATAGCAAGTATCACGAAAACTACCTTCGTGTACACAATTTGAAGCGTTTAGTTCTTGTCAGTGGCGGCTCGTGCGTTTAGAAGTAGGTGCAGCCCTTAAAATTAAACAAACATCCCATCTTCATTCAATATGTCGATTTTTTGTTAATTTTTTGTATACTTGCATTCTTATAACGAGCATCGCAATATATAACATCAAGGTCATTCTCTAACCTGTGGGTATCTTTTATAATTAAAGGGTAACAATTTTTTAAATTTTCAACTGCCTGTTTTGGAAATTTTTTTGAATATTTTTCAAATTTCGCTGAATCCAATCGGCAAGGCAGATAAATTTAAGTTTTTCTGCATCTTGGAATTTGGTATCTATCTCTATTAAAACCGTGTCCAGTATTTCAAAATATATTTTAAATTTTTGAAAAGCTTCTTTTTTTTAATTGTCAAAATTGGTTGCGGGCTTTCGCACTGTAAAACATTTTTTTTGTGTTCATCTTTCCTCAATGAGAATGTAACTTGCAATAAAACACAAATTATATCTATAACAGGTTCCATTTCATATAAATAATAATTGTACAAAGTAAAAATTATTTAATACTGAATTTCTAAAATACGGTACAGCCAGGATCCCCTGCGTACAGTTTCGGCAGTACCTATGACGTCACCAGTCATTGATAACCAAAGCAAACGTGCAGTTGCCATGGTAACGTATATATACTTTTACCATGCAAATGCATCAAGTGCAGCCAGAAAGCGGATTGGCAAACTCGGCTGTACTGAGCTGGTAGCGCACGCATTAGACAGTTTTGTGCGATGCTCGGCGACGTTTAAAGGCTTTTATAATTATGTGTTAATTATTTTCAACATTTTGACAAGAATTTCCATGCTAGGTACAGCATGATTCTTCCGATTTATATTAAAATAAATTACTTCACGCAATGTAACATCATCATCATCATCATCATCATCAATATTGCACATACAGCTGACCGAAGTCTCTCCCAGGTATATTCTGCTATACCAGCCACTCAGATCGACTCCCCGCAAGGTAGCGGGGCCTCGATCCAATAGCGTCGCAAGCAGCTTACCCCAAGCTTACCATATGCCAATAGGAGGGGGTTTGGTGGGAAAAAGTGAGCGGCTGGGATGGGTTGGTGTCACAGAGCTTTAATGTACCGGCAGCAATTCCCCACACGATACGGCTGTTGTAACACAGACAGGTAGTTAGTAGGTTGTATCCCTAATGGGAGTTAGCGACACAGCCACACATGTTAGTTGTGTATAGATATAATATAATATAATATAATAATAGAATAATAAATATAATATATAATAAAATATAAATATCAAATAAAATATCGACTTTAACATATTTAATAACAAATGCAAAAAGATCCATACAACAACTGCCTATTGCTATTATCTTAACACTGCGTGAGGCAGCTGTCCCCAGTCAACCCGCTCCCTTCTACAAACAATGGAATGACGGTGCTAGCTTCTGGCAGTACTGTGACCTCTCCTAAGCCTCCTGGGCTGTTTCGTCTGCGATCCTCCGTAGTTCTGATGCTGTCGTAGTGGTTTCTCTTCCCGTTTCCTGCTGATCGGTACGCTATTTGCAATGCACGGCCATTTGCTTGTGGGAGGTTAGGTTCGTGACTCGAGGTAGGCCCGTCTTCGCAGTGTACTTCAATTGTTGCCTCTAGGATAACTGCGGTCGCGGCGATCGTCTCAAAGCCTCCCCAGAAACCTTCTTGTTCGAGGTCTTTCAAGTATCCTTCTATCTGCAGCACAAGGGGGTGATCAAGATGCTCATATCGGGGGTGTAACTCGACGATATTGTCCATGATTTGAATTTGGTACTGCTGCACATTGCTTCTCAGATGTGTGACCACCCTTGCCCGAAGGATCCTCGCTTCGTTCCTTAGCTCTTCGTGCGTCAGCGCCCCTTCGGTAAATTGGTCTGCCAAAGCTGTGAAAAGGCAGTTACCGTCTCCTGCAATCTTTCTAACCGTCAACTTCTGAGATCGGGTGTACACTGTCTCCATTTTAACGTTATAATGAAAGTCCCTGTACCTAACTGGGAAACGAAATAAGATAAACAAGAGAAGCAAGAAAAGAAAAACAAAAACAAGTACGCAGCTGTAACTAATCCTGAAATAAAATATTATTATTATTATTATTCTTATTATTATTATTATTATTATTTTTATTAATGCAAAGATAGAAGCGGTTAAAAAGCCGATGGCCAAAAGTAACCCTCGCTTTACTTTGACAAAACCCTTAAACTGTAACGAATCACTTAACACTTAAAATAGAATTTTTACCAAAAACACCAACCCTCCAGTGAAGTCAAGAACGAAGCAGGTACCCGCCGTGAAACCTGATATATGCACCGCTATTTGAGTTGGCTCGGCTGCAGCTCCCCTCAGGGGTTGTTTATGACCGTAGCAAAACTGCAGACCGACGCTAAGCAAGCAATTTTGACCCTTACGCGACAAAAATTTTTAAAGGAAGCTATTTATTCCTTTACCTCTAACTAGAATAATTCGACATCTACCAATAAATATTCTAATTGGTTGATTAAACGGGTTAGGGAACATGCAATGTTCCTAGACTTAGCTTTTGGAGCGGGTCCAGTGATCTTCGGGCTGTTTCCCTCGCTTCGCTACCTGGAAGTACCTGTGGCACAGGTGTTTCAGGTGTTTCAGGTATCACTCGTGTTGTTCGCGCACCTGCACGTCTTTGAACACACTTCCGACACACTTTTTGTTGTTTTTCGACGGTATGACTGACAGAAACCGTCAAAAACTCTTAAAAACACTCGGATCGTTTCACAACACGTCTGGTCTGGGTGATAACAAACAATCTTTAAAGACGAAAAATTACAGATAGAAAACTTTATTTATTAAATAGCGTCTAGATACATCCCCGTATATTTTGTTTTTTGTTGTTTTTCGACGGTATGACTGACAGAAACCGTCAAAAACTCTTAAAAACACTCGGATCGTTTCACAACACGTCTGGTCTCTACTTCACGCAATGTAACATGACAATATATTTGTGAAACTGATGGTACAGCCGGGCTGTACCGGCTGCACCTGAATAGCCGCCACTGGTTCTTGTAGGGTTATGAACCAAATATTGTAGACAATACTTTAAAGCAGTTAGCGTGTCTCAATTTCAGTTTTTTATGAATTTTTTTGAGCACCATTCATAAACGAAAAGCGCTTAGCACAGCCTCAACAGACGCTTTTCGCTTCGCGTAGGTTCAGGAGAATCGCGAATTATATTCTTATGTACGTCCAGGAGTAGTTGGTTCAGGTTTTATATCTTCCATACGTCACCTCCACCTCAAATGCAGTAATACGTAGTTTTTACATTTACCATGTAATGAGACATTATATGGTCGGCTCTCTGGATGTGGAGGGTTTAGGAACGTTAATTATACTATGACTAATATTAGCTAATATATTCCTAAATCGATTCAAAATGGTTAGTACAATATACAATAGCATCGTTCAAAAATATCAGTTCAGTGGTTCTACTGTGAAAACAAATATTAATAGTAGCATCATTCTTTGACGTTGCGTTGTCATAAATATTTTAGGAAATAAAAAATACAATTGTTGACTCAAGAAAGTTTTACGGAAACTTATATTTTAAGAAATACGTGGAAATATAATAATAACCGTTTGGTTTGTCGAGCGTTATTCGCATTGAATGAAATAAAGTTAGACAAACATAAATCTGTGAGTTAAAGGAAATAAATGTATGCTGATATACAAGTGATAACTTTCACATGTTCTCTACTATTCGTTTTGTTTTGATCTTGGAAATTATGGAAAGCAGCAATAAATTCTAGCAGCAGAGTGTTAAACATGAATGTTCGGTTCTAATGTGTATAGGAAACATTATGAAAGTCAAAATAGAGTGGCCTTTATGAATAAAATCCTTGGAGACTGTGGTTTGGAAAATAATAGAATTAAAACACTAGAAGCACCAAACGTTTAGGAAGATGGGAACATAGTTGTACCCGAAACGCGTTTAGGGTTCCTCAACTTTCTGCGCTTGTAGGGTTTTAATTCTGTTATATGCCTTTAAGAATATTTCGAAGAACTGAAACTTTAATAATAATAAATACATGAAAAACCAATTTTATAGAAGAAAATAATTAATAGCGTGATATGTAATTACTTTTAGTGGATTTGTGGCACGAGAATTACAGGCAGATAATAAATAGTTAGTTCGTATAGTAAAACAATTGGAATTCAATTCTCATTTAAAGTTTTAGAAATTTAAAAACCGTTCTTACTGACTTTTAATGAGAAAACACTAAAAAGTAGCGAAACAGGATGGTTTTGAGTATCTACTTATGAAAGCTTTCTAAATAATTTAGTTTAAGTTTGTTATTTTTTATTGAAACTAAAGATGATATGGCATACGCGTCGCTGGTACAAAATGGCATTTAGGTATATTGAATATTATTCGGTGTCTATTAAAATCAGAAATTTAAGTTTGGACAAAGAAAAGAAAAAAAATATAAAAATAATCTTTATATAAAATGATATATTTTTTATAATTGCAATAAATATTGCTAGTAGGATAAGACAAATCTATACATGAGTAACAATAATAAATATTCAATTATTTACATATTTGTATCATGTTTTTTCAAACAAGTATTACTGACCGGAATTGAATAAAATGTGAAATTGGATATCCGATAAAATATCACCGAAAAAAGAATTTGGAATAAATGTGAAACAGGGAATTATATTACAAGAGAAATGTTTTTACCAACTGTGACAGTTTTAATTTTATATTATTTTTTTTAAAATACTTTCCCTTACATTTTTACCTAACGACGAATTGGAGGGTAGAAGTGAACTTGAAATATTATTCCGTTTTGATATAAAAATACTGCAAATTTAACTTTAAAGAGAAACTCTGAGAGTAAAGATTTAAATTTTCATTTCTTGAATTAGTTAATAAATATAATTTCTTGGGAATTTACGAAATTAATTTTTAATTGTACTATGTAATTGTAAATATCGTCCATGATTTGAATTTTAATAATTATTAATCAATTCCTAATCTAAAGCTAAGCCTTTGATCTTTTTCTAATTACTTTGGCTAATTAATATTAAAAACAGGTAATAAAACCTTTTTGTGCTGATTTTTTAATATATGCAAAGACATAATTTTGGAACTTTTGAAATTTATAAAATTAATTAAAGTAAACGCTTCATTAACTTTATAAAAAGTGTAGGATTAAGCTTTACTATATGAAATTGTTTCCAGTAGGCTGAACCAACCTGTTAATTCTTATTGTTGCAAGGAACACTGTGGAATGGTGTGGGTGTTAATTTTTGGTGGGTTGTGTTTTTCATACTTATCTTATTTCAAGCTTCTGTGGGATTTTACTTCGTAGGTTATCGTCGTCATATTACGATTGCTTTTTGCAGGACGGTTTTATATTAAAGTTGTTTTGACAGATTTTGCAAGGAACCCCAAACTTTTCAGCAGTAAATTTTATACGTATGCAAAAGCTACAATTTATTTTCTTTGTTTTGTAATTTATACCCAATTTTGTTGTCGCCAAAGCAAATTTTACCTGCAGTCGACAGGTAACAGTTTACTGCTGATGATGACAGGTTATTTGTTCAAACACATAATCGATCATTTTACAAGAGTATTCACAGTAAGATTCAACGAGTTGGTCTTAAGAAGTAAAAGTTTCAATGAGTTTCTCGTATTTTGGTTTTAATTTCAATTCTGTATATATTTTCCGTGTCAGAACATAGTTTTTGATATTTCTATTGCAAATTAAGGATACGGCAAATTCGATTCGATTTTATTATTTTAAATACATTAACATAATACATAATAAAAACAATACATTTATATGCAACTTTCTTGTATGCGATTTGAAGTCGTAACAACCTCCGGCCCTCTGTACTTGTGCGTGAGGGTCTGCGAGCCCTGCATTCCGGGCATGGGAGTCCGTGTCGGTCGCTGTAAGCTCCGGTACACCTGTTTAACAAACAAATAAGATAATAGATAATTATTCAACTTAATCCGCAATCGCTGACTTACGGTTTGATTTGGGATGTGACAATCTTTGGCAACGTGTTTGAAGTCATAGTCTTCGTTTTCTTCGTCGTTTTCGTCGTCTTCTCGCGGACCAGGTGGTTGATAAACTTTTGTGAATCCCATTCCTGACCGCCGTTCTGTAAAAAAAAGTAATCCCTGAAATAACGAATAAATAGATAAAGTTTTGTATGTTACCGTATTGATTTCGAATAATATCAGGATCGGTGTCTTCAACGGAAGTGCCATTCCTGATCGATTCGGTAAGTGCCGTATCCGGAGTAGCCGGACTTCGGACACCTGTCACGGACCCGTCGATTATAAGGTCATCGGCGGCAATTACCGCTTCCATGGGCACGTGTTTTGTAGCGCCATCTGCCCGATGACATGGTCTACTGTAATGTCTTCTACATAGAGCTGCCAATACTAAACAAACACCGGCAGCTAGAATCCCAGCTGCTCCCAAGAGACCAAGGAAGAGTGGACTTACCGGCATAGCAGCCGACGGTCCTGAAAAGGGTATTTTTTATGTCAAAATACTGCTATGAAATTTAATTTTCCCCGATACTTTTCATATCGTAAATTTTTTCTAATAAAAGCTTTGTATTCGAAAGAGGCTACGGTGTATAAAATTTTCTATTAATTTTATTGCCGAATAGACGATAAAATAATACGCCATATTTAATATAAAACCAGAGGTTACGGTAGCAATAAAATAAAATTTAGATGAAGTGGAAAGCGTATGTTTTCTCAGATTAAAGGGCCAATTGAGCACGTTCCCGAATCGAATAAAGTAAAACGGCAAAAAAATAAGTAAAACCGCAGCGTGGCGCAGGATCCCAGCCTCGATTATATTAATCAACATTCATTATCGCTGCGCCTTATGCCGGCTCTACGGCCTCGTCCCTTGATATCCCACTTTATTCTCATTTCTGCGTATCGCGACCGTCTCTCAGTGTCGTTCTTCATTTCCATATTTTATTCAGACTCATGTATAATTCATTTTTGTCGTCGTCTTTGGTTTTTGAGTCTTTTCTTGCCAATTCCTAGCGTTACAAGTGGGCTTAGAGCGATTCGCTCGGGATTGTTCTCGATACAAGGCCTTGTTTGGCCTTTAGCCCGTTAGCCACTATCTCTCCGAGCTACGGCTCTGTGCTGAATCTCAATGTTATCGAAACCATCCCCGATGTTTGTTACAAAATACAACGTGCTCACACGGTGACCACAACCAACACTGCCGCTTTCGCGATTTTATATCGGACCCAGGTCACATGCAAATTTACTAGAAAACCCCAATATGCCCGCCTCGGAGAGATATGAATTTTGTTCCCTGTTATATCTTTTAAAAGTCGCTGCCGTAAAATGATATTACGCTTTTGAGCGCTTTGCTGTTTCCTTCAAAAGAGCAATTTTTAAATTTCCGTATAGGCCTTATATCTTATATAATTACGGTCTAATTTACTCGCTTTTTTTGTCTACACGGGGGCTACGTTTTTAACGCATAAAGTAAACAGCGTGGCCTTACCTGTGTATTTAGCAACTCCTTTGAATGTGATCGCGTCAATGACGGTGGGATCGCTTCGTCCTTTGGCGTTGACGGCGTACAGTAAAATTCTGTAACTAATGCCAGGTTCCAGGCCTTCGGCATAGAAAATCGGAGGAGTTTTATACGTAGTCGAGTTGAGCCTTAACTCTAATGATGGTAGTTCTAGTATCTCCATGAGAAAGCTCTGAGGTAATCCTCCATCGAAGCTTTCCATGCACTCAACCTGGAGGGAATCCGAGGTCTGGTTGATCACTGTACAGTTCAAAAGCGGAAACGGCCGCCCTGGAATCGATAATAAGGATTAAAACAGACTAGACTTGGTTACGTGAGAGATCCTTGATATTCGCCGAGTTCAGATACATAAACTTAGAGAGGTTATACGGAATTAAACTAAATGTCAGTATAGATTACGTTCAAATCGAGATTATCTTTGTTCCAATGATTGTTCCCTAACATAAACAAAACACTATACATCATTTGAGCAATGTTGAATTTTTAAACATGGATATTAAGCGTTCAACCGGGTTTTATACACTCATAAATATTAAATAAAAAAAGGGGATCTAAACAGCCTAAGGATGTTAGCTGATTGATTTTCTTTTTCTGGTGTAATTTTTTTGTTTGCGTGTAAATTATTTAGGTTTGTGGATACTCATTTAGTATTACGTACACATTAGGGACATGTGTGATGTTTACGCTAACCGTTAAAAACTAAAATTTGAATTCCATTCACGAGTTGTGCAAAGCCTAAAGCTCGACAAGGATTTGTGTCTCGATTCGTAAAAACAGCGCACACGTTTAATTGTGATCGATTAGTTCATTTGTGTCGCGCTCGTCACGCCGCAGAAGGACCTGAACGAATACTAAACAGTTCGCTCTGTTTCGCTAATGATCGCATGAATCTGGTTACTCAGATCTATAGCGTCTTTGTATATGGAATTGCTATACTTGTTGCTATCCATTTGAACTACGCTCTAATTATTACAACTAACAATACCCCAACAATGTTGGGTTTAGATGTACAACGCGAACACCCGCCAAACAATAATGCAAACTGAACTGGCTAATGCAATTATATGTGCAATTAGAGTTGCTCTCCCTTTCTTTCTTATCGTTGTAAAGCATAGATAATTATAGATTCGATTTTTTTATACATTAGTTGTAAAGATGTGAACGTTTTGGTGATTCGAATTCTTTTTTAATAATTAGAGAATGAGAAATTTTCTGAATTTTTATTTAAGTTGGCTACTTAAATTTTTATTTACAATCTGATTTCAAATTAGAATTTTGGTTTAAATATCCATTATGCATATATTTTTGGAGTCAAATTATTAAAATAATGCCGGTGTAGACAAAATCATTAAATATTATTCATAATAATGGTGCCTGTAGTATGAACAAAATGTTGCAGATTGTTAAAGTGTAAATATTTTCGTATGAATGGTTTCAGGCACATTGAACCAAATTAAAATTAAATTCAAGTCCGTATAAAAAAATATGTGGATGATTGCTGTGGAAATACGAAACATGTTAAATAAATGAGAACCCTATTGTCTAAATGACAATAAAATGGTAGTGGGGGAGTATTATTTTTTTCATATTTATAATAATAAAATCAGTAACAAATAGACACGAAAAAAGGGAAAAGATCTTTTTTCTAGGGTATCTTTCGGCGATATCAGATGAGCCTAGTTTCTTGATGGCACATTACTGAGCAACCGTTTTACGCAACTTAGCCGCCTTTGTATCTTTTACGGTTTCCGAGATTCCTATTATTATTATAGTGAGTAGCGAATCTGCAATAGCCACTCCAAACTATACCGCAAGATGATTTTAAGGGAATAAGTTACTATGGATTATCCCTAAATTTTCTCAATCCAAAGTTAATAAAATAATCAAAAAGTATAAGAAACATAATTTTCCCATTTTTTAATGCGATACTCTAAACTTAAAACTGGTAAACTAATTGAAGATTATGGGACGCCCCCTGCTTTAAATAATTTTATTTTCGTGCTGTTTTACACGCAGCTACTAATACTAAATGATATGCCAAATTTAATTACTTTAGGAGCTGTAACTCCCTTCAGGCGCATTTTAAGTCGCATCATCGAGACTTTTTCTCATAAAATATTCTAAAGAATCACCTTCCGTAGTTTGTGAGTTTATATAATTATACACCTTGGCTAGTAGAAACTTCTTTTCCGTAGATACCTAATGGAGAATTAAAATTACAGAAATGAGTACACTAGTTTAAACTTGTACTTTGTTAAAAACGAGCTTTTAGTACAACTTAGAAAATTAAAACATACTTAGAAAATTTTATTCACAGAGTCGTTAAACTATAAAAGTGCAGCTCTGCGGGGTTTTATATTTTATGTATGAATATAAAATCCGGCTACGAACTCGGTCAACTACTACTATGAAGACCCACTTCTATCTGCTGCAAACTAATGCAAAGTTATGAAAATATATCTGGAAGATTTATCATTCTGAAACTGTTAAATTAGCTTGTATTTAAACCGCTTAGCGTAAAGCGGTATTAACTGAAATTTTTAAACAACATTAGAATTGAAATTGGAACTATACTTTACCTGCAGCAACTACTTGGAAGACGCATGGATTACGTTGATATCCGACTTCGTTAGTGCCCCAGCATGAAAGAGTCCCATATTCCATGTCGGACACGGGGGTGTAATTGAGCCGTGAAGTAGTGAGTTCGTTGGTGAACCTGCTGGCCGGAACCTCAGTTAAGTCCCCAGAGTTGTTGAAAGTCCAGTGGAAGGTCACTATAGCGGGGTTCGCGTCCACTTGACACTTTAACATTACGGTCTCTTGCTTTAGCGCGCCGTATAGCTCTTCTCTCTCTTGGACACATATGGGAGCATCTAAATTAAAATAACATAGGATAAATGTGGGTGCTTGTATAACTTGGAGCTTTTCGTGTTCCAGTTTTATTTTCAAATACCTTACACGCGGTTTGAGGTTTAACACTGCGCCGGTATGTGGAAACAAGGACGGTAATTTTATACAATTTTCTCGTGCAAATTGTTCCAAACTCGCAATGTTGTTTTCATTTTAAATAAGAAGAGAATTGCAGAACTATAAATGTAAAGCCTCGACGGATAAGGATGAGGATTCTTCTTTTGATGTGGAAGTTTGAAACAACTTAGGAAGGAAATTGTTAATTATGAAAAACTTGTTTAGCATAAGCGCCACAGTTAATAATCCTGCACTTTTTAACTAAATTAATAATTTAATTTCCTTTATACTTGCGGAACCTCAATTCACAGTTTGCCATGCTCAGTAGGAATACCGCGGAGTTTGCAAACAATAGTCTTTCAGCCCTTTTTATCAAATTACAGTATTACATTATACACGCAGCCGTTACCGCGAAGCTAAATTAAATTTTTAGCTTTTTGTACTAAGATAAATGTACGAGTGCTTTTTATGCAAATTAAAATTGTGCGACGCTACATCTAAATAATAATAAGTAGTTGTTTCAAATTTTAATGCACTTTGAAATTCTCTGAACGGAATTCAGACGAGTAATAAACAGGATAAAGCTAGAAATGAATGTGTATAGAGTCAGGCGAAAGCTGAAGCTTCATAACAATGCTGGGCAGTGCTTCAAATTAAATAAAAGCAACGAGAATATAAAGGAATGGAACGGAATCCCAGTCCATATTTAAGCGGACATTTTAAATAAAAAGTCAAGTAAATTCTCTGAATTACTCTTGAAACAACCATTGTTTGTGGTTCGTACTCCAAAAAATACGTTCAATTGCTTATTCATCCTTTCTGGTCATGATTTCTATAAAATAATATTTTTTTATTCAATTACCAGCGCTCTGGATATATCCTTTTTAATTTTCTTTTATCGTTTTCTTGAGGCATTTTCACCAAATGCGTATGACAAATATGGTTGTTATTTTTCACGTAGCTTACGTATTCAAAGAGATGCAAAGTAATTATTAAACAGTTGTAATCTCTCGGGCAAAGCTCGACTTACGGCCGCGTCGTGTCGCTCCACCCCAGAGACTAAACCAAAGTTATTTTGTAATGAACATCTGCTAACGTCGTACAAATACTTAAAACTGTAGAAGGTTTATTTTCCGCTTCTTCGCCATTTGAAGCGAAGGTGAAATTAAAAATACCGGGAAAATACGGAACTTCAATAAAATACCGTTGTTTACCAGAATTTTTTGGATACCAACATTTTATATTCGGACTGAACTTGTTCCTCTGGATACTCTTAAAATATAATACAAGCGTTTCTTATTTATCTTCCCTTCTATACACAAATATTTGTTCCTTCGGTTTCTCTTTTCTTGAAAATTTTTCGAATCATTTGCAATGAAGGTCTTATATCGTTTCTACTCTATTAGGAAATATTATTACATTCCTCGCATGCTACAAGTTACAAACAAATATGTACTTAAATTTTGTAAACAACTTTTCCATTCACAAAAAAAAGGTTATGAAATATTGACGTTCAGAAGTGATTTAAAAATTCTCTTGAAGAAACCTTACGCACAATAAACAAAGGGCTAACGAAATATATTAGTCTTGTATTAAAATTTGTTTTAGAAATTTATCGTCACAGATTTACTGCCTTGCTGGTTTCATAGCTTCGGCTTCGCCTCGGCTGTGAAACGCCAGCCACAGCTGCTACTTTTCTGCCCATATTTAAACAAATAATTTTTTTTAGGGGATTGCTGTACCTAATCGAGTCTTGGAGTCAACAATTGATAGATTGGTAAGTTCTTATGTTCCCGGTAAAACGTACACTTTCAACGTTGCTGAGTTAAAGCACAAAAACACTCCTTTCACAAAAGCAACGGCGAAACCGTTTGCTGATCGAAACTGATTCTCAGAGCATTAGCAGAAATAGAAAGTGCTCTATTCAAAATATGTATCTAGTTATGCAAGTTTGGATACCACACTAAAACTGTACTACAGTATTTGATTGAAAAATACTTGCAATATTTTTGACTCTTAATTTCCTGTCAGTTTTATGCCGCAGGAAATCTTAAACCACTGCACTTACAAATCTAACGACCCAGCTTAACCTTCCCCTAAATGTACCTTTAAATGTTTGAGTAGGTATATATGTTCATATTTCAAAAAATTATAATACGCGAAATTCACTATCAGTTTATAATCTTGGTTTAAGTATATGCATTTGATTCGAATTAATGTTCCTCGACTACTTTTGGTATTAGTATAGTGGTGGTTCAGAAGTGTGGTACCTACTAGAATATAAAAAATTACAGTAATTTCTCTTCGAGAACTTTCCGCCTTGTGGTCGTCTTGAAATATTTGTTTAAGGGAAAACAAGCTATATATTAAGGGTGTGGTATGTCTTGATACATTCCTTTACTTAGTGTCAGTCTAATGATATTTTTTTATAAAGCAAGTACGTGGTTAGTTTATGATCAACTGAAAAGAGCTGACTTTTCCATTTACTTGCAGCAAGATTAAATTTTCTCTGGCTTCGAGAGTTTTATGGATAGCTTTTATTGAAAACATTTTTTTATTATGAATGCTTAGTTCAATTCAGTATCTAAACTCATTTTATTTGGTTTGTGTATAGAAATACTATGTAAAAAGGTAGTTCTGACACTGCTTTAGGTATTTCGTTTATTCTGCACAATCATGTTTGTTTTCACTTTAATTAAATATTATCCTGAAAAACGTATATATGCCATTTCAGCCGTGCGTTATTAATGACAGATTATTATTCACGCTATTAATAATAAATGGGTGTTACAATAAAATCAATATCGTAAACTAGAGAAGTTTCTGTAACCCATATAAACGCAAATGTTCAGAGCTGAAATAAAACCAAATGATTACTCTGAAATATTTATTTACGGGTAGACACCGTAACAGGTTTTTTTTCTTGGTATGCGCTGTCATCATTTGGTTCTAATACGGAAATACAGTTCAGACATTTATTTAAGTGTATGTCAGAATATTCGTTTTCTCTCAAGGTATAAAATCAAATTTAATTTTAAAAGTTTCAAAAGTCAGTTTACTCTTGAAACTGGTTAGTTGCCTAGAGCTACATGTCGCTTCCTTTGTTTTCTTTTATTACATGACGGCGTAAACATTTCTATCATTTTTTGATAGAAGCTGGTACTATAGGTGTGGTACTAGGACTTTATCTTTACTTTTAGTCTAACTATAGCAAACTTAGAAAACAAAACTAATTTCCCAACTATATTAATAGAAATTCTGCTTGAGGCAACATAACAAAAATTTGTTAATTAGTTGCCTGCTAATCAATATTGCAGTGAGTTATGGAGAATCCTAGCAAGTTAGCGTGTAAACCCAAGGAAAAATCAACTATGAAATTTTAGTTTGCTTATAAAAGTTTAAGTATTTATTTTGTAATATAAAGTTTTTCCAACACAGCGTTGAACTGCGTACGCTTTGATGATATATTTTTTTATTATGGCTGAAGCATTATAACCAGCAATAATTAAAATGTTAAAGAATTCAAATAAAAATATGTGTATTGATGATTTCTTCAATAAAATATGGTCCTAAAATCATTAAAGTACCATTTGCTCTAAAGCTAAATAAATTACAAAATTTGTATAGGTAAATAAATGTTTGAATACCCTAAAATCAGTAACGGATCAGTTGTTATGTCCGTACTTAATATAGTATTTGTTTGCTTTAGACAGTTTCATTAAAAGCCACAAGAAAACACTTTACAAATGATGAAACTCTAACGCTTTTTACCTAAAAGACTTTTTTGGTCAGATTAAAATACTGTTAGCGTGGTTGTAAAAACCCATTATCATTATAGTGTTTTGACATTATAAAAAGTTTTTTTATTGGAAGGTTAACGTTGCTGTTAAATAACGAGTTTTACCAGCAAACCTTATTCTAATAAATTTAGAGCATGTTAAAGGTGAGCTAATTATAAAACATTTACTTTATTAAAATTAAAAAGGAGCCTTTGATTCAAACAAATAAAAATAAGTCCAGATAGGGAATTTTGTGTAAACAACGACTGAAATTACATCGGCTGCTGTTGTGTTTCTTTAATTCTTAATCCTCTCCAGATATTCTTTCTAATTTAGATTTATTTTCTTTTGGTTGTGCAACGGAAATGCACGGTGTGTTGGTGACAGATTGTTTTGATATTCTTTTTTACTATTTTTAATTTTTATTCTATGAAGGACAGTATAAAAGCAAAGGATTTAAGTTTTATGTTTTCAACTAGAATATAATATTAATTTACACTAAAATTTTACGTAATAACTTGTTTCTGTACAGTACAGGGTGAGTCTGCTAAGAAGAATCAGTTAAATGTCTCCGTTATCCGAAGGAATAACAGAACTCTTTGTGTATAGGCCCCACGAACCTATATATAGGTTCAGTCAAATTATTTATACTTTGCCGACAAGATATAATCGGATCTTTTGGTTTTGCGTATTACAGTCGTTTATTTAACGACAGTCGGATAGTACCATCCTTCGCAACATCAAAGAACAGCTCATCAACTGATGACCTTCTAGATTTTCGTAAAGCCTACTCATTACTAAAATCTAGAAGGTCATGGTCCAGCTATTGTATTGCATTATTTTTTTGTGTAGTGAAGTAAAATAGTAATCTGCTCTTAAGTTCACTTTGATAAATTGCTGGAGACTACAACACAAATTTTACAGAAATTCGCTTATAAAACGATCATGAACTTCAACCATATACGTCTCTGATTTTATAAGTAAATGCCTTTTTGATTTTTTGTCATCTAAATATACTAGGGTACTAATTATTACTAATTACATAATTATCTCTTTAAATGTTTGTAAGCAAAGCGGCATAGATATTTATTACTAACAACATTATCGTTTGAATTTCATGATGATGACAAATAAGGGGACTACCCTTTGTAGAAGTGGAATTGAACTTGAGAAACTAGTTTCGCCATTCAGGAAAATTTAATATTAATTATACAACAGTCTAACATAATGGCCGTTTAGATAACGAGCATTAAGAGAGTTGGTCAACTTGTGTACCTATTCCAGATTCTGTTGGTGTTGGGTAAGAAACAAAAAAATTAACAACTATTTAAACTTCCAATATAGTTTCAAATTAAAATATGAATTAAATGGGTAGTTATTTCATGAAAAAAAAAACGAATTTGGAATAACTAGATAGGGCTGATTTTAAAAATCAACCAAGAAACATTATATCAAAAAAGTTTCTACCTGAATCCGAACATAACGGAATGTTAAATCAAATATGTCGGAACACCGACAATATATTAAACACACTTAGATCCGATTTACTATCTGATCGAAAACTACTTCACCTAATATAATCTGAACATCATCTAAAACTATAAACGTAATTCTTTCCACAACTTTGATTTAAAATTTAAATGGTTTGAGTTTAATCATCCAACTGGATCAGATGAAATTTAGATATTATATTTCATTGAATATTCAATTCAATTCGTAATTATTTAACATTTACTTGATAGGTGTATCATTTGATAACATCTACCATGAATGTACATTGCTATTTATTTCATGAGCAACATAAAACTAAATACCATCTCAATCAAAATTCTGATACAAGCGGCTTCTAGCATTAAATCGAATCTCCGGTTACATACCTTTCATACAGTATTGGGATTTTGAGGTTAAATGTTTAATTCACTTTGGATCTAGAATACGTTACTGAATTTGAATTTATTGGGTAAACGTTAAAACTCGAATTCAAGTTCATTTCGTTTATCAAAAAGGCATCAAGCATTTAATTTTGAATCAGTATACGGTTTGAATCGATTCGATTTGAGCAATTGTATCCGATTAACTTCGAGTTCAATTGAAATTGGAATAGATTTGAAACTTGGTTTGCAACTCCTAGGGCTTTTGCATCGACTACCACTATTTACCAGATTGTAGCAATTTAATGTAAAGTCTAAGTAACGTCCGGTTTCAAACACAACATAGGAACAAATTGGACCTTTTTGCTGATTCCTACTTGCCAATTCAACATACAGAAAAGGTAATGGCATAAATATTGAAATATAAAATTATAATAATGAGATTAAAGGTGCGGACACTCGGTATAATATAAAACACAAAAAATGTGTATTTATGACGCTTCTAAATTTTTTGTTTAATTTGCCAACTCATGATTTAAAAGTCAGTTTTAAATTTTGCATTAAAATTAATGGTAATTTAAAATTTTTTGGTTGACTAAAAAGAAAATTAGCGACATTAGCATGAGCGAGCAATTACAGATACACGAAAATTGTGGGAGCTGTATTGCTTATTTACATTTGTAACTAACTAGGCTTTATGCCTTATTATGTGTCAAGTAATTTGAACAAAATAATTGGTATAGATGTTCGTATAGTAACTGGTAAAATATGTTAGTATACTTACATAATTATTATATAGTTTGAACTTACATACCCATGAGTCAATACAAATTAAAATTTTTATAATATATTCAAAATATTTTACATCTAGAGGTAATTTTGTACGTTCATTAATTTTAGCAAAAACCTACAGCAATAATTGGATCATCATCAAAACAGAAACTCTTTTCCTAGGTCGTAATTAGTGAGATAGAAGCAAAGAGCACTTTAAAAAATAATTCGAAGAGTCCTGAAAAATCAACGGTGTGCGTTTATTAAATTACCATATCTACATTTTGAACGAAATCGTGTGTATTAGTAGCTGCTATGGGCTAATGGGCACAGGGTGAATACTGTGAATCCTTTTATCCGTTCGCAGCGTCAAATTATATTTGTGCGTCTCTTTTTGGCGTCGTTGTTATATTCCGTCGTTTCCGCGGGAATAAAAATTCTGGGGAAAATCGTCACGGTCCCTTACACGCAGTCAAATGATCCCATCTTTATCTATTCACAATGAAAAGCGCATCTGGAACGACGTCAAAGGGTAAAACATGAGAGGGATACCTAAATTTAATTTGGTAGACATTGTAGTGTACTTTGTCCGAAGCCGCGTCCGCTTTGCATGGCCACTAACGTCATTTTACAACCGTTGAAAGTTTTTAATTTACCCAGCTTACTGTGCTGAAGCTAACCTCGTTGAAGATGGCTACAACGACTCTTTGTTGGGCAATTTTCATCGCTTAAACGCGACTGCTTTTAGCCAATCTGGTTTAATTTTAAATTTTAGTTGTACGCATGAGACCATAAAAACATCTCTTCAGTCTTAACGCATTAATCGAATAAACGTAGCGTAAGCGAAAACTTCCACCTTCTGCTTTTTAAAAAATAAAAGCTTAAATTTCGCACGATTTCCCAGCTTGTACAAGGTACATAAATTAGCAAGTGTAGCTAAATGGTAATAAATAACGAAATGCCAATTTTATAGGGATGTTGTTCCAATAATTACGAATACATTTATTATTTGTCGAATGGACACGCCTCTGCTGTGTTGGATTTTCAGTATTTGTAATGTTACATAGGTAATGTAATTTTGAATTTATTGTTCTAATGCCTTTCACGTAAATTTACACAACTTATACGGGATGCTCGGTAACTTTGTAGCTTTTTACTACACATCAAAATAATAATAGAATGAAAATTCACATAAAGTACAATTTGAATACCAAAATGAAAGTTAAATAAATTCACAGAATTTATTTTATTATTAGCATTTTTTACTTATTTGCTATTTAAATTTAAAAATATTTTATCTGTAATGTTTAACAAACGTACTCTTTATATTATCTATAACTAATAATAATCGATAAATATATTGTAGTTTCATGGCTGTCCATTACAAGCCTAGGCAGATCATGATGATGTTAGGTTAGGTTAGATGCTCTTACCGATATGCAATTACAGCATCTGCTTGATTAACGGTCTAGGCTTTTCATGAAATGACCTATTTCACCATGAGACTACGATATATAAGTATACCATATTCAAAGTTAAAACTCATGTAATTTTGCCTAGACGTAGGGGTTTCGTCACTACTTTTGTAGTACCTACATAACTGTTGTTCTACACCTTTTCCGTCAATGCACCGTATACTCTATCGCAATTTGGCGATTTCGTCATTCTAATAAACCGATAGTTCAGAGGAATGGTGTGCATCTTAAAAACATTGTCCCCCCTGACATTCGACTTACCCTTTACACTCCAGTTTACAAAACCGCTGGCTCCATGATAGTACATAGATTTGTTGTAGTGGAAGTATATTATGAAAAATTAAAAGCGTACAAGTGTAGAAACGTGTAGAAATTAACATAAACCTGCACCGTCTGTCAGTTAGAATGTATTTCAATCAACATGGGTGTCCAAACTCTGGTGAAGAGGCAATATGGATAGAGGAAAATTCTCATCAGAACTGCCTTGAATGCCCTACTACCAATGGAACCTTGTTGCAAGGTCGTAGAGTGTTGCTTAACAACTTAGTAGTGTATTAGATATGCACAACAGAGTTACTGTAGAGAGAGAACTAGGGCAACGCAAAAGATAGAAGTGACTACCGTATGATCATGGTGCATCCCACTTGCGGCGCCGCAAAGGGCTACCACGGCCACCACAGAGAGATACTCTGATGTTATTAGAAGGTAGGGCTCATAGATTGAGACAATCAAAGCTATTCGTTTAAGATATACTCAGGAATTTACACTAAGCCCAAAACAGGGGACCAGATAAAAATCGCAAATCTCCTTACAGGAACCCATAAGCTGAATGGAAATACCGCCAGTGGTAATACCCAAAAGGTGTGGAGAAAATTGGGTAATACACAGGGGATTATAATATACCTTTTTTGACTGCACTCGGAAAAAAACAAAGTTTATTATTATGTAGAGAAGTAAAGTAAAAAATAGGCATTTTTTGGATATAGCCTACCCTATATTTAGTATTTTGGCTTAATAATGATTCGATTTATTAATACTACTGACTGTTTCTACCAACTTGAAAGACATTATTTTCATATTTACGGAAATTACCAAAAAAGGAGAAAAAAATATGAGTCTAAGGACCTATACTTTATTTAATAATAATTATTGTCGGTATTCTACAGAAAATATTGTTGTAGAAGTTATTGATAAAATAATTAAGCTTCGCATGAAAGTTTCAATTTCCACAACAAGAGTCTGTTTTAAAGTTCAAAACCAATTAAGCGGGAGTACCAATAAATAGTTATGAGCTTTATTAATGTATACTATTACGTAGTAGCCGCCAAATATACGCTTGATTTATAGAGTTCCATTAAACATTTGGCTACAGTTAATAACTGGGCAGGTCTTTGTTATTTTCCTACAAAATAAACCACTTATATATCAATCTAGGAAAGCTAGTAAATCCATTTCGGGTTATTGTTATTGGAAGGTTTTGTGTGTTCCAAGACAAATGAATAAGATTTCCAAATTGCGCTTTCCGATTTATATATCAATAAATAATACAGAATAAGAAAGTTGGTGGGTGTTGAGTTGGTATAAAAGGAAAGTTTTCACTCACATCTTACTATCAGAGTTACAGGGTTGCTTGTTCCTTTCCCTTCTGCGTTGGCAGCCACGCACGTGAACTCTCCTGCTGTTGCTCGTGTAACACTTTGAAGAACTAAACTCTGATCGCTCAGAATAACCCCTGCTGAGACATTGTGATGAATTTCAGCGCCCTGAAAAACAAACCCATTTATTACCTCAACTTGCTAATTAATAATCTATAAGTTGTCTGCAACTTTCCAGCTACTTAATGCCTAATCAATTTAAATATAAAGACAGCAACTTATTGAACGTTACGGTACGAAGCGATAAAATAAAATCAATAGTAGTATTTGTTTGATCACTTCTTACTTACGTTGTGAAACCAGGAAAGTTTGTAGGCCTTTGGGTTGGAGCGAATGTTACACTCAAAGTAAACATCGTCGCCTTCTTTAATATCTCCTGGATTCAGGCTTGATCCCATTTTGAGCATTACGACGGGCATATCTGAAGAAAAAGACATCTAAAGTTTTAACAACTTTAGACTTCGAGTTCAAACACCTACATGACAAACACTACGTGTGTTAGAAAATGTTTCTGATATAATCATAAATATTTAATTAGACACTTACGTTTTAAATTTCTGGGTATATCGTGTTGATTAAAAAACACGGTTATCGTGTTATAAAATGGTAAACAGGGAAATTTTGAAATTAATATTTTAGTTGGCTAGCACATTAAATTATAAATGAAACATCAGAAATAATGCCTACCAATGGACTTTTGCTCTAACAAAGTTTTGGATTGGCATGTTTTACTTTTATCAATATTTTAAAGGTGAGAATCGAATCAATAAATATTTGTAAAAGGTGATATTGTAAACATAAATTTAAATTCCAAACAAGGGGAAACTGTTTGGTCACTACTTTTATTATTCATTTGATTCAATCAATAAATGGTCCCATTCTATAACAATTGTTTTTCTAGAATATTTTCATTACTTTTAAACGTTGTAGCAATATTGTTATGTATTCTTTGGACGAAAACAAAATACTTTATCAATATCGTAATGGAGATATAAGTGCTACTGTCACATGTCATATCTGTGTAAGTCCTAATATAATTTTTATTCAATTTTTCGGTGAGTACAAATAAAATATTGATCAGAAGAGGCGTGTAATAGGTCACTTGAAATAATTCTAAACGGATTCTGGTAAAAAAGTCAATATCTTTGCAGGCCTATTTATTAATTCAAGTTAATCTTTTAGTGAAAATAAATTTCAAACTAATGTTTTTATTTAATTTACAACGGGTACTAGGAGAAACGTGTATTATCCAAAAAACTAAAAAATACCTAAGAAATAGTTGAGTGGCAGGAAAGGAGTGACAATAAACTGAAAGTAAAAAATATGTGAACTATATTTGTTATCCTTTTAACCTTTGTCTTGTTCTATCTTTGTGATGATACCAAAAGTGGGAATTTTAATCGATATATGTATTAGACAATAAGTTTGAAATGTTATATCGAACAGTTGTGGTTTGCTTACACTGACTTTCAAACCATCTACTTTGCTAAGCAAGAAACCTTCCAAAATTACTAAGGACACACTTATTGGTCATATTCTTTTAAGTTCGTGAGTGGT
This sequence comes from Hemicrepidius hirtus, assembly GCA_963082805.1. Taxonomy (NCBI): domain Eukaryota; kingdom Metazoa; phylum Arthropoda; class Insecta; order Coleoptera; family Elateridae; genus Hemicrepidius; species Hemicrepidius hirtus. The sequence goes on along the minus strand of OY720160.1, from coordinate 35,554,550 downwards.
ATTTGCTTTCCGGATACTAACTTAACTAACTGTAATATATTGCTATCGACCTATAATCACTCCCACGATGACACCCTAACATCAACTCAACAGTGTAGATATTCAACCTAGTGTGTAAGTCTTACGGCTCCCTAAGTTTTTCTCTGAAATTTATGAAGTCCACTACACCACATTGCGTCTGAAGTAGGCAGTTTGAATATCTCTATGAGTAAACCCCAATCCATAAATAATTACTGCATTATTATTTATTAACTCTGTATTAATTCAATGCTTTGATTAAAATAAAGGGAATTATAAGTTTGTCCCAGTACGTGTGGTACGGCACAGCATCTTCTATAATATACAATTTATTTATACCGACCCAATTTTATTTAATATGAAAATAATATTAGTACCTACCATTGACGGATAAATTTGAGAGGGAGGTTTTTTTTAAACTTATATCCTGGCATTAAAAATTATCTCAAATAGGTTACAACGTAAGTTAAGTAAGTTGTTTTTTACTGGACTATACACTTTGTTTTTGCTAGCTGAACAACAGGAAATATTACACTGTTTTCCTGATAAAAAGATAATTATAAAACAAAATGGTTAAGGTTTTTTGTTCGCAAAACAAATCAACTGATATTATGTGTAGATATGACATAATGGAATTATTCACTGGTCACTGACGTGTTTATAAATTTTGAATACATTCATAAAAATATATGTTGAATGTCTGTATAACATCAGCTACAAAGTTATATTTTGAAAATGGGAGATTTAGAATTAAAACGAGATTGTCCTTAAGGATACTTGACTAGTTTAGTAGAACGTTTAGATATCGCGCCTGATTGTTGTTTACCCTTAAGTTAGATATTACAGTTATCGTGAATTAATTCCTGTTACCGCATTAAATAGTTAATCCGGTTAACCCTTTAATGTGTAATTTGAATTGCATTTTCGGCTGGTCAAGCTGAAATTTACTCATGAACAAACCCGTCCTATACGATTACCCTAGTTAAATAATTAAGGGAATATGTATGTATAAACCGCTTTGAAATTATGAACTGTATTTGCTTTTCTTACCTCTTTCCTCAAAGTCAAATTATGTAGTAGGTAATTAAAAATGGGGTAAAGTAAATATTGGTTTTATATTTAAAAAGATATGTGTATGAATCTAACGACTTAGCTCCTGGTTATGTAACTATTACAAGTATACGACTACATTTTTTGTTATTTTGTGCGCGTTCAAATTTCATTGGAGCTCGGAAAATGTCTTCCTGCTTTAGTTAGAAGGGCTGAAAGGTTAAATCTTCAGTAGATTCCGATTAAGATACACTTACAGTGGACGTTAAGCCTCCACTTGTCCTCTAGCGCACTGTCGGGGATGGACGGGTTTTCAGCACGACAGGTCAAGTACTTGCCGTCGTCATCGATCACAGGTACAAAAGTCAAGATACTTAAACTCTGATTGTTCTGCTCCGAGAACTGTAAACAACAAACACAAATGTTTTATTAACACATTTTATTTAATTTTTTAATTAAAACTATTGATTGAATATATACAGTCTTCGGAAAGTACACCGTCGGCGTCGTACTATTAAGTAGAATAAAGTGGGTATTATTTTCAGTTAAAATAGTCTTGAAACATGTCTGATACGATTTTGTTGTCGCAATAAAACTACAGCCAATTTGTCATTGTTTCTGATACTATTCCTTTTTCGTTTTTCCGAGTTTAGTTGTTTTAGTGGTCATTTTTCTGAATCATTTGAATGCTTCTTCGGTTCGGTAGCTATAACCTTCGTTCAATTTTTTTTACTTTGACCGATTCTCGTGTAAACATCCAATTCGAATCGTCTTATTATTTGGAAGTATATGTTGCTTCCTGTAATCATTCTCTTTCTATATCAACCCCGAAGTCATGTCAAAGACGAACTCCCGTGGAATGTTCTAAGTAAGCACTAATATATAATCTAGTTTTTCGATTTTGGTGCAGCTAATACTCTTCGGTCAATTATTTTGAGAAACTTTCCACTATCACACTTATCAGAGGAACATTCAGAATATAACTTTTGCATATAATATTCGTAATATTTAAAGCGACAGCAGTATATCATATTAGATAATACTTAAACCAATATTTTTTATTAAATTTTGTGCTTATTTCCTTGGAAATGAAATCCTAAGAAAATGCCTTGCCTTAAGGCCATTACATGTTGCCCACTTTAATGCAGGACGATTTACTTTCCAGAATACTGTATATCACCATTTAAGCTCAAACATACATAGGTACCTACATATTATAATCAGTGAAAGCTTTCGCGTAATATTTCTATGTACGTGGAAATTTACCGGCGTGGTACTTAAAGCAGAGCGTTTAGAAATAATGAATCAGGGAACTCATTTGAAAAAGAAGAAAGCATTAAGTCCTGCATCTTATGCGCTTCCCTAAAAATTTGCTTTTGAAAATATTTTAATATTACCTACATTTACATGAATATTTTATGCCTTTAAATGAAAGTCATTTATAGTCAATAAAAATACGTCGGAGCTTAAGAAATTTTTGATTTTTCTGATAATAAGTTGAAAACGATAAAATTTAATGGCAACTTTGTATTTTAGTTGTATAAAAGGTATATAATTTAATGGAATTGCGTAAACAGAGAAGAGCGCACAAATATAGGGTCGATTTTCAGTAAACCCTACTACTTACCCTCTTGTACTGAGCTTTTACGACTTTTTAATCGCATCTCGATTTCGGAGAACGAACTGATTTAAAAATACTTTAAATACTGCCATTCTATTCTATTAACGCAAATAAACTTCCACCCTTTGCTTTAGATTACAGAGTTTTGAATTATAAAGCAGTAGTCGGAAAATAATAAAATAAGCAATATGATGGTTTCGGATAAACTCTAGAATTGTGTGGATGTTTCCTGTAATTTTCATTGTTGGCCTTTCTTCGTTTCAGCCGTGTCGTGGATAAGCTATTTCATAAGGCTTATAAGAGAACTGCGAATCAAGGCGGCTTCTAAGAAAGGTAAACTCACTTTTGTAGCAACGGAAGTTTAAAAATTGGAACCGTAGATCCACTGATTTGTTTTTAATTCTTCTCTCCTAATCACCCGGTCGTTTTAAGCTTTTGTGTGACGCACGGCTTCGTGAGAAGAATGAAGTCGGGAAATGCGTAGGTAAAGAAATCTTGGCCACTTTGAATAGATTCCGTCAGAAAGCATAGGTAACAAATGATATCCGGACGCAAAAAGCACTTAATGGTGCTTGAAATGTTTGTTTTCTTTGAACAAATTATTTGAAACGGAGAGATCCATTTATTACAGAACCCGCATCTTTTTCAATCGTTTCATTATTGAATTAAGGAAAACAAATCACACTTTTCATTATGGTGAATAAAGGAAGCTTTCATAAACTTTTTCAGCTTTATTTAGATTCGTAGTCACTTCACATGTACCACACGAACGAAACTTTTAAAGGAAATAGCAAAGGATGCTAAAACTTGTATTCGCTTTTATACGGGAAGCAAAGGGGATTTTATATAAAAATAAAACGAAAGCTTTCCTGACATAAAAGTATTCTGTACCACGAATAAGCTTTACTGTTCAAGAATTACAATACGTAAATTACTCACATTTTTCGCTAATCGTTTAATAGGCCTACTGCCTTTCCACCAAGTAATTACAGCTTCAGGTCGTGATCCAGATGTTCTACACTCGACCTCGTACCTTTTGTCTGCAGAAACTTGTTTCTCTTTCGTTAAAATATTCACAGTTTGAGGTTTTACTGAAAAGGAAAAATTTTCTATTAATTATTATTATTATTTAATGCCCAGCTAATATCAAATCTTATAATTCTAAACTCACTATTATTACTTTTAGTTTTGATACGGCGGCGTGACTGAAAGAATAGCCATGCCCTTTAATTATGTTGCTTTAATTATATGAAACATGCAAATTAATTTGTGAGACTATCTGCATCACTCAATTCATTTCCATTAGTACTGGTATAATTTAGTCCTGCATAAATTAAACTCGCATCTCTCCTAATAGTAGTGAGACATGCTTATGAAAATACTCGTTCTCGATGTTGATATCAAATGCGTTATTTTGCCAAATTAGTGCTCCAACGATGGTAATTGATGCTAACGATGAAAAAATTGTGCTTTATACTTAATTAGCGTAATTAGCGCTTGGTAAATATAGGTTCTCGTAATACTTAACCAGAGTTGCATTATAGGGGTGACCGGGATTAATGTAACAGGGGTAGGTTGTACATTAGGTTTAAGGCTGCCCATAGTACATTGCGTAACTGTATCGGTGTTACTAAGACAGTTGCTACTAATTCTTGTCCGAAGCAAGTTGAAGAAGTAAATACATTTCATCCGTTTTTCATGCCTCTGAGTAAATATTTGCATGTTAATAAGTTTATTCTCACTTCCTTTAGTTGGGTATATCCGCAATCGTCAGACTCTACCAAAGATAATTTAGCAATAGAGTTGATAATGTCACAGTTGGACACATGAACAGTTTCTGCCGGAGTTGCGATTCCGACGACGATGTATAATTATTTTATTCTGTATCAACCAACCCTAGTCTTGTAATAACCAACTCCACTCAGGTATTGATTGTTACAAAACACTTAAATAATAAAAAAATATTTCTTGTTTACTGTTTAATTTTAAACTAAAATATTATTTCTATGATGCAAAGGTTCAATACACTTGATCGCCCCAAGAAAAACTTAATACATTGCTAAAGCAAAACGTAAACAATTTAAAACCAGAATGTTCTCCCCTACCTATAATTTTTCTTGTTGTTGTTTTTTAGTCTGAATAACTAAACCCCAGTATTGCAGTGCTAATCATTATTTAAACCCTTGTTGAAATTTTGACATCAACTACCTACCTATAACTAATAATGTTTCAGAAAATGAATTAACCACAGACCTCAGATGTAATTATACAAGAAATATAAGTCAAATAAAATTTTATGTTTAACAAACATGCAGGGTAGTTGGTACTTATTAAAAAGAAAAATGAATGCTGTCATCAGTAACTTTTTGTAAATGACTTTTTAAATACAACCCTTATGGTAATACAAAATACATAATGTCGAATTTATAAGCAATGTGTATAAAAACATAGTAATAGAAAAACAGGATTATCATAAACGACTTATTCCAGCCTTCAGTAATACAAATAAAAGACCAAGAAGAAAATAGAAACGTCCAGTTTAATAAAATATCAGAACCTGAAATTATTCTGGAAATGTAGAAAATAAAATAAATAGTGGTGGTGATAGATATTGCTAGAGTAATGATCCTACAGGGTAAGGGTGACCTACAAATTGCCATTTAAAATATATTGTTTATTCTACAGTTTCTACGACACTAAAAGGATAATTACAGAAACGAGTGCACAACGCAATCGATAATTTAACTCCAGCGTTTCGCCTTCATGAGCAACTGAACAAGAAGGATCGAAATGTGTGTACAAGTTAAATGAAAAGCATTTCAAGCCATTGTTAAAATTTCTTTTATATTTTTAGCAATTACTATATTCTGTTTTTATTTTTTCCCGTATTTTCGCACCAATTCCCCCACATCTAACATGCAGAAGACGACAGAGAAATGCATGGCACCTGTGGGGATTCTAACCTTAGACCTTGACATTTATAGTTCTCGCTGTACCGTTAACTACATTTTTATGTATGTAATTAATGTGATTTATTTTTTTAAATATCCTTGTGTTTTACAGAATATATTTTTGAACTGCATTTTTGTTAATTAACAAATAAAAACGGTTCTAATCTAAATTTAAATCTACAACAGCTGAATCAACCATGAGACACCAACCTTCATATACTGACTTTATACAGAGCACTCCGGATCAGCCGTTTGAATTTCATTAAATGCACCAACAATGTATATTATTATCTTTTTATCGCGTACATTCTGGTCACAGTTATAGAAAACTTTTTTTGCAATTCTTAGTGTGGTGAAGTAATTCCTAAAAGGTGTAATCTAAAATATCGTACATCCAGGCAAGTAGAGGCTAAACACAGTGTTATAGTAAGAAACGTAGGGAAATTCGGGCTGACAGAAAAGTGTATAAAAACCGTAGAACAAATGCATAGGTGTACATAAATGATGTAAGGAGGATAAATAAACCAGCTTGAAAAGATTAGCCGAAGACAGATCAGCAGAAAAGAAAATATAGAGTGAGCAGGAGTTAACAGCTAACGTAACGTGGAAAAAGATCACAGAAATTGACTGGAAACTTCATTGTGCCAAAATTGAAATACATTTACACACTCGAAAGAAACCTTACAATTTATTGTAATATTACATCTGCAACGTTATATTGCATTAGTAGGACTTGCGTGACATACTTGAATAGAAGATTTTATGCCTTTATTCTCTTCAGATTTATGACATAAATTTTTTTTTATGAAACCTAGAGTCAAAATTGAGAACGTTACATAGGAAATTATTTTTTGATTGGAAAAATGTGTTGGTTTTCACATTTGTCTTTGATATTATTTTCAGAATTTATATCTCAAGAATGAAACAAAACACGATCGTGAAAATATTTTTGTCTAATAGTGCGTAAGATTATCGGTTTTATATTGCTTGTAATACTTTCTTCTATCTCCACGAAACTATGATTGAAAATTCGTTTATCAGTTTTCTCAGATTATTTCCGAGAGTTGGTACCATTGATTAAAAATTGGTACGGCGTTCGATTAGGATTATTATACTGCCCAATTTAACCGACTCTGTAAGTCTTAACAAAGTCTTATTCAAGCGGTAGATTATTGTCACCCTGTATATTTAAAATGGACTGCTGTTTGTTTGGCCTTGTTGCTAAGAAAATGACTCCACCATGGATGCTGCCATGATGTGCACTTTCTAGCTCTATTTACAATATTCTTTTGGGTTGCGTTTGGGCAAATTAGTTTATCTTGTTTTACTTGTATACCTACCTTAAAATTATAAGATTACGGTCAGTAGGCTATTGTTAAAAATAACCATGATATGTATATGGCTGATTTTATTTTGAATTTCGCGCTACGACGAATTGTATGTCATAGCGGGCCCCAGGGAGGAGCCATTTTTAACCACTAACGGTAGTCCATCTAAAAGATTCGTGCCGTGTATACAAACTAAGAAAACATTTGTTTGGGGCCGTTACTATATTACGGAAAATAGTAATAAATAATTTGCTCCACAATTTAAATACACGATAATTAAAAATATTTGTGTTCCAACACATCTTATACAAAGGAGAGTACGACTGAAGCGCAAAAACAATGTCTTATCACCTGCCCAAACCACTCCGTAGTTTTATCACAAGCTAGACTAGTTTTTATGTTTTTGCTACGGTGCGGAATTAGTCAGCCAACAGTTGTCAAACCAAATATTATATTTCTTCCATTAAAAGTATGAGTTTTGCAAATAGAATAGAACTATATTGGTTCTACTTGAGCTACTTTGTTACTGTTTAATTGTTTCACCTATTTGTGATAGACTTTGTAGATATACAGGTGTTTAAACAAAAAAGTAAAGTCCATAACCGTTTTAGTACTGCAAGGTAATCATGTAACGTATGGGAAAGAACTAAATGTAAAATAAAATATACAAAAAACGTTCTCGCCACATGCCAGGTATGAATGTTTTCGTTGATAATTTCTATTCAGTGTAGTCTTAATACTCGCGGCGGGTGTGTGTTTAAGCAAAGTGCAAAATATTCAGTGCGGTATACTCATTATTTGATAGAATTAATTTCATTACTCGAACAATGGGACATAGTTTTCTTACTAAAGTGTTGTAATTTTGTGAACGTGTAGTGTTCCTATAATAATACGAACTTAGTGTAAAATTTATCGCGGTAAAGAAAGTGCAAGCAGGTTGACAGAAATTGGACATGACAGAATCCACTGGAGAGACATGTTAGGGAAGGTCAGACCTCTACAAAAGTACGTATCGATACAATTCTTTATTACGTTTTCCACTTGTACAAAACTATAGAACTGTAGAAATTGAACCGAATTGAACTTAACTTCCGCAGTCTTCTTTATTTCTCTTCCTAGAAATGTTTTTCCAAACTTTTAAATGTGTCGACATTTTAAGGGTTTAAATGCGCATTAAGTCCGGTTTAGTTTTCAAACAAAAATCTAATTTTAATCATTATTTTATTTTCGAACAAACATTGATAAATAATTATCATCACCCAATCAAATCGCTAATTATAGTAATGATACATATTTTTAAAATACTTTGTACGTATGGTGTTGCAGAATAGAGATTTGCTTACTTTAGGGGCGTACCTTACCGACAAAAATGATTCGAAAAAGCGTTTGAATATAGGGGCTTAGGAAATATACACTTCTCAGACGTCTAGTAATAAAAAGGAACTAAATTTGGCACACAGTTTGTAGCTAGTATAATAAACCAGTATAATATCTACCACCATTTAAATAAAATTATTTAAGCGAGCAGTCGAGCAGTGTCCGATAATGGGATGGAATGATGGTGGTTGATAATCTTGTATCAATTAAAGTTAATTTTAGGTATGATTAACGTTTAATGAAATGGATAAACTATCCATTAGTCATACCAAATTTAATATTTTGCCAATAATACCTACAAAGACAAAGTCTATAGTTTCAGTCTGGTGCTTTACTACATAATGCTCCCAATAATTTATCCCGATTTATCCCAAGCTCTGGAAAATGTTCAATGAAAAGTTTAAAAGGCGAGTTCTGATAATATCTCCGTTTTGCTGATTCATTTCGACTGATTCAGTGAAACTTAACATACAGGTTGTTACGTAATATAACGGCAATCACTTAGTGGGTGATTCTTACATCTTCTTAGAGTAGTTTCAAGTTAACCAATGAGGTCCTTTAAAAAAGTATGCAACAAAGCAGAAAATTTAAGCTATAATGTAGCATAATTATGGTTGAGTAAAATTTGAAGTCTGGATACAGTGGCCTCAAGTAATTTAGAAAAGGTACGAAACTTGAAATAAACTATCTAATATTGATTTAAATAAAAAACAAAATCTAAAATCTGGGGGTTGCCAAATCATTTCCATGAACTTCAACAGAAATCAAATGTGCACCTGCATCATGCTCTTGGAAGGTGTACAGTGTAGTCATACTAACAAAATTAAATGAACCTTGGCTCGCCATTACTTCTAGTTAATCCCTCCTGCTTTAACGTTTTAAATAATACCTAGTATTCCATACCTTTGAGGCAGAAATTAATAGCATTCATGTTTCTTCTTTTAAGTCGTTACAATTATCTAAAATTACTGAGAAACACGCGATTATATTAAACGGTAGTAAAAATCACACTTGGTATCTCTCTTTTTCATCGATCATGATTGCATGGCCTTTGACTATATAGTCTGTGATTCCAATCGCAGCTGCTTTAAAATTTTGAAAAATCGTAGCTGCAAGGATACGACGGATACGGATCGTATCCATATCGCACAGCTGATGATCTATTCAATAGACTACCAGGCGATTTCCTATTCTTTCAATATTGAATAGCTAGTGTACAGCTATTAGAGGTGCCTACAATTTTTAATTTCACAATTACTACCCATAGGATTAAGTTTTGTGTAGACAACTCTAAGGCAATATCTATACTACTAACAGAAAGGTAATAACCTAAAACAAATGTTTACAGAAGTGCAGAAAGTTGTGGTAGGAATCAACATTGGTTAGAAAACATTTTTATAATTTATTCACGTTAACTAAATAGAAACTGCTAAGTAAATAATTATTATAAAGTAGGTATATTTGATGATATCCGTGTAGTTACTCCTTAAAATAATTCTAGGTAAACGGGATTAATAATTAATTGTTTATCTTCAGTAGATATTATACTGAAGTGCCGCCTGAATTTCTATAAAATTTGACAAAAATATTTAGTGGTTCAGTAACATTCCACGTTTAGTCTGAGTAACCTCGTTAAATTAAGAAAATTGTTCAGAAATTAAACATTCCTGAAAACTGTTATTGTGTAAGAGAGAAAACGCTGTTGCAATAATTTGTTTCTGGAATTCCTCTAATAGGTAACCTTTCAAATACATTCCACATGTAGTTTAATAAAGAAGTGTTATTTAATAAAAATAAATAAAATTGAACTCTTAGGCATCTGACGAAAAATTTAAAACTTTAATAAAACATCTTCTACAAGTGTTCAGATTTCCCTATAATCTTTGCTTTAGCTAAACATCCCGCTTTATATAAATCTTCAATGTTCCCTTGCTATCTTATCGTCCTTTACCTAAAAAAAAGTTTACAGGCTGATTTAAATGTAGCCGATAAAGGTTGAATTCGTAAAAAATAAATTTAAATCGTCTTCGAATTATTGAGATTTGTGTCTCTATACGTTTTATTTTTGTTGCTGATATAAAAGCAGGTATTGTGTCCGATAAAAAAAATTCCTGACATCTTTTCTAACAATAACGTTTTACGGACAAACGAAGCGCTAGACTAGGATGTATTTTAAGAGTTTGATTTAGAGGAGTTTAGATTTGTTCGATTCTTATTATTTTCAATCGCTCTTGGGATATCCACCTTTAGTCGTTAGTGTGATCTACATATTGAAGTATATGGAACAAGATTGGTTTTCATGAATTGAACGAATAAACATAGTTTGCGATTTAAGAATGTCAGAAATCCGAATATAATGTTGATCCATAAATAACAAAGGGTAGAAGTTAGATTGATGTACGTCAGTTTTTCAGAGGAATGTAAACATATAAGAAATTTAATCAGAGAATGGAACAAAAACTGTGCTGGGAGTAAAAAAGGGAGTTTTAACAGCAATAGTCCCAGAGCTAGTTTGAAACGACAAATTTTATAAATGCAAAAAATAATTTCCAACTTGTCACAACAATTATAACTGTTCGTTCAAATAGAACAGTACGGCAACCTTAAAAACTTGCTTAACATGGTTAGCGCACGCGTAACATTTGAAATTACGTTACAGTAGGTCGTGTTTTTGTGTTACCAACAGTTTAAGGTTTATTTTTCTGTTAACAGATAATTTAACTTTAATAGGCGATCGAGGAACAATTAAGACAAATATTCTTTTTAATTCCCCCCCCCCCATTTGCTTGTAATAATCTGTTCGATCTCTTACAAACAATTGTCGATAAACAAGGTATGATTTTTGAAATTCGTCTAATAAAAAACAATTGTCGATTAAATATGATTAGGTATATATTTAATGTTTCATAGTACCACATACACCGGTGTAAATTGGGATGTCGATAAAAGTATTACAATGTAACATTGACAGGAACGCGATAATGTTTTTGCTTTATTTTCTATAGGAGTGTCCGTCAGGTCGATTGATTTTTCCTGTTTGTTTCTAACTATGTTTATCACTTAACAAATTATAAAAAATGTTTGAGTACTAAATGTGTATGGTTTTAATAATTAATTCATTTTACAGTAACAAACAGTTTTATTCAATTTAGAGTAGGACTTGCTCATTTACATTGAACAGTCAATAAAATGCTATTGGTGTATTGAGCTTTATTTTTATTTTAGTTATATAATATTTGAAAAGCTAATTTGTGCAACATTGCGTGAAATATATCCAACCGTTCAATTAAACCAATTCTCTTTTAATTAAATTTAGATGATAAAAGTCATTAGTTATAACAAAAAGGTAGATTTAATAGCGGTATTCTTACTTCTGATGGGAGCTACAAATAAACTGTCCAAATCCAAATTCTCGATCAATCGTTTGGATTATTGTCAGTCTTCTGAAGGTGTAAAGAGGATTAGCTACTCGAGTGGATGTACGAGTGCCAGATATGATGCTCCACAGAAGATTTAAAGCTTTTCGTGTAAAATGTTTTACTAGTAATCGAAAATGGATTATTGTTATCAGCTGTCATTACTCTGTATTACGTGAACGGATAGCTTTTTCAAATTAATGGGCAGCTGTTAGTATCCTTTATTACTAGATATCGGCTGTTCATTAAAACTAATATTCGTGATGACAAAATGTCGCTTTCAATTTACTACACTGCTGTGTTATAATGAAGCTTAACAGTACGTAGGTGCGTCATAATTTAATCCCTGTACTTACAATTAATGTTTAATATAACTACGTTTGTTGTTGGAGATGTGAGGATGGTGTTAGACGCCTGGCATATCAGTCTTGTGTTGAGGTGTTGGCGGCCAACATTAGGGAAGTTTAGATGATTAACTACAACCCCATCGGGTCTAAATTCGTATGAATCATCTATCAGCGTATTTTCCAAGTACCACGTGACGTTTGGCCTTGGTCGACCTGCAAATTAATAATTTATCATTTAAAAGCTTAAACGTTAAACTTTATTATCTACTAAATGTCAGCACCCCTATTTAATTATCTTATTCTATTGAACCTCCTTTACGGATCTTACAGCTTTTTTTGTCTTAGTCCTTTCATAAGTAAATTAACGTTCAATTTAAATGTTTGCGACAAGCTTTTTGTCTATTTAATGGCGATAAAAGCTTCGTTAGTGGAATTTTGCGTCCGTCTACTTAATCAGACCGCTGTCAAAATGTATTGACTAAAATTTTAAGCGAATCAAATATTCACTCAGCGAATAAGAGATTCTTAAAAGTCTGAATTATTCATACAGTTCGATGAATAATAAGATAAACAACACTTACATAGAATTGCAAAGCAATTTCGTTGAAAGTGTCGTGTTTTAAGAACGCGATAAGCGCGTTGCTATTTCAATTGAAATATGGGTTCCACAATTTCTTATATTCAAATTTCATTTAGGTTAAGTGAATGCAAGTTATCTTACCCCCGATGGCTTCACAGATAAGATTAACGTCCGAACCCTCGTTATAAGCTTCTAATAAGGTGGTTCTATCTCTTCTTTTGCCATCATATATAACGGGCCGGTTAGGGGGAACTGAAACAAAAAAAATGTAGTATTAATATTTATCAGCTTTGACTGTCGAGCGTTTTAACGTCGAAGTAACATTAGTCGAAATATCAGGAGATTTCAGTGTTTCTCTCACGCAAGGTAGCTGACAAGGACGACTGAAGAATTGATAAGACCGGGGTAGGGTGGAGTGAAGTGATATGAGAAGGAAACTGGCAGGAAGCGAACGAGCTAACTTGTATATCTCCGGTTTCCCCTGCGGTTCGTCCTCAGGATAGCGTCCCTTTATCCCACAATTTCCAGTGTCATCATTCTTCCAACTTAAACTGGTCATATACCATCTGAAGGCCGTGTCGCTATTACCGTATTCTCTGGTGGTGTTTTATTTTTAACCAACATATATTTGTTTCTCGTGTAGCAGTTCTAGTTTAATCAAATTCAATATGAGCAATGTAATATTATACGGGTTATTAGCTTTTATTTGCGAGGAAATTGTAAATGTCATTTTTTCCTCTCGACGACGTTGAGAACTCCTACAGATTCCTACGTGTGTTCTTCCAATATAAGAATTCCATTCCTTATAAAATATGCAGAAGGACACTTGAGGTTTCGTTTGCAGTCCCTGTTCGATTTAATTTTGAATTTTGTAAGAATAATAGATACGAAAACGCAAGAGACGCATAAATTGTGGAGAAAGCACAATTCACTTTTTATGTATGTTGATATAGAATTTCTTGTTAAAACTTTCTTTTGGCAACTTAGAATCATTCTGTATTACTGTTCATAATGTTTACTTTATAAAGCCGTATCGATTTTATTTAAAAATGCACGGTACGCCATCCATGCTTGTGGACTGTTTTATATTATTATGGGAAATCGGTACAAGAAAACATATTTTAGAATAAAAAATATCACGGTGGCTATGATCGACCTACTCCGGCGGTGTTGAATTGTTCCCAAACTTTTTCCTTGATCTTATACGGTAAACATCCACCGTGTTATTATGATATAATTAATTCATGGCAAACTAAATAATACATTGCTTCACCCCGCTACAAATACTCTTTTGATGAAACGTTTCTGGAACTATTATTGCCGTATCCCTAAAAAGTGTGTTCCGGTTGATTATAACGAAATTGATACTTTTTTTTTCAGTATCAGAAAATGTATTCTTTTACATTTCAAAATTCCCTAATACTATCACAATTGATGATGTCGGAAATATTTGTTTGATTAAATTCGCTGACTTGTACATTTTATTATCAGCTACATCCAAAGCTTGACAATTAACTATACAGAACGTTATAAACAATACGGATATTCTGTCCCACAATGATGTATCACCTACGGAAATATTATCATCACAAAGAGATATTTTGCATTTATAAATCTGTTAACACACAATTGCACTCACAACATAATTTACTGCCGTATGCAGTTTACATTACCTGGTGCAGTCAAATTGCATAATAAATAAGAGGTTGTATATATCCCTAGGACAACCTGGCGGTAATGACATAAATATTTTACATTTGTAATAAGACCAATATGATGATGAAAATACTGTTCCATCAAAATTATTTCTGACAAACCGATGCTTACTTATTTTCTATCTCAACTCATTTTGAATTTTTCTCATCAAAATTTCATTATTCAGCTCTTTTCGTATAAAATACTGCTTTGAATTGAAACAATACCTATTATATTTTTTCCAATCACAAATTTTGGTCAGTGTTTTCTTTAAATTGTTTGTTGAACATATAAAGTAAACAGCGGAGTTCATCGATTTCAAATGCTTGATTTGCCATGACCGGTGAATACACTCTCCGGAAAAGTTAAAATAACAAATTTTTCGATTGTCAACATACAGCGGTTTTATTTCCCACACTGATGAGGTACATATTATATTTTCCTCAATTAAAAGTTCCATGGCAATATAATGAAGATGAATCTTTAAGCAATGTCACTTTTTACGTTTTTTGGATATATATAATTTCTATCCAAAGATATCTGATTTTCTTTCTACCTTTGGATTATACTAGGACTATCGACTTGGAGGTTTACCGATAAAACAACACATTTGTAATATTCTTCATCCACGTATTGTGTACACCAGCTCGACAGTGTTTACGCTTGGAAAACAGTGGCTCTAGGCAAATAAATACAAGCAGAAAAAATATTGCACGTTATTTTGGGAAATTTATGCCCAATATTATGTAGGTGAAGCTTTTTATAAATGTGTATTATATCTAAATTAGACGTCGTTTCGGCGTTTTAGATACTCTGGGAAATTATATGTCTAGCTTTATTCATTTGAGCCTGAGAACCGTTTGAAGTTAGCATAAACCAGCGATCCCATCGGAATTCATTCTTAATTTATAAATACGAAGAAATAAAGTGAATCCCTCATTATGGCGCCATTTCCTGGAGTTTTTGATGGAAACAATCCTATATCCTACATCCTACCACCCACCAGAAACACTTTTCTTTACAAAAAATTTAGCTTTGAATTGAACCCTACGACTAATAATTTAATTTATGCTTATAATAATTAGTGAATAAAGCAAGATTGATAACCCATCACACAATCGAAATATTATTTCTGGATCCTTTTTGCCGCCAGAAATAAACAAATTTTTAAATAATTTCTAATGCAATTTCTTTGTTATCGAAATATACAGAGGTAAATTTAATCAAAGTGTGTTTATTTTAAAATAAACAAAGCTGGAAATCGAAATCAGGCTCGATCGTCACTTTGATGTGGTTGTGAAGAAGTACGGAATGGTAATATTTCGCAAATGCAATTTTGATAATGTAAACGACTATAGCATTGCGGGAATTTTAACCATCAAAGAGAGTCTCCTGAAAAGAGGACATAACATAAACCGTTAATTAATACAATATTTAGACGACCCCAATATTTGAATTATTTAATAATTGGGAAAGTTGGAAAGAACATTAGGGAAGAAATATAAATACAAATACAGTATAGCGTATACGTTAAAGTTGTTTTTTAAGGCACGTAATAGCATTAAGAGTATTAAGACATACCATCGTATGAAAGGAGTTATTAGATGTTGACATCATATTCCGCGTATACTAAAAAAGGTGATAAGAATAAATTAGACTCTGATCGCTCTAGTTGTTAGTGTCCTAGGACTAGTATTTAGGAATAGCTGCTTCAAACGACATATAATTTCAGGAATTTCTGTTTAGTGGTGATAAAAGGGATTTCTTTCCATCTCTTTAATGTCTCCTTAGTATTTAATTATTGGTAATGTATGCACGAAACTCCGGGAAAGCATTATGTCTTAACATTTACAGTTTGGGCGTAGGAACCGCATTGAGGAGTGCATTAGCTCGCACCCCCTTACTCTTACAGTGCCTTCGCGTGAAAGTCTACCCACTGCGGATAGAAAGAGAGAGAGTCCTGTAGGGTAGTATTGCGCGCTCTGGCAAGTAGAGCTTATTCCATCTGGCAGGCGCAAGTATTAGATGCGCACTAGGCTAAGTAGGCTGCCTTAACTATTGTAAAAATTGTACTGCTTGTACATACGTCAATGAATATAGTAGAATAGCCCCAAGGGCGGAGTTACCGACAAAACTGACCACCTTGTGTGACTGTTCTTTCGCCAGCCAGAATGGAATAAGCTCTAGGCTAGTAACGACACACGTGATAATTTTGAAATTATTCTGTGCATCGTATATTTAATTAAAAAATCTAGATAAAGTTATTGTTTGCAATTATACAGTCAAAGATATTAGAGTAGGTTGACTTTAGTATTCACTAACACACTAAAATAGAAGAGTTAGTGGAGAAGGAGGAGGAACTAATAAAGTTCAACGTTGGATTTTGGATTTTTCAGAACATAAATCCAAATGTTTGCTGACGTCCTTACAATATATTTCCTTGAACGTATTCTTATAGTTGTTTACTTGAATTTGTTGGCATCACTTTTGACAAATGAATGCATAAGATATGAATAATATAAACATTTAAATCGATACAAAGGGATTACCACATCGTATCTGAAAACGTAATGTATGACTGGTGGACGTCATAAACATATAGTCACCCTTAATTTGAGTTGCCTTTTTTAAATAAATATATACATAAAAGAAGCTATAAAAATGAAATCGACACAATAAATTGGATTTGCTATCAGTTTTATTACAGCAATTGATTTTTGCAAAATAAATATAAAAGCATACATACCGATAACAGTAAAGTTGACTTTGCTATTTCTCGTAGGTGAATTTCTAAAATCAACTCTACACCTGTAAATGCCTTCGTCGGATAGTTGAATATCACTTATAAGTAGAGTAGCTGGGTTCGTAGTGGATCGAAAATACGCCCTGTGGCCAAAAACCGCTGGAGAAGACCATAACTTCGCTTGATTAAACTGACGACTTCTTACGTCGAAACTGCAAAATATAAAATGGACTATAAAAATTTTATACCTGAAAGCAGCAATTTATCGCTTTACAAACAAGATAAATTTATATGTTATTTAGGAAAGTGGCTGTCGTCCATATAGACGGCTTTATACAAAATTCGCCACGCCGAGCCAAATCGAGCGGAACAAAGCCTTTCTTGAAACGCACAAAACGTTGAACCTCCGAATAGATTGATTGATAACCAAATCTAAAAATACCTCTCAAATAGAAAGCCAATAACTGTTGCTTTAACTATTATATCGCATATGGAAGGTAATGCACAAGCAATTCTTCAATTTTTTACAAATCAATATGGGATCATCTTTCTTAACCAAAGCGTAATTTCATAAAGAACTCGAAATTTGCAGAAACTTCAAATATCATACCTTCAATTATATTCTACGGTAATCTTCTTTCATTTTTTGACAACAATAACACAAGTTAACAATAAAGATAAGTAAGTTATATCGCGTCATGCTGTTTTTGCATTCTAATTTCTGTAAATATTTTTCACCAAATTCGTTTTTGGCCAGACAAAGGTGTTCTTCTGTTTATGAAATAGAATTACGGAGGGTATAAACTCAATTTCTTTACTGTTTTCCCGATGCTGTTCATATAGGTTCATGCTATTAATATTAATAGGTAGGCACGTTTAAGAAAAAAGACATAGGCCCGAAAATGTTTCATTACCATTAGGGAGCTATAATCGTCAAAATTGAGACTTGCAAGACATTTTATAGGGTTGTACCTGAAAAATTTGGTGTTTTCAGCTGATTTTCTGCGAATTTTATTCACACAGTAGGTATGGTAGTACCAAAATATAACGAAAACGGTTCGGTTTATTGATTTTTAAAAAAGAGTACTTTATGTTTATTCGCCAAAGTACATTAAAACAATAACGTAAAAGATATTGTGTACAGTACAGTGTTACTCTACTATTCGCCAAGGATGGTACCATCCTTGACTATTCGCAAAGTATTAACGACGCTGTATACGTGTATTATAACATAAGTAATAAATACCCGACGATAACTAATGTGATAGATAATTTTATTACCAATACAGTTCTCACTTCTAATATACTAATAGCTCTTAATACAGCTACAAATAACCTTACAAAATAATTCTCACGAATTCCCTTTACACTCTACATTGACATAAATACCACAGAAATTAGACTAACACGAAACACCAGCGACTGTTTATGAATTTCTAATTTTGATTTAGTAGGGATTCAGGCAGCACCAGCATACCTTTCCATCTTCAGAAATTTATGGCATGTTTATCTCCATGTAAGCAGGTGTGTGATAAACATTTTTCATACAATATCCTGAGGTTATTTTTGCCGAAGCTGGAACAAAATTATTTTTAAATTTTATTCATTTGATACAAGATACGAAAGCTCAAGTTTCAGCGCCCAACCTTAGAAAATTGATTATAAGTAATAAGATGCATGAAAGTGATTGTAATATAGTAGGTAATAATAGTTTTAAAAATATTCACTTCTTATAACATATAAGATATTGACAAGATAAAGTGTAATTGAAAAACTTTTATTTCTTAAGCTGTCTATTTACGACAGTCATCTGGTTACGGTTGTGTTTTCTCGTTAAGTTAGTTTTCAGAGTAGAACTGATAAAGCCTTTTATGTAGATTAGCACACCACCCCTTCAGATTGCATTTATCTATTTCCCACTAATACTCCCTTCTGGAGGTAGGGTGTTCCAGGCAAGGAATTCGCTTGAGAAACTTGATATACCTACGAATATCGTATGAGGTGTATATACTACAAGGAAAGGATTATAGTAAGTAGTAGAAGTTAGTTTCATTTAAAATTAGATTTACTACATTCCCTTGTATTAGTTACTTTAACTTCAAATTTAATGGCCTCTTATATAATAATAATGGTCCCTTTTTCTAGCATTTTAGCAGCAGGTTGTGTTGTTATTTTACAGGGTGTTTCTTAAATGGCGGACACGGAGAGTACTACGCGATTCTCATCTTTAAACTGAGTTGAAAAAGTATAGGCGATTTTGTTCTAATGTATTTAGTTTCCGAGTTATTCGCATTTTAGAAATTTTAAATTTGACAACATTGCGCATGCTTGCACGGACTTTGTTTTAACCGTTTGGTGTTTTAATAAGGCAGTATGAACAAGTTTCCTAGGTAATAACCTCATAGCTACAATACACTGTTGCAACATATTGAAAAAAATTTTAACAACAGATATTTATCAGAAAGAATGTCTGCGGAGGAAGGAATACAACGTATAAAAAATTCCAAATTTATTAAGATTTAATATTTGATTGATGAACAATGCGGAACGATTAAAATTTACCCGTTTTTCCAAAGCATAAAGGAATTGAATCTCAATCTTTGACTGAGAATAACTCTGAAACTAGCGAAGAACGGGCATTATTGTATTATATTTTTCCAATTGGTATCTGGAGGGGAATGTAGTACTGTGCTCCGTGTCCGCGATTTAAGAAACACCCTGTATAACTGTCTCAATTACAAGAAAACTAAGCGGTATCATGCTTCAGCCGCCTACCATTATATTTTATACATTCGTTCTTCTTCTTCGTGCTCCACCATGATCAGCAATTTGTTCCTTTATTTACTTGGTAAACGATTCGAGCATATTCTTCCGTTGTACTACATAGCTGTTACCACATATTTTATACTCTCTTCGGGTTCCTTCCATTATCCTTTTAATATGATGCTTCCATTGTCTTCTATGATTTTTGTTGACTGTACCATGTCGTTATGTGCGCATTTTCGTTTTTAATTGGAGTTTTATTCCCGCCCTATGGCGTGTATCCTATATCATCATTCTTCCTATGGCTCTCATTTGCCTCCTGTCGTTGATTACCAATTAGCGCGTTCTAATTAGGTATTTGCTTTTAGATATGAAAACAGTTTTGTTGTACTCTTCAATAACGATCTCTTGCGGTCTTGGTCGAATCCTGTTGTTGGTTGAATGTGCAAAAACGTTCAGGTCAGTAGATTAATAGAAACTTTGTATGACGGGGTGTTATTCCAGTCTTCTTTTTCTACTTTACTCTACGAACGAAATTTGCATTATGTTTGTTTTTCATAAAATCTCTATTCTTTGTTCACAAGGATGATTTTCCAATATGCTAGGAAATGGCACAACTAAGATTTACAGGATTGATTGTTGTGATTGCAGGGGGTCCTTTTTATCGCCTTTCAAAATATTCCGATTACAATAGTGGTTTTCCATTTCTCTTGTACCTTTCCCTGCGTTATTGTTTAATTGAATAGTGTTCGTGCAGCATGGGGTGTCTGCAATATTTAATAAACCCGTTCAGTAGTTTGTACACTATGCTTCGACCTTTTTCGGCTAATTGTATTATCCAGTTTGACATTTGATTCTTTATTACATTACTCTTATTGTTAAATTTATCTCGTCGTCATTTTTCTGTCTGCTGTTGCGCCAGCACTTATTTCCCAGTAATGTTCGTAACACTCCGTCAAGTTAGATTATAGTTTACATTTTGGTATTTTGATTTATCGATTCATATTTTAAGAATCTGTCCAATATATTTCATGAAAAAAATTAAAAATTATCTAAAATCTTTGAGAATAGCATGTTGTCTAAATTAATCGAAACTATACTAGAAATCGCTGTACGAAACGCCCTTTCGTTGTTTATGCAATGAGTACGTGAAGCAAATTCAGGACCACTCAAAGGTATTGTCTGTATGCGGTGTAATTAATATTTGCTGTCCCTTCACAGGTGCTAAAGAACAGTTAACATTATACTAATCTATTTAGTACAAGAAATTCATTACCACGATGAAGGCACAGAAGGAGGAAACAATATCCATGTGATTTATGAATTTATGATATTGGACACGACGCGACAGGTGACTTATGCTGTACTGTCTCTTATTCTTATAATTTTTAAAGTAAATTTTATAGGTATTAGCTGTAACTTTTTTAGTATTGCAAAGGTCGGGCATAGCGCGGTTTAATTACCCAGTGCAATGCAATATGATTGGAAGTATTAAAAGCTTCGCATGTCCGAGAAGTACTTGAATGGGTGACACTGACAACTGCGTTTATAAGGCAATTCTCTATCGCTAAAGGGTTGATAATGATAATAAATTTATTTGCTAAGTAACGACAATCAGTTTTTTTGGTGGCAAGTTATATAAATCCACTCTATAAATATGTTAACTGTCATTCATTATTTATACATTTTATGTAAAATCGTAGCGTCTTATTTCTCTAAAGAAATCGCCGGGAGCATTAAAGCCGGCGTTAAACTAGGAATAGCCATGAAATTTTAACTAATCCCGACACTAACGTTAAATATCGCATTAGCAGCATTATAATTATTACAAGCAGTGTTTAGTTTCTGGAAGACTCGACGAAAATGTGCCTGCCTCGTTCAAAATCAGAACTCTTAGTAAATTCAGATTTATAACTGGTAACATTATTAAAGGGGCAGTTTTAAAGAACATTTACCTGTTATTTTGCTAAACGATATCATTTATATCCAATCTGACATGTAATTTTAATTAAAAAATGATAATATCGCGAAGAAGTTCCAATCTAATATCAAAACGTCTTTAGAGAAGAGTTTATGAGTTGGATAGCTCTACGAAGTGTTTATGTTCTTTGCTTGCACCCTTAACTCTGTCTTAACGTCTTTTAACTTGATTTAAGTGTTCTATTAAAACAACTATGTACTTCTGGCAGCAGACTCGGGATCGGCTTTTATTCGGGAATGAATATTCATTACTTAACTATGTCCCATTTTACTTCTCGAAGAGACAATAAGAAGTTCTTCAAACCATAATGTGAAGGTGTCGTCGTTTCAACTAAAACATTTATTACTCTTAAATTTATTACCAACTTGACGCACAATTAGTTCGTTGTTAAACAGGCTAAAAATAACAAACCGTATTATCTAAACAACGTCGCATCGTAGGGTTTCAGTTAAAAGGCACTTAAGTGAGCTATGAATAACTAAGGATCCTTGAGTACATAAAACAGGATATAAAGCCAGTGAGGTAGGAGATTGCAAAAAAATCGGAAACAAACAAGCGTAATGGACAGGAAATGGGGTGGCAATTCTTGGTAAACGTCCGAGAAACAAACATCAGATTTTTGTGAAATACTTTTAACATTACAGGTCGTATCCCTTAAACGATTAACCCTCGCTTAATAAAAATAAGCTTGCAACACACTTCCTTAAGATCTTTTTGCGGTTTACGTACTTTTTTTCCCTCTTATGTTTGTGTTAAATAACCAACTTTCTAGAATTAAGATTTGCTCGCAAGGGATTAGTAAATCGACAAATTGCTGGAGCAAGTCATTTTACGACAGGATAGTGACTTTACCGGATCTAGTAGTCTACTCGCTACTAACTTCTTTGTCCAGACGAGTTTAATTATTAGTACTAGCTAGTGACTTGCTCAAGCAACTTATCTGTTCATAAAACTCGTTTGAATTAATTTTTAGAGCAACCACCTTCTTTGATTGTCTTCATTAAATGACAACTCTTATCATTTAATTGTGGGAAAGGGATGACTGCAGTTATAGCAAGGCTGGCTCTCTCTAGGTTCATTATAAATAATAATATACAAGGTTTGGCAAAAGTACGTAACATCTCTAATATGATCGACAGATATGGTAAAGAAATTGAACGTCCGGTTTATTCGAAAGTACTAAAAATATATTTTATTATAAAAAATGGAACACCCTATATATCGTAAGTATTGCGTTCGGTAGTATAAGGTTTAATACCTGTATTTTTTACTCCTGAATAATTTTAACAACTCTGTTTTTAAACTAGTAAATGTATTCTGAAACAAAGAAGATATACACCCAAAAGTTCATTCTGCTTTTAAAATAAAGTGCTGTTGTAAATTTGCATTCCATTACGTAGAACACAATATATCTTTTTCTTCTAGCATTAAATATATTAGTCCCGTTGATAATAAATGAACTGTCTACTGAATTAGATCGAATAAGTTTTGTTACCGGATCAATTCGGCGACGGATCAAATAAGGAAAGCAATAAACCTATAGCACTAAAGGCGATAAGATTGGAATCAAATTAAGTGACCTGACTGTTAATTGGTAAATACCACAGAAATGTTTCTTGCAAATTAGACTAAGCCACTTCGTTGGTATTAGAAAATCTAATATTTTTACAGAATAGTTCAAACCAATAGTGAAAAACTAACCACAAAAGTTCATTTATATTACAACGGAAGGAATACACGAAATAGCCGTGTTTGCTAGAACTCACATTAGGAAACATTATACAAACCGTCGTCGCTTTCTGAGATGATAACATGAAAATAGTAGCGTCGCGGGAGAACCTTGGTTATTACAAACTGTAGGAAAGATTTACTAATAACGTGATGGTACATTTAGTTTCACACAACATGTAAAACTATAACTACACAGGATAGTGTCTTCAGAAAGAGTTCATTTGCAGATAAATGGTTTCTTGAAATTAGAAAAGTTTTATTTAAGAAAATTTTATATGCACTCAGCACATGCACCTACGTCATAAACGAAAGATATTTGGTGGGGCTAGAGATTCAAAACCAGTATAGGGATTTTAGTGAAATTCGCAATTCATATTCATTGGAAAAACAAGATTCAAGGGAAGATCGGGAATTCGCGTCAGATATGATGTTTGATATTATTTGTTGTATTTAGGTATACTACAGTGTATTGACTATGAATACAGCACATGTTTGTGGAATTATTTAATTTCATTTTCCCCAAGTTGATAATAGTGCGCTAAACTAGGTGTACCTACATGATAGGGGAGTTACACAGATTTACATCATATAACTTTCAGTATTTTTTAAACCAAATTTAGTGACACATTTTATTTATGTTATAGTCTAGATTTAGGTAGGGTGCCTTGAAATTTATTTTATCAATATTTTTTGGATATGTTTCGTAAAGAAATAAAATATAATAAAATAATTCAATTTACAAGAACTACCTACCCGTTCCAATCCAACAAGTATAAAATTGTTAAAATCAAAATAAAATCGAAGACACTTAATGAATAAAAATTACTAATCCTCTTACGCGAGCTCAAACTCCCTCAATAATTATTATTGAAATACCCATTAACTCTGCGTTTCATATTTTCAAATGTGTCAGAAAAATGTATCCCTGGGATTCCATTCACAATGAACTGTTATATCTGTTCAATCAATGTTCGAACGATTTACGTAGACAGGAATTTTAAGGCAACCAAACATAAAGTAGCCAATGGATGTTTATTCAGGTGCCGCTTGACCTTTACTTGTCATTTTACCAATAATTGAACTTGAAACTTACTCAAACCGGAAAATATGAGAACCACCAAATATCATGTAGGTCACCTCAAATGTGAGTTTTCAAAAATATACTCATAATGTTTTACACTTACAGTATAAACATCTAACCTTATTAAAGAAAACTAATACAACGACCTATAATCAAAACTTGGTGGTAATTTCATTTTTCTTACTCCTTAATTATTAGTTTGCTAGTGTAGATTGAATATTCAAACAGAATAACAAAGAAGCCAAAGAAAACACAAGTTAGCAGAGAAACAAAATAATTGACGGTTACGATGTGTATAAAAAATGTACGGCATGCAGCAAGTGGAGGTAATAAGGATAAACAACAGGTTTGTGAACAAGGAGGAATGTGTCTTTGATATCGATGCGTCTAAACTCTAAAGCGTGGTCACGTAAAGTTCAATCTTTCCTGACCTTTGTGTACTATCGAACAAATAATTCAATATCATTTTTATAATACTTTTTATAAAGGGCTTAAACACATTTTCCTAGCAGCTGTTTTTGAATCTGATTTTTTTTAGAAAAGAGTCCTGCAAAAGCAACTTGAGGCAGCTCCTATGGTGGCCGATAATTTTCCTGAAAAAATGATTTCGGAATTATTTGTCTCGTACTTTTATCCAAACTAATGACTCATAAAACAAATAAAATTCGCAGTTTTATTTTAGCGTAATTTTATAATATTTAATTTTAATATTCTCCCCCCCTGCGCTGCATGCCTCCCTATTTCTTCTCTCATTCTGTTTCTTTTGCAGCCCACTCGTCTTCGTTATTGTTTATGTTTTCAGTTACCATTTTTTATTACTATTCAGTGCCTCCTGCTGGCTATTGTCACCTCGCCTTAACACTGATTCATTTGCTCTTTCAAAAAAATAAAATATAGAGAGGAGTGTACATGGTGCAGTAATTATTACACTCCAATTGTTTAGAATTCTCCATCGTTATTTGTAGTTCAATAAATCGTGCTGAAAAGTTATCAAACTTATTGAGTAATTGTGGCGAAAATAGTAAATATAGTACAAAGAAGTCTATTTTTATCTACGTTACAATCTTCCTTTTCGTTTAATTTTTTGATTAAACCAGCTATAATGGAAAACTTCTTTAAGTTTTAATAACACTAGCTTCTAGTCGCTTGTATTAGATTTTATACAAACAGTGACGTGATTTTTCTTTTACGGGATTTTTAAAGTACCTCTGCAGATTCTGTAGTGGAAAATTAAATTTAAGAAAAAGGTACAGCTTGTTTTCCTAGTGCTTCGCTGTTTTAAGTATTTTAATATTAGCATAAGTTTTTACTTCGTACATACGTGGATACATGGATAAAAATGTCTGCAATATGTGATGCTTCAACTTCAAACGTTACTTTCATGAAATAGTTCCTCACCCCTTAATACTTTATAAGGTTTTTATCTTTGATAAATTTTATAAAATTTACATAATCTTGTTGTTCTTAAATTTTACCAGTAGGGAACTACATGCGAGTGTCACATTTACATTTTTGCATGAAAGAAAATAGAGAACTAAAAGTTTCAAAGTTCAAAAGTGATATCGTGAAATTAAAGCGTCTTTGGCAACTCCTTTCGCACTAGAACAATATTTACGCAGTAAATGAGAAATTCTTGTTTAAGCGCTGAAGTAGGTAACATGTTTCAATTTCCTCGAACAGGAACAGTATAAAGTTACAACTGTATCATAGTGTCAGGGAATTGCTAAATGTTTTCTAGCGTAGCTGCAATAAAATTAACTATGTTATGAATCTTCTCAACTGTAACGATCATATTTCATATATTAAAAAGCATATAAACTGTAGCATGGGAAAAGAAAATTGAAATTGGAAGACAGTTTACATCCTATGCTAAGAAAAGTTATACTAGGGAATCTGTAATAAATTCTCAAGTTGAATGAACTAGAATGAGCGTTCTTGGGCCCAATGCTTGAATTAAATTGCTCTCTTTATGTCACACATGTGTGATTTGTATTAAACTAAGATTTCCTTACTGCTACCCCAAGGAAGCTTTATAATATTAAATCTTGGATTACACGAAAAACGCATTTAGTTTCAGAAATTCCTCATTGAATTTTGGAATAAGTCATTAATGGCTATTTAGTTTTAGAAATGTTCATTTTTTGTGTTCTGTTTTTTTTTTTAATAAAGTTCATTTATTTTGCCGAACTAATATGATTTTACCACGTAATTTATTTTAATACTAAATGAAATACTGAAAGTGATCGGATGTTGATGATATATTGGTCCTGACATTTTATAAGAAAGAGTAGTGGTGGATTTTGTGGGGCATAATTTGCGGTGATGGAGAAAGCTAGCAGGGTATCAGTTCGGCGCAGGGACGGTCCGGCCCAGGGACGGTTCGGCGTAGGGACGGTTCGGCACAGGGACGATTGAACGCAGACAAGTGATTTATTTTATTTCATACTGCATCGTAACACCCATGTTTAAGTTAACGATTTGAGTCCGGTAAATAAGACTTTACGGTATCAGGTCCGGTAAAAACTTTTACCGGACTCAAATGAAATAAATCGATAATCAAACTGTTTATTACTAAAAAACTACAAAATTAATAAATATGACAATTAACAATAAAGTAAATATTAAAATTGACATTAATTGTGCAATAAATTTACGAAGAACTTCGTCAAAAATGTTATAATTTTCTCCCGTTTTGACAAGGCAAACTATCAAAAAACAAACACTTCCATTTCATAGATGTCCATATTATGAATTCAAATTTTTATTTTTTATTTTTTCAATTTTAAACAAAGATTTAGTGCCTGCAGTATGAAATAAAACGCAGTACGACATACGTCCGGTAAACTCTTACAGTAACTCGTCTCAAAATTCCTGACTCGGCTCCTTCGTCGCCTCGTCCTTAAACATTTCGACTCGTTACTGTAAAACTGAGTTTACCATACTTATAACGTAAATTACTATTATAGAAAGTTTTGTTTTATTAATAAAACTGTGCGAGTATACCATATACCGAAACGGTTGACTATATACTAGTTTCGCAGAGGGATAATAATTCATTTTGCCTTGGCTATTCTAGAAAATTATTTCTAATGCGATTTTGTAACAGAACAGAACAACAACAATAAGGGGGGTGACACGTGGTTATTGATTTCCATTTGCTTTAGATATTTACTAACATGCTCCCTCTTTTCAGAAAGGTATTAATTCTGTGGCAGAAATTTTATTAAAGCAAAAAGCAATTGAGTACGAATACTAATTTTAATGGAAAACCTAAATTGAAAATAATAACAATCTAAAATATCCGAAAAAAAGTTTCTTGAAGTCATTTTTGCTATTAAAATATAGAAAACTAATTCTAAATTTATATTGAAACATTCATGTAAATATAATAAGTTAATTCCAATGTACTTCCCACAGTATAGTACGTATACATAGACAGAGCTTTATTTTAATATTTAAAGAAATCAAAATAATGTTGGCGCGGCATTCATCGACACCCAACATGTGCTGATACTTCAAGTAAGATATCCCTGCATGAAAATCCGAATTTATAATGGTAATACTAGCACGAAAGAATATTTTACTGCAGAGTATGATCCCAAGCAGTTATTAACCCCGATCTTGGCTTTCGATATGCAAGAAAGACGCATCCTTGCATGTGGAGTTCATTCTATGTAAGTCTAAAGTAACTTCTTAAAACGTATTTATCTTTCATGGCTGTATGCATATAAAGGCAGTTATAAGTTTTCTTGGTGCAATTCAAACGAGCAATGAACATTTAATATTTGCAGAAGAAACTTCATGCTGCGGTTGAACAAGTTCAGTTGTAAAAGTTTAATTTTGGGGTTGAAATTCCGGCACATCGTGGGAAGAATCACCTGAAGACACAGTAAACTATGAGATAAACAAGTACCTAATGAAATAGGGTGCGGCTTGTTTAGCTGAGCGAGGGGAAATATGTGTGTGGGGAATTATAAAGCATGGGCGACGCAATCGAACTTGTGATAATAATGGCGTTCCAGACAACTAATTTGTTGAGAAGGATGTTGCGTTCGCACAGGGAAAATACATTAACCTTGCCTTCATTTTCGACCCCTCTGAAATTGTGTTGTCCATTTTCGGAGAAAATATTTTGTCCAACGTAATATTTATAACCCAAACGTTTTATTTAAATATCTACTTTGGTTACATTCTACCTCATTGTATACCTACAGTATATTCCGCTTAAGCACGAAGTAGAAAAGGGCTTATTTTTAAATGACCCTACCTTCATACGGCCATACAATTAATCTTACACACATTAATATATTCATAACAAGGATTCTGCATTATGGTCATAAAATAAATCAACATTTTACGCACAATAATAAATGCTGCCCACGTTGATTTGATTGACATTATCCTCTCTGTTTCGGAATTACAACCCCCAAATGTAAATAATATGATAACTGAGAGGTCTTCAGTACTGCTACTGTACTTGTTCTATTACTGTATGAGTGTTTTAAAAATTTCCATCTAATAGTTTATGTGGATGTTACGAATGCTTTTGTTGTTGTTTTCAATATTTCTATCTTACCGCAACAATCGAAAACACCAGAAGATTGATTACTTTTCTAAAATCTACAGGAAAATAAAAATGTTTCCACTGTTGAATAGAGAACTGAAGGATATTCAGTTTGATGTATGACTCGTAAGATGCATTAATTTTCACTCTCAGCGTTTACCGATTTTATTTCTGAGGTCCGCGCTGTATCTAAAACACTCATAGTTGCAATTCGGTCGTATATAGAGATTCTCATTTAGTCTGTGTGTACGGGAATACGCATTCTGAGATCTCGACTGACTATTTTCGTGGATCAATTTAAAAAAATGTATGTGTCTTTTTTGTAAAATTCGTTGAATAACTACCAGTAATAAATTATCATTGGTGGTGTTCAATTATGAAGTTCTATGCTACCTATTCAATTAGAGAGGACTATTTTAAAAATTAGGCAAATTATTTAAGTGAAGTTACCGCAAATTACAAAAGTTTTTCAAACCTTTTCAACATTTTGCATGCGAATAAAAGCGAAGATGATGATGACGATAAAAGATTATGCTTTTGTTCCGTTGGAACGTTGTTATACAATGATTTTAGCGTGCAGATATTATAGATTTATCTGAGGTTTGTTATTCCAACATTTTCTGCGTTGTCATGTAGTATTAACTACTGGTTAATGATTGTAGAAGATAAACTAGTACAGATTAGTATGTATATTCCAAAAATTATTAATAATCACAACATCCTTACTGGGAATATTATGAAGTAATTTAATTTAGATAGGTAAGAGATATAGATTTCAAAACGTTTCTAGGGACTAGCATAAGGTGCATTTAAAATCCGCTGCTGGATTTGAACTACCGCCGTATGTGTGACGGTTGGCTAAGGCCCAGTTGTATCAATTGTCATGGATACCAATTGTTATAACAATCATATCCATGCCAATTGATCGTGGATCAGCTGAACTGGGAGTTCAACCACTTGATACAACTGAGCCTCAATCACGATCCATTGTCATGGATACGATTGTTTTTAAGAATCGTATCCATGACAATTTTATTGATCGTGGTTGAGACAACTGTCGGTCAACTAGACTTTATAAAACCGATCTTGGCCCTACGTCTGCGCTACGCCGCGCCCGCGCGAATTATTTGTATTACGAATTAAGAAGTATACAGGGTGCCAATTTTAAGTTGTCCACCATTGGTAACTTCGTTACCTTTGGAGATGGAAAGTTGGTTAAATGAGAAAAGATTCAGTGTTTTTTATGCTCGTTTAGAAAGTGAAATTTAATTTCTTATGGCACTTCCGGTTTAGCGAGAAATGGTGCCAACTTTTTATTTTTAAATGGAACACCCTGTATTTTTTGAAATTTTTCGATTGGAAATAATTTTGGCTTTAAAAAAGTATAGCACACATGTACAATTAAAATTACTTATAACAATGATATTTAACGTTTATTTATTTTTATTAAATTGGGATCACAATTAGCTTTGCACGAAACCAAACAGGAACAATAAAGAAAATAAACAATAATTATCAAATAAAACTATTTCCATACGTATTCAAGTTATTGCAAGTACTGTTCGAAACAGTGGAGCACGCAGAGATGAAGCAATTTCCTTCTATCAATCTCATGTAAAACTTGGTGGATTTTATTTTGCAGCATCTCGAAATTCTCGTATCTTTCTTTATAAATTATATCCTTTAAATAGCCCCAAAGAAAAAAGTCTAGTGGTGTTACGTCGGGGGATCTCGGCGGCCATTGAATAGGTGCATCTGTCCCTATCCACTTATTGCCGAATGTATTTCTTAAACATTGTAGCGAGTCTCTTGCATTTCTTTGACAAAAAAAGTAAATCGCCAACATATCAACCTTCTCGTTAATAGAAAAATTCATTTTATATGATTTCAGTGACAGTAGTACTACGCACGTAAAACGAAATTGACATTTGTTCATTTCTAGGTATTGTTTATTATTGCCCTTTTGTTTCATGGCAATTGTGATCCCAATTTAATAAATATAAATAAAAGTTAAATATCATGGTTATGAGTAATTTTAACTGTACATATTATGTACTATACTTTTTTAAAGCCAAAATTATTTCCAATCGAAAAATTTAAAAAAATACAGGGTGTTCCATTTAAAAATAAAAAGTCGACACCATTTCTCGCTAAACCAGTAGTGCCATAAAAAATAAAATTTCACATTCTAAATCAGCATAAAAAATACTGAATCTTTCCTCATTTAACCAACTTTCCATCTCCAAAGGTAAGAAAGTTACCAATGGTGGACAACTTAAAATTGGCACCCTGTATATTAATGAGTACCTACATTATTGAATAGACATAGAAAAACTTATTTTCTATAGTTAGTGCCTGCAATTCTGAAACTTTTCGACTGAAACTCAAAGAATAGGTATTATATGTTTGGAATCCTATTGACTGTTCAACTAAATCAGGTTGGTCGTTTCAAGGCTCACAACAAAATCTCGTTTATCTGATGGCATGAAATAAAGAGATTTTGCTTTTACTGCTTGTATTGTAACCTAAAATTCAAAATGCCACCTCAACGTAATTCTCCAAAGTAAGTAACATTTTGTCAAGTTGGGTTTTACTAAAATTCCAAATAACGCATGAATGATCGCTTCAAAAACATTTTGCTGCACAAACTGACAAGCGTAAACTTGAAAATTGATTTTAGCTTCATATTGTTTTAATTCCAGCCCGATTCTCATCGTAAATGGAAATTGTATTATACCATCAGTTTATATGAGATAGGAGAAGACTGTATAAAATGGTTTTTACCCTAATATTACTACAAGAAATCAATAATAATTGACTAAAATCTACAGATTATCTTGAATGAGAAAGTCTGAAAATTCAATGTACTATGCTAGTTCCTACTCCAAGTGAGAAATTTGCTAGGCAATTAAAAAAAAAGAAAATCTCCCTATTTCCAAAAAGTAATTGTCGGTTTAGGGGATTTTTCTTGTATAGATAGCACCCCCTGAAGACTGACTGACCCACTATTGATTGTTAATATTTTGAAATTAATTAAAATGCCAAAAAAATATCTTTGTAGTAACTCATCGTAACGTTAAGACACAAGAGATACAACAATATTTACAATCTCCGTTTACTAATAATATTGTTCATTATCTTCAAAACAATTACCTTGCCTGATTTTTCAAAGAAACAATCTTCCTGTTCCATAAATTAATTACCTCAGGGGTGGACCATTGAAGTTTTTTTTATAAAATTCTAATTAAATGTAAATATCCTTTACGTTGCGTTGTTGAAAATAGAAAAATAATCTCTGCAAAATAGCGTTAAAAATATACATTGCAGTTTGGGGAAAAAACAGTCAAACGCCTGTTATTTTAGACGTTTTTCTGTACATCAGTGTATACCCTCTGAGCTTTGTTTATGTATTACGGTTATTATATTTTATTTCTATAGTAATTATGATTTATTAGAAGATGCACTTTATCCACAATTGCGATTTTTTTCAACTTTTTGCCTAATCAATCGTATTTTAATTTTGGTTAACAATTTTGAATTTGTTTGGTTTCTATTCATGATAATTTTGTATTTTAAAACTAACAGGAAAATCGGCTGGAAAATAGACAAAACATACAAAAGTAAAGTACAAATGAATCATAATTATTATGTAATAATTTTATTTGATTAATTGGGTCTTAATTATGACTATAAATACCGTGAGCTAAATGTTTCTGTGAATAACACGGTAGACTAATTCAAAGTTAATCTTATCTACTAAAAGACTCCCTTGGTAATAATTCTAAAACCAATTGAGGATATTTGGTCTTTGACATTAATTTAATATCGGACAATTAATTCACAATGACAGTTAAATTAAGCGTTATTTCGAATTTACAAGCAGATTCCACTGTCGGATACTTAACGGATAAAAGGAAAAAACAAAAGACCAAATTGAGACAATGTAAAGTAAAATAAAGTACAGAATCTGAAAGGCAAAGTTTTCCATAAGACAGCACAACAACAAACATAATTTACCTGTAAAGGGGTTCGCCGATGCTCTCTTTAAACCAAAGGACCATGGCAACCGCGTCGTCTCTGTCCCTGGGAGTGATGTCGCAGGGGAGACCTTGCTTCTTGGCCAACACTCCCTGCACGTCCTTCATCGGGACTGTAACAATTATTCGTGTTACCATTGTGTAAATGCTCCTTGTTAGCAAACTTCCGACTTTAAGAGCACGAGTTTCTAGTGATAAACTTTGGCGATTAAGATAGTTAGCATGCAAACCGTGTTCGTTGGAAAATTATACGAAAATGATAAATTTTGGCAATTTGGATCGCATTCTTATAAAGAGAAAATTGTGATTTACACGGAATAACGCCGCTTTATGAACTGAAATTCGTAGAAAGCAAATATTTCTTTTGGGGGCTAAATGAAATTGAACGTATATTAGCACAGAAGGGAAACAAACATCCGGCAGATTCGATTCGAAATTGAAGTTTGTAATTACGAAATTTAATATTCTCAAAAGCCAACACCTAACCTTAATATCGATCGGCAAACAGATTATCTAAATTGCTTACTTTATAAACATTGTAATTGGAAAAGTTTATCCTTCGTTGGCAAAAGCAACCCTTCCGACCCCGAGCAACATTGTTATATTCCGCGATAAAGACGATTGTAGACGTGTATATAAATGTTATTTAAACGAGATAAGGAACGCCGTAATTTGGTGGAAGTTGATGCTTTTGTAAATTAATCTCCAACTTTTTAAAGAAACGTCAAGAGATAACATCAACCGCTAACTAAAACACGTATACTACCACTCAATCTTTTGTTTCATCTGCTTTACCTGATTCGCTACTAGATAACCAAATGTAAAAAGTATTTTCCAAATAATCGTATCAGAAATTAAGAAAACATCTTCAACAAGATAGCAGTAAGGATAAGTTGCAACCCTGTATTTTTTATTAAACTTTTCAACTTTAACACCTGCAGCGAGACCTGCAGGTAACAGATTTTGATTTTGAGGTGCCTGAGCCAGCGTTTGTTAAAGGTCTTAGCCTTTGTCGTCAAACCTACGCCATTATGTTAGATGGTTGGAGTTCCAGACCAGTCTAAAATTAAATTGCTAATGCATCAAACGCCAGTCGTGAGATATTTAATTTAACACTTACACTGCTTGATGTTTTTCGTCGATATGCAAAAGCAAAAGATATTTTTAATTCGGAATTGGAAAAATAAATTTCCCCGTAACGAAATTAGAAAAGGTATTAAAAAACTCGTTCATTAAGGTAAAAAATCCGACGGAAAAACGTGTAACAGCTAAGCTGTGAAGTTGTGAACTTGATTAAATTCTGCAGTTTTCCGACAGCTTTCGTGATTGATGTGTTGCGAGGATAAGCAAACAGACAAGGGCAAAACAATAAAATAAGAAAACGATATTAAATGAGAAAGCAATATAGAACAGGGATCTTTTATTAAAAGTTTTTGTGGCTTAGAGTTTTTTAATAAACGCGCTTTTTGTTGTGCAGTGAGGGGCGAGCGACACCTCATGACTAATAATGAGAGCGATCTCTGTTGACAAGGGAGGTTAGCCCTGGGACAACACTCTAATGATGCCTTAGTTTCCGCACTTTTTTATTCCAAGAAGATTAAAAGGGCCGTACCTTGAAAACAAACCTTATTGCAATTCAAAGAAGACTAAATTTTATTATAACTTGCTACAAAGGCTGATTTAAAACTTCGGAGAATATGCAAAGCCCTTCTTTTTTCTTTCCTTGAATGCAGTAAGAGATTTCATCAAAATTCTGTTTTTTTTTTCTTTTTCGTTTCTATTTAATTTTTCATCCGATCGTTTAAGTCAGTAATCGCATTACAATTGTTGCAGACTTAGTTAACTAACTTGCCGAGAAAATTAGAATTCTTGTATAAACATATTTATTAAAATTAGTTTCCCCGCTGAAAGATCCTTCGCTTGTTGAGTCTGCCGCGAAGTTTTTCCCCCTCTCTATAAAAATTGTTTTGTCTTCGCAAACATAATGAAGTACAGGAGAAAGTATACAAAAAAGTTTGGTCGCAATTCAATTAAGATCGCTTTGGACGCTTTCGAATAACCAAGTTACCATATTTTAGGCTAATATATTCTCTAGTTACAAAGGTCTCGAAATTTAAATGCGAATCAAATGGAAATTTGACGTATTTATTTCTACTTGCTATTGAATTAATTGAATTATACTAGTCTTATCGTTTTCGTTTATTCAATTTTACCCTGGTGGGCGTTTACTAATTATCTAATTTTAGATACTGCAAAAATATTGCATTCAGTTAGGAAAAATATTATTTTTGCAAGTGCCTTTTTAAGCGGCAAATATCATAGAATATTTCTATGAAAATAATCTTTATCGCAATGATCTGTCTGACTCTATTACTCGTTTCTCGGTCAGAACTAACGCCTTTGCTTTAAAGCTTTTGTATAGAATTTCGCCCCTTTGTGAAATGCACATAAGCGAGAATAGTATTGCAATTACAAAAGTTTTTGGGCTGCTATTGTGGTTGCAATAATACGCAGATGTATCTATATGGAACAGAATAGTTAGCGCATATTCATTAAATTTGAACCAAGTTATGCGGCATAATTAAAGTGAATAATTACTGCCGAGCTAGCTGATATTGCTTGCGTAAATATGAAATCGAAACACTGTGAAAATCGGTAGAGATATAATGCTTATTTTGGTTAAGTAGATATTACATGATGTATAACTATGTTCTGAAGTGGGTAACAGTCGGGTGTTCCAATTTGTTTTAATTAATTACGAAAACGTAACGTTGGTATCAAATATTCAGTTGCGTGCTTCATTATCTTATATGCTTAATAAGCGAAAGTAGCAATAAGGGCTAATAATGCAATCTAAATAGACCAGATTTTAATGCTCAAAACGATGTCCAACAGTATGTCGTCCTGTAACTCCACTCGTAGCTGTACGACAACTTTATCACTGCACGTAAAAGCAGTGTGATGTAGAAAATAGAAAATGTGATGGAGAGGTAGAAGGGACTAAAGGACTGTGTACTATGGTGGTAAAGAAGAGGGTGGGGTAATAACGAATTGAGACGTAGGCATAGCAAGAACGAATGAAATAGAGAGGGAGAGAGATGAACGGGGAAGTAGACAGACCGTAAGATAAATAAAAAAAGAGATAATATATCTCAAATTTCAGCTGTTTTACGTAACTTTTGACAACCGTAAAGTGTCAATTTGTAGTGGGCATTTGTCAATCACTACTTCATGGCCGCATTTACTTCACGGCCGCCTCTACTTCACAGCCGCTTTCACTTCACGGCCGCTGTAAGCACTGGTTTGTTTAAATTGTAAACGCATTATTTTTTAATCTCTAACTTTTTTAGGCGGCTATGACAAAAACAGCTGATGCGATTATGATATTTCAGGATGGTCACGTGACCAAACGTCATTGGAATATTCAAATAAAAATTTAAATTTCTTAATAAAATTTGTGGTATTCGCCTAAAAAATGTTGTTTGCACCTCTACCAAAAAGTGCTTTTTCGTCCTTGCCTGTTTTCTGGCTTCGGTGTTGCCTCCACCAGAAAATTTTATTAAAAAATTATTTTTTGGCCATGATGCAAAAATAACTTGTTTTTGTAATTAAGAAAATCTAGAAATTCTAAATATAAACGTCATTTTATCAAAAGTATTCGTAAACAGTAATAACTGCTTACTTTAGGAATAAAAAGAGTTTAAATGAAAAGATTGATTAATATAAATACTACTACGTTGTTTGAAACATTGTTAGGCAATTGATGAACATCCGAAACCTCTTAAAGACCCTTCGAATATAAAAAGAAAACTCAACGATTTAAAAACAAAAAGCCTGTCTATTTTCGGTTAGAGCTCATAAAGATAACTTGGTACGGTAATTACAGTTTGATGCAGTAAGGTTTTTCCTAATAAAACAACCGAGAGTACAGTTGTTAGGGGAGATAAGATAGAAAATATAAAGCACATCCGCAAAGAGCAAATAATTCAAGTATTTAACTAATAATAAAAATACTTGTCTGCACGTTCGTTCGCTATTCACATTGAGGACGATACGTACAAGAAGAACCGATTGTTTTCAGAGAACAAGGAAAATCGGTTTAATTTCATGAGTCGACTACAAGAAATTTAATGTAGCACGTAAAGCACAGTATCCAATTTCATAATTCCAGATACTTTTATCAAATTACAAAATCAATTTGGATGGAATCTTTTCCCTAGAGATAATTATGTCTGAAATTTAATTAAGGTTATAGGACACGGTATAAGAAATGACGGAAATGAAACAAAAAGAAGGGTCTTGATCGCCTAAAAAAACTTGAAAAAAGCCGCTAAATGGAAACGTGGAAACAGGAGAAAATAAATGATAGCGAGGATTTAAACAGCCTGGGCAGGTCAAAGACTAACTAGTACGCACTCGTGCAACAGCTACGTGTTAAAAATATCACTAATGATAAATTCCTATACAATAGGCTGTACCTAGCTACATGTCGCGTCGTTTGATATCGATTGGACTGAAATCTAATTTTTTTATGAAACTCCTAATTGGAGAAGCTTTTCCTTGTTGTGTAACTAAAATTTTTGCTTTAATAAATAGACAAACCTTCAAATTCTTCAAAAAGGTATTGTGTATTGTATTTTCAGGTTTTTAAACAAGCGGCTCTAATTATAAATAGGCGGGTGTTTAACAATTTTATTTGAAGAAACAAGAAACACAATACCACCCCACCTGCTTATGCATATTTATTCTTCAGTTACTTGCGCTAATTAGCGTTAACAGTCTCACAGGATTGTAAATATTTATAATCTCTCTTCATACTAGAAAAATTACAAAAATTAATCTGGGTGTGTTCAGAAATACCACAAAAATGCAGAAATGCAGTAAATGTCTGTATTAAATGTTGATGATTTTTGTTTAAATTAAACTGTTCTGGTCAAGCTAGATTAGGGATAAAAAGTCCAAGAACTGTAAAGCTAAAGTATTTGCCAAATAAATTAATGCAATATGATGATACACTTCCAGTAGCTTCTGGATATTCAGGAAATGAAGAGGAGCACAAAAACAGTCTGATTATCAGCAAAAGAAATCTTTAAGAAATCTGACAACCTAATATTGCATTTGAAAACTGGCACTCAATATACAGAATGTTTCATAAACATTCGTAAAATAATTACGAGATTATTCTTTGGGTCATTTTACGAAATGTTATACCTTTGATGATGTTTCGAAAATCGCTTCGATTTTACAGTACGAGCGAGAAGTTTATAGACAATAGGTACTTTTCTGTCAGTGAATTATCGGTACTTAATTTAGAATCGTCCTGTATTTATTGTAACTGTTTATCATCAAAGCCATCAAAGGTATAAAGTTTCTTAAAATGGCCCAAGGAATCTTCTCTTAAATTTTTTACAAATTTTTTACTCTGTATATCGATGATCGACTGAATTGTAAGTCCAGTGTAGTGCACGTACTATTCCTGAAAACTACTAATGCATGAAATTGAAGAAAATGTTGATATTATAAGTCGATAATGGGCCGTTCTATCATAGTTGACATAACACTCTTTTTACCGCATCTGAGTGACAGTGCCAGTATTCAATTACTTTTTTCTATGTTTTTTTTTATTGAATCCATAAATCTGTGATAACGCTTACAAAACTATATATTTGGAAATTGTTAGGTTAGTTATTTGTTAATTATTTTTGACGGATACGATACGCCTCTAGATATACAAATTTTTTTATGCACATAACAAAAAAATCTCAGAGTCCAATAAAAAACATAACCAGTAAAGTGAAATTAGGAGCAAAAAAGAATAATTTTCAATTGCTGGGTGTTGCTGATGCATTGTTCGTAGTTTTAGAAAAGGGTTTTTTTAGTGTCGTAACAAAATTCACACTTTACACAAATGTTTGTTAGAAAAAAATGCTTGGTAGTAAAGTAGCAGAGAATATCGAAGAAAAGGAATGTAAATAAAATGACGTAATTTTGTGAGAGACGTTTTCAACATTGGTGTAATAAAGGCAACGAAAAAATAGTATTTGCTTTCCATAGTGAAATGCTAAAAGGAAAAAGAGAGGATAATAGCTAAAAATAGCACTTTTCTGATCCACGGGATTAAAGAAAAGATGGTGTAACGTTGACCGATGCATGGGGTGAACGAAAGGATCCGACATTTATATGTTCCAATCACGAACGTAGACCGTGGATTACCGCTTCGGACCGGTAACCCGTTGGCCTGCTGTTTGTTGGATCAATTGTATTTCCTGCCTTACGTTCTGAGGTTGGAATTTCCGCCAACATCCGGCTATGTACCGTATACATTATCTCATTTCAAATATGGTTTACAAATTATAGATTTGTAGTCTGGAATTGTCTGCACGATAATAATTAATGCTACATCGTGTAGTTATGACGATTACGTAATCTTTGTGGCTTTTTCCTAAGGGAACATTTAATGTACCTAAAAGATTTGTGGAGATAAATCCGGTGTTTCGTGACTCGTAAGCTTGTATAAAGAGTACGACTAAGAAACAAAGTGACATTATTGCTCCACGGGGATTAGAAATTTATCCAGAAAATTAAACACGTTTCTAACCAGAATCCCGGAGTTTGTTAGTTAGCCACCCTTTAAAACATGACGGATATAGTCATTCGGAAATAATTTATAACTTTAAAAAGAACTTCTAGATTATTGCTTTTAACCGCGTATATATCTCTTTCATAATTACAGATTCTCACTAAATCGGAAAGTTACATAATATTAAATGGAAAGCTTAAAAAATGCGGTGATAACCAAAAGAGCAGCTGTGTATTAGTTTATTTTATTAATACTTAAAGCCCTTCCGTCTGGAAACCATTACGATTTATGTATATACCGGTTCTTACTAAGAGCAATAAACGGAACTTGTGATTACGATAACTATTTAAGAAACATTAACATCCTCCTTTTTTCACTTCCTCGCATGTACTCGTAATATACCCAGTATTATAATAATTTTGATCGAAGCTTGTTTCCATATAGGTATTGGTTAATATTTTGACTAGAATAAATATATATCTAAGGGCGATCGGGTATCCGCCCCTTGAACATATTGCACCCTAAGGCAATTTAACGAAAACGATGTTTGGAAGTAGCAGCAAACTAAGAAAAAAAGATGGGTAGGTACACGAATGAACTTGAAGAAAAAAAACCTTATTTCTGTGTGCTGTTAGGCTGTGGAAAGTGTGTTCTGCGATCACAGAATCGTCTAGTGCAATCGTAAAAATTAATCGCGACCACATTAGAATATTGAAACGAATTATAATGGCCAATGATAAAAAGGTCTTTTAATGAAGTTGAAAAAATCTGAAGAAGAGAAACCTACTATTATGTAGTATTGTGTATTAACTATAAGTAGGAAGCGTGGAGGAGTAAATAAAGTGGCTTGTCCCACTTTATTTACTCCTCGCTTCGATTACGGAATAATGGAGTAGTTACTATTGTACATTGATTGTTTCAAATGGAGTTAGAAATATAGCGTAGATATGAACTAAAAAGCATATATTAAGTATTGATTACGTAATAAATTTATTATTAAGCAGTGGATAGACTGCTGCGACAGTGTTAATTAAGGATGAAGCGATGTGTTTGGAAGTGTTAATACCGAGTACTACTGAGTATAACCTGTAGGCTGTTGTAGAAGGAAGAGTTGAACGTTTAATATTTAATTTAGCCGTTTATACCTACCCATAAAAGTGTAGATAGCATACAGTTATTCTGTTGTTGGCTACCGAATGATTATTAACAGTTATACTAGATATTCTAAGTTCTTAGAATTAAGCCTAAAGTATAGTTTAAAAACTGAAAATTCCGGTGAGTAGGTATACAATATAAGCAGACACTTTATTGTTCAATAAGTTTTGTAAGCGTCGACGGAAACGAGACTGAAACTTGAGGAAGATGTGTTTCAAATTTTCAGAAGCTAGGGTGCTGTTACTTAATGGTTGTAAAAGCCGCTTTAAAAGGACCCGACTATAGCGAGGAACCCTAGCTGCCATTTCTGATTGCCATATATAAGCACCTACTTACATTAAGAGTGTTTTGGAGGACTAAGTTTCAGTATTAATATGATTCAGAGGTGGGTAAAACTAATTAAATTTTCAATTTTAATTTTCTGTAATAGTATTTGCGTGATATTGGAGAAAAATTTATTCGGCGGTAAATATTTTGAATTTAAGATAGAATTACTATAAACTTTGATGTGACACTGTATTACACCAAAAAGTTATGTCTGAATGACCTTTATACGTAGTTTACTGAAATAAATTACGAGTTGCAAGATTTATGATGAGTACAATGTTTCGTACTTGGAAAGTTTGAGAATTTCCCGTTTGGAATCTTAAAAGGGAAACCTCAGACGCTTCGTAATTATGAGTCTGTATTTTAAGGACGTTTATTAAAGTTTAACTCTAACAAACTCTATTATTATATAAAAAGTTTAGCCCGGTATAAAGTTTCCTGCACAATAGTGAAAGCAAGATCACGTTGTACAATTGTCTTAATTTTTCAGCGCTGGCTTTTATTAGGAAACGAGGGAAAATTAAAGTAGAAACGAGCACGAAAAACTCCAAATTTCCTTAAATTATGTTATTATTTCAACCTCGCTTTTAACCTAAATAATAACTAGAGCTAGGATAGTTAGGCAAATGCCTTTTTTTTAATAAATAGGAAGATTAAAGGCAGACCCAATTAAAAATCCGTTTTAGAGTACGCGCAATTCAAAAATGCAAATTTTATTTTGCCTTTTTTGCCTTTTTTGGGTTTTTTTTACGATTTTGCCTTTTTAGGGGCATTTCCTATTTATTCTGCCTTTTTCTGCCCTTTATGGTATACAAATTGAAATTTTTAAAAATTTAATTAATTTTTTGTTTATTTTATTAAAAAAAAATTATTTTTGAACAAATTGGTTGAAAAAATTTGTAAAAAAATTTACCGGTTTTAAATGTCTGAAATATATTGTAGAAAACATTATAGAATAATGGCAAAAAAGAAATAAATGCAATGTGTGCAGGATCTACATTACTATACACTGTAGTATAATATCATATTATTTCTAAGAACCATTACTATATGTAACTTTTTTAATTACAGTATGTATCATTTCATTTCAAAGAAACTAGATTTCATTGTTTACAAATCAATGAGTGCATAACATCGAAAATTACACCAGGTCAAAACTGACCCATTTCCGCCGTGTACGTTACTAATTTATTTCCGCCGGGCGAGGGTTAAGGGTAAAAAATTTCTTACAATGTTTATTGTTTTGGGAAAAAACTTTATGACTGGGTATTGCCAGAGAAAATTTGATATTCTACTCATTTCTCTAAACCACTGACTCGGCCAGTTTGTGACAATTTTCTGATGGGTTAAGATCGTGAAGTGGTTTTTGCCTTTATTTTTTTGTTTTTGCCTTTTTTTCACTATTTTTCCTATTTTAGGGCTTTTTCTGCTTCTTTTTTTTGCCTTTTTGCCTGCCTTTTTAAAGGTTTTATTTTGCCTAACTATCCTAGCTCTAATAATAACTCACAAAACCCTCCACAATTTCATTCCATAAGCGTCATCGTACCAAGCGTACCATTATAAAATAAATTCTTCAAGTCGCGTGCAGACATGAAGGGCGAACAGCGACAAAGCTGAGAGTGAACTGTTGTGGAGCGACACCAAATCGAGCACGCGACTTGTTAAAGTCGAGGTAACCAAAGCCAATCATCTAAATTGTGTTCTGTGGACCGACAGCAATGGGACATCTGGACTGAGACAATCTATCGATTCCGACGACTGCCAAATGGTCTGTTGAATGAGAGAAATGTTTGTATTGCTCTATCTAACCGAATAACATGGAATACGAGATTACCTACGGGTTCTGCTTCAAATTCAGGATCTTGTTATGAGAAAACACTTTGGTTCAATCTACAAACGTTTCGATTAATACAATTAATATCAGTGTTTTGATGTACTTGTTAGTATAACAAAAGCCTGTTGAACTGCCCCCATCATTGCGTTAAAACCACTAAAAGCACAATTAGCACCTCTTAAACAAACCGACAGTTATGTGTGCCATACGCTTTGCATCCTTTATAATGACCCGTTTTTGTTCATGTAGGTTTAGGTGAGCAATTACAAGACTATAAGTTTACGAAAATGTTGGTTTACAACTCCATATATTACAAACAATTTACAAACTATGTACCTAGCTAATATAAATATAAAATAAAAAAATATGATCGTCGCAAACGATCTCATTTATAAATTTATTCCACCAGGTGCAATAATTAAGCCTATACCGAGGACAATAAGAATATAATATAAGAAATAATTGTTTCAAATAATAATATAGTTGTATAATTTTTCATTATTGATTATGCGGTTAAACCGCTGATACGTGATACCCTTGGCTGCAGCAGTCCATTTAAGCAAGCCTACGATTAAGATAAAGTTTCATATTATTACCGCATACACACAAGCAATTGTGTTAATTAAACTGAAACTAATCATTCTGACAACACTGAACAGTGAACTGCACATACGAGCATTTGCGGCGAACATCCTGGAATAATAAAAAGAATGTTGACATTCTCCCTTTAAATTATAATTTAAAAGGCTACCCTGGTTTTCCATTTGGTCCAATGATTAACGTAGTTTATGGCAATTACCAATTAGGTAGTATTTCAGTTGCTTACTTCGTTGCAATAATAATAATTATTATTTCAAATGAATCCTTTTGTTTTTTGTTTGACTTTTTTTTCTGAAAATTCTAGAAAAAATCAAACTAAATTGGAGTGTTTGGTTTTCTTAGCATAAAAAATATTGCGGGTGTTTCCTACTATAGGTAGTACCTACTTTATGACCGGCGACAGCGTGCCTAGTTTATTTATTCCAATGATTAAAACAA
Source organism: Hemicrepidius hirtus (assembly GCA_963082805.1). Lineage (NCBI taxonomy): Eukaryota > Metazoa > Arthropoda > Insecta > Coleoptera > Elateridae > Hemicrepidius > Hemicrepidius hirtus. The sequence continues at coordinate 35,510,333 of OY720160.1, read as the reverse complement.
AGACGAAAGTAACGGACATGCGAATATACCATTATTGCTATTGTTAAAAGCTGGAAAATAATAATAGTAAATAAATTCTTTGATGTTGTCTAATTTTAGGTTTAAGTAATAAAAGGCAGTTAGCAAATATTTAATAATATTGCAAGAAAGACTTGGAATGCGACTACAAATATCATAATTGAAGTAGGACTTTATTAGAACGACTCAGTTTGATGAAGATCCAAAGTAAAACGAACGAGAGTACAAAGCAAAGCAAACACAAAAGTTTCAGAGCTTTTATTGGGCGTACTACCGCCTTTGCATTCTCAATAGTGTTCTTAGATTGTAACAGATACAACGCTGAACTTGTGCGTAATAATTATGACAAAGTTAAAATGTGAACAGTAAGTAATAACGCGGTTTCGTTGCAAGAATTCCTTAATTATCCCTTGACGGCTGTAAAACTGAAATGACTCACCCCGCCTGCTTTGTCTCATCTCAGGTAATGAAGGAAAAGCTGCGCCTGGAGAGCACTTCCCGCGTCGATCCGCGACTTCCATTTGTCAACTTCCAAAGTATACACACAGAATTTGCAAAATTCTTTTCATTTTATACTTTAATAGGATTGAAGTTATTTTTCATTAAAACAGATGGCTGCAGAAAAATAATCAGATATAAAGCTATTCTAATTATAAATGCATGTACTTTTAAGAATTCGTTTCAGGCGCCGAATTCAGTTTCATCCTTAAGCTAGTAATCTGAATTAGAAAGATCTCCTGTTGAGTGATGGTTGGCATTCAAGGCAGACAAGTAATAAAATACACCGTAATAGCACAAATACAAAAACGGGCCCGAGACACCAATAAAAGTAAATTAAAGGAGCCCGAACGATGTTTAAAATCGAAAAACGCAATTACTTGCTTTCAAAAAGAGTTATTGCCGCTGCTTTTTCGTTGCCTGTTCGTGTGACGAGCGTTCTGGGTAATATTAATTTGTACCGCAGCCGTACCCAAGGCTGGAATTGGGATTAAACAATCAAATAAAAAATTAGGGTAAAGTGAAAACAATTTATCTTCCTGTAACTCTTAAGCATGAGAATTGCTTTTAAGCATTCTTAGCAGGAAAAAAGCGGCACCGGTGACGTGTGGCATCATCGGCATGCGGAAAGACTTTGAATGAAATGATCGTTATTTGTGGTTTTGCATTAACAATGGTAGGATTGTTTCGAATCGGCAGCAACAATATATCCAAGGAACGTGGATAATGTGAAAACGTTTTAGCGGAAGCAAATCCGGATTGGAACATATCCACATTTATTCGATAGCATATTCTTTGCATCTTAGCGAAGGTGAGTTGTTTGACGCCTAGAATATTGGCGTCAGTGGTTGAAATGGGATCCCGGACACGGATACGATTGAACGGAAATTGGAGAACCGTGGCAGTCTGTTATATTTATAGTTGAATTTATTCCGTTATATACCCCTGTGGACCTTTTACCACAGTCGTAAATGTAAATAAGCGAATAAAGCGCGAGTGGACTACCTACCGTTTGATTGCGATAGTTTTTCCATGCTTACTTTTCGATTGTTACTTCCTTGGCTACCTTTTGATGATCTCTGTTCTGTGCTGTTTTCATTGCGAGGATGATTGATAGTCGGAGTTTTTACGATTTCTTTTTTCTAGAGAAACTTTCCCGTTTCAGAATAAAACGTGCTGAATTTTCAGAATGCGAAAAACACTCTTTGTGAAAACGCCATATTTTTCACGTCGTTTACAATCTTCGCTATTACAGCAGTTGAGAATTACAAACTTGCAACTTATTACATATATTCATAAGATAAGCCTTCCAAAGGCTAAACTTTGTGATATAAACCTTCCAGAACATAGAAACGAAAAACATGTTTATGGTTTGAACTTTCCAAATAGCAGTTGTTTTTAAAATAAGAAACTAACTCTAATAATTAGCCAGACGCGTTGTATAGTATACATGGTAGCATATACACTACATAGCATAGGTAACGTTGATAATTAAAATATATTACAATAAATTTAAAGAAAGATTGCCATAAATATAAAAAATATTCCTAAGCAAATCTTTTATAATTTAAGCTCATATTTTTTAATTATAAAGCTATCTATGGATTGTAATGAGTGTTACACGATAAAATGGGCACATTGTATATTAGGTACCTATTATATTATTTTTTTTTGGTTTCTAACTTATGATTCACAATGTATGATAAAGGTAGAATAGATCTTTCTTAAAAGTGTTTAAACATTTAGACCTAAAGAAGTACTTGGGGAGTAATTGTGATTGCAATCGCTGGAAAACGGCTCCTCGGATTTACCCCGCTCTTGTCAGTATAAGTAAATACGAGTTGTTAAATGTGTAGAGTTCTAATTTCAGATTGTTAGGATATATTTTTTTAAATACACAGAGGAAATTTAAATAAAAACATGAAGTTTTTTAAGAAAATTCACAAAAAGTACATCCTTGGTATTTCTCTAGAACAAAGAAACTTCTCGGTGTTGTATGTTATCTGCTTTAGACAGCTCAAGGGGATTTCGACGAATAAGAAGTAGGCAAAACTCAAAAATTATATACAACATTTTCTCGGCAGGTTTTGAAGTTATATAATAATCACTTCAAGAATTTCCGCGGGCATTGCCTTTTAAAGTAAACGAAGGTAAAGAACGATGATAAATTTTCAGGTGTAAAATTACATTAAAAAAAGTATACACCAATGTATACAGAAAATGGAACAATTAAAATTGCATTACTAAAATAAACGACATAAAATGAACAATGCTATGAGAAAGATACAACCGAAACGGACTAATTAAAAGCGTGACCAAATTGATACAAAAGCTATTCTGCTAATGAAATAAAACCGCATTTAGTCGGTATTTCAAAAATTCCGTTTGAGGTAATTGACATGTGACAGGTAACTCGTCAGAAATACTTTAACGAAGTTATATGTATAAAATTGCTAGGTGGTATTTAATACCACCGCCCATAACAAGTTTATCATCAGACATACCACAAATTATAAACTTTATTGTTGTACTGTTCTTTTCCAAGTACCTACCTAATCAAATTAGCGCAGCTGATTTAATCAAAAACTGTTCCGATTGTTTTACACAATTCTTCGGACAACTCGCAAAATCAGGTGTATAAACATAGGTATATAAAGTAGGAACAACTACACTGTGTATGTATCCTTGGTAGCTAAGAAAAGATAATCTTTGGAAAAAAATACGAGAGATCGATACTTCATTATAACATTATTCAAGGATTTGCTGCGCAATACTTCTTTCGTAATACAGCTGGGAGTGTAGAACCTATGTAGGGTTCCTGCAAGGAATGTAATTCCTAATTCGTGATAACATTAATTAGTATTTACAACCACAATTAGAAGAAATTACTCTTTTAATATTCATGTCTGTTAACATCTGAATGCTTCCCGTTCCTTTATGTAATTCGTGAGCTTGGACTTTTCATGAAAGTTTAACAGTTCGTAACAATTCAAGTTGGACAGTAAGATGAAAACAGCATTGCAGGAATCGTGTCACCAACAGTCAGTCACTTGAGTGTACAAGTGTGTTTTTATTGAATAAACCTCCTAATTTTAGCAAACAAGTAAATAACTTCGAGCAAGTACAGAAAGCATGCTTTTGTGTGGTAAATATATGAAGCACCATTAAAAAATCTAAACTACCTGGCACTAACCTATAGCTGTTAAAGTGAAACGAATGTTTTCCATTAACCAAATAAGCATTTACCCTAATTTCAACTTACACTAAAACTTTAGAAAAATTTATTACTTATAGATCAGAACCAAAGTTTTCGGCTATATCTCAACCTCTTCACATGAGTTCATGATCCGTACATGAACTTTAAATCCAATATTTTTTAAAGAGTGCATTTGATCTTTAAACTTTCAAAAACTTTTATCCCAGAAATATGTTTGCCAGGTCGATACTAGGAACGTGCTCATCTGCAATATAGTCTATAAAGGTGCGCAGTGTAACAATAATGTAATTTAATGCTGAAGCCTGAAAGAAAATATATTTCAATCGAACAAAACTTTATTTTGTATAAAAAGTCTATATAAATTTTATTTTGATCACATTTTAATCTATTTTAAGCGTTCTCACGTACCAACTGATATTTTTTAATTAAATCATGAGTTTCAAATGTTTACCCAATTTATCTCCGTTTTTCGAAGAGCTTTGCGTGTTAGTTTATACGAAATTGCAGCTTTGGAAGGCTTCATACAAAACGTACAAACATAACGATTAGAAATTGCAAGCAAAACAACTATAAATTTGCATTTAACATAAACCGCCATAAAATAATCCGTTTAATTTAGGACTAAATACATTCAACGATTTCAGATTATGGTTTACGTTACATCTGTAAACGATAAATGCTTCGTGCTACATTAATCGTGAGCTGGTAGCACTACCACTGAATTGTGATTTGGTTTCGGATTACCATTATTAATGCATTCACCACGTATCGCTGCCATGGAAGTGCCATGTATGTTACCGAGAACAAGTTAAACAAACTTTGCAATCAGTTTAATTACGATCGCGCAAATCTACTACTACCAGGTACGACAAAGCTAACTTCCGAACAACATTTCAGGCTTACCTTTAAACTAACGTACGTACGTCAGGTGGGTCACACTCCGCGCTTATTAGTTGAAGGCAGACCCTTCCTGAACACTCTAGTTACGCGTCTCCCAAATACAAGGTAGAATTCTATAGGTAACGAGGGTCTTTATGTCGCCGAGTAAGGATCAATTAGGTCTTACCCTACTACAGCCCGCACCACCCAGTTTGATTTAATCTTATCTTTACGCAACTTTAACGAACCCTCTTCCGAAACGAAAAGCATTGTCAAATACCTGGTCTAATGTAATGAGCACAGAAATTTTGTTACGAAAACAGGCGGTTCCCTAATAAATCAATAGCTGTTAGGTTGTGTTCTTTGTACTTTGTCTTTAGTTACAGATGAGCACAGCTAAATTAGGGCACGTAATATTTTCTAGTGCAGTAAACACTTTTTTAAAAATAATCGATTAATAGGAACTCCTCCATCCTCGATTTAAAAAGTTTGGAAAAAGTTAGTATGAATTACGGTTTGATCTCAGTCCAGAAAACCTTCCCGGCCTCAATTCCATCACTGTAATACACAGACTTAAAATGCGTCATCCCTGATAACTTTCAACTTGTATTTATTTAATATTATTAAATAAATTTAAACTAAGTATTGGATTTTTTTACTATTTATGTAACTATTTCCCGCTAACATTTTGTTACCTACTACAAAGGTATTAATTACAATAAATTATTTATTCCAACCGCAATAAGAATAATTAGTAGGTATAGAATAATTAGTAGGTATACCTCCCTTAGCTTTGAAAAAAGTACAATTTATTGTGACTTATAAAACCAAATTTCAAATCAGCTCGTTTAAATATATACCGGTTGTTGCTTTTTAAAACTCAGTTCCTTCAAAACTGCGATCAGGAAATTTCATTCAAACCACAAAATCGTACCATATTTCCAATAGCGGCAGAAAAATTTCGTTTATCTTTCTGCCAATGAAAACTTTTAAAGAAAGGAAATACCGACGTTCCAGATCACGTAATATATCTATTGACCTATTCCATATTAACTAAATATTCAGTTGAAGCCAATAAATTGGTTTAGTAATTACTAAAAAGAACAAATACCTTCCTTGTATAACAAGTTGGATAAAATAAAAGAAGCATCAGGAAAAAACTTTCTATAGAAAAAAGATCTATTTCATTAGTTGCTAGTACTTTGTAAGTTGTATCGATTTCCTTCTCTGTCTCCAACTTTCTACTTAACAGAGAAAACTTTAAAATTCATTTTTTGTAGATCAACGACGGCTAGTGCTAATTAATCTCTTTATTTTCAGAAAAATAGTCGCTGTAAACTTCTTCGGCAACTCATTCTGAAGATTCAAGAATTATCAATGAGGAAATAACTATCGGTAAGTAACAAAACATTATTTTTAATTATAATTAATATTAAGTGCGAAAAGGTCCGAACGAAATTTCGTATAGGATTCTACCCTGCTTAAGGTTTAGACCCTCTGACGTATTATGCACAAGCATAATTATTACTGTAATACTCTATTTTCCTCTTGAATGGTATTGCATAAGGAACTGATGGAAATACATCCTGCTTGGAAACACCAAGAAACACTGACTTGACAAAAACTTATTCCTACGAATTGAACTTTTAAATTCAGAAACATTTTATTTTAAAGTGTTTCAATTTTTATCAAAAATGTTGAATATAATAATAATAATAGTAATAATCCATTTATTTGTAAGGAAAAAGAAACTTACAAAAAGGCCTGGTAACAGTTTGAGGACCAAACTGGTTTCAAAGCAGCTAGACGACGATTGAACATTTCTATCTCTTACATAATTAGCTATAGGTAATAATAATAATAGCTTAAGCAGTTTTGAATCATAAAAAACAAAAAATCAAATACTCCCCTTGAAGATTTGAAAATTGTTAGCATTTAAGCTAAATTCGTATAAGAAATCTTTCATAAACTCTCTAAGTTGTGAATTCCAAAATGACAAAATATGATTGATTACCAACGTTTGGTAAAATTACCTTCGCCCTTCAACCTAAAAATGAGATCAATATGCGGACTACCTAATTTCTCTGATAGCATCAAGTTTAATGAACGTTCCTACACACGATATCTCTGATGTTTACTGTTCCATGATTTCCATTTTTGAACTAACTCAAGCTTACATTTTCATACGCTTGGCCACGTTAATTGCGAGTAAAACTTTGTTTTAAAAATATTTGCACTAATACGATGGCTAAAATCATAGTCATACTATCGTGTGATCCCAACTGTGATCCACAACATTTCTCCTCCGAGGTGACGTCAAGAATTTTTTTAATTTATAAACTCCAGTACAAGAAGAGTACTCTGCAGAGCAATACAACCAAACTTCTTATTTGATAAATAATTATATCTCAGCGCCAACTGAGGAGAAGCATTTTGTGGATCACACGAAAGCAGCTAACCAACGAACCACCGAATATTTAATATTGTTTCTAATTTAAAAATGTATTCCGCATTTTACAATTCTGTTTGAAAGGATAACAAAAAGCTGACTAACAACTATCTTCTGAGATAAGAAGATGGAAGCTGAAACGAGGATTATAACTTATAAGTATTCAGGATACAAATTTATACAAATTATAATCAATGTATTCAGAAACACAAGGAGCTGGCTGCAAAATGAGGAATATTAATGTAGTAAGATTAACTTATCGAATCTAATTGAGAGTGCAACCAAGTAGTATAATATGCATTTTCTCGATTTATAAATTAATTATTTACATAATTAATCATGTTGCTGATATGAAATATTGTGTGCTGTATAGATTTGTAAAGTTAAAATCTTTCTTGCATATATTCTTAATTGTGAAATACTGCTGCTGCAAATGTACAAACTAACTCATGAATATTCTAGTAGATACATCCTTTTCGTTTTCCTCATAGTTTTTGTTGACAATATAGAATCTACACCACAAGGGGCTATATTAATTGTAGCAGCATTGTAGTATATGTAAGTTATATTGAAATTTGGTTTGAAATTCTGTGAGATTGTTATAATTTTGATAAGTTTTCTCAACATCCAAAGCGAGAATAATTTACAGATACCGATTTATACAATGTAGTCCATTTATTATGCAATATAGGCATATTGCAAGTTAAATGGACCGGCCACTTTACCATTGGAATATAGGCAACCCATTATACACTGTTGACACTCTTGACCCTGCTTACTGATTTAATTATCGTTTGTCACCTGTTACATTTGCTTTTTTTAAATATTTAATACAGAACTTGATTGAAAGCTACCGATTTATTGAAAACATCATTTATACTGACCAAGAGAAAATAGAAATGTGTACAAATTCATGTGTTACTGTTTTACGTCAATTTTTTTTATGTTGTGTGAAATTTTCTAGATGATCTTGATATTACAAACACATTAGGAACTGGTTTGTTAGGACATCTTACACTGAATACCTATTGATAATTCGATAATCCGGAGTGATATAGAGTATACACATTTCTATTTTTGTTTCGTCTGTATAGATCATGTTTCCAATAAATTGTTCATTTTAAATCTGGTTCTTTATTAAAAACTAAAAAAACACTGTGTAGTTTGACAAACAATAATCAAAATCAGTAAGCAGGGTGGTAAGTAAGTGGCCGGTTTATTTAACTTGCAATATACAGGGTGTTAATACTAAGTCGTTACACCCGAAAATGACAGTTAGAACTCATTAAAACAAAAAACTTTTCTTTTGTTTTATTTTTTAATGGCAGAGAGCTACTTCGACTAAATTGTTTTTAATTCGTCGATACTTTACACATGCTCTTCTGTAATTTAATTAAAGAACTCTTTTTTGCGTAGATAGAAGAAAATGTTTTAGACAAATGTTGTAATAGATAGTTTGACGATTTACAAAAAAAATTATTTTCAAAACTCTATGGGGTGGTTATCAAAATACTATGATTTGAAATTTTTGATCGGCCGCCATTTTGTTATTTGAAAAAATATAAAATAACTGTAAATACCAATGTTGTAGAGAACCGTAAGCTCATTTTGAAAACCTTTCGTTTTTTGAAATATTCCCTGGCGGGGAAGTTATTACGATTGTTAAAAAAACAAAAGAAATCCAATAACTAGGAATAGAGGCCCCAAATCAAAAATTGGAGCTAAAAAAAGTTGTTTGTTTAATGAGTTCTAATTGTCATTTTCGGGTGTAACGACTTAGTATTAACACCATGTATATTGCATAATAAATGGACTTCAATGTAGGTAGATGATAAGTTTAGTAACGACGCGACGTTTGATATAGAAAGTTTGTATACCTACTTCGGGTAGTACGTCGCGTCGGTTGTAAACGCGTTTTGGCTTTGAATTTGTTGAAACGTTCGTAGTATTTACCAGCCCCTCAATGCAGGTATAGAATATTGGGGAATTTTCAACGGTTTTACGACTTTTCAGAACCTATGCTGTAGATAAGTTACGTAGGTATATTTCAAACGTATTGTCAGACGCCACAACCTCCGTCGACAGCACTACTGTCATGTAGATTTTAACTATCACTGTAAATGCATACGACAGGAGCACCTCTTGTGCCAAATATATCATTATTGTTGCCTTTGGTAAATGCCAAACTCTTGTCGGTACTTTGTTTAGCTTCAAAGCCTGTGGATTGTTTTAGGGTGTGTTTAAATCAGCGTTGGGGCGCTTCCTACCAAGCAAGCGTTAAACGCAACCGGGATAGTTTGTCCAGTTTATATAGGGCTAATGATATTTAAAGTCATTCTGTTCTTGTAAAATATATGTAAGGAACGAATAGCAGAGTATGGGCACTGGGAATCCACATAACATTGTACACATCCGCAAAAAGTTCATTTTAGACAAGCGCTGAACACAACCATGTCCGGTTGTACTTTGTTCAGTGTTGTAATGCAGTATGTACCGATGTAATGATGATACTAGGCATGTAGTCCCATTTAGGGTCTTTTTATGAAGAAATCCAGTTCCTTATTGATCTAGCATTTGTTGTTTTTATATAATCACTCCTAGGTTATCTAAATTTAAATTAAAATGCTTTTATATTAAATCTAATATTTAATGATCCTAATTCCTCAAGAGTCATTTCAACTTATTTGAGTTTAATAACTAATGCCTTGGCCGAATTTTACGTCTATCTGAAACAGAAATCTTCAACGGTGCAATTTTTTTGATTATAATTAATGGCCTAAACAGTGTATTTGAATAATAATCGAATATTTTATATTGCTAGGGACACATTTTTATATGGAGACGTCGAATTCTTGTGATAGTGTTAAAGTAGTTAAGCTAAACCAATTTATACTCATTAATTATTTATATCAATGTGAAATGGTATTAATTTCTCGTTTAAGACATTTAAAGTTTTTGTGTGATTGTAATAATATGGACATTTTTTAATTACCAAAAAGTTAAAAGAAAGTCATTAGTCGGAGCAACGCCGTTTAGATAACGCATTTAAAAAGGTGATATTTTGAACAACTTTCTTCTAAGAAAATGCATAAATCGAAAAGAGCTTTTCTGAGATAGTCCTTAAATGAACGGCTGTTTGAAGATATTTCCTTTTTGCAAAAGCGCTCAGTTAAAGAAAGCGGGTTTAAAGAGCGTGTCTTAATGAATATGCGAAGCTTACAGTTTTATTTTGAAGGAGTCCATTACAAAAATGCTTAAATTAAAAAATGCTTTCATTTTCAACGAGTACCTTCTGCATATAAGCTCTCCTGAAATCTTATTCAGCAAATCCTACTATGTTAGAACATGCATAGAGGGCAAATTTAGATTTATTCCCTTATTTTAACAATTCACTTAGCAAACAGGGAAGAGATCATGGTATACTGTGTGTAACTGGGATGTATAATCAACAGGACAAGACATTGCTTGAATTAGCTAATCTGAATATTTGAACATTCTCTTTGAACTCTACAAGACAAGACCTAAGATTATATACGTATAATTTAGTGTCTTTTAAAATTTAGCAATTTCTCTGTCACTAGCCTTGTCTTAACTTTAGAAATTTAATTTCGTGTCGACCCACGAGTTTCATTTAAGCTCGACTTTGGTGATATTCAAGCACAAATTTTGCAGTAACTTTTTCTAACTTGTTTTGTTATTTCCTTTCTGTTGCAGCGAGAACGCAGGGTGCTCCGAAACTATGTTATAGTCATAGTTTGCTAAAGTATTTTATAATAGAAAATTACGATAACGTCGTTCCCATTATAAAGTCAAAAGTAATACATTTATAATTCTTCAGTTACTTTTTTATTCCTTTAAAGGAAGTTTTACTATTATTTTGATGTAGAAATCTATCCTTAAATATATATTCGGCACATACTGTATAAAAGTAAGAGAACAAACAGGATCTGGTAAAAACTTAGCATTAAGAGCACTAAATTGCTTTTCAAAATTGCATTCATATCGTTTATATTATAAAATATGAATTATATTACATTTTTATTCCCAGTGGGGTAACGAACGATAGTAAAACCAACGAATCATGAAGTGGATTATTACTAATCATACCTAGTTCCTAATATTCAGTGGTTTAATTGAGGTAGTGCAGTCGGTATAAGTGCTGCAGAGGCTAGAACGTTTGGGGGCGCTTCCAGAGAGAACTAATAATTACGGACAGCTGTAAAACTCAATTTAGCCCGATGTAAAAACTTTTTACTGTGCAATATCTTTTTATATAATAACAGCGAAGCGCTGCCGGTTTCCTTTGTAGGATAAGCCAAGTCAGAACCAGTGTGGGTTTTTTACGAATCCTATTGGAAAACCTAGCAGCTTAAACATTAGGAAACAGGGATGCGGTAAACCACTGTTCGTAATTTTTTTTAAATTTATAAATCATTATGATGGTGGTACAAAGAATAGACAGCATGGCTTTAAAAGTAGATACCTAACCCTAGGAGTTTATTTCAGGAATATTCTTGACTTGGAAACGTTTATCGTCAGAATATAACTATTCAGCACTGAACCAGAGGCTTACGACTAGCTCGACGGCTACCGTGTTTCACCCACAAAGTTCACTACGAAGATGATATTTAAATTAGATATTTTGATCTTGAATTATTTATTCGGCAAACATGGGGTTAGATTAAAATAACTAAAGAAAACCAATTTATGTTAAATATTTCTTGTGTTTGTAGTTATCTATTATTTACATTACATTCACACAATTAACCTTTCTCAGTTTGATTGTTTTCAAGTTGGCCAAGAAAGACACTTTAATCGAAATTTTATAACCGCACTCAGCGACATATAAAATTTATGTAGGTACAACTTTGACCTTGAAAGGAAAAATAGTCCCTATTAAGAAAAGACATTTATATAATATTATTAGTAACATAATAATTGGTCTTGCTTTAATAATATTGTTTTTAATTTGTCAAAACTGGTTTTATAATTAGAGTACTAGAATTTCTTGTCTCCAAAGGAATCTAGAATTGCGAGTTTCAGGGTGTAAGTGGTCCCGGGGGTTGTTCTGTGGCAACCCCTCGCAGCTTTACCAGTTAACTTTCATTTTATTTTTAAATTAATTTGACTCTTGAATCGTGTGGAAATATGTATTTTTAGTGGGGGCTGTTATTCTGTCAATATGTATGTCTAATTCAAAGTAAATTTCAGGCAGATTTAGCAAAGTAATAAAAATTTTGAATTAATTTTCCTCAACTTTGAATAAATTATATCCGACTCGCCAACTATACCTTTATCAATATTCTATTCGCTACAGTAGAGTGACTATTCAGAATGTTGAAGTATTGGTTAAAGCAAAAAGCAAATAAAAATTCTCGCAAAAGAAGTCAAGTTGTGCCACTCAAGTATAGCATATCGCGATTTTCCCGACTGGACAAGTGAAATATCGTAAGAAAGTCTTGTATGTTAGAAAGCCCGTCATCCAATTATATTTACGTAAAATATTTTGTGCGTGTATAATAGACAATTATCACATCTTATTCATAATAATTTGTATCATTTCTAACCAACAGTTGTACATCAGCAAAGTTATGGGATTTCTCTAGGGCGTGCGCGTTGTTGCGTCTTTCGATTCCGCAGTGTCGGTGCAACGCGTTCGATGTTCACTAAGTCTGATAGCTCGCTCGTATAGTGCTATCTGAGCCTAGGGAATATACCAGACAAATACAAAGTAGCAACTATATACCAATGACGCTTGGATCTCTAAGCTAACTCGATATTAGCAGGAAAATACTGCTTGAAAGACCCAGGATTGTACACCTAAGCCAAATTACGTTTTCCACTTTCTTGATAAATACGCTACAATCTTAGCGTCTACAAGATTAAAGATGAATTCTGTTAATCCCTACATTTTCCACATCGAAAACTTGAAATAAACTGTTTTTAATAGTTTTCATTCCAAAGTTGTTCACTAAATCAAAGAACAATTACCACAATTTAAAGTTGCGCTGCATAACCAGCATTCTTTAAAACGTTTCCTGAAAATAAGTATTTCGAGATAAACTGCGCTTTACTTATAAATTCTTTTAGATAATTCTTGTCAGTGTTTGTTTATCTTAAACAGACATTTAGCACATACCCTGCTGTTCTTTTTTGCACTGCCTTTCTTTACGACACGCTAACAATGGAGATCCAAATCAATTTTTTAAACAAACATCGATTTCAACTACTTATAGTAATTTATTGTATATGTTGAGATTTGAAGACAAATGTTCATGTATGAAATTCATACAGAAGTTCTTATCACCATCGACAATAGGTATATATTATTTAACATATTGCGACATATTGCTTTTACCTCAATAGCTCATGGAAGAGTTAAAATGAAAAGGTGTTGCGTGACGATCGTAATGGATGGTCAATATTTAATTTTTCAATAAATTATAGAATATACAATTTATCACATTTGGACAGTAAGGTATTTATTAACTTCTACAATAATGTTAAATATCTAAAACGATATACAGTTGTACCTTTTAGTTATTAACTTATTTTGATGAGCATATTTGGCATTGCTGTTTCCTACAATATAATTAGAAGGATCGATACAGTGTAACTTATACTTATATACAGTGAAGTCCATTTATTATGCAATATAGGCATATTGCAAGTTTAATGGACCGCTTATTTTATCATTGGAATATAGGCAACCCATTATACATTCCTAGCACTCTTGCCCCTACTTACTGATTTTAATTATAGTTTGTCACCTGTTAATTTTTTTAATATTTAATAAATAACAAGATTTATTGAAAACATCATTATACAGACCGAAAAAAAATATAAATGTGTACAAATTCATGTGTTACAGTTTTACGTCAATTTTTTTTCATGTTGTGCCAAATTTTCTAGATGTTCGTGATATTGTAGACACATTAGGGTCTGGTCTATTAGGATATTTTACTCTAAAATAATCCCTAACATTACCTATTGATAATCCGAAAATCCGGAGTGATGTAGTATACACATTTCTATTTTTTTTTTTCTTCTGTATAGATCATGTTTCCAATAAATCGTTAGTTTTAAATCTTGTTCTTTATAAAAAAAAACTATAAAAAAACACTTTGTAATTTGACAAACAATAATCAAAATCAGTAAGCAGGAGCAAGAGTGCAAGCAGTGTATAATGGGTTGCCTATATTCCAATGATAAAGTGGGCAATCCATTTATCTTGCAATATGGGTATATTTTGAACAATAAATGGACTTCACTGTATACAATAATTTTGTACTATTTCGTATATCATCGCGTATTTAGAGGATAAGTTTGACCGACATACAGACCAAACAAAAAGAGATTTCTAACCCAGAATAACAAGCAAAAGAGGATGTTCTTTTATAAAACCATAATTTTTTATAACTTGAGGTGAAGTGCAAAAATCTCTCATCAGTTACATTTTATTAATGATCAAAATTTCCAATTTGTATAGTTATGATAATTAATACAAGTTCGACGTTAGTACTAAGTAGTTCATGTTGCGAAATGATTAGGAACACAACATTAATAGATACAGAATAAAACAAAATAAAATGCCCCATGCATTCAGCAAATTATTGGTTAGCCCGAAGCGTAAACTCTTTGAATTATTTTAACAGTATCCCCCTCCCTATTAACATATTAATTTGGATTAAGTATGAGCACAAAACCAAAATATAATTAAAGAAGACTGGGAATAAAAAAATCAAATTAAAAATATAATTACGTTTAATTATTGTGGAAGCCGCACTAGTATGGCTTGTAAAGAAATTAAATCTTGAAAGTGTTCTGTGTAATTACATGCTAGTGCAATTACACCGGTCTCAAGAGAATTGTTTGGCTAACAATTATTACGTGCATTAAACACAGACTGTCTATTTTTAGTTGTGGAAAAAAGGACAGCAATTTTTTAAATTAACATGGAAGTGTGTCAACGAATAAAAAAGTTCTGTATTCGAAATAATTTAAAATTGTAAAGTGGTGTCTGGAAAATTCATGCAAATAAAAAACACCACTTTCCCTATACAAGGAATAATAAAATTGTTTCTGCCACTTTGCTACAATTTAGATTGTCTCAAAAAAAATGTTACGATAATTAAAATTCTTATACATCATGCAACAACGTACTTCGGT
Organism: Hemicrepidius hirtus; assembly: GCA_963082805.1. Classification (NCBI taxonomy): domain Eukaryota; kingdom Metazoa; phylum Arthropoda; class Insecta; order Coleoptera; family Elateridae; genus Hemicrepidius; species Hemicrepidius hirtus. The sequence continues at coordinate 35,495,103 of OY720160.1, read as the reverse complement.
TAGGTACATAAAATGTAAATTATGAAAATATTTCTAATTTTGACAATCATTAAAAAACCCTTTCGTGACACCTTTTTATTGTCCTTGCATTTTAAAATCTGTGATTATGTCATTAAAATTGTGGAAGGTAACACAGCAGAAACCCATAAAACTTTTTTTGGGTGTAGACAAACAAATTGCATAGTCTTGGTCATGTAAAAAGAGAGCAAAATTGGAGGGGTGATAAAAAAAGAAAAAAGACGAAAGAAAATTATTAAAAAATTTAAATATTAAATATTTTCTTTCAGAATATAGAATTCGAAAACAAAATGACGCACGTGATATTGACAAGCATTTTATAAAGTTTTGAAAACATAGGCAGTTTTTAAAAGTTTTCAACATGGGAATTATGACGTCAGGGAATTAAAAATTTAAAATGTTTCTCGCGAATATTTCAAACTTTTATCAGAACAATTTAATTGTAATGGGAACAAAAATGTCTTTGTTTTAAAAAAAGCATACATTATAAGTGTGACGGTTTCAGATAAAATGGGGGTAGGTAGTAAATTAATTAATTTTTGTAATTATTTTTAATTACAAAAACTTCTTCATATATTTCTTGACGGTTTATGTATCGATCTATCCATACTCTAATCATTTCGTTACAAAATTTATGTTAATCCGTACCCAAAACTATACCTTCTTATTAGTTGCTTCCCCAAACTTTCATAAGTACTAAAAACAATGGCGGTCAAATTCAACCTTAAATTACTCTACTACTTGTACTCATCCTGTAGGCTAAATTCTGGTGGCTTCCGCCGCTTTCATCCTTTTTAGAGCTGCTTAAGCCGTTTTTCGACAAACTTACCCAGGTTACAACGAAACGCATTTATTATTCATCTACATTCATGTTGAGCGTTCCTTAACCCTCTCCTGTTTTTTGCCTTTTAGGTAAATCGTGTAGCTAGACGTAGTTAACTTGTTGGCGAAGTTCTAATAAAGTGCTTGTTTTTCTTGTATTGATTCTCTAATTAAGAACTATTGTGAAAGAAAAGAGAAGAGTTGCGAACTGCTTTAAAATCTTTAAAGTACAGGGGCTATTTGAGAAATTTCTTCCATAACTTGTACTGGTTACTTTAATGGAAACTTTTCCGTTTAAAGGTTTCACCATTGACATTACTCTTGATCGTTGACTGGCTGACTTTGTCTACAAACACAAATTTTACATTATTATATCGGATTACAATATTTTTATTATTTACTAGGCCACGTCTTTACAAAATGTGTGTTTGTTTCGTGTTTGCTTTATACAAGTTTGAAAAGTTTGTTTTACTTTTTATGAAAAAAAAAATGGAAATGTTACTCCGAAAATCTATAGCACCCAAGGTGAATAAATAATGGAACAGCCAGATGTGGGGTCAAGTAATAAATTTCTAGTGAAACTGAATTAAATTCTTTTACTTACTTAATAAATGCAGGAAAATATACAACCTGTAACCCAACAGGAAAGAATCTACGTATGCTCATTTATATTCATTTCGAAAAGTTTTTAATAATGTACGATATGCTGGAAGAATATTGTTCAGTTTTTGCAATCAGAAGTCATTAAGTCGTGTATAAAAATTCTTGAACGAAAAGTAATATAGCCTTCATTATACGTATATAAATGATTTGATAAAGCACTCATAATTTTCTCAATTTGATACGAACCATTTCGATATTAATACTTATTTCTTCATTTCGACAAATATTCAATATACGAAAAAACAAGTGCACAGCATTCTATACCTTAATTTAACATAAAATGTTTTATTTCTAATAAATAAATCACGAAGACGGGAAACCTCCAAGCTGAGCTTCATTTTCGCCAAGCATATAACAGCAGGGTTTTACACATACTGTCAATATCGTACGATTGCTGATACTTAATTAATTTATAAAGTACTTTGAATACATATGTATCCGTACAACATTGGCGTAATAAACGTTTACAGTATCCGAATGTTAGGTGATCAAATATTTCAGCAAATGGTTTCACATGCAAATAACAATTTCGTCCATGCGTAGTGCCCTATCCCGTATTCTAACTAGTGATCAGAACTGTAGGACTTTCCATATTTCTTCATTTTAGTACTCTATACCTGCCTGCCAATAGCAGAATTGCACAGAGTAAAATACCTGAACGTTTAGAGAGACTCTTATCGAGTTGATCATTAGTATTAGTCGGAGAAAAACTTTCAATGAATAATACTGCTCCCCATTATTCATTTCCCTAATTTAAATTATTATTAGGAAATATTAAATTTATCCTTCCACAAAGCGGCGACAAATTTAAAATTACACCTGTTGGAGGTTGTTTTTCATTCACATTAAAAATCATCATACAGTATTTTTAAAACGGAATTTCCAGATCAGTAAAGAATGTTCTTCAGCGTTTCAGTAATGATGACTGCTTCACATCTCGCTGTTACCATCCAATGTTTAAATTAGAACCCTGTGGAGATTCTAGGTGTAATCACCATAAACTTACAAGAAACGTCGAAATCACCGACTATGCAACCAAACATCTTGCAGTTTCTGATCGCTTGCTTAGTTGCAAACATAGGTAGGACCTACAGTTTATGAGGCTTAATTTCGAGTACTCTTACAATTAAACTGTCTGTAATATTACCTTATCCGATTATTTTGTGTATAATCAACCTACCAAGTAACAAGTGGTATCACTGTGTTGTGGTGTTAATTGGTTTACCTTAACCACTTTGTCATGTTATGTAGGCGTGCTTGTAATGGGACTGTACATCGCTCATCCTATCCAAAAGTTAACGAAAACGATATTTTTATTTATATTCCAATGAATATAGTAGGTACCTATAGGAAATTATTTCATACCACAAAAGATCTGTTTGATAAAAATATTTTATCGAACAATGCCGAATATCTATTCATTGTTTGATCAGTACGTTGTCAACTTGTCTACAACCACAAAGCTATTGTATTGGAACGTACAACAATACAATATACAACTCAGTTTCTAGTTGTCACCTGTTAAATTTTAATTATCCACCTGCATTAAGAACAAGACTTTTTTTAAAGTTAATATTATATTCTACGAAATGGCGTTATACACTTATGTAGCTAGCAATGATCGTGTTAGAAAATTTAATTAAATGAACTATGATAAAAATATACTTATTTAATTCTACAAAGGAGTATTTTGGATAGTTCAAGGAAATTTAATATTTATGTGTTCCTTAATCTTCAATTAATCAACATATTTCGGAAAACACGTATGTGCTCTGGGTTTCTTCCTTCTATTAATTTTAAACTGAAAAACTAGTGATTCATTAAGTTTAAGCCATTTAGTGAAATTTAAGTTTAAATTGCAAAACTAACATCATTGCCCCTATATTCAAGATGAGATGGTAAAGCAAACAAGCGTTTAAACCGATGACATTGTGCAAAGCGCAGACAAAAATCCCTACTCGCGAATAGAGTAGATCACAACCAAATTATTTTATTGCGACATACTATCAAGGATGTCCTCAGGTATAGACCTCGTATGTGAGGGCCTAGGCAAGACTGTTGTTTTATTTATAGGCTTAGCAAAAAAATTAATTTTGAAGGTGGGAGCTCCAAGTTGATTTTTAGTAGAAAATACAACTTGTGTCTTCTACTAGAAATGTGTACATGAGAATAAGTAGGTAGGTACTATATTATTTCGTTTCGACGGATATTAAATGTGACATTATGAAATCAAAGTACGTTAAACTAAACAGTTTGCAATTTATATTAAGATGGAAAAGAGACCTGTCGAATGAATTACCCCTGCTTTATATCTCGTTAGTTAAGAACATATTAAAATTAATATCTACAACTAAACTACAAAATACTATCAGTATCCCACATTATTATATTTATTCGTAATGTAGTAATTAACAACTTTATAGACGTTAACATCCTTATTTACTCAAAATAGGCATATGATGTACTTATGTAGTATGTTAGCGTGGAATCTGAAATTATCGGTGTTACAAACAACATACCTAGTTAACTACTACCTGCCCTAGGGAATTAACACCGAGTTTGCCGTTTAAGCAAGTACATTGCGACTGATTTACCTGTAATTTCACGTTTATAGATACTATTTTCATTCGTGACACAGTCAATCAAAGCAACCGTGTTTTGTATGTATACTTGTAAAGCTAAAGTAGTACTTATCGTACACGTTTTCGCACAGTTTCTACGTTACCTGCAATTACATCTATAAATGATACAATCATACAATCACGCATTACACTTCTGCTTGCAGCATTCGACTATTTGGTAATTTTACAAAGGCTATATTGCTATTTTACACCCACACTACCGAAATCATGAGTGCATTACATTTTTGTTCATTCTATGAAAATTTTAGGACACGCTTGGATGCTTAATGCAAAGATAATCAGATCCAAGTTAGAATATATTAATTGAAACTTTATTAACGCTTTGTTTAGTTCAAACAGCTTACAAATAGATCTATTATTAACAAAAAGAGTATTGGGAATAGATTCAGAATAGGTCCTGATAAAGACGGCAAACTTGTGAATAAAAATTTTCTCATTTACATACAAAACTAGATTGCGGTGAGTTTATGAATATCTTAGAATAGCAGTTACATTTGCAATAAGAATTCCATTTGTGTAATATTCTTATTATATTGTTTAGTTTTCCTACTGTAGGAGTGCAGTTTCAATGAATTTTCTATCACATATCGGAAACTAGAATATTAAATCCACTGTTGCCAAAAAACTAAATAAACTTATAAGGTGTTGAGAAAAGGTTTTTCTGAGGGCTTCTCTAACGCAGATACCTAAAACGATTTGGAATATAGCAACTAGTACTAAGAAATTTATGATTACCTTCAAGGGAAAATCGAAACACTCCTACGGAGTACGAAGTTATCGACTGTAGGTACCTACGCAAAAGATTGCCAGTAGCATCCGTAGCATCATTAGGGTCGTTGTAATTTCTCGAGTTACATATATACCTACGTATAACTATTCATACTAAATAAAACAAATACATATTAACTTGGAAATCTAACCGTTATTTTCTCCATCTCAGAACTCTTACTGGAAATAATAGGGTACCTTAAAGCACTATTAACTTTATGCTGAGTAATTGGTGATTACCAGCAGTAGCTACAAGAAAACGATATTCAAGGATGATGTGAGAGAAATATAAAAGTGCAGCTGGAGAAATGTTACTAGAGAGAGTCATTACAAACGGGGTTAAACGAAAAGTTTTGAAATTCGTTTATCACAATATAAAAATTTTAAAACGTAGATCACAGTATTTTTGAAAATGTTAAAATTGTGTTCCTAATAATAATTATTAGATGCAGGATACTAAAGTTTCATTTTTATTGTAACACAAAAGGCATGGGACCAGTCTAGTCTTCTATAGAGAATTTTTTAATTGTCTTTAGCTGATAAGTCTAAATGTGTTTAGTCGGGTTCAGCTATTAATATAAATTCCCAAAAAGATTAGCTAAATCATATACCCACGTAAATGAACAAAAAAAACCTTCTGGAAAAATTTCGAACGCGCTCGCTGACTTGTTTCTTTACAATTCTACAGAAAAAATGATAAATTGAGCTTCCGCTCTTTGGCGTTCCAATTTCTAGCGTATGAAGAGTGTGAAAAAGAAAAACATTAATACGTTTCCATCGTACAAAGCAACAGGATACAAAAAAGTGCGCACCTACCTTTGAAATATTATTGATTCAGTGTGCGTTCCTAAAAATTGCATCAATCGTTTTTTCATTATATTTACATGACAGTTTGACTAATATCAGTAAGAAATCGATGAAAAGAAGGTGAAAAAGCGAAGCTACGATAACGACAGTATGATTACCAGGGAACGGCCTGGTCAGATAAGGTTTCCAAGGCAAATACAACTTTTGCGAGACGCTCACAGCAGCCTGCTCTTGCAAGAACGAGCGAATTTGAGCAAATAAGCCAGAATATACACACGCCATATATTAGATTGGCCCACATCGCCATGTGGACACACCATATGAGATATTGATTATGGGAATTTCAGATTTACGGGGCCCTATTCTGCTACGTAAGATTGTAACCGCGTTTTTTTATTATAATATGTAAATTTATTCAAGACTGCTTTGATAACCTAAACCCGCATTAAATAAACAACTTGTTAACACACTCTTACATATTAGATTCCATACCTACTTTATTTAAGTTTTGCTATAATATCCAATTTATATTTTTCTATTTAAAGTATGGAAGATACGAGTAGCTGTCTTGGAAAATCAATAATTCTTTCTTTCAGTAAACACTGTGTGTCGAGTAGATTCACTAACACTAGGATAGTAAGTAGGTATACCTAATTTGGAGAATTAAGGTAAAAATATAGACCATAGTTTTTGACTAGGTGGCTTTCGAAGAGGAGTCTTAAACTGTGTCTACACATTTCATCACACATTACTTTCGTTAGCTTGTTCTAAAGAGACTAAACAGCTACCATTAGTAGAACACATTCCACTGTAGTGTATGCCCGTGTATGCCCATAATGAAATGAGCATTCTCTTTTGTGCTTGAAGACAATGTCGTATACAGGAATATTATTTCGATCTATAATCTATTCTTCTGCTAGCTACCAATATTGAATTTGAACACAAACCTTGTATTTATTTTTTGTAGAATTGTTTACAGTGTAACAGTAAAATTGTACCGAACCTCTTCCGCACACAAAGTGGGGATATTAAGCTCGCAAACATTTATCACACGAGTCCTACAGTAATGAAAACCACAGCATAGCTCACCTTCACGGTGTGAACAGTTTAGCGGTCAAATGCAAGGTGTATTAATTATCAAACAGTACCTAGAAAAACAATCAAATGAAGAGATTTATTAAATTATGACGACAGTATATTCTACGAGTATGTAACCTACCTAAATTTCAATGAATATTTAAAATAAAAATTACAACCCAAAGAAAAGAGAATAGACATTGAAATAAATGGTTAGAAGTTTAAGTTATCTCGTGGTCCCGGAAAATGCGAGTAAGAAGTAAAACGTGGAACCTAAAAATATCAGGTATTCGGGAAAAACCGCGCGAAATTTGAAATATTATCGTTAGGTATTTCAAGGAAAATAATTTACATACCTATTCTTAATTTAAACATTTTTGACTTAAAATTGAACCTTCAAATATGCACTCTCGAGTGTCTTCGACGAATTGAAGGCAGTTAATGTCAAACGTGAAAACTAATATTTTTGGGTTGATTAGTAAGTGATTTATTACTACACCTTCCGAGACCACGAGGTAATAAAAAATGTCTACCTACTATTGGTGTATAAAATTGTAATCGCTTCTAAAAAGTGTAATATAATAGGCGGCCACTTTTCCTCCCAATAGTTTCGGCAAATGAATTACGTTTCCCCACTTCTCGTGTCTTCAGATAACTACCTGTTTCATCTGTCACCAACACTCCAGATCGATTTTTCTTTCGTAACTCCTAAATGGTCTACTGTATTTATTCTTGACTGGAATTGAAGAACACAATAATTTGAAGTAGATTCCATGCCCTGCCTATCATTTCCTGAAATTTCAACATCTTCGACATAAGCAGTACATTGATTTATGACAGGCACCCAACTTTGTAAATTTTGGTTAACGCTGAAGCAACTTTTACCTTAATAATCGCATATGGATTCGCAATAATAATATTCTACGCTTGAAAACAATTTCCAAAAAAAGGAGTTTAGTAAACACGTGATTTGGAAATACCACTACTCAATGGTTGTTTTACGTTCAACTATTACAGAATGTGACAAGTTTCTTATTGCATCATTTTGTATAATTATCATTGGTAACTGCATAAATCCGAACTTTTGCGAATGGGATCTACTATTTCGATTTGTTTGATTAAAAATTACTAATAAAGGAATAGAGCCTTTCAATTTGACAGACTTCTTCAGAAAATCCTGCAGATTATAACCAACTTTCTTATTAAACTTTTATAGCTCTCGGTAATTATGTAGTTACCATAATTGACCCACTCTTTGTTACTTGCAAAATTTTCAAAATAATACACATTACTGTAATGTACCATTAATTGCCTTATTATCAGAATCAGATTAAGATATCCACGCACATGCAACAGTTACACCTTTCAGACTGTTATAACTCTAGTTCGCACACAAGGGTTTATTGTAAATACCTTATAAGCTGCTATAATATTCAGGTAAATGTTCACAAGTTGACAGCCTAATCTTTGAAATGTAAGTGGATGTTTTAGAGACATCTCGTTTCGCCTCTTTCGGCTCTTTTTAATTTTCTAAAGAGCTCTTTATAGTTTTTTCTCTGGCCTTCTATGCATTCTCCTTGCTGTTCTGACAGGAATGGATTTTTCGCTGACTGAATATTCGATAGATAGAGTTTCAAAAATGATTACCTCGTTATTTATTAAGTTTATACTGTACTAAGTACCGAATGAAAACGACTCACACAGTGGTCCATATTTCGTTAGTTAACTGCAAGTAGTGTATTAAAACGTTTTAGGAGTCACAGTTGAACAAGGCGCTTTCATTATTATTCAATGTTTAATTTTCAACCAATTAGAGAAGGTTATAATTTCGCAATGAAGTGTATAGGGGATTCGGAAAAGTTTCCAGCAGTGATGTCAGTGTCAACATGTCTGAGGCAGAGAGAGCGGCTACACAATGCCGGGAATAGAAATATAAATGGCCCCATCCGAATGATAGAAGGGATGATATCGAACGAAAGCCCCAACACGGCCTAGATATTTGTGATAAATTGTTGCAAAGAACTAATATAATCCAGCATGCCATCCTCAGCGAGGATCAGATGTTTCCGGGATATGAAATGGGTATTTTCAGTTGCATTTTGGGTTAAGTGGTTTTCTATCCTCCTACGTTTTTATCAATGTCAAATTTGCTATGTAATCGAATTCCTTTATGCAGGTATTAATGGTGACGTAGAGTAATTGTGTCGAGATCGAGATGTTTTTCATATAAATAATAACTTAGTAAGTAGGTACTATAGGTAGAGATGCTTTGAATAAGATTTCCAAGATTAATTTCTATTAGGAAAAAAGGTCACCGCAGCTTTTCCAAACAGTAGGTAGTAATAAAACGACACAGCGTGTTGATATTTCTAGCCAATTTGTACAACTGCGGACTCGAAGAGAATTAGATTTTTTTCCCAAGGGATACGCGAAAAACAAGGCTGATATCCATATTCAATTGCAAAACAAAACAAGCACCGTGCGTTCGAGTAGACACCGCGTGCATTGGAATGGTTATGTGGCTACCAATTTAAAAAACAGGAATACTGCATTTTAAATTCAATTTAGCGTCAAATGTTGCCTGTTGCCTGCCGTTCATTAAAAATGGAAAACAGCCTGTTACTGTTATCGCTATACCTTTCGAAACAACATTTTGTGGTGGAATCGTTTAATAAATATTTTTGTCTTGGTGTAGTGCAAATTGGTTTCGTAGAAAAATCCTTTTAGCAATCTGGGTAATTACCATCATCCTGTCCATGACGTGCATAGTAGAATCCGGAAAAGTTCAGCGTAGCAATATTACACAAAGTGAAGCTTGCATAGTAATCGAATCGATTGTTCTGCAGATATTGCTATGTCTGCAGCCTTTGCGAGTTGTACATATACAGACTGAACATCGTCCGGCTGAGTTTTTATAGCAATTTCTGCCACTCTACATATGGTCGTCGTAGTCAATTGAGCGGCGAGAAAATGGAATCCTTTAGTTTTAGTCCTTATTCTCCGTTTCATTCCACATAGAACGTTTTACAATACAGTGGCAGTAAAATTTTATCCGTCCCTTTTATTCTGTTTACGCCTGATTTGCATACAACAATATAGCGAAGAGTTTAATTAAATTCTTATGATACAAATGTGAAACAATGAGCGTACTGTGCGCTTTACAGGAATTATAATTAAAAAAGAATGCTTTCCGTTTTCGAATTACTTTCTGTTTTAATGCCCTGTAAAATATAAATTTGAGCAGGCTACTACTGCTGAATACTCGAATTTAATAAAATGACAATATATGTATATACACGCACGCTTTTGTATGGGAATTACGTTGTGACGATGTGAAATACTTGATACATTCTACAGAATTCGTAATTTCGCGGGTGGGTTCATTTTCGACGGGGTTTATCCGGTTATACAGCATATCCGACATTTATATTTAAAGTTTATGACTCAGGTAAAATATGAAGAACGTTCTTAAACCTACGTTGTAAGTTCCTAATAAAGCATCAAACTTTATACGCCATCGCCCGTTACTCTTTAGTACCGTATTGCAAATGTATATAAACGACCCTAGTGAATTAGAATACACCTTCGTTATTAAATGTTTACATTTATACTATAATATTAAATTCATAAGAAACTAATTATCATACTAACAGTTAATTTACGTGCGGTACTTTCATTAGAATCCACAAGTTGTAATATGCAATGAATTCCCTTTGTATGAACCTTTCCAAGAGCTTTTCAGTAAAGTTTGAAACGGATTCCTACATCAACGTTAAACTTAAAGACCTTCATTAATTTTTTCATTTGACATAGGTTGCACGTAAAATTCGAAAAATGTCCGAGTAAGCAATTCGGATTTATTGAAATATTTTGTCACTTTAGAGTATTTAGACCGTCTTATACAGTGAAGTCCATCGATTGTGAAATATATAGGCATATTGCAAGTTAAATAGTCCGACCACTTTATCATTGGAATATAGGCAACTTATTATACACTGCACTGTTTATCACCTGCCTAAATTGTTTTTTTTATATTTAATACAGAACGAAATTTAAAACTACCGATCTATTGAAAACATGATTTATACAACAAAAAAATAGAAATGTGTATACTGTATAACTTCGGATTATCGGATTATCATTAGGTAATCATTTTAGTGTAAAATATCCTAACAGACCAGTCCCTAATGTGTCTACAATATCAATATCTAGAAAAGTTGCAAGTGCAGGCTATGTGGCACAACATAAAAAAATTCGACGTAAACAGTAACAGTGTCGCACATGAATTTGTACACATCTCGATTGCATCTTGGTTTGTACTATAAATGATGTTTTCAATAAATAGGTAGTTTTCAATTTTGGCCTGTATTAAATATACAGTGAAGTCCATTTATTATGCAATATAGGCATGTTGCAAGTTAATTGGTGTACCCACTTTAGCATTGGAATATAGGCAACCCATTATACAGTTAGCTAGTTTTTTTTTTATCTAACCATCTATGATCTAACCGAAATCAGCAACACATGAAAGTTTAACTGAGTTTAACCTCAAAATAAAACATTCCTGACAATTGAAAATTTAAATTCATCAGCAGGCAGGGGCAAGAGTGCTTAGCAGTGTATAATGGGTTGCCTATATTCCCATGCTAAAGTGGGTACACCAATTAACTTGCAACATGCCTATATATTGCATAATAAATGGACTTCACTGTAAAAAAAAATAGCAGGTGGCAAACAATATGTAATTAAAATCAGGAATAGGGATAGGAAGTGATACAGTCTACACATTTCTATTTTTTGCTTGGTCTGTATAAATCATGTTTTACATAAATCGAAACTCTTAAACCTTGTTTTTTATTAAAACTTGAAAAAAAACACTTTAGCAATATATAATGGGTTGCCTATATTCCAATGATAAAGTGAACGGACCATTTAACTTGCAGTATGCCTATATTACACAATAAATGTACTTCATTGTATATCGAAACGGCGGCTTTTATACCGTATTTTTTAAGATTCTAAAAATGCAGCTATTATCAGCTTCAACCTTTTTATGCTAAAACTATTATAACAGAATAGATACTCTAGTGACACGGTAATTAATTACTTGTGTTTGTATTATTTTCATTGCCAAACACGTATTAAATATAAACATTACACATCAAACAATTATTTGATCGTGAATGGTGTTTTCAAAGGATTATTTATTTAAATAGCACAATGGAGATTAATCTCCCATCGTTCTGTAGACCTTCTTCAGTTTGGTGATGGAATTCTCAGAGAGTAATCGCTAAATTTATAACCTTACAATTTTCGGCTTAAGATTAACTTCTTCAATGTCGAGCATGACAAATTCATTCCATGAATAAATGATCATCGTGAAAGAGTTTCCCCAACGCATTTGTAGGTACATCTAACCAATTATTATACTGTTGCTTAGAATTTGTTATAATCATTTTTTATTAATAAAGATTTTAGATGTTTGGTAAATAAATTATAAACAAAATCTATAGCGTTAAAATAATTGGAGGTTGCTCAAATATGCTGTAGTTAATATTGAATCTGTGCGAACGCGCTTATGCAGATCGTTCAAACAATTTTAATTTTAGTTATTCAAAAGGTTTCACAGAAGCACATTTTTATTTCAGCACCTACATTATAGCATCGCAATTATTCATAGTTTCATTAAAAATGTATTTAATATTTTCTATTCACACTCTGCAGCAAAAAGTTTCATTGGAATTGCTGTAAGCATGCTTTTTCCGGGAGATCCATGGTTAAACCAGCATTTAGTGTAAAATAACTTTTCTTTTGAAAAATCAGTTCAAGCATATGCTAGATGTTTGGTAGTCACAATAGTTTGGGTTTTTCTACTTAAAAATATCAAACTCAAGGTTTCCTCAACATCTGCAAGCGATCTGACTGCACAAGCACAATGCGTCAATTGCTTTTGATATGGATGAAGAAGTTCGGCTACAGTGAATTTGTGACAAATGATGTCTCATTTCCTTCTTTTCAAAGAATTCAGCTAGGTGTCTAGAACTGGATGTTGTAACTTTCGCCGCAAATAACTTGCAATTTATCTACCAAGTGAATAATTAATCATGCCTTTGCATGGCATCCGCTATCGCAAAAACTTTATGTCTTTGTTTACTTGTTTCATGGGAAAAAACCGTAATCTCCAAACAATAAAAATTCACCACGGTAAAGGTTATTTTTACCAGCGCTGAACCCAAAATTATACTAACAACCGTAAGTATCTTCTGAAATATCTATATCTATAATACACTTCAATACTACACATCTATATACTTACTTTTCCCTAACAAAAAGTTTCGTTGTGAAATATGTAACTATCAGTAAGTATTCAGTGCCTTACAGTATGATTAATTAACATTTTACGAGGTGCAATGATTAGCTATAATTCATCATACTTTTATGAGCTAACTAACCATAAGTATTAAACATAAAAGAATATAGAACATCATCAATCTTTATATTAGTCAGCTAATACGGAAAGATGCTAAACATTTCGTGGACAGCAAGGATATTAAATGGTGCGGTATTAGGAAGATTAGGAAAGCTGAAAGAACTGCCGGTTATTATAAACTAGGACAAACATGGCTTGGTAATTTTTTAGACAATAATAAATTCATTTAGATTGTAGTACATAATAACATAGAGAAAAGCTGAAGAAGTAGCTGAAAAAGATTGAAAAACATTTGGAAAGGGGTAGCGGTGAATTGATACGAAGATAACAACAAATGGTATGCAAATAAGAACACGTTAGTTAGAAAGAACGCATCAGGTATCCATGCGTTTGTGTCTTGATGTATGTCTGGGATCGCCCTGAAAAGGGAAAATAAAACAATATACTAGTATGTCCTCCTCCGTGCCGCAGATAGTGTTTGATATTCGACGGATACCACAAGTGTTGGATCGAAGGAGACTGTACGAAATTAAATAAAACCGTTACAGTAGTTTTACTAATGATATAAAACTATAAGACGATTTTGCACGTTATAGATCTCTACCGAGAAACCCCAAAGAACTGAAACTGGGAGTTAGGTAGGACGACCTTAAATAAACAGAATAATAATAATAATAATAAATTAACATATTGATTCATACCAGGTCTCCCGACGCGACATCATTAATCGTTTATAACCTAGTCATCCAGGAAACATTATTAATAAGGATATGTTCAGGTCAAGGGTGTGCAACTTTGACCCTCGGACCGTTACAAAAAATCACCAAATTATTATTGGATATATGTGTGAAAATCGATGGCTAGGCAGGGTAAAACAATCTTAAAATATTAAAAAATAAATAATACTCCGTGGAATGAAAAGTTACCTTATTACTAGATTCGGGATAGGTTTATAATGTTAAATAATAATTAGTAGCCATTGTTTTGTACAAATCTAGAACATTGTGAAAAGGAATTTTAATACATTTCAAAGAACGCAACGTTCATTCATAAATCGTACTGTTTCAATGGCTTTCAATTTGGAGGAGAATAAAAATATTGCTTCTCAATTTTCTAACCTTGTGAAAAATTTCGTGGAAGTGGAAGTGTTAGAAGGGAATAGATGTTTGGTAGCCCAAAGAAGAGCAGGTATTCTATTCTTTGACCTACGAGATTCTATTAATCCAAAGTAAATAGTAAAGAGGATACCAAAAAACTGATAAGATATCCAAAATTTTCAATCAATTCCCTTTATAAGTTAAACTTTAGTCTCAACCGAGTCTCTACTATTAAAAAGTTCCTTTTCTGCAAAATAGAAGAACCCCTATTGTATGTGGTGGTACGAAAAATAAAAAACTATGGAAATCCAGTGTTGTTTGCAAAATTAAATTATTTAAAGTAATATTTACAAATAGCGTTCATTATCAAACGTATACTTGTTAATTCTTGTTTTATATTGCTGCAAGCTTTAGAGAAACCTTTTGCAACTACTCTGAACCTTGTATTTATTAAACTACTGCAATAACTAGCTCTGAAAATATTGCAGTCGTAACTTTAAAGCTTGCAGAGATCTACCATTCATAATAATAAGCGTTTCTTTATACAAATATGTTTACAACATGAAAATCTAGATCAATAGAATTTTTCTTGATTATGTAGCTCGGTTACGCAATAGTCTGAATTGATTTGAGAAAAACATGATTCTTATACAAGGCAAAGCTTTATCCGCAGCGCAAAGAAGCCAAGCGTGTTCAATCTCCACAAGTGAATATCCTGTAAGGTATCAGTTGTGTAGTTTAATATTTACTTGTCGAAGAAAACTTGAATGCAAATAAAATTACTGCTCTGTACAAGTAATAGTGTATGTTAGGGTAATATTTGAACATTTTGCACTAAGTGGCAGTTGAGTGCTTCAAATGAAGCCCTTGGGTCTTGAATTTCTCACTTAGCTACCGATTGCGCTGCAGGATAGACCGTTTCGCAGTTGTTAACACGGGTAGTAGAGGTTATAATGTGCTAGGGTGATTGAAGATTGCGTCAATGAGTTAATCTCCAGACGCTATTGCTACTGACCACATTTCTGCTCCTAACGTTTCGGGTAACGTGGGTTAAATTTACTTATTCGATCGATTTACCTTGGAATTCGTCCATCTTGAGAGCTAAGAACCTTTGTAAATATTTAAGAAGAGGGATTAAAGATCTGTTCTCATCACCTCCAGAAACATAAACTCAAATAAAAAGGGGGCTTGAAAATATCGTGGAAATAAATCCCCAGAGAGTTTAAAGTAAATGAGTAGCTATTATAATTGATTTTACAAAGTGAAACAGAATTGAGCGTAAGGACAGTATTCTTCACCCATTAGTATTATTCTCATTAAATTATTAAGCATCATCTTTCTTTAGATTCTCCTCCACAACAAGAGTTTGATAATCAAAGGGAAACTTCCCGAAGCGAAATGAAATCTTCATAACTGAAAACAAATAATGTTGGGTGGATATAACAGATATTGAGAAGACGGCTGATGAGAACCCGCGTACTTTGACAAATATTTAGCTTTGTCCTGGATAAAATTTTAAAATCCAATCTTGTCGTTTTAAACGTACAAAGGCATTCTATTTATACGCGGTTTTATTCTGTTAAAGCTGCAAACTGTAACTGTTACATTATTTTTGTTTACCTTTTAAACCAACGACAAATTGAAATCAATTGTTTTCATCAAAGTATTTGTCGCTATAAAGTTTTTAGTACAAATACTGGAGCATGAAACATCTGTTTTAGTAGTTTAGTAATAACAGGCGACAAAACAGTGCAGTGCTGAGTTAATTAGTTCTGAAGTAATTATACCTCTTCATGGTTGGCCACACTGCACTGTATTCTCGAGTTTCAATTTCGAATTACCGCCTCAACTATTAACAGGGGCGGGCTAAACGTCACGTTAATGTATCGAGCTTAGACTACAAAATAATGTATATTATAGCTGATGTTAGAATGTAGACGTTCGAACTTTCCGTTTTAATTATTTATCAACAATTTAGAAGTTATTTATTTAAACCCAATAGGAATGCTAGTCAACTGTCACCTCAATAGCTTCTCTTCAAGTAAAAGCGGAGAATCCTAGCATAATAATCACCTGAACTTGCGCCCTTTTGTTCGATATTAACTGTCGTACAAAGTTTAAAGTGTTATAGACCTAATTATTCGAGATTACATTCCTAAATTAATGAAACGTTAATATTCAAAGGCTGTTCTTAATATGTATCTCGCTACCCGAGTTAAATGTAATCAGATATGAAAGTATACACTAACTGAGATGAGTACAAATAATAACGCCAGGAATTTGGTTTAAAATTGCAAACGTATATACAATTTTGGCTCCTCCCAAAAAATAATCCAATATACAGGAATTAGAACGATTATACAACTAAACTTGGTCTATTTTCATAAAATACGATCCAATTTTGGTGTTCGTGTCGGGTGGTGCGAAGTGACGTGCTTTGCCGCGGCGCGAGACATGAGAATTCGCCATTAAGAATCCAGCAAGAAGCACGGCACTTGATTAAAACGGCTCCGTATAAGTACATCCATTACAATGCGCTATTACTGTAGCTTTATTCGAAATTATACGCCGCCACGGTACTCTATTAGATCTCATCACAAGCATGGGTGCGGTGCCACACTGCTTTGACTTAAACATAATCGTAAAATTTAAAGTATAAAGACGTTAAACGACGTAAAATGTCTACTAATGCCTGTTCGACACCTTCCCGTTCGTGAAAATAAGATATAATTTGAGGTTTCCTCGTTATATACAACGTTTAGTGCTTGTTCGATGATATTGCGTGACGGAACTTTCTGTCAGGTCGTGTGAATGTGACATGTAATGTAAGCAAAATCAATATAGAGGCATACGAATATTGGTCTTAACATACACACCTTGAAATAAAATAAATATCCATGATAAGGATTGTATTCGGATTCTCACTTGTTCCAGAATACGCAGTTTTTCAAACCGCTAATGATCTTCCAAATATGACGTAACAATGTTCTAAAAAAATAGGTCTATACAGGGTGATTCAAAAATGGCGCATAAGCTCTTCAGTACGTTGTAGGGGACGGTTATTTGAACTGTGGAAAAATCATAAAAAAAATTTAGCTGCTACATTTTTGTAGTTAACAACGAAGAAGTAAGTTGTAGATTTGGCAACACGGGTGCAGCTATGTAGTATATGAGTGGCTTTTATTTCGTTTCATTTACATAGTGAGCTTATTAAAAGTTTCAAACATCGTTGCCACATATTTTTTTAAAACAACTTGATAGGAAAATATCAATTTTGAAAGCTAATATTTCAGGATAATGAGGTGTTATGAGCATTTTATTTATTACCCACTATTAAAAATACTTAAATTATTTATATGAAATGATGAGAAGTTTCAAAATCCACATGAATTCAAAGTTGAGTTCTCAACTTAACTTCTTCATTTCTCAGCAAATTAGCGGCTAAGAATTTTTTTACTATTTTTCCTACACTTCAATTATTATTCCCAACAACGTACTGAAGAGCTTATGCGCCATTTTTGAATCACCCTGTATACCTAATAAAATCTAAACTCAAGTAGAAAGGTTATTGGGTTTGATAAATGCGAGTTTTAGGTAAAGAGTATTTTTCAAACGTCCTATAAATAATAACTTTCGTTAAGTCAGGAACTCTCTCCTAATATAGCAATCACAAGACCTACAGACTGCTGATTGACGCCTTAGGTAGGTACTATATTAAATTACTAAGAAGCATTCTTATGTTGAAATCACATACTGAGTTCTATTAAACAAAGGCCATAAAAAACTCAGCTCTGCTTGCAAACCTTGTTTCAGTTTTAATCAAATATTATAAATTATTTTTGTTTTTTCTATAGTATCTAAGGAAATATGGACCTAATTTATTCCTCTAATACTGGGTGGCCATAAATATCTGCGATCCCGGTAGGTATGGAATCAACACCACTTTAAAACACGTGACTCCAATGTCAAATATTATTCATATCATGAAAACTCTTCGAATATACACTGGTCCTTTATAGAAAGAGCATATCCCTATGCTGCACTGCACAACCGATGGTTCAAAGAAGATTGATGGAAACGACAATACAATTGGTAGAAAGTGCAACAAGGATAAACAGATAACACGAACTAATGCACTGCTACTCACCCCTTCTTTATTTTGCAAAGTGACCAATTACCGCGCTCCATATTACCGCCCGCATGAGCAGAAGATACTAGTTCCTAATATATCTCTGTCCTTGTCAATATTCTTTGAGCCAATTTTAAGCGGTACGTTCTTTCCATAAAGGAGTAGTGTATGTTCGAAGTGAAAACTGAATTTCCTATACAGAATCCTAACGGTAACTTTGTCCGAACTTTATAGGCTTATTCTACCAACCAAAATAATGAAAAAAAGTTTAAATACAGGTATGTCGATATAGTTCCGATCTAACAGTCCATTATGAATATACGCGACTGCCGCTGTTCGAACTTTCGCCGAATCCCTGTTTCTGACAGGGTAAGAATTTTTAACGTGCATTGACATCGTCCGCAGTTTTACATCTCTTCCGAAAGATTGGGTATAGCTAGATTAACTGACGACGATAGGAATAATTTATTTATAATCCAGAATTTTACGGTCTGAACTAGTGAGCTGTTTGTGCGTTTAACTATGAAATAAATGTATGATGTGTAATAAAGAAAAATTAATTATCTTAAGATTAAAATATTTTTGCCTTCATAACAAATATTAAAACTGCAGGTAGCACGTAGGTCTTTGGTAATAAGTATCATTTATAATGCCACTCATTTGAAATAGCCTTCATTACACGCTAACAAAAAATCAACTTTAATATTTCGCATGTTTATACCTCTTTATGAACAGTGAAACACAAACAAACAGAGTTTCGTAAGTTTTTGAATTTATTTAAGACTTTTCCCTAATTTAAAAAGTTTTTTTTTGTGACACGTTTTACAGGTTTTCATTTGCCACCACATTTTGTTGACTTCAAACATTCATGCCTTTATGGTTCTTTTTGCAATTTCTTCTTCATCTCCATATTTTCGCGAAAGAAACGTACTTACCTACACTGGTCTAATAAATGTGTTGGGGACACTTCAAAATCGGTACGCCAGCAAAAAGAGAGAAATATTAAGCAAGATAACTTAAATTTTCAAAGCTCCGAATTCCTCATGTTTGTACAGGCACGACTATTTACATAAATTAACATAATAATGAATGGCAACCGTGTAGTCGCTAAAGAATGCACACAGTAGCTCCCATACAGCTTGATTTTCTGGCAAACTGCTAATTATGCAACCCCGAATTTGAATAAACGTTCAACAGACGGTAGCCTTGCTACCACTAGGGCCCAACGAATCCCATTATAACCTTTTCGGTTTTTGCTGCTTATATTTAGTTAAAAGTAGTCGGGAATATTACAAATACATATTCATATCGTCGCTTTCATTTTAGTGCCCATCTTGAGTTAATGTGAACCCTGTATAATATTTAACAACAACGACATCGGGGTATACTAACATTTAACGGCAATTTCCCTCTAGCAAAAGGTAACGAAAACAAGATTTTACTTACGCATCCCAAGTAATTAAAAGCGTCTGGGTACATAGTTGTGTTAGGAAACCTACTAACACAAAACTCTCTGGAATGTTGCGGAATGTTATACGAAGTAAGAACTTCGAAACTATTAGAACACCAAGCAAAAAATGTCCGCTTATCTAAGCCGGAATTTTAACAAAAATTAGTTAATACTTAAGGGAGCAAATAATGCAAATCTTACAACTATTCCATTACCCTTTTTATTACCTACGTGCTTACCGGTAAACTTGATAACTGCTTATTAATTATTGTTGATATTGAACCTAAAAATACGTTTGAGTAACCCAATAATATAATTTTAAAGTAAACCAATTTTTTTTAATTAATTACAATTTAAATATTTGATTAATTAATCAAAAACAACTAGGTTTCACTTTCATAAGGATATTGAACCCCCTAAGCTATATTTAATTGCTCTCAAGTTAATTATTTGAGTTGTAAAATAGTTACGGCACCGTTATAGTATTGTAGACATGTAGTAGACACTATGTTTTCTATTTATCTCTTACTATTTCTTTGGAACCCCCATGGCGCTCCCCTCTGCGTACCTGCTCCGTTAATAGTTACAATAGTTACGTGGGTCGCAAAATTACGGTATGGTAGAAGATTTTAAATAAAACTTAGAACCGGAAAAGAAAAGAAATTGAATAAATGTCTTCAATACCAAAACGGATATTACTAAGGAATTTCAAGACAAAGTTTTTTTTCTGAAGTCTGTATAGCTCGAAGTAACCGATCGCTGTTGCTATTTCAAATTATTAACGTAACCATCTGAGTTAACAACAAATGAATTGATAAATTGGAAAACATTGATAAAAATCAAAGAGTTATGAATGGATTTTCCAAGTTGTGCTTCAATACATTTTATTCATTTGCTACGATTCTTGAGCCTCTTTGTTGAAATTATAAGAATTTTCTTCACTAAACGAAATGTGACAATATAGGGTGTGTAAAAATTGTGGTGCAAGCTTCAGGTAGAATTATTCCTTAGACAAGAATAAGGCAAAAAATTTATTGCAAAAACGTTCGTAGGCGCATGGCTACCCCTCACTATAACAATTTAAGAAATGTACATTTGGCAACCTTGTAGCCACCTACTATGATAAGTTGATCACTGATGACCACAATTTATTATCTGTCATTGCATCAAGGCACTCTGAAAGACGCTAAAGCTAACACTATTACGTACATTGCAATATTGCCAAATCTATTTTTTAGGTATATAGAAAAATAAAATGATTTGAAATAAATAAAAATTATTAATTTCTTTTTACTTTTAAACGATCGATGGTAATACATTTTAACTATTATCACTGAATGTACGCATTCAGTAACTTAGTTTTGAAATAGCAGCTTTCTTTACTGTTACAAATTTTGAACTTTAAGGGCTTCGTGTAAGTTCAGGAAGCCTTTGCGAGTTGTTTTGCAATTAGCTTTTTGCCTTATTTTTGTTCAAGGAATAACTTTACCTGAAGCCGACACCACCATTTTTACACACCTTGTAGATTTGAGTTTGGAGTAATAACTGCAAAGGTAACACAATAATGAAGTGCTACAGAAACACTCTCCTACCTTAGTTCTAATCAATACTGTCGACTGGCGGTTTAAAACATTTTCTGTGTAAAATTTGGAGGATTTCAAATTTATGAGAAATGACAGGAAACACTTGTGTTCAAGTAGCCCTGTTGCTCAGGAAAATGCGAGGCAATTAAGGAGCTACTTACCATTCCTCCTATCTTTTTAACTAACTAGTGATATTTTTCAATTTGACCGATAGCTTAACGTCAGTTTAACGTTTTCACCAAAGAAGAATTATTATCTGTCACCAATATGGCATGGATGTGGATATTGATAAATTATAATTCCTTTCTTCTCTAATTTATTAAAGTATTCTTTCAGTTCTTTAGTTAAAACATGAATTTTGAATTCTTTGATATTCGAATAAATGTTTGATGTATCTCTGTAGGTATTACTCGGTCTCTTAATAGTTAAAGCGGGTAGCCATTTTATGAATAAAAAATTAGGGAAACCTAGAACACTGTTTTAGGGATAGTATATTTAACTTAAAACTATAGATTTGGGAAATATGCTAATTAACTTCTACAAATAAGTAGAAATAAAAATGTCTTTGAGGTTTAGATTTTTATTTCCTGAAAAAGTCCCTTATAAACGCTCCACTTTTCTCGTTTTCCTATCACTTGGACGGGTAAATAATTGAACAGTAAATTTATTAACACTTAGCGAATGCTTCGCAATAAAGAAAACAGTCCAATCCCCAAAGTAATGCTGCAAAAACAGAAAAGAGAGAAAATGAAGTTATACAGTCGTTTTGGTTCAAACATTAAACTACGTATACGCGCTTATGAAACTGGATGCAATTAACGTCGTAAACAAGGGGAACTCAAATATTTATAAAATGGCTCAAGTATTGCAATACTAAGCCGACACTAAATTCAAATTAAATAAGTTTAAAGTACTAATGTGATTGCACACATTTCACCATGTAAGTTAATTACTTTGTTTATGAAAATGGCAGCATAAATGTCGCCCGCTAAGTTATCTTTGTAATTATAAGCAGTAAAATTAAGCAGCTGTTATTTTACTGTAATTGTGGGAAATACAGTTTTGCCTTTACTCGTTTAAGAAGAAAATAACTGATGTAACCAAACATACTTCCAACAGTTTTATCAAAGAAATACCGATGAGAAAATTTATTATTGTGTCAGCTATAATGACAACTTTTAAAAATAATGACACACCTTAAATGTATTACTTATCTGACTAATGCAAAGCAATCACAAGAATGTTAAATATATTTCCTGTTGAGAAATTTAATTTAATGATTTTTTAATTAATAATATCCATTAAACGAATAGAAAATTGAAAAATTTTTCATCAAGAAGAGTCTAAATTTATAGTTCGTCGTATAATTTGTTCTTGCAACTAATTTCATGCCTAAAAGCGGTTTCTTGTGCCTTGAATTCCTTAAAATTAACTCAAGACCTTATTAGTTTTAATTCATTAAAACGCTTGGGAAAAGGCCATGAGACAAACACTTTCTTTTCGTAATAAATAATTACTTAGGCAAAAAAATTACTCAC
The DNA here is from genome assembly GCA_963082805.1 of Hemicrepidius hirtus. Lineage (NCBI taxonomy): Eukaryota > Metazoa > Arthropoda > Insecta > Coleoptera > Elateridae > Hemicrepidius > Hemicrepidius hirtus. Next base: position 35,472,079 of record OY720160.1, on the reverse strand, counting down.
TGAGACGTATTGCGCTAAAACAGTCCTCGGTTTGCAAAATGATTAAATACAACATCTTAAACTAACCGCATAGCGTTATTAGGGACTAATTTGTCGTAAGTACATGAATGTATTACTCTCCAGGTCGCTCAGATTTTCAGTACGTTTGTGATTAAACTTTCGTTGATCCAACTGTGGCTAATGCAGCACATAAATCTTGTTAAAACTACGCTTTAGGTTGTCGTATAATCTGCATAAAAATATGGATATTTATTTATTCAGGATTTAATTCGATGTGTGCTGGGTTAGTTGTATTTATTATTATATCTATGTGAGTAACGTTTTGTTAGCAAAATCAATGATGAATTATTATTGCATAGGGAAGGGATTTCGTTTAGCCTACTTTGGGTAAAACAGTGCGAGGACCAGTCACCGGAGCAACTTTATCACACTCTCCGATGCCCCGGAGTTATTAAGCGACGCGGAACCGGATCCTGCGGAGGTTTCGGGAATGATTGCCCGGAAATTCCAGCCGTCTCTTTGTAGACATCCTAACATTCTTTATCCTCTGCATCGATATAGTCTCAGATAAATTGCTAAGTTTTTTTTATTGTATTTCAAAACCGGTATGTATAGTTTTATTCAATCACCATTTCCAAACCGCAACCATTTGAACCGGGACCGTTACTTAATTGGAATTTTCGTCCCTTGTACCTTGCGTTTGTTATTAGATTATCGTTAGATAAATATTACGCAAGCAGAAAACATGCGTGTAAGAGGCGTGATTCTCTTTGTATGTGAAATAAATGTTGACAAAATTTTTCATTGTATGTTAAAATATACATCACATCAAAAAGGTGTGGTGAATGTTATTATTGCATTTTATAGCAGGTTCATATAAGTTTTTTGACTTAAATTAATCTCGCGTGTTTAGCAGAACAAACTTTAAATACCACCCGACATAACTTCATGCAAAAATCAAATCAACGTGTAACAGGACAAATTAGTACAAATAATAACAGGTCTGGTGAACAAGAAAAACACTGGCCTCCACGAAATAAAACGGATGTATGTAGAAACAACTTTAATAGAATATTATCTAATGGAAATCATTTTGTCAAAAAACGTCAACTTAAAAATAGAGGAGAATAAATGATAAAGCTATAACTATGTCGGCAATAAATTATTATTTTCAGTTCTCGATGACATAATTCGGTAAATTATATCTCTTAGGATGGGACGCAAAAGTTTGTCAGGATCTACGAACCAATCAAATAAAATGGACGTCTAATATCAAAATACGATTCCTTGAAGTTGAATATTCTGTAGGGAAAAACCCATATTTTCTGAAATTAAACCAGTTTTGATATACTTTTGCCTCGCAACTTCATTACTTTGTATTTGTCTTTATATACTTTTACAGACATCTATTTCGGAAAAAGACATTTCGTTAACATAACTGAAATGTTATGATATTTACTGCTTTTGCTATTTAAAGAAAGTTAATCAAATTCTATTTAGGAAAATGTTTGATAAACTACCAACTGAGATGGCAAAGGAAATTGCCGTTGAAATATAATATCTTACTGGAAAAGAAATGTATGCTAGATAAGATTGTGCCTGACTGATCCGTAGTTTAATAATCATCCACCACATTTAAAATTTAGGAAAATTCCCCGCATTTCTTTCAGCATATGGTACCTCTGCACATATGTTTCCCGTGCAATAACACCTTTGTCTCTTCTCTGGGGTCCTTTTTACTTCCACATGAGTTTTGAACTCTTTGACGTTCTTTGTTTCTTTTATATCCCGTTTATACAAACAACTGACCCAGATTTTCACTTTCCTTCTGTGTATTCAACACAAGGAAGATTTCATTGTTAAATGCTGTGTGGTATAAACAGACTGGTTAATATTTTATTGAGAGAACACAACCCCACTGAAAAGGTAATTGGATTATCTTCTTTCATTAAGCATACCGGATAACACTTATTATACAAATAATAATTCGATTTTTTTTATTATATTTCCAAATTAATTTCTGGTTTAAATGAACTTTCATAACCAAGCGTAATTTATAAATAAGTACTTCCTGTACATATCTGCCGTGTTAAGTTACCAATCCTGGTAATTGATGATTCCTATTTTCGTTAAAATACTGTTTATTAGATACTATGTTGTTTTAATATTGAAGTTAAATACAACATATTGTGATCAAACAGGATCAAGTAAACATCCATGTTGGAATTAATTCAAACGTTGTTGTTGTAACATAAATTACTATTTTGTGATACAATTACTGTGTTTACTTTTACGATTTTAATATCGCATAAACGCAAATATGGCAATATCTCTTTAAATTCAGTAAAAGTAATAAAAATTTCACATAAAAACTGATTTATTGTTGATAGTATATCTGTAATTAATAGTATTAGCCGAGTAAACACAAAAATATTTTTTTGTGCAACCGTACGCGAAGTGGGCGTTTCGCGTCCGCTGTTCAGGACGCGAAATCTAATTTCGCGGCCGCTGCTATGGCAGCGTCCGCTAAAGTAAAAATCATTGTAATTTATACAAAACTGATTGTTTTATTTACTCCATATTCATAGTAACGCGCTAACTGAAAGCCGTTTTTCTATTTACAATGAATTAAGCTGTAGGTTTTCTAAAAGCAATAACATTTACAATTACACATTTTTTACGGTTGCACAAAAAATATTGTGTATACCTTGTCCGCGAAATTCTTTAGCGCCCTCGAGATTGTCTTTCCTCGGCCGCAAGCGTCCTCGGCGACAATTTTCTCTCGGTACGATAAAGACACATTTCGCGTCCTTGGTATACAAATAACTATTTTTTATTTAATATGGTTTTCCACATGGATGTGGAATTTTTAGACCAAAACTTTACTGGTTCCTGTTTCAGTTTCGCTTTGATTTGATTCGCTAACTTAGTTGTAATTGTGTGTCGTATTAATTAACAATGAAAATAATTTTACTGCTAGCACTTCGTTACCATATCTAACATAGACAAAACTTTATTTACTCCGCCAATAAATTGTCTTGATGCAACAAATCCTGCCAGGCTGAATACAACTGTTAGGTACAATATCCGTTATAATTTACATTAATTCTTTAAAGTCTATAGCCTACTACAGTCCTACTTAATTGGTAATAATTATATCTTTTCCATGATTATAACACCTTTCCTTATTAATGAGGAATTATGGAAATATGACGTATTTGCTATTAAAAGTTAGTTATCACTAACGTTGAACATACTTAGAATTTTAATAATAAATGTTCACAGAAGTTTAAAATTTTTTATGCAGTCGACCTATCTGATGATATTTCATGTCAAGCGGTGTTTCTCACGCCTCTAAAGATTTACTGCAACCTCGCTAGGCATTGCCTTGCTAACTTTGCGTAGCATTTTTTATAATTTGTGGAGCTTTATAATGATTAAGGGCTATTCACCTTAGATTCTTAAAATTTCAAGTCTCTTCAAATGAAAAGCAGTTTAGTAAAGTTGTTAACATTTTCAGTTTTTAATATTTTCTGTAATATTTATTGTAATGATAAGGTTAGCGAATTATGAGATTTAGGGTCCAATACTAAACGATCTAAGAAGGATGGAAGATCGTGCCGTTCGTTTGTGCCTGTCAATCTCGAAGAGCATGTATATCAATCTGTCTTTCTATCCGTCTGTCTGTTTGTTTGTCTATTTATCTGTTTTTTATTTGTCTTTGTGGATGCCTGCTTATTCGTCTGAAAACCCATCTAGAAGATCCGTTTACTACTTATCCATCCCCCTGTTTCGTAGTGGGATAATGAGGCTACTATATATTATTTCTTTATTTTGAAGCCTTTTGGTATTTTTGACAAATCTATTGACATATTAGGACAGTATGGTTGTTTGTGTACAGTAAAGAGTTTGGCGAAGCTCCATTAACTAAATGATCTTTATAATGAATCTATGTTCTCCACATCTCCTAAAAGAAATCCGTATCAAAGAGTAAAATCATTAAAACCATTAACTAATACTATCAATAAATACCGTTAGGGTTGAAGGTTGAAAAAAATACTACAGAATCGACTCTACAATCTCATTTTACCCGAAGTATTACATAAACAAATTTTGTTTGGTTTTCTCCTGTCCACCTTTCCAAAGAATTTTCTTTTTTGTTTTATTATTATATTAACTCTCTATTGTGTAGCTCGTTGATTTGCAAAACCGGGTAATATAACAATTAAAAAAAATTCCTTTAATTATATAAATACTATAATCATGTTTTTTAAATTAACGATAATGTGTAAACTGTTAATTAATGCATCTTCGAAGCTATAAGAGGTTTGCATCTATAAACCATTTTAGTGTGCGGAAAAATAAATCGAATAGTACAACAATAACTGTTATTGCGAATACCTATACTAGTTTGTTAAAGTAAGCGTTCCGGTAATATTTTACACAGGATAGTTTATGCAACGATGATAAAAACAATGTTTCTGTGGGCAGTAACAGCAACTTAATGAACCACATTAGAGTAATATATTGCAATCATCTAATTTGACCATTAATGTCGAGATAAATACCTACCATTGTCACCACAATAATAAGTTTACAATAGCAAACTGCGACCACCCAGTCGGTACACTAGATTTTTTTAGTCTCTCATATCTGGAAATCTGGAAATATTTAAAACAGGTAGAGAAATTCGTCGGTCTACGGTATACTTAACTTTAGTCTCTCTCGTAGTTGTTTTTATTATAAAAATGATTTAATCAATTCAGTTCAAATTAAAAATCTTCTCCTGTGTTAAATTCGTTAGAAATTATTGTTTCAAGGAAAACTTATACACGTTGATATAGCAACATAAAATATTTAGTAGCAACTCTACTAACACGGAGTATTAATACTTGTCCCACTTGTGTCTTCATTGAATACACTATAATTAGTATAGCCGGTGTGGAGTACATATTATTTTTTAAATTTTTATTTTTATACAAAGGGTTTTCATCCCGGTTTTCATAGAATATCACATTAAAAGTGCCTTTTCCAAAAGAACATTACTGTTTCAACATACATTACATAAAATATAATCTGCTATTCATACTGAAATCTTGAATACAGTAGAAACCATAATACTATTCATTAGCTTGTTATACGTGCTTTCAGTAATTTCAGCTAAATCGCGTGTGTATAGCTATATAAGCAGCTAATTTGTTTGTTAAGTTATTTTCAAATAAATTTCACCAGCAATTTTAATTTAACTAGGTTAGCAGATGTACAAGGTTTGTTCAATAGAAACATGCATTCGTCAATCAAAGTTGATAAAAATAATGCTACACCATCAAAAAATGTCATAATTTGACCCACCTCCCATTTGTGGCTCTGTGGAGTAAATTACAGCAAGTTTGATTTCGGTTTGAGTGTTCCAAATTTCGTAATTCTAGCTGAAACTATTCACACGTTATTAAAAAAAACTCGATTTCGAAATCCACAGTTATGCAAAATAAAAACTTCGTAAAATCGATTTCGTCGACCTATGTACCATTTCCGAGATCTGAATATTATATTACCACTCAATTTGAGACACTCTAGATATTAAGGTAAATATTAACATCGAAAAACGATCTAAAGTTTAACGAAAACATAAAAAAGTAAGGGGCGTTCTCTGTATGACGTGATTAATGAAACTATACTTACGTTTACATAAAAAAAAGTAATAATGAATGTTTTACTTCAATCTTTAAAAAATTAGGTCAAAACAATACTTTTTCTGCTGCAATTTATAAAGTAGGTACTTATAATTATAGTGCTATTTTCCAGGCTGTACCTTACTGCCTTTTAGACATTTAGCCATATTCACAGGCAACATGGAACAACTCAAAAAGTTATGAAAAAATAAAAGCTTTGTTCTGCAGCGAAAGGCACCAAGACAATTTCCTTTCTATCAAATTTAGTATAGAATGTAAGCTCTAATAATAGAACTGCAATAACACTCACACAATTTATTTTAGTATTTAGAAAAGATTATTATGATTTCCATCATAAAGAGTGGCGGCAGCCTCTTGATCAGGATTTAATATTACGGAAGAATTAATATGGCACAGGAGTTTTAGGTAAATTCTGAGTCACCATCAACAACAACTACTCTTATCGTAGTGTTGCGATTACCATGGCATTCCTGGACCGCGACGTATATCCCACAAACTTAGCCAGACCTTGGAGGGTTGCGTCCAGCCGCATAAAGATGACCCAAGCTCCGAAGGGTTGAAGCCACGCTCTTGACTAAACACGCTGCGGCCAGACTAACATCTCAAATTATAAATTCAAACAACTCTGAAATATATAATAAACTATTATGCTAGAACTTTGTTGAAGCACTTAGAATATTTAATAATTATTAGATATTGTAAAATATTTTATAAGGTAGTATTAATCAAAATAACTTCAGTTCATCAATACAGCATTGCTGAACAAATTAATTAGGCCCTATTGTTCCTGATTTTGGTGTTGTGGGGTTGTGTCAGAATTTTTAATTGTATTGGTCTTATTAGCAGGCGTTTGCCTTAAACCGAAACGTAAATTCCGAAATTTAAAACTCGTCTATTAAAGGCAGATCGATTTTTATGAATATGCCGTGTTAAGAAAGACGTCTGAAAACTTGTTGAATATTTTTAATAAAATTCACCGAAAATTTTAAATAAATTCTATTTTGTTTGTGTGACTACGGAATTGCCTTTTACAGCTTTTATGAGCTCGTAAATGTTGTGACAGGCAACACTATATTCGCACACACAAAATAAAATTTAGTGACATTTGACAACGTGTAATGTCACGGAATATCAAAAAGTAACGACCTTAAATATCCACTATTTTTCTCAATTTGAATTATCAATTTATATTCTGTTATAGGCTTTGATTTTGAAAAATATACGTCCTTTTTAGCAAACATAACGTAAGTTTTCGGTAAACAACAGATTTTTAAGCGTAAATTAGGAATTTTTGCGGTTCTCCATTCAGCAATAATACCTTTTTCTATTTTTAGTGTTAGGGTTTGTCTTTCTTATTTCCTGGTAACCGACCAACATTTTGTTCTTATCTACAAGACAGATCTAGGATAACCACATCATGGTGACGAGTAAACGAAACTCTGGATTAATTATTTATGTTTATTGTTGCAGTGTACTCAATTATTATATCCCGTAGAAGCTCATCTTTACGATCCTGTTTCTATTTTCATACTTCACTTATTTAGGTTATTTTTTAAATCCGGAAAAGCTTTTCTCTTTTTATACGATCTAAAAGTTAACCAATAATTCGTTTATAGACTTACGATTACCACTTTGGGTCTTTTATGTGACATAATAGTATAAAAGGAATTCCGTACGACATAGCCAATAGCAGGAAAATAAATCAAAAATAATCGGCTTACAGTCAGAGTAACCAAAATATATCGTTAGGAAAAGAAGAAAGGCCGTTAATTGTACTTAATAAACATTTCACGATTTAGTTGGGGTAAATGGATTAAAGGATCGACTAATTTATGTGCTTCGAGGATTAGACTATATCGATTATGTAATTCAGACCCTTATGGTCTCTAAAAATTACTTTTTAGCTACTAATTTACAGCCAGGGTAATTTGTTGGTTCACTTAAAATTTTGTTAATGCAACGTTTACGTGATGAATGATGGTGATGTCAAATCGACATACACCTGTAGAGTGGAATAGCGTTCCACTTTAACGCAAATACGTGGATATTTGTACGTTTAGTTTTTGTGGTAATTCATTACACCCTACACAGTTGGGTCAGAGTACCAAAAAAGTCTTTTAGATAAAGTGTTTCTGTGTGCGTGGGTAAGTGCGTTGGTTTCTTTGTTTTCTTATACTTCTAAATTTTGATTAAGATTAAGAAGGATATGGCCGGATAAATCCCCATTATATCTAAATAATGAATTTCTAAAATTGAAAAACGACAAAAAGTGATTTATTAAATTAACTGTTAATATAGGTAGGAAGTAACTATGTAATTTGAATTCTCTCCCATGACTACAAAAACTGAAATTGCAACACAATTAATTCGAAGATTAATAATAAATTAAAATTTTTAATACGAACATGTTTTGTTGCGTATTTTCTTCTGGGATGTTTTTGCCGAAAATCTCTTTCTACGATAAATTTATACAAAACTCGTTTAGGTCAATAACAATTTGAAATCGTCACAGAAATTCAAATTCACGAGAAGATTTATTGTAAGCCTACGAAGTAGTAGCAAAGAGTTACAGATAAAACTGTAGATCTTTGTTTAAAAAAAATTAATAGCCTCAATAATCAATAACACGATTTAAATCAAAAAATGATATGTAAACGGATACCGAAAATTGATAATCATCATCACAGGATGTAATTAAATTTAGTCTACTGGCTAAAACGTAATTATATCGGTGTAAATAATTTAAATGCCACAGCAGGGAGTGCCTCTATCATACGGTTTTGCACCATCAAAAGACAAAGGCGTATACACAGGATATAATTACAGTTTTACTACGTATTTTTGCAAAAAGCCGGGTAACGATAATCCCGTTTACTTCGGCAACGAGCAGACGTTTTTGCCGCATGTTTATTATAAAGCGAATTACATTGATGTCAAAATTTGATTAATGTTCTTCACTTTCGTGTTACTTAAGGAATGCAATGACAAATTATAGCTGAGATGCGGCATTAGATATTAGCGCCCATCTCCACCTAATGCCGATATATGATATACCATCTTCAGGCCGTAACTGAAATGACACTTTAAGTAGCTATTCTTGTAATATTATGTAGATGAGCCGTTCGTATTTCTGCTTCGTGTATCGATACATAAAGCGTTTCGTTGCTTATTTTTCCTGCATTTTAGATTTTTTAAGGCTCCCTATAGAGTGTCTCGAATTTAATATTCTTATAAAAATTCGCAAGGTTCCGTCATTAGCGCTGTTATTATACAAGCATATATACGAACCTTCTTTGATAATGTCATTAGTTAATTAATTTGTTTATGAGGAAAAAGTGAGTGCGTAACGAAATCCGCAAAATTAAAAATATCCGGGAAATCTTAAGGTCGCGTACAAAACAAAAGTCATGCAGTAATTAATCATAAAAACTTTGACAAGCACTTCTTACGGAGCTTGCTAAACCACTATTAGAAATGTAGCAGTTTTCGTTAAATTCCAATGAGGTTAATTAAACAGTTTTCTAGCAATTTAACACGACTCTAATCACTTGTACAAAATTAGCATGTTGAATAATGTAAATCGAAAAAGTGTGTATTAATTTGCATAATAACGTTGTTTTACCAAATATAGGTAAAACATGGGGTATTTGTTTGTGTTTTTCCTCAATAGTCATTGTTTATAAATTTATGTATATGACGTAATTTTGTCTACATTTCCCCAAAATATTCAAATTACATACACACAATTCAAACGTGTTTCCCTGGGTTACTATTCAGAACTTACAGATATTACAGCATTTAATTTAAATCGAGAACTTGCGTTCTCACGATTTATAATAATATTACAGCAGTACCTACTAAGACACGGAAACGTTAAATTTAGTTTTTATTATTATTAACCCATTACAGCAATAAAAACTGGTTAGTCAATTAGTTGTCTTATTCACCTAATTAAGCTATCTAACGATTATTTGCTTATCGTCAAACTATCATGTTACATTTTTTTATAAGTTACTGACGTTGATTTTTCCAGGTGGTTATACAATTTTTTTTCATAGTATACGAAATCTGGTCAATATCTATAGCGTAGAAGCTATCGCTATAAGAAATCATTAGATGCTTCCAAATTTAGAGCAAAATATTAAATGAATCTTTTGGTCTTAAATCATACAAGTTATCAGTGAAGGCAAATCGCATCTCGCATGCCATTTGTTTTAATGTTGTCAGAAAGCCTCAGTACAATTTAGTTTGTTCATAATTCTTGCATGTATGTAAACATTCAGGAAAGTGCTGTTGAAACCTTTGGGATCTTTAAATAATTATGCTTCCGGGAATGATATAAATGCAGTTGAGTATTTGAGTGATTTCAGTGACCAAGACAGGTGAAAAAAAGGATCTCCAGGGGCGAACATTACGCGTCCACAAAATATCGTTAAAGTTATTTCTAAAGTCTGGTTGGATGATCAGCACAAGGGTAGAATGTCCCCTCTAAAGTACTTGAACCTGCAACTAGTGTCTATAGTATTTCTTGAAAAGTAGGTAGTAGGTACTAATAAAATATGGCTAGGTAATCATGCAATCCATGCTGCAATCTTCTGGTTGGATCGACTATCCCAAATAAGCGGGTCAACTTCGTTTGGAGAGATAAATGCTCTAAACAAGTTTCTGTTATGTTGAAGAAATACTCCAAAAGGGCAAAATTAAAATTCAGCAAGCATTCCATTCAAACTTTTTGACCAGTTCCACCACCCCATTAGGACCCTGTGATTCCTTTTTATTCCCCAAATTAAAGCGAACTACGTTTCTTAGGCCATTCAGTGCTTAAAACAAAATTCAACGAAAGAACTGTTAGCAATCCCTAGAAAGAGATGTCTTTGAGGAATGTTTCTAAAAATGGTAAAGATGATAGCGTAAATTATTAAAAATATTTCTTCCCAATTTAAACTGCAGGTAGATGTCGCAACTGCACTGCACTGCAAAAAATGTTAGATAGCGTGAAACGCGTTATCCTTTCAGAGGTTCAACTTATCCATTTCAGCTTGAGTACTAAAACCATTGCTTTATAAAAAGTAGGTCCGGAAAATGTTCTAACTACATCAAAATGTAGTATTTCATGACCCACTTTTTCGATTGGTATATCGACCATCACAATGGAATTTGAATTAAACGCTCTACCTCGTGGCGATTTTTTTCTTCCACCCTATATATGCTTATGATGATGACATATTGATGTCCAAATGCGTATAAATTAAATAAATATAATTATATCCAATTGAAATTGATATTTTAATTAATGTTTAAAATATAATAAATTAAGTAATTACATTTAAATCATTAAAATACCCGAACGATTGATAATATTTATAACAGCAAATAAATCTTTCCATTGCGGTTTCCAAAGTACATATTTTCAAAAGTATTTACAAGTAATTTTTGTAGAAACAGTTCTTTATTTTGTAATACCCACAGCTTTTCTCTGGCCGGCACAAGTAGCTCTTTCATTAACCGTTTTCAATCCCTTAAGAGCTGGGGCGTACATCCTATAAATTAATTGGGTTCGTTTACGTTTTATTTATTATCGGAAGTTGTCAAAACTCCTTATGTTTTCAATTAATTGCACTTGTAGTTGTACTGATAAATCGAACTATTACGGGCTCTGCTACTGAACGAAGTATTAAATGGCTACCCGCAGGATTTTCGTTTTAACGCGTTGAAGGTTACACGTAATAAATGATTGTCATTAGCAAGTACTTTGTATATCATAATATCACATCATGACTAGAAGCGCATCCGTATATAATATAAATTCTTCATAAACACGCAGTAAAGTGATCATTACCTGGGGAATTAAATAATTTATAACGATAATCGTAAAAGAGAACAGTAATTATCGTCTAAAAGCCTTTAATGGTTTATAATTATAGAAGAAAGAATACGTAAATTAATAACCATAGCGTAATATTGAGTGACAATTCAGTATCAAAATATTTGCATATAAATTGTTTGTAAAGCTAAACCTGGCTAGAACTTTGTGAAAAACATCGTCTATGCACAACATACTCTGACAGATTCTTGCGTTGAATAAGTAGATCGTAACTGGGATAAGTACACAGCACGCACGCGAACTTGTAAATAGGCAGGAATTAGTTCAGCCTACAGAAAACGAAAACTAACTTTCCGATTTCCAGACGTGTTTGTTTTATCGCAAATACCTAACTGCGTGGAAAATATCCTCGAAAATATCTAAAACGTTTGTCAAATTTAATCTTTTTGATAAAAGCTTCCCAGTATAACATCCAACACATTTGTTGTGATATAAATTATAATAAAGGTTCTATATATTGTTGTAATACCTGTACACCCCTGTTGCTGCGTTAATAAATTGTTGATAAACCCAAGCTGCTCTTTGCGGTGCTAATAAAAAAAAATAAAACAAAGAACAAAAAGAACTCTTATCTCGGGGCTTTCGATACCTTGTCCTGCTCTGACAAGTATCTTCTGTGGGTCCACTATTTAGCATACACAAAAAAAAACTTTCATACAACAAACAAACAATAAAAAAAAATGACAAAATTTTAAGCAACACAACAAAATTGAAATTTATTTACACAAGAAATGAACACAAATTAAATTAAAGTAATCAATAAATATCCTATCATCCCTAGGCTCAAAATTAAATTTAAATACTAAAAGAAAACTTATCTTATAATTGGTTCGGACTCTTATGTATGCCGTATTCAAATTTCCCGAGCTTCTTTCAATTTTCCGATATTCAACGAACAAATCCAATCTCGTACGAACAAATCCAATCTCGTATTCAATAATATTGATCACCAACAAGAACACTGCAAAATGGCTGATTCTCCAGTTGCAAACACAAATTAAAATTCGATAAACTCCAAATTTGTAATCTTTTGGATTCGCGGAAACGACACGCTCTTTCAAGGAATATTAACAGAGTCTCTTCTTTTTGTTTTGAGGCCTTATTTATAACCTCTGTCAACAAGTTTGTTTTTCTCCATGGTAACAGAAAAAAATTTTAAGGTAACATCAATTGTTTTATAATTTTATAAATTTTAAATGCCTTTCTGGCCTCTATTCTGCAAGATTCCTCAAAACTATACACATTTTTAGATTCCTCATAATTTTCCCTTTTAAATAATATCCTATTTGCTATGTTTTTAATACCATCTGCAAAACCCTTCAAATTTGTTAATTTTCCTTATTAAGGAAAACTTTTTCACTCAACTCATATCAATTTTCAGATTCCTCACCATTTTCTACACATTTTAAGTTCTTGTTTTTCACCAATAATCTTCACCAAAGTCCAAAATTAATATTTTACAAATTTTGGTAAACATAACCTCAACTTTACAGATTTTAGAATTGATTTTTGAAGAAAATCTTTTTCCATATAAAAGAAACATGAAGATAAACCGTTTCCAACTAAAGAGATAGCTACAACCCACATCACCAATACTGGGACAACCTATTGAACAAACCACCGTTTATCCGAGTATGATAAAATGCTTCGATATCAAAATTATCTAAAAAAAAAAAAACTTAAAATAAAAACATAGCCTTTCACAAATAGCTAAATTCATTCAGACAAAGAATTATCTTAAATACTAAACCAATTTTTACATAATCTTACATAACATTAATAAACATTTACTTTTAGTCGACCAAATGAAAGCATATCGGAACCAAATATGGCCCAAATTTTGAAAGATAGAAACGAACCACAGCTGATACCAAGACAATGCACTCAAAGAACCAAATATCCTGAGATAAGAGCCTTCAGAAACCGAAATAAAAATTATGAACAACCGAATTATAAAAAGAAATTTAAAATAATATTTGACAAATTTATTAAACGTAAGCTTAAGGTAGCTATCAACCTTTATTTAATTTAGACTAAGTAATCGTACAAGTCCCGAGTCAATATCACAACATTTTCCCCCCAAATTGTTGACAATAAAAATTACATGTCAAACCCTTGACCTTTAATTTTTCTTGAAACAATTTCTACCTTCAACTGAAAATACTACCACCTTGAAACCTCAAAAATTCAAAATTCTCCCTTGACAGAACTCTACCTATTTCTTTTTATTCCACGACTTGCAAATCTATCCTTTCCATTTATAATCCAACCTTATTACCATCCACCATACTCCTCTTTCCTATTTAACCTAAATTTTCCCCCTTTATTCCTTTTTTTATCTAGAACTTCTGGTTCCCAAATCTTCCTTATAATCTAACAATTTAATTCTATTTTAAAATTTTTCCTTATCTACAACTTGTTTACTCTTTTTAATCATTAATTAAAACCTATCTTCCCCACATTTCCTTTAAACTGCTTCTTAACCTAATTCCCTATTATTAAACTATTTAAACATTCTCTTCCTCTTGAACCCCTGTATACGGGTATATCATTTGTATGTGAAATTTACCACGTACCCTATCTGTATCGGGGAATCTCAATTCGTAGGTGTCTCCAAATTTATTCCCTATCCTGTATGGTCCTACAAAAGGAGATAATAATTTCTCTGTGATGCCCTGATATCGATCAGATACCCTTAGAGCCCTAAGAACCACTAAATCACCTATTTCTAAGACTGTCCTTTTCTTAATCTTTTCTTGTTCTTTCCTTATATAATTTTCATTCCTCCTCCTTACTCTATTTCTAACTTTATTTAATAATTGTTCAAAATCCTGGTCTATTACATCCCCTTCATCCCACGGTCTTTCTGGCCGTTGTTTCTTCATTAATAAAAAGGGAGTTTCCTCCGTTACTGTCGATGGTACCTCATTAATACTAAACCACTTTTCTGCCACCCCTTTCATTGTCCCTTTAATTAAATTTATTTCCACGTTTCTATCTACTTGACCTCCCATTTGATTCCTCAACGTTTCTATAACTGGTTGTAAATTTTTAATGAACAATTTTGGGTTATTCCCATAATTGTTATTCCCAAAGAACTTAGGAAGATTGTTACTCTCGTTATTTCCCTGCCACGGAATAACTATCCTACTAGGACCACTCTTTTCTACTTGATATTCTACCTTCCTTATCTCTTTCTCAATCCCCCCTAAACGTACTTCTATTTCCTTCCCCATTTCCTGGATTTCATTTTTATTATCTTTAATTTTGCCTTCAACCTCTACATTCTTTTCCAGCTGACTACCAAATTTTCTCTCTATTACTTCCATCTCTACCTCCATTAGATCAATTTTATTTTCCAATTCTTCTTGCCCCTTTTTAACTTGACTAATCTTTGTCTCTACATCTTCCTGTAACTCTACTTTATTCTCTTCAACCTTCTTTTCTAATCCCGCTAATCTAACCTGTTGTTTATCTATTTTCACCTCTAGGCACTCTTTTAATTTTTTATTCATCTCCTCAACTTTTAACTCCACTTTATCCTCCAATTGATAATATTGTCTCCCTAACTCTTCAAATCTATTATTCATTTCCCCCTTCATTTTTTTAATCTCCCCTTTCTGTTCATCAAATTTATTCTCTATTTTCTCACTCATCTTATTCATGATCTCAACTAAGTATCTCATATCAAATCCTGTCTTTTCTTTCTCCTTCCCACCTTCTCCTTCGTCCATACTTTCCCCACTTATTCCTGCTCTATCCATTCTTTCTCCTACTACACTTTCACCTTCTGCTGTAAACCCTATTACTTCCTGTTCTGCTTCCTCACTTTCCTTCTCTAATTCTAAGCTGTCTTTCTCAGCTACCCTTTCTTTACTTGTTTGCCTGGTTAAACGCTTATCCTTTCTATCTGCCATTTTCCCCTGTTTCCTAATTCCACCTATTAATTAGCTAGCTAAATCGGGCCCCACGTTGGTTAGCGACAATAAATGTTGTAATACCTGTACACCCCTGTTGCTGCGTTAATAAATTGTTGATAAACCCAAGCTGCTCTTTGCGGTGCTAATAAAAAAAAATAAAACAAAGAACAAAAAGAACTCTTATCTCGGGGCTTTCGATACCTTGTCCTGCTCTGACAAGTATCTTCTGTGGGTCCACTATTTAGCATACACAAAAAAAAACTTTCATACAACAAACAAACAATAAAAAAAAATGACAAAATTTTAAGCAACACAACAAAATTGAAATTTATTTACACAAGAAATGAACACAAATTAAATTAAAGTAATCAATAAATATCCTATCATCCCTAGGCTCAAAATTAAATTTAAATACTAAAAGAAAACTTATCTTATAATTGGTTCGGACTCTTATGTATGCCGTATTCAAATTTCCCGAGCTTCTTTCAATTTTCCGATATTCAACGAACAAATCCAATCTCGTACGAACAAATCCAATCTCGTATTCAATAATATTGATCACCAACAAGAACACTGCAAAATGGCTGATTCTCCAGTTGCAAACACAAATTAAAATTCGATAAACTCCAAATTTGTAATCTTTTGGATTCGCGGAAACGACACGCTCTTTCAAGGAATATTAACAGAGTCTCTTCTTTTTGTTTTGAGGCCTTATTTATAACCTCTGTCAACAAGTTTGTTTTTCTCCATGGTAACAGAAAAAAATTTTAAGGTAACATCAATTGTTTTATAATTTTATAAATTTTAAATGCCTTTCTGGCCTCTATTCTGCAAGATTCCTCAAAACTATACACATTTTTAGATTCCTCATAATTTTCCCTTTTAAATAATATCCTATTTGCTATGTTTTTAATACCATCTGCAAAACCCTTCAAATTTGTTAATTTTCCTTATTAAGGAAAACTTTTTCACTCAACTCATATCAATTTTCAGATTCCTCACCATTTTCTACACATTTTAAGTTCTTGTTTTTCACCAATAATCTTCACCAAAGTCCAAAATTAATATTTTACAAATTTTGGTAAACATAACCTCAACTTTACAGATTTTAGAATTGATTTTTGAAGAAAATCTTTTTCCATATAAAAGAAACATGAAGATAAACCGTTTCCAACTAAAGAGATAGCTACAACCCACATCACCAATACTGGGACAACCTATTGAACAAACCACCGTTTATCCGAGTATGATAAAATGCTTCGATATCAAAATTATCTAAAAAAAAAAAAACTTAAAATAAAAACATAGCCTTTCACAAATAGCTAAATTCATTCAGACAAAGAATTATCTTAAATACTAAACCAATTTTTACATAATCTTACATAACATTAATAAACATTTACTTTTAGTCGACCAAATGAAAGCATATCGGAACCAAATATGGCCCAAATTTTGAAAGATAGAAACGAACCACAGCTGATACCAAGACAATGCACTCAAAGAACCAAATATCCTGAGATAAGAGCCTTCAGAAACCGAAATAAAAATTATGAACAACCGAATTATAAAAAGAAATTTAAAATAATATTTGACAAATTTATTAAACGTAAGCTTAAGGTAGCTATCAACCTTTATTTAATTTAGACTAAGTAATCGTACAAGTCCCGAGTCAATATCACAACAATATATATCTTAGTTCATTTTATTGTTCTCCTGCGTTTTTATTATAACATTAAACTTGCGACTCTTTTTCGTTTTTTGACAACGAAGAGAACAATAAAATGAAGTAGTAGACAATTTCGCTAGGCGTAGCGCAAAATAGCCCATTATGAACTTTAAATACTAAAGGGTGGAACAAGTGCATGCTAAAATATACAGCTAGGGTTAGTATAAAACTCCGGAACGGTCTATTATCCATCTCATTTCTAGCCAAGTACAAAAAAACTGAGTATATCATCATTGCATTCTTTATTTCAGATCAGTCTATTCCAGTCAAATTAAAAAAAAACTTTGAAAATAATTTTAAGTTTCGAAAAATTTTTCCCCTCGCAGAATAAACTTTTTATATACATTTTATCCACCTGTACAATAAATAACAATTATTTTGGGCAATTATAATGGTAGGTACCGTATCAATAAAATTAATGATGCTTCTCGAGACTTAGGTATCATTTATCATATCATCACCTGAATAATATATCCAATAGGTATAATTAACCCAGGAAAGGTTAGTATGCAGTGCCTATTGTGCTAAACTGTATATTTATTAATAAAAGAGCAGACAGCCTCCAATTATTATGCTGTAGTAGTATATAATATGACATTTATGTTCAACGTTTCCATTTGTACTATTTTCTCTACTGTTCACATTTCGTGTTTGTTCTATTGTGTCTTGTGCATGCTGTGCATATTCGTATTTATTATTTATTAATTTCGTTTCTGATGTCGGTGAGATAATAAATATGTTCTAGACCACAGAAGCAGAATATGGTTTTATTAAAGTTGTATTACACGCTTTAACATCCAACTGTGCTAATTACCATTACATAACAGATAAGCCTTGCACAGTTGGGCGTTAACTAATTTTGCTAGAACAAAAATTTATAGTGAATAATAAATGAGTTACTAAAACGATTGCCAAAGATCTTTAAGTTAGGTTAAAATAATAATAGTACTGGGTCCACCCTATCTCTTTGCTGAAGAATATAATACCTCTTTTGTGCCACAGATCAATATATAAGCCTTAAATTATAAAATTGTGTAAATGTGAATCTCTCATTGAAAATGTTACAAACCGTTATATAATAGCACTTGTACGATTCTATAAATTATAATGAAATATAAATGTATCAGATACTCCAACACGGTTTTGAATTTTGATTATAAACTGAATACCTACATTATAAATATTTTGAAATATCTAAACATTTTTCAAGCGCTCGAACTGCATTTGCCTATCACTGTTGTGTGGGAATTTCTGGAAGAATAAAAATCCTTTGGGGTATGCTGATTTAGAAGCTTTTCTTAAGAAAATTTGGCTAAAATATGCAGTTTTCAGCTTCAGTTAGTACGCACTACGAACGGCATAATGAAGTACTGCAATAAATCGGTAACACCCACAACTGCTTCCTGGATACGGTTTATGCTTTTTTCTTAAGTACTTATAACGTTTACTTTAAATCAAGTTTGAACAGTAATGCAGGGAAGTACATGCACTATAATGGAATAATTATTGTATTGCCGTATAAGAATTTAAAATATCGATATCTGATATTTCTACTATTTTGAATACGTTTCGTATGGAAGACACTGAGCGTATTTTATTGACATTACTAACTGTTCCCATTTCACTCAAAGAATATTCAAATTGGATCTTTCCTTTATTTGAATGCTCCCGTCTAAAGGTGCAAAAACCTACGTATTTGCCTACAATTGTTATATTACGAAATCCAACAAAGCGTAGGCGTTATAATTAACCCTCGTCGTCATTATATTCGGAATCTGACAAACATATTCGACATACCAATTATAACACCCAATGAAATTAATTTAATTAATAATATAATACAATTCTGAATTATTAATAAATTTTTTAGTTTTAATTCAAAGTTCAAGCAAGAATATTCATACAATAGCTGAAATTAATTTTCCCTAATTTCTTCAGGCCAAAATTTTTATTTTCACATCACATAATTTATAATAAATATTCAAGAACGCAAATCAAAATAGAAACAAAAGCCAGAAAGGCCACAAAAAATTGAGCTGGGTTTATATAATTCAGCCGCGGGGAATTGTTTAACAATTTTATGGGCCAAATGGGGAAAACAACCTACTTACATATAAAACGGCTAAAGTTATACGAACAGTGGACTTGAATAGCAGATTACTAGTTGATTATTTGTTATATTTGTATAGTTGGACACGCAATCTGATTTGATCATATTTTTCTATTGAAACTTATTAATTCTAACAATTCGTTCGCCTTTTTATAAAACATTATATTTCGCATGTTTTCGTTATTAGACTTGAATAAACAAGCAAAGATGTATTTCTATACAATGCATAATTATTTTTACAGTTTATACTCAGCTTAGACTGTATTTTTATAAATCTATATTGCTATAATTTATAAGCTTCGTCTATATGTTTACTGCCGCCTACCTTGTAACGAGAATTGAACTAACTCATTTTAAGCAAAGTAAACACAAAGCTTGAGTTATTGATCGACGAATTTATATTTGATATATACCTTATAATATTTTATATAGGAAGGTAAACAACAAATACGCACACATTGGATCAGGTAGCTTTAATTACAGATTAAAATTTTTGGGTTTTATCATAAAGTTTTATACAGTACCAACCCTTGTGTAGCGAACCTTATTATATGACTTACGATCTAGAAACTCTTTGAAAAGTATAATCAGCAAAATAGTTCTATAGTCAAACCTTATATTGTGAACATTTCAAGAGTGTTGTGCCATTTCACCATTCTCCTAAGAACCCCTACTATATGATAATATATTGACCTGTAATAACTAATTATAGGTATATAAAATCAGGTAGTCCTTGAAACTGAAAAAGAAATACACTAACCACGTATTTTATAACATCATCAACCTACGGATACACACTCTGGAAATAAAAATGTGGAAGATTGAAGGTTAAAAATGTTTTGACCTACTCTCCTGTATTGGAACATGAGGTATAGGTTCGCCAGGTCGCAGTGTAGTGCAAAAGTCGCTATTAATCAAGTGACAATCCTTAAGAAATAACGTCAAATTGGTGTTTCTTTCAGCTAATAAATAAGTCACGCTTCATTTGTCCGCTCAACTTTATTAATTTTTCATTATTTCTATTGTTACAGTATTCTGAATACATAACTTTGTTTTGCTTATACAGAGAAATAAACCAATAAACAATTTATCTCATTTTAACTTTTATAACAGTAATAAATTAAAGTAAAATATATAAGACAGGTATTTAAAATGTTCAATCGAAATTGACACGTTTTAAATTTATATGCATTGAAGAATTAAACTGAATTCCTTTTAGTTTATCGAATACTACGATAAATACTATAAGAAACGTTACTTGGCCTCCAGACATGTCAAATGAATTTTAGAAGAGCCCGGAACCACAAAAGACAGGACCACCTACATTATCGGCAGTTATCAGAATTTATAGTAAGTTTTATCCTGCATAAATATCGTAATTTAAACACGAAAAAAAACTGGTCAACACCAAATCGGCTTAATGTTTTCTTTAATGGTTCAATCCCCCTTGTTTGTAATTTAACTCAATTTCACTGAACATAATATGTAATAACTAACAACATTAATACTTGTATGTGAAAAATCAAATTAAAACTTCCGTTAATAGAATTTGACTACTAATATTACATACGAAATTCAATTTGTATCTTGCAAATATCTTCTTGGTTAAAAATACTAAACGAGTGAGTTCGTTTGCAACCAAGAACTTCGTTTTAATTCATTTTCTTCTGCTGCTGCGAAGAATACACTCATAGTTTCAGATTCCCTTAGATTCGCAGCCCTAATTATTGTTTTGATTCCAGCCCAAACTTGAATGTTTCCAAACCAGCACATTTGTTTTCTTACAAAACCACATTTTCCTGAACTTCTACCCTGTGTAACATTTCATACTTACTTCGATGACTGAAATATGCATTTTTGCATTGTTTAAAAATTCTTCATTGCTTGTAAATTAAGAGATTTATGATTCTTCGAAGCTATGCTTATGCAGATGCCGCATAACAGTTGACCGCTGTCATAATAAGAAATACGGGAGGGACTGTTACTAGGACATATTTTAAAAGAGTACTACAATTAATCTATTTAAGGGCTTGTGCGTGTTCCATGTTAATAAAGCTCTACTTTTTACATAATTAAGATGTAAATTGTTGAACCATGGGTGGTCCATGTTGGGATCAAATATGCATTTTTAATTATAATTACTTACTGATTATTTTATTCAGAGGAAACTGCAATAATTTACACCTAAGTGCCTACCCAAGAGACTTTCTTTTTAACTTACATTCATTCTATTGAGAAGTAAATAACTATAAGCGTCACTTTAGGTATGTTTGTTTACTTCTACTACCACAATCAGACAGGGTAGCATACCTGCCTGTTGTCTGCGGCGCACATATGATACACGGGACCTACAGTTTTACATGTATTTCGAAGGAAGATGTATTGCGAAAGAATTGGTTCACGTTATTCTACCAGTACACTCCCACTACTCGTTTCAGAACGTGCAAAAAAAATTAATATATACACGAAGCAATTCTTATAATTTGCTGAAGGTATTCTATTTCACATTGCGGTTGTGATAGAATCAAAGCAAGCGTAAAAAAATATTGCAAAATATGTTTTTCGTTTAATAATAATTATTAAAGTTCAGCATATTTCTTGAAGTTTTTGTAAATCCAGCTATGTTACAAAATGTAATTAAGGGGGATGTCGGCGAGTAGAATTCGTGTGATTAATTCTGGAGTATGTGGTACGAAGCAGTGTGACCAACTGCTAATTACCATCACCAAAGTGGGTTGCGACAGACTGGACATTAATAAACGGTAGTCTCAACTCTGCTTCAGCAGGCGGATCTATATGCAAAACGCAAAATTTGCAATTCTGTTCTGTGTAATTTATTAGAGGTTGAGTGAACTAAAAAGAGATAATTATCTACGAAGCGTAATCAAGTCTGATGGCCCGAAACATTTTTTCTGGGTTAAAAATCGTTCTGTTTGCAAGCAATAAAATTAAACTGTAATTTTCTAATTGGTAATTTTTCCTGAGTAGTCTATTACAAGCTTTTATATCCGTTGCCGGATTTTTAATACAAATTAGGGGTAGAGAACAATACGCTTTGCCACAATACGGAAAATTCCAGTTCATATGGTTCTCACAAAGCGTATGATGGCTAATCACCGGGAGAAAATGAAAGGCGCCGGGGAACCATAAAACAAACGATGATTGGCTTAAACCGGGTGCACTTCATCCGTAATTGCGTGAAAAACTGTTCTTGTCGTTTTTGTTTGGTTTGTAAATGAGATGGGCTTAATGTAAAAACTCGTTTATTTGTGACAGTATTTTGTGAAAATTACATTTAATGCTGACGCAAAATGGAACATGGGGAAATGTACGTTGGCTGTTAGTTATCTTTTTGCACATGTTTTAATGTTACGTGATGTTATTACATTATTATGTTTTATGTCACACCGTTTTACATTTTCCCCCTTTTTTTCGGTAAATAATATCACGGCTTAGGTAGACGTAAATTACGCGTGAAACATTTTTAAATCTTCGTTAACAAGGATTTTCTAACAAAAGGGCACTCTAGCTACAGACAGTATAGACGCCACATAGAAATTGTAACGAAATTACTATTCTAAGGAAATTCTACTTTTCGCGATCGCTTAAATTGAAAATACTTTGCCCTCTTTCATTTATAGAAAGTTCCGTACTTACACATCACTTATTTCCTAATAAAGTCTATTTATTAAATGTATATAATATGGCTGCACTTAATAATTCAGAACATCTATGTATGAATAAAACTACAACTGTTATTATTATATTTTATATCATCATCGTAGTTCTGTAAGTGAGTCACAGCTTTGTCGCAGGATTCATCACTAAAAGTAGTTGTGGTATCTATAAGAGTAACGAAAAGGAAATCTTCGGAAAGCTCTTTTATGATGAAGTGCATAGCGAATTTTTTTTTCTTAATCATATATTAAAAGGCTGTTTTTATTTATCCTTTCGTGTAATTCCAAAATAGTATACATAAGATACCTACCTAGCAATTACCGGAAGAATAGTGTGGAAAATATTTTAATTCCAACCCGTATGATTCTTGCGTCCATCATTTATACTGTCGTTTTATAAAAGCACCAGAAACTTGTTGATAGAAATGGACTCTCTGAGCAGGCCTGACAAATCACTTACACAGTCAAGAAGAATTTATGTAAATTTCCAAACGCTTTACATCTTCCAAAAGTGGTTGTTAGCAAACTCGCATATCGCTATAAAGGTCATAAAGCAGCACTTACAAATTGAATGCATGCTTTTTACATGAAAATTTAAGAAGATAATCGCCTTTTTACGAAATGTATTTTTTAAAATTTGCTTTTGGTAAATACGCTAAAAGGTTTTGAAACATGGATCCGTTATATTACTATGTCAGTTTTTATCCACAAATGTAGCGAAAAATGGTATAGTAGGTACCGGTAGGTACATTTACAATGAGAAAGTGGAAAACTCTTAGTTTTCTTCCAGAAATAATAATAATTGTCAATGTAATTCAAACAATTAAAAGATGAACAGTAGATTATTTGCATTTTAAAGAGATGTAGTAATTGCATACAAATAAATATCAATTAACGTACACAGGTACACACCCTTACATAATGAAAGGAGAATAGCAAACTCTGATGTTTTATACCTTAATATAAATTTATGTTTACACTTCCACTTAAAAGCATTCAACTCCACATATGCATTTAATTAATGAATTTTCCTATGAACACAATTCGCAAACTCAACGAATTGAATGACAAAACAGATTAACGATAAATAAACGAAGCGGTAACAACAACAACGTGATTTTATTAAAATAAAAACACCCCCTCCGCTATGCGGTTTACACGTGCTTTTCTTGCTCACCATGGAGCTATGTTGTCGTTACGCTAATTAAAAGGATCCTAAAAGGGTGGCTAAAGTAGCCCTACAAAGTTGTCTTTGGGTTCAGGAAACAAATTTTGTAGGTGATTATGTTTCATGGTTGTTGAGGCTTCCTACAGACAAAAGTTTACGTAGAACAAGTATTATTCTGTACAGCATGTTATTCTCTTCTTAAACTGTCTTCGGCTTCCAGAATCTTAGTATTGTATTCACTTCCTTCAGATCTCCAGCTCAAAAACTGCAATATTTTCGTACAGGGTGTTTTAACTATGCTGACTATGTTTAAAATCTTACAGGGATATTTGAATTTCAGATTTTTGCATAATACAGCTCTTGTCATAAAAGGTTTATTGTAGGAGGAAAGCCTCAGCAACAACACAAAAATCAACTATTTCATAGAATACTGGAAATTATTGTTCTCTAGGGAGTTAAAATGTGACCCTTATTAAAACTAGTACGCGACGCAATAACAACAAACGCACTTCGTAGAAATCCATACGCTTACAAGAAGAGAATTGTAAACTAAGGATAGATGAAATCTGCAGAAAAACTTTGGAAAAATCGACCACTTTCGTGGTATGGTCACGTTAAACAAGTGCCAGAAAATAAATTGTTAAAGAAATTGGTCGATGGTCTCCTGGGGTAGAAGAAAATAAACAAGGCCAACTCCAGGCTGGTAAACGTACGTAAAAGCTGCGGGGTACTTCAAAGGATAAATTTGGAAATTAAAGCGATCTTCGCATTACTACTCAAAGTATTGCGAAACGTGGGAAGATAAAAAAGGAAAAGGACAGAGCAGTAACGAAACGCAACTGATCCTTAACCCTTGAACGAAAAGAAGAAATAGGAACTAAGTATTATTCAAAAGTGATTTGTATAAGGTATTTTTCCTTTCAAAGTTATTGAGGTGGAAGAAAAGTTTGAGAAACACTGATCTACTACATGATCCGATTTTTGAAAGAATGCGTTACGTGTTTGCTAATTTCTATTCAAGCAGAACGTGCTGGTGTTATCCTAATACTACACAAGCTGTATAAAGGCTAAGTCAATCGAATCTTCGTCAGCTTATCGTAAAATATATACAAACACAGGCCTTCACATATGCTAAATAGGCAATGACACAGAGCTGTATACGGGGTTATGCACATAACTACGGGCCTGAAAGTTTGAAAGCACATTACCTAACGCACATGCCCAGCAGCTCATTGTTCGTTTACATTGATCCTTCAAGTAATAATTATTACGAGTTATAACTAACTACTAATTATGTTGTAAAATTAACCCGGCTAACAAAATTAAATAAATGTTAGGTAGTTTAGAAAAGGTATGTATTTTTCTTCAACGGGACGTTTCGGTTTGCTACATTTGTAAAAATTAATAGATACCAATAAAAAATGCTACTGCACAGGACGGATTATGATTGTATGAGATAAAACAGTATAGGTAATAGATAACATCGTATTATATTAACATAGGTCCTACAGAGTTACTTCTTACGCGAAATGAAAAAGACCCTAAGAGCTTTTGACTAAAAAAAGTTATAGTCATACTAATCAGGACGGTTTTTGTTCTCATGCATTTACAATCAGACTCTAAACTATACCTTGTATCTTTAGGAACGGTTTATCAACGTTAAGCTAAACAACGGTCAATTGTCATGGATATGAATTGTAACAAGAATCGTATCCATGACGGTTAGTAAGCTTAACAAGAAATTAACTTCGTTTGTTTACCCAAATACGCGAGTTTAGGTGCCACCCACAATTAGCACGCTAAAACATTTAGTAACTTCCGATACGACAGAATTTAAAATTTTATTTATAGGAGATAACAAAAATAGGAACTAACTGAAATGATAATCACATTAATCACAATCACAGAATCAAATTCAAGTTATAAAACCGTTGTTTCTTTTATGAAAGAAAAGTTCACTCGTCTTTTTAGCTTGCTGTAATATTTAGCGTAGATAATTCTCCACGTCCACCCACGCTGTTGTTGTAATACTTTATTCCTTTCTGACGTTCTTCTTTCATACCAAATTAACTATTCATTTCGGAAACACCCTGGTATTTTTATAAACGCCTGGAACCCAATTGACTGCGCTGCATCACGACCTGCATATCCAAATAATATGTTAAGGCAAAGATATTCTATAAAAGTAGACGTTTTGCAGGAATTCATCAATTTTTGGATATCTAATTTTTTTGTAATTTACTTTTCACAGATTAATATAATAATCCCTTAAAAATACCCTTTTTAGTAATCATTGGAATGTTAATTGGTTTAATAATATTGATTCTTTAGATACTTAAGAATATGAAACTAGAGTATTACGAGTATCAGTTATTGTGGACGAATAAAACGGCAAACCATCGTAATTGTGATCATTTAAATAATAAATCCAAGGAAATTTATGAGCCATCCCAGAATGAAACTTTACTTCAATAACAAAAGGTAGAAAGGAATTCAGAATTACGTATGGAAGTATTGACAAATCATGCAACATCTCTTCTAAAATACTATGCTCTTCGTTACATAATTACGCAAGGTAGGCTTGCATTCAAGATCGTATTAAAATATCTTCTAGTGATCTTAAAGAAATGAATATTTTAGACTGGAGATTTTTCTACTACAACTTAATTTATTATCAGACTATCACGTTTGCTAAATATTTCGATGTGATAGGTATAGTGTAAACTTTTAGTTACACTTCAAAGTTTGTCTCTAAAAGTGGTTGGCGTGCTTGTGCATACTTTACCTTCATTAATTATATTAAAGATTCTATTACCATGAAAAAAGGTTTTAGTGTAGAGTGAATCAACACTTTCGAAAATATCCACTATGTTTACTTTTCGAACGGTTTTTCTTTTTTTAATCAGTCCTATCTTCAAAACACCTCTTAACTTTTAAATACCTTTTCTTAGAAAAATTAAAACTGTAGTGTTAATGTAGAAACACATTTGTTATTTCACACGGACACTAATTCGAACACTCAACGGTGTTGTAGAAAGTTCTGTGGTATTTCTAAATTTATTAGAGCTTTGTTTAATTCTTTTACAATACATTATCTATTCATCTGTCAGAATTCCACATCCCAGACACATCGACATACCTACCAGCAACAGCAATATTCGCATTTTTTGTCCTAGATGGTTTAGGTTACGATCCCCAAGCTAATGAGTATACTTATTGTAATGTAATATGTAATTACTAGTTACAATATTTCTTAAGAATTACAAGTCACCTTTCCACCTCCTACGTCAATTAATAATTATTCAGTTTATAAATTCGTCAGAGACAAATGCACAGCATTTTTCCTCCAATTATCGTGGAATTATCGTACATTCAAGTTCTAGTTTTACTTTTTCAATGAGAATAATGATAAGGGTGGGGTGAACAAAAAAAATTGTTAAATATACCTAGAACATGCATGTTCAAAAAATAAACAAATTTGCAATTCTCACACGATGCACCTCTTAGCACAGAATGATGTCTTCACAGTATTCGATCATACGACAAAAGGGTCGTTGATACGTTGACCAATGGGTTAGAGTTACTGAATACGGCTGTTCATGCAAAGGCGGGTGGTTTTGAATATACAATGGAGTTCCTAGAGTATTTACAAATATTACAGTATTTTAACTAGAGGGCAGTATTAAACCTTGGGGCAGTATCACTTTATTACCTACCGCAGGTAAACTCTAAAATGCACATATGTATTTAAATCACAGATATTTTCAGTTACAGAAAAATAACTGCCAATCACAAATAAAAGTGTAAATCACTTTTATTTAAAATCGCCCTTTTCTCGCAGTTAACGAAGGCTAAAAGATGTATAAAGGAATAACATTCTGTCGTCATTTCAAAAGCCTGAAAAGGGGTTTTAATTAAAAAACAACGTGGGTATATCAGTCAGGCTAAATTACAAGTAAAAATACTCTACTTGTAAACAAGTCAATATTATGTTCTCTTGTAATGGGTGATTTCTGTAGAGGATTATCACATACTTACAAATAAATCCTGTAACAAAAAGATTTAGGTTTTGCTCCCCTATAATTAAAACATATTGGACATGCTTGTGAATTTTTCAAAAATTCTATAGGTTATCAAAAATCAAAGCCAACATTAAATTTATATAAACACGCTGAACCATTAATTAAATGCATGGCTGATGGCTCTGAGGTCTAGATTTCGACGCTGGATTGGATGATTTTGAATTTACAGATAGGTAAGTGGACAAAACCTGTTAGTCAACAAAATGAGTGTACTCAGCACAGAAAATTTATGTGTAAATGGAAAAGCTATAGAGAGAAGGGGATATAAACCAGCAATGCTGTACACAACGTGATGCACACTCACATTATTACCAATCAAACACTGCAAGGGAAGTAGTTTCATACTGGAAAGTATTTCTGAGAAATTCTTTCACGTAGCAAGATCATTACAGTTTAAAACTGGTAGTTACTTCATGGACCACTCTGTTGTTAACTGATGAGGAGATAAAAAGAACGTAACTTTATTACATGCTTCTCTCAACATGTCGAGTAATAACACGTTTTTAAACATCTAGTGGGTACTGTTGTAAGTATACTTAGGAAGGAAGCGCTACGTAACTATAAATCAAAACCTTGTCAAAAGCTCATCTGAAGAGTGACTATAGGTTGGGAAACATCATGTACAAACATTACATCTACACGCATAATACTACAAACTTTTTGTATAAAAATTCTCAAAACCTTACAAGGGGACTTATATTAAAAAAGTTTGGGTTAAGGACAAAGAGCGCGTGTCATCGTATAGCGTATTGGGGGTATATTCAATAATTGCAAGTCAAAGAAAGTATTTTTAGAATAAATTTCAGGATTTACCGTAATATTTAGTTTGTTAAACGAATATATCAAGGAAATGAATGGTGGTAGACATAACGCAAAATCAGTATATATATTTAAAATATTTCCAGCTGAGTTACTTTCGCTTTCGGATTGGAAGTTTATTAAATAAAGCAAATTTACAAGACGTATAATTGACGACAAATCAATTTTGCTGGAAATCCTCAACATTATTCCGGCAATTAAATTTTATTAAAATTTATGTACTCCGTACCTAAACAGGACAGTCAGTGTATTTAACAATTCCCTGTATTTTCATTTACCGGTATTTAGTTCTAATTATAATTTCTGCCATCGTTTTAACATTTGTGTCAATACAATTAATTACCCTTGCTACCTACATACAATAAAATTTGTTAATTAGACAAAACCAATTAACGGAAGCGATCAAAATTCAATTAAAATGTTCGTTTTAAAATTCTACAACTCACCTTTGGGCGTAATTAAACGCAATACAAAGAAGAGCGATTTTAACAGAGAAACTGGCATAAACTCCATTAATTAAGTTCACCGATCTTTTACATTTTTAAAAATTAAGTAACAGTATTATTCCAAAGAGGGTAAACTTTTAAAAGCTTTGGCAATAAGATACGGCTGCGAAACAAGTAATAATTTGGCATTTAATACACCTTTATTTGGTATTGGGTAATATTAAGTGTCGTTTGTTGTTAATATACAAACGATTTCGTATTTAGCCGTCTAGTAAAGCACGACGCACCATTTAAATGCAAGTCCATGCTTTTAATAAGATTCTTATTCTGACCTTTTGCAGTGAACCTCTGGCCACGATTCTTACAAGCTCCTATACAGCTGCTCTCTAATAATTAAGCTAATTGTTTATCCCATCATCGTCAGTTTGTTTTCTTTCTCTGATTACTTCTACAGTTCAAAGAAACTTCACGGAAATTGACCCATCACTCTTTCCTAAGCAATTTAGTAATTGCCATTATGCTCCCGCAGTTCTTATCTTGATCGTAAATTTTGCATTGATTTCCATTTATTTAACTAGCCCACTACGGTCTGCGTATGCGTAAAACTACCCAATATAAGATAAGAAAAAGAAAAATGTACCTATTATTGTTACACACAAAATATTATGAATAAGCAATATTACTTGAAACGTCGTTATTAGACTTCCAAGGAGTTATGTTAAACGAGCTTATGTCGAAAATGTGACATTAATAATAAACTCACGTTGATATTCAGTGAACCTACTAGGTACCCGAACTACTTCTCTGCCATATAGTACCCTCCTTTAAGGTTGGGGTAGAGCATTGGAAATATACCTACTGTAAATTGCTGTAAATGCATAAAAATGTCTTTGTATTTGAAGAGCATAGCACTGATGGTTCACAGCATTTTTGATGTTATGGGAATTCGAACCTTACCGCGTATCGCGTTTTTGCCTGCACCAATAGACTTACACTGTTTCAGAAATCGCCGCAATTCTATTGGTTCACGTTGAAACGCGATACGCGTACGCCTCAATTACGGACCTGGCTATAGACCTTTAACTCGAATTTGTAACTATACTATTGTCGTTGTTTCCCATATGGCAATTACCTATGTATTCGTTTACGTTGGTTTCTCAGGACTATCGAATAATACGCTCATTAATATACAGTTTGTAATAAATAATATGAATCGTTATACAGCGTGGTGACTTGCGCGACACAGCTTAGATTTTTGTAGAAGCCCTGTAGTATCTTCTATTTCTCCCGATGTTGATTTATTAATGCAGTGTGTAGGTAGTTGAAATACCAATTAATAGTGATGGAATGATGATTTACAGAAGTCTCATTCGCTAGTGTCACAAACTTCAACCTCTTAAGTATCAACAATCATTACTCCCCTGTGAATAATATACTGTTTCTAACAGAAATGTTGACTAGCTATTAAAACATTAATGTACTACCTACCTATAGAAATTATTAAAAGCTAGTACTAAGTGGTATAGTATGAGAACCATGCAACGACAGTATAAAATATTCATGGTTCAAAAAGTGTTTTTATTTATATATTTAATGTTGGAAATTCAAAACACCCACTCGTATTTGAAATTAAAGTGCTTGGTTCTGATGATATTTCTTAAAAATTATAAATTTCCGTTGGTATGAAGTTGAATACGATCATCTTTCTAATTTACCCACACAGTAATTTTTGTCATATATTTTCGACCTTTACCGACATACAATTTTTCATTGACAACCTTCACTTTCCACGTACAGCACGTAATTCAAAATAATTAGTCAACGCCTCCGCAATTTATTATTTAGCTATAGAAGTACGAAAGTGAAAAGTTTTAAATTATTAACTACAAAAAGTAAGTAAAAAATTGAAAAATCCACTCTAAATTATTTTATGAAAAAGGAACAAGAAGCTATTTATATCCGAATCTTTGCTTGTTTTCTCTGTCCCTGTCGGCACAGCGCCGATGATACTTGACAGATTGCTAATCAATGTGTTAGTAGGAGTTTTAAAGCTTTTCCTGGTGATTTAAAAGAATGAATATTAGATATACATATAGGCTATTTCTAACAGTATTCTAAAATTGCACTATTGAAGTAATAATTAACTTGTTATCAATTATCGCTTGTAACGCAGCAAATAGATACAGCATCCTCCTCGTTTTCGATGCAACCTGATGTAGGTATAGGTACGTAACCGAAAATTCAAGAAGGATCAATCCGAGGAAAAACTACCGCGCCTTAAAAAACTCATTTGGGGTAAGCTTTGATCATATTATAAAGTTGGCAAACCTGAACTAATCAAAGGTTGATCTACTAACCAAATAACAATAATCTATGATGATCAACGTGCGATTTAATATAACCAACCGAGCATCGAAGGAAATGGATGTGATCGAGGAAAAATCAGTTGTCGTTGGGTTGGAAGGTCATTTTATGATAAACTTAGACCGACAGGGATACAGGGAACCCGATTTAAGAAATACAGAGAAATTGTTGTAATCCACAAACTAAGACCGAATATCATTGTAAGCTGAATGATCAGTGTAAAGACCCTAGGGATTCAAGGTTCCCTAAACGACGATTATTCCACAAACTAAACTTATATTCAGTCTAACTAGTTTTTATAATCAACGGCGAAAATTAAAAAAGACAGGGACAACCTTAAGGCAATTGAGAGGAATCTAAATAATTTAGCAGCAGCTCTATAGTCATCAAAGAATTTAGGCCATATATGGTACCGTCAACAAGACGAGGGTACAGTGTTTCGTATATTTTATCGATAGAGTATAGGGAAAACGTGCGGATAATCATAGATCATCCGTAGGCAACATGTAGGAATTCTGTAAATCAGGACCATTTTAAGGTAATCAAGAGTTATTACCTAATTGGGGTAACCAAAAGTTGTCAGACAATCAGCATTCTTTGTTTGTAAATAATCGGTAGACAGTTTATAAAATAATGAACAGGATATTTGACAAAAATTTAAGGGAAATGTAAGGTAAACGAAGAGAAATTTAAGATAATATTCAGAGACAATCCAAGAACACTTAGACAACATTAAGCTATCTTTAGTTAGTAGGTAGTCTTTGAGAAAGGGTGCTCTTACGTCATCTATTTGGAGTCGTGGTCAACCCCGAACCTACATTAAGTCAATACCAGTAGTTGGATTGTAAGTAAATTTGAGTATGGCCCGAGGGTATTGGCATTTGATATGAAATGAAATAATAGTATAACAATATCTACACTTTCTCGCTGCTTTATAGTTTGTGAAATTCAGATTCAGTAGTTTTGTTCTGGCGACGATATGTGGGTGTAATTTTGTAGACAAGTTAAGACATATTTTTTTTAAGTTTGCCAGACATTGGTTGATATAGATATTGATTTAAATTTAAAATTATAACTTGGTTTACTACTTCCAGATACCAATATCTTATTTAACTACAGAATATAGTCTCTTGTCGTGACAGAAACGAAACAGTGAAGATAGATTAACTAACGAAATATTGAAAAAGCGTCGTTACAAACGGGATTAGTAGCAGACAAACATAGATTAGAGCGGCCACAAACATTACGAACTTCTGAAAATATTAAGACAGTAGGCGGAAATAATCACAAGAAGTTCTACTAAATCATTCCGTTGTTGCTTGGCAAGGTCACGTTAAAACTTTACAAGAAACCCTTTTGTTGTGCTTTCAAGTTCGTTTCATAAAACATTGAAAGATCAAAAACGTATTTTAAATTATAGAAATAAATATTTTAAATTGTTTTCCTGATCACAAACTACATATACGTATACTTATAGTTTATTTTAATTTTCTTGTATGTATTCAATTTAATATAAAACTGAAAAGATCAAAAGTCGGATTAAGAAAATCTAAGGTATTTGCATAATGTTGGAAACATTTGTAAATCAGGGTCGTGAATTTTAATGATTATACGTTTAAAGGTAGCGTAAACTAAAAGAAACTTTGTAAATTCATTAAAACCGGTTTACACTACAGGTGGTATAGCAGATTACATATCCATACGTATACTTTATTCCTTCTTATGATTGATTATATATACACTACCAGATTTACCAGTATTTTAATTACTCCAGTCGGCAGCACCTGACAATGAACTTTTAAACGCTAAATTTAAAGCCAGGAATTCGATATAACAGGGGTACTCGTTAAGTGACATAAATAACCTCTAGTTAAAGTAACAATGTAGAGATAAACGTCAGAGAACCCTATTATTATTAAAAAATCGTCCATTGTGTGTTCTACATACTAACTGTTTTACATAAATTTATATGTATCGCTAGTTAGTTACTGTCTTTAAAATTTGTGTCTTGTTAGTTATCGTATTCTGTTGCTATAGAAAAGGGTCTGGCCTTTTATTTACATTTAGATTTTTATTTACATTTCAGAGATTTTATCGTTAAATCTGTAATACATATGTATGGGACTTTAGTTTTTTTTCCCTGGGAATATAAACCGAATTAAAATAAACTCATTATAATTTGTTTAAGGTTGATGGTTGCAGCTGAAAGATGGGCCAACTACAGACAAGAGATAACTAATTCTAAAGGTAAGTACTACATCCTGTTACTGTCATGAGAATTTGAAATTCGGAGGAATGATCAATGATTAATAATAAAATCCTGTTTGAGATGCTTTATCTTTTTTTGCACATTGTGCAAATCATCGGTTACAAATTAAAAACTACATTTAACATTTTTTGTAGCTTATAACTGATGTTGAGTAATTCGTGGAATGTCGGCGAATATTGTTAGGTACTTACCTGAAAGGCAATTTTAATTAAATTTTAACTCACTCTGCTTGGAATTTATCCGAATGTTTATCATTTTTTAGCTAAATTTTTCTCAAGTTAATAAAATCCTAATACTATAGAAAATCAGTAAACATTTGAAAACCAGTTTCTGCAGAATGCTAGTGATATACGGATTTTTATGGAAAAACTTGTTCCATCGCCGTAAGGTGTGGGTACCTAGCTATTATTATTTCGCAAAACCTGTTCTGTTGACCGATTACTAAATTGAAGGAATTTATTTACATATAAAAACTTCTTTAGATGTACAGATACAGTTGAGGGGCTTACATGAGAAGGATTAGTATTCTGCAAGGAATTTTTGTGTATGTTCTTCCTAATAGAAATATAACAGTCAACAACATCAAGCTATTCTAAGTACGTACTGCTTTATATGTAACTGCTTATATTACATTTTAGTAATTCTCACTCCAGGCATTCCCAGTTGGCACCTTGTGCACATCCTAGCTCTATTTGCTTTAATCATAATCTTATTAAGCGTATTCACGTATTCAAATTCATGTTCGTATTTTATGATGTAACTTAATCTAAATGTTTATTTATTGATATAAGATAAACAAATTCACAGCTAAAAGCATTCATTGCAGTTATACATACAATAAAAATATCTAAAGATTAATCGTGGTACCTATTACATGGTTTAAATCCTGCATCACAGTAGAAGGATACAAGGCTTACTGTAGTATACTATTTCAAAACGCATAATTAATATTTATGAAACTGACACACTAGAGTTTCAAAAAGTAAGATTGTTACAAAGTCGGCTATTAAGTTATTTTCAAAGATTTCTTCTGTAACTAACTTGTCATCAACAGAACCAACACAGAATATTTCATAACCGGTAACAAACTTAATCAGGAGTTATTTCCATACCATCTTATGATTGCTCTAACACCGTCTTCTGAATCTCATTTTGTAAAATGGTTGTAACGCGTACTGTTCGTAAAAAAACTTTTTATTTAGAATGATATAAGACATAAAATAGTATTTTTCTTAATTTGTCTGCAATATAATTTGATCGTAGCAATAAAATCCAATATGTTGATTAATAAATATTTAATAAAAATAGAGCAATGACATAAAAATAAAAGATCACTTACTTGGTCGATCAAGCTCGTTGGTAATAGAAACATCATTTAAGCTGTTAAATACAGGTGATACGGAAGGGATCATTGCCAAAAGTACAATAATAAAACACCAAACAAGAGACCCCATTGGTTGTTTCATCTCCAAGAATCCTTTATATACATCCTTCAGGATAACACACGTTTGTTCACAATTCACACGCAGCACTAGATGTTTATAATAAGGAGTAATTTAAATTCAGATCACTACACCATTACCGAACTTTTTAACATTAACTTCATTTACAACGGCAATAACATGCAAAAAAATCCAATACAGAAAACTCCATTACACAGTTTAAATGAAAAACTTTTAAATTGCAATATTTCTTTCGGGGTAGAGAAGTTTCCACTGGCAAGTCCCAAAGCCTTTATCTATACGTCACGCAGAAACATCACTTGTTATTGAAAGTTCCATAATTTCGATTAACCGCGCCAATATTGTCATTCTCTATGCATAGTTTAGATAGAATTAGTTAGAAGACATCGAATTATTTTTAAACCACAGATTAATTTAGTAAAACTTACAATTATATAACGTATTCATTACCTGTACTTCTAATTATCTAGTTACACGTTATTAAATTAACATGACAACAGTAAGTTGTTATTACTTATGTTATAAATATTTAAGTTTACAAAAACAGTAAGATACAACAATTTTCAACATCAATACAATCTGTGCATCAACATTTCACGATTCGAGAAGCACAAGAAAGCGCTATTGTCAACCAGGACGACCGCGTCATCCCACAATCTGATAAGGGTTGGAAAACAAACAAGATATTTAGGGTATCCATGTGGCGAACGTGAACTATACAGTCAAGACCCGGTAAGAAGGAAACAGCAGCAGCACCCTTTCGAGAAAGGAAAACCCGGCGCGGGTCGGCGAAGAATAAACACAGCGCGCGCGTTCGAAGCCATCCTAACACTGAACAGCGTTGGCGTTGCGTATCCGTATCCGCTATCAGGAGCTGCTGCGCTACCTTTGGCGACCTCGCGGCCGTGCGCCCTCCCATGCCACCGCCTCGCATCCTCCAGGTTACCACCGCGATCAGATCTACCCCATTATCTATTATTTTTTCGACATAGTTTACTTGATTTTGTTACCACAGGTTTTTCTTCTACATAATCGTCTTTTTATGTGTTTGACCAAAGAAAAGCTATAAATTAGCATTATTATGATTAACCTTCGCTTTACCTATTATGGATTCTTTCATATTAGCTAAAATCAATGTAATAGGAATAATTAGTAGGCATTAGAGAAGGTTACATGTTCAATAAATCTTCGAAAACCAATGACGGTTCTTTTGCGTTGCATAAAGTGCTTTACCGCCATTTACAGAGTCTTGAAATTTATTATAAATAGTTATTTACTAACCAAATGCGGGAAGACGAATTTCCAGCATGAGCGTGCTTTAAAGAATGAATGAGCTTGCGAGGGAATTCTTCATTGCGCGAATGCACGGATGACCCTTTCTCGCATAAGGTTTGTACAACATTTTTTGTAACGAATAAAAATACTATTGACAAACTACAAACTCAGTTTTCATAGCTTCGGAATTACAAGGGTAAAGAAAAAAGTAGGGTTATAGCAGATTTTGACTTTGACATTCCCGCTTCCAATAGATGGTGCTCACAAATATTTTTAGCATATAATTAGCGATTTTTTTTTATTTGAAAATATTATTGAATGAAAATCGCGGATATAGCACTTGTTTGAGAGGGCGAGTGTTTTTTGCTATTTTTCCTGGTTGAGTAGACCGAGAAATTGACGTTTCGGTACATCGGTAGCGTTGGTGGAATGTCGTTTCCCAGGCAGTGAGTCCAAAAACTATATTACTGCATATAGCATCAATTTTTAGCTTTTAAATACTTCCTTCGAATCTTATTAAATGAGACCATTACCGCTGCTTATGTATAAATTACACATTTCACTGTGTACTTTATACGGGGTGTCTCAAACCGACTGCACAAAAAGTCTAATGTCTAAAAGTTTGGTAAATTTTAATACTGAAACCACTGAAAAATCTGAATATACTTTTCTTCACCCAGAAAATGTATCTTGAAGAACTGTTAATTTGGCAACGTTGCATACAAACCTAAATTTAATTTCTGTATGAAATCAAAGCTATACAATATCTTGATGCCGTTTCCAAGAAAACAACTACGTATTCTCAAGCGTTATTGTCACATATTTTCAGACCATTGTTAACAAAATTTTAAATAAAGAAAATATAATAATGGAATGTGTAATATCAACAAAAAATGTCGTAAGAGACAATTTTTTTTAATTCTGATATGGAACTAAGACAGAAGGTTAACAATACCCCACTTCTCAATATTTTTTTGTGCTTCTGCTTGTTCTTCCCAATATTACGTGTACGACTGCTGCCTACGATATCTACTACTGTTTCTACCATCTTCTTTAGGTATTCTCACGCTTCCACTTTCTCTTGGTGTATATTTTTAAGACACCTTTAAAGTCTATGCATTATTTGTGCTGTAATCAGAGGTGTCTTATTGGGTGTGTTGAGGTGTGTTATTCGTGTTAAATTGATTTAATTGTGAGGAACATTTTTTTCTCGTGATACTTACTTTTTCATAATTCTACTAGTGCATATTAACCCAAGCTTAATTATAACCCAATATAGAATTTTTGATAAATAGTTTCCATAAAGGTTTTCAACCTTAATAACTATTTCAATGTCCAGTGCCTAATTAAACTGATACCTATTCCCGGGTGAGTTGCAGACCCTCCATTGAAATAGGTTTCGCAAACTGCCATTGTTAAGCCGATTAAACAGTGAACATAAAGGCAACAGATTGATGTGTACAAAGGAAGTGGCCGTATTCAAACCCTTTAAATATATCTAGTGAAAAATTAAACAAAAAGAATTTAATTGACAATCTCTAAAGTTAATTACTATACATGTTACTACATTCACAAAGAGTTTTAATTAGTTTTGAGATAATTTCGATGTATCATTTACTTACAGGTGCACGAGAAGAAGACGGTTAGGGTAAAAAAATTCAGCGTCATTTATTCCTATGATGCCTTCTATCTATTCCTAAGCAAATTTTGTTCTTTTAGGACTATTTAGGAATAGTTTGTGTACTAAAATAAATATTAATGTAAAGAATTATATGACACACTTGTTGCGATCGTTGTTAAAATACATATTTAATATGATTGGTTGGTATTTAGAAAAAATTAATGAATGAATTTAAAATTATATTCGAATACCAATTATACAGGTACGAATATACAACAACACTATACACAAAACTAGGATTGTTATCATCATTGAATTTATGACGAGCCCTTTGAATATGTACGTGCTTATATAAGTGGATTGTAGGTAACAAAGTCATTCACAACATCCCCATGGGGTACGTTTCAAAACAATAATCGCATGATAATGAATGGTGTACACATTTAACAGTTATACACGCATGAGATAAACATTTAAAAACGTTTATGAACAAAAACCAGCAGTCTACGGAACTCTGGGATTCATGAAAGTGAAGCTGCTGGATACGCATAGTAAATTTATGGTCTATATTAACATTCTACACCAAAGAATCGTATAAGGATTCGACATCGATTTGGCAATTTATTTAATCGGCAATCACGAATGCGGTGGCAGCTGCTGAAATCAAGGCCGTTGTGGTTATGTTCCTAATTAACAATATCAAAGGAAGTCCAAAAAATATGGATGTATTATGTACATTTACGGCTTTAGTTATTCATGTGTTACCAATTAACCTGAATTTCTGTCAATAGCACATTTAGGTTATCCGGAATAAGGTGTAGGAATTATACGACAACTCACTGAAACTTACTGTTTGCGCAAAATCTAACGAACAAATATTTAAACCATGCATAGGAAATAAATACAGGAACGTATGGAGATTTTTGCGATATACACGTTCTATTACACGTAAAGTTTCAAATTATCTATGCAGTGTCATGTCCCTGTCGAGAAAATACTTTCTAAAATCGTTTGCAAAAACAAACCTAAGGTTTAAGTAGACGTAATCGAACAGTGTGTGAAAAAGAATATCAATTAGTAAGATTACTATAAAACGTGTTAAATATTGAATAATAAATGAATACATACGGTCAGTTCTATCGTATACGTCGACATTAATTTATGTAAAGTACAGTGTCAAGGCGTGAACATTTTGATAAGAAAAATTAAATCGACATTTTACAAAATGTAAATAGGTTTGACACATTAGTATTGTATACGCAAATGGTATTTCTAAGCGCTGCCACACCGTAGTAGGCGAAAGGGCAGGCGATTTGGTGTAAGTTTGTGTAAGGACGTTTAGGTTCAACGGCGGCGGTTAGATACAGATATATTCCTAGAAGCAAATTTGATTTATTCCATATTTTAACTTAAAATTCAAGGTTCTTAATAAAATCCTTAAAACCTCCTGTTCGATTAGCACATTTACGAATATTGCATATTAATAATCCTAGCCCTATAAGGAACAAGCGTTTGGTAGAAATTCAATCCTTACAACTTGATTCGGTGGTCAGTCTTAGGATCAAAAGTAGTCCAGTCTTTAAGTCCTGAGATATAGATATCAGATAGTGAAGGTTAAAAATGATGCCATGGAAAGAAGTGGAAAAGCTAGGGTGGTACCATATTTGATATTTCGGATTCATTATTTTTGAGAGCAATAGTTTGAAATTTGATTTACTAAATTGTCTAAGCAGGGTGGGTGTAGCGTAGCGGGAGAGTGAAGAAAGTCTTAAGCTACGACCACAAACGTTGCTCGTTCAAATTCCCGCAGACTGGGTAACGCTGTAACACCATCGATGTACGTCTTTTGTCTTAATTTTATTATTTTATTATACTTTATTATATTAAATGGAGGATTTTAAAAAATGAATAGAAATATGAAGACTGTATGAATCTATATTAACACAAAATAGGGTGTGTGTGCGCATCTTCCTGTGATAAGACATAAAATAAGTGAGAAATAGAAACCCATAATAATTTAACCCTTATATATCCTGGTTTTAACTATGCCTCAGTTTGAATGTAGGATACTCTTCATAAAATCTAGCATTGTTAGTTTATGAAAACTTTAGTAAGTTCGAATAGTTCTCCTTCTAAAGTTTTCCTCCTTCCATAGATTACTTTACTATAGAAACACAGATCGGTTAAATCAAGGAACCTATTTAAACCAGCGCCTGTGGCAAAACCCTAGTTTTAAAACTGACGGCGGGTATTAATCTGTAGTTTTCACTTTGTTCTTCACTAATTTATGTAAAATACCGGTGGCATAGAAAACAGAGGTATTATAAACTGATTCTGAATGTAGAAAATAATCATGTTAAGGATAAATGATGGACTCTATGTATGGAAGGATTATTTCTGGTCGTTGTGTCGGCGGTTAGTTCAATATTTATCGCTTTCATGTCAGTTTACATTCAAGAACATCTCATGTTTACATGTGTTTGCTAGTGCATAAGCATCGTAAGTACGGGTGCATCGTGGTCGTCTCATTTCATCTGCACACATTTTATTTTATTTCCACTTTTCCAGGTATATAAACATCTTGACCCCAATAAAAGTGTGTAAGGCTTCATCTAGCTTCCGATTAACTAGTATCTAAAGGATATTAATGTCTTTTACAAATTATAAACATTATAACATAATAAATAGATACAAGAAGAGGACGTAAAGGAACGTAAAACAAACAAATCACAAAATTTTTGTTCCTTGTATAAAATCTATTTGCGACAGAAACATATATAAAATATTTATTATTTGTATAGTGTCGTTTATTTCGTAGTTATACCCAAAGAACGACAGTGACAGGAAAGAATCTCTAGAATTAGATTACGAATTTTATTATCAAAGGACGATTTCTCAGATGGCAACGACTTCTGCGTTAGCCGAGAGGTTTACCGTCTATTCCCCCCATAATTTGCTAAAATTGGTGAATTAAAGATAAGTGCGATGCCTCCCTCAGTCGCAGTTATTTATGGCCAACGTAAAGTTTTTTATACTTAACTTAGGTAATGAAGTTAATATTTTTCTGAAACACGAATTCGGAGTTATTTTTTTATAAAAGAAAAACATATACGAAATGTATTAGAAATTATCAGTTTGTTACATGTAAATAATCTGATGGAAACTAAGCGTTCTTCAAACCTTTCAAAATATATAAATAATATATTTTTTCTACCGCTTAGTAGAATAAATTATAAAAATAGAAATAAACAAGATGTTAAATAAATAACAAAATCTTACACAAACTGAATTTTATAGTCGAATAAGATGTCTCTATTTAGTTTCCTCGCTATAGGATATTCAATTTGAGAAACTAAGTACAAAACCTGGATATTAATTTGAAAGAAATTTAATTCTACAGGTATGCAGCCGGAATTTCTGCAAATTATTTATTACGTATAAATGCGACTTCAGCAATCGATAAAACTTTATTACAGCACTGCAATTCTCTTTTCAAATAACATTAGGAGTAAATATATCAGTTATATAAGGTTAAAAAAAATTGACCTAAGATGGAAAATTTAAGAAATTCAAAGAACAAAATGCCTTAATCCATAAATTATGCAAAACGCAAATAAAATAATAATAAATACTATATTGCCATGTCACGAAATAGTTTATTGTTAAAACGAAACGACCTAATGGTAAATTGTTGGTGGATGTGTATAAGAAAATAAACCTACACATGTTGTATAACAGAAGAAACAGTTTGCTATATAGAAAGTAAATAATTAATTCACTAAAGTCATATTAATTATCTTAAATATATTTTTTTTCTAACATCAATATTCTATTCTTGAAAGAGGGGACCGTACCGTTACTTTCGATCTTTGGCGCCTTAAACAAGAATGTAACCTTGGACTTCTAACATTTTATACATAATTTGAAACATAAATTAATTTTTAAGATAGCCATAATTAATATGCCGTCCCAACTAAGAACAGTTGACCAACTACAAAACATTGCTAAAGCATAAATAATCTATCGGTTACTTAGAAGGCAATTTAGAATAGAAGTCATTAAAGAAAATGTGAGCGGCGTTCACTGAAGAAGCTTTAGTAATACTTTATGGTGGGTTACCATTTCATTTCCCAGTTTCATTCTGTTTTATCTTCTCTGACCTCTGAGTGATAATAAAGGTAAATCTTTTTATAGCTATTGATAGATGTTATGATTAGGGGGCACTTTTCTGTCGAATTTCACAAAGATCCTATAGATATAGGCGAG
Source organism: Hemicrepidius hirtus (assembly GCA_963082805.1). NCBI lineage: Eukaryota > Metazoa > Arthropoda > Insecta > Coleoptera > Elateridae > Hemicrepidius > Hemicrepidius hirtus. The sequence continues at coordinate 35,429,296 of OY720160.1, read as the reverse complement.
TATAGATACCGAAGGTATAAATTAATTAGAATCCACACTATGTTCACTAACCCGCGACCTCTTCATAACCAAGAGGTCGCGGGTTGGAATGCTCCAGATCTCATCTTGAATTTTTATGTACAAACCGACTTGAAGTGTTACATTGCGGTAATATGACCATAGAAATTAAAGCCCCTTCCCTCTGTATATAAAAAAATAAATATAACCCTGAATTTAAAAAAGTCCAGCTGCCTATATGCTTGTAAAACCTGGTTAATAAATCCGTATAGAACATTTTAACACAATCCGTTGTTTTAAACAAAGTCAAACATTTTCTTCAATAACCAAACTAACGACGTTTTCAAGTGTGTGAGTAAGTAACATATTCCGAACCAGATAGAGAAAAGCATTTTCTGTTTGTAAATGTAATAAACTCGGAACGAATCTCTTTGAAAAAAATCACAGAAGAAGCAATTTTAGTCGGCATTTTTTGAATTTTCTTGTTTTCCCAACTGTAAGATACAAGTTTCTTAAATTAAACCATGCGTTTCGTAAATATCAAGAACCAAATGAAAAAAGATGTACAAAAACAGTTTTACAGTTAGGCAGAAATTCGATGGTAGCTCTAGCTATCACTTTTTTTTATTTGGGAATAATATTTTCTCTACCAAAAGTAAAAATACAACAGCCTACGTTCAGCTGGAACATTTCCTTTGAAGATTCAAAGAGACCGATATATTTCCTTGTTAGTTTTCAAACCGAAGTTTCAATCACCTGACATTTCTTTATCAAGAACAATTTGTAACCATTAACAAAATCCGGTTTGGATTTGATATCAGTAGAACTTTTCAATAAATTTTTTGTGTAAGCGTATAAAGATCACAGTATTATCTCATAGATATTAATTATAATGTCTCACATAAAAGATAATCACCGTTTCATGAGTAAGTCTGCAAATGCAGTATTTAACTATGTTTTAGTTAGTTCAGTTACATTAATGAAACTAATTTTGTAGTAAGTACAGCATTCTTGAGGTATGTAACAAACACCCATATAATATGCAAGCTGCATATTATATCTTGTTAGTTTGCTTGTGCTATTAATATCTTATTACAGTCATAATTAACTTTTACATCTTGTGGATGTTTGATCTATCCTTTCTGCCGTTTTATATAATCCACACAGTTTATTTTACGAAAAACAAATATTTTTTTTGTTATATTGTATAAGATTTAAATTATCCTGCCTATTACAAAATTTCTGTTTAACAATTATGTAAATGTTAACATGGGATTCCTAGAATTACTCTATCAGACCTATTTTGAGTCTTTAGTGCTAAAGGTATTTTTACTGAGTGGAGGAGATGGATTTAAAAAAGATTTTTTTGCTTTTAGCTCTTCATCTCTTTCATCACTTTTTTTCTCTTACACTACACCTCCACCACCTACACAATTAATCAAATGAAAATGAGAAATGGAATAGAACTTCAGTTTCCTTAAAATTTTAGAAATAGCTTCTTCTTCCACCTTTGTTGAATGGCCCCTGAATGTCGGTACCACTTTCTGTTTATTTCCTGATCTTTTATTATTGACTTTGTTTGGTTCAGCTGTTTCTGGATACCATTCATCAGGGCCGGCTTGATGGGGGTGCCAACGGTGCCCCTGCACCGGGCCCCGCAAACAAGAGGGCCCTGCCATTCATCCGATAATCTTGCTCCTTGCTAGAACTACCGACGTATCCTAAGGTCATATTGGGTGTACCCCATTGAGTACCATTGTACCTATCTCTTCAAACTTAAAAATTAATCAAACGAGGTATAATCTAAAACTTAGATGTTTCCTTATTTCTATTCTTCAATATTTATCTTTATAGTATACAATCAGTGCATAAAATAGTATCTGATGTTTTCTTATCCTACGAAGAAATCAAAACCCGATATTTGTATGATACCAGAAATGTACTATACGAAACCTTGAAATAACCCTGCAGAAACTAAAACTTTTCGACCAAGACTGATAATTGGGATGGAAGTTAAGTATAGGTATGGGAATCTTGATCCTAAACATTAAACTGACTTTATTATTTTATTTTTCATGATATTGCATGATATGTTTGTTTTTTATTCGTTATTTTCGAAATAGTGGTAACTAGTTCTACCTGAAAACAATAGAAATCAGTATTGTCAGTTAGTAGTAGGTATAGGTAATATTTTGTAGTAGGTAGCATTATCTACAATGTGCTATAGGTAATGAAAGTTTTCCGGTTTGTCGGTTTTATATTTAAATTTGTTTACTTTGAAAGCAGAAATGAAGAATATATGAAAGAGATTCGTAAATTAAGCGTCGTCAGTAAACAAAAGTTTCATTCTGTTTAGTTTATCTTGTATTAAATTCATGTGAAAGGTGTAAAAAGCGATAACTTTACTGCAATATCGTGGATGTTCCTTCCATTTTTATAATTCATTTTGGAAGGTTCCCAGTTAACAACCCTTTTTTTAACGTGAGCAATAAAAAAGAGGAAGGTTCTTTGTTAATTAGCTTTCAGATTACAATTTTAAATTAGTATTAAATTTAAATATGCCCCAAAACAAGCAAAAGTATCATTAAGGTCATTCAATTACAATGTTTACGCATGGTTGCTTTTGCTTTGTTACATTTCTGAGCAACTCATCGTAACTTCCTTTAAATTGTGAGGGAAATAATTTAAAACCAACAAAACAAGAAAGCAGTCACTTCGGGGTAAACATAACAAGTATTGATAAAAACTGTCATAAGAGTTAGTCCTCAAAACAGCGACTTTTCTGATAATTTCTTACAAGAAAAACTTTGTGGCTTCTATAGGCATTTTTTCATTACTTACCCACCTAAGCATGACGACGGTTTCGTTTGAACTTAATGGTAATATCCAAACACACTCCAATTTAAAAGAGATGCTTTTATTCAGACAAATGTTTCTTCTCCTTCGTGTACGATCTACGAAAGGACTGAAAAAGATGCAATGTTTCACAAAAGGACTACTTTTGAAGGGTTATTCGCATGTCCGCTCTTATATTCTTGCCACGCAAAAATACAATCTGTCAACGAGGTCGACACGACCATAGTCAACCGTGTGGGTACGTATGTTTCTGTGATATTATTTCCCTAATTGCATTCTTTGTATTTTTATCAGTGCCGCAGACATTAGTTACATGTAATTTGCGTTTTCTACTTCCATTTGTAACTGCACTGTTACAGTTTTATCATATTAAAATTTCATCTGGTTTGTTTTAGCTATAATTTTCTTGTTGGGTCGTACCACTTGCAGCACAAAATTGGATGATATTTGCTTTTTGTCAACACCGCTATTTTTACCCACGTTCGTTAAATTCGTGTAGCTAACTATATCAGCGTTATAAATAACAATTTACTTTAATGAAACGTGTTATATCACACCTACACCTATTTGGAGATCTAAACAAGACAAATGTGACTAATGCGTTTTGCTCATCGAATTTTAAGTCTACGCAAATTTCAGGAATGAGTGAGAACCTTTATACAAATTATAAATTGCAAATGAGGCAAACAAAACGCACCTGCGGTGTAATTTTCCATCCATCTCCTTGGGCGTTAAATTGTAAAATTGGTATATAATGATGGCTGTTTATGGCATACTAGATGATTATTTAACCACAAACCATTTACATGCTTCATAATTCTACTTAAAAGTGTTAACAAATTTATCTGATTTGCTGGATTTTTTTATAACACTCAATTTGAAACGCTCCTCTTTTTTGTAATGTAATACGTGGAAAATTATAAACCGCATTGCTATTAATTTCTGACTCTGCTAACTTTTTAGGGGAAGGATTTGTAGGTTGCTCTTTGAGTTTTAAAAGCAATTCCATTTAAATACTTTTAGTTGGAACACCAAAGCAACCGGTAAATTGGTTACGGTATGGCGCACACTTAGATATAGTTTGTAAAAAAGATTACCAACGCAGAACGTTGGAAGTTTCTGCTTGATTTGTGATAATTGATATTTTCAATGGCAATCTTTAGAATATTCGGATAATTAATTAATAAGCATTAACAATTAAATCAATTATTTAATTGTTATTTTAAACCAAACCTTTGACTAAAAGTACTTACCTGATATTGTATTTTAATTAATTTAGACACAAAACCATGTCAAATTTATTAGACCATCCTTACATGCAATCACTTTGAACAAGAATAATTTTTAGCTTCTTGAAGCTCTCTTAAAAAAACTTTTCAAAGATTCGATCAAATTGTTTCTGTTATTATAAACCATATTATGTTTATGCAAAGTAAAAAAAAAGGAAACATTTTATACCGTGTCTAGTCGAGTATTTTCGATTTCATTAAATTTACTCTAGTGTCGCTTCTGGCAACATTTTCGACGTAGGTTACTTCCATTGGAGCGTTGAGGATATCCCGCCAGTGACCACGATTATACCATTATACTATTACTTCAAATTTTATCATTTCTGGGGATACGTAGCCCCGATTTTTACATCCATCTTTGATTATCAGTATTTCGATGTTTTATTTTTTGGTGTTAAACGTTTCTGGAATGTTTTCTTGTATCGTTTAATGAAGAACAATTTTACGAAAGTCATCCCTCTTATTCGCATTTTTCTCCTTATATATTTGTTTCTGATTTGCTTTTTTTTCTAGTCCCAGGTATGCTTCTACTATTCCTTTCTCTTGTTTCTCAACTATTAAAGTATAGAGCAGCCATTTCGCCGTCATTACCTATGTCAATCCATATTTAATCTGGAGGTATACCTACTTTATTTGCCACTCTCTTTATGTCGTCCGTCCATCTCATGAAGCTTCTTCCTATTCTCGTACTATATTATCTTGCTCCTTGGCCTTTCATCAACCAAAAACGGGATCATATTTGTTATCAATGGCAATGAAAACAACATGATATATATGACATAAAACTGTACAAAAACCGTCTGTCTGGGGAACCTTAGAATTTTGGATATTAATCTTTGCTTTCACATTCAATAAATTGTGATCAACATTGGCCGCAGTAAAATCAAATTTAGAATATAGCATATAATGTCACGAGAATTGCTTTATAATGAAAGGAATTATATATAAAATTGCATATATTACCTAATATTGAATGTTATTACAGTTTCGGACAGTTAAAATCATCATAATTGCCATTTAAAAGAAAGATATTTAATAATAACAGTTTTATTCATTATACGGTTACTCATTTCTGCGTAGCTCTTTGTTTTAGCAATAAGCTCTTTCTATTGCTCTGTAGATAACAAAAAATTCACAAATAAAAAACCAAAAAATAAATCTTTGTGGTTCAGTATTTAAAAAGCAACTGCGCTAAAAGAATTCCTGAAAGGCGTTTCCTGAATGAAACGTGCGCCGAATTGTGTATCGTCACATCTTACAATCTTGACCTTTTTAGAAATTAAGATAAATGGTTACACAAATTTTTCTATCAATTTACAAGCAACACAGTTGCTTTTCACCTGAATTCTTATTTGTTGTAAAACAGCACCAATATTAATGTAATATCGTTCTGGCTGTATCATACAAAAATATTATAAAAAAAGCTTTTGAAATGTTTACCGAGAAGCTGTTTTTCCCTAGTGCCTATTACATTAACCTCAACACCAGGTGGCCGAATCTCACACGATTTACGCTTTTTATGATGTGCGTATGTTATATCCGTTTCAGCTGACTAACCGTATTTTAATATTGATTTATACATCCCAAATAAAAGTAATTTGTTTTAATTGGAAAACGAGTTTTATCTCAACATTCCTGATACATGTTTTTGTAGTTGAGATGTAATTGGAAGTGGTTAGTTGAATTTTATTACAGCCATTTTTATTTAATCCACTGAGACACGCAGATTATATCAAAATGAAAAATGTATTATTTATGTATACTAAATATAAATATTTAGGCTTTCAAAAATCTTTAAAGTATTCTAGAAATGATCCTGACTTTTATCTTCAAATCAATAAAAGTATTTTAATGAAATGAAATCTAGATAAACTTTTAAAAGTACGCGAATATATTCCATAAATTACACTCTGTAACGGTATACTATCCATATATGGAAGTCAGTGTTACTCAAGAGTCTATCAATAAAATACTACCCAACAGCAGAACAAACATCGTGTGTGTAGTTTTACAGCTCTTCGGTGAAATACAATTAGAAGGCAAAAATTCAACATAGACTTTCTAATGGTGTGTAGTGTTAGATGTTACAATAAAGCGCCTGTTCATAGGTAACAACAATAATAACGGGATATAGACACACGTGAAGGTAGTTAATTACCCATTGAACGACGTGCTTTCAAATAATATACATGTTGATTAGACGCTTCGTATTTAAGACAGGGCTATATTAGAATTATCATTAATGTCACAGATTATTAATTATAACTTTAAAATAGATTATTAATGATACGTTTAAAAACAAATATTAGTGTTCATTTAAGATTAAAGCCGTTAAATGAAGATGAAAGTTATTTTACAGTTACGATGTAAATTAAATTACTGTTACAATCAAATTCGAGGAAAATGTTTTAACTATTTCTATTGAGTAATCGAAATATAATAAAAATATGACTACTCCCTTTCTATGACATTATTCGAAGCGCAGAGTGATTGTATCTAGCAAATTAAAAAAAGTTTCGATTAAAGGCAAAAGTGGTAATAAAATAAAACAATGCAACACATTTTTGCGAAACACATTTAGAATTTAATAGCTTTATAGTTACAGTTAACAGTGTAGGCGTGACTGTTACATCAATTTGGATATATTGCTAGTTGCTACTCCCATTTTTATTTAATCTGAACATTTCATTGTACATAAATACCAAAAGAATGCAATTATTGAAACAAAAAATTACTAGAACGATGCTAATAAAACATTCCTGTTTTTCATTTAGAAAAGAATATTCTATCAAAGTTTTAATTGATCAAATGATACCAGTAGTAGGTACCACTAATTTTACATTTAATGTCAGCTTTTGGTATTTCATTTTTATGAGAAACAAACGTTTAAATTATCATTATGTTGTAAATGGGATAAACTAATAAACATGAAATACTTTTACACAGTTTCCCCGAAAAATTTCACACCTCATTATGAATATGTTAATAGAAAGAAGTGTATACAGTTACAAAAGAAACAACCTGAAGACAAATTGGTTGTAAGGTGTAATTTATTATACAGCACCTACGCGAATTAATAAACACATATGATTTAGTAGTTAGTGTAACATTTTAAAACTACAACATTGTTATGTTTAAAAAAACTTCGACTAGATAATATTAAAGTGTACATGATGACGTCATTTGTTCAGGATGTATAATAAGTATGAGAGAAGATGTGCTTTGGCGGTAACGATAAGGATTTAGTGCCTTATTAATTTTATTCATTTTTCGTGTGGTTCTAAACAAAAAAATCTCTAAGCGATAATACGATCAAAGGTGGACAACATAACAATTATAAATGTTACAAAAACGCAAACGGTATTCTATAGTCTCCTGGGAAATTTTTCTTGGACCGCGATGGCTCAACTATTCCTTATTCGAATCCCAGTCTCGTTATAGAAGCTTACGTGTGTCCTAATTTACGTATGAAGTGGAAACTAATATCTAGACTAAACATGCGTACATAAAAAAATCTGTTTTTGAAAGAATATTTTCCTTAAGTTGCTTAGTTTTATTCATTAGCATTATTAATATTTTCTAAAAAAGTGTGGATTTCGATGTATACATTAAATAATGCATTAACAATTTATAAAATCGCTACCGACGGCGACGTCAGAAAATTATATGGAAGACCGTTCCTTAAAGTAGCCTTGCGTGTTTGATGAAAGAAACAATAAAAAGTCAATGAGGTGTCTGGGAAAATTACTGTATGCTATTGGTAAGTGTGTTATAATAGTTCAAAGATTATTTATGATAAAGGTAAAACTAGACCCTAGTCAATATAGATATTCAATTCAGTAGGATCACCTTTCAGCGGCTGAATATCTGAACATAATTACCAGACAGGTAAAATACCCCAGTCAAAATCAACCTATATATTATTGTGTGGTATACAATATTAATGCGTTTACGTCTGCACTTGCGGCTCAAAACTTTATTCGGACAGGTGCCTTCCAATCCATTCATTTAACTGAATGAGTTTACCATTTTATTGCTTGTACAATCCTTTCCAGCAGCGTCCAAACGATATGTTTATGGAGGAACTCTTTTAAACACGTAAGTATCCTCGACTTATACAATGCATAATTAACTTAATCACTTGAGGCAATATGTGGAGTGTGTGCATAATCAAAATTATCTTATTACACGGTTTTTATGGTGAGCAGAAGGTCGCTTTAGCCTTAGAGGAATCATTACCTTTTTGATGTTAAGCACCATTTTTGCCATACCTAGAAGAAAACAATAATTATTAGATTAACATTCTTTAAAAAAAGTATACGCGTAGTAATAAAAATACAAATTGATAGGATTTTATCTTATATAAATTTAACAACTCACTCTTGTTGTGATCTTACTCACGTAGCAAGAATGTTGAATGCTGCAACGCTATAATCTTGAAACGCTTAGTGCTTTGCAATATATTACAACGACACTGACAGTGAAGTGACTTGGCTGAGAGTTTACCTAATTAAATTAGATTGAAGTACAAAAAAGCAATAAACTGGTTTTGGTCGGAATCACGCAGGTATTTTCTAGCGTGCATCAAAGGAGAATCTTCAAGGTAACGACTACACTAGATAGGGTATTCTAGCATATAATAACTTAATTCTAGTTTACTAACAAAAAAAACAAAATCTTTTATGGATTGATTATTTAAGGAAAGCTATAAAAACCGTTCAGAAACTATCCGACAATATACCTGTAATATCAAAGTAATAAAATAATAATAAAGTGTCCTAAAATTAAAACTAAATTCAATCTCATAATCTCACTTTTTATGTAAATAAACTATTTGAAGTGTTGTAACTTTAATCATTGTATCTAGAGTGAAACTAGAGAAAAGGCACGCTATTGATGGGATACCCGGAGATACCGACTTGACAGTAACTGCTTTACGTATCTTTTGACAACCAAGTGTCAATTTGTAGTAGGCATTTGTCAAATCATATACATACTAACTATGTATATGTGTCAAATACTACTTCATGGCCGCATTTACTTCACGGCCGCATTTACTTCACGACCGCGTTTACTTCATGGCCGCTGTAGCCACTGGATTGTTTAAATTGCAAACGCATTTTGTTTTAGTTTATAACTTTTTTAGGCGACTATGATAAAAACAGCTGATGCGGCTATGACGTTTCAAGATGCTCACGTGACCAAATGTTATTGGAATATTCAAATAAAAATTTTAATTTGTTAATAACATTTGCGATATTCGCCTAAAAAATGTTGTTTGGACCTCTGCCAAAGAGCGCTTTTTCGTCCTTACTTGTTTTTTGGAAGGAAACTCAAACTCAGACTCACTTTTTAGCCATGATACAACAATACCGGTGGCATGCTTTAGTGGCAAAAATCGAGTCACAGAATCATTGGAAACTCTGGTAATTTACAAAATTTAGCTTTATTGCCGATAATAATTAACGGGAATCATTCCCACAGCTACTCGGGTATAGTAGCTGTAACTTAAACCCTCTACTAGGTTTTTCGAATAATAAATTGCCATTATTTTACACTTTATCAGAAAGTACTGAAGCTGATTACCATTTTTTGAAGAATGCTGGTCATAATTGGTATGTTTACTTTGCTCTACATGATTCGTCTCTCAAATAGTTAGCGAACACCATTTTTATAGACGATTGATTTATACAGTTCCAAAAAAAATCACTTTTCCTAAAAGTTCTCCAAAACAATTTGATGTGTAGGTACAAATGAAGTCATTTGAAATATTCTACTTGAATTAAGTGACGGTGCAATAATATTGACTACGATAAGTGTAATATGAACCTTTTATCTGTAATCTACGAATATTACCCGGTAAGCTTCCACATGCTTAATAATATCTAAAACTAAAACTAAAAGTAGGTATGGTTGATGTCTTTCGAAATATTCATAAATAATTTAATTTATTGAAACAAATCTATTGCTTTACATATAAGTAAAGTTGTTAAGTTGATAGGTATAACAGTTTCATGCATAGCACGGTATCATGCATCAAGTCGTAAATTATATTAAATATACAGTACGTTTGCAAATATTCTTTGTAGAAATTATTGAATTTGCAAGAATATTGTGTAAAAATAGTCCTTTATTTGATCATTAGTAACTAATTACAAGTTTTGACCTAATGGTCTTGTCATGCTCTGAAATGTGAAGATTTATCGTTTTCTTATTTAATAACGTGAGAACGATAATAGGCTGACGATTAAGCCTAACAACTCATCCGTGACAGTAGAGTAAGAAACTAAGCTTACCTTTGGGATACAATAATATTATGAAGGGTTCCACTCTATTCCTTGTTACGTTTTGTATAACATTCAATGCTTTACTCGTACTACCATTATTTTAACCTCCTACATCATCTTTTGGATAGTTGAATTACACTTTTAAAACTTCTGAGCTACATCAATCAATTAGTTACATTAGTTTTCGTTTCAATAGTAATAGCATAATTTTTTCAAATTCAATTATTAATTCTAACCCATTTCAAACGATAAATAAAGTGTAATACTATAATTTGGCCACTTAATACCATTTCAACAATCCTGCAGCTTAATATAAATTAAACATCTGACATCCTTAGTACAACAAACCAATTTATAAATCGCCGAAGGGTAATGGGGTAATGGCAGACTTCTGTAAGGGGACGGGTTGAACCGATCCCGGAATCCCAACAGGGATCACCGGATTCTCTTCTGTAGAACCACTGTTAACAAGTGAGCTCCCTTAGCGTCCTCCAATTTTTATGACTTTCGTAGCTGCCGTTCGATTTCTTACACAATTCTTTTTAAAGTGAAATATTTTCTAAAAACCATATTCAGAAAAAAAGTCAAAAAATTAAACATTATACATTGTCTATATTTATGTCTCGGTATTATTAACGAGAGTTCAGATTGAAAAATGTAAATATCTTTAAATTAATATCCAATGAACTTTGTTTACATATCAAAATATTTTTTACAGATTGTGTCTACGAAACAATTATTAAGATCAGATAATGTATTTTAATTTTTACTTTGACGTACATAACAGGGAAAGGTAGAGAAAATATTAACTCGCGCTTAACGGAAATACTGATTTTGGACATACCTATTATAATAAACGGAAGCACTACTTTGAGATTATATTCACACGAAAGAAATATTTAACACTGAATTGTTATTTACTTACGTAAATGGTTTTTTGATATCCGGTCTTGGTTTTAGTATTTTGCTTTTAACTTTTTGTAGCTACCTAATTATAATTGTTAATACATTTTTAGCCAATATTATTCTACTGGTGCTCATTAGAGTGTTGTACAATTATTATCTCCAGTGGGAAAAGTTTTAATCGAAACAAGCTTTCGGCATCTGTATTAATTTTTTAAAACGGTCTTGTGGTTTTTTGTTAATTATTTCATCCTGCTATGGTTTCCTTTCTAAATTTTATTGTTATATTGGTATTAAAATATTTCTGAGAAAATTTCATCCTGAATAGTTTAGAGTTGAATCAAGATTTAAGAAATTTTCTAAACTATTTATGATCTATACTCGGGGAGTGGTAGTATGTATAAACTCCTGCAGAGAAATATTTCGTAACTTTATTGTATAGGAAGCATTCTTTTCTACTTGTATTAGACTTTAACAAATTTAATATCATCTTTTATATCTAACACCGGTTCACCTCTGTCTGCTAGGTCAATAGTTTAAATAATTCTTCATGATAGGGTAATAAACATTTATATTAGTAGTAGTTACGGTTGCTTTAATATTTTGTACCTAATTCGAATATAATTCGGTTGCAAAATGATTTTAATTTCCATAATTATAAGAAAAACATTGCAGATGATTTCCAAACTTGGTGTAGCCTCAATTAAAAATTTACCCCTTAACCGAATCAGCATTTTTGGTAATATTGATTCAATTTCCACGCATATTCGATGTTTCAAGTCGGCAAAGCTGTTGGGACCAATTTGGTGTACGTTAGCATTTAAATAATCTCACGGGAGGTGATGCAAACACTTTTATCAGGATTTATAATCCAGATAGAATATGCCCAGGAAACCCGTTAACGTGTATAGTATTCTGCTGTAGTGCCTACTTGTTTTTTTTTAGTTTGTTTTTATTACTAGTTCTTATACCTTTTTGTGCTACTACAGAAATTGTAAGTTGTACTGCAGTGGTGGTTTGTTTTCCAAAAATAATCACAATCTAAGGGAAACTAATGTGTATGGAAGTTATGCTTATGTAACCTACCTATGGTAATGGAAAAAGTCTCTTATTTTAAGAATGAATGAAATCTTTCGTTTTTCTAACATCATACTCTCGTTTACAAGGAGTTAACCTCCGATTATCGCAGATAATAATATATCGTTCAGTTTATTATAGCATTGAACTATTTTATATTTTGTCTACCAAAATAAAACTTTTAAAAGTTTCGCGGCAACACGAAACATGCATTTGCTTTGTTTCTTTCTTTTCTATAGGCCCATTATGACACGGTTATCTAACCAAAACATGCAATTCTGTATTATATTATTTTAGTTTGTTTGAATTTATTCTACTTCCTCTCAATAATTGCATTGCAATCAGAATCAGCTAACACCGTTCACTTGCAAGATGAATGTTAAAATTTTCTTAACTAATTGGATTTTGTTCTTGTTTCTTCTGGGATAATTACCAACAGATTTGGAACTGTTTCCTTCAATTATTGTCCAAGAATATCTGTGTTGTTTGACTATTTTGGTATTAAGCCAGATTTTCTGCTTTTCCTTTTAATTGTGCGAAGCAACTACCGTTTGAAAACACTCGGATTTATTCTAATGCGGACAATACGGCTCCCTTTCATACAGGGTGATAAAAAAACAGAAACGAGGAAGGCGAGTAGGTTTCATCCAAATATAAATTAACATACAGGAGCATAATAACTCTAGTACAATTCCTTTTAGTGACATATATTATATTATATATTATTATTCATTGGAAGTGATAGCTTTATCTACACTTACAAAACAGTTTTTATTGAAAGTAAAAATTGAATAGGTACCGCGAATCTGGAAGGAATAATCTTCGTGCACGAAACAATAATTATCTTTTTTCCAAGCATAAGGTAATCAGAAATTTAAATGCATTTGAATATTGTGCAGTTGAATCTGTTAAATGGCTAAACTCACAGCCGACATAATTTGCGATTTCCATTTTAAAACTTTCTTCAATTAAAGTCCTGAAAATTAGATATTACGGATTAGGGGAAGTCTTATAATTTACCTGGTAGCTACCCAGCAACAATTTCTCGGCTTTTTTCTCCTTTTTTTCGCTTTATATCTAACGTTTTCTCGTGTAGATATCTGATATTTTAACTTTCTACTTTACATTTTTAAATGATCTTTCAGTTCCATAAACCTACGGTACCTAGGTACATTAATTACTCCATATTCGCTTTAAGCTTGCTTTACCGTTGTAATTGTGGCGAATTGTGATTAGCACCTTCACGCCACTTGATGTTCCATCATCCTTATCAAAGCTTCTACCCTGTACCTATATATCGCACTTCCAGTTTGAATTGTTCACGTGTTCTGCATTTATTTCGCATTAGGCATAGGTACGTGTAGTTTTTCATTTCGCTTCCTGGATATTTAATTATAACTATACACCTGTTTCTCCAATATATTTCTTTGAGATCATTCACTTTAATTCCGATGGTAAACTTTAAATCCTCGTGACTGTCCTAAAATTTACCAATAAATCTGTAAGTATAACGAACACAGAAATTGGGCTAGTAATTCCACGCTTCGTCGGCTAACAACGCAAGACCGTCATACGTCAGCACGCAACCATGTTTCAGGTTACCGTAAACACAGGTTGCTAGTAATTCCAAACGACATTACGACCACCTGGGGTCGTATAACTATTAGAAAACTGTAGACAAGCAAATAAAATCAGGAAAATATATAGAAAAACGATCTTTATTCTACACGAACTACAGAAACGAAGATAACATCTACTTCCCACTTCAAAGTTCATGTCACATCATGTCGGTTACTTGTCTTCTTTCCAGTGCGATGTTTTAACTACACAGTCCCGCCGAAGGCGTCCAGCTGCGAGCTTTAGCTACAGTAAGAGATATCTGTATTACTAATAGGCTAGCATCGTTTTTTAATACCTTGTTTGTTATTTTCCTTTTTATGGTGTTTTATTTTAACAATTTAAAGTAGCAAAATCGTACTACATAAATCAGCTACTAATCGATACATATTTTATAATAATACAAAAAATCGGTAAATTACCAAGAACCATATGGATGAATGGTAGAAAGGGCGCTGGAGAAAAGATGTGAGAGAACAAGCTGATAGAAGAAGATACGAATACGATATGGAAAATTGCGAACGCAGCTGTAAAAACCCGAAATTATAAATATATTATGTTAATCATAGAAAAACTTTTATATAATAAGTACCTAACTTTGAACATCGATACGTTGTTGTTGAATAATAATTCAGTTCATTATTTTTGTGATTTATTGCAAGGTTATAAGCGTAGGTGTTAGGAAGTAAAGTAGAAGGTCTTTCTTAATTTATCATCTGTTTCAATACCAATTACCAAACCTATGCTACATATAATTTGTAAGACCTCATTTATAAACACATAGAAATTCGCTGCTTCTTCACAGAAGAAACCACATTATAGTAATCAGCCTCAATAAATTTTAATTGTTTACATGAACCTTTGCAAGAGAATAAGATATGATCTCGCATTGTTGGGTATAATTATAACCCCCTTTTCAAAGTATATAATTAAATGAATCAAATTAAAATCGAATTATTAAAACTAAAGACCCCATAACATGGTATGTTTTTCTTCGTGAGTAACGAAGCATACTAAAAACAACGATATTGTATGTTTAATATAATATTCAGGTAGTCTACTAGTCACGAGTGTAAATCCTTCTTAAGAGATGTTAAGTGTTATGTTATTTGATAAGTATTTTCAATAAAAGTGGACTGTATTTTTAATGGTTTATTTGTGAACACTTATACACTATTCTTACGGCTAACTACTACTTGGCTACGTTTTTACTGTCTTGGTTTAGACTCTTAGACTGATACTTTTCTACTGGTCTTTTACCCCTGCCTGACTACTGCCCTTCCTTGAGTTAAGGGTGATAGTGGGGGTGATTCCACTTATCTTTAGGTTGCGACCTAACATGCCGCCCCCTTTGAATGACTGTAGTCTTCAAAAAAAATAAAAAATAAAACAAAGTAGAAATAAACTTAGGACTACAGATTAAACTCTAATACATATTCTAACGGGTACTCAGACTTAAATTAGATGATACAACATATAATATATTCTTGACTAAAAGCATTATACTACACTATCAAATTGTCTGTTTCTTGGTCCATTGGTAGCACGCACACACGGTTAACAGCCCGTTTAAGCACACCACGAACGGTTTTTACGGTCACTACACGTGTTAAGTTATCTGCGCCGGGGTGTAGCTGTATGACTCTTCCCAATGGCCATTGTTGAGGTGGTACACCATCTTCAATAATGACTACCATATCGTTGATACGTAGTTGGTGTTTCGTTTGTTGCTGCCACTTAATCCGCTGTTGCATTTGTACCAGATACTCCCGATACCATCTTTTCCAAAAATGTTGGCGAAGTTGCTCAACATACTGCCATCGTGAGAGACGGTTTATATTTATGTCCGTTATGTCGCGTTCCATTATGGATGTCAGTGGTTCTCCAATTATAAAGTGCCCTGGTGTCAGGGCTGTTAGATCATTAGGATCAGAGGAGAGGGGTGTGAGCGGCCGGGAGTTTAGACAGGCCTCTATTCTAGTAAGAAGAGTGTACATTTCCTCATACGTTAGGATGGCATTGCCCATAATCCGTTTCATGTGATATTTCATTGATTTGACATTTGCTTCCCATAACCCTCCCATGTTTGGAGCGCGAGGTGGGATAAATTTCCAAGTGATGTTTAGTGGTTTAAGCATTAAATTTAAGGATTCTTGAAATTCTTTATTTTCAAAGAAACGAACAAGATCTTCGAGTTCTCGATTTGCGCCCACATAATTTTTTGCATTGTCCGAATGCATATGCGACACATGACCTCGCCTTGCGATAAATCTTTTGAGCGCGTTCAAAAATGAGTCCGTCGTAAGGTCTCCTACCAATTCTAGATGTGTTGCCTTGGTGGCAAAACATACAAATACGGCAATGTAACTTTTTACATTGCGTTTACCTCTTCCGCGACCTTCTTTAATTAAGATAGGCCCTGCGTAATCTACACCTGAATTTAAAAATGGTCGCGTTAATTGTAACCTATCTATGGGGAGATCACCCATCTTCTGCATGGCGGCGTGAGGTTTTGCGCGAAAACATTTTATACATTTGTGGATTACTTGTCTTATGACACTACGGGCTGAAATCACCCAATAGAACTGTCTTAAGGACGCTAATGTAGCCTGCGCCCCTGCATGCAGCTGGCGCTCATGCTCTTGAGTAATGATTAATTTAGTTACATAATGACTCTTTGGTAAGATCATCGGATATTTCCTGTCTATTGTAATTGGCGCGTTTCTTAAACGGCCCCCCACCCTTATTAATCCGTTTTCATCCACGAAAGGATTTAAGCTAATCAACTTGCTATTTTTATCTAATTCTTGATTTTTTGTTAATTTATTTAGATCGGAGGCAAATTCCTGCCTTTGGATAATTTTAATTATGGTCTGGGTGGCGCCCTTTAATTCGGTTGTTGATAAGTTTTCCGAAAATGGGATGTTTGTGCCCCTACATTTACCCAAAAACCGTAAACAAAGGGCTATTACGCGTTGTAGTTTTGAAAATGTTGAGTATTTCGTTATTACTGGTAACTCGGGCATGCTTTTTGTATTTACCGCGAGGATCACCTTGCGGGTTTCTATTACCTCTATGCTACCTATATCTGGTTTAATTCGTGGTTGGTCGCCCCTTTTTTTACTTAACCATTGCGGGCCATGAAACCAAAGGTGTGATTTTTTTAATTCTTTAGGCAGTAATCCTCTGCTTATGATATCAGCAGGATTATCTTCTGACCTAACGTGGTACCAATCATCTACGCGTGAAAGTGTTTGTATCTCAGATACCCTGTTAGCTACGAACGTGTTTAAGCTGCTGGGGTATGATGCTAACCAAGCTAAAACAATTGACGAATCGGTCCATAAGAGTTGCCTTTTAATTTTTAAGTTTATTGTTTGAGTTACCGCGTGTACTAATTTAACCAGCAAGAGCGCGGCACACAGTTCTAATTTTGGTATAGTAATCGTCTTTAAGGGTGCTACGCGCGATTTTGCGCAGAGTAACTGACTTGAATGATTATTATGAGTATCAGACCATCTTATGTAGATGGCTGCCCCGTAGCCTTGTTGGGACGCGTCGCAGAAACCGTGCAACTCTATTTCCCCGTTGGGGAGATTTATTGGTATAATTTTTCGAGCAATATTTAGCTCATTTAAATATGTTAGTTCCGTGAGAAACTGGAACCATAGTGAATGCATTGTAGTGGGTATAGATTCGTCCCATCCCAATTTTAACGTCCATAATGTTTGTATTATAATTTTGGCTCGCATTGTTACTGGGCCAATTAATCCCAACGGGTCAAAAATTTGCGCTACCGTAGATATGATAGATCGTTTGGTTATTTTGTTGGGTATCTTATGAACTTTCACCGCGAATTTAAATTCATCGTTTGTGCAATTCCATAATAATCCTAAAGTTTTAGTGTTGCCCTCTTTGTCCAAATTTATAATTTTACTGCTATTTGACTCTACTATCTCCGGTAGGATTCGAGGGTCATTTGCGGCAAACTTGCGTAGTTCGAAGCCTGCTTGGGATAAAATGCTAGTTACTTCTTTTCTTATTTTAATGACCTCATTAATTGAGTTGGCACCCGTAAGTAAATCGTCCATGTAGAAATCTCTTGATACTATTAGACTACCTACTGGAAATTTAGATTGATTCTGGTGGGATAATTCTTGCAAGCATCGCGTTGCTAGAAAGCTCGCGGGCTTTGTGCCGTACGTGAGCGTGGACAAACGAAACGTCTGTATTGGTTGCTCTGTGTTTTCGCGCCACAGTATTTTTTGGTACCTAACTTGACTTGGATGCATTCTTATTTGGCGGTACATTTTTGTAATGTCCCCATTTAACGCGTATTGAAAGGTTCTGAATCGCGTCAATATTGAGAATAAGTCCTGTTGCACGACCGGACCGCACATGAGGTTGTCATTTAAACTAAGGCCGTTAGTGGTCTTTGCACTTGCATCGAATACCACCCTTAATTTGGTCGTGCTGGACTCTTTGAATACCGCGTGATGCGGTAGGTAGCAGCTAGATGTTTCCTCAGTGGGCCCTGAATCTAGCTCCATATGCTTTAATTCGTGATATTCCTTTATAAATTTTGAATATTGGTATTTTAATTCCGTATTGTTGTTTAATTTCTTCTCGAGATTGTAAAATCTTTTTAGCGCAATGTTATACGAACAGCCTACATTAACCATTTGGTTTATAAAAGGTAATTTTATGATAAAACGCCCATTATGATCGCGCTCATAATTTTGTTTAAAGTGGTTTTCGCATATTTTGTCTTCAGGACTTAAATTCCTTTGTGAAGGGTAATGCTCAAGTTCCCAGAATTTTGTTAAGCTGTCGTCTAAAGATACATTGGGTTTCGTACTTAAGTTGCAGTGAACGGGGACGGGGGCTGCGTGTCGAGTTGAATTTATAGCACCCCCAATAATCCATCCGAAATGTGTCTTTTGGAAGACCGGTTGGTTTTTAGCTACCTGTATTTGCCCTACGCACAATAGTTCCCAGAATAAGTCGGCTCCTATTAGTAAATCTACTTGTTTACTTAGGTTAAACGATGGGTCTGCTAATTTTATGTTCTTAGGAATTTCTATTTGAGACATGCTAAAGGACCGAACTGGTAAATTATGAGTTATTCTTGGTAAAACCAAGCATTTAATATTTGCGCTGAATGCATTGTGTTTTGACTTAATCTCTGCGTTTACTGAACGTGTTATCGTACTAAGTGTTTGATTGATACCTACGATAGGAATATTAATAGATTTTGATTTTAATTTTAATGTTTGTACCATATCTTTAGATATAAATGAAGCTTGTGAACCTACATCTAGTACACATCGAATTTCCTGATAATTACCTGTATGATCTTTGATATATATTAGTGCCGTAGCAAGTAAAACTGTGTCACTTGTTCCATACCTGCAGTGATTACTAGCAATTGGTGCAGATGGTTCAATATTGTATGTTGAGTTAGGTAATTCATTAATTTTTAATGTATTTGTGTTTTGATGCAATAATGTGTTGTGTCTTTGTTTACATTCACCACAAATTCGTTCTGATAAGCACTCATTGGTAGAGTGGTTGCTCCTCAAACAATTTAAGCATAACTTGTGATTTTCGACTTGTTTTAACCTATCGGGGACTGAAAGTTTCAAAAATTCTATACACTGATAAATGTTGTGAGATGCCCTTTTACATTGAAAACAGTTTAATCTTTTTGTTGTTAAATACGCTACCTGACGAGGTGCTTGATAGTTAAATTTGTTAGGTTTATGATACCATTCTTTGTTTGCCTGGTGGGACTTGTTTTGGTTTTCCCCTGAAATATTACTTGCCTGATGTGGCTTACCTGTCATGTCTAAGGATCGTAAGACCTCTAATCTTTTTTCTAAGAAACTTATTAAATCCGTTAGTTTTGGAATTGTTGAATTTAAGGTGGTTTGCCATTCCCTTTTTGTGATATAATCTAATTTATCTGTAATTAACAGAACTATTAAAGCGTCCCAGTGATCAACGGGCACTCCTAAGACTCTTAATGCCGCAATATTGGATGTTACAGCGTCTAATAATTGGCGCAAAGATGAATGCGAAGGTTTGACTATGCTTTGTAGTTTGATTATGGAATAAACATGTTCCTGAACTATCAACCTTTTATTCTTGTACCTTTTTTTTAATATATCCCACGCCGAAGCGTAATTTGCTTCGGACACAGGTAACGACTCAACTGCATGCAAGGGATCGCCTTTTAAACATGATTTTAAATAGTGGAAGCGCTCGCAATCATTTAATTTGTCACTTTGGTGAATTAATGAATTGAACGTGTCATAAAACGAGTTCCACTCAGTATATAATCCTGTAAACTGAGGTAAATTTAGTGTGGGTAACTTTATATTTAATTGCGAATTGAACCCTTTATTTCCTGTACTCGCGCTGCCACCACATGCAGAAGATGATTGATTCTCTAGTAATGTTGAGATTTTACTAATAGTGTCAAAATACTCTTCCTCAAATGTTTCCTGATCGCCGTTGTTGGCTGTTCCGCTATCTACTTTTTCGAGTTCTAATTGAACATCGTTAAATTGTTTAAGTAACGTTTCTAAATATGGAATGCGTGATTTTAATTGTTGGACGTTTCCCCCCGGAAGAAAATCGCGGACTATGTTAGATGCCCTTGTTAAACCGCCCTTTATGCGTTCTCGCTTCATAATGAGATCTGCTAATTTAGTCATTATGAGTTTTATGCAAAAGCAATACGTTAATTTTATAGAGAAATGTACTTTCTTCTACTAGCTAATAAATTGATAGGAGGGAAATGGAAACACTGACCTTATTTTATGATCTACCAGCTAATGTAGATACTTTTGTTCCAGAGTTTCTTACTTTCTTGTAGGGCCGATGTGCCGATGATTTTGATTCCTTGTAAATTGTAGGGCTGATGTGCCGATGATTTTGATTATTATAAGTTGTAGGGCTGATGTGTCGGTGATTTTGATTATTATAAGTTGTAGGGCTGATGTGCCAATGATTTTGTTTTTAACTTATAGTAGTTACCCTTGAAGCGCACTGATTTGTGTTCACTTTAATCACTGTTATTTGGACGACCAAATTTATGCGGATCGTAGGACCAATGTTAAGTGTTATGTTATTTGATAAGTATTTTCAATAAAAGTGGACTGTATTTTTAATGGTTTATTTGTGAACACTTATACACTATTCTTACGGCTAACTACTACTTGGCTACGTTTTTACTGTCTTGGTTTAGACTCTTAGACTGATACTTTTCTACTGGTCTTTTACCCCTGCCTGACTACTGCCCTTCCTTGAGTTAAGGGTGATAGTGGGGGTGATTCCACTTATCTTTAGGTTGCGACCTAACAAGAGATTTTTTTAGAGGGAGTAACATGGAAACCAAGCTATCCATTCATAGTCAGTATTGTAGTTGAGCTGAAAGTATGCATGCAGATTCAAAAAATAAAATTTAGGTATAAATAATAATCGTAGGCAGAAATCTTCTGTTAGTTTCAATTTTTTTAAATTCGCGTTGATTTTGTAACTTAAGAGTTAACATGAGTTTAAGTACTAACTGCGTCCATGGTACATGCATCAGAATAGATTCCTTTACCCCATTCGAAAATATAAAAGAAAATTTTTCATAGTGTTTTAACTTATTACTAAATTCTTCTCGGTGCATGTGATACATATTTTATGTATTCAAAATATACTGAAAGGCTTTTGTCGTCATCTTAAAGTAAATATTTATGTTTTATCACTTTATGAAGTTGAAGCCCCTCGCATGGTGTCAAACTTCAGGACATTCACCTTACACAAAATTCCCGTGGTGAACCTTTATAATATCCTTGTTCTACTAAAGAGTCTCAAGTTTACACAATATATTCTGATACTACTTGAGACGACAAATACGTATTGAATTAAAACAAATAAACGACAAACGCTAAATAAACATTCACAACAGTATCAGCAACGTTTACAGTTGTTACATTTCAGCCTGTAGGTGAATAACTGTTAACATTGTTTTACTTTATCAAATGTATTAGTTTACACAGCTATAAAGCTTCTTTATGAACTTAAAGTATTTGAAATTATTAAAGACGGGGTGAATAATTCTTTTCCGTTTAAAGTGATATTTCAAAGTTTATAGCCCTTATCTTCTCCCTCGTTTTAGGTTACGGTTCCAGAAGTAGAAAAATGCAATCAAAAATGTTTAATGAAGTTAATTAATGAACTTGCAGTGAAACAGCTCGAAGTCATTATTAGGTTGTTGTGAATGGCAAAACTCCTAATCCCATTGCAATTACTGTCAGGATCTAGGAGTAAGCTAATTATGTTAAAAGTATAATTATATGAATTAATTGTATTTGTGTAATTTCCTTATCACATTATTTACGTGGTCTTGCTTGCTATACTATTATTATCAATTGTGCTGATTATTATTTTAAAGAAGAATAGAAAAATGATTCCGAATGACATGAGGGAGGTTCTTTGATTATATAACAGTTAAAACATTACTTAGAAATTATGTTGCGAAACATTAAACGTTTCCTTGCATTTTTAAATTTCAATATATCAGTTTTGAGTGGTCAAAAATTACATTTTTTGGATAATCTTTTAGTTTAAAATGGTAGGTAGGTACTTTAAGATATAAGCTATTTGCTAGAGGTCGAGAATGTAATCGGGCGTGGTGGTTCCCTTTATCAAAGGTAAATGGTTCTGCCATAAACACTCCGTTTTAGATATCACCCTTTGAAAAAGGGAGTTACAAAGAGAAAGAGAGGAAAATTGACATGCTGAGTGTATTACAAGTAAATTTTACTTGGTATTATTATTTACCTACGGAAAATATTAAACAGGTCAGTAGGTACCTATTAATATTTCTGAAGCAAGAAGTTTTTCTTATCAAGAATGTTTAAAACTTATTCAGAATATTTTACCATTTTTATTAACTAATTTAAAAAAATGCGAATATTATGTTATCCTATTTCTTTATTAATTCACACAAGTATGGATTGTGGTGTCTAGTGAAGAATGTTTAATTTTAAAATTTAACAATTTATGAAGATCTGGTTTCTAATAAAATGTTTTTTCTGTAAGAACACACAGGACCAATTAAATTCTAGTCAAAAATTCAGTTTAATGTTGATATAATATGAATGAAATTCGTGTTTATCGTATCGTGTTCGCCGCACCGGATCTAATCTGATCAACGATACAACTAATAGCGCGACACGCTCGGTCCGGTCCCACACGCTTTTCGTGCTGTTAATTTCTGAGTTAGCAACCCCTTTAGGACTCTCGCTACTCGGAGAATGTAATTCCTTTATTATAACTACTTTACAGAAGTAGAAAGCAGACACACACTGAACTTTCAGATGGTTATTAACCTTTCCTAGATATACATTTTGTTTGATTCCGCTACATTGCTGATTAACGTTCCACAACAAAGTTATTATTATATAACAACTACTTACAACTCTTCAAGAGAAATATTTGAGGTAAATATTTAAATTTCTATTTTGGAAGTTTCTGCGATCTTGAACTTTCTGAATATTTGAAACATCAGAATGAATTATTAATCAAGGCAATTAGAACACTTTCAAGATTCATTCAAGCGTCTAATACTACGTCTTGAAGATTGATTATTTACTGTTCAGGAAGAACATGTAACAAAGAATGCAGTTTCATTACCAATGCTGTAAAACGAGTTTAGATAAAACAGCAATCAATACACCCACCCACAATGACCTCCACCGTAGCAGGCTTTTCTTCCTTTCATAGAAATTAACTTCTAACCTTTCTGCTTGCTCTTATGTTGTATCCTATAAGGCTATAAGCATAGATAAGTGCATGCATACATTTGAATTCTTGATTTTCAAACTTACTTGTACTACAACCATTTTGTTTCCTGCGTTTTAAATGACTAACATTTATTTAACGAATAGATATTTATTCAAGTGCTATTAATCTTGTAAGAGCCTGCAATTTAATGCTACATGTAACTTCTAAATGGACATCGTGAATTATCATTAAAAAATCTGTAATAGTTCATGTTTATTTATTCGTAATATGAACCACATCAGTTGCAGTAAGTTTAACTCCTTGTATATTTGTAAACTGCATGCTATATGGGGCATACTGCGTCCAGTATAGCATGCAGATAAGTCTCTTAACTTGCTGAAAGCGGTGGTATACGGAAGTTTACATAGAAAGCGACCAACCAAACTACAAAGCGCAAAGTGGGATAACTATGTTGAAACATGTTAAATAGTCCGGATAGATGAATAATACCCGTCGAGGATCCATAAAATAACAAGCCCTCTTTATAAGGTAATCATCAGCAGATGGACACACGCATTTTGAATGGGATATACAAAGGAACGTTAAAAATTATTTAACATCATTTAGGATTCTTGTGATAGATGGAAAAATGGACACGATTCAACTGTGGTCAAACATACAAGTGTTATTAGCGGCTCTATTGTTATATTAAAGGGTTAGGCACTACATAATTGTACAGAAACGAATAAATAAAATGCAGGATTGTCGTTTCATTATTTCGTTTATAATTTAGTTTCCCCGGTCGCGTAAATCACACTCGTTAACCGTCAGCAACAGTCTACTTTGAATTTATTGTTTTGGTGCAATGCCGTGTTTATTATACAACATGTAGGAAGGTATTTTCAGTTTTCCAGGCAGCTATGTCCAATTAGAATGATATGGGTTGTTTGGACAGACAAATCTGAAATATGTTAACCATTCCATCTGATATGAAACAAGATTAAACGTTTCAAACGTTTTCGCATGTGCTAAGTCTCATTAGGTTTATATAATAAGAGTTTTTCCCCAACTCTGAAACTCCTATTCACAAATGTTCGTTACCTTCTGTTAGATGTTCTGCAGTTCACTCAAGTCCATTGTTTGAACCTACGAAAGCATCGTCATGGTAAGACAATCATCCAAAACTCAACTTTTGTTCTCTGCCCCATCTTTTTTCTTAGTATTGCCATTACACTTTTTTATATGTCTCTACGCGTGTCTACAATTAAATACCACCTCTTATATCTTTAACTTTTATTTGGTTATAATGTCTTTCGTCTAAGACAAAAACCTGTCTTCTCTTGTTTCCCTTTGTGATTCGTTTTGCTACATTTTCTTGCTCAGCTTTGTCCTTTGCCTGTTCCTTATAGTGACTGTTACTAAATGTCGAGGAACATTTTGAATATGATCCAAAAGCTTTATTGTTTCCTTTATTTTACCTTACACGTATTACGAACTGTCAGGATTATATATCAAATCTAACATGCCTAGGCCATAGAAGATACTGATTTCCAGAAACATTTCTGCCCGGCGACAAATTCAAAACGTGATCTAGTAACATGTAAACCATTTAGTCATGTCTACCCAAATAGCATAGGCTAATAAGTACTTGTCCTTTTCTACATACGTACAGATATAAAAAAAACGTGCCCGTAAGATCTTTAAGTTTGTTGTATAATACCTTATTTTAATTTAGGTTAGATGTATATTTCCTGCTATAAAAATAATAGTAACCATTACAAAACCTGTCAAGAGGTGTGTTACAATGCAATCTAAATTTATTATTAACACTTAAAGCGCAAACAGCAGTGTCTCAAGGCCAAAAGGCCCAGAACCCGCAAAACTGGTAGTTCGATTTTAATCGAGCGTGGTGAGATTTTGATTTATCTTGAGTGCATTACTTATTCAATAATTAATGACAACCTTATAAAAAACAAATTCAGCATTTCCAGGTATCGAGTGATCCAATATTAGATTCATCAAAGAGGGCTTAGGAAAACGGAGATGCACATACTGCATTAATTCAGGAAGTCCTTTATTTATCTAGAATTGTCACTTTATGACACCTTTATTTGCCATATAGGTATCATATCATTTTTTCCAGAGATTTAAGGGAGATCTTGATTTTTAATAGATTATTCAAAATTATACAAGCTAGTAATAGATACAGGAATTAATACGTAAAGGAGTAAAGATTACGCATCTAAAGTTGTATACTCTTAGGCGATAACTGGCATCCAGTTTTGCCTTTAATCATTCGTAAATCCACATTCTAGGGCTGTGTTACATTATTTTGATTAAGTCGACAGTACGTATACTAGATGATAAATTTTGAATAATTGGACACTGATTTCTGTATTTTTTTTCAGGAAAGTAACATTTCCAAAGGCATAGGTACGTCATGTTAACCGCTGGATCATCCACATCAGCGCTACCATGTAAAATAGAAGAATCACATTTACCTGAATTCCAAAGTCATTCGGTAAGTTGTTATCAAATATTAAAATATTAAAGAAAATATTGCGCCTTTAAAAACAAATGATGTTTTTAGTGATTGCGAACAAATTTGAAATGCAAATCTGTCTGTACTCTGAATTTTGAGCTAAAGTGTTGCTGAATTTATTTTACATAATGTCTTTATGTAAATAACAAAGATACGTTTAGTGACTTAAACATTTTGGTAATTACTTATCAGTATTGCGCAAGTAGTCAATAGATCTGTTGGTTAATTTCTTTAGAACTACTGTGTAGCCATGGCCTTATTTGTGTTTTTTTACTTCGTTTTGTGATTCCTGGCTATGGTATTATATCTGAAGGGAGTGTGTTATAATATTTAGCTCATTAGTTGCCAGTTAGTCAAAGCAAACGTTTTTATTTTCTTTTCTTTTCTTAACATAGCGGATACGTTTTAAGGAGTTCGTTCAGTGGTTTGTTTTTTATCCGAATATACAGATTGCCCGTTTATAGCAAACTTATACTTGCACATTTAAAAGCTTGCGAATCTAAGAATACCATGCACGTAACAGTCGTTTCCTTCTTTGTCTCGCTATTAATTTCGTTTGTCCTTTCTGCCTGATCATAGGACATAGCCCATAAGTTTGCAAAATTCTAGTAGGCTGCCATAATGAAACTTATACCAACCAAGAATGCCATCTTTGATAATAATACTTCTGAGTTGTCAAACCCAATTTATAAAATGAATTTTACTTTAGGTTTATTTCCGGATTGCAAATGATCGCTCGGTATACAGGGTATCTCAAAAAGGAACGATATCCAGGCATGTCCCTTTCATGAAAATAAGAGAAAAAGTTCCTATTAAAATTAAAATGGATCCTCAAATGCTTCCTTATTGAGATACATTATGGCATTTGGCATTATGTCATTCCAGTTTCTCTTCTAGATGGTTTACTTTATCTATCAGATGTTAATTTTTGTCCTCCATTTCTGTTACTCAATTTTCGCAGTAGTTCAATTTCAGTCTTTAGTACATTCTCGTTTGATGAGTTTGCGGTAACGACACTTTCGCAGCTTTTATATTAAAACATCATTAATCTTATATTATTATCAATTCCAATTTAATACCTAAGATAATAAATAAAGTAATTACAGTATTACCCAATCAAATGCAGGGATTATTTTAATGTAATCCCTTTCCCTGTTTTTTGTATCATTTAGAAATTATTTTTATTGAAATTCTTTTTTATTTTGTTTTATGTAAGTAAATGTTAGGACGTTAGGTATACATACATGCCCTTTCATCTAATATAAATAATAGCAGAAAATCGTGGTAAGTTAGGTATTAATGACGTAAATTGGCGCATTTGGATGGGAATGAGCAGTAAAACGGGACTTTCATTATTACTATGTGTGATAACATCGCTCGATAAATCAGCGATGAATTCCACAATTTATTGCGCTATTAGCAGCAGACAAGACGAATACAAATAGCAAATATTGGGTGCAAATGTTAGCTCAGTGCAATGGGCAGACCTAGTAATTATTATTCATGAAGCTGGTTAATTCCGCTAGAATAAACTCTGTTTTAATGTGAAAATTTTTATTTATATTTTCAAAATGTTAAAACAATCAGAGTTTTATGCTGAATTACTCCGTTTCAATTGAATGAGTTTACCAATAGTATAGATACGATATAAAAATTAATTTTAAAATTATTTTACCTGTTATATTCTGTTTTAAACCGTACCTAAATATTATTCTATGATGTGTTATGTATCAATAAGATCTTTATCTAGCAATTAAACATGAGCGACTGTAAGCATAACTTAAGGATCATTTACACAATAAGCAAGGGCTTCCGGGAATATTACACTGCCCCTGTCCTCGCTGAACGTATATAAATACATTTTTTGTTTGTAAGTGTTTATAGATAGAACTATAATTTTCTAACTGTTATAATGGGTAATTTAAAGTCCTCTTGTCTACAACACCCTCATCCGCTTGTTACCTTCTTCAGCTATATCGACCGGCGCGGCGCAGCGTGGGTGGTCGAAAGGTAAGCGTGTAAATTGCTCGATTTAATGTCAATTTATGCGTGTGATCTTTTCAAGGATGCTTTGGCTTTAGCAGTAATGCAGTATTTTGTGAATAAAACACTGCCTTTCATTTTTACACCAAAGACTATAAATGTTTAGCAAATATTAAAAAAAAGATTTTTTTTTTCAGAACCAGTAGTATGTTAATTACTCAGTAAATACAACTGAAAGCGGTCAGTTTGATTTAATAAATTAACTTATTTTGAAATTGTAAACATAATTTAATGAAAGCTTGCGGCAGCCGCCAAACATTAATGAATTGCATTTAATAAGTTTCGTGTTGTAAATATTTACAACTGTCTATGAACAAACAGTAAAGCCACGCAACAATGCATATTGATCAACCATTTGATAAAAGTGGTGACTGTAATACAATTTTGCATTTCCATTTATTGACGTTCAATCAAAATCATATTAAAGCAGTTGAATATTTTGTGTACCGTTTAATCAAATTATTCGGTATAATAGAAGCTGCTATTTATGATTTAAAAACGTGTAATTAATTTCTTTACATGTTCGTGACTACAAAAAATGATTCATTGAACAGCTCCCTGATTTATAAAGCGATACTGTCCGCTGCAAATACACTCGTTCCTTGTTATTTATACTCTTTCAAAACACTTAGTACCTAACTAGATCCAACCGGGCCGCCCCTTATAAATTATATAAGCTCTATTATTCGGCTAGTAATAATTTATCTCTATCAAAAAATTAAACAAACATTAAAATCAAATAAATTACATTTAGGGCTTTTTAAGAGTTATGTTGAGTAGGGGTTCATTTTGTATCGTAGAAGAAACACGAATGGTAAATATTCATCGATTTGCATTTTTTACTTCCGATTTGCTAACTAGAGAGTTCTTTATACTATTAATGAATATGTATCAAAGCTTTATACTGAAGTTCTGTAAAATAGTGGCGGTGTATAAGAAGGTAAAGAACAAAGCAGATTACGTCAGAGTGGTGTCATTGGATAGACTGTTACTATGAAGATCAGCTACGATATTTTGATAGAAAATTAATGAATATTAGGTACAATGTTCTACATAGGAAATAATGTATAAATAATTAACGAAGAAGAACAACCCGCGGGGAATATTAAGTCCAAAATAGTAGATACCTTCAATATAACATTATTATACTGTTAGTTAGTTAACCATTGAGTTAGAATAACTTTAAGATACCGCAATATGTTCTCGCTTTCTGTTGGATTACTTCACCTAAAATATCTTACAGTCGATGTAGAGTATTTGGTATGACACATTATCATGGGGGTTAGGGATGATCCTAGGGTTTTTGATTGGAAGCGTTTATATAGTTGGACTACTACCGTAATCCCAAAGGAACAATAGCTAGTTATACAGGGTGTCTCTAAACCTAGTACCATAAATTTACCAGCCGCTTCCTGCCGCAAAAATAAGTCGAAAATGTTTTTAAAAATTTTGTCCTAAACCGCAGAATAAGGAAGCTACACGTCTTTGAAAATGGTGTTGAAAAAACGGAAAACAATTGCATTTTAAAGACGGTTTGAGATAAAAAATTGAAATTTTGTATGCAGCCTAACCTATTGAAGGTATAAACAGTATGAACACTTACTGTAACTATTTTTATTTTAATTTATTTTTCAATAAATTAATTTACCTTACATACAAATCCAGCATTTTAAATTGATTTTGGCTAACCAGAAAACCTGCATTTTATAGGAAACGGTTAGTCCAAGCGAGTTGAAACAAGAGTACCTTTTTTGTTAATTAGGCAAAAGGGAATTCAAATCTCTAAACTAAAATGGAAAAAAACAATAGGTTAAGAAAAACGGGTTACAAGAAAAAGATGATAACCCCCATTCGCGCCGCCCCTGGTTAATTTACAAAAAAAAATAGTAGAAAGTTTATACCTTTAATAGGTTAGGCTGCCTGCAAAATTTCGATTTTTTATCTCAAACCGTTTTTAAAATGCAATTGTTTTCCGTTTTTTCAACACAATTTTCAAAGACGTGTAGCTTCCTTATGCTGCGGTTTAGGACAAAATGTTTATAGACATTTTCGACTTATTTTAGCGTCAGGAAGCGGCTGGTAAATTTATGGTACTAGGTTTAGAGACACCCTGTATATGGTGAGTGTCAAAGTTTTTACTAAAAGCCAGTAGTTACATCTTCTGTCTTTCACGCCAGCGATAATATGTCCGTATGACCAAATTTAAATACATCTATCTATAAACTTGTTGTTGCGTGTGACTAGAACATGATGTACGCTCCAACATGAAGTTGAGTTGCACATAATGTTTTCGTTTACTTTGCTACTTCACCTCTGCAGCAAAGTCCTAATAACGTTAAGATTTTCTTGTAATCCTTATGGTGCTAGGACTGGATAGTCACTGTGTCATCGGCGGTCGTCATCCCATATCTGTATATCAGCAAATCACTACCTTCAGAAACTCCTCTAGTTGTAGGTTTCAACCGAAAAGTTTCATTTTCAGTTCTTGTATTACAAATAATGATCTGCATGGTATTAACTTTGAAACAGTTCATAGCAGTGATGCAGGAATGAATTATTCTTTATCTTGCACAATAAGCATTTCTACCGTCTGTACTATACCTTGTCGAATGTCTGCCTCACTTCCAAAAATAGTGCACTGCAGAATATTTTTGATTTCAAGGGCTGCTTGGATGATTCTCGTTCCACGATGGCATTATTACATTGTAGAATGTCGATCTCCATAGCCGAACTGTTGGTTTGGTAACCGCTCATCCATCAATATACTCGTTTATCTGTCATGATCCAGCTTCTTTCATGTTGTCGCCAGTAAAGCTCCGCGCGCACTTGTTCGGTTCCGTTCCGTTCGGTTCGGAACCGTCCGATTTGCAAACATCAAAATACATGGAAATGAATGGCAGTCCGCGCATTACGTCCGTCGGTTCGGTTTCGTCCCGTTCGGTTCAGTCCAAGTATACTACAGATGTCAAAAAGTTTCGAAAGTCAGATCAGTCTATAGGTAAGAACGGGGCGAAAAGGGTGGTGCCGTACCGAATCAACGTAATGCCAGTAATTTCCGCGGCATTTGTAAGCTTGGTGGAGCTTTATTTGATTTTTGCCGATCGGACGGTTCCGAACCGAACGGAACGGAACCGAACAAGTGCGCGCGGACCTAAGATATTGGTTTGGAAAAACGTTTATTGTAGAAACCTGTATAATTATGTAAGACAGAATTTGCAGATATGTGATTGCATTCTGTGATAACTGATAACTCTACTATTCCAAGTTCAGCCCAAGTAATATTTTATTATTTAACTCTCCAAGGGAGCTGACCACAACTACCACCCCGGTCACAACGCCCATCTAAAATTTTGACCGTTATGGTCATGGTCACAACGGCACCTAAGTCTCAACGGCCACCTATAAGTTTTGGTCACAACGGCTACCTTGGTCGCATTGGCCACCTTGGTCACATCGGCCACGCGATCCTGCTGGTCACAACGGCCACATAAGCTAGAGAGGTCTATTCATATTTTTTAGTGAGAATGTGTGATTTTCTCCGGGATTGGGGTTTGCACACGCAACCGAACCTCAAAAATGAAATCAGCGTTCAATGTAAAAATGCATGCGTATTTGGAATGATGAGGTAATGGCACCTTCAATGTTATTCCAATTTTTGTAAAGCTTGTCGATAATACAGTCGTTTAAACAAAGATTTCTGATTTCTATAAACTGTGGGAATGGAAACATTAGTATAATAACAACTAAGTCTATTGCGTATTACAATCGTTCATTTAACGACAGTCGTTATCGTTTACAAATGAACATGTTAAGAAATGTTCGTATCTCTTGTTTTCAAGTACTGACGTACCGTAACAACCGAACATAACCTAAACGTCATTTTTGTCAGAAAATAAACGATTTTGAAACGCAACAGATTCGGGTCTATTCTTATACCTACAATGGTTTATTGTACTCCATGCTTTTTTCAGTTATTTGTTTGATTATGGAAATGGTATCGATATTGTTGTTCATTTTGATAATTCAGTGGGTTATTTCCTAGCCGTAGTATTACACTTCAACTTCAATATCAGAAATTGCTGGGCATTAAATATGTATCATGTAATAATAATATCATGATATTAAAAAACATTTAGTGTTTACTTAGACAACTAATACTAGCTAATGTGGTGCTAATTAAAAACTAGGAATGAAAAATTACAGCTATTTGTTTATAAAGATAATTACTGACTATAGTATAACTAATTAACTTTATTATAGTATCTAACTATATGAATATTTAATTTAAAAAAAAAAACGAATCAGTGTTGAAGAATCCCTGATTTGTCGTATGCATTATAACAAAAGATTTCAATCATGTAGGATGTCGCTTGCCCTGACCTTATGGACCATAACATTGATATGCTTACGGGAATTATTTAAATCGCCAAATTAACGCAACCATCAATTTGATAGAAAAAGACACCTGCGCATATTTTACAAAAGCGTAAACAACTTGTTTTTACAAACATCCAACATAATATTATTTATTACTCATTACAATAATACTGATGCGTTCTGATACAGCGTGAGAATTGAGAATCAACCTTGCTGGTAAAATGTTAGCAAATCTGATTAGCATCAATGAAACGTTTCTTGAATTTTTCTGTGGCCATTTTATTGAACAGCTTAAAGTATTTCTTTGCTCTGCCACTATGATTTCTCTTTTTAAAATGATAATCCCTTTGATTTTTAAAACTTCTCACAAATTTAGAATTTCCTTGTTCATTAAAATTAAGCACCCGTTCGTTCTTTCAAACACAAAGTTCCAACTCCTGTAATCTTTTTTATCGCCTTTACTTAATTAACTCAGAAATCGCATTCAAGACGGATAACGAAGAAAAAAGAAAGGAATAATCTAATCTTACTGTAGATGGTGTTGATACTCCCAAAGTACAACAATTTGAGAAATTTAATTATCGTAGGCATTATTATTAGTTTGCAGAAAGTAATTATCAAAACGAATACAAATAATTAACTGTGCGGGATTTTATCAATTTGCCTTATTATTATTTATGGAATTGTTATTGTTTGCGCTTTCCCAGTGTGGTAAAGATAATTACGGTGTATCTATTTGGGGCTGTTTAATAACCCAACGCTCTTAATCGATTCCGCCACATATTGTGGAGTTATTGGTAATAAAGGGTGGACGAAGACCACCCGCTTCAATTTGTATGACATCTGACCTAGTTTATTTTGTGGTTTAGTTAAACAACTTCATTAATTTAATAACAGGCGTAATATTTGTTAAATAAATCTACCTCTACCTTTTAGAAACATACAGTACATATAGTTCAAGGACCGTATTGCCTTTAAGGGTACTAGTTTGCAAAAATCCTTGATTTCTACGGAAACACTACAGGGTATAGCTAGGGTTGGCTTATCATTCATTGAATCCTAAGTCACTGGATTGAAATCTGGCTCACTTTAACCAGATTATATCACTCAGCAGCTACACTGAATGCTTTGATAAATAAAATCGTTTTAAAATCTTTAACGTAAAAAGGTGTAGGGTACCACATGTCGGATACTCTGTATAATTTTCTTTCCAAACGTGTGATATAAGTAATAATATGCTATGGAATTGTTATAAGAATTGTACTCATAGCAATTAATATACTCGTATAGGTTTAGCTGAACCCAGGTTTAAGCCAGAACTGAAAAACTTGCCATTAGCATTAAACAATTAAATAAATAATGTTAAGTGCTGTAGAATTATAAAAATATAATAATAGCGTGATAAAAGCTAAACGAAGTACTTATCCATTT
Organism: Hemicrepidius hirtus; assembly: GCA_963082805.1. NCBI lineage: Eukaryota > Metazoa > Arthropoda > Insecta > Coleoptera > Elateridae > Hemicrepidius > Hemicrepidius hirtus. Next base: position 35,395,094 of record OY720160.1, on the reverse strand, counting down.
AAAATTAATTAAATTAATTTGTAATGAAAATTTGCTGTATTGTTTTTCATAACTGTTGCTATCCTACCTCCATTTACAACTGAGTGTAATTTATTTTATACAAAATTAAACTGTACAGCACTGTTGGAGTTTCTGTCAGCCAGTTATGATTAAATAGTTTGGCATTAATTACATCAGCAAAAATGTTGGTTATAATTTTAGGAGCTCTATTTAATACATAACACAAAGTTAATTGTTTAGTGTCTCTATTTCAGTGTCAGCCTTCACATATAAATATAATTCCTGATCCATAATACAGTTTGAAACTCATAAATTTCGTAGCAGAAGTCGGTCTACCTTCATGTTAACTTCTGTTAACCTCTTTCAGAAATAAATTACTGTAAATCCTCAAATGTCTACTAATGTATCAACGCTCCCTTTCCTTGTCAGTTGAAATATGTAGCTGCGTGGGAGTGAGGTAGTGAACATTTTTTTGTAGTGATACGCCTTTTGTGCGCCAACTAGTCATTATATTCGAATTACGTTTGTGAATAGTTAAGCGGTATATTGACATTCCATTTGAATTTAATAGCCGAAGTTATCACGTTATGCTTATAGTGGATGAAGGTCGTTTCCACTGTATTTACTGTTGGATTACGAGGTACCCACATTAATACATTTATAGACTTCAGGGGGTCACGTTAATGTGCCCTAACGAAAAAGAAATGAAAAGCTTCTTATGCTCTGCACTGAAGTAGTTCAGTTTTTACAGCAACACTGCTCCGTTTAAACAGTCGTAAACCGTTTTATAGGCTGGAGCTTTCAACGTGTGCATCTTAATGTGCTTTTCAACCATCTTCATAATTATACTTTGTCTCCGGGGAACAGTAAATTGCTCATGATTGTTCCCGACGCTTTACCTGTATTTTGTCTGTTAGACTGTATTAAGAGGGTAAGAAATAGTTGGAACCTCGTTAATCTTCGCAGTATTTCAAAATTAGAGCTATTCTAAATTTTATTACCAACAAAATTCTACACATAGCAAAAAAAAGATTACGTGGCGTCTTCTCTTGGGGTGAATACCTCTATAATGAAAATCTTGTTAAAAGTTTCCTCCATTTACCCAGCTGCTGATAAATGTCTCCACCAAGTCAAGTAAACCGGACAAAGAGAAAAATACGTCTACAGTAAATCGAATAGAACTTCTAACGCTTAGAAGCAATATTCGTACTACTGCGTTTACTTTGCCAAGTATAAATTTATTATGACTTTTATGGTACAAGAATTGTGTAAGTACAGGCTTCATAGTGGTTTCGTGAAATTTATGTTGACTTTAATACAATTAATTTTTTTGATGTAGGAAAATATGGCACGGTCTGCTTAGTACCTACTGGTAAAGATATACAAGATAACAAGTGTGTATTTTTAGATTAGCACGGAGTGACAAATGGATCAGGGTATAAAGTTAGGAAACCCCAACCATTATTTATATTACATTTCAGTTGAACACTGTACGGTTTTTAAATCAACTTTAGGTAAGATAGGCATTCGTATTTACAAATCATAAACAGATATGTAAAAAATCTTGAATAAATCTTAAACATTTATAAATACTTTGCAAAATTAATTTATAAAATAAGCTTTTATTTTAAAATAACAAAATTTCCATTAGTTAGGAGATACTATACTCAATATTAATTTTTTCATCAATCCCAATATGTAATTAAATTTACATAGATATTAGTTTCAAAAGCTTTTAGCGAAATGTGCATGGAAGGTATCTTCATTAAAGCAACAGTAAAGTAAGATAACATAATGACAATACAATAGTACAGGGTGCATGAAAAATAGGTGGTATTAGATTACGGCAAGTGACGGACGTTTGCAAATCATAGAATTTAATGAAAAATAATAAGGGAACTTGTCAACTCCAAACAAATTTCACTACAGCAAAGGTATCATATTCTAAAGAAGCCTAAAGCAAAAAATTTTGTAGGTAGGTACTTCATACTCTACGTCGATGGATGGCCCTTGCATGAAATGAAGTGGAAAACACAATATATTAGGAGAACAAAATACTTAACCTTTGAAGTATTATATTCCGACAAAAACATAGCAATTGATCTGACTTAGCACAATGTTTCCAACAGACTTCAATTTTAGACCGTAGGGAAGCGGACTTAAATAATTATTTATTGATTGTACATTGTTAGGAAATTTTAGAAGCATAGAAATCATAGATATACTACACAAAAGAATAAAATTATTCAAACATCAGAGAAATATGTGTCCTTTAAACAAATAAAAAATATTATTTGTGAGAAAAATCTCCACTGTAGATGTGATATTTGATATTTATTGGGTAACCCTAGAAGAAAGAGTCACAAACGGGTGAACCGGTCAATACATAAGTACAAGTTGAATAAAAACGGTAATATCAAAATACGTAATACGTAGGTATCCGCTTGTTAAGAATTAGAATATAATTTTAGGTGCCAATCAAACAAACTACGATATCATTTTTTACCATTCCATGGTGATGTATTTTTTTAATATATAGTTCTTAACCCCCAGCTCCGTACAAATGAATGTCCTAAGCTTTTCCCTACGCTTACCATCAACTTTAGTTGATAGACAATAAGTATCTTACACCACAACAGCCAAACAATAGCGAGTTCTATGAAAGACACCAAGTCAGATCTAAAACGACGACGCGTTGAACAAGAAATTCATTTTAAGGCTCTTGATTGTGGCAACGGTTACAATTTAAAAACAAGATAGTTATCAAAATGCAAATATTGCAATATGTGAAGTTATTGGAAAAAGTATGCACGGTAAAGATACAGGAAGAATTGGAAATCATTCCTAGAGAGAATAGAGGACGATATCATGTGCAGATTTCTCATGGGTTTAGAATTTCATATCTTTACCGTTTATTTTATTCCGAAACCGTAAACTACAATTTCATGTTTACCTCCAATATTACAACTTTTGGCCTAACTTTTTCTTTGCCGTCTGTCTTTGATATACCATCAGCAGGTGTACTTGCCATTTGAAGAGTCCCGATATATTTCAATCATCTCAGCTTAAGTAAAATAATGTGGGGGTTTTGGTTTTGAATGAATTCTTGAATTGGAGTATTTTGAAGGCACATTTCTTCTCAAATGCCAAAATGCCAAAAAGAAATAAAGATGTCAGTCAAGAGCGTGGTTTCATTTTTACAAATTCGCTACCTATTACCTTTCTACATCGAGAGTCGTCTCTGAGTATTCCTCTCTTTAAGTGAAGAATTATTTTGAAACCATGCTTCTAACAGATATTGCATTTCTATAGGCGTTCCCCTTATAAACAATTATTTATCGCAATACTAGCATTCGCAAATAGCTATTTGCTATTAGGAATGTATGATCAGGATGCAGAAATGTTTGGGATATATGAAATATTGAAAATGCTCCAGCATAAATTGAAATTGGCAAAGAATTTTAAAAAAAGAAAAACGGTGATTTACTAAAGCTAAACAAACGCGCAACGAATGTAGGGATTCAGGTTGAGCTATGCAGATACCAAACAAAAAACAGTAAAATAATTATCAGTTAGAAGGTATTTAAATAAAATAATTAAAAGTTTAAACACATTTAGTTACATTCAATTTTATAGAAAAAGGAAAAATACAAAAGAGTGCACACAGTTTGTGACAGCTTTCAGTATCACACGTTGGCGTTGGTTAATAAATCATATACGGTTTTTATAGTTCTATATTAATACCTCATCCAGTTAGAAAATTTAAGAATACCCAGTCATATATAACACATAAGTTGATTAAGATTGCTCGTTTCACTGGTGGTTATCAAAATGTTATTCCTGAACTTTCGGAAACGGCTTTGTAGTGCCTTGAACTGGAAGTGCATGTTGTAATTTACGATTCTAATTCATCACTATCTTGGGTCTTTGGAGAATTTCCAACACTCCGGGTGTCTAGCATCAACAATGGTTCACAGGCTGCATTCGGAGTGTGCTCATATAAAACATCAAGTTCGTGCATTTTGTAATACCGTCCGTATATTTTCATTTGGATCCGTTATTAGCACGAATACATCACGCTCACTGACAGATGTACACACAGTTTTAGGTTTGCTTTATTAAAATCTCCACGTCGTCATAATCCTGTCCTCATTTAACCAATTGCAAACGATTTAAAGTCAATAAGTGTAGGCTTGTTGTATTTTACTTGGGTTAGGCTCATCTGGTTTTATTTGCGATTTTAGATCTGAAACAAATCAGCATTGCGACTGTCCGAAAAATTGCGCTTTAATTTTGTTTTATGGGGTATAAATCTGTCTAAAATGAGGAACTATCACAACTTTTAATGTTGCAATTTGTCTCATTATGGTTCCATTTAAAATTAAATTTAAACAGTTTTACTGCTATATTTTGAAGCACGATTGATTGTCGTTTTTAATACCTATATTATAAGTTGAAGAAAAAATCTTTACTAACTTTATTGCAACAGTCCAGAGATACTGCGATTGTTATCCAAAAGAAACAAGGATTTGCTAAATAAAGAGAAACAAAATGCGATGGAGTAAATGAAATCTTTTTGTTGGTTTAGGATAGGATACCTATCCTTAAATCGTACGTCCTTTATGGAATATGGTGAATAGATAATTTTTTGCTTATTGTTTGAGAAATAATCAGACTTACATCACAATACAATTTGTTCCGTCAACACAACCGGGTAGAGAAAGACTGTAATATGAGGTAGAAGCCTCTCCAATTTGGAATTGTCCAAGTATTTAAGCTCCTTAAAGGATAACATGTATTTTCACATCAAACTGTAGCAGGTCGTCAACACTAAATACTGTACTATTATCTCTGGAGCACTGAAATAATGATTACGAGTTTTTAAAAGTAAAATTTGAAAATAAAACCAAACACCTACCCACTAAGTCCTAATATTATTAATTTTTAAACTTAATTTTGATAGCGGTGGAAAATTTCACTTCAGAATAATCAAGTTCATTTCAAATATCATGATTGTGCACGTTTACAAACAAAATAAATAATGAAAGAAATACCAAAAGACATAAGGAGAAAAATTTATTTTATGCTCTACGTTTTAGTATACGAACAGGTGCTAAACGCAACGAAGCTCTGTCAAAGATGCCGTCATAAATTCATAATAGCCCTGACAAGGAAACATCACAATGTCATGTTATAGTATTTTCCTTTTTTACTTCAAGATCTTTTTCGAAACATAATTTAAGAATACAATTTTTTAGTTTGTATCTTTACACTCAAATCAAAACTGCTCATTGAGTTGCTGATTTTATTGTAATTTCAAGTAGAATTTATTTTCAAAACAAATATTTTTCTCTAAGTTGACGTGTTTTAGGTTTCATTTTATCTTCAGTTGACTGAAGTAAAATTTATATTTTATACTGTGTAAGTGTCTGCGACCTGTCGACCTAAAAACCGTCCCAATATTTTCAGTTACGTTGAAGAAGTTTATCTGTTTAATATAAATTGTTAATAATATGCATACTCGGTCATTTGCATGTAACTACTTCGCATAAATCAGATTTTCCTAAGTTGTTGAGATCTAAGATCACAAGTGTCGTGTGAAGTTTACCGTGTCATTTGCCTAAATATGCAAATTGTTGAAGCTGATATCCCAGCAAGTAAAGGTAAGCACTCTGTATCGAGGAACTTGACTTTAAACAACCCAATCAAAGACACCTGCGTCCTAAAGAGCTATATAGGGGTTGCTATTAACTCGGGTTAAAATTTTTAAAGCTGAGACTTGCGCCTTTTTATTAATTTTATTCTAATTTTAAAAGAGAAGACTGTTTTACACAACTAAATTCAGTTTACGTTTAAAAAATCAAGAACATAAAATTCCTCGGGCATTATTCTTAAAATTTGGGGAGGTTTATCTAGCAATGGTTATCAAAATAGCAGCTGTAGCAACGTTGCCCGACATAAATTCGAGCGTTCCTCCTTCAGGCTTCCTTAAAATGATTGCCGGAATCTTATCTAAATGTCTAACGGTGTTTCTGCTCGTTGCAAATCGCGTTTATGACAAAATGTTGCTTCAGGCAAGGAAGCACAGCACTTGGTTTATTCAGTACATCTTTCAAGGAGACGTCCTAATGTGCTCTTTGTTGGACTTCCGTATTAACAGAGTGCCTATGACAGACTAAGCACTAATAATCTGCGACTTAGTTAATCGGATGAGTGATTAAATCAGAGCTAATCCGTTGTGTTATACTACACGAGTTCGAACGATGTTCGACAACCCTTGGCTGCTTCCGATCTATCAACGTTACACCTCACTACATCACCCATTCCGCGGCATCTTTACTACTTGTCTTGTCACGTTACACCGCGTCCTCGTTATGCGGAAGGTTTGATGCTTTTCTCTAGATTGCTTCATCAATCTTCGGAAATGCGTCTACATTGTGTACCCTCCGGTTTGTTTATGGAGACAACAGTTACTCTAGTACGACGTATTTTTCACATCGAAAATCGACCGCCCTTGTAACAAAACCCAGTAACGGTACATACACTTTGCATCTCGCCATTGCTGATGTTCCCGATATCACCTTTCTATATCGCAAATACAAACGGAAACAGCAGAATTCAAATGCGCTCCTTTTACGTATGTGCCGTTACAGCTGTAAAAGCTGTCCTTTAAAATTTATTTTTTATACACGCTCGTTTAGATTAGAAGTAATATATTCGCGTATTGTCGAGTGAATAAAGAAAATATCTACTTCTTTTATGGTTTTATTACATTCCATAAAACTTTTTTTTATTAATCTGCACTTAAACTCTTGAAAGTTTTTTCTAGCGCTTTTGGGAGTATAACAAACAACTCTTTCGAAACTGATATTTTTATTCTTTTTTGCCAGACAGTGTTAATTCGTAACCTTATTTTTCCCAAACATTTTCCTATCGCAAGTCTGAAAGAAATGTCGGAATGTCGGTACTAATCAAGAATCTTCTTTTTCTATTTTATGTAAGTAGGTTACTAAAAAGGTGTTGCTAAAACATTTGTCATTCCTGTTTTGTAATGTGACAATCTCCCTCACCTGTCAGTTTAGAAAATTTAACCAATCAAATGACGTATTTTTTGAAATGAGTCAAGATAGAAAAAGTTTGTCTATTATTAGTTGCCCCTGACCATGGAAGGTTTTCGCGATTATATCACTCATATATTAGAAACCAATAGGATTTAAGAATTTTTTAAAAATGATCCAATCACGGTGGTATTTCTTGGATATACCTTCTTGGTACATCGGTATATTCGATTTGGTGCTTCAGCTTCCTATTGGCTGTGATACGGTGGTAGCTGTAGCAACCATAAATAACAATAATTGATTTGTTTTATAAAATCATTTCTTTAAACGTCAGACTGACATATTCAGCAAAATGAACTCGAGCAAGCTCTGGGGAAATTTCCATGGCAACATCATGGCATATTTCCTTTTAAATTTTCCCTCCCTGTTACATACACGTGTTCGTTACTCCTTGAAAACAGCCCCCGCGCTGCCCGCTTGGGGTATTACATATGACAATTAAATTCGTATTCCATCAGCCAATCAGAAGCATCGTTTTTTAAAAATTGAACCAATTACAAGGCTAGTCAGATAAACCAAATGTCAAAAAAAGCAACTCGTATTCAGAATGACAAATATTTTCGGCCAAACATGGCCAAACTCAAAGCACTCGAAAAAAATGTTCCTTTCATTAAGTATAAGAAAAACATTGTTTTCCTTTGACACATCATTATTTTTTGATTTTTTTTATACCACTTTCATCTACGTTTTGAGATAAGGTTTTTCTCTGTTACTATGATCCAACATCCTTTCCACTTCATACTTTACCAGCCGTCAATTTTGCAATGCTCAGTATGTGATTATACATTGTTAAAATATTAAATATTCCTGATTTGGATGATGAAATGTTGTAATTTAAAAAATAATTGCATAGTTTTAATGCCCTTAAGTTATTAATGTTAACTAATAAATCGTACTGCCTGAACCAATTGATTTATTGAAGTGTCAATTTCGTTGGTGTTCTGCGCCGCACCTTTTGTATGTTTTGAAAATGATTTCTACTATATTATTGCATCAGGATTGATGGTTAATAAAAAGACTTGCTAAAGCTGCAGAATTTTATGAGTTACTTTATATCTTCAAGTTAAGAAATATTAAATCGGAAATTAAATCCCGTCTACCTGTTTGCTTGGGTTATCTGTATTGAAAATACTTTTTATTTCTCTTTCCTTGTTCACTCACTTCTCTATCCTCAATATAGTTCTGCATGTGGCGGTTCAGGTGAAAGTCGTAAAAAGGACATCTAAACTACCCAACGGAAATTCGAAATTTTAATTCCGTTCAGCTTGCATTTATGACATTTTACTTTTACCTCCAGCAACACGCACATATCGTATTGGTTACAATTAGTGTCTATGTAAAGAAAACGTAAATTAAACAGACAAAAAATTTGCATGATACGTTAAGCAAGATAACCTATTTTGAATGGCAATAACTCATGGAATCGTGACCCAGAAGATTTCAGGAAACCCTTCCACTGTGAAAATAAACGTATAAAAGATAAACACCAACGCAAAATTCTGATTGGACTGGGTAGGCGAGTTGGAGAGGTTATTGAGACTGCATTGAAGCAGGTATGGCAATCAGGGGCACGCGAACAGGGCGGAACTTTAACCTATAACTCACCCTGCAGCCGCATCTACATACGCGCTTATTTGTGATTGCCATCACACTCTCGTGCTCCAAATATGTGACTTCGAAAGAGTTATTCTGAAATCACCGCAATTACAGGCCTGCGTTACCTTAATAGGTGTTATTTTATTTTTTGTATAATTTATTACTATTCCTGACTATATTAGAGGTCGTTTTTGTACCAAACAGGAATTCTAAGAAGGACGTCAGTGTCATGAAATTTAACATATGATTGGAAATTCTGATTACGGTAATTTACCTTGTAATTTTCATAAAAATAATTTTATTATTCTAGACAGAAATAAAGGTTCTTGACGAATGTTTTATTTTGGAACAGTGATAGGTAGAAGAAAATAATTCTGGAAGGTGATTTAGAAAATTTCAGTGTAATTAGTAGAATTTAATTATCAAAAAAATTATCAAATAATGAAACCGAGCACTGATATAAAAGAGTGGAGAGGAGGGAATTTACGAAAAGTGCGAGATGTAGAAATGTATAAAGTGTAATGGAAAAATACGAAAGATATGAGGAAAGAAAAAAAAATCAGTCAGAATTTTAGTTTAATTTTGTTGGCGAATAAGAAAATACAAAAGTATAGGGGAAACAAATTCTGAGGTTCTAATTACCGACACACACAGGTGGCCCTGAAATATTGGTCATATCAAGTTTTTAGTGAAAAATTTAGGAAGGTTATTATATTATATTAACTAGTTATCCGTATTTCAGTGTTTACTGAACGCATTATAAGATTTTTTTACTAGGCACTAATAAATTGTAGATTAGCTAAAGGCATCTTCCAAAATGCCTGGAGCTTTATGTCGGAGAAAATTCAAAGGACGTTGCTCCGTCAAGCGACCATGAAAGAATATGGAACCGATCGGTCGATTCCCTAAATTACCTAGCCATACGTTGAACCGCAACCTTTCCTGAAAATTCCCCTAGCTGATTAATCTCGGATTTTCTGTAACCCAATATCTCATGTTATTCCAGCTAATCATTTCGTCTCTGGAAAATCATATTTCAAGAGAAAACAAAATATTGAAACTAGCGCCTTATACGTGATTATGTAACATTCCTTATTATATCCCTTTCGTATAGAAACCGATGATTATTATGAAAACGAAACCTGCAATTCGTATTAAGTTTTACTAAAGCCTTTGGGATTGTGTGGGCTACTACATTGATTTATGTTCTCATTTGTAATAAATGTTTCGTCTTGCTGATAAAATTAAACAACAAAGGATACGTCCTGAATTATTAAAACTTATGGTTAAATTTTATTAACAGAACTTGCAAATGCTTCATTTGGTAAATGTTTCGCAAGTTCAGCATAAATGTAATTCATAATGCATATTCAAGAATTTCTGCGAGAATGGGAAGTCCTGCGACATTTGATTAACCAAAAAGGGAAATTTCGCCGCCGTTCCATATCTAATTATATTTGATATTTTACTTTATCGAGCTTTTTAACCAACTGACCAAATTCAGTTGACATTTACGTATCCCCGTGGACTGTGTTTTTATTACTACGGCTTGAGCCTGTAATGCGGCACTATTGACCGTCCGACTGACATGTTTAATGTATTTTACGGTCGCGGCAACCACGGATCACAAAGGCTTTCCGTAAATCGATGGCACTGTACGTCACATTACCTCTACACCAAATAGAATCCAATTTTGGCTTTTGATATAAGTTTTAAACTCTATTGGATTTATCTTCGGATCAGCTTTTTTAATTGCAGGATTAGAAGAAAAATTACGGGATTAACTAGTTTACCATTAGTTCAGGGGTTTTAATAAAATTATACGATACTATGCAAAACGATCGTTTAAAATTTATTCTTAATAGTAAGTTAATAGAGCGAAACCTTCAAAGTTTGGATGTAATTATTTCTAAAGCGTAGAAACCTACCAACGTTCTTTATTTTACACATTATGAAGTTATACTCAAACGTAAGAAAAGGTAGACCTAACAGGAAAAGGTTATTAAATGGATTCCTTAGAAAGGTTTTTTTACTAAAGAATAATTTGTTCGTTGTATGAACAAGCCCAAATAAAAAAGTTTTTTCTTGAATTTTGCGTACTCTTGTGTAATATGAAATATTTTGTTCCATATCCATTCATCACTTATTATTTATTAAGTTACAGGTGGTTTTTATTACATTCCTTTTGTCAAATATTTGTATCATCTTAGTCACAGGGACAACGTTTGATCTTTAAAGATTTCTGACGTAGACAAAACAGGAATTCCTCTTAAACAATACGTTTACCGAGTTTGATACTTATCAAATGATCAATCATGGCTGCAAAGTAAGATATATGGTGGGATCATGTTCCGGTAATTAGGCAGTAGCGAATAATTAACCAGCACGTCATCGATGTATCAACCACTTAAGCCGAGTTAATAAACAGGAGTTCTGTAATTTAGATTTATAAGCTCCCGAAATGCTCTCTCAAGTTCGGGTTGAAGTGTGTCTGCAAGTTGGAGAGAAGATGCCTACAGATCGAGTACTAAGAGCTTGGATTAGGTTCACAAGTGGTCTTATTTTGATTTCGGTTCCAAATTTAGAGATATCTACTTGAATTTCCATTTAAAATTATGTTGAAATTACGAGGACTTCCTTCCTAGTATTGTTGCTCGTAAATGTACAAAGTGGTAAATTGCAGTTTCACGTTACAAAGCTATTTTGCTTGCTATTGACAATTTGATTAAACTTCTTTGGAGTATGTTGCCTAGATATTTCCGCATGCGCTTCATATATCAGAATAATTTACGTGTTTCATATCGTCTCATGCAGTTTTACGATAACGTTTCTGTTGGAATAGATACAGGATAGCATAAACAATTCAACTTGAGGTGTGACAGGCCAATCTGTCGCGCTGACAGTGTAGTGTCAAGCTGTTTACAGCTTTCAGGTAAGATTGAATCAGCGGGACTCACTTTCAACCCATCCTAGAAGACAATATGTCTCTATAATAGTTAACAAATAGTCTACTGAAAGTTTTCAGGTTGCACTAAACAATTAATGTTTATTACAAAAGCAGTGCGAGAAAGAAGAATTGTTACAGATAGTTGTAATAGGAAAACGTAAGTAGTACCTACCAACTGGTAGGATGTGTTAATTATGCTTTGTAATACAACACCGCCATTACACATACGTTTCATGAAAACACTTATTAGAGACGACAGAGCAATTACCACAAGTAGAATAACTCACGTGTTCCTGCTTGCTGCTAATAAGTTTCCGAGAAACTACGTTACACTTACTTACAAAAACATTTAAAACACATTATTATTTTTATAGATTTGCAGGTCAGACCTAAGTAGCTCATACCGGTTGAGTATTTCTCGCCTTTTAGAATAAAACCATTTTTATAGCTTCACCAAGCTTACAGATACCCCGGAAAATATGTCAACTAAATTTTGAAAGACAAGGCGCGACAATACCGTTAAAAAGTTGCATTTGAAGAATAGACTCTGCTTCAAACATAATCCTAACATAAAATAAAAAATAGGTTTAGGCTTTGGCTAGGGAACGAAGCATAGTCATCGGCTCATCGCATTGTCGAGTTGTCGAGTATCATGTAGATCTGTTTACATGGTGCCGAGGTTAGTTGCTCTTAGCAGGTAGATTGAGTTTAGCCGAAGTAAACACCAGGGTGAAATATCGTTGTGGTCTAGTTGGACGTTGTGGTCATATTGGGTGTTGTGGTCACATTTGGAATTGGGCGAAGTGGTCGTGTTGGACGTTGGGTACCCTCACATTTTCGGACGTTATGGGCAGAAAACAGCGTTGAGAGTTGTGGACATTGGGCGAAGTGTCATGGACCCGTCGAGTTCTATAAGACCCAAAAAAAATGCTTCTCCTTTTCCTTTTTCGTATGGTGGGACTCCTCCCCTCCCGTTGATTCCCTTTTGCCATGCAGTAACTTGGAGATGAGGTATTCATTTTATCGTTCTCTGCTATCTTTTGGGTTTCGATTTGTTAAAGTCGAACGTGAAAACCACCACCAAAATTTATCATTTTTCTGTTTAGATACCTCAAAAACGCATTTAATATACGCCGTATTTTGAAACAATTGTAGCGACAGCGAGGGTATTTTTCATCAAAACTTTTATTTACATAATTTAAAAAAAATCATTTAGGATAGGCTGTGATCTTACCCATTTTTAATGGGAAATATGTACTAACAAGATATTTTGCCAGTTGTTATTGTTAAAGCCAAATTATTAAAGGCTGTTTTAGTTTAATAAGCGTTGGCTGAATAAAATAAAATATAATATTATCTGAGAAATAAAGCAGCCATTTAAATTATTGTAACACAAAAAAAAAAAAAATTTTTTGTGTTACAATTTGTGGAACCAATGACAGCCTACCCCAAAGGATTTTTTTTTAAATGCGCTACTATTTATCTAAGTATTATTGACTGTTTGGTAATATCAATGTCTTCTTAAATATTAATACTTTATTAGAAATAATCAGGATATTGTTAATATTAATCTTAAGGTACGTAATAAATAAAATGTAATCAATCCCATGTTACACAGTTAACACGATTCTTTATAATTTTCAGTGGAAGGTAGATTTGATAAAACCGTTGTGAATTAATTGTTATCCGATAATTAGTTTCTTTTTTCGTATTTCTCCCATTCTTGAAATCTTCTTTTACGAGATACCAAAGATAATGATTAGAGGTACAAAAACTTTAACTGCAATCTGCAAAAGAAACATATTCGCAGACAAGAAATAATGATCGATGAAACACAAACACAAGTAACAAATTCACCAGAAAAGTGCCAGACCATTAAAGTCAACCAGTAGTCTAAATTGCGATATTCTAGTAAAACATAACGCTTGAACTCGAGTAGCATGTCGAAAAGGCGTCAATCGTTATTTTGTAATGTTGTTTTCTAAAGCCAACTCTCGTAAAGAAGGTTGACATTTCCATATATTGTTTGGGTCTCTTTCACCATGTAGTACTTTACTTTTTCTAACACTTACGGGAATTAAACGTATTTCATTGTTTATCCATGTTTTACTTTAAATAACAGTAAAACTTCTCCTCGCCGTTAAATATGATAAGTTTAGAAACCCTCCCTTATGTCTATTGAAGCCTTAACGAACAATTACAAATTTCAATTTAATTTATATTCAAATTTATTATTGATGTTAATTATCAACCGTTTAAAATGTAATGGAATACGCAGTGATCAAATTTGTAACCCAAATACCACTTTTTTTCAAATAAGAACTTTCAGAGACGTTACCTCTTTAACATGCTGCAATATTCAAAGTGGAACAGCAAAACTATATTTTTTCGTATGTCCAGAACGACTTGAAATTGATTATTCAAATTCGTACATTGTTATGAGCGGCTAAGAATATACATTCAGCAAATTTCAGAAAAAAACTTAAAGAGGAAACTTCCAAGTCGATGGTAGTTCGTGACATATTTTTAGGTCACATCCTTTAAAGTTTTGGGATAGGCCTGAACACAAACAAGCAGACATGTTTTTTTATTACTTAAGAGGAGCATTAGTCAATCTTCATTTTTAATACCTACGCAAATTTTGTTTATTATCATCACCTTTAACACTGACATGGTGATCTATATGTATATTCTTGAGACCATTAATTTCAGGTATTTAGTCATTGCAGTTTAGATCACGACTATTTTAGCTTGTCAAGGGAAACCTAACCCACGAATGTTTAATTCTTATTTAACTTGTCTAATAACAAACCTTTTCAGCAAAGCGCACGTCTAACAAAAATATGTCATCGCATAAATAGTTTACAATAATTATACAAAGGCATAGCTACATGTCACATTTAAGTAGAGCATAATATAAAGCGTTGATAGCTTAAAGCGTAAAATCCAGGGGCAATACTTAATGAGTTTGAACACGGGTCCGAATAGGCTTTATTAGGGAAATAAAGTCCATCTAATATGAACGTGACCTTTCCTTTGATGTTAAATTAATCGATTTACTAATAAATTAGTTGTGATAATTACCTATTAAGGGGAATGTTTAAGTTGTAGCTACTATTATTACAGTAACACATTTTAAATTTCTTAAGACGTATATACTGATTTTTTTTGGCACTAACATAGGCAATCAATACTTTATAATGTTTTCGTTGGTACAACCTTGAAAGTCATTTTCTAAATTAAACGAATATTATTTTACCTATCTAACGTGTTTACGCAACTCACTCTTATCAATTCCTTTTGTTAGTTTACTATAAATTTAAATGAATCTTTCCAAATCTTTTTGGTTTAATATTACCTACGTAATAAGTTTTTAATCAAACAAATACTTTCAAATACTTTTTCTATGTTTATGATTACATTCCTGTCAGTTTGCATGCAAAAGTGGTCGCGATCGGTTCAATTTTATATTAGGTGTTGTATTGTGAAAAGTGTGAAGACATTATGTGAAGTGTTAAACGTAGGATCCAGGTTGTTCCATGTATTTCACCCATTCCAGAAAATGGTTCTGCAAAATAGGTAGGAATAGGAATAGGTTTATTTGTTTTACTGATTTCTATATAAGAGACATATTTTCATTAAAAGGCAGGAGAATTTATAACTTGGTTTCTAAGGTACCTTCGTAAAATTTCAATTTGAATCGTAAAGTACCTATATCGAACTTTGTCGGAACTCTTGAATGTAAATAATTTTTTTTGGTAATATTCTAACCTATAATACATGCTGAAAGATAATCTGAAACTGGTGTTTTGCAATTAATTACCTGGTTTATAATTATTATCTATAAAGACAAAACAGTAACAGGTCAATTTTTATTATCTCTTAAGTTCTGAACTGAATCCCGGTCGCCTTAGTCTAGTTGATGTCCCCTACCTGTATAAACCGGGCATTAATCACTTAAAGTCTCTATAGTGTTGTGCATGTTCATAAAAATGTTTTATATCTCATAAACTGTAGTAGCAATGAAACTGATTGCTCCACAGACAGGGTGGGCTGATTCCATCTCCCTTTATAAGTGTATTTTTCTTGTAAAAGGTAAACCCACGGACCATCTGCAAAAATAACGAACATTAACATAACTTAAATTATGTTTATATTGTAGCTCCTATTTGTGTAATAGTCAAAAAAGTTTTACTGTTTTGTAGCCATTTCTTCATAATATCAATATTTTCAGTGCAAGACTAATATTGACTGAAAGTTACGTATTATGTAACCAGCCGCTAATAAGCACATAGGAATTGCGGGGTCGAATATACTTGACATTATTTTGTTATTATTGTCACTTACACAAACATAAGTTTTTTATCTGCAAAATTAAAGTCTAGTGTTTGTTACGAAACATGGCAGCCGCTTTAAAAGGTCAAATTCCAATAACCGAGAAATAAAGATGTTAATCATATAGCTATTTATTTCTAGACAGTAATAGGTAGTACAAATTTATTCTATGAAAAAGGAAACTAACACAAAAGCCATCAACTGTCGATTTTGACAAGGGGCGGAAAATATTCAGGATGCAGACTCAGGTTTGTCAATCAGTGTCCGGGTTTCGTAACAAAGCTCGCGGAAGGTGCATGTTTATTCGCTGTTCTGATGCTTCCTGTAAAGTTAGCTAAAATTTATCATTTTGTATGCTTGCTGATACGTTGGGCAACCAATGAGGGTCTGTAATTTAGCGCCCGTCTGTAGAGATATGTAATAAAATACACAAATTCCTGAGAGATTATATTTACATTTATTACCGTTTTATAACTCTAGTTTGTATTTTAATGAGTATTGCGAGGACTTCATCAAGTCAAAGCTACCTGAAATTAAATCGTCATATCAGTATTTGCTCTTAGCTCTCATCAAAGAAGCAATTATAAATGCTATTTCAAAGTAATTTATGTTTGAAAATAAACGAAACACCATAAAGCAAGTGAAATACTTTGTTTACTAGGTTAACTAGCGAAGCACTTATCCCTAGCGAGAGTGACGAGTCGAAGCGTTTCGTAATTTGCAATGAAAATGAAAGAATATAATTAATCAATACAAAATTGGATAAAATGTAAATTTGGGGATAAATATTTATTGAGGGTGTATTTCGAGTTATATCTGGACCCACCATTCGCCGAATCGTAGACTGAAGCTGTGGACTTTGATAGATGAACCCGACTAAATCACGCCGCTTCATTTGAGGTTTACTGCTGATAACGGCTGGAATTCGAACTAAAACCATCATACATCTTTATGTGATTCTTTTCGATAAGTATTTGATTTTTTCAGTCCTGAAATATCAAGAACGTTAATCACATAGATCAATAATATATTTTGTTTAAAGAAAGTTGTTAAACGTTGGTGTATATTCCGAAAAAAAAAACTGAATTTAATTACCCTATTTACATTTTTCGCTTCTACTATTGAATAAACCTACCACATTTCGAGATTTACAAAAAACTTTTAAAAATTAGCAGAAATATGCGAATAATGATAGCATTCCATATTTACTAATATTTTTTCAATAGCCTATTGAAATTCGAGTTTACCTAAAACAACTCCAATAACTAATTCCATTCTAATATAGGTTGTATAATCTCAATTTGTAGGACAGGTCTGGATCCTGAATTTATACTTAATATTAGGGGCGGACTGGGCTCAATTGACCCGGGTGACTATGTGACCCTGTGGGCGGTGGCAGAAAATGTAAATTGCAAATTAAATGTTTTCATAGACAAGTCAAAGTTTTTAATTAGGGATTAAATTTATAGAAAAAAAAATAAGAGATGTTTTAAATACAAAAACATTGCAAATTTTTGGCCTTTTTTGTCTCCCCAAGATATCCCCTATATGCCATTCCTTGCCAATATGACTAAAATTATGTTGTTGATCTGACGGATTATACGACGTCGAACTTCAAATTTCGAACAGCTTTTTTCCACTAATTTTTTGATCAGCAGATTTTGAATGTCTTATTTTTGTGTTGAAACTTACCGCGCTTTCTTAAGACGCGGAGTTTTCATGCTTTGCAATCTGATTGTAAAAAATGTTCAATAACTGTTTGATTCGGTGCAAGCAGAATCCTTGCCACATGAAAAAGGAACATACAAGTATTCCAATAATACAGGGTGTCCGAGATAAGATGATGTATATGGGCATCTTGCTTGACGTCCATGGGCAGAGATACAAATTTTGTTAAATTAGAGAAAAGTTGCGCATATGTATGCCTCTTTACAAAAAAAATCTCCAAGCACTTCTGAAATATTCTGAAGAAACTGAAATTTATCTTTTTCGAAAATCTCTTAATTAACATTCTCTAAACCAACTATTTCCCATGTAGGTTACATCATAAGGTATATCATATCAGAATTTTAACTGTTTTATTTGTGACTAAGATGAAAATTTTCCAGTAGAAATATCTAGGTTTTAAGCCCAAAAATCCGGGGTTTTCAGCTTCTTGTCTTGGTTTAAAAATTTTACAGATGGCAACCTTAGACACACATGATACACCCGCCGGTACGGTTTGGCAGATCATGAACAATAATACCCAATATTGCATTATAAAATAGACGATTCACTATATTTCTGCGTATTAGCTGGCGACAAAGGACGATGTTATATGGTTTGGATGTTGTATTTCCCGATTAATTCAGTTACGATTAGATTTTAGAAAAATTATGTTTCGACCAAACCGGACCTAACAAACTTCTAATTTTTGGTCCGTAGCGACCTGTTGGTCTAGATGGCGATCGCCACCTACCCACTCTGTCCAGCCCGCGCCTGATTTATTCTCAAATCTAATTTAGTCAAGCTACATAAATACTCTCCCTTCAAGCTATGGTACTCGATTAATATATAATATACATAATTTTATATATAAGTAAAATATTCATAAAGGCGGTACATTTGTAATCTGTACGCCGGAAATCTGAATATATCCGATATGTCCTAAACCTCTGTTTATTTGACAAGCTTTTTCTGAATTAAACCTGTAAACCTGAAACCCAAAGTGAATTTTCTCCTGGAAGTTCACAACCCCTTGGTGTGAGGAAACAAGTAATACACGTCATAGATTACATGACCAGCGGTCTGAAATACCAAAAATATAGAACAAAAAATTATAAAATGTAATTATAAAATAATACATTTTGGTAAATTTTTTAAACCATTCTAAAATTAGACAGCCGTATGTAACCATACCATATATTCATTTTTCAGTTTGTTAATATGACGAAATTGTGTGATACTTTATAAAAAAATTATGATTATGTTGGTGCTATTTTACGTTTACATTTGCCGCGGAGCATTTTGAAATTTTGACTGAGCGTGTTGTTGACATTATTTTGTCAATTTGGAATGTAATTTGTTTGAAACTGCATGTAAACACACTATGATAGGGTCCTACACTATGATGTAACGTCATTAAATTTATTGATGGCGTGTATAACCTGTCTCCTCAAACGTACTTCTATCAAATATTCATTTAGGTATAACGAACCATTCGGAAAGGTAATGTTTTCTGCGCACTTTTATATACCGAATTTTCATATTTAGTAATTTAATTTAGTATTTTAGTAATTGAAAATAACAGAATCTATCGCTAATAATAAATCGCGAGAACACAAGAAATAAACGAGCTCATACGTGAGCCGTTGTTTCTTGCTATTGTTTGCTTTGTTAGCAAAATATTTAACATTTTATCCTGTTGTTGTTTGAAAATAATCTGCAGTATTTAATAATAATAATTTGACCGTTATTACGGAGTAACCCGTAGAAGTTTGGTACAAATACAGGATTAATTTAGATTATTTCGCAAAACAAAGTATTCCGAAATACGCATCTCAATAATCTGGTTAATCAAAAACCTGAACTCATATTTCATATTTTTCCAGGAAAAAATTCTCCCTTTTTAATTATACAGGATAATCCAAAACTGCATTTTAAACAATATTCTAATGTGCTATAATATGTTTTAAAAGTTCAGGAAAATTCGAATCCAGTTTGCCATTTGTAATATACACACGAATTTAACAAATAAAATAAAGTAATACTTTAGAACACATCGAATAAATTTTTCTCTTCCATCTTTTCGTTTGTTTCGTTTCAGACCATATCGCGATATTTACCGTAGCCCTACGGAAATAAATCTGGTGGTGATATATCGGCAGAATGAATGGGTTTAAGCCCGTTACTTTCTAGAATGAAACGGTTTGGTTGTTGAATTTTCCATGCAACTGGTCGGTCTCGATCTTTCTTGTAGTTCTTTAATAAAAACAAGTCTCTGTATTCACTGTTCTTCGGAAATTTCAATATTTTAAATTATACGAGTTTCAAGTGTGCTGTCAAGTGAACAAAATAATTGCTGTGCACTCTGCTTAGATTTGTTTTACGAGCGGCTAACATCATATTCATACAACAACGACGCAGTACTTAATTCGATAAATGTGAGTTAAAACTGCTTGTTTTCCACGTTTCCGTTTTTCTAGACAAGTGACGGACGTTTCTCGTTATGTTTTCATTTTAAGGCTTTCATGGAACACTGAATCCTCATGCGAAAACATTGCTTTCATTGTTCGGAGATTTCCTGCTTATTACAAAAAGTGTAAACCCAAATACCTTAGGATGTGACGTATATTGTAAAGCGACATGTTCTAAATAAGCAAATCCTGTAGAAGGTAGTTTCATAATACCGTCGTTCAAAATGTAGAATAAACTATAAACTCTATATCCCAGTTGGCAGATTTTGTATAATAAGGCTCTCATTACGAAAACGGGGAGTTTCAAAATCCCATTCGGTGTACACTTGGTTGCGTAATTCTATCGTACAACTAATAACTAGAATATTAAGTGCTATCTTGCGATTCCGCCCGCTGCGCCTTCTGATTATCTCGAAAATGTCTCGCAAACTGACTTTCCTTCTTTATATTTCTTGTAAGAAAACTGTTTAGTACATGCTTTATCGTCGTTTAAAGACAAGAACTTGAAACTCGGATAAAAGATTACAACCATGAAAACACAATAAATGTAATTCCTTTCTTGTTTAAGGACAGACATTTACATAATCATGACAATACATTTGTGAGAAATAAAATTCTTAACTAACGATGTATTAACTATAAAAAATTCTTTATCCGATTTTGCTGAATATACAGTTTTCTACACTAACTATTCTACACTATTAGAAGAGAACATTTAAATATTTTTTTTAAGATTCATGAAATATTTTACATGAATTTATCATATGACATAACTTTAACTCCTCTTTCCTAATTACGTTAATGTGGTGATTGGTGTTCAAATTAAGTTTTGAAAAACTGCTAACCTGAGAAATCGGACACGTCATCTAGTCGCCAAGCAGATATTCAATCCATCACAATACGAGATCACCCGCCATGTCCACCCCAACTTCGAATGCCTTTGAATATAACAGTACTGGTGCATACTACAAGTTATACATACTACATACTACTAATTATATCTTGTGTTTTGAAAATTTATTGAATTCAATAAACCAAGCTGGACAAGCCAAATTTCAGACAAACCATAATAATGAAGCATTAAATACACGCACTTATGTAGTTAAGAGCTTACATTCTGTCAAATTAATTAAATTTTCTTAAGAAATTACTTTTTGTATGGGAGTATAGCTTGGAGTATTTTACGCCTACACAGTCCCCAGGTATTTACTTGTGTTTGCACATGAACCCCGATCTCTGTCAACCCACCTGCGCATTGCATGAAATTGGAATTTTAAATGTGCGAATAAATAATAATAATAATAAATATTTTAGTATTTACGAATTTTGTTATAAGTACTAAATAATTCCCACAGGCGCTACTAAAATGATTTGTGATAGATAATTTGATTAATTTTGCTGATCTTCCGCGCAACCAATGTCGAAATTAAGAAATTCTAGGCCCAGATCAGGACATTTCGTTTCCGTAGATGTTGTTCCATATTTACAATCGTTTAGAAAATTTTGCAAAGCTCTAGTAGGTAAAGCGGGTTAAACGAAATTTTTGTTTCACCACAATTATTGGTTTTTCCAACAATGGGATTCAATTATCAGCTAATTTATTTACTGGAATCCGGTTGTTGTTGTTCACAACAAAAATGAATTAGGTTTTTAAAGCTATTGGCATTTAAAACCATTGTTTGTAATTTTTAAGTATTTTCGTATTGTTGTCGATGAAATAAAAACTTTTATCAGACTAGCTAACTATATAGCTTTATTATGTGGATTAATTTTAGGCTTTCATTTTAACTAAAATAAACTTTTAGTTAAATATTTTAGTAATACACAGATAATATAATGCGTTCTTGGCCTGTAAAATTGTGGTAAATATAAATTGATTTTTTTTTTCAAAATAGGTAGGTAGGTACATATTTCTCTAAGAAATTGTGGTTAAATGCATCTTATAGAGCATGCTTAGTTTATTCATCTTTTACATTTGTAAATGTATACAAATCCCATCTTTACCCCTTAATGTTAAAAACATAATAAATTAATATACGTAGGTATACTTCTATTATGCAATTCGGGCATGCAAGTGTGACTCGCGGAAGCAGCTTGGTCGAGTAAAAGGTTTCACAGTATTGCCAGTATTTAAGTATTACTTTTATTGTAGGGCAGTGTTTAAGACTTAGTTTTAAAGAATAATAAAAACACGGTTGTACAGGAAAGCCCTCTGTTACTTATTTTTCAGTTTAAATTATAAGCTCAGGTTAAATCGGTTCTTTAATCAGTACCTAAACATTAGATGCAGGTGTAAACGCAACTGGAATATACCAGAATTCTGAAAGATCCTAAATCAGCTACAAATCGAATCGACGTACTTGAAATGGACAATCTTGTGGTAATTCTGGCTGGTGGTGTTCAACTGGCGACATGAAATCGATCGTATGCTTAGAGCGTGCAAGGAATTACAATCGCGAGTTGACTTATCCTGGTCTCGCAAAACTTTATTTATGTAATGAATCTGGCAGCCATCCTCACTCGTAAAATGAGTGTTCTTATAGAACATGATGGGGTTGTTCAACAATTTTATTGTGTTGTATTTCTCGTTATTTCTATACAACGGATATAGAAATATCGATGCAATTCTTCCTTCGTTTCCGTTTGTCATTTCATTATTCGGCATGAAAGAAAGGTAAATACCCACAAATAAACAATATTGTGTCATACATATTTTTTTATAGGGAGATTTCTATGCACATATTCTGGGGCGTCAATAAAGCTTCTTCCAACCCACAAATTTTGCTTGTTTCAGAGAAGACCAAGAAGCGGGCTATTTATGTATATGTATTCCTTGCACCCTAAGCCATAAATCAGGAAGTATTTTAAGCAACTTGTGTGAAAAAGGTGAGTATAGAGCAATGCATTACCTTCGTTCCGAAAAGTGAAGGGGCCACTTGCAATAAAAGCAAGGCTAAAAAGGGTAGCAATGTATGTAATTAAGTGTTAAAATTGCTTAAATGATATATATACGGTATTATTTCAAAATTTAGAACTTATAAAAGCGACCAAGAAGCAGGACACATAAAAAGCACATAAAAATGAAGTTTAGTAAATGGCCAATGGGCAGTGGACAGCAAAAATCGAGAGGATCCTAAATATATAGGACGTCGTTACGGTCCATTGGAAAAATGCGAGTTTTATTCAGGATAGCTTCTGCAAAGAATTCAAAGCTCTAGAGTTCTTACTTTATTGTACATAAAAAACTTGAATACGAATATTACGTAACAGCCAAGCTTTTATAATAAATATTAAAATATTCTTCAGTAAAACAGGAAAATATTTATTTATCGATTAGGTAATATAAAATACGAACAGTCTTGAAAAATATTGCTTTGTTCTCACGATTAATATCAGGTAAAAATCAGGGCAACATTATAAACCGAACAAGGCTGTATAATATGCATTACGAAAGTTCATAACCAAAGTCTTACATTTTCTGAAAATCCATTCAAACTTTAACGACATAAACTTTAAACATCGTCCTTTTTACAGCTTGTATGAAACCACTATTATTCTTCTATAAAATAATATTAAAATTATTAAAGTTACAGTTACAAGGGATGGGATATAGGAAGGTTTATGAATTTTCCACATTCTTTTATTAGATTTTTGTGTTTGTCTGCAGCCAATATTAAATTATCACATTGTATTACTTCCCTTCCCTTTTTTCCCTAATTATTTTCTAAACGGTAATTCAAATATCTTTAGAGTTAACGTTCTGAAACACGGTTTTGTAGAAAAATTGACACATTATGCCGGATATCTGTGTCGGGAATTTTTTTTTATAAAGCGTTGAAATTTGTTTTAGCAGATATTACATAATCGCCAAATATTTCAGGCCATCGCGCCACCACCGGCATATTAGTTACTCTGTGAATTGTTTAGAATGTATATATTTTTTTACTTTTTAAAAGACTATTCTACCCCATAAATTATATAGAAGTTATTACGATAGCATATTTGAAATCCTAGATAAGTCCCTAATGTGCTCTTTAAATTTTGTTAAACTTTTAAGTTGTAGTAGAAAGATTTCCTTTTCATACTTAATCCGGGGTATATGATTTCCATTTATTTTCACCTGAAGTGCCAGGAGGCGTGTTTGGATTTTATATAAAATATAAGCTTGGAAAGCTGTGAAGATATACAAAACAACGTTTGAAGTTATTACATTGTTAACCACAGTTTCTTGATTTCGAAAATTGTAATTACAAATTGTCCATCAAAAGTTTATATCTCATTTTAATTTACAGATATCTGTTCTTTATTTAAAGCAAAAACACGCAAACAAAAGGCTTTGTGATGGAATGGAAACATTCAAGTTATTCACACAAATTCGGATGAAACGTGTTCGTTCCGTTAAAATTTTTAATTAATAAAATCTTCCCCAGTAAAGCAGGGGTTCCGAGTAACACCTCGTGTAAACGCAATAACGACAAACCAACTCTAATAATTTGAAGCATAAATTGCATTTATAGCTACATTAATTGAATTTATTTTCATTTGTATTATTGCTCCTGTTTCCTGCTCTGTTCTGGATTTTTCACATAACATTCGGATATGTAATGTTTCTATTCAACAATTTAACTAAAAGGTGATATGTACAATAAATTATTGTACACCGCTACACACACTCTTGCTGTTTTAAAATGGAGTTAGGCAGAATATTGTCGGACAGGCCCTCCTCAAGCAAATAAAGTTTTAGTATGTTCTGAGGTAGCTTTTAGCTTCTTTTATACAAAGAAATTGTATATAACGGAGATTCAATTTACAAATATAAAATATTATTTAGTAAACAAGGAATAAATTCGTATTCGATCGACATTTTTCAGACTAAAATTTTAAAGACGAAAACATGTGAAAAATTTGAAAACGCGTGAGGAATTCAATATAAATTATGACCCATTCGCGTAATCATTTAAAACATTTTAGAAAATCATATTTCAGAGCAGGAAATGTATTCGTTAACGATATTCTTCTGAAACCCTCAATTAGCTCGCTAGGTTCTAATAATAATTTGTATTTAATTTAAATTAGTTTACAAGTGTTTGTGTTGTACAACACGATTTGAAATCAAAATGTAGGAAACCAAGATTTGTGTTATTACGTTGTTCTAGTTCCAGTTTACGGTTTTTCTTTTGCGTCCTCCTTTTTACTAATGTTTCGTTTGACCGTACCGGAGAATTATATGGCATGGAGGCGTTTCGTTTACAGATTCGGCCAAATTATTTACTAAAACCATATCGCAGGTGATAATAGAGACCATTGAGTTTTATTTTTATTGTTTCTACGTTTCAGCTCGTATGAAAGCGTTTTTCAACGTAAAACTTCAAATTCGGTATATTTAAAGTAAAACGGGAATACTGATTGCGGGCCAAATGCGCACAAGATAAACAGAGAGGAGAGTCAGGGTGGGCTAAGTCGCGATCCCCACCTGGGCCAGTAGACCGCTGGGGGCCAAAAATCAAAGTTTGTTTGGTCGATACATAATTTTTCTAATTTCTTATCCTAACTGAATTTTAGTATCTTCTCTTTGCCTAGGTTATCAAAATGTTATTTAAAATCTTTAATTGTTAATAAAAATCATGCATGTTATAGAAGAACGTGTTTTTAATTCGGTATAAATACCTCCCAAATATGTAATCGTTACTTCACCTTCAAATTCGGTTACCCTCGGATTTGAGATGTCGTTACATAAGTGGCATCTTTACTTTACATTATTTTTTACACACCATAATATACGAGATAAAGCAAGAGTCCCTACTCCCTATCCAATAGCTCAAAGGTGACGTATTTACACCCTTACCTGTTGCTTTGAGATTTAAATACTTGCTCAAACATTTATAAAATATTAAAAGGGCAAGAGGTTCAAACGCAGAAATACGTGTTAAATATTACAGTCACGACGTACCTACTATACAGGGTGTTTCAAATCGACCGCAGAAAAAGTGTAGTCCGTGAAAGTTTGATAAATTTTAATATTAAAATGACTTTCTATTTTCTTAAAATGTTTCATTGCACCCAGAAAATTCGTACTGAAGAACTTTTAATTCGACAACGCTGTATATAGTACAAACGTAAATTTAATATCTACATGAAATCACAGCTATTAAAGTATACAATATTTTAATGCTGTTTCCATGGAAACAACTACGCATTCTCATGCGTTGTTGCCACGTATTTTCAGTTTCCAGAACATACAATACATAACAAATGCTCAAAACAGGGCGTGTAATATCAACAAAAATTACCGCAAGAGACAAAGGTTTAAAAGGTTTACCATAACATAATTATTAATAAAAACGTTTTTGTGGGTGTTACCTAATTCTTGCCATTATAGTATTATTACCAAAAAAGTATCGACTGTAGAAAAAAAAGTTACGTAAGTTAGTATGCATTTCTAGTAGTTACAGAACAATAACGACCACTGTTTTTGCGGGGTCGCTTTGCAACATCTTGTATAATGAATGAATGAATGAAATAGTTGTGAAGTTTATTTATACCATGCGTATAGGGCGTTCATAGAAAATCGAGTACCATAGCTTGAAGGGGGAGTATTTATGTAGCTTGACTTAATTAGGTTTGAGAATAAATAATCACCTTGTCGAATGTATACATTGACATGCATACGTTGACATACTTCCCATACATAATGGTAAGCTATTCCGACTGTCATGATCCGTAGATCCTTAAATATAATGGTCCTTACAATGAGAGGGAGCCTCAAGTCGAACATCAAAATGTTTGGAAATTTTTAATTTCTGTTACGTGGTACCTATCAATTATCAAACCACTCTATTAGCAGAGCTTTGGGTGGCATTTACTTGTGTACAAGACCGATAAGATGTTTTTTTCTAAAGATAAACGTTTCTATGGCATAAAATAGCTTCTTTTGGCCGCTGCTGTAAAGGCAACATAAATTGGAGATTCTCCTGCCGACAAACTCCCTGCGTCACATTTGATCCCAATCTATAACCCATTTTTAGGTACATCTTCTTCTTTAAGAACGTTCATGGTAGATGATTGCAAGGATTTATTTAAATTCTTTATTTATAAGATATAACGTCCGCAATAATAGACAGATTATTGATAACAAGTTCAAAAAATAGAGAGCAAACCCATAGGTACATCGTAACAACTAAATGTAAGCTTAAACTTGTTTATATCGACAGTTTTTCTTACTTACCATCAGTGGCGTGGCGTGACTTCTTCAGAAGTGTAATCGCACCGTGAAATATAAAAGGAAGAAAATTGCGCCGCGATTTTTTTTTTTGGAAAAGTGGGCGTGGCCTAGTTAAAAGCGTTTTAAAAGCACTTGAGAGTTTAAGATAGCATTATAAAATTACAAAAAAAATTTTCACGAATAATTTCTTGTTTTTGCGCAAACTTTCGGGCCCCAAATGATGGTTTGTCTGTATTTAATAATTCCTCTACTACACACCCGCACTCTTGGCTATCCTCAGTATCCTTCATTTTACATAGGTACTTCACACTCTTCACAGTGGTTCAAACTGCACGAACCGATTACCGAATTACATAGTACAAGTACCAGTGTATTCGCATCAAGGTAGCGGATCTGCGGGAGCTTTACTTACGCCTGCAGGACGTAGTGCGCGTGCGCGAACAATCTACCCGATTTCAGACTGTTTAAGTAACCTACGGTTACATAGCAACATAAGACGTGCGTCGTCGCGTCGGTGGCTATCGACTATTTTAAAATTCTTGATATTACTTATACTTATTAATTATGTACCTAATGTGGGTAATTTTAATTATTATTATTTATAAATAAATTACTCATATTTATTATAATTTTTTAAGGTTTTAACTGTAATCGGCGATTACAACGGTTACATACACGCTTCGCCACTGCTTACCATGTAATCAAATGTAATGCGGAAACATCGCCGCAGTATTTGTTTGCGACATATTCAACGTTCTATTTCTTTATCCTTGAGAGACAACGCTGAAATTTATCTGACAAGCAGTTGGATTGACAACGATGAACGATACACGAAAACTATAAAAGCACTATACGATAACTCGTTTCTTTTCCTTGGATATACCGAGTGTGTCTTAACAAAGAACAAAATAAGTTGATAGTGTTTGACCATTTGCCATTAGTCATTCATTTTTTAATGCCTTCATTGTAATTTAAAAGTGAATACATTATACCGAATGGAAATACTGCAAACTAGTTCTAAATTTAAAATCAGATTGATTAGAAAGGCACATGATGAGATTTACCTACGTTTGTAGTTGCACAACATTTTGATATGTAATGTCTACACTGTACGCTTATTGCAACCTTTATCAAAAATTTTGCTGATCACAAAATGGTACCAACCTACCTGATAACATGCAAGGTGCATTATTCTTTATATGTAGTCAAATTATCCTTCCGGTTGTGCTGTAGTTTTCTCACTTAGGATTTCTTCTATAAGGTAGATTTAGGACATGATTATTAAGTATTAATACACAATCATTCTAGGAAACTTGATATATTCAATAAAACGTACTCACAACAAAGCTACTTATACAAGAACTTCTATTCTAAACTCTTAAGGGCAATAAGTTATACAAAAATAATTTAAATGAGGTATTAGCTGTTATGTTATACAATGTTATATAACATATTGTGTATAATATTTCCCAGTTAGGGTTACAAACAATTTCCGAGTATAAATTTTATTGTCACCCTTTCGGAAAAACATTATACTAAAAAATACTGATTCCTAACCTTTCTACTGGACTAAATTTAAACAATTCTGAGCTTGATTATTGGTTTCTGAACACCATCGAGCTGAATTATTTTAACAGATATTTACATGATAACATGTTCATTTCTAGTATAATAACTAGTGGCAGAAAAATCAACAACCATTTACAAAAATGGTTGATTTAAGTAATAAAGCAATTTAGGTATATCACAAGTACAAAACAGTATTTTGTATGTTTTTTCGTAACGAAAATTTTCAACTGCATTATTATATTACATCATTATATCAAAACCTTTGAACTATGTCATGTTGAGTGTTACAAAATCAATGTAGAAAACTCCCGGTGCGGTAATATGTATAGTCTTTCAGCTTCTTCAAAGGACAATAAGTTTTACAAACTATAATAATTATTCAGTTATTGTATTGTGAGATTAATAGTTACTAATGGAACTAAAGCAGTTTTACATTTCTGGAATGACTAGTACTATATAAAACGTGGTAATTAGGTGAACACAAAGTCCTTGAGAGGCTTCCAGGAATAATGGCATCGTTTTTTCCACAGTAGCTGTTATCCACGGGTTAATATTCGGAGCTTGGCGCAGAAAAAGTTGCAGGGGCGAGGATTAGGTCCGGGCCTGTAGAATAAAAGCCAAATAATCCACTTTCTTATATGTGTTTGTATATGTAAGGCTACAGCTTATAATCTGTTCCGGTCGTGTTCCAAGATTTGCAAGATATATTACCTTTGGTGTAGACTTTTATAAATATTAAAATTAAACTACAATTTTGCTTAGCAATCTCCATTGCGGCGTGCTTAAAAGTAAAAAAATGTTAGCCCTTTTAAATTATTAATTAACTGTTCAAACAGCGGCCTTTTCGTGCAAACGATAATTTTAAAAGGGATCATCATCAAAGAGGAACTAAAGGTTTTAATACCCCCATTGTAAAAACAATTCAAGTTCAATTAATCAATACTGATACGGACTTCCTTTGCCTTTGCCTTTATGTTTTAGAATTAGTGCAATTGTTTTCAAAATCCCCTTAGATCCGGACTCGGGTGCGAAAGGATGTACTCGTTCAAAGAAGGACGAAAGCAACCCCGAATAATAAGGACAACACAAATAGCATGCAGGCATGTTTTCAATGGATAATTTTATTTGAAAGGAAGGCCTTTCACAGTTACGTATTTGGCCACTAAATCAAACGGTCTTTACGCATTACTGGCGGCTCAAATGAAAGGGCACGTTCATACCTAAATGGAACGAGGGTAAATCTTTCAGCCTTATCGAAGGAATCCAGCTGGCTTTTGCGGCTTTGTATCTGCTAATTCAGGATACGTAGCAGTTTAGTCGTCGTTTACCAAAGAAATCCGATGTTTGTACACGTGAGCTTTTTCAGCCAGCATAAAAAAGAATTTTCGCTCGCTAACCCCGTTGGAATGATTTATAGCTAATAATTCGGAAAATATTTCTCATTCTTCGTATCGTCGGAACATCGGAGTGGCTCTATTCATTACCTCATATTGTATTCGGAGGAGCATCCATCTCTATAGATCAATACCCGTAGTTTCTTAGAAAAAAATTATGCAGATTACATAATTAACTTATTAATTAATTTTATGATTTTAAGGATTTACAGTAAAAGTTTCTATTTTCTAGCTAAACTGTATTCTTTGATCACAAATCGTAGGAAGTAGACAGGCCCATCTAAACAAACCATAACTCTTGCTGCTGCTACGTGTGTTTCGTTCCTTAGGGAAATGCGTGTAGTTGGTAGCCCTGGCCCTAACGGATCTATAACCTGAAGCTGCTTTTCTCTTGGAATAAAATCCCTACATTAAACATGGGTTATATTATAAAATCCTTGAGCTCATTTCGAAAATATTAATTATTAATTATTCATAAAGCTGCGTTTTCACATAAGTGGTGGGTAATTTTTAAAATGCCAAGCGCTTAAGTACAGTAATGCTTTATATAGTTCATAAGTTATAAGGGTCTTTAAATTAATTTTTCTTTCATGCTACAAAATACTAAACTACCTAGCGATCTTAATGTCTTTCTTGCAGTACCGGCACAAAACATTCATTTTCATGTTTAACACTTGTCATTTGTTTAGTTACACGCTATTCGTGCATTAATTACCTGTTGGCCAACATTATCACGGGACATTTTAAAAAGCAACACCGATAATTACGGAATAAATTAGATAATGCCCTTAATCGACATTTTAGTTCTCAAGAGTTTGTCGAGTTTGGTTAATAATTTAACAGCTGTTAATTTTTATTTTACCTCTTTCAGTTTATGGCTTTGTCAAGAACGAATTTAAATAATTAAATAGTAATTAATTATTATTTACTTGTGTAAAAATTTAGATATTCTGTATTATAAGGGATACAAGTTTGAAATGTCTCAATTTTGTATACACAAGCACAAAAACTCTGGTATTTATAAGGTTATCAAGAATCGCGTTTTGCGTAATAACTGCAGATTATGCGATAACGCGTCGGTTATTTTGAAAATACAGGCCGAGAGAAACATGCAACACTCGGGTTCGCATATATAACTGTGAAAATAATGAAATAACCGGCTTTTCCATACTCCCTTCAAATTAGATCACGAACTCATATTCCACTTATCTGATCTAAATTACCTTAACGCTGCTAGACATTTTGTAGGTGTTGTAAATTCATAATAAAAGAACAAAGTAGAAATTATCGTTTAAAGCTTAGGGGAATAATTTTGCAATTATCTTTCAAGATTCGGAAAGCGAAAAGCTTAAACAGCAGAAGGGGAATAGAATCCTTTTTCCCTCTACACGGTGTTAACTGGAAACTTTACAGCTGTAGTAGCTTATAGGGAATTCTATTATTTTTATGCTTCTTATTTATTTTCGTTTAATAAAAATTGTACAGATATGGGAATTTCTTCGGGTTTTGACTGTCGGGTTTCCGAATGTTTTAAGTCTGAATCCAGCGTTTCTTAAAAATCCAGTAACTGAATTCCAAGTTTCAATTTCGCTGTACATTTCAATTTATTATGTCTACTGTTTATATTCTAACTTTGTTTACTAGGAACGTCATGAATGCTATACTAATACGCGATGTTCCATTTCAACATAATGGATAAACTTTTATGGTATATGCGGTCAAAATCAGAGATTTATTTATTTCATCTTATTTTATATTCCGAAGCTTTTGAAATAATAAATTTCAATTTTGCTCTTCCATTGATCTAATAGTAGTTCGCATTTCTATTAATTTGGTGCAGACATCAAATGATCCTGTATAGCTACATCCACATAGTCGATATATTCAGTTCGGTTTCTGTCTAACCAGAATTATTTCCGTTTGGCCACTCTTTAATTTTTACTCGAACTTTGACTACAACATAATGGTGGTCCGAATTCCGATTAAAGGTACGCGTTCACTGGTACGCTTCGTCCGCGCCGTACGCATCGGAAAAAAATATGTGTTCCATTACATGAAATGGGAACAAAAGTTACCATATAAAATAACTTTGCATCCTTACGAAGAACGAACCAAACGCAAAATAAGTGCCAATAAACGCAATACCGTTAAAATATCTTATCTGCTCCGGGCCGGCCGGCCCGTGCGGCGCGTTCGGTGCGGACGACGCGGACCAGTGGACGCGTACCTTAATTTGTATCTATACGGATTTAACCCTTTCAAGTTGCCCCCGTTTTTAAATTTTTTAATCAGATTGTCGAATGCAAATTTTTTTTACGTACTCGGAATATTATTTTTCAGTTTTAAATTATCCTGGAAACTTCAAATTATTTATACTGATCTCTCTTTTAAGCAGATTCTAGGTATTCCATAAATTCGAAATTTTCGAAATAAATTAAAAATATTTAATAAACCTATGCGATAAACAGGATTTATACTATATGATATAGGTTAGATCTGAGTATATTTGAGATTCGTCGAATTCTAGCTAAAAAAAATTATTAATATAAAGATATTAAATAAATCATATTCCACACAGTAGGAGCACAGAAGAATCCATTAAATCTATTAACAACGTACTTTCCCGTGCAATTTGTATCGGTAAACAATGTAAATTAAAACGATACCACGGTATCAATCAGTATAGGGATTAGATACGTACATAAGCACCGTTAATAGTTTAATAGAGCGGTGTCAGCTACAGATCGCGTTGTACATTATATGCAAGGAACGTCTCCAGTTCCCCGGAGTCTCCGCATTAAGGGTTGCTGACGCGCCAGCAGTTATGAACACGTGTGTCATCCGACCAACGGCATTTAGTTCTCTGATTACCGCTGCGACTAACCTTACCGGGGCCGGAATACTAAAATAATCCTCCCTCTCACTTATACCTTAATATATTTTAAATTAAACCCTTGCTTACCTCTTAACTCCAACGCCCAAAAACCTTTCAAATGTTACAAAGGAAAAACATTGGTAATTACATTGATACTTTCTAACACCAAAAGGGAAAACTAGGAATTCCATTAATCGCTAATGCAGTTCCTTAATAAAATTACGCACCCGTAACTTGTCTGGAGTTTCTGTCCATTTCTTGCTCGTACAAACTTGCTCTGTATTGCGCACTGCGCCTGTGGAAACCCTCGTTGAATCCTGCCTCTGAAAGTTCCATCTCATCCGGTGGTTTGCGTCTCGTGGTTCTTTGGCGTACAACAACTGCAGGCCGTTTTCTACAAGCAAGAACTGTAGCTGCCGAGACGATACTAACTATAAGAAGGGCGGCTATTGCGGTAAGCACCAACAGAATTAGCGTTAAACTTTGAGTCACCGGAGGAGACGCGTCTGTGGGTAACATGGGTCTCGGCGTTAGCCCTGAAAAAATCCCCAAAGTTTAAAAAAATGGAAATGCTAGATTATATTGTAAGAATAAAAGGAATGTTTAATAGTTCATTCAATTATAAACTGATTTACAAATCGAACGATAATAATTTAAGTTAACAGAGCAACCAATTTTAAATGTACCTAAAGCACGAGTAGCTGCTTCCGCTTGAAATTAACTCAACAACTACTAGACATGCACAACGCGAATCCAGTTATTGTTACTGTCTCCTTTAATTAAATTAAGCTCATCCCCTGGGAAACCTACCGCTCTCTTGAAGTATATCTGTGGGGACCTCCACTTTAACTTTGGACAGCACTACGGGTGGCTCGCTGCGGCCCTTGGCATTCTCTGCGTACACCAGGAGTTGGTATTCTCGACCCGGTTCTAAACTGTGCAGTCGGAAAATCGGAGATTCGCCAAGGACTCTGTATAATGGTAAGGAACGCTCCCCTTGATCACTCAGGGTGGTAACACTTGGCGGATCGGCGGATATGGAAATGTCGCTAACTTCGAGAACAAAACTTTGAGGAAGGCCTCCATCTTGCCCTGCTAAACAGGCAACTTCGACACCCCCACCGTTAGTTGCGTTACGCAGTAAACAGTTTCTTGGGGATTCAGGATTACCTAAAACAAACAAGTAATAAAGGTTATTTTAGTGCAGGTTTAGCAATATTAAGTTTGATTTTAGGAAGCACGTCTCGGGTAACACATGTTTGGCTTATTTACGTTTGTATAACGTAAATTACAAGCAGATTGTAAAAACGTGTGCTTTTTATATTTTCTACTAAATATTAATAAACCTTATGGAAACTTGTAGTGAACAATGTCGCTAAGAAAACCTTTTACACAGTTTCAAGGGCGTTATATAAACACTATTACTTTAACCGTTATGAAACATTTAAGCAAAGACAAACATTAATGTATTTACATTTGAAGCTATCTAAGCTACAAATTACAAACCTTGTTGGACAATAATTATTATCGTAACAATTTTGGAAAGTTTAAATTAAAACTAATAAAACACTCTTTATTTAGAGCAAATCAGTTTTTCGTTAATAACGAAAAAGAAACAAGACCGTGTGAAATGAGACAAGATATAGGGATAAGGTAAAGATATGGAAGACGGAAGATATGGAAGACATTAAGTTGGTCGAGGAGGGGGAAAAATAAAGAAGAAAACGTGTAGGTATTGCAATTTGAGATGATTAAGATAGATATGAAAGTGGGGATGAAGAGAAAATATGATGCATGTTATTATTAGAAAATGGAAATTAATAATTATGAAAGTTGATTCAGACAATAAAGAAAGAAGGAGAAAAGAGGAAGAATAGCAACGATCGAAAATTCGTTTCACCTATTTTTCTCGGATTGTTGTTAGATTAGCTGCTTCTCACATTTTTGTTTGTTTTATAAGATGTCGCCAACAAGTTTTTTGGTTTATTGTAAAATATTCATAGATTTTCTATTATAGTCTGTGATCGTAACGTAAAATTAAAAGCAAAATAATAACGCTTGCGTTGTTTCACAAACATCAAAAGTAATCAAGTCATTAATATCTGTAATATCTTTTTATATTCTAATTTTGAATTTCTCCTCCAGACACATTGTTTTTTAAATTAATTCGCTCCACTTTAAATTTCTTTTTGTGTCAGTTCAATTTGGTAAAAAAATTTGTTATTCATTTAACGAATACGAAATTGAAATTTTTATCAACGCATACGTATGAAAACATCAGATGTTTATCCTTTGTGTTTTTATTTTAGTTTAAGCCCTATACGTGTTTTTGTGTTTATAAGGAAACAAGCAGAAACTCATCCTCAAATATTCATGAATACGCTAAGGAAGCCTTTACGTTTACGGACAGCAACATAAAGGCCATAAAAAATAGTATATTCTGATAACAAATGCATTTACACAAGAAAGGGTTGGAGGTATTAACTTAACAAATTATTATTTATAAAAACTGTAGTTATGTGTGACATGTAAAACTTGAAATTGTCAACCGTGTACATCTTTTGAAAAATCAGTGTGTATATATAGTATACCATACAGGGTGGGCTACTTACGACAACGACCCTTACTTTAGGGATTGACAACCTAAACTATAATGCAGCTAATATTAATCAAGGAGATTTGTAACATTATAAGTCACCAATTTTCAGTCTTGAAAAATTTTGAGTAGCGAAACAACAAGGTTTATGTCATTCAATATTAATCATTTCAATTTATTTCATCATTAGTCATTTCAAGATAATTATGTTCAACTTGCTAAGTCTTCACCTTTTATACTGTGGTCGAGGTGAGCATCTTTGCAGATCTTTATAAAATTAATAATAAATCGATTTTTTGTTCGTTGGAACATTTTATAAACTCAAACTGAAATCGCAAAATAGAAAATTTTAATAAAAAATACTTTAATTTATAGATATGTTAAACTACCTATTTATTATTTTATGTAGTGGGTGGTTATCTTAGGTGGACCACCCTTTGTAGTACAAACTCATATGCATAATATTCGATCAAAAGTATTTTTTTCCTTGCTATATCATCTTCCTCATTGTGCACCTACTCTTACGACTAATTTACAGCTCCATCAATGTGTGTACTTCAACAATGCATTACTTAGCAACAACAGCAGTTAAAGGAGCTTTACACTTTTAAAGTCGATTTTAGTTTGATTATGAAATCAGCCGTTAAAGTCGGTATTAAATTTAAAGCTCCTTTAAAGTGTAGTGTAACAATGCGGTGCTTAGCAACAACAGCAACTAAAGGATCTTTCTATTTAAAGTCGACTTTAAATTGATTATGAAATCGGCCGTTAGGTAACTTGTTGGTACTAAAGTTTCTTTTCTAACAAAAAAATGTAATTTGTGATAATTCATTAAAATGATTGTTTTATACATTACGGCCGACTCATTAAAATCTAATCAGCAGCTAACAAAGCTCTGAAGAAAACATTTACAAATACAGAACCTAGTAGCGTAGTAGTCCATATTAATTATAACTACCTAGATATTCACAACCCGGAATATAGTCATAAACTGACGTAATTTGGCGGTGAGGTAATTATAGCTTTCTGTCTTTAACGAAGTCTACGGCAATAGCTCTCAGGGTATTAAACAGTTAACACAAAATAAACCACAAGTATATTATTAGGAGTAAAGCTATGTGTAGTAGTAATAATGAATATAAATTGCCAATCTGCTTACCACACAATAAAAATAATCGTCATTGATTCTAAATATAAGAGATTTGTAGCCTTTTATGTATTTATTTTTCATTTATTTCAAGGAATAGTTTTGTGCAGTGGGTGGGTTGTTGATGTGCACTTTATCTTGACATATATCACTGGTTTGATCATTTGACCCACCGCAATATTACTAATGGTTACATAAGTGAAGTTGTTGCTTTGACGATAGTTTGAGGACAAAGTGGTAACGTTTTCGAATTCGAAGTAGTCTACGTGCCTCAGCTGTATATCAGTCTAACTGTTCAAGACCTTCAAAGACACTACGTCATGCTTTGGTATTATAGTTTTCCTTTTATTTAATGTCAAATATTAAGCTATGTACGCACACTGCACAGCAGCCTCCTGCGGCGGCCTCGCGAAGCTGCCTCAACTGATGGCTGCCTCGCGCCTTTTAAAACGAGTTGAGGCAACCACGCGAAGCAGCGCAGCCGCCAGTTTTTAGTGCGACAGTGCGAGGCAACAACCGTGGCACAATCATCACCTACTGCTATTCTCCTTTATTCTGATACATCGAATTTTGACAAATAGGTAAACGCAGTGACGAAGGCCGCGTTGGTGGGTCAAAGAGTTATTTAAAAATCGACTACAGTAAGGAAATGGATTACCACAAGATATGGCATTTAATCAGTTGAACATACCATCAAAAATTTTACGGATTAGATCCCATAGACTATAGAGCATGGTATTCTTTATATAGATCGGTGAGTAGTCTACAACTGTCGGTGTCCATTTAATTTTAGGCACGCGGCAAGTTAACAGTTTTAAAAATGGTGCAAACAGAGCGAATATATCGTCGCGAGGCACCTTTGAGCACGTTTAAAAACAGACAGCCGTTGGCTCACGGTGAGGCCGCCTCACGCTGAGACGGCCACAGTCACGAGGCGAGGCTGGTAAAGATTTTGCGAGGCAGGCCTCGCGAGGCCACCGCACGAGGCTACCATGCAGTCACCATACAGTACGTACAAATACGGACAAAAAAGTAGAAACACCAGCAATAATCTAGTGTAATCGAAGTAATCGAAACAATTAATTTCCATATATTATCTCAAACAAATCCATTTATTGACTTTCATGTTTACTTTGCTAACATCTTTATTGCAGCCTATACCCTAACCTC
Organism: Hemicrepidius hirtus; assembly: GCA_963082805.1. Taxonomy (NCBI): domain Eukaryota; kingdom Metazoa; phylum Arthropoda; class Insecta; order Coleoptera; family Elateridae; genus Hemicrepidius; species Hemicrepidius hirtus. Next base: position 35,356,950 of record OY720160.1, on the reverse strand, counting down.
TGTTTCAATATATCTTGATTTTGTCGTAATTTCGTAGAATAATTCATTGTTAATAGCGAGTAGTAACTGTACTGTCTGTTCGGCTTTTCCAAAACTACAACTCCTAAACTTTTCAAGGAATATTTTAGGTGCGAATCGAGATGCGAATGGTGTCAAAATATATTTTATTTAAATCGCTTTACCTTTTGTAAGTCTATTTCCTACTTCTATTAGAGCTTTTATGTTGCCGTGTATGTGAATTATTAGATTTATTCATTTTTCTGTACTTTTTCATTTTTTGCCACAGTTCGTATCTACATGGAGTGCATTATTTACAATTTCTAAGTGCTTTTAGATGTTTCCTTGGACGTCCAAAAATATATTCTATTGATATTCGTTTTACGCTTGTTTAACTTATTGCTGTATTTCTTTTTCGTGTATGCCTGAATTTTATATTTTAAAGAAAACTTTTTTTTATAATAACATACCGGGAGATAATAAATATTGATGTTAAATACATACAAATACAAACTTCTTTAATAGTAACATAATGATAATAACTTATTAGAGTATATCTTACTTTAATTTCTGTAGTATAATATATGTTATACTGCTCTCATGTACAGAACGTCGTACATAAATTGTAAAGGAAGTTCTAAACGTATTTGGACAGAAACGCAGTCACGCAAAGGATTCTTGCTGAGGTGGAAGTATTAGCCGATGCAGTAATCCACAACGACAAAATAGAATGTTGTTATTATCAAACTGGTTAACTTTTCAGTGTTGTTTTATAATTTAATATTGTCGTCTAAATGCATTTGTAATCGGTAATTAAGCGGGAACATGAATACGTAAACCTCGTACTGCATCAACAGCATGCCAAATTGGCTTCTTATCTGCGCGCATTGTTAGACACAACAAGCTAAATTGGTTTCGAGTTACCTAAACCAAACTACTCTTAACGTTTGATTTGAATAAATTAGTTGCTGTGGTTGCTGTCCATCCTGTTAATAAGCGGCATTACAACGTATGAATTTTAAAATAAATCAATAAACGTGTTATGTACACTTGCATGCAAATCAAACAAGCTATGGTCGTTATAATTTTTGTAAACAAACTTTGGAAATTTTCTCAATACTATTCTTAGCTATTACCCGCACGTTTCCAATACTCCATGGAAATTAAATTAAATCCGAGTTTCTATAATTTCGGGATTACGCCAATAAAATATTTGCTGCATTAGTAGTCTCCTGGTTTACTACTCTATTGGGTCAGCCCTGCTCTTGCATAATAGAAACCTAGGACGAACAAGCTATGACCATACTTTTCATTCTTATCTTATTTCGGATTTAAACAAAACTGACATTAAGTGCATTGTCACACGTGGCATTAATTTTGTATAGATAGTTAATAAAAATAGCTTGCTATTTTTCAATTTTATGTGTATTGGATATTTAATCTGTATCTACTCCAAAAAATTAAGTGTCGTGGAACACATCGAGAAAGCATTTGCAGTTGTGGAAGATTAAATTTGAATTGCATACATGAATTATGAACAGATTGAATTTATTAACTGCGAAGATGTCACTAAATAAATTACATTGGTGCGGGTATCATTTCAGAATAGAAACGGCAAAAGAGAGGACAGGAAGACAAAGAAAAGAATCAACATATGATGGATATCATACGATTCCTAGACCGTTGACTAAAATCTATTGTTGATGGAATGAAAAAAAATAAATAAACAATAATAATTATACAGTTCGGACGTTTAAAGAAGTCACCTCGTGCAGCCCGAAGCGAACGTTCGGAAAGTTGGTCCAGTGACGTAGTTATACGGCAGTGTTTGACTTGCTTCGGTTACTGAAGATTACTCCTACTTTAAATACGAACGATTGTGCAGCCGAACCCGAGGAGATTTTTCAACATGCGGACTGTACTACTCGTACAATCTTAAGTTTCAATATTAATCAGAAGCTTTTAAAAGGGGTTGGTCGGGGTGTGTCTAATACTAAGGATGAAGGTCGATGTTAGTTCACAAATAAATATTACTATACGGTTTCTTAATTTGGTTCGGCTTTATTTATAAAAACGACGTCTTGTCTCCCCCACACTACTACAGATATACGCTATTCTTGTTTAGTAAGCAAAATTACCACTATTTTATATTGTAAGTGCTAATAAAATCAACATCTGGTCTTTATAAGTTCACGAGAGATAATAAATTGTTGGTTATTTTATAAATTTAGTAAAGGCATTAAGTATTTCCAACGCTTCTCTTTGAAAATGGTATATTTTACCACAAAATAATAAATTTGAAATTTCACAGCTTCGTAAATTGTTCGTTCGCTACAAAAACGCATTAGATAAGTAATAGCTTATATAAAGATGTCTGTTTGGTAGTATATGTGACAGCCATGCTGAATGACACCGTCCAGGGAGTCTGGCTGGGATCTCAGATAAGCGTTATCGAACGAAAAGGTTCTGTGCGAAAGAAGGTGGATCCATTCGCAAAAATCTGATACAGATCGTGAAATATTTCAGAGTTGTTGTACCTTATACTACCCTTGTATACAACAACTTCTTGAAATGTTTTCTTAGGAAATGAAATGTATATTTTGTATGCGGAATGCATAGTGTATTTGCGCACAGCACGTAGGTGTTTGTTTTTGTTAGAGTGACAGGTAGCCTGAGATACCTACCCTGGTTTCTTATCAACTTTTTGTGTTCTTTGTAAGCCGCGCGGAAACACCCCAAAAGTGTCGCATTCATTTGACTGTCACAAACTTGACGAAGTTTTACAAACCGAACAGTTGTTACAGTTTTGAAGTAACAAACGCAAACATTTCAGGCAAGAATTCTGTAACCAAATAAAGGTATACATTTCTATTGGGAAAACAAACTTGTGTTTTAGGCGCCTGGCCGTCAATTGTCTAATATATAAACTTTTCCATTTATACAGGTCGAGGCATGAATAATAACATAATTTATATTTCATATTAAACTAAGTTACAACGTTTTAATCATTGTAATCCTAAATAAGTGTTGATGGGTAAATGTTTTAAAGTGGCAGCTTATTATGGAGATTTTATGCCTTTCACTTGGTAGTTTTAAGAGACAAACCGAATACAACGAAAGAGTTTTCAAGAAAACAACTTCACCCTAAAACTCGTTTTATTTGTTTCACTGGAATTTGATTCATTGCTTTTTCAGGGTTTGCTGTTAATTATCTTACTACGCTACGAGAAATATACGCACAAGGTCCGTCAAATGTAATAAACTGATTTGTTTTGACACTGCTCTGACACTACTTAATAGATGAAAAGATGAAAGTGCTTGTTTTCTCAAATTAAACCATGGTCTCTCGAGTTTTGCGTGATGGATAGTTGGAGCCTTTACGAGAACGTGGACATACTATTGTGGCTGTACTTTAAAAATGGAGGTTGCTTCGTGACAACTGAAGATATACAAAAGTGTTGTTGTGCATGTCACACTCGCTAAGCATATTCGGGTATTCGTCGAAATATATTTTCGAAGCATGTATTTGAATTTTCAAACCTTCAATTTCCCATTTCAATGAATATTGCTTAATCAGGATTGAATGAAACTGGTATTGAATATCTTTGAATGTAGGATACTATAGTTGCGCATCTTTCAACGTTCAATACTGTAAAGTGAGGTTTCTCTCTCTCTCTCTCTCTCTCTCTCAGAATATTTGACAATTTTAAAAAATATAATTCTGTCAATAATTAGTTTACTGAGTATATCGGGTGTCCCGTCTCAAACTCGTCTCATATTGCAATAGCCAATTAATTTATCAAAAATTTTTACAAATGCCTCGGGCTTTGAAAATCATGGCATGTGGTAGGTATTTAAAAATGACAAAACGAATGATCGTCTGTTTTATTTGATTATTGGTTTCATTTGATGCACAATAATTTTATGTTGCAATTGATACCATTACCTTTCCTGTATACGTTGAATTGGCCAGCAGAATCAGCAAAATGTTTAATACAAGTTTGAGACCGGACAACCGGTATATCTGTTTTTACCAAGAACTAAACGAGCACTCTATCAACAATAATTTGAGAAATAAGAGTATAACACCTCTAGGTATAAGTATTAGCTTTAGGTGCTTCACATATTCTTTATTCGGAGAAGCTAGTTTGTAAATTTACCGACCATGCAGTAAATATTTAAAAAATAGTGTTGCCAACGAAATTCGTGACGGAAAACGTACGCCTCTCACGAAACCGTTGTAGAAAGGCGCAACTGAGCCGAGCAATCTGCTGAATAAAAATAAAAGAAACCGGGCTCAAGGATAATACTATGTTCAACCAAAAAATATACGCTTTGATAAGGTGTCATCAAAGGCACCCCACCCCGAGCGGGGTTCATGCCCTAGAGTACATGCCATGCACTTAGTACATACGCCTTAGTCTGATACACACTAAATTGATATTACTATATGAATTATAATGAAGACTATGTACCATGAAGAACATCCCAGTAGAATAAAGTATCGATGAAGAAATTGCGGAAACTAAACTAAAATGTCTTTGTTGGTAGATCTCAAAATAAACCATACGTAGGTAGTACCCATTTAATATTAGTATTACTGCAGTTTAAATAAAACTAAGGTATACAGCAGTGCAATACTCCACGCCTCCAATCTTACAAGTACCACCAAGTAACAAACCGGGATCATAATTATTCAACAAGGGCATTTATCTGAAATGAAGTACTTTCTGATTCAGATGTATTTGCTGAAATAAACTTAATTTTCAGAACCCGAAATAGCTAAATATTGTAGAAAATAATAAATTGTCAAAAAATCATGTGGCATTTAAATTATCATCGTCAAAGGAATGACGGTGCTTTCGAACGCCACGCCAGTAACATATTGCTGTAGGTACCTACTTACTGGTTGGTATTCCTTTTACAATAGTAGATTCTTTGGGATTAATTCATATTTAGGTATAGGATTTTTTAAATTTAAGACAGGATACATTCATACTCCTGGTAGATACTTTCAAATCAAATCAATTTAACACTCTTTAAACGTAGTGAGAATATTTCCATCGAATGGGCATATGAATAAGCGAATGAATAGACATAGCCTCCAAATTATATATTATTGAGCTAATACACTCGATCCTCGATCAGATGATATCTCATCTGATCTGATCACAATGCTAGGCGTTATATTGTACTATACGAGAGAACGTAAATGTGAGAGCTATAAAGTTCCTGCTATAATAACCACGTTGATGTCATAATTAACAGCAACTCGCAAGTGCAGCTGTTTTCACATCGTAGACTTTATATAATATTATCCGCCATATTAAACATAAAGTTTGTGGATAACATCAACACTTGTTTCTGTATGTAGACGTTGAAATTTCGTTTCGTTCAACAATAACATTGCTGGAATTTTTTGCGGAAATGTAAATTACTCCTTTATTCTCTAGTTCGGTGTAATTTTACCAAAAGCGCACTTGTGCTGTGTAAATTCGTTATAAAACTTGTTCGAGTTCGTTTCGAAATCGTGTACTACGTCCAATGGCTCGAAAATATCTAAAGCTAACATACGAGAAAATACGGCTTGAGATCAACGTTCAGAAATGACTAATGGACCGTTTTAATGGTCAATGAACGAAAGAACTGAGTGCGGATCCTTGTTACGTCCTCTATAGAACTAAAAGCTCTTCTTTTGCTGGGTAGGTATCTATTTAAAGGTTTACATCCCGTTCGAAATAAAGGGTTCACTACCGATTAAATAAAACATTTACAGGCGACAGATTGAGACGCTGCTATTTGGCGGAATGCATACGAGGTTCAGGGTTGCAAGTTTAATATTTCAACACCAACAAAGCTTTGTTTTAGTAGGAAATCGTTACGGATTGCTGAATAGCTTCAACGAACAAAACGGTTCTCAGTGATAGATCGTCAGATATCCGAAAATAAATATCAGTTTTGCTTACTTGCTGGCACAATATAGAATAAACAGGGTTTTTCTTGTCTTCCGACACTGTTGGTAGCCCAACAAGCCAAAGAATCGAGATCTGCTGATCCGGGGGTAAAATGTAATGTAGAAACACCATTCTCGTTGTGTATTCTCGCTCCCTGCACTGGAAGCACCCCTTTACTGGTGTTGTAGGTCCACGAAAACCGTGTTACTTCGGGTATGGCATCGACGTGACAGTCTACAATGAGTGCTTCGTGGGAAAGAGCTCCTACTCTCATAACTTCAAAACCCTTCGCACAACGAGGAGCATCTGTAAAGAAAAAATAAATAAAAAAAGTCTTCATTAATTGTTTTTAGAGAAACGAAAAGTATTTTTGAATTCTGGAGCGGCATTCAACTGAAAACGTAACAAAGAAGACACTAGAGCAAAAACTCAGATTATAAAAGGGTGATAAATGAACGGAAGATAGTATGTGACAACGAGTCATCATCTGCAGCCAGTGACACTAAGAACTGAAGTCACGAAGTGCATGCCGCTATAAATCCTACTTATTTATGAAACCAGAAAACGCGGAGGACACGTCTGATACGAGGATATAGTCTGAATTGCGTCTCGTATAAACCACTAGATGATTTTATCTTGGCAAAATTGCTTCTCGGTCGTGAACTTGAGGACCCACACGAATACAAAAAATTAAACTGACAAAATATTGTTATACATGAACGCAAAGTGTTCTGGATTTACTTTCTCAGGTATTATATTGTATAACGTACGTATCATGAAACGCATGAGTTAACAAATTAGCTTGGAATATAAACTGTTTAACAGTTTCACAGTCAGCATGATTCGAATTTAGCAGCCTTTTTCTAATTGGTTATGATTATGACATTTCACTTGCTGAACCTTTTTTTCTCCACTTTAGTCATGGTTTGAGCACGTCTAACCTACCTACCTTTTAAAAATCAGTTAAAAGGAAAAATCTTCTTTCTTGGTTAAAAGTTGTTTGCTGTAAAATAGACCTATACTGAAATTGGTGGAGTTCTGCAAGCCATCAACTTTATTTCTCCAAAATCTGTTAAGTTATCCATGGTAGAGAATGTGAGAATTAATGGTTCGTTCCTAATCAATGCTTGTTTACTGACTCTATCAATACTACAACTGCATTTATGTGACTCAGCACTGAATAAAATTTAATTGCATGTGCTGAAACCGAGGGAAGTGTGCGAAGACGATGTCGTTGCTCTGATCACGTGGCGATCACGAAGGTATATTTATTTACCTCAGCTGCCGGAACTCTGCGAATATATATTAGTAGCTACTACCTGGAAATAGGTTAGCACTGGAAGCAATGTACTTCAATCAATCAATGAAAAGAATATAATATAAAAATCCTATACAAAAAGAGACTAATATCGAACTACACGCTAAAAAGTTCTGCTAATTGAGGTAAACGATCAAGTTCGGAATAAAACTACTCTACCCCTAATTTTTAATAAAGTTTTCAGTTATGGTGTCTTCTTATAAACTGTCATTCATGACTATTAGCTTGCACCGATCGATGCAGAGATTTACTCTATGGTTCCTATTCCACCCCCATGCTCCATATCGTATAAATAGTGTGACGAAGTGGAGATCTGATACGCATAGAACCATGTACATAAATATTCCTACCTAGTCACTTAGTATTCAGCAAGATGGTGGTAGATAAGGTAAACACAATCAAGCAAAACAGCAGTAATTAACCAAACAACACGATTCTGTAATTGTTTTAATGCGTGCTTCCGAGTCTATCGCATCAGCAATCAGAGAACGAGGACATGCACCGGCAGAGAACGAGGAGCACCCACATGTAAAGCGAATTGCGGTCGCCACATGCTGCCCGATATGCCACATGCACATTCCTGATGGGATGACGGTGATATGCTGCAACATTGGCTGCTACCCTTTGCTCTAGCTGTCTGTAGTGGCATATGTTCTGGAACAAAACCCTTATCTACGCTTCGGTTACATAAATCCCCTCGTAGTTCTTTTATGGTATGTCTTATTATTCCTAACACGAAACTAGGGTATAAGATATGCCTACTGTCAATCTTGTTAATATAAAATCAATTACAATTAACTAGTTGTAAATGTTTTTATTTTGATGCGGTTGGATTAAAAATATTAATCCACGTTGCCGTCGAATTTTGTTTTTTATATTATTCGGTACGTTTTTATGAATGCGTGTACAGCGAACCGTAAATGTAAATGCGTTAATACGCCAAAATAAATTCACATCAAACAAAAATTCAGTTTTATAAGCATTTTCCATTAATGTAACACACAATTGGGCCTCCACTAATATGAATAATATAATTATACAGGGTTGTCAAGAAATGATACAAAAATATAAGGTGTGCATTTTCCTGTGTTGTCCGTTTTCATGAGAAATGCATTAAGGCAAATGCAAAATGAGTGTAAAAAATATCCATAATACATATTTGCTGTATCCATCCGTTTAGATATAACAGTAGACAATATTTCACTCCATATCGGACTAAAATTGGCAACATGCGGTAAAAAATAATGATCGCATATTCATATTAAACATTTATCAGTTTGTTCAACTTTGAGATACGTTTTACATTTTTTTTGTTATAGCAAACAAAATAAATGTAAAAAGGTAAAACGGTTCTTGCTAGTGGTTTTTGTCATCAATTAACTCTAATGTTATAACTGAGCAATCGAGTGGCCATGTACTCACGTTACCGAAAGTACAAACAAATACACTTCCACAACGTTTTAACTTTTTATAGCTATTTAGCTACTATCAAAAGTTTTATAAAAATATTTACGTAACGAAATTCTCATGTTACACGTGGTATAGATTTTTGAAATCCCAGCATGCTTTGAATTTACTGTGAAACTGACGCAGTGGTAAAATTTGTCTTAAGGCGGTAGGAGTCACAGAAATTTCCCTTTTAAAATTCAATCTATTTATTTACCTTTTATAGATGAAAAAGTTCTCTATGATGAGAACCACTCAAATTTAGATTTATTAACGAAAATTTAAGAAAAATTTTTTTATCTCTTCAAATAAAAAAAATGGGTTTATTGGTGATTGTGGGGTTATTTCTTATTTTTTTTTAAATTTGTTTAAACACATATCAACTTCAGTGTAAGAGACAGGATCTAACATAATCGAATTTATTTTTTTTTTTTCGTTAATGTGCAATTAATTTTTTTTCAATCGGGTCAAATATTTTTGAAAATAAAAATCGTTATATCTTTCATATTTGTTCTTGTGTATTCCTTAAACTTCGTTACTTCCAGCAGTGGGTATCTTCAAGTCGAACTCTTTTTACAAAATTATGATTAAACAAATAATAACCATAAAATCAGCAATTTAAATGTTTACTTCTAATACGCAATGTAATAAAGACAAGAATAACTATAGATAAGAAAAGGACGGATGATGCATATTTCTCGGCTTCTATTGCTTTGGCTTTTCCCATTTTACAGACTTACAATTTATTCATATTCGACAATACACACAGGTAGAAAAACCAGAGGTAATAGTGAGGTAGAGTTGATTTTTCAAATGCCGATTGCAAAAGCAAGACAAGAAATAATTGTTAGATTCAGCTAAACTTTGGAGGGCTTTATTTCACAAATTATTGAGCATTTAAATCGTAATTTTCGAAAGTAATGTGTCGTTCAGAATAATTATTACTAAGGTACATAAAGGAAATTTGTTTATCATTTCTGTTATAAGTTATAAGATATGAGTTGGAATTTGAAAGTTTGGGGTAAATAAGTAATAACTTAGAATAATTACAGTAATATTACTCTTCTGTGAAGTTTGTTCCTTTCAGTGCATTTGCCATAAGAAATGCGTAGAAAGTAATTATTAAAAACACACTTTGCATGTCCTATTAGTCGTGTTCGGTTGATAACTTGCGTAAACAATTATTTTATTATTATATTATTATTATTATTATTACATTATGGAGTATTATAACAAGTAAGTACCTAACTATAGTAAAATTTTATCTATAATAAAGTCCAATTCTTGGCAGCAATTGCAATAATTAGGACTGAACAGGTACGATGTGAATGTAGGGAAAAATAGCGGCGGAAGAAAAAGTCCAGCATAAAAAATTGTTTTATAAAAACTACTCATTTCAAATTAGCGGTTTTTGAGGTATTTCATGCAATAATTTTCAATGACTAAAAACAGCTATTATTTACAGCTGACTAAAATGTTTCATTATACACAACTACTTATTATATCCATGACAACCATAAACAACTAACATAATTGAAACCAATGGAGATACGATATTCATATTTCACATTTCAAGTTGTAAATGGAAACCATATTTATTTTGATTTCTATTTACTTTTGTGTTAATTAAAACTATTCTAATTTTTTGTTATCATTTTGAATATTGTAGTTTTATTATCTTGTTTTGTTAAACGATCCGTGATCAAGAAGATTTTTTTTTAATCTACTGAAAATAGATTTCTGGATAGCGATTAAAATATGCTTCGCTTGCAGCATCGCAATTATTATTGATTTGAATAAAACATTCTAACATATCATATTATTTTTCGAAGTTTTCATAAATCATTTTGCACTTTCAAGTTGTAATATGATTTCTTGACAGTTAATATGTGATGAATGAATCACAAAAATAGCATTCGCCTACTACGAGAAATATGCGGAAATTAAAAAATTTCGTTCTTTTTCTCAAAATGTTATGAAAACGATAAAATAGACCCCACATATTATATATTATTGAAAATGGGATAAAAAGCTCTTACGATCTAAGTCACCGCCAACTATATGGTTTCCATTTAAAAAAATACAACTTTATGTCATAACTTGAAATTTGGTAAATATTTTGAAAATAATAACACAAATAATGTGAAGAAGTAAAGAAAAAGACAGTTATAAATAAATTTTGTTTACTTATTTTTGTTTCTCTGTACTTTTGAATATTGTATCTAATGTCGCTGTTTCTAAACAAATAAATACTTTATCCATCAAACTTTACGGTTCTATTGATTTCATCCATATATAAAATTATATCAGTACATTTTATATCACCAATCACAATTGTTTTCTTCATTGCTTGATGAAAATTAATAAACATTGTACATTTTTACAAAAACAACTAAGTAACTGCAAAAGTTTATCTACAAACTAAGAAAATTGTGTATTCTAAATTTTATAGCAATACTACTTTCATTTGGTCAATAGTATCGCTGACTTAGGTAGAGTAAAGTCGACGATTGTGGAATAGGGTTACAAATGTGGAATACCCCCGTTTTGGACGAACTAGTAGGGACATCTCTACTTTAGTCACAAAATATTACACCCGCTGAAGTGTACATACCTTTAATGTTAACTCCACATATTAAGAGCCGAACCCAACTTCACAAAAAATTAAAAACACGTGTTGTGACAAGTGAGAATTTTTGAGGTAGGTTAAAAGAATTTTAATTGTGCTTTTATTTCAACTACTATTTAAAATACTACAGTATCGAAAACAATAACTTAAAGTGTGACTGTACAATACCCTTATTAAGTATTTCAACCCTAATAACTTTTTATCGGATTTACTGAAGCTGGAATTGTAACGCAATGAGTTCTTCATTGTGGAATACTAAAGGGGGCTTTAATGTGGTATAGCAATAGCCCACATAAGGTGGTAGCTATTGTGGAACTATTCCACATTAAAATCCATTCTGACTACTGGTTGTAGTTAACGGTTTGTTACAGAAAAAAAACATTTTATATCTATAAAAAAAATTCATTTATACAACATTTATAAAATATTTTAAAAAATAAACTTGTTCTTAAACAATTTACAGTCTATTCCACATTACCAACCCATTTTGGCACTTAAAAAAAAGGTCAATTTTGAACAAAAATCGATGAAACGCGAAAAGCCGTAATGCAATCAGTATTATATTTTAACAACATATTAACCTATATATATAAAATCAGATTTTTAAATTAATTATTTCTATTTTCTTTGTCAATAAAAAAAATGGTATTCCACAATCGTCGACTTTACTCTATAAGTGCTTTTACAAAAGGCTAATCTGTCTATTGTTATGCTCAAGGGATTGTGTAGTTCACTGTGAAATATCTTTACGTCTTGATCATTTGTTGTAAAATTTATTTAAAATACAGAGGTATGATGGGTTGTATAAGTAGTTTGTTACGAATTTTTAAGCGGATCCTACCCCCTTAAATAGCAGAACTACTACGATATAGTACTAATAGATAATAAATTAATATCGTAGGTAGGTGTTGGATCATATTATCTTCCGACTACTTACAGCAAATTTTCTTATAAAATGACTAACTTTACTAAAAATTATATAATGGTCGTAGTTTAAATTTAATAAACATATAACATGAAATAATATAATCAGCTATACATAAAGAGATTTTTCCCTTGTGGGTGCTTTCACAGGTTGAAAGTCAACAAATTTTGGTGACCTTTATAGCGTGTTCTAATACTGTAATAGGTCAAAACTACCGATTTAATACAAACAAAAGTTTTAGCGAGTTTTACAACTTTTCAGTGTCAACTTGCTAGATTTCGTACAAAGCATTCGATTTTATGTAGCAACGAAATCAAACAATAAAATTTAACATTAAAGATGTTTTTAGGTAAAATATTCTTTTCTCTACGACTATTAAAGAACACTCTCATTTATTAGATTTTTAAGAATTCACGCTAATATGAAAAAATAACATTGCTTTGAAAATAAATAACCGAGCGTATCTTAGAGCAACCTTCTAAAAAGTCGCCATTTGAAACGTCAAATACACCAATTAAAAAAGTGTTAAAAACTATGATTTGGTATACAATTTCTTGTAGTCGTATAGAAACTATCGTCTTCTACTTGCGTAGAATGGCTGTTATACACTTGGATGATTCCAACACTCGCTCGCTGCGCTCGTTCATGTAGGAAACTTCCTCCACCGGTCCACGTGAATAACAGCCATCATTCTACACTCGTTGAAGAATGTACTATTCTTTAATTATCTAAACGTGAATATGATGCGTGTACATTTGATTTAATTATTATCTTTATCAGTAGATATCATAGTTGTTATGGTTCTATTAGATTTTACGTAATTATTATTTGATTAAATTACAGGAAATCCCATTATAGATTTATATTTATTGTTTATTAATTATATTTCGTTAAAACACGTAGTTTTGGTTACCTATAATTAAAATAATTATTAACTGGGCATATATTATTCTCGATAAAATACGCATAGATTTAGGGACAACAGAAATAAATTAATATCTTGTAAAGTATTTACTACACTTCATATTATAATACTAGAGGCTACAGGTTTAACTATAAATATAGTCCGCACTCGGTATAGATTTTATAATGTGACATTTCCAGGTACCTAATGCTTATTATCATAATTTTTTTTAACGAATCATAAAGTTGCCAAATACAATTCTATAGTTTCCATTCCGCCGTATTTGCATCGACTCCCCGTTCTAGCACATTAGACGCTATTTTTTACGAATTATCCTAGAAACACCCAGCCCCCTACGAACTCCAGGATTTGTTTAGAAATTTCGGAGGGATCCAACACGTGTGGCACTACCAAGTGGCACTACCACCAAATACGTTCTCGTTTACGTGACAATTCAGACGCCTATTATCTAATTGACTCGTCAGTCAATAAGAAACCCCAGAATTTCCTATCTGTATTGATTTAGTGCTAACCCTAAAACAAAAACGTCGTAATTTTGTAGAACGCGAAAACTCATTGGGAAGGATGTGAAATATTACAAATAATTTTTTTTAAGTAATATACAGATCACCAAATTCTCTTCACCAAAACTCTTTATCGTAAGTTGTCAATACAATGGAGCACCGATTTAAATTAGTAGGCAAATGACAAACGATCAAAAATGTTTTGCTTTCGTAATCATTCATGCCGTCAATTGAGATATTTGCTTAGTTTAGTTAAGTAATCCTTCGTAAAAAAAATTTTGAGTATTCTATAATCACTAACACAGCAGTATTTGATGTGGAAAGAGTTGTTTGAGAATCTGGAACGTGATTATCCTTTAAAATAACGTGAGCTGAAACTGGTAGGTACGTTGTGTATCAACGAAGGAGGTAAAAGTGAACTAAAAGTTCCAGATGAAAATAGAGTTCAAACGGAAAATTATAATGTTCCATCAAACGATTTTCTGATTAAAGAACCCTGATTGACACATTATTCCCGATCAGAACGCAACTCATCGGAGTTTTATTGGCTCATCTAACTACTTAAACTACCCCTCTGTCGCGCAAAAAAATGTGCAATTTCCGGGAACTCGGGGCAATTTAAGATAAAGTTAATTTTTCGCCGGTGAAAAAGAAGCAGTCGCGTAACAAGCGGAAGATTCGCTGCGGCCGGGACAGATTACTCACGCAAAGGAAACTTTCCACCGTGATTTGAACCAACATGGATATTCAGGTACGTGGTAGGTACGGAGTTATTTAATTTATAAACGGTTACATTTAACAAACTTGTAGATGAATTCAGAAATGCTTCGTTGGCAGTCAATCAGATCTGAACAGTAAGCAAGCAATAACGGGACATGGAAATGGCTCGCAATAATCTGCATACTTGGATTACAATTGTTCGATCGTGAGAGCTGGTTGGAATAACAATAACGCAGTTTAATCACAGAGCAGATGTCGACTATCGAGATGCAGACATTCCATTATCTCGGAAGACCTGCGCCCTCTTAGGAGCTTAGTAATTTTCCTAATTTCCCAATGCGGCAATATTAACCCGGTGTTAAACGGTAAATGGCAAAAGTATTCACTTCGCGCGGAATCCTGTTTCAATGACAATGAAAATTGGAAAACTGTTTTAGAAATCTACCTTAGATCCTATCCGTCACTTTGTACTAAATCAGAGCGGAGATGCCGTATAATGTAGTTCAATTAACCACACACATAGAGGAAGCTCATCCCTTGACAAACAACTTCCTGCAGGAAAGTGGAAAACACTCAACCCTTCGCTAGCTCCAAGCTTAGCAACAAGTCAACGTTGTTGTATGGAAAAGTGGTGATGTAAACGGTAATTTTTTTTCCTCTCACCTTCCTTAGACACTCCGGAACAGACTTTCTAGGGTTTTTTATGGTTTTGTAGTAACTCTTTTTATGTGCATTTAGAACTTAGACGCAGGTGTTCCGTTTTTCCAGAAATGCAATATTTCCGTTCGGAATTTGGCCATAATGACAACGATTGCAATACTTACATTCTACGGTGAGAGTAAAAGGAGCGCTGTATGTTTCTCCTTCCGTGTTTGCAGCTGCACATGAATATTGTCCATCGGACGATCTAGTTATCTGCCGCAATCTTAGAATGTCGCCTTTTGGTTCAATTCCTCCGGTTTCGTTATACTGCACAAGATGCCCCTGAAATGTCGTGAAAATTCTGTTTTTAGATTTCTTAATAAAGATTATGGTGTTACAACATTAAATGTTTCAAGAAATCATATAAAATTTATTTAGGTACCTACTCATATGCTTGGCGTAGCAAATGCGTTTCTGTAATAAAATTATTTTTGTATTTCAAATCCAAATTTATATTTGATATAAATTGTGGTATACCTATATCGATATTTTTATGATCTCTGTATATACACAAAATTTAATTTAAGATCGGCAATATGAGTGCACTGTGCTTTAACACGTACGTAACAGTTCCGTTTTAATAATATCTACTTATGTTTCATGCAAAAAAAAGTTATAAAAACTTGATTTGGTTCTTTGAAATAATAATTTCAGGAGCGTATTATTATTAATACTTGAATTCATTCACAAGGTAACTGTTACGGGGTCTATTTCAAATTAAAAGGGTTGTCTACCTACCGCTCAGCAAATACACGTCCCTCTAACCCCAAATCCTCTTTATTTTTTGAAATCCCCTTTTCCTGCGGGCATTTTTACTTTAATTACGTTACCCTAATTGTGTTGCCTTTGCAAAGTATTTACACATTTTGTATAATTATTCTTAATAATAAATTAAGGGAAACAATGCTTTTTCTATATTTTTGGTAGTACAAAGTTTTATTAGGTTGTGTTCTTTGGCTGTTACATCATTCGGCGTATAATGTGTTAAATATAATGGAAAAGTTGTCTACTTTAATCCACAAATCGTTCATTTATACTGTCAGACTGAACCTACAATTAATTCTCGTAATACGGATTTCGATTACTGAGACTGAAGTCAGTGAAATTATCTCTCCAACGAGCAGAGTTGGCAAAGTCAAAATGATATCATTAGTAACATAAATGTCACAGCGAGTCTCGAAGTTTTCAAACTTCGCAGCCATTCTGATGAGTGTATAACAGCTGTTGGGTGAATCGATGTATAAACGAGTACACTTAGGACGGCTCCTGTGAATTGCCTACCCTACAAGAATCAAACCTGCGTTTTGAAAAGTTTTCTAATTCGTTTAAACCGCAGTTGACTTTTCAACTACTACTTACTTATACAATTTTGTATGGCACAGATCGTAACAATAATAATCAAAGTCCAGTTTACGTTAAAAGTTTGTAAGTTTAAGAAAGTTGCAATTCGGTTCATTTCTTAACAACTTTTTGGTAATTGATTTCGGATACTAACTCTTTGAAAGTTGAATTTCGCATTTTAAGGAAATCGTTATACGAAATAATCTTGAGAAACGTAGCTTATAATCCACTGATGGAAACTGAATTCCGTTATCTGATTAATCTTATCCTGATTATTTTTTTTGAAATTAGATATCGTACTTATTAACCGATTCAAAGAAAAATGAAAAAAAGTTTTAAGATTTAATAACAGTTACCTACTCATAACACTTAGCCCAATCACAATTATATAAATGGCTCTCCTCATCGCCATCAAAATATAAATTCAAAATAAAAATATCGAAGAGACGTGAATACTCGAAACAGTGGAATAATCTGATTGGCTTAAAAATTCAAAAAACAATTCCCAATACTCGACCATCATTCTTGAGAAGTTACGGAGTATCCCTGGTCCTCATACCAATTCAAAAATAGATTCAGAAAAAAATCGGAATGACATAGTGAAAACAATTCGAAAGTGGAATCAAGAATAAAAAACAAATACTACCTGAAAAAATGGAGTTCTCAAAATCAAGATAAACGTAAAACAACTCAAACTGAAATCCTCAAATCCGGATTCTGTAGAGAAGTTTAAAGTCTTGATCGTACAGAAAATAATCTTCTTGCGAAATCAGCATGAAAACACTTAAAATACATGCATCTAAACTTATAGAGACCTACAGAAAAAAAAGTTTAAATTCAGCCTGGATTGGGAATATTGATAGTTTTCCCACTCACATTTTAAAATTTGGGTTTGTGTAATTTGCATGATCATATACTACAATATAAAAATAAAAAACGTAATTAAATAATTTTTATTAAATCGTAAAATGAAATTTTTCCGCGAACTATATCCAGTTATCCGTATTTAAACAATCCAGTTATCCGCAAATCAGTTCTGGCTTGTCAGCCCAAGTCTAGACCCAATTGAAATTTTCAATTTTTTCGTCTGCTCTGGCCGGAAAGCTATTCTCAGAATTGCGTTTCCTTCCCTTTAAGTATATCTCGATCGGAACTATCCCAAATCGAAAATTTAAAGCTTGAACCTCCATGAGGAGATATAACTTCTACTACCCGAGGGGTTAATCACCCCGACATGGTTTACATCTTTTATATAAGTTATTTACTCGTAGTTGAAGTCTATTGAAATACAGAGATAAAGTAGGAAATGACAGTAGAGGTTTAAGGTATGAGCTTGACCAGTTTTCATTACAGGAAAAGTAATAATAACGAACTACAAGAAGTCGATTAATCGATCTGGTCATCAGCTGTATTTAAAGAATGTCGTTTCCTCATCATTCGGTTAATTAACTTTTCTCAGTTCAATTTGTGAAAAGCTAATTTATTTCAGCGCTGCTGAGACAAAATAATCTGACAAGAAAGGAAAACTTGGAGATATAAATTAAAATAATTAACGTGAATGCGCTCGGTGCTCACCTTTTTTATTGCCGACTTTCCTACTTTTTTATTTAATTTTATTCTACCTCTTGTTTTTGCTTTGTATTTTTTGCGAAATTAGGAAAGATTAAAATTAGTGGATTCCGTACGAGCCATTCTGGTAATTTCAAGCATTTAACTTCCCTAAGCTGTATTCTTTTTGCTGACGTTTTTACATCGAACAAATACAGAAACGATATAACTCTGACAACAATTGTGTGCAGTCTTTTATGTTCCTGTCTGTTCTACAATTATTACTCATCAAAACAAAATGTATTTTTCGCTTGGTTGTGCATTATTACAAAAAAAAAGTTGTGGCTAGATATTGAAAGCAAATAATTTTTAAACCTATATGAAAATGTTAACTCCGCCAATTTGTTATCTTCACGAGCAATAAAAAACCTTCTCTTTTTGTTTAACAAGCATTTGTCTGTTCGCCGGTTTCATCGATCACAACGACACTGGATTTGCGTTATCTATGTCTGGCTTTCCAGATATCTATCTAACCTATATATCCGTTTCGCGTCATTTCTCAAATTCTATTCCGTTCTCAGAATGTTTCCCCCGCTGAAACTCAAACAAGATTGTGACTGCAGTTGGACATTAATAATTCGTCCTCTTTCGTCGCCGACAGCATTGTGAAAATGTTTTAAACCGGTACAGCAATTCATTTTTTTCTTACAAATCCGTGCACTTTGACAGTTATATTGAGAATATCAATCAAAAGGTGTTTTCGGTATTGTAACAGTTTCCAATTTCGCTTTTCTGATCCGCAAGTGTTCATGCGTTGTAAATGACAATCAATAATCAAAACGTGAAGCACGGCTATTATGAAATACATCAAATTTAAGTGGCAATTAATGCAAAATCATTGGTTCTACTAATTAGAGGTTATAATTATGTACTACAAAGCGTTATTGGAACCCCCTAGCTTAATTAATTAGTAGCTGCTTTCTCTTTACTGTATTACTCCTACTTGTGTAAATATGATCGATATACGCTTCACAGACTGTTTACTTTAGAAAGGTAACGCATATGTTGGTTTAATTTTTATAGGTATTACGTTTGCAGGATGCTTTTATGTAATTTATAAGATAAATATAAATTATTTATTCCACCACATATTATTTGTCCACCCCTTTCCTTCAAAACGACGACGAGAACGGAGAAAAACTAATTATGCAACCTAACGTATAAATATTGCACATACATGTTTTCGAGATCACTCTGTATAATTTCTAGGCAATTGCTTTAATATTGTATAAGACAAAACTTATTCTATTGGAAATTTAGTTTATCAACAAGATTGTTCAACTAGATTTATAATCCGAAACCCAACGAAGTAGCAGGCAATAGAGTAGAAAGGATTAGCAATATCCCAAGCTCACCAAAATGAAGGAAAGTAAAACACCGATACCAGACTGGTATGTAGGTAAATGGGTCTGTAAATTGTAACTAAGAAGGTCCTGAATTGTACACGCTATGACATGCAAAATGCTGTTTTAAGTAGGAAATATTACGTTGGAACAAATTTTATTTGTAAAAATAGTTTGAGAAAACAAGAACTTTTACTTAAGTTATACTTAACATAAAAAAATAATGATATTAAAAATAATCTACTAGGTAGGTACTTAATCCTACATGAAAAGGTAAATCCTCAAAGATATTAGAAATGACAAGCATTTTCAACGATAAGGGGGTACATTAAAGAAATTAAATTCAAATAAATGGTTTTTCCTTACATGACAGGTAATACAAACACAAGCATATATTATGCCACTTTCGATTTTACTTATAACTTTCGATGGTTCCCCCCCATTTACAATATTCTCCTTGAATGGGTTAGTACACGGATAGGTTCCTCGGATGAGTTAGATTAAGTGAGCCCTTGTTGACGAAATATCAAGGTCTACAAATATTCAACCCTCTGAATAAACTGAATAAACAGATGTTTGTGTACTTACCGAAAAAACATGTCACAAGGAATGTATGCGCGGTGTTCGTGTGGCAACGAGAAAGGAAGCCGCTACGTAATATCTATATTTGATTTTCTGGGGAGCGATTTCATTGAAGTAGGTGCAAATATGTGGGCGCATGTGGCGGTGTTGAGTGCACTATTCAGTATCTGTCAACCTCTTGACAGTTTACATGCAGAAACAGCCAGACAAAGATAAAGGAAAAGTAGACTTCTTGTAGTATTTTATTGATTATATGTAGATTTTAGCGATTATGTGGCACGTGTGTGTCGATTATAACAGGCTATTTTACACCTGTGTGCAACTCTGACTTTGCAACATCCAAGAAAAATTATATTCCCATAGGGATCGCTATATCAGCGAACTGTTTTAGAATCTATTTATATTCATCGAAATTTCGTGGTATTATGAAGTACCACATAAAGCATATTGCATTAGACATACATATTATTACACTGTAAAAGTATTGTAATATTTCTTAAACAACTCTAAAACAGTAATAATAATTAACCGCAGACAATAATTAGATATCTACGACCCTTGAAGTGCTTTTTACGCTGTAGAGCTTAATTCCACACTATTATTCATTTTTGATTATGTACAGTAGTGCGGTAAACAGTCTTGCACAATCCAAGAGGCAAGAGGCGATATTATAACACACATTTTTTCCAGAACCTCCCTAATTACATTCAACTCTTTGGATATAACTAATAAATTACTATAAAAATGAATGTTACTTCTACTTAGTAATTTATTATCATCACATAGAAAAACAAACTTCAAGTCTTCAATCTTGTACGACAAACAAACACTTTGAGCACTAGGTACACAAATAACTATTCTTAACAGCTTAATTCAACTAGGGGATCTGTTTTTGCGAATCATAATCGTTTATTTAACGACAGTCGCTTACTGAAAAATAAAAATAACTTTCATGTCAAGATTTCAAACCACTATTGTATCCCGTATCTTTGGCTACACTACGTCAGAGAGATCAATATCCCATCATACGCGATACGAATCGGTCTTAACGAACGTCCTTTTTGACGTGAACGACTATCGTTAAGAGTCTACGCTACCTGCAATAATAGCAGCAAAAACACTGTCACGCTCGTGGCTGTTTGTAACTAAGTAAATAATTAAATTATTTTGGAATTTCGGTGTAAACGATAAGTAAACACTGCTCTACATGGCTATAGCAGTAAAAATCTATTAAACATTATAGAAACTATAATTTATTGAATTGAAGAATGTCAATTTAGACCAACTTTAAGAATTTTTTACGGCTCCAGTAATGAATAACTGGAAAATCTAATGTTATAGCCATGTGCTAGAATATTTCATCTATTTAAACATATTTTACTTGGATTTTATATTTACTTTGTTGAGTCAAAATCAGTCACGAGACAACATACTGCAAATGTAGAAATTGCACATTTTTGCGGCGTGCAAGTGTCGCCGTCTAGGACGATTATACGTACTGCTGGGAATATCACCGCCTATTTATCTAAAATGGGTAACATCTAGTAGCATGAATGGAATATTATTGCGTGGTGCAGAGATAAGAAACGGGCGGGCGGGTATGCATAGTTGAGTACGTGCGACACGTCACGATTTAGCAGCGCGAAAATCCAGCCTCTTTGCTACCTCCCCCCTTATCCCGCACATGCAGCAGAAACTATTTGTCAAGTATCGTAGACTCTTAAGTAGACGATTCAGACATGCAATAGACTTGTACTGTGAGCTGCAGTTTGCTATGGACCAACGATGCTTGCTCATACTAACTTACCATGGCAAATCTAAATCCAATCGAGAACATCAGATAAAAATTGGTTAGAAAAGGGAACCAGGGACAGAAGAGCTGGTATGAAGAAATGGAGACTGCTAAACGAAACAGCCAATAGAGAATGGTCGGAAACAGTTGGAAATACTGGAAACATAAATGGCTGCCAGGGGCGATGGAACCTGAAGGAAAAACAGACAGAGGAAGAGGGAAAGAGAAGTCTGTAAATATTGCTTCACGGAATTTGAAAAGAAATTTAAAAAAACTGTGAATTTATAAATTAGAGCAATTTATAAAGTGTTGATTAAAATACCACTTAGCGCAAACACTTTTATACTAAAATATTTTGAAATAACACAGTGGCCTATATAAAGACACTTTCAAAAAAGAAATAAGCTACGAAGGGGAATTTCTTATAATCCGATTTGATAACATCCCCTCAACCTGGCTTAATTCTGAACAACCCAACAGCATGAGTACGCACTTGATTTCTCATTATTGTTCCGTTAACGGTTTTGATATATCAACGTAAATTTTTGGCAGAGTTTTTAAAATAGTAATCGATACTATTATATCGACGGTAAACCGTTGAACCCAATTAATATTTAAAAAGTATTTTCATTATGTTACATGTTTTATAAATATTTTGTTACAGAATACTTAAACATTTTTGTGACGAGCTGTCGCTGACAACAACATGTAATTGTTGTTGCTTTTTTGATCGATTGAACTACACGGTACATGTTATAGTAGCTAGTAATTTGCTTTTAAATAAGTCCACAAGGATACAAATAACAAAATGCACAGTACAGTACAGAAATACTTTTATTAAATTATAACGAGAAAGGAAAGCGAAAAAGAAATGTTATAGAAGCAGTAAAAATATAGATAGCCTTTCCAAAATTATGTACTAAATTATTAAAGACATAAAGAATAAATAAAAGAAATAATATAGAGCCTGAGAATATATCATATTTTTTATTTCCATTTCTACATTTTACGTTATCAAAACGAAGAACACGTATAAAAGAGGAAATACATCACACATAATAACCGAGAAAGAAATTCAAAATTTCCCCTGTGTAAAACATACTTTATAAAAGAAAAAGCAGTGGTAAGAGTTATGTATGTGTTGGGGGTTCAAAGCTGTCTGAAGCGCATTATCTATCCGGCCTGTTTAGTTTTTAAGAGTGATGCAGTTTTAATGTGTTTCACCGAGTGAGGAGTGTGATTTGATGATGTGTTCTTAAAGCTCCGAGCCGCGGGAAGTGGAGTGGCTAACGGAATGGACTGGAAAAAGGCACCACACCGAGTTCACTCTAGCAAAGAACTTGATAAAGAAACTTCAAATTAGTAATGAATTTTCAAGGCAGGAATAAAGAATAAGAAACGAAACAAAAAAGTTGCGTTTTATAAACTAGTTAATTAAGCTTTCTTATAAACGCTATAAATTTAAATTAAAGTTTAAAAAAAACATGACAGCTTGCACAACAATTAGTTTTAATATTATGTAATCCTCAAGTATTATAGATATGTTAGGTACCACGTGAATTTGTCCTTTTAAGGTAAAACAGCTGGTTAAGTTCTCAGGAAGGATTCAATTATTTTAATAAAACGCTAATAACAGCCCTTCATGATTGCATGATATAAAGTGATGGTTTATTTGATACACTTAAATTAATTTAATGATATACTACAGCTTTAAAAATAAAATTGTTAAGCAAACTCAAATAGATTCTTTTATAGAATCTCCTATTATACCGGTTGTAAAAAAGCGACTGACTAGTACTACTTGAGGCGATTGGCTTTATATTTTTAGGAACTACCTATAATAATTATCCTATTTAGATTAATAATAAATACTAATTATTATTTTTTTTTATTCTAGTGTAGCAAAGGGCCGATACCAAGGTCGATGGTTACCACATGCATATCGTATCTAAGGTGAGTGATGTATCATAAGATATTTACACCTGTCTCGGTATTATAGTTTACCCGGGTGAGAGATAGTCGACCCAATCAGCGCAGTACAGTGCAGGGCAGTTTTTAGTTTGGTGTGGAATTTAATGTAGTCGCGGTCGCGCAAATTAAGATGCAGGGTGGATCTGCGACACATGAAGCTTGCCCGGAGCCAAGGTTAAACCTTGGCCCGGAGCAGTGTCCAGAACACAGTTTTCTATTCAACATGTGACGCAGCGTGCAGATAGTGCTTTTTTTATCGAATCGTACACCTCCATCAACTATGATCTACTTGGTCGAAAGTAGTTCGACAATTTAAATTCAGTTGATTCGCTTGATAAATTGAATTCAACCTGGCTTGTCCTTTTTTTCCATTTTTATAAATCATAGAGCAAAAGAAGTTCTTGAAATTCTGCGTCAGATCCGGAACTCAATAAGGGCATGACCAAAAAAATGAAATGATTTGCTGACGACTTAAAAAATTACGTTGCAATATGCGCTTTGCTTGCAATTATTTTCTGCCCTACGCCAGCCTGTCTCCTGCCCGGCACTGCGCCGACAGTCTTCGACGCCGAAAACCGGCATACAGCTGCGGATTTGGGCATCAAACCCTCTGGTCCTTGAATATGTCATTTTATTGCAAACTGAATCTCAAGCAGATGTCCTAGGAGAGTACGTTATACAATCTTTTGTCAACATTGCACAAAAGAATCCGTGTCTTCCACATTTATTCAAGATTAGGTAAACAGTATTTTGGTAAACCTACAATTTAACAAAATTCAGGCAGCATTGATCTACATCGACGTTACCGAACAAGGCCAACCACTTCAAAATGATAAATGAGCAGCAGTGCGTCCAACTTAATGCCAAGACTGTTTCTGTGTCCAAACGTTCTGCACCTGAAAAGCTCAATATTCAAATACGGTTTCTTTCTAAAATCAGTATAGTTCAAACGGTTCCGACAATAACAGTTCTGCATCAAAATACTAATTGGGTCATTAATGTCCGTATGCATTGCTATCCCAAACCCGTCGCATTTTTGCATCCAAACGGGATCTTCCCATTGCATGCTTCCAAATGCCTAGTTATGAAGATTTTCTAATGAAACGAAACTTCGATCTCACTCTTAATATTGAGTATAGAGACAGGATATAGGTACTGAAATTTTACTTGCTGTTGTTTGTTCTGGGTTAGACTTATATCATGTCCCATTTCGTAACCCGATTTTTTCGCAGTTGGGGACCGCAAAACCTCATGATGAAAGACAAACACATTACAGACCGGGATTCAACCTCTTGGTTGCTAAGTGGACTCTCATCGACTTAGCCACCGAGGCCTCGTAGGTATCATTTATTTCAACGCCTCAAGCTTTATTAATCATAAAAACATAATTAAGAACCCATTTAGACTTCATGTTTGAAAAAAACCCTCGAGTCCTGAAATGCAAAGACTAAATATTGTCATATACAATATAACAAGTGCAAGGCATATTACCGAAAAATTTTTCGCGCTGTCGCACAAGTGTTTGTTTCCATGAAAACTGCCCGATCGCGAAGCGAGAGGGCAGTTTTCAAGGGGTAACAAACACGCGTGCGACAGCAAAGGAAAAATTTTAAGTAATATGCCTTGCTCGAGTTATATTTGTTCAGACTATCGCATAAACCATATAAATTTAATATACTAATTGTACGCTTCATTATAATTTATAATTTATTTGTTGTATAACTGTCATTAATTGAATTGTGTTTCATCTAGTCGCCATCGCGGGTGATTACCGAATATCAGCACTAGTGCAATATTCGCTGTGTCAAAATTTTCAAGTAATTTTGATTTGATTGGCTGTTACGGGACAAATGCGTAACTTTCATTGGTCGACGTCTGTCACGTGACAGGTGAATGCGATAGTCTTCACAAATTACTAGTATTCCCAATTGGGAAGTCACTAAGTGGAATGTACCCTGATGATGTGATTAGATGCAAAATTATTGATTTACTTTAAACCGTATCCTTTTATTTTATAATTAGTTCTGAGTTTCATAGACTATTCATTATAGGCACAGAAAATAATAAATTTCGGTTTCCAACACTACCACTTCTTATTCATAAATCTTTTAATGAACGGTTGAAGTCAACAAGTAGGAGCAGTTTAAATTTTAGTTGAATAAGTAAAAAAGGACAAAATCCTTCGCTAGCGAAGAATTGCCGAGAAATACATTTACTCGAAAAAACGAACCAAATATATTTACATAAATTAAATCTTAATGGAAACACCGAAACGAAACAAAATGTACAATTGTTATTCAAGCCCATTATATTTTTAGTATTCAAAATACAGTACTTTAATGTAAAGAGGGGGTATATAAGAACGCATTGAAGTCTGCAGAGGATTTTCAATATAAATAAAAATCAAAATATGTAAATTGGAAACGCAGAATTCGGAACTCCCAGTTGTAATTTTGTTTTTAATATTCCTATCCGTACGTGCGGAGCTAACTTGCGGATGAATTGTGATTAATTTAAATTACAATCTACGTATCATTCTTTAGTTCTTATTTGAAAAGTATTTTATCCCTCAAAATATCGATCCGCAGCAGGTGAAACAAGAACACGGTAGCAGTTGAACATTATCGTTTGGAAGGAAACAATAATTATCGTAAAAGCGCGAAAATATTCAACCGGAAGCTTCAGGCTTTAAGTAAATCGTTATTTTCTCACTTCAGCATTTTTATCATTACATTTCAAATTTAAAACTGCATACTTACATCATGGTACCAGCTATAACTGTGTGGGTCGGGACGGGCTACGGTTTCACACTTAAGCACTAGGTTAGCCCCCTCCTTAACGGGAGATGTCATCCCTGAGTCGGACCTTACCGCCACCTTGGGAGGATCTAAAACAATTGCCACCAATTACTGGGTATTAGTTAGCACCCTTTTACACCATAAATTTCCTCTCAGTTACAGTTCATTCGTTAGAATAAGAAACAAACCTTTCAGTAAACAATTAATCTAATATCTTTTATAATTAAATTACTTTTAATCTAAATTTATTATCCAAATAGATATTTATGTTGGTGATAGTTTACGTAAACGGATAAACTGAATTTCCGAGGATACAGTTTAACTGAAGTATGCTAACGTTGCGGATGTCTTTAACAAAGCTCTTGCTCTTTTTTTCCGTAAACCTGCGCGGAATTGAAGATGATCCTCGTTTTTGAAACGGGACTGCACAAATTCGGCCGTTTGTATTCCGATCAGCAACGTTGTACAAGTTTCGTATCTCTTTAGGACAAGGTTAAAAGAAAATCACGCAAGGGTAGGACCACTTTCTAAATAAATATGCCTTTACACCCATTTCTAAGCACAAATTACGGTTGTAAAGTAGAATATATAACGCAAATGGTCAGGGACGAACTCAGGGATAAGTTATTTCCCCCCTAATTTCTAATCGATGCTAAAATATAAACCTTTTATTTTTCCTCTTTGAAAATTCGGACACACGCCTTCATTTCTTTTGCACCCGGTTAAAGTGACATCAAAACCTTCGTAAAGATGGTGTTAAAGCTAATCCCAAAGCAATGAACGTTTTCTAGTACGTGATTCCTCCATTTCTAGAGCTTATTAGCTACCATTGTGCGATTTACATAGAGATTCAACTTGGTATCAAGAAACATAGCTGTTAGTTGGAAATTGTTAAG
Organism: Hemicrepidius hirtus; assembly: GCA_963082805.1. Lineage (NCBI taxonomy): Eukaryota > Metazoa > Arthropoda > Insecta > Coleoptera > Elateridae > Hemicrepidius > Hemicrepidius hirtus. The sequence continues at coordinate 35,329,500 of OY720160.1, read as the reverse complement.
AAAAATATTTGAGTAACACTACCTAAATAAATATATAAATGTAAATTTATTAAAATCCATAATTCATATAAAACGTAAAATTGTATTTTTTGATATTCCAAATCGCTGTTACAAGTTTAGAATTTCATTCTGTAGTGGTACTCGAGTGGATAAATTACAACTTCCTCATATTAACTTATTTTTAAGGAAACTTATGACGCTTGGAAAAACTTTAAATACGTAATTTGTAACGTCATGTCACAACAAAAGGAATAAGGTCTGAAATTTTGAGATGTAAGATATAGCGCACACACATTAATTTAGTTGGTTGCCAAATCCGAGCTATATATCTCGATAGCACAGACAATTTGCTTAATGATCAAGGAATCCAGAAGAGATATCAGCTAAACTAACTAAACCCCTAATATTAAATTACAGCAATTACTGATTTTTTTTTCCATTCGTCTGATTGCAACTTATGTTCTGCTTTCCAAGCACTACGTAGCAAATTTGAAAATATACTTATGATACACCAACGGTAACTACTTTCTAAACGGTATGTATAGGTTTAGGAAAATTTTATTTAGAAATGGTGTACTTATTCTTTTCAAAATTTTTATTTTAAAATACTAGAAAGATTGAAATGTTTAAAATTTGTACGTTCCGCTAACACTTTTTACCAATTTTTCTAATTTCGAAGATAGAGGGTTGCTTTGTATAGTATTTTGCATATTTATAGAGAAGGGCGCACTGGCAATTAGATTAGGAGCGGTTCTCTTAAATGTAAAGTGGGTTAAAACGCTAAAAAGTGTAAATATAGGTGGTGGTTAAAGGGTATTACAAAAACAAAGAAATCTTACTATATTCGTTTTACTCCTCAAGGATAATCTACAAACGTATGGAAATAAGGGTAGATGTTAAAAAAGAAAATGTTATTATGTTGTTTCATATTTTAGAAGGAGTTACTCAGACACTTAAAGCTGTATGATAATATGGCGGAATAGATTTACCTTAACGATGCGTAAAAAAAGAATGAGTGAAAAAGGATTTTTACACCCTGTATAACTTATACGGTCGCACAGCTTATCTGCTGCTATCATACAGCACCAACATGCGCCAGGGAGATAATCGCAAGTTTTGGATTGAATACCTGGACATGCGACGACAAGTCCTTGTTAGAGGGACCACCAAAGAAAGCACTAAGCAGGACAAAATAAGTAATCCTCGCAGGGTCCTGTCGCATGAACAAAGTTCATTATATAGGTTCTGTAAAGAAGCAGACGAAGCACCTCTACACTGTTTATGTGTAGTTTTCACAGCTTGCAGGTTAAAACTCCTCAGAATAAGGGAACTAAAACCCGATATGGCACATATAAATCGTAATTGAGAACATGCTCGGATTCCTTGCAGACATTCAAGAACTAAAGGTTTAGGCTGGGGCACAATATAGCTCTTTTAGGCCACCGTGCACGGACCCATGACACCAACCCTCTGTAATAAAACAATACCCTATACAGGGTATCCAAGATAATTTTATGTAGATATATGGGAATCTCGACTACCTTAAGGGTAGTCGGTTAAAGTACAGAAAAGTTGCTCAAACGTATGTCTCTTACAAAAATGTATGGATTTTCAAGATATCTGCAACCATCTGAAATATCCTGAAAAAAACTTAAATATGTATTTTTCGAAAATGTATGCCTCTTTTTATTAGCAATTTAATGTAGACGTTTTTGGAACTGGTATACATACCTGGGATGCAAAAGAAATTCAGTTAAGGGTCGTATTATAAATATAATATGAAAGCCCCAGTGGTAATATTAGAGACTGATATAAAAGGTCATAGCTTTAGGAGCTTATTTATTATTCAGTTTAGAGAATAAAATGTCAATCATCAGGCTACACCTTCACACCACCAGTGGAATGTTCTAAGAAAAAACCGCTGACGTTTCGTGTAGAAACTGTTCGCGATATTAAAACAGTCTTGTATAACATGAAATTAAATAAATACTTTTTACTTTCCCATACCACTACTGGTATAGGGAAGTATTGATATCATGAAAATTTTCGAAATCGAGATTTTCACGGAAATACGTCTTTTGGACCTCCAGGATCCCAAAAAAGTGGTCTAGAAAAAATGTCTGTCTGTGGGTGGGTGGGTGCGTGGGTGGGTATGTAACGCCTCTAACGCAAAAACTAGTGAACCGATTTTGATGAAATTTTAAATGAAGGGGTATATCGAAAATTCATCGACAAAATAAGCTTTTCAAAAAGATCCGAAACCGGAAGCGGAAGTTAGACATGTTTTTTTGGTATCATTTTTTTCAGAAGCGGAATTTTGAAAATCTGACTAGGGGATATGAAAGAAGGGCATAATTCAAGGGAAACAGTTTTTTACCAGACTCTCTAACTTCAAAATGGCGGTCGCTATGAATTTTTCAAATTTCGACTTTAACGCCCCGTAACTCAAAAACCAGTTATCTGATCAGGTTCCGCAACAACTTGTTTGAAAGCCCTTTGGCTGTACTACACCAAGAAAAAATTATTATTTACTAAATCCAAAAACGGTCGCAACGGCGCTCTTCCAAAAATTTTGAAATTTTTGAAAAATTATTACAAAAAAACTGGTCTAAGGAATTTGTTCAAATTTTCTATACTTATACAGCTTGGTATTAGCTACATTTTTGTTTTTTGATGAACGCCAGAATTCCACTGTGGCGCCCTCTACGAGATTTTGAAAATCGTAAATTGATGCTCCTATAGCGCCTTTATTAGTCAAAATATGAAAAAAGTTTAATTATGAAAGTTGTTCAGTATATAGATTTGCATTTTTCTAAATGTATATCACGTATACAGGGTGTTTGCTTTTCACAGTACAATAAGCAACTTTGTTATTTTAAATGAAACACCCTATATATTATTATATAATTGAATGCAAAATTGAATTGTCTATCACATAGTATAAGGTGTTCATATGGCTAAAATGTACGGTTAATGAGAAATTCGTGAATTTTGAACTTTAAAACAGTGTAGGGTGAAATTTGTAAGTGCCGATATGTTCAAGTGACCATGCGCGGGACGGGAATTCCTTGTCGCCGGCTAATCCTAGCAGCCTATGAATATAAATAATCACACATGCGCAGATGAACACAATCGGCACTTGTGTTAATTTTCCATATACTAATTTTCAAGTTTCGTTTATCGGTTGTGGCGAACAATACTGTTGAATACCAAAAACGAATGTTTATTTTTAGTATGGGAAAGTCCAGGGGAGGTTTGCACCTCCACTTTTTTTCTTCTTCATGTCAAAGGTTGCCGAGAATTGAACGCAGGTAGTATACTAAGTATATTATATAATTAATTAAAATTACCACACCTTTTAGATCACCCTGTATATATGGATGCGGGTTTTCTTTGAAATGAATTTTAAATAAAGCAATTCGTTCAGATGTTTTTAGAAAGTCACATATGACATAGACTAGAATCATCGTCGTGTGTTTGGAATATTATGTTAAAGGGGACGATCATAACATTTATATTTTTCTTTTAAAGGAACCTAAAACCAATAATATTTCAGTTTTGGGACCTTAAAGAATGAACTCTTTATTAACAATATTTTGAAGATCGCTGTCATTAAAGCTAAATTAATGTGATAATTTGATAACACAATTAAGTAATCAACTGAATTCGTGCGTATACAATATCCCACAGCACTTCCTCGGTCTTTTTTATTTTACGGATTATGTTTTTGTAAAACACTTTGCATACGTATCTCTATAGGTCTTTCATAAGTGAGGATGTGAAATGGTGAACGTAAGTCAAAAGGAAAATTGCGAAATTTACTTTATTGCTGGAACTGTACATGCTCAGAAGTATAAAAAGACCTATGTAGCACAAGCGACACAGAAGGCTGCTTAACTTTTAAAAACTTCTCGAATACAACACGTACGTGGACTATTATTATCTATCGCAATATTGTAAAAATATAATATATTTGGAAATATTCACTTTGTTATTTGTGGACATATAAAAGTAAAGCAAAAAATTTAAAATGTAAAAAATTAGAGATTTAGAAACATTTGGAAGAAGAATATTTAAATTAGTTTTGAAAACATTAAGTGACGTACAGTAAACAGTAAATGAAATCAAGAATAAGGTACACTCGGTCGTAGTTCAGCCTATGCGGTTAAACCGGATCTTGTGACAAATGTTAGGTCAGTCCGTGTCCCGGACTTGCAACCACAGCTAACTGGATTAAGGGAGGTATACGTTACGATGCTCTTAGTCTGGGTTTTGTGCATGACGAGTTTATTAAATGAATTGCCGAATTAGCTAACTGCGATGCCATTACAACTTATCAAGATTTGAGATATCTCTTCCATCCCTTTAGTTTACGATACCAAATAACAATTTATTTGCTTGAACATGACGAAAAGCTATTTTCGGCTCACGTTTACGAGAAATACCTCTCATTTCCTGTCGACAAAGAAAACATGTAAGCGGTTCTTTAAAATTCCAATAAACGTTAAGCTTAGTTCATAGCGTAGGGGAAGTAACCAAACAGGTGGCGTAATAAGGCACTTACATGCAACATGTATCTGTCTCCGGTCTTCGGCAGATCCCCCGGGATATCGCGGATTGTCTGCACGACAAACGAGATCCTTTCCATCGTCTTCCGCTTCCACGTTCAAAGTCAGTATACTGCTTGTATAAGAGTCTGTTGTTTCCTCCTTTAATCAGAAATTGATCCCATCACTTAAAAAATTCATTAGCTCGTAAGCTTACTTTGTCTAATATCCAATCGGGTTTAATAAAAAGTGATAAAATAAAGTATAAAACCTGTCATATATTACATTTTAAAAGAATTTGAAATATTAGTAGGATATGAAAAGATCAGGGATTCCTTGCAGTATTGTACAAATACCAAGTCGTTGTCCTACTGCAACATTACAGTAGTTGATATTTGTATCCGTATGAAAGAGTGAGTTCATATCTATATCTAAACCACGAGAAAATCTGAAAGATATTAAGTATACAGTGTCTCCCGCGAGTACTCAGACAAGATAATAACTTATTTATTATTCAAAATTAAATAACGCAGGAATGTTACTATAATAATGCATAATGTATTGTTAATAATAAAAAGGTTAAGCTTGTCTCAGTTTTAATTTCCTGTAAACCAACGTTAGGTACTTTTTTTATAATAGACATGCATCGCATGTTCCAATTATCCTACTTTGACTCCATTTGTTAATGCGCTGGTAAACAATTTTTTCTATCCAGGAAGTACCAATAATAATAGACCAGTAAAAGTAATCACCATCGTTTCTACCCACCTTGATTGGTTATGAATTATATTATCTGAATAAACGTATATTTATGGCCGAAATTTCCCGTCCTCAAAGTTAATAATTTCGAAACACAACAAACCTACCATTATTATATATTTTCTGTCGTTTCGTTACTTTAGTGGAAGTTTAATAAAACCTTTTCTGAAATTTAGGACGTTCACCCGGAAATCATCTTGTACGTAGTGGAACTGACGGATCGAACACCCCAGAGGATAATGAAACAATTAAAACGCTACGTCAAGCTAAAACATTTTTCAGTTTTTTTTTTCTTTAAATTTTCTTTAGTTATATTATAAAAATTGTTTACGGTTTGATTCCCCAACAATTTATTAATCTCAAGTACATCGTAGGAACAACTTACAAAAATATGCTTTCAATTAAATTAATAGAACTACATAAAATATATAAACCTATCTTGCTTTTTCTCTACTTACCGTCGAAGTGGAACTTCTAATGGGTTTTCCATTGAGAAACCACGACAGCTTAGCGGGAGGGAAAGAGCCAGAGGTTTCACATCGAAGAGTATGTACTTTGTTGACAGAAAGCAGTTCGTTTGAAGAGACGATTTTTACTTTGTTTGGTTTTACTGTAAATGAACGATAAATTTTGAAACCACTTTTTTGTTACCATTACAATTTAAACAAATATTATTTTTTTCTAAGTATATAACTATGTTTAAAAGGAGCTTTCAAAATATTAGTTGTTAGATAAATTTCTAGATTGTGTAATATTTTTTCGAAAAGATTTGTCATCCACCACCTGTATGTGCAGGTTTCGCAACTCGATTGGATCCATTGAGAGTTGCCTTTTTAAATCAGCTTCAATCTTGAGAACATTCGTTACGTTGTTTATTGCAAGACTATTCTGCTGGGAGTCGTTTAAACGAATAATTTATTTTTATAGTAGCTGCTGAAGTTTGGGTTAAAATAAACTGACAGGTATAATTTGCTCTTACGATTTAATAAATTTAATTTTACAGGCTACCCTACGTGTGTAATATTTTTTTTTAGAATTGGGGTGTCGTTATCACAATAACTCCCGCATATTTTATAAAGCGCCGGTTAGCAATACCTATAAGATTAAAATTCGTACCAATATTCCAGCTGCAAACGAAATCCAACATTTATATCAATTTAGATCCAGTAAAATTAATTCATAAATCACGTGTGACAGAAATTTCAATAACGTCACGATAAATCACAAAATAACTTCAGGCAAAATTGAATAAACCTGTAAACAGTTTAGCATTAAAATATGACGCTACTGTTTTGTATATCTATATATTTAATTATTAAATCCATAATGAAAAAGAAAAATTCGGATTAGTTCAGTCCTGTTATTGTTAAACAAAATTTCACACATAGAAGGGATTTACGCTTACAATAAACTTTAACAGAAATCTGTTTTATGAGATCTCCAGCAATATCCGAAGAAGAGGCTCTACATTCAAGCCGGTTTCCCCAAAATGATCTTGGTAGACTATTAATCACTAATTGGTTAACAGTTGTGTATGCTTCCTTTGACGAGTCAGTAACACTGTCGAGAACGGTTCCATTATGCCACCAAGTAACTATAGGACGTGGACGTCCTATAATGAAAAACGTTGAATAAAATATTCATTTTAAACTCGAGCAACGCACCTCCGTTGACTTCACATGACAAAAAAAGTTCAAGGTCTTCCCAATATGGACCCGCTTCAGCGATAACCTCCTTACCCTCAGTGTCAAAGATTCTCGGGGATGATGGCTGCGCTGTAACAAAGCAAGTAAACAATTGGAAGAAAACAGAGATACCAGTGGCTTCTAAATAAAGAAGAATAATGTAAGTAATCCATTGTAATGGTGATACAAGAAAACGCAATATGTCTAAAGCTTTGAGCTTTATGTGAAACCTTGAATCTTAAAAAGTAAGCTTTTTACTTAATCAGAAAATTAAGCGTGTTAAATTTAACATATTTAGCAGTAAGTGAGTTAAAAGTCTGACCTACTAAAGTTAGGTTAACTTTAAAGTTGCGCGTCGGCGAGTTAATGAAATCGACGCGACATCGAAATACTCCTTCATCTTCGGTATTGACATTTTGAATCCTCAGACGAGCTTTAGAAGGATGGTCATCTGTTATGAAATACGACCGAGAACCGAGATCATCCGTCATCGCCAAGTGTGAGGCTTCATTTAGTGGTCCACCTCTTGCATCCAAACTGTAAATAAATTAATCAAATGATTCACTAAACTAAAACAAAAATTTGAAAAGCAATAAAATACGAGTAATTGATTTTTTGTAAACCTTTCCCACACATTTCATTAAACTTCTTTTGTACGCTTTGCTCGTAAAACAAGCCTGCCGGTGATACTAACATCAGAATTAGAGAGGAAAACTTATTATTATAAAGATAAGCAAAAGGAACATAGAAGAAATTTCATAAACCAACAGTATTTGAGAGAAAATCAAGCGAAAAAAGGATGAAGGAATTTCCCCTAAGATGATACTACCTTGTTAGTGGACATTAAAGAAACTTTTGGAAGTCGCTTTGGTGACAGGAACTCTAAAAATACCTTCTTTCCCCTTTTCACAGTTCTATTCCAGGGTCTGGGATTTAGGAGATAGGCAGTTTAGTGGCTCGTACAGGCAGCATAGATGAGATAGTTAAAGCTTTTAAGTTTACTCTGGAGGCATAAATACGTAGATTTATCGCAACGACGTTGAGTGAATAATGTTCTTCTTAATCGTAACGAGCATAGAAAAATGTTAAGGATGTGATGGGGTACCGCAGAGTCTAATTTTAAAATTATGCTATTCAAATACACCATCTAAACAAGTTATTTGGTAAAATATTTGAATTGTCTTACATTCCTGAGCAGAAACTGCATAGCACAGTGGGGAAATCGAAATCATTCTCTTTTAAAACCTACATTTGGATACTTTTCATTTAATCCTAGCATTTATTCAAAAACTTTTTAAGCAATAATTTTATAGGTAACTCATATGAACTGGGTAGCAGTAATTAGAAAAGTGTATTGTTAATGCAACTGTCATAGCAATTAGTAAAATTACTAAAAGCAAGTTGCATTCCCAAGATTTTACTTCGGTGTTATATTTCGGTGTTAAATTACTAACTTAATTGTGTAATTTGTATAATTTACACTAATGGGTACTAGAATGAGTCATATGGGTATAATACATGTACGTTAATTTTTTTCCCACAGGAACACATTGGTTGGGTACAACAATTTTTGGAATTAATTATCTTAAATTAAACTTTCATTTCGGTTTAAAATGTTTTGTTTGCAGAAACAAATTATTCTCAAACATGAGGGAATGGTCGTAATTAATAAAGTAGAATATTATATAATAATTTATTATATAAATAATAATAATAATTTTATTTACGTACCTACACAATGCAGAAACAAAAGGAAATATGTTAACTTTTTTAATTTAGACTTAACAAAAAGTTTCTTTGGCTTTATTTAACTCCCAAGACCATCTGGTTCGTTTTATTATTTTTTTGTAATAAAGAAATATCTACGAGTCAGAAATGTTGTTTAGGTTTTCTGTATACATTAATGTATGTTCAGTTTTTGCAGATATTAAATTTCGTTGATTTAAAAAAACAACATGTAGATTTTGAGCTTCACGAAATTTGATTTTTTTCTAAACATATCTATCTTTAGTGTTTTTGTTATCTTTTAATATGCCTGTATAAAAGGAGAGATTATTGATCTTTGTTATACGTTTACAAAAAGTACTTTTCTAGAATGTCAGTTTTCAAAGCAGTGGCGGGTCGTGGTAAGCATATCATAAGTACGGCACAACTATTTGTAGTGTCAAGAAGGTATTTAGGTATCACTTGGTATAATTGGTATTATAACATAGTCAATACTACATTTTAAGTCAACACTCTGCTAACTCTAAAATTATGTAGTTACGTACGCTGAACCTTCCACCTTCTTAAATGAAATGCATTCTATGAGATTTTATAATTCAATCAAATACCTTTGAAACTTTGATATCAACTGAAATTAAAAGGCATTACTTGCATAAAAGTTTGTTTACTGTGTACGTTTGACGTTTCCTTCTAAGTAGTGTGGACCACTTACATACAGGGTAGCTATTAAAGATTGGACCAAAGCCATGGCGCTCAAACGCTTTGAGATTTTAATTTGAAATTTGGAACGCTACAATACGACATCACTTCGCATATTTTACAGTATAGAAAAATTTTCTTTGACTCATATTTTCGGAGCCCGGCCGCCATCTTGAATTTTCTTAAATGGTAATAGGGGTAATGCAATACATCATTACAAAGCTTGATTATTTTTCTTTCTAGCCATGGTAAATTAATATGGGGTTACATAATAAAATAATGCAAAAAAATTAGAAAACAATTTGCCGTATGCTCAGACGGCTATTTATTGTATGCTTTAAATCTAGGTAGCTCTGCATTAACACAACGTCAAAATTAAACAAACAACAAAATAAACAAACAATGAAGAAACAAGGTACCTACTAAAATTAAACAAACAATTCTAAAAGTTGAAAAACAAATACCATATTGTGATTGTTAAAAGTATGGTATCAAAAAACTGCTTAAATTCACGAAGATGTTAAAACTGTTTTCTGTCACCATACCTAATCAGTTTCTGTCAACCGCTGTCAACCAATCCATGTTTAACAAAATTCAGATTGTCAAATTTCTACGAAAATAATGACAATGTACCTACTGCCATCTGCTAAACAATTATTGATTGTTTTTTTGTTTAATTTTGAAGCTCTGTTAAAGCAAAGCCACCTAGAATTAAACCATACCATAAATAGCCACCTGAGCGTACGGCAAATTGTTTTCTAATTTTCCTCCATTATTTTCTTATGTAACCCCATAATAATTTAGCACAATGAGAAAGAGAAAACATTAAGCTTTCTAATGATGTATTGCACTACCCCTATTACCATTTAAGAAAATTCAAGATGGCGACCGGGCTCCGAAAGTATGTGTCAAAGAAAATTTTTCAGTACTACAAAATATGCGAAGTAATGCCGTATTGAAGTGTTCCAAATTTCAAATTAATATCTCAAAGCGTTTGGGCGCTACGACGTTGGTCCAATCTTTAATAGCTACCCTGTATAAGCTGCTGTTAGAAACGTCACCAGTAGGATTGACTGTACACCTATTCTGACCAATTTTACCAATACATCTTCACATTGAATATCCATTAGCGACACGACCTTATTTTAATACACATATTTACAAAATAAAAGTGCCTTGATTACGCACCCGATCGACCCTTGCAAAATTCCAGCTTTTGTATAATTATCAGAATAAATAAATTATGTTACCTAAATTTTGAATACGTTAGCAAACAATTAATTTTTCTATTAAATTATAACTTGCAATATAAAAAGAACATTTTCAATATTTTCTTTTTGGTATCCTAGAATCCAAAAATGTAAAAAGTCGAGCAATATCTCTGCTGTATACATGCTGATAAACAGAATTAGGTTTGTAGCAGGGTGCCTTGCATGATATTGACAGATACGGTATGAAATAGGGAGCGGACAACTTTTGATACATAAATCTTTCTTCGGGCCTATTACGTATCATAATCGCTTATTTGAAGACAGTTGTTATTTTCTGTCAAAAAATATGTTCATGTTAAGATTGGTGTGTATCGCGTGTTTTCGGTTACTTATGTAGTGTAACCGAAGATACGCGATAAGACCAATGGTTTAAAGTTTTAACATTAAGTTCATTTTTTTCATAAAGTAATAAAAGATAACGACGGTCGTTAAATAGACAATGATACGCAGTAGATTCAAGAAATTCATATTAAAAGTAACTGAACTGATAAAAACAAAAATTATACCTTACCTTCCAAGTTACATCTATAACAAAACTTGCAGTTTATTAACTGCAAGTTAACCCGACCTTGACCATTTTAAATACTCCTCATTTCTTGTTTAACTTTACAATTGATTCACTGTCCTCATGCAGTATATGTATAAGGGGATGTAAATTATACACTCTGCATGACAATTTTAAAAATAACTCTTTTCCTTTCCACTATGTAGCAAATAACCTGCTAGAACTTATTGAAACTTTAAAATATTGGGAAGTCAAATATTCTAGCATAACTTATTCAACACGATTTAAAGCCTGTAGTTGCGCTACACGAAGTTTGAGTTACATATGATTCAACTTCTAAGCTTTATCATGGACATTCCTCATTTTATATAGAATGCATTCGATCAATACGTATATTTCTGTACCTACTTCATACCTAGGGTGATAAAGAATTCCAGTGTAATCATGTCAGTGACGGACATACGGTCAGGCAATAAAATGGAACTGCCATTAGGGCACATTAGGGATACCGTAGAAGGAAAATTATTAAACTGTCAAGGTTTTATTTGCTCTTGGTTGCATTTTTGTTCGTGATAACAAATTGACCAATTACTTCATAAGTATTGATTGGTTAATAAAATGCTGTTTCTGAATCCTCAATATTAAATGAACGGCCAACCTAAAACGTAGTAGCACTAAACAAACATTATCCTCTGTAATGAATGAAACGCTAAGGTTATATCGTATTTATTCAACAGTTTAAAATAATTAATTTCCTAATATCTACAAAATCGAAACAGACAGTTTTCGATAAATCTCTGACTATTGCCAACATTAAACCGAAAACCTACGGCTTACTAGGTCAACGGCTTTACCGCTGGCCCAGTTAAGCGCCCCCGCAATCTTATAGAGATAGTTTCAAGCCCCATCAGTTGTTTGAAAGCTTTTCATTTTCATGAAACCTGTTCCTGAAATCCGTATTCTTGCTCTTATTTCTGTATTTGCATTCATGTTATCAGCAATAGCTCGTCGGAGGTATTGATATTTTCTCGATATTTTCAATCTAGTTCGATTCTCTTTCCATCTTATTATACCAATCCCTTACATTCTTCTACTTGAGTTGTTTCAATCGAAGCATTTAATCTTGGGAAAGGTATTACCGTAATTAAATAATATCAGATAAATATTCAGGTTACGGTTGTGTAAGTAAAGTTACAAGTTTATTTTTATTAATATACAGAGTGTAATAAAAAATATGAACTGGCTATGTAGGTATAGACATAAACATAGGTTCCTATAATTCATACGCCTTATTCTTTCAAGTCGTAGGTAACTATATGTTCAGACCTTGCTTCTCCATGAAAAGTCTCACCCCGTATCTACAAAAGCTCTTTTGGAGTGATCCGAACTGTCTGACATCTTTTTCCTAGGCATTGCAGTAGCTCGACAATCAATTGAATTATAGAAACTGGATATAGATACTGTAACTGGATAAATGATATACAGTGCCTAGGGAATATATTTTCTAATTTAATGTTAATTTCTAATATCATTACACTTATACTTGGAGGAGGGGGTAACTGGTATGGTAATATTTTTCCTTGAAACTACCGACAGAGCTTAATGTAATTCTACCTGAGACAAATCAATACGTTTATATTTTTGTGGGTAGTATTGAAATTGAATGCCATTTTATAGTGTAGGTAAAGGGATACGGTGTTGAATTGGAAATTTAATTCTGGGGTTGAAAATTATGAAATTTAATTGAAAAACAAACGTAAATCTTATGTAAAGCAACGGTATTAAAATTTCTGGGTGGAGAATCCCCAACACGCTTATATCAAATGATAACGTAAACATAACGGCAAACTTGTGAATACGTCATATAACACAGAACCGAAATAATAAAACTTTGTAGGAAAATTTCAATTTATATTCACAAAGTAATAAATTTCACAAATGCTGCTATCGCTTTCTGCAGAGTTATTTGTAAAACCACGGTGGGCATTTAACAGTTTTCGTGCAAATGGGCAATAAAAAGCGTTTAACAAGCACACACTCTCCACTTTTAAATATGAGTTGTGTATATACATGAACTAACCCCACTTTTATACGGGATGAAATTTAAGTACGGGTTTTATTTCCCCCGGCGTAAAGGAAACAATACCAAAACGAGAGACGCGGATGCAAATGTATAAAATATCCCGTAAAACAGACGTTATTTCCTTCGACAATAGACGGAATATAACGAAATGGCTTCCCATATTTGATGGCTCGACTGCGTGATGGGTTTTGCACGTTCAGCAAATTATAAGACCAGTCTCTTGACGGCTACAAGTAGGTAGAAATATTTTATTGTGCTATTAAACAAGCGGTTTCAATTTAGATGCTAGAATAAGTACGTTTTTTTCTCTTAAACCACTTTCCTCGGATTTATGCAACGTTTTTCACGAAATACTACGTTTATAGATCATTCCTGTTTCCCTCTTTTGTGTAATACTACCCGTTAATACGTAATGTTGAGGTGATAATGGATAAAAAAACGCTTATCGACGGAATATGCAAGGAAAAGGATTATCCAGCAGAACGTTCTGGCAGCATTATATCCTGTACCTTCGAGCAGTTGTAAAGTACCGAGCTCAGCGATTTGTTCTCCTGGTCCGGTACTTTGATTTATATGTCCGAAGCCGCGCTAAATATTCGGAATCCTTTACAACCCTCTTCCGACAGGAGAAATCGATAACCCATTTTTGCAATGCATTCTAAATGTCGACGTGGAAAGGGGAATTAAACGTTGCTGTTATCTTATATCCTTAGCTTATCAAAGCGAATTTTCTCTTAATTATAATACAATAATTAAGATAATTATCTATACAAACATTTGATATTATCTCCTGAAATATATTAATTAGGTGTTTATAGTAAAGCAGGCTTTGTCCAGTCTAGCATCAATATAACCTAAGTTTCCCTTAAATTATGAGTCCTCTATAAATTGTCTTAAATAAGTTATCCAGAAACTAACTAATACAAAAATACTTCAGAAGGTTAGAAAATCAGTAGCACAAACGGGACCAGGTCCAAAGCAATAAATTGTTTTCGGTATAACCTTTGCTAATAAACTTTTTAAAAAAATTAGCAGATACTTATCTTTCGAATCAATTTTTAGTATGGTCTAAATATAAAAAGGTATAAAAATACTTTATACAGAAAGGTATAACCATTAGTGTGACAAGATATTACAAATTTCTAACTGCGTATCGAATGTTGCAACTTTGATCTTTGCAAATGTGACCTTTCTCTGAGCAACCGAAAATATGAAAATACCCTTAAATGTTTCATTTCAATAATGAAGTGTTTTAAAGACAATTTCTGACTTTTCAGCCTGTTTGTGAAATGTCAGGACCCTTAAAAGTAACTATGTCATTATGCTGCGGTTTTAGTCAAGCAGAACACAATATGTATTAATTAAAAAATAATTACCTATACAAAGGCATTCCCGTCGAATCCTTGAACCAAAATATCATATTAACAGCATCAGCGGGAGTAGGTGGAGTAACGTCACAAGGAAGCTCAACGTCTTTACCAGGCACAGCCCAAATTACCTTCGCGGGCACTGAAACAGATAATTAAAACAAATAATAATATAATTAAAATTTATGGAGAAAGGCGGAAAGTTATCGAAAGTACATAACAATATTCTGAATATTCCAGGAAAACAAAAGCTTAAAAATATTGCATTGTATATATCGCTCTTTTTCAGACGACTAATAGGATTATGAATGTGTAACGCACATACAATCGGTAATTGGGAAGCTTTGTTTGGAAATAATAACGTCCTCGATTATTCATCCATAAATTCGGCAAATATCAAATGCGAATTCCCCGCTTTCGCTTCAGGAATTCGAATGTTTTTGTATTAATACGATAACGATTCTAATTCTATAATGGTGCGGCGTGGTCTACGGCCTAAGTAATCCTATGAAATGTCTTACAGTAGCTTACAGGTCAGGCGTTAAATGAGATTAAATAATCTCTCGATCCTCGTTAATTAGAACCCTCCAAGAGCTTCCACGGTACGCAACATGATAATCTAAATTAAATAATGCCGGTTAAAGGATGGCCACGCTCTACAGCTACTAATAAACAGTATAGCAAAGCTAGCTTTATAGTTTAGCCAATTTTACTCAGTGATGCTCAGGATAACTTATAATTGGAGCGGAATACCCCGTGGCGTATGCGCAATTAACATGATAATGGAAGGTTCATACACTTCGACACTGAAACAATCCACAAACACAGAGGGAAACAGTTAAAAATAACTAACTGGTTTAAATTCAAAACCCATCCATCAGAAATTCATTAAAAAACAACTTATGGGTAGCCCTGGTTTGTATTTTGTTTAACATGAGAAGAGTTAACGCGTTAAAGAAATATTTAACCGTGAACTCGTTAAAAATCGCATAAACCAAATTTCCAATTAAGCGCTTAAAAATCGTAAAAGAATTCATTCGATTTTTACAACTACCCAAATTAGACTTTTTTATTTACCCAGGCGTTAACCGGTAGGGTAGTCAAGCAAAATTATTGTTCCGTGAATAGTCCTAAAACTAGAAATGTTTTATAAATGCACGACTCTAGCTTTAAAATACAAATAAACTGGAACAGTAAAAATAAACTGAAGACATACCTGTGGGGTATTTCCGTGACAGTAAACTGACATGTGCGACGCAGAACCAGGTGCTCACACTTTTAACGTCTTCTCAAATATAAGAACAAAACGAAAGTTTATATTAGCAGTTTTCATAATATTTTTCCTTTTAACGGGGAGTGATGATACACGTAGGTATATATCAAAATAATAATCCTTAACAGTTTATTGGTGAGATAAATACGTTCCAAATTATCGTAATTTATTACTCCCTTTTGGCTTTCGCTTGACCACAGCAAATGCATTAGTAGCAGGTGTCGCTAACACATATTATAAACAGCCATATTTCCCACTGAGATACGTTTCCTGCAACGGTGTGTAAAAACTCCTCAAAACAATAAAAAACCACTCATGATGAAAAATTTACGGTAGAATAGGACAATGAAACGATATAGTATTTTCTGCTTTGAAGAGTATATTTTAGGTTGGTTGAATTATTACCAAGTTCTACTAAGAGTTTGCGTAGAAATTCTAGAGCTATATTAGGTTCTTATATACAAAAATAGAAAACTTAAAAGTTTAGGTAATAACTCCAAACATTTGAATTTTACTTAAAATTCGTTTCTTTTTGTCAATATTTAATAGAAGAGGTACAGGCAAGAACAACTTTAAATTTCTGAAGATTACGTTTATTAAATCATATCAAAACTAGTTGCCTCCGGGAAGGTTAACATATCTTGCCCTTTAGAACACAGAACCACACCCATTATTATTAACGATAGAAATTTCTTTTACTATGTTTCTCTCGTTACAGTATTTTCGTTATAGTCCAGGAGCTAGCGGTATATTTTAAGACTAATTTCTATCAAGCTGAAATTTTTTTATGAGCTGGTATGGTTATGTCTGCCAAATGTAGGTGGTCGGCAAAATAGGACCGCGGGACATAGAGCGCTAAGAAAAAAAATTGGCCAACTAACCAATCCAGAACGTCAGAGAGTGCTTCTGTCCCGCTCAAATTGTCGGACAAGGTGATTTTTGTGTTTGTTAAGTTAGTATATAGTTATTAAAAAAAAAATCAGGTTGATGGTAATAAGTCAAATGTCTTAAAAACAATACGAACCCCAAACGGCAGACACTGATTCAGTTCCGACTCTTATGTCGGACAGTTAATTTGTTGTTGTCGGAATGTCTTAAATAACGAGCAAAATAGGAATTAGCTTGATTGAAGTTTGTAAATTTCATGAAAAAATAATTAAAAACAAAAAAAATCTGGGCGCTTTATGTCGCGCGGTCCTATTTTGCCGACCACCTACATTTGGCAGACATAACCATACCAGCTCATAAAAAAAATTTCAGCTTGATAGAAATTAGTCTTAAAATATACCGCTAGCTCCTGGACTATTATAGACAGGTTTAGGAAGAAACTATAAATATATAAACTCCAACAGCACCCCAGTGGTTCCTGGATTGAGCTTAACTTGTAGGTTTCTCCAACTAGACTTTTTTAGCGACGTTATTGAAAAATCTCCGGTAGACATTTATACGAATAAATTAAAAACACAATTTTGCTGAAAGCGGCATGAGAGTGACTGATTTCAGATTGTTTAGGTGTTACCATAGTGACGAGGTTTTAAATGTACGCACTTCGAGGCAACAATGCAACACTTTTGTGACTGTTAATGGACATCAAAGTTTATAATTTTGTCTCACCTAAAGATTACGAATCTGTTGCTCAAGATTATTTTTTTTATCTAGCCCCGATTAAGTGACGTACCTATAATATCCTGTTTCATAATTCCTTACACGTTAATGTCGATAATTCTTGTTTGTTTTAAGTTGCAGTTATTTCAAATTAAAAAAAATCGTTTATTCACAAATTTATTGATTTCGAAATTTACATTACTCTAACAGGTTTTATTGTAATCTCTTCTAGATTTTTAAAAACCGTAAGATTAGGTGAGATGTTCGTGTAAGACGAGCAGGTAACGTCGGATCTCATACGGGCGGGCCCCTTACTCACTACCTACCTTTTAAAGCTCATCGATATAATTTCATCAAGGAAATTAAAACTACGGAAGCATATTGTTAAATTAATCAACAGGTTCACAGCAATACTGTACCTACGTGCCTTCAATGGAATTCCGTATCGACCAGGAGTTTTTGAGTGAATTATAGATTCAGTAGCAAGTTTTGTAAATAAATGGTAACATTACTCTAAAAAGTTCACAATGTACTAAATGTTATGTGCTGTTTAGTTTATCTCGTCCGCAAAGTAAAATATTGTCCCCTATTTTACTATTACCCTGTATGGAACTAAAAATGCCTTTTTGTAAAGCTTTCGTTGCGTTAAACATTGGAAAACGCATATCTTCCTTAGAAACCAGAAAGCTATGAAAGATTTGAGTTATATAATTAAGTATTACCCGCAGGCTTAATACGATGCATCTCAAGTAAAAATGAATCGGGACCCCAGCAGAGATTCGAAGTGTCGTGTGCCAGAACTGGCAGTTTGCCCGAGGATACTGACTCCTGACGAGAATAACTGCGTGGGTGCGCGGTTTTCGGCCTTAGAACTTCGAATCCCGTGTCAAGCTAAATAATTTGTATGTGTCTTTAAATTGCAATTAAAAGTTTGATAACTGTTTACATGAAGGTATGTAAACAACTAGATTTTGTTGGAATTTTTATAAATATAACTTGTGATTAAATTCTCACTACTACTTATCATTTCTAAAATATAAAGTTTCCAGTAAGTGGAAACACTTTTCAGGAATAATCTTGGAGCAACGGAATCTTGCGTTCCTTGGGGATGTATCATGAGGCAAGTTTCAACGTATGACTTTTGACTTTGCTGATTTTAGGATTTCTAGATACTTCACATACTTTAACTAGAAAGTTATGTGAGACGAGTTTATTTACTTCTTATTTTATGCTATTTTAGAGAAACCATCAAATCAGTTTATTTTTAAACTTTAATTCTGACCTCGGACATATGAATTCATCGCTTATGCCAACTAATCTATTTTAATTGAATTTAAAATAGAATGCAAAGTAAGGAATGTATAAAATAGATCTTGGGAAAATCGAAGATGCGTGCATATACTTAACTATTAGCAGTAAGTAAAATCTGTACAAAATAAATTGTCTCGTAAAAAACAGATTTATCGCTAAAACTTGGCGCCATTGTTCGAGTTGTATGACCAGCAAGCGCGTGCCAATGAGTCTTATTGTTCACATCTGGCCGCTATTCTCCCATTGAAGAAAGCTTTCTAAATGTACAAGATAACTTTAAAAAATACTTGGCATTTCACGCCAAGTTCCTTTTTACTTTCCCATACCACCACTGGTATATGGGAAGTATTGATATCATGAAAATTTTCGAAGTCGAGATTTTCGCGGAAATACGTGTTTTGGACCTCCAGGATCCCAAAAAAGTGGTCTAGAAAAAATGTCTGTCTGTGGGTGGGTGGGTGCGTGGGTGGGTGGGTATGTATGTATGTATGTATGTAACGCCTGTAACGCAAAAACTAGTGAACCGATTTTGATGAAATTTTAAATGAAGGGGTATATCGAAAATTCATCGACAAAATAAGCTTTTCAAAAAAATCCGAAACCGGAAGCGGAAGTTAGACATGTTTTTTTGGTATCATTTTTTTCAGAAGCGGGATTTTGAAATTCTGAGTAGGGAATATGAAAGAAGGGCATAATTCAAGGGAAACAGTTTTTTACCGGACTCTCTAACTTCAAAATGGCGGTCGCTATGAATTTTTCAAAATTTCAACTTTAACGCCCCATAACTCAAAAACCAGTTATCTGATCAGGTTCCGCAACAACTTGTTTGAAAGCCCTTTGGCTGTACTACACCAAGAAAAAAACTTATTTACTAAATACAAAAAAGGGCGCAACGGCGCTCTTCCAAAAATTTTGAAATTTTTGAAAAATTATTACAAAAAAACTGGTCTAAGGAATTTCTTTAAATTTTCTATACTTATACAGCTTGGTATTAGCTACATTTTTGTTTTTTGATGAACGCCAGAATTCCACTGTGGCGCCCTCTACGAGATTTTGAAAATCGGAAATTGATGCTCCTATAGCGCCTTTATTAGTCAAAATATGAAAGAAGTTTAAATACAAAAGTTGTTCAGTATATAGATTTGCATTTTTCTAAATTTATATCACGTATACAGGGTGTTTGGTTTTCACAGTACAATAAGCAACTTGTTACTTTAAATGAAACACCCTATATATTATTATATAATTGAATGCAAAATTGAATTGTCTATCACATAGTATAAGGTGTTCATATGGCTAAAATGTACGGTTAATGAGAAATTCGTGAATTTTGAATATTTAGGTTGAACTCTGAATCTGGTTGAACTCGGAAACTGATCGTCGGTCGGTAGCGATCGTCCGGCTTCGCCAGTTGTAATTTTTAACGGGTGCCTACTACAGAGTGCAGATAGATGCGTATCTTGGTGTCTTTCTTTTGTTCATATGGAACCCGTATAGTCTCATTTTTCTCGCGAGGCATTCAAATGATTTTCAATGCTGCCTCGCGAACTACTGTTGAATAGCAAAAACAAAATGTTTATTTTTAGTATGGGAAAGTCCAGGGGAGGTTTGCACCTCCACTTTTTCATTTCTAAGATTCCATTGCGACAATCCGTTCAAATTCTTCATCTTGATAAGTTCATCCCTTATTTATTTAGTATTTTTATCATTTTAGTTTTTACCGTAACAAAACATTTTAGAACATATGGAATTCAATATAAAATATTTTGAAAATGCCTACTGGTGGGTGTAAAGGGTATTTTTATTCTTATAATAAAATTGGAATATAATTTGAAAGACTCTAAACCTACGCATGTTATGTTTCGCATTTTGAGAGTTATTTTCAGGAAAAAGTTTCAAATTTATATTGAAATACTGTTTTTGATTGATCTAGATTTTTAAATCAGCTGCGAATTTCTTAGTTTTTGCACCTGCATATTTTTGCAACCCTTTCCACTCTACTAAGTATCCTCATTTCCAGTAACATCATCTTTTCCTTGAGACCCTCTATTTTAACTTCCTCCTCTGAACTTGCTATCACCATTCCCTCCGGGTATCCTACATTTATTACTGAATTTTAATTTTGTTTTGTTAAACTGCAATACACACTTGTAGAATTCTTCGTAGAATCTCACCAATGTCCACAAATAAAAAATCACCAACATACCGGTGTAAGTAAACTTTAAACTTAACACCCTTTCTTTATATTTTCAAAATATATATTGCCACGTTAACTTCTTAATCATGACACCCTTCCTTCTAGCTATTTCGACTTAAGATTGGCAGTTACGGCCATTAAGTTTATTAGAATCTCTGCAAATTATTGATATCATCTTCAGCTAGAAACTTCCGTTTCATAGTGTTCAACACCTTCATAATTCTTTATTTAAAATAGTTTAAGCACCCACTTTTTTTCTATGCACATGACTTATCCAATAGCTTCGTATATCGTCTTTCAATCTTCTTGTGGAATTCTTTTCACGATTTTTTCTTCTCCTCAGCTGCAGTTCCTCTGCCGCTTATTCAAGGTATATTTCTCTCAGAAAAATAAGAATGGCCCCTCTTTTAACATGCACACACAACCATGCATGGTTGGGACGACTATGACTTATTCAGAAAAATGCTAACCTGTAATCGATTCTTTTCAGAGACATATAAAATCTCTGTTAGCATTATTTGTGTTATTATAAATTCATACAAAACTCTCATACAAACTTGTTTAGAAATATCGAAGTAAAATGCAAATTCGACAAGGCTCTGCAACAACACAAAAGTGCAGCCTCTATGTATGTAGACAAATGGCATATGCTGTAGAATGAAATTTCGGCAAAAGAAAAACGTTCGTACTGTTTAATAAGAATAAACAAACATATGTATAAAATAAATGCAATTTTCACTTAGGTACTAACTCAGTTAGTCATACCTACGTTTTCAAAATAATAAGTCTCTTTACCGCAGTTTGCTTCCATTGTTATAGAGCTTACCCGGAATAATACAGACATTGTCTTCATTGTTCCACTGATAACTTATGACGTTTTAACATACGTTGTATTTGCAGACACCGGTTAAGTTCTAATGCGCACATGCTTCCCCTGTATAACGTGTAATGCTTGTTTTAGTGGAAATTCTCCCAGGCTTTTCTTTATTGGTCACGTCAGTTAGATGCATATACACAGTTTATGTACACATACACACTGTTAATTATTTGGTAGCAACGTAATGCATGTATATGTTCGCATTGATATAAAAAGAAAATCCCGTCGCAATAATAAATAAAAACCTCCCGTTATGAAAGTATACCATAAATTACAGTTCTTTGATCTACTTTTTCCCGGCGACTCTCTCTGACGACATCAATGGAAGTTCACCGGATACGTGTGTGTATTCGAACCGCGCTATAATTCAGTCTCAGCACCAACATTTCAGTTTTGATGTGTTCTTTATGATATTTGCTTTTCTTAACGTATAAAAGTAAGTAATAACTTTGTTGATTACATGAGCTGAAATCATAAAACCGTAATATTATACACAAACATATCTGGTTAGTATCAGTTGCACATTTAAATTCCCAACCAAAACTTTAGAATGTTTTCGTAAATTATAGACGAACTTACCTATAAAAAATAAATTTACCTTCTCTAATCTCGTCAGTAAAAAATAATAACCAACTCTGTTTTAGTTTTATTTTTCCAAAAGGGTTTCTTATACATTTATATAGTTATATCTAAGGCGCTGAAAGTTGTATAACCGTAAATATTATATTGCGGAAATTACTTCTTGTTTCACCCATCTTGAATTCAGGTTTGCGATTGGAACATTAATCTCGGCCTGTTTTTTTCTTTATTTGAGTTTACTAAAGAGTTCAAAATAAAAAACCAAGATTCCTTTTGAGGATAGATTTATTATAGAAGTTTTTATATATGAAGACTAAGGGGTGGCATACTAAGAATTTCATTCCAAACAGAGTTCAATTGGTGGAAAAAGAACGAACAGTGACTTTTTAAGTAGATGTAGCTATTATAACTTTTTTTCAATACAAGTTGTAAGAAAACTGAAATTGAAATTTTCTTTGCATACATCTGTTAGTTAAACGTGTTTTTCTGCCTCGCTTTAGTTATCTTCAGTGAAAACCGTAAAAATACAGGAAAGATATATAAAATAATATTATGTTATAAATAGTAAGAGGATAGTTTCGATGCTAGAAGTTTACAATAATATCATACGTTACATACTGTGCAAATAATAAGATCGCAATTGATTTTGGAGTACTAATGGTATAAATAAGAAATCAAAGATACATCATTAAACTGATACCTCCTTGAAAGAAACAAACAGAACAGGAATATTAGGAAGGACTTTTCCGTTACGTTACCCTTCGAACCCCTATCGTGGCAATTCTGTTTCCCTTTTTATGAGAATGGAAGTTTAAACACAGATATCATTTTACTACTCCTTTTGATTGCAAATGTTTTGAAACTTCAGAAACGGAAAGTGGTTTTCTTTCAGGACTATATTATGTTCTCTGTGTTTTATACATAAGATGAGTATACAGAGTGGCCCAGGATTTTTGTAAGTCCTAATTTGACATCATTACAATAAATTAAAATAATTTTTTTCATCCTGTTATTTTTGGAACGCGATTAGGGATGGAGTTGATAAGAAAAGTTTTATTACCAAAGCATATGCAGATAATTTATTGGGACTGCTAAAACTTTTCGAGGAAAGCCGAAAATAGGGAAAATTGGAACCTTTAAAATTTTAAATGTACCCGATGTCTGACAAAAAGTATTTCTTTTGGAGTTTATTTCTCAACCGTAAGTTCAAATAAAAAAGCCCTGATCCAAAGATGCCAAACATGACTTATGCTTTCATTTCAATTTTCTAAATTCTAAATTTGAGTAATAGCAATAAATTCTTTACATATACTTTGGTACAAATAATACACAGTTTGTCATAGATCAGCGTGTTTCAGAGAAAGAAACAAGGGTGGTTTGAAAGAAGTTGTAGCTACTATACATTTTACTTTGCTTATAATTATTATTAAGTATTCTTGGTTTCAACGAAATGATATTGCATGCTGTGGAGATTTTAATTATAACTTGTTAACAGAATATACGTACCTATGTTAAAATTACTTCCATTCCGTAAATTTTCGAGTATTCCGGGCATCTTGAAAATTTGCGTGTATAAAATAGTTGTAGAATACGTCACCACCTCTCGTCCTCAAAAATTCCACTTCCACACAAACATCAGATCTTTCATGTGACTTTACAAATGGACATATAAATGCATACACCTGTTTTTTTTTAATTTAATGAACTAATTAAATATTTGCACCAATAGGAGATGGAGCACCATCGTGCTTGTTTTTAGCATGATATTTTCCAAAAAACTAAGAAAAGCAATAATTCGTGTACATTAAAGGTATGATAACCAACGTGGTATATCCTGTAATACTATATAGAATACTTAATAGAATATTAAGAAATACTGACGCATTAAGCAATATATATGTGCCTGCACAGAGTTTTTTCAGAATACAAACTTTCCTTAATCTATGTTTGATATTGCCAAGAACCTTAGTCTGGTTACCGGCAAGGTCGCGAGGTCGCAAGAAAGTTCGACTTTCCACCGCTAGGTTCATTCAAATTATGTGACACCTTTCGCGCGAAGTCAATAACTGCGTTCAATTGACTCAGAACAAACGCCTAGGTATTGCTGTTTAGCATCAAGCAATAGAATTGCTCGTTTTTTGAAAACGCATTCTATTAGTTGGCACCATAGGTACTCGTTTGTGCTGAGTTGCAGAGTTAATTGAACACAAGTATTCTCTCATGTACCTATGTATGGAATCCGTCTCGATGACGCGGCGTTTTAGGTTCTTCAAAGAAGTGACTATATTCTCCCAAATTCTGCCTTGGTCGATTTATAGGGTGAATACAAACACTTTGAAAGTAACCACCGTTGTGGTCAAAACACGGAGAGTCTGAACGGAACACTGAATGGAGAAACCTTTTTGGTATATGTCCACTCATCCTCGACATCCACCTCGACCGATAGACAATACTGTTGTTTATAGAAACACTGTCTTCATTATTCAGTGGTAATTGAAATTTGTCTCGAAATTTGTTAACCAAAAGCTGTCAAATTTCTTTGCGTTATTAAGCAATTTGTTTCCTCCTGGTACCGATATACTCAATAACATGTCAAAAGGTATTAGGTTTCCTGTGCGATATAACTTGAAATGCCATTCAGTGTGATTGATAGGGTGATTGGTGTTAGGCTTCATGATAAAGGTGATTTGCTTTCATTATTTTTATTATTACAGGCCACTAAGTGATCCAAGCTACTTTCTTCTGTATTTAAGCTTGCAAGGCATAAAACGATCTCAGCAGGTTTGTCACCATCTTTTATAAATTATGAGCACCCTGTAGATATTACTGTATTCGCGAGCTTACAATTGTAATTACATAATAATTCTAGTATGCCATGACTCATCAAAATCCGTATCCATTATCTTGATTGCATCATCTCTATCAAAACCATAGTAAACTTAGAGTACACTATTGCAACTGGTTGTTAAACAATTATATAAGGGATATCAATTTTAATGGAATGTGTTTTCGTACATTATCCATGTCAGTTGTAGTAATGCCGATTTTAACGACAAGATTGATTTAAATGTTCGGTATTCTGAAAACTAGAAAATCTGCTTGAAACTTTTGTATCTTACTCAATTACATAAACAATGGAATAATTATGTCAGAAACCTCCAATTGCAAGAACACAACGAATGACGGTAAATAGTGCAGTGCAGTATCGACTACGTTACCAGACCTTACACCACCTCCTAACTATGTACTCCCGTAAATATTTTAACATCTAGTTTCGTATTAGGTCGCATCTTTTCATGTATTTAACAAGTAAACAGTGAATCAGCAGTTAGTAGGTGATTCCTTCAATTAGTTGTATTTAGTAGTTAAATTGAACAGCGTGTCAATTAAAACATTCTAGGAAGGAGAATTATCGTACAGCATGTAAAAATATTGTTACAAATTTACACCAGAAACACAAGCCTTTAATTTTCTTTGTAAACGACCATTCGTTGCTAATTAGCATCAACAATATAAAAAGTGAATTTCAAGGAATAACATCATCAACGTTTTTCATTTTGTTTAAAAAAATAAATCAACGCGCGGGAAACGTGGAAAGATTCATTAATTTGTTTCCACTTTCATGCTTCCGAAATATTTACCCTACACCGTCGACATCTTCAAAAGGAAGAACAAAAACTTTTAATGTGATTAAAACCATTTGTCTGAGCCTGGGATAGCTTTAATTTTACCACACACATAGTTTTTGCCTCTTTTTATTTCAAGCGTTTTATAAAACAGGAAAAAGTGTTAACACTTAGAAACACGTGTGAATTTTCTAATGATGGATACGTGTGGTCCTCGCTTAAGCTTCAATAAAAAAATCTTAATTTCGTGTTATTAAATTGATTAGAATTTTTTTTATATTTGGAGATAGTATAAAGTTTCACAATGAACGGTACCTAAGCATCTGCCCTTTACTAAATAAACTTCACTTTGGTATTTGTCAGATCTAATTCATCTTCAGCTGGCATATTGTAATTAAGAACCAGGATTATGTTAATTACAATTTATTCAACTACTCTGTCCTCTACTTTCTACTAATAGGTACTTATATGTTGAAATTATGAATTAAAGAAAAATTGCAATTCTTCAGAATAAATTCTTTGGCAAAGTGTTCCAATTTGCTACCGAACACGTGCCAATCGTCCAATGTTCTGCGTTTCATTGAACTCATGCCAAATGAGAAATACTTTATGAGTGTGAAACAAATCCCACCTAAAGTAATTTTGAGTGACCGATTTCATTGTTGTGCTTCTGTTTCTGTTTATTTTCATATACAACTTCAATCTTTCAATATTAACATTTACAGTGCAGACCCACAATTCAATGTAGGGCTCAAATGCCATTTTAAGGGACCAATACAAAACATGAACTGGAGGCTTACAGCCTTGGAAGTTACCAGACTTGATTTAGTTCTGCATAGAATTTGTTCGTTCCAATCGAATAGATATTGAACACAAAAATTATTTGTAGTATGTAGTTTAAATATTTAGAAAAGTTTATGAAAGGGTCACGTTTCTTCAATTTATTCGTTCTGTCTTAATTCTGCCATTTTAAGGGACCAATACAAAACATGAAGAACTCCAAGCTTACAGCCTTCGAAGTTACCAGACTTTATTTAGTTCTGCATAGAATTTGTTCGTTCCAATCGAATAGATATTGAACGCGAAAATTATTTGTAATAATTCAAATATTTAGAAAAGTCTAAGAAAGAGTCACATTTCTTAAATTTATTCGTTCTGTCTTAATTCTACTTACCGTTTTTCCGAAATTCCGATTGGTCTGCAGTAGTCACTAAAGATTGTAGTAACATGAACGCAAGAAAAAAAAATAGATGTTGGCATCCGTTTTTTTGAATGCCCTTCCAGCAAAACTGCATGCGCATCTCGCACTTAAGGAAACACAATCATCGCGTAAATCCGCACTTGACACTTAACCCATTTTCAAATAAAACAAGGGATAATTACTTTACAGTTTCACAAGCACATTGGTTTCGTATTGAGAAGGAGCCCGCGTCACTTCCCTCCGAAAACGCATTCTCGACTGAAACGTATGTGACTGACTTAAACTCTTTGCTTAAACCACGCGGGCTAATCCAAGGAAACCCTAAACACAAGAGTTAAGTAGCAATTACTCCTACTCTAATTTTTTACTAGTTAAATTTATTTATAGATTTATACGAGTTTCGTAAATACATCCTACTATTTGCAGAATCACGATTTAACATCTTCACGGTTCGTGGGCGGATTGAATACTTTACGCGAGATTGTACGGAGACAATATTACGTGCACGCTCACGTTACGTTTTTAAATTATTAGTTTACTTAATTTGCTTTTTATTAATTTTCAAGTTCATTTCAATTTATTACGGTAAATGCATATAAGTGCATAGTACTGGTTTGTTTTCACTACATACAGTATGTTCCCCAAAACAATATACAAGTTTAGAACATCGAAGTTCATGAATACAGAAAACATTTTTGAAACACGTCGTGAACAAGAAGTTCTAACAGGTATTTCAAATGCCACTCGATATACAATTAAATGCTGTTACCACCAATGCTACAAAGCTTAAAAAAATTAAAAAAGAAAAGAAAAATTGAGATAGTGGTTTTGAAACAAAAGGAATTGTAAAATCCCTTTTCATAAAAAATATTTAGAAAACCTAAACGCGTTTCGCGAACTTAGTTTTTTTTATCGTCAGTATACCTACCGAAATAATAACAAAAACAATATTAAATCTAATCACTTAGGGAGAAGCTAATGAAATAGTTACAGTTGAATGGTTATTGGTTTATTGGAGTGTCTTTAAAACAAAGTGGAGTAGGCTCCACGAACTTGATTCATATAAGACTCTTTCAGCTTTTGAGAGTTTGCTCAATAGAAATTTGAGCAAAATAGTACACAATCGATTATAATCTGATTTAAATCTAGTAAAAGTAGGAATTATCCTATGGAACCGATGTATCAACATGGATAGGTTAAGAAATGAATTAGCAGACAGGATGTCGAATGTGTGCTGGAGCACCATCTCGCTACAATTTTTAATGGTCCAAGAATTGATTTTGAAAAGCCGTTAATAATGCTATGTGGGGGCTAAGATGATCATATACGTTTAAATTATATTTATATTTACTCCTGTGGTATAAAAATAAATTACCACAGGTTCCATTCAAGAATATTCTAATATGATTTTGATCTTCCAGAAGCTGTTAAAATTTTGACTTCTTGCTTTCTCGAACCAGTACAACTTTTAAAAGTTACGTCCAGGGTCGTATGACATATCTATTCATGTAACTGTGGTTACTAGGATCTAAACTAAAGGGTGAACGTTAAGTCAAGATTCGGTCAAGATTTCTAAAAAATAATAAATATTAACAATAATAATCTTCCTGACCATTTTTCCTGGAAGTACCTATTAACTAATACATGTCGAGTAAATCTAAATATATTCTAATCTAGTTAGAAAATACACACTGTTCTATTTACACGGGAAATATTTTCAGCGGCCGTTGTTTTCGTGCTCTACTAATTATAGAACGGTATTAATATCCAACATTTAAATTATAAGTATCTCCTCTCCCGATTTCAACAAACATTTATCAGATAGGAATAAATGTCAGCTGGCGCAAATGTAAGTTAACTGCTAAGTAGGAGTAGTTATAATAATTTATCGTTTGCATAGATTTTCGAGCACAATTAGCTTTCCTGACCCATCGCGTAATAGGGAGGAATTATTATCGCAGAATCGTTATCTGCTTGTAAGACTAGTAGACAATGATAACCCCTATCGATTTCTTCGGTAAGTTTCAAAGTCTCACGAGCGTCTTTGGTACAAATTTACGGTGCAGATAATTATATTGATAAGTTATAGGAAAGTGAGGAGTTTTCTATTTTCGGCGTTATTTCTTAAAGGTTATGTGGATTGGAAAAGTCGCCTTTACACTTTATTGGAAAAGAAGCGGCCATGCACAGGATTTACGATATCCTTTACACGTAAATCGCGAAGTTGTTGGGGTGGAACGCAGGAGTTTTTAACAGATAGCTCATTTGTCATTGATATCGCGCTCGCCTGACACGCAGTTATCACACAGCGCCAGAGTAATTGCAGAAATTTTATTGGGGAATACGCCAGATTCGATTTAATTTTGCTTTCATTCGACAAACGCACGGATATTTAAAAAAAATCCTCTGCTTTCGATGCCAAATCTAAACTCCAACGCTTTATCCTTTTTGAACCATTTGAATATTTGAAACATCTCGCTTGCAGAACAACCAATACCGTACCTTCCAATTACATATAATAACAGTAATATGTTGAAATAAATAGGAGATTTCAAAAGTTGGGTTCATATTTTTCATGAAAGCTTGAAGAAATGAAAAGACAATTTCGTAACATAGGGTGCTCTTAATTTAGGTGTGAGGTGTAAAATTCCTAGGTCCTAGTGGAATTAGTGTACCTATAAAAAATCGACCGCTGTTAAAATGGAACTACTATATATACCAAAATATCAGCTAAAAGCCTGCTCAAAGTAATAATTGTAAATTTTTCGTCAATATTCGAGAAATGATAAATAATTTTTGGGTAGTTGGTTTATAGCAGTTATGGAGATTACATGATTGCAAAATTATACATCGGATAGTTTAATAAGATCCAGAATTTCTATTGGCACTTAATAAAAAATGTTTTAGGTAGGCAGTTGTGGTAGGGCGTTGTGTGCGGATAATGACTTCAAAATAGTTTCTTGGTCATTCACTTAACAGAAACAATTTCCAAGCCAAAATGAAAAGAAATCAAAAATATCATTTTTATTTGTTTTGTCATAGAAACTAGTACTTTTTGTACCAAAAGCGTGACCATTTCATATTTATAGTTTAACTTTAAAAAATAAAATTTCCCTACCTTCTGATGAGTAGCTTGCTGTTTCCACTGTATGTTTCGCAAAAGTTAAGTCTGTAGATGATGATCATCGGGAACTGCAAGGTCTTGTAGATATATTCCTACCTAGAGATAATTAATATTTACTTCCAATAAATATAGGTATCATATAAATCTTTACATTCCAAAAGTAATTTGAGAGTCACTGTCAACTAAATTGTTCGAATTAAATAATTTTCCACAACTTTCCAGTGATAACCATTTATTATTAAAAGAAGAGACGAACAGACGACTTCGCCTTCCTACTGAAGTAACAGTTTAACGTACTACATTACGTCAGATTATTCTTAAGAAAACGACATAGGTACGTAGCGGCCCATAGGATCCCTTTATGGATATGTGTTGTTGGAGACTAGAATCCTCAACTTTATCTGAAATATAAGCAATATGTTTTCAACAGTAATGAAAATACCTAATCTTCTAAAACCAGCTAAAATCAAACTTTCAGTCTCTTCAATTTAGCTACAATCTGGCGAAACTGCTTAACGCCTAAACTTTAATTCTACATCAACCCAGCTTTAGTATATAACATATTATGTAAACAGAAATTCGTAATTAGTATATTGTTTTCCCAAAGAGCTTATTTCTATTATTTTAATGTGAACTCGAACGTATTTTATTATAGCACAAAATAAACAAGTTAATTAATACTGATAATGGCGATAATATGTGGGTGTACTAAAAATACATTACATTTAATCAATCGGAAATAGCTTTCGTCACCCACTGTGTAAATTAAACAACAAAACTTGCTCTTACCTTCTAGCACGGCTATTTCTCCGTGAATCTTTTTTACTCTTGCATTTTTTAACCTTTTGGTTCTCCTTTCTCTTTAGGGAAATTATAAGTTTCAGAAAATCCATTAATGCACAATTAATAATATGTGATTCATTTTCTTTTCCATTTTTTTTATTATAATTATTCTAGTTTACCACTAACTTAGTCTTTCTTATTCTAGAATAAGATCTTATAAAAATTTACAAAAGTTTATATATGTAGTTATCTCCTGCTGCAGACTGTCTATTACGAGCAACCATTAGCGCCAGCAACATTAACCTTATGTGCGAAGAAACGTTAGCAACTAGGTTAGAAACAGAACTACGGCAGTTATAATGGAAATAACGTATAATTTCATAAACGGCTACTGTGGTTGAAAATTGCTCCCAAGGAGTACACTGCTGAAGATTAACTGTCTATATTCACTTTTTCTGTAAATGAGAACTTTCTGTAAAACTCCTTATACAGAAAAACCACACTGTGCAACAAGTAGAAGAGTCTATTCGAGCTGATATTTTGTCAGTTTTCAATATAAAGATTAGCAAATGGATGTTATTAGAAAAATTATGTTTTATTAAAAAATATACTACATACATAATACGGTAGGATAAACAAGGCATGTATTAGCTCACCCTACCACTTTGACCATTGCGCAACCATAAATAATTTTTTATAAAATTAGATTAGCATGAATTTTATTGTTATTTTTAGTTTCAATTTCTAGATTGAGTTATTGGAATTTTTTTATTTATTTTATTTTATATTCCACAGCAACCGCTATCCAAAGACTTTTTGATGGTAATATGATATTTATCATGAGACGAATCCATGCGTAGGACTTCCTTCATTTTTATATATTTTCCAATACCCACGCACATAATATTATTATACTAACTGATTTTTCAACAATAACATTTAGAATTTCATTTCAAATAAAGATTTCGTCTAAAGGAAAGTTAAATTTAGCGCATCCTGGAGGTTTCGCAGGAATTTGTGCAACCAACCATTAATGTGCTAGTTAATTAAAAAAAGTTGCAGAGTTGACAGGGAAAATTAAAGCAAACTGGTGAACTGCCGTTGCCCCCTTTTGTTTCTGGCGTGGGCGAGCATTCCCACCGTGCTATTTTTCGATACATCCACCTAAATTTTCCTGTAAATTCAGTAGGCGAAAGGAATTACACAAAATTTTGTATTATTAATAACACCAGGTGTATTACGTTTTCATTTCAAAAATATATTTAAACGAACCGTTTAGCAAGACTGCCCACATTTCTATGATATCAGCGCATTGTTGGTTAAATGTAGCATATTGTGCTTTCGGAACTAACCCTAATATAGCACACGAGGACAGGGACGTATGTATGCTTTCACAAATTTACATATGTAGAATACCTCGAATGATAAAACATTCTGGAATGCGCTGGTCCGTATATTCACAAAACATTTGGTAGGTACGAATATTGTATGTTTCAAAGTTAAATTGTCGAATGCAACCAGGTTTGTTTGCATTAGGAGCTCCGCTGTAGAATACACTAAAACTCCATTTGAAACCCCCTGGAAGATCTTCCCCGAATACGACCAATTCCTTTTTATAACTAAATAATATTAACTTCCGTATAGTACATTTTTATTATGTGTAAGGTCGAATTGATCTGTACGAATTTTCCTTTAAATATATGTTATACGGAGTGTCCAAGCGTTCACGTGTACAATGGCCAGCAAAAGCAGGGTGGTTCTCAAGAAATATTGAAAATACCTTCCACCTATTTAACCATCAACCATGAAAGAATTCTGTTTCTATGTAGGTATTACTGCTTCTAGTTTGACAGTTTTAGGAATACATAACGATTCAGTTTAAACACATAATAATATGCGAGTCTTTGCAAAACTTCAACTTCCATGGCTTCCTTGGGGAGTCCCTGTTTCCTTAGCTTAGAAAATACTCTTAGTCAATATCAATTTTTTTTAAGATTAATCTGAAAATCAGTTATACATCAGAAAATTATTTGGTTACGTTGTTGTAGCATTGTGTGATATTAAACAATATTGTTTGCAAGTGGTAGGAAACTAGGGTATAAACCATCAATCTTAACGTCCCTGTTTAACTAACGGCAACTGCTTCAAAATATCTTTTAGAGCTAGCTTAAAGTACTTCAGAGAGAATAGTGTCTTCCTGGCAAACGCCTCTTTTTATAACAATATTATGAGTTCTCGTGATTTATCATCCATGGTTTGGCATTTACATTTTAGTTGATATTTTTGTGTTGATCGTTACTGGGGCTATTCACTTTATACTTGCCTATAATGAATCTAATTTATTATAATTATTTATCTTCGTCGTATTCTACGGTATGATACTCGAAAGTCTTTACATTTGTATGTAGAATGCATCAGTAGACTGTTACTGTCCGAATCTTCACAATTTTTTTCTGTGCAATAACAGGAAAGACGGACAACGCCTCCATATGTTACTATTTAGTTTAAGTTTTCTCTAATCTCAGAAAAGACTTTGACTTGGTAACAATCTGAATAGAAATCATACCAGAACAATTTTTATAAACATAAACGCGTTTCGAGAACCATGTTCTCACCCTCAGCAGACTTGAAACTATTTCAATCCTGCGGAAGATAAGCAACTTGGTTCCTGAAACACGTTTAAGCATGTAAGGGGTATTTGTTGTCCAGAATTAATTTTGCTTCCACACTGAAGTCGTCAAATGAGTTTGATCTTTCATTTTTTGAATCTAAAGATTGTAAAGCATTGTTTATCTCATGTTATTTCTTAAAGGAGCAACATAGTTGTAATTCCCAACCTTTTAAACTTTATTACCTAAACTGTGAAATAAAGACACAAAAATAAAGAGTGTCTTAATTTCCCAAAATGTGCTTATTCGTCGAGATGCAGGTAGAAGGTGATAAAATGAAAAGGAATACGTTTTCGAGGGAAATCCTTTATGGAAGGTATAAGTGCGCCAAGTTCCTCATACATATGCGATGTTAAAATATAAAATGCATGTTAGCACATTTGGGTGCGGATATTTTAAAAATTTTATTCATTCAAGTTGGGTAGAAACAACACCACATTAACAGACGTAGGAAAAGGATGTCATTTAAAAATAGTCAGCGGAAAGTACTAAAATAGGATGAGCCCCGTTACTACCTTTTCTTATTTACGCTTGTTAAGCAATGTTAGAATTAGAACACTTACAACTAAACCTAAACAAGCACTTTACCTTTGTAAGAATAGCTATTCATTTAGATGTATATAGGAAAGAATTTATGGTAAACGTTCCCTTGAAAGCTTTTCAACGACAATACGTGTTATTTGTGGCTTTTAACAGTAAACTTCCCAGGATAAAAATGTTCTGTAGGTTTTTAAATGTCTGCATTCGACAAAGGAAATATCATGGAAATTTGCCTTGTTTGTGTATCTGAATCGAAAGCAACTTCCCTCAAAGCAAATATTTCTTTATTAAAGTTGTTTTTGCCTTATCATCAGTTCAAATCAGCCGTTTGTCAGGCAAGAATCCACCCATTTATGCAAAGGTAGAAGATGTACTAGTCATTTAAATACGCGTGTTTCTACAGGTCCAACTTAATTTATAGCCGTATATTTTGGAACTCTAATTAATGGTTTTGTCCTTTATACACTGACCCTAAAATTAAGGTATCCTGTTCAGAACTTCAAAAGGAAATGAATAAAAGGTAACGCAAATGCGTATTCTCCAGCAAGCAGAATTTCAGAAATAAAATGTTCATGACAAATAATGCAAAGATATTCGACTCTGACATACTACTCACACGTTTCCGTTGCAACCGGATGCTGTGTAACGTCTGGCGACTGAAATAGTTTTACTTAACTGTAATGTGCACCTTGACAATAACAAAGATAATTTAACTCAAATTGTAAGAGGAAAAATATTTTTGAAAATCCAATCGGATTTTGTTTCATGCAAAATGGACGGTAATTAAATGTATGCCATGTTCCCTCTCGAAATACGATTTTTTAAATGTTGCGACGAAATTGAGTGAACGTAGATCTATAAAGAACACTAAACGAATCTATCGTCCAGTTACTGTAACTGCTTCAAATAATATTCGAAAACTACAAGCGGTCGAACGGTAAAACCATCGCCAGTCTGTTAATCGCTCCTCATGCACTTCCGCTTCCTTTCTTAAGTCCAGAGTTAACCCATTTCGGTAGAAGGGGCTTATGGCGACAGTATGGCAGGTATTCGCAGAAAGTTTTCGGGTCATGTAATCTCTCGATTTGGAGATTTAAACTTAAATACTGGCTCGCCAAATTTAACAGTTCCAGATTTCTTCCTCTTGGGATTGTTTATGAGAAAGGTCTGTCGAATACGCTCAGTTACTATTGTCGACCTGAAGAATAGAATTTCTGAAGAATATCTTGAAGATTTTATTACACCATTTTATGAATTCGATCTGTTCATGAGCGTATGGGAATTTATTCCATGTAATATGGACCACGATACTTTTAAAATTTAATATTGATGTATTTCTAATCCTTGTTTTATATTTACTTTGTTTAGAATATTTATTAAATTAATTCAGTTCGGCAACTAAGGCATATAAAAATCCATGAGAATGGCGGACCCAATATTTAGGAGCTTGTAATAGAAAGATTTTGTTCTCAAATTTCTCCATAAAGTTTGTTATGGATTTATTTTTATATTTTGAATTTGCTGGTCGGTACGCTTGGAGGTGGTGGGTCGAATCTTATTGGGTGCATGAACATTCCAACGCTTTTTGATTCTTGAAAAACCATGGAAAGCAACAAGAAACTACCATGGTACCACCACATTTTTCCCATTATAGTTTTCTCCTTACTTATAGTCGACATTCTCACATCTACGGAATAAACAACTCATATACCTCAACGCTGCCCTCCACTATGCTAAGGTCCAGATCTCGGCTAAACGCGTGTGTTTATTATGTAAATCTGTGCTAGTGTTAATAGTATGGTAAACAGTTGTAAATAAAGATACCCCACGCATAAAGAAAGAAGAAATAAATGAAAAATCTGTTCAGGTCTATTATAGCAGCTTTGTAGCTATACTATTCCTCTGACTTTGGGCATCGGCAGCCTCCATTTGCCGTAGTATTTCGCTAGTATAGGCTATATCTATCGGAATCCCGAACAACAGTTCATTTTCGTCTCTCGTGCAAATCCTGCCTTTTTCTTTAACTTGGTCCAAAACGGTCCAAAGCATTCTTCGTTACATACCCTTACTAAATCTAGTTGTATTTGAAAGAGCTAATCTCATTTCTCGCAAAATTCCGATCGGTTAACAATAGGTAATTTAATTCTGAGCAATTTCATTAACGGCTACTAACAATACTGACACCGAATAAAAAAATTAATAGCACTTCACGCACTTATACAGTGCCTTCATTAATGATTGATACCCACGTGACCTTTGATCCGTGGTGTCCTTGGGAGTTTCAGATTTAAATGTTGAAGTCAGGTAGGATTGGTACTCGTTGTAACTAATAAGTAACTAAAGTCACTAAAGTTACTGTCAATTTACGTACATACAATCAGTTAGGGAATTATTAGATAAAGATTTGCCAATTGTGAAAGTTGGGTTGCCTATATTTTGTGGTCACGTGGGTATCAATCATTAATGAAGACACTGTAGAACTGCAAACTTCAGCTGCAAACTGTTTTATGGGCGTGTTAATCAAGAAATAAATAAAAATAGATGAGCTTGAAATATAATGGTTAAAAAATAATGATTCCTTTATTCCCGAAATAGTCGTGATATAAATATCGTTCGTGGTTATTTTTTTTATTCCAAAATTTCCTGTTTGTTTACTTCGAATTTATTGTTTCAAGCAATTCCGCTTGTAACATTGATTGACAATGCAATTCGCGAACTTGCGAAACAACAAACGGCACATTTTGGCAACAAAATTTAAGCACTCATGCCATTGTTAAAAATGTTGGTGAAAACATGATTATAAATGATTGAATTTGTGAAATAATTATATCAAACATGACATTGATTTTGTTTCCTAAAGTTGAAAAGAGAAAACAATAGTTCATTTAAGAAATATGAAAATATAACTCCTCGGGATCGTTTAGTAAACGTTTTTTAGGGAATTGTAGACTTTATAAATTAATAAAACATTCTATAACATTGCCTATCAAAAAATTGATTCTGAGGTTCACGTTAAAGCGATTAAACCCAATTTAGGTAAATCCTAAAGTGTTTTCGTGAAGCGCTATTGATTGCAATAATTATGTTATGTTCCTTACAGCAGATTATAAATTTTACAAACCCTCCGTAATTTGTTAAAAAGTTATTTTTCAGGGGATGGGAGCACAATCTCTTTTATCTTTTAAATAACACAGGACTCTTACCCTCTTGTTTTATTTATATCATCGATATACTTAGGTACGTATGTTTTATAGGTAAATAATATTTTAGGATTGTAATAAATTAAGAAGATATTCTTTATCCGTAATTTAACGAACGACATTACGTAATATTTGTTGGTGGTAAGTTTCTCAGCAGTATTGATATTGTTTTATCAAAGTGATGCAACACCATCGTAGTCCTTTATTCAGTTTTACAAGGGTTTCAAATCTGAAAATTCCGTGATCAATTTTGATTGCACCCCTCATGTCGTAAACTCGAATTCTACCGTATTGGGGTAATGGTCGAGGAAAAAGGGTATTGCTATATGCTTTGAAGAGATTCTCTAGGATTTTCGCGATTCCGTCATTGAGCGGTCAGTTCTTAGATAATCTCATATATCTTGACAATTCTTTGCATTTACTCTGTATTTATTTAGAAGCTTTTTAATATCCCACAGATATCTCTTAGTAATCGCGAATAATCAATTGCTTCAGATATTTTTAGCTATCTATAATTGCTGGAAATACTCGTCTTTGATGTCAGCGAAACTTAGTAATGGATTTTCTTCTTTGTCAGATTAGCTCATTGTATTGGAAAATGCGACAAAAGTTCTACTTTCATTCACTATACCTATATCAGAATATTTTAATATGATAATCGAGAATATATGAAGGGGGGTGCTTGGGTGTAGCGAATGTTATCAAAAAAATGTATATAGACTGCTTAGGGAAGAAATGTAGAACACTTTAATAGTCTTTTTAATTATGTAACCAAAATAATATTAGGACGTATAAATATACAGGGTGTAAACTTTAATTGGGACCATCATATGGGTATCTCGGAAACCGTTAGAGGTATAGAAGATCGGTTAAATTAGACAAAAGTTGCTTATTTTAGGGAGCAGTAATTGGTAGTCCGTTTCGAAAATTTAAAATTATTAGATATTATAAAAAATTTAAACCTACTTAAAGAAACGTTCCTGAACTTTATTTGGTATAGGGTTTTTCTTATTTGGTAGGTATTTCCAAAAGAAAACCTGGCTCTGTTCATTGTCAATGGAGTCAGGTACATACTACGAGAATACGCATATATGTATTATTATACATTGTTGTACCCGACAGATTCGTTTAGTATTACAGTACTGTATTGCAAGCAGAGACACTCGAATAAGAGCAATATTGAGGAAAATATTAAAGAACGAAATTTGTAAAACGTAGGCGCATCATTCGATGGAATGATGAAATAAGATCGCTTAAACTACTGAATGTATTTACATTCCTTATTCTAACGAATTCCTACAGAACCTGTGGTAGCTGAGTGATAAACTACCTGCTTGTCATGCAAGGGGTTTAGCAAAGGAGCCAGAGAATCAAATCTTTTAGAAAGTATCTTTTTAGTAAAGGTATTGATCTTAATTTTTATCTGTTTTAGGGAAACCTTCAGACTGACACGTACAGTGCGGCTGAAATCTACTAACCCAAATTTAGATAAAAGTAAAAAATCAGAAATTAGTTCTTCCAATCGACAATATTTAACGTTGGCGCTTTTAATATACAAATAGCTAATAAGTTTACCAAATCATTCCACTTGTCATTTCTGTCGTCATTTCTTCATTTCAAAAAGTGTTTTCATTTGAAATCTTAAAAGAAAGCATTGTGGCAATGTCAGTTTCGTCTTTTAAATATCAGAAGTATGGGGTGTGAAGTACGGCGTCCACTTGAATAAAACAACGGATACATCGCGTGAAAGTTTTTTAATGTTCAGTACCTGAAACTATATTATTTACAGGTGAACACGTTTACCAGATAATTTCACAAATTATTTACTTTAATTTGTTAACATGCAGAAATATAAATCAGTTATCTGGTATATGACCACTAAGTGCACGGCGTGCGTTTATAGTAATTGCTAATTAATAATAATACGGTTGTGTTAAACGATAAAGCCCATTAAGATTCATTAATTGCTAATTAGCTTCATTGAGTGAGTGTATAAACCGAATCATACACTGTTTGTTTTTTAAAAGAATAATTGTGTGCTTACTGCATACAAAATTAAAAGAATTTATAGCAAGGTGCAAATAATCTACATTATCCCCTGTGTATTAATATTAAAAACGAAAACTAAGCACACTATAATCTATTAACTACAAGTAGCATATATGTTAACTATCTGTAACAAACGTAAACAAAAACCGCATGACATGGATAATAGTAAAGTGCATAGCACAGCATCGGCCGGCGGTTGTGTGCCGTCGTTAATAGCATATTCATATATGCATGAGCTTGCCTTGTTACACACAGTGTATGTGTGTAATCAGCGCAATCGC
The DNA here is from genome assembly GCA_963082805.1 of Hemicrepidius hirtus. Taxonomy (NCBI): domain Eukaryota; kingdom Metazoa; phylum Arthropoda; class Insecta; order Coleoptera; family Elateridae; genus Hemicrepidius; species Hemicrepidius hirtus. The sequence continues at coordinate 35,289,544 of OY720160.1, read as the reverse complement.
TAATGAAGATGTAATGAGCCTCTCATGATCACGAAATTCCCTCGAGCTTTGCAGACTAATCTAACCGACAAAACAAAAATTCAAGATAATATTATCCACATTCTTGGCTTCCTCATAACGTGATATGTCTTACTCCATCTGCGATTTCCAGTGCAAATAATATTATTCAAACAACCAATATGTACATTAGTAGTTCCATACTATTTATAAGGCCTGAATAGGTAAACACAGTTACTAAAACATATCTAAATAATTTTCTTTTGGACAAACAATCCAGGTTGAACTGAACAAACTATGTTTAATGTGCGTTAGTCACGAACAGGATACGGATTTATATGCGTTAGAAACTACCGAGATATAAATTTGTGATGTATTATTCCAACTAGTAGAAAATTACGAGATTTATGTTTTGTATTTCGAAACATAAACGTTTGTACACCAGTTTTAACAAAAATGCAATACAATAATGGTGTTGACTTTATACTTGTATCCCTTAATATCGATTTCGACTTCTTTGTTAGGTCGGTGGTACTGACAAACTTAGCTTATTTTATTATTTAGTTTCTGCTGTTGGAGAGTTTGAGGTTTAAATATCCAACCGCCCCCCCTGCGACCAACTATCCTTTGCAACCACCCATTCTTGCGCTCAAACAACCGGACCAAAATATCCTAGACCGTTTCCATTATCAGTTCGCAAAACGTGATAACGCTAACTTAGAAACACTAAAATTACTAAATATCTTTATGCGAAGGAGGCCGCAGAATTTTTTTTACATTACTAGATCCAGTTTCGTATTCTATACGTTTGTGAAATTTTACACCATTACCCTACCATCCCTCATTATCTTCTACTACAGAATTTGTCAGAGTCAGAATCTGTCGTGAATATTATTTTGCTTACTCTAATTTTAGTAAACCATCTGGACTTGTCTTAAGAGCGGATATAATTTTTTATTTGCCGTTCCCTAGAAGATTTAAGTTTGTCACCAAGTCCTCTTTCAAAACTATTTAGAAACAGATGACTCGTAATATTTTCAAATGAATAACAATTTTTTTATTTGAAAAATACTATAGAAATATTATTCGCTGTTGCGCAAAATTTATTGCAAGCTAGGAGTAGAACAATATGTAAATGCATATACCTATGTACCTGTTGGCTGTACCTACAACAGAACAAACCATATATTTATATTAAGTAACTGAAGAATTTTATATTTCTTCTAGGCTACCAAGGGAATAAAAACATATCAAACTTTGTTGAAATATATAACTGCCCTATAATGGGAAACAATCGTGTATGTGCTGTGTCATCTTTCGGAGAATAATGGTGACACCTGACACGGTTTTGACAGCAGTCGGCGGTATGTTACATCCATTTCGTTTAAGTTCAGTAGCCTTATGCCGTACTATAAGACTGAAATACGACACCACAAAGGCCCAGAAAAACAAGGCGCCCAGGCAGATATTATCATCCGGGACTTTAATAATTATGGGCTTTAATAACGAATACTTGGAATGAAAAACCAGAACCAATTATTTTAATTACGTGGGGTCGTTATGAGTTATATATTTTGTTGCCTATTAGAAAGATACTAAAACTAAAAATAAGGAAATTTCCTGGAGAAAATCTTTAGCATAAAAATCATGAAAAGAAAATTGAAAGAATTTCAATTCATTTTAATATTACTCCCAAACTTAGTAGTGAAAAAATTTAAAAATAAGAGAGAAATTGGTTGCACAGCTTTGCCTATACTCTTTGCTTACATTTAACACATACAGGGATGTTCACCTGTGCTGTCGAGTTTAAAAAGTTTTAATCACCTTATAACAGCACATGTCTAAACACTCGTTTCGTGTAAATACTTTATTTAAGAGGCCTAACCATTGCACAAGTGTTTGAAGTTAAATGAATCTACTCATGCAGAGAGCTATAACGTATAATTATACCATCACAAGGTAATTATACCCAGACCCAAATGTTACATAAAGTGGATTTAATATTCAGCTTTTAGTGCCAAATTATTTAATCGCTGTGCCTAAATGGATGTTTCTGAATTACCGTGTATAAGTGTGTATGCGTATGTGTATACGTGTACAAATACCACCCTCCAAGGCCCTTCGCATACGTGGGTACATACACAAAACTTTCTTCAAACAATTGTTATTACTATATCGCGTTAATTTTGATGACAATAATAACGGACTGATCAACCGCATTACAAGCTTCGACCTCATAAATATTTTAAGCTCTCGTTCATCTTCATCCTAACAGTTTTTCGGCCACTCACTAAAATATTTCCCCTATGATTTATTGAATCAGATTTCTGAAAAATCCATAGTTAATAATTTCTAAAAGATAAGGAAGATGCATGAAAATTTTTAATTTAGGTTTATCAGTTTTTATTAAAAAATTGGCAGTTAATGTATTCAGCTACTACTTTGAAACTTTGTTTAATAGGCTTATGTTTGATCCTACGTGCGAACTCAAGTGTGTAGGTTACACTTCTTAATTTAATCAAAAGTTCGCTTACTGAAGTTTTCTTACTTATATTTTAATTAAACAGTATACTAAGAACCTCTGAAGTCCTTGACAAGTTTCAATTATAATTTGTTTTCTTCACCAGAGTTTTTATAGAGTGTCCCCGATTTTTCCACCCTTATATTCGGATCTAGCTGGATGCGAGAGGGTCAAGGGATTTTGATCAAATAGATCATTTACCTAGTAGTAACTTCAGTCTAGTTACCAGACTATTATTATCCCTACTTACCATAACCCTTAACTTAATTTTACTTAGATATACATATTATAAAGTTAACAAATCTTTTACAAAATTGAAATCCACCCGTAACTCTATTTTAACAATTTAACACTTCATGTTAGCGATTTACCTTACTATAAAGATTAAATGCAGCAAGCAGTAAGAGTATTTTGAAAATCAATAATTATTTTAACCCCTAACCCTCACGTATCAACACAACTGACAAATTAAAAGGGGTTCTTTGTTGGTTTCACTCACTTTTATCGACCGTTACGTTAGCTACGAGACGTCATTACATTAATCCTACCTGATAATTCCTAATCTTACATTTCAAAATTTTAAACCTTTTCGTTTCATCTGAGCACTTGAAGAGTGAAATTAAATGACCGTCTTGCAACTTACGTACTCTGAGGCGAACGTAGGTATATAGGATCAGGCTGAATCAGTGGTCGGCGGGTGGTTACAGAACCTCTCTTCCTTTTAGAAATCCTTCGGCAACCCTGATTACCACCTTAGCTGGAAAATAAAAATTATTATAATCAGATGAATGCCTATTCATTAAAAAGCATGAAGAATTGAAAATTCTAGGCTATTTAATAAATCGGCATTGTACTGCGAAGTTAAGGTTGATTCTCACTAGGGCAGCGCGGCGCGGCGCGTCGCAGCGCTACACAGAGCAGCAAAACGCTGCCGAGAATGTTTTACATGCTTTCATATGGAATGATTCTCACTACAGAAGCGCGTCGCTCGGCGACACGAAGCAGCGCCGGGCAGCGGCCGGCAGCAACTTTTGGAATTGTCGCTCGAGAATTCTTTTGCTGCTTGCTGCCCAGCACTGCTTTCGCTTTCTGTTATTTAACAATTAATTTTCGTGATAAATGTTTAGATTACCGAAAAAATATATCCCTCGCAACTTAATATTAACTATAATTAAAAAAATTAAAACTATCTTCTTATTTTAAACAAAAAAATTGTGCATTTACCTATAATAAATTATTATTATTATTATAAGACTTTATTACAAGTCTAAAATATAAACTTTCAGATCCCTCTAAAATTGCTGCTTAGCGCTGCTTGCTGCTGCTCTAGTGAGAATACCCTACCTAAAACGCTGCTCTGTGTCGCGCTGTGTCGCTCTGCGCTGCGCTGCGACGCGCCGCGCCGCGCTGCCCTAGTGAGAATCAACCTTTAACCTTGCGTGAGGGGATGCGCGAATGAGTAGAGTTGGACGTTGGACGACGAGGAATCCCAACTCTGACTTAACTCGGCTCTAAAGTTCCCGTATCCTAATAGGTTGTATACTTGGCTGTAGAAGAAGGAGCAATTCAAATTAGACGTTTACAAAGAGATGTGAGGGAATAGAGGAAACACAGGCTAAGATTGTATCTGATGTTGTAAAAATATTTCAAATAATTTTGAGTATAGTAGACTGAAACAGGAAAAAGAAACTCAGAGTTCAATCGAATATAAACGCTATTTGCACAGACAATATGGAATTTCTTAATCTGAAGTTAGGGTTCGATTAATTTTTGTAATTGTGTTAGAAAACACATTAAGAAGCAATTTCCTATTCAGAAACAAAAGTTAATATGTATAATTGTATAATATACCTCTGTTTAATAATTATGGAGACGTATTTCCTTAATACAAATAATTTAATTAATACATTTTCATAACGTACTACACAATTTTCCAGGATTCTGGATGTATCTTGCTGGAAAACCGTTCTAAATGGTTTTCTTGATTATTAAGCAAGATGCTTTGCGTTCGTGATATTTATAAAAAGTAAGCTCCTTAAATAAGTGTAACTGAAAAAAAAATGGTTAAAGAACTTTCCAAATGTAAAAAGAAATACGTAGGAGCAACAATTAAGCTTAAAAAGAAAAACAACTTGCTTTAGATATTACATTCTTAATATAGTAGGTAATATTAAAATTCAGTGTCGAGCTTAGAGTTTATTATATCTGAGAAGTTTCAACAATTCGCACCACTTCATGGAAGACTGGTTCCGTTTAACTAATTAAACCTAATTAAAATTTAATTTAGAACATGAAGGAATCATCCTAGCGTACGTGTTTAACACATGCGTCTTTCAGAAGCTAAAATGAAATTATAATTATTACGTCGTGTTTCTCTACGAAACAGAATAGGAAATTCGTGTAGGCACAGTTTGGTACCTCCACAAGGGGTAGTTTATCTTCAAATTAATGTACTTTATCATTATTTTAACGATACCTCGACAGTTTTTTGTCCACACGAAACTAAAATACGGTTTATCCAGTTTTAGTCTAAATAATCGAAATACCACAAGACAGTTTGATGTAGATGTTACCCTGTTAATTACTAAGTTCGTACATTAACAGAACGTTTATTAATTTTCCGATGTTACTCTCAGTATTTTTCGTTGCCGGTGGCTGTATCTGCTTGATCAAAATCAGATGTCGGAACCAGCTGACGCTACAACTGAATACAAGTTAACATGGCGCAATAAGTTAACTACACATGGTGTTATTAAAAATCATTTACGGATTTAATTGATATGATGTCTGACTTTTTGCCTTTCTGTATAAAAATATTAACACATGTAATAATAATCCCCGGTGCATTCAAATGAACCGGGGTGTAAGTTATTAAAAAAGAAATTAGTTTCATTTCTTGAAGCGCCATTAGTATTGCACTGATTTGCACTAGAATCATATGAAATGCAAGGGAATATAGTGACAATAATTAATTGTTAATAAGGACTTTCCAAGTTAATTAATAATTACGTAACTTTTAGATAAAGAAGTGAACGTATAATATTTTCAAACGATTAATAAAGTGAGATATTTCAACAATATCTCACCAAAGCATTGCTAAAGGGAAATACTGTGTCAATATTGCGGAAACTGCTCATACTTTGATCAGTAGTACAATGTTAGCATTTGTTAATTAAAACCCTATCAGGTAGTATGTTATAGTTAAATATTCCATACATTCCATTACATTCGAATTTAGAGACTATCAAGCAATGTCGATATGTTTACAATTTTATTAAACCAAGCTATATTAACCTTTTACTAACAAAAGCTGTGAAAAAATGTGTTTCCCACTTTCCTTAAACTATTTATAAAAAGGAAGGGACTGTCAAACTTATATGCGTAAAGACGGAAACGTAAACGTCGCATGCTATTTTCAAAATCTATCTATTTTAAGAATTCCAGGAAATGTTCGTCTCCGAACACTTTGGTTTACTAATTATTTCATATTTGGTAAAAAAAAAAGCATGTCATCTTTAGAGTACTACTATATTAGTACTTACTGTATTTAAAAGGGGCGGTACCAAGCATTAGATTAATGAAACTGTTATTTATTTATACCATCCTAACATTATTCTCTTCATTTAAACATTTACAAAAATTCCTAGTCACTACATTAAGTTCAAATACATTTAAGTAAGTTAAAATATATAAACGGCATATTTACACATAACTATGTTATAGGGTTGGGCAAAAATAAGCAACAATTCAAATATTATTGATTTAAGCAAGGAAAACAGTACCTACCTTCCAATCGACTTCAAATTTGCGCCCGAGCAAATGCAGTAAAGAGTGGAAAGTCCGAAGCTGGTCATGCTAACCACTTGAGTTGATTATTAATTTTTTTTGCTCTCTAGATTATAGCGCAGTAATATAACTCGGTTAGAATATTTCATATTTGATTACTAATTAATATTTGAATTTGAATAAAAATACTCTAAATACCATTGACATGAACTAAAAATTAGTAGACAGGTAGAGATTGGTTTGTTGCTACCAACGGCGAATTAATTGTTGTCCATAAATCCCCTAGCAGCGTATTTATTGTTAATAACGGTGTTTGTGTCAAAAGTGTATTAACAAGTGAACTAATTATTCAGCCCTGAAAGGATCTTGTTCTCCCAACAAATAATTTGTTAGTATAGCCTCGGTATAGCCTCAACATTGTTGTCACAACGTTATTATTATTTGCTGTCACAAACTTGTTTTGCTAAAGACCACAAATTAATTATAGGTACAACTACCATAGATAATTTTCCTAGATTGAACACTATAATCGAATCGAATAATTGTCCGGTGACCAATTTATCACCAAAACTAATGGAAAAGTGAATAACTCTGGGTAAATAAAAAATAGCGAACTGTTTCAAAGCATTTCATTTGAAGTATAACACATAAATGATAATAAAGTATCTCGACATAAAGACAAAATAAATTTTTTACAACAACCTCAATCAAACCATGTCTTGTTAAATAATCAAAAGTCGGTTAACCGTAAACAGATTTAACTATTTATTGAAACAGAACAGTTTAAAATTACAAGCTTGACATACGAAATGCTAGGAAATCCATACATTTTTAGAACTATTTTTGGATTAGTACTATATATATAACTTATGCTAAGAGAAACACTAACAGAGGGGTCAGAGAAGAAATAGTTGATGAAGGTCAAGGGATAAAGATGACTTGACGGTAAAGAGATAAACAGCGAATAAAAGGAAATGTGGTCGCATGGAGAATAAGATGAGTTAGTATAAAACGGGAGGGCGAAGGATAATAGAGGTACTATCTTCTTCAAATTTTAATTTTGTATCTCACAAGTCAATGTACTGAAAATGTTAGAAAGTGGAAATGAGAAAAAAATTGATCGAATTCTTATATTGTTCCGTCTCAATTGCTATTACTAAAGCGGTTGTAAGCTTCGATTAAGTAGCACCGTTTAAGTAACACCTATTAAGGTATACCATCTAAAACCATTTTTAGTAATACAAAATTTTTGGTTCCTGAAACGGACTATGAAAAATCTGGTCTTAAAAAGTATCACATGACGTAGTCAATCATTTATTCCATAATCTGGATTTTCTAAATTTAATTTTATGAAATATGAGAGGATTCCGAAAAATTTGAATGTTCCGAAGTAATTATTTTCAAAATATTCACAATCCTTGTCCATCTGTTAAACTAAAAAATTCAAATACCGTTTGCTATTCCCTATGCTACTACGTCTTCTGAAATTTTAAACAACCTTAACACCTTTATGCAAACAGATTTCATTAATTATTAATTATTCTGAAACTGCTATACATGTGCAATTGCTAATGAATTATTACTTCTAATTTCAGGTAACTTACTGTAATATAGCGCCATCTAACAGTGAGTAATAAGACGAGAAAAGGAGAAATATTCTAACAGCTGGGAGCAAATCCAGAGTGCGCTACAGGATTTCTAGCAGGGACAAAATATGAAAACTGTGTAAAAAGGAGTCGGTCCAGTAAATCTCGATTTCTGTAAGTTACAAGAAAATATTTACCGTTTACTGGTGTGATCTTACAGAATAGTTCTAAAGTTTCTGATAGATTGCAATACTAACAGAAACCTTAATAATTTCCTGCTTTAAAAGAATGATTTATTATATTTGAATTATTCATACCCAATTAAATAAAATATTGGGGTGGAGTACTCGGGAATATTTAATGTTTTGAAAGTAAATTATAATTGGTGCATCTTAGAAGTTGCGTCTTACGTTAGCAGTGGAGTGGTCGAATCTTCATGCTGACTTACGGAAAACGCGGGGCACACAGTTAAAGCTTCCTTCTAAGAATTTTTTTTGTGATTTCATCTTGGATGGTCTTAGATTAAACGATAGGGGGGCGTCCAACGTTAGTTTGCGATTGACGTTTCTCGTAGTATAATAAAGAAATAGATCTTAGAATAAAAAGATAACTAATTGAGGAATAGATATTCTTTTGATAGGCGTCCTATTTTCTGTAGGTTTATTTAACCACAGGATATATTTATGTTTTAAGTTACAGAACGCCATAAACATATACCATAATAGTAAAAATTTATATTAGGTCTCTTATAAATTAGAAATGCAAACAAACTTCCTACACAAAATGTAATAAATATGGCAAGAAAAAAAGAAATATATATTATATAAACTACCTTGTTCATGCTAAACCCATAATATTTTCAAGCGGATATTTCAGTTTGCACGTTCGCTTCCGAATACAAATGATATCGAAATTTATTACGCATGCGATATCACACGCACAAACCATTTAACACACTTTGAAGTTAGAATTACTAAAAACATGGTTGGTTACCTTTAAATACCAACAGTACAATTTGTAGATTTTATCATATTATGTATATGTTTCTAGTCTTTATTAAAAAAATATTGCATCCATACAACTTCAAAGTTGTCCCACATACTAAAAGCACTGACTAGTTCTTTCATAAACTGATCAACAAACTATATTGTTAACAAATCTCTGCCTGATCCTACTAAATGTATACCTCCTTTTAGGTATCCTAAACTCATCCTAGTATCATGCCTAAACTGAAATTTTATATAATTGGGTAAACTCTATATATATGTTGTGGAATTTTAGGAATTTCCAGCAATATGTTATATTTCCCCAAAATAAACAAAATCGATCCGATTGTTATCGAATTTATGTCTGAAATATGTGAAATTCATTTCAACAAATATCTTTTTTCTGTTCGGATGTGTGTAGGATGCGATATAATTATCTGTCGATCACAGATCACAGATCACAGATTGCTATATGAGAGATTAATATAAGTCTATACAGAATCATACGAAAAACATATTTCATCTTGATTTATCCCTTAAAAACAGACTCACTATAGGTTTAATGTTTGTGTATTCTTAAATTCACTTAGGCCCTTGTGTATATTTCGAAGATAAGCTAAATACTTATATGGCTAAGAACTTTTCGACTTTATTTTGCTTGCAGATTCAACACCGGAATTGTTACGGTTTACTTCCCTAACACCCCGTATTTCGAACCCTGTCTGATTCAGTTATTTAATATCTATGTAATATCTATCTACTAGCGTTACCTTGAATAGGATTTTCACCACCCATGACGATTTTCAGAATGGGAAGCTACGTACGAATATTTAGAATGTCCACGACTTTAAAATGTTATAGTTAAGAATAATAAAGATTAAAAGACAAAGTATGTTCCTTAGGTTTCCCGGCCGGCAACCCCTAAAAATAGTTAATCGATCTAGTATTCCATTACATCTCAAGCAATATGTTGTACGACTTATTTCCGTGCAGAACATGCTGGTAGCTAATAGTAACGAAAATGTATAGATAACCCACGAACCGTGGAGCAAAAAGAAGTTCAGTTGACAGAGCTGACAGCGATGACAAAATAGCAGTGTGCCCTTGTCTTATTCTCGTAAAAATATCACTAGGTGTAAGTGAATTTTTGGAAAACTTTCACTAAAACTAGTGGATGCTTCTTCTTCTTGTGGTAAGTACCATCTGCTAGCGAAGATTGGCAGCCATCAAACCTATTTCCACTTTAGACACCAGTGTCCAAAATAAGCATCTGATACCTATACTCTTTCTAAACCATACACGTAAATGTTTAAGCCACGAATATGTTTTCTTCTAGCACTTTTCTTTAGTTAAAGGTAAATTGCGAAAATCCTCGAATTCTTTCAAAGAATTCGGCAGCTTAGATAATATTATATGTGCCCGATTTGGAGCACTACTGTAGAGGTAGCATAGTGGACTTACCTATTGCGGATATTTTTTTCTCTAGCAGTAGAATAGTAAAGGGGTCAAGGGGAAATTATAGTCCCCCAGTTTTTAACCAATCATATATTAGGTATGAGAATGTGGTAAAAAAGCAGTAAATTATTAAATTGCGTTGATAGCCGTGTCTTTCAATAAAGCTCTTGCTTTATTTTCTATATATTAGGTATATTTAACCGAATTACAAGTGACCTACTTATGAAAAGGGAACGGTAAAAAGTCTTAATTAAGAGTAGTGTGATTTGTGATTAAATGTTTGCAGATTTATCTCCCAAGTAAATGAATAGCTTATAATGCCATCAAGACAAGAGTCGGATATGTTACACTGATTTTATTGCATTTTATTATTAAATTGTCTTTGCTTTGGTTTCAATTTCATTTACCAGACAATGTATAGCTTTTTAAAAATATCTTAATTAAGTACCTACTTCTTTGGACGTCAGATCTCATTTGCATGAACGACTATATTGACCAAGCTCTCTTTAAAATTGAAAATAATTCAAGTTGAAATTCAATTTCCATAATATATTTAAATGTTGGGTTAAATGGTCTCGGAGCTCATATTTGAATCTCGCGTAGCATACTCATTAATAATGTTTTTATTACGTACTTGCAGAAAATACCCCGAGGATAAATATAACTCCAAACAACTGGCTTAAGGTTAAGGATGGTTATTTTTTCTGATTTAAATACCATTAAAGTAATTGCTCCTACCTAAAGAACCTAGAGTACCTATATCTATCATAAAGATTTAACAAAAACATATAACCCCAAGTTTATATGCATTCACGTCATATTCAGGATCTAATAAAAGTTTTATTGGTAAGCTCTATTCTATCGTTTATGGTATAATATGTTAATCCAAGATCCGTGGCTTGTGTTAGTAAACATAAACTTCATTCACACGCTATTCCTGATTACAAATACCAACTCGTTTAACAACTCTCCTCTCGAGAAAATTTTAAAGATATTCAAGTAACGATATTGCCGATTAATAACAAGAGATTTTAAGCAAAAGTTAGGTCCTTTAATCACCTTGCCATAGAATTTCTCGTCACATAAGACGTAGGTTGAAAATTTAATACCTATACTTAATATATCTATCAAGAAGATTGTTTACTGAAAAGCTTTCTTTTATTTGCCTATAACACGTTGACTTGTACAATACAAATATTTTAGAACTTTCCGTTTTAGCTTGTATTGCAGCTTTTGTAGTGTATTTACGATTCTGAATAATTTGTAGAATAATACAAAGCTTAACAGGGTACTTCATCTTATGCGATACTTCGCTCTTTTCTTGAATATGATGTAGCACTTACTCGTTTCTTAGCAGCTATTTGATAACACCATAAAATATTTAAACCGACATAAATTTATTTACTGTTTTAGTTTTGTTCATAAGAGTATTTACATAGATGAAGCAGATGGCATTAACAAAACATCTTCAGGAATAAACTATACATCGTACAATCAATCGTACACACACACTAGAGCGCATAGGTGTATACACTCGAGCATATATATGCCATTAAAAATATCATTATTGCACAGCAATAAAGCTCATACACACAGACAAATTAACTATGTAATATGTACATCTCATTTACATGGCAGTATTTTACACATATTTGCATAATGCATTTAGTTTGAAAACAGTCTTAGAGAGTTTCACTCATTAATTATACCTATTTCTAATTTAGCATCATTTGCCCAATCAGGGGATGGTTTCAGAAATATCAACATATTCGAGCAGTGATGAAGAAGTATTAGGTACCTATGTAGTTAACAAATTTATTATTTTTGAAATAATAAACTTGAGATAACAAGTCTGCTGAATAATCTGTTCGAATATGTATATTAAGTACCATCACTGACAAAATTATAGAAAACACGAATTTATTAATTCAGATGTATACAAGATTATTAAATATACATCGATAATTGTAAGTACATGATAGGCCTACATATATTACATCATGTTCTGATATTCGTTGATAGGTTGAAACGGTTCGTCAGTAAAAACTTAAGAAATACGTTTAAGCTCGCCAGTCCTCGATTGTTACATAATCAGAAAACTACATTTAAACTAACAGTTGGCAAAACTGTATCACAGGTAAATTGTTTTGGTTCATTACACACAACTTTCAGGACCTGGTATTGAGTCCGCTATGATGTGGTCTCTCCTCATTGTCCCAAACGTTGAAAACGGAGCATCTTTTGGTCTAGAACGTGACCTTCCTATCGTTGCGGTTTGGATAGCACAAATTTCTGGAGATGACGTTACCTCTGCATGGCACTACAACATACATGAGATCGTGCTCCTGAATTAAACTGTTGCACGTATAAACGAAAGAGTTTTACTTACGAAATTACTAAATAATGGATTCTGCCTGTTGCGATCTCCAGGGGGTGTAAAAAGTGCATCCGGTCTTGGCAATGCTCCACCAGCACTAGGAGGTGTTCCAGAATCAGCTCCTGTTGTAAACGATTATGATAAGAAACAAAAAATAACTACAGACTTTGCAGGAAAAGAAGCTAATGGATAAAAATGAAGTTATTCTTACGTCTTGTCCTACCTCTTGGAGTATTGAGAATATCCGGCTGATGATCGATTGGAGCGCCTACAGGAGACTGATTAACACAATCTGCTGCCGGTTTTAATGTGTAAGCTACAACATATCGTTGGTCTCCTGTGTTAATTTCCAACATAGAATTAGGTCTTGAAGCTTGTGGAGTCACTTTAGGAGGTTTAGAAAGTTCCAACTGGTGTCCGCAGTGCGATCGAGCACAATGTCTGTGTCGACTTCTTCTTACAGCCAACACAATAACAAGTAAAATTGCTAGACCGAGAGTAAGTAGGGATCCCGTCAAAAGTGCAGCAAGTGGAAGTATACTGATGCTCGAATTGTCATCTATAAAATATTTGCAAAATTTAGAAAAGTTACATTATATGCACATCCTTATAAAATTTTAAAATATTGACATGTACACAAATATAGAAAAGATAGTGTAATGTAAATATTACTGTAACTGACAGCTTAAATTTTTTATGCCGACTAAAGGTATTCAATCAATTCATTGAAACAAAGATAGAAATATATGAACTGCATTAGTTGTCCACCGGTTAAACCAGGCCCTTTATTTCTACAAAGTTCATTTAGTTTGTTATAAATTATTTAACAGTTTTGATGAAAGCTTTTAGGTAGGTTTGGAATGTGAGTTTTTTTATAATATTGGTTTTGTCGAACTGTTGGGAATAGGTTTGGAAAATAATTCAACTGAATGAGTTAGACGATGCGATGCGGTTTTCATTTCTATTTTTAGACGTTAACTGTTAGTTTTTGATTGGTTTAATGTTGATTCGATATTCTTGATCTCATTGAATATTAAAATCAATTTCCGTAGTTTGTATTGCAGATAGTTATGAAAATTGTACATATCCACAAAAGCGGAAACTGCCAGTTATGATCTGATCCGTATCGGTGATATGTTAAAGCGTGGGTGATTGATATTTGATCCGGGTATGATAAGGATGTGTTCGTCTACCGAATAAATAATTATCCACACTAAAATTTAAAAACAATCATTTACTGAATACTAAGATAATCAAATTTCCTTTCTAAGAAGTGTTAAAAATTCTTGGTTAAATTTTGAACAATATCAAATGTATTTTTAGACACTGTAATATTACTATCGTCCCTTAAATTCAGGGTGCATCGAGAGGGTTGCTTAGAAGCTTTCCCCTAAGAACAAGAAAAGGTATCTACGAAATGATTATTCCTATCCCTTTAATGCAACCTCCTCCTAAATAAAATCCTCTCGGTGTGCTACCCTTTAAATGAAAGAAAATCAATGAAATTGTTTTACTGTAAACTTAGCTTAAAATATTGGAATACAATTCTTAATTCTCCAAAGCGATTGACAATAAAAGTGTATATATTAACACGTTAATGTTCTTTGAAAAAGATTCACTAGGTTCTGTATACTGTGTTTAAGTACCTACTAAGGGTGGCTGTGGTAATGAGGTTTCTCAACAGGTTTCCAAGATTTCAATAGCTTTTCGCTTATTATCGTTTACATTATAAAGAAGCACCACCAAATCATTTTTAAAATTAAAGGTAGATTACCAAGTCTGAATATAATTTTATATATTAGGTATATTACAAAATATATTTCAATAAATAGTGGAAGATCAATTTTGTTAGAAAATATTTTAAATTATAGAGCGACTAACAAGTAAAGGGACGCTGAATTTCCGCAGTTAATACTGATTTCAGGAAAAGTATGAAAATTATTCATGAAATTTTTATCCACATTCTGCGAGCTATAAATCATTTTTTTTCTATTACTTTTAACTACAAATCATTTATATACAGTATTAATTTTTATTTGTTGTAGTTAATATGGAAAATATCATGGAGTAACTCTACGTGAGTATTAGAAATTTTCTGTAATATTTTTAATAGCATTATACGTGTAGGTACAATAATTTTTAGCAATACTTTTGAATTACTAATAATGCTAATTAAATTGTCAACAAAATGTAATTAATTTATAATTATGTTAACAAAATTAACAGGAATAGTTTCAAAAGAGATTTGCTGTGTAGCGTGCGTAGCGTAAGCTTTGAGATGTACGTTTTAATAGCAGTTCGTTATCGTCTTCCTAAACTGTGCGGACAAAGTAACAATATATCCAATTATACGTAAGTTCCACCAACAACTTTTCTCGAAGTTAATCGAATTACAAAGTGTGCCAAGGTTTGGAACTAACCTGTTCGTTTCTCCGCGTCATTAAGCGTGATGTCCTCGAGCACTACTTTTTCGCTGCGCCCCTTTGCGTTTTCAGCATAAACAACAACGCGCAAAGAGGGAGGAATTCCTTCCCCGTTAGAAGTAAGTAATTCCGCCAACTCGAAACGGAAAAAAGGAACCTCAACGTTGGCACTGCTAAGGTTGAACCGCAAACGCATGGTGTACGAGTCGTAAGCTTCCAAGATGAACCTCTGGGGAAGGCCTCCATCGTAACCCGCCCGACACTCGACCTCAAGAGCATCCGAGCTATGATTAGTGGCTGTTCGGAGAGTACAATTGCTCAAGGGACTCGGTTTAGCTGCAACGTCAAAATAAAACAAACACCTATCCATCATGTTTAAAAAAAACAGGCATTTCAAAATGAGCTTTAGAAACTTTTTCCGTTGTAGAGAAACAGAAATTAAAACCTTACCTGCTGGTACTATTTGGAAGACACAGGGTTCGGATTGTCGTCCGATAGGATTCTGACCCCAACAGGTGAGGGTGCCATAGTCTCTTTGGGATGCCGGAGTATACTTTAGTTCGCTCATGTTGCCACTAGTGGTTGTGAAACGTGCAGGTGACACATCGAAGCTTTCGCCGCTGTTATTGAATTGCCATACGAAAGTTACGTCACTGGGATCTGCAGCCACATGGCATCTGACACGTATTACCTCATCTAACGAAGCTCCGATTACAGAAATCTCAGAATCTCTGCACACAGGAGCAACTGAAAAATATCAGAATATATTTTTAAAGATTTTCATCTAAAATAAGAATGTATTTTTTACGATCTTATTTACTCAATTATTATAATAATAGCAGTGTTCATCCGAGTGACGTAGAACAGGATGTATAGGGCAGAGAGAACGCGTCTAGAATAAGCAATCTGTATAGATGAGCCCGACCTGTACGCTGGCTTAGCGGGCACAAGTTGTAATCCCGGTGCGGTCGGGACTCGCCAGGATTGACATGTGAACTCTCGGGACCGCACATACCAGTGCCGCTGCTTTCGTACTAAACTATTTTAAACGACACGTAATAAATAATTCCCCAACTTCAACAAATACATATACAAATATGCGACAAATCGTTACAACTGTTAATAATCATTATAAAATATTCCAGCTGTTTCAAATTAAAATATTGACATAAAAACTTTTATTTATATTCGTTCCCGGAAAATATCCGATATGTCCAGCGGGTTGAGCATTTCCCTCCGTACCCAGATCGCTGCCCATTCGAGTTCTAATCGGAGTTGAAAGCGTTTTGAACAAGTTATATCCGTCTCGTCCACGAGGTATTTGGAGATGAAGAGAAAGCACGTGACCATAGTCTTTTTGCCACTTGCAAGTATAGGTTAAGAAAAGAAATGTTGCGGAATATAAATGTGTCATAAAAATTCGATGCACGTTCCTTTAAA
This sequence comes from Hemicrepidius hirtus, assembly GCA_963082805.1. NCBI lineage: Eukaryota > Metazoa > Arthropoda > Insecta > Coleoptera > Elateridae > Hemicrepidius > Hemicrepidius hirtus. The sequence continues at coordinate 35,272,973 of OY720160.1, read as the reverse complement.
TTTTAAACTCTTAACAGATATTGCCCGAGGATATAGTAGGATGTGTTAAAAATCAAGAACATTAAATGTTCAAAGCTGTGGAAATTCAATAAAGCTACCCGAGCACCTCAGATCAATGAAATTTTTGTCTAAACCACAAAAAGGGAGCGAGCTTTGCTGAATATCCATCAGTGTGATCATTTAGCTGTATTTGAACCTGTTCTCCTTTGGGATTAGAGAACATTTTAGTTAGTTACCGATATTTTTCGTTAAGTTTACTTTACTTAAAGCGTTCTACATTACTAGTACTAAACTACTGAGTGCAAAGAAAGGTGAAACGCATCTTCAACTGCATAAGTAATAAAATACGTTTGACGTATGGTTGTAAAAATGCAAACATTTTAATAAAATGAATGTAAATTCTGAACAAATTAAATACCTGCATAGTACGCCACTGAGTTTAGGATTGGGATAGAAATGACGGTCAGAGCTTTTAGAATTCACATACGGGTGAGCTTGAGCTACGCGCACTCGGATTTACAGAGTTTGTTTGGACGGTCTCACGCCGAATTAAGGATTACTGGCAAAAAATACTGACTTTCACATGACAGCCATATACGTCTGTCATTGGGAAACCAAACAAATCGGACTTAGGTATTTTATGTTCTTCTCGGGTTGTAAAATTGAAAGCGCTCCTTTAATATTTCAGCGTTTGCCTGGTAGCAACTAGGTCTGTACCTGGTAAGGGCACGCATCTCTTCGCCGCGGCGCTGTCTAATTAATGAACGTGTCAACATGACAGCAGCAAGTTTAGACGAAAGTCAACATCGCTAAAATATTGCTCTACACGGCCCTGTTATTGATTACATGTGCGAAACGAGGCGTGTCAACAAAATAACTATTACGGAATGAATATACGAGATATATTCCGAGAAGTCGAAAAATGACTGTAAAATGTTAACGTTCTGTGTGGGTATTTTAAAGAAATATCCCTCCCTAACAGATATTCTCAGTATCAATTATTATTAATTATACTACGCAATTACTTATGCAAATTTACTTTTTTAATTTTCTAAAATAAAATTAGTAATAATGAACATTACAGAGACAAAGTATTAATAAAATAAATTTCCCCGAAAGTATTAAATCAGGTTTTAACAGGATAATATAAAATTTAAAAGTTGGCACCCTTTCTAAATGGAAAATCTGTGTCTAAAATATTTTGAATAGAAGACGTTTTATTCTCTAACGCAGTTTAAATCACAAGTTATAGAAATATAAAAATTTTCAATACAACTTTCCGCCACGGGTTCGTGGGTTGGTTATAAAACATATTTTACTAGATAATATGGAAAAAAGTCCGGTTACGTGCACAATACGTATGAAATTTTGTAACATGCACAACCCAAACGGTTTAAAAGGAACGAGTTTAGGTATTACCATGTATTACCTTAGTACAACACGTACTACCTACTCGTTCGTGTCGCAGCTATAAAAAGCAAGATTTTTAAAAATTTCTTTTACCATCCGAAAATCTTACTTTACAATTTACCTTATAGTATACACAGTGTTGCAATATTCTAATTTATCAGAATTTTGAAAGCCTTTTACTATTAACGTTCATTCGGTCATTCTTATGGGATTACTATTAACAAAGAATTGTAACTTGGCTCAAAGCTGAAGGTGTGCCCGTCAAATCGAAGGAAAACCAGTAACTTTTGAAAAGCAAGACGATTAGGAAAAGACGAGAACTGATTTTTATTATATTTTACTCAAACTTCGAAAAACGTTGTGTAAGGACACTTACATCTCGTGGTTTATTACATTAGTATACATTATTCCACAACCTTCAACAAGTAAAAACAGCATTTAACAGCACTACGTAAGGGTTCCAGAATATTCTTTTATTTCAGTTTTGAGTATGTAGTGTTGTACTTCGCAGTTCGTAGAAATAAAAATGTATGTCACCCATTATACCGGGTGGCCGGTATCAAAGGTGTACATAGGGATTTAACATTGTATTGAACGTTTCTGCTGATTCCTGCTCGCTAATTCAACTTTCAGGAATGGTAATGGTATTAATTGAAAGGTAAAATTATTGCGCTTCAAATGGCAATAATAATAAAATTAAATGTGCTATATTTATTTTAAAATAACGATTTAAAATTTTGCGATTTTTAAATATGACGTGCCATGATTTTCAAATTTTAAAGCATTTGTCAAAAAATTTGATAATTTAGTTGGCGTAAATTAGTGGATTTCTGTAAATGACAACTAATTTAACAAAAATTTGAAAATCATGGCACGTCATATTTAAAAATCGCAAAATTTTAAATCGTTATTTTAAAATAAATATAGCACATTTAATTTTATTATTATTGCCATTTGAAGCGCAATCATTTTACCTTTCAATTAATACCATTACCATTCCTGAAAGTTGAATTGGCGAGCAGGAATCAGCAGAAACATTCAATACAATGTTAAATCCCTATGTACACCTTTGAAACCGGCCACCCGGTATGTAGCGTTAGCCTTTTAGTCCGGCTAGAAATTTGCGAATGTTCGTCAAGTGTTGTTTGCAGTGATCCAACACTAGCGTATCTTGTAAAACTAAGCGTTAAACTAAAACATCCAGAGAAAATTTGACTTTTATTTTAGATACTAGATAGTACTGTCGATATTAATTTGTAGGGTTTGATTTTTTAAAAATACATTAAACCTTGGTTGTAGTACGTTTGGCTATTATTATGGCACGACTAATTAATATATTTGCTTTAATCCTGTTTGAGAGTTTAATTTGGTCAACCGGAATATGACGATCAAATATTTAAACATAATATTATGCATTCTAAGAATGAAAACAACAGGAATCGAGCTCGAGGATTGCAGGGGAGGCAGTTGTAAATAAGTACGAATGGTGTATAATTGAAGTAGGGTGGTGTCACCTAATTGGTGAATTATATGTTATACCATATGATCAACAAAACTTTACATAAAGGTTATAGAAGGTAGCAGCTAAGAGTATTATTAATATTTCAACAAAATTGTATTATCGATAGTGTAATACAAAATCAGAGCCCTGCTGATAAACTTTCTCCATTGAATGAGGCCCGTATTAAAATCCTAGGAATCAAACTTAGCCAATTTTACCTTATGTACCAGTAGGTACCTACGCTATTCGCAATAAGATCAGTGTTTAGATGCCTTAGTGAAAAGTTCTACCAACCCTAATAACATAGAAGAAAACATGTGGTTATGGTAATAATGCAACGAGTGCGAACGATAAAATTGTAAACGGCAAGTGTATTTAATAAATAACTGTGTCTCCTTGTTAATAATTTTTATGTTTTATTATACAGCAATAGCACAAATGAGAATGTATCGTTTAGTCAATAAAACACATAGAGCGTGTTAAAATTTCCTACTAGTTTTTGTTTTATCATATCATCTACACGCATTTCTATAAGCTCTTGGAAATAGCTTCCTACTCGTATATTCCCTAAAACAGTTTCCCTGTCACCATTAAATTGTAAATCATAAATCTATGATTAGAATAATGCCGTTGTATTTACACTTGACGTAATTATTATCTATATTTAGTTTTAAATTCTGAATTCTATTTCAGTAGAGGAGAACCTCAGGAGTGTTAACAATCTTTTTTTAAGTATATATTTTTCAAAGAAAAGAATTCCAATCATTACCGCTTTTCTACATCTTCTTAAGGTTTTTGTTCGTTAGGCGTTGGTCGTGTTTTTTCAGGTAGACTCTAAAGTAACGCCGTTTATTTATAAAGGAACCTTTTAACAGAGTTTTTTATGGTAATACATTTTATAAGCATTCATCACAAATCTCAAAGTGGTTAGTTTAGGTTAAGTGGACACTATTCGAAATCGTATATTTAATAATTATAGGTATGAAAAATTCAATAGAGTATTGAACCATTAAAGAAGCAGCTGTAACTTTTATACAACATATGGAATCGTCCCTATTTTCACTTCACTAAGTAGAGAAATGCAAAGTTTTTGACAAATTAATAAATTATTTTTGGGAGCTTTTTTTTAAGTGAATTGCCGGAGGCTCTAATTTGTTTTCCCTAAAGCTCTAAATTCCTCGTGTCACCTTTATGAATTTTTAAAACTCGATAATTATCCTAAATTTAATTTGTTTATTCCCTTTAAGTTATACTAAATCTTTGCATTATTACTGTTATAGTACAGAATTTAAAAGGAAAACATTCAGGCCAACCCACCTCTGCATTTATAAATAAAAAATAAATATACAGTGGCTGATGTGATGTGTGTATTTTCAAAACTGAATTTCAAAATCAAATTTTTACATAAAGCTACGCAGCTGTGTTTGATAAGCTAGGGATTAAATGTATTCACATTACGACTTCAGTAACGAAATGCGTGTAACGCGCCGATAATTGATTTACGGAGAATTGTTCAGTGTCCCTGCCGTCGACACTTCAACCGCACAAAATCAAATCCCGTAATGAAATTATCCTAATGTGGCATAATTCACGAAATGCAATTGAAATACGCTGTACTAGCAGCTGCTTTGAGGTGTCACGCGATCTTCTCATGAAAAACAGAACACCAACAATTACAAATTAACGTTTATTCCATGGAGGGGTTGAATAACTCATTCTAACTTAGTCATATTGTCATATTTTTGACACGCACATCCCTATTACTCAGCATGAATGGATGAATCACTGTGTTTTATAATTTTTAAATACGGCTGCTATAATTCACTCCGTTTAGATAGGAATCACCCTATTTCAATTCATTTTCTCACTAAAAATGAACGGGAATTGTTCCCAATTAATTCTATATCAGACACTCTCAGTGTGTTTGACTTGTACGACACATGAATCTCGGGGTTTCAATTCAAGAGCTTTCGAGAGAAACCCGGAACTGATAGATATAGCTTTAACTGATAGCTATAACTTTTCAGGATGTTTTTGAGAGATTGTGTAACCCTAAATTGATCACAGATCGTTTCATCCAAGCAAATGCATTGTGGTGGTAGCAAATAGCTTGCATCTGACAGCAAATAAGTGCATATCATAGAACATTTAATTAATGATCAAGGGAGTTTATGATTTTTTTAGAGAAATAACTATTATAGCAGTGGCCATTTAACGCAACCAAACGAATTATCTTTTTCCCTAACCAATGATTTTCTTCTAGAGTTTACAAACTGCTTCTAGCCAAACCTCGGTAGAGTCCCTTCAACAGGAGTTGTTTTAATATTCCAACCACGTTAGGTACGTATCTGTTTTCCATGCAATTATTTTGACGAAATCCAATATACAATAATATCTTCCTTAGTAGTAGTATCTACGTATTTTAATGGTTTAGTGTTAAAATTTTTCGAGAGCTATATGTAAAGATTGTTTCACTGGAGTGTAAAAGGGAAACAGTTTTCTTTCTAATTATTTTATTTATTAATTGAAACAACCGGATAATAAAAGCCTATGAAGGTCGTATAGCACCTCCAATTTGCACTCAAGTTTCGCTAAACCCATGGATTATAACTTCTTCAAAAAAAGTCTACCCTTGGGAGCTCCTCTCCACCTCGAACTGAAAGCCACTGTTTCCTAATTTTTTCTAACAATATTTACGGCAGTAGTTTTGTCTTGGAGATTTTGCTGCTACGTATTTTTTCACAAAATTTCTACGAACAACAGGATAGGAATTTTGCCAACAATTGTTACAGTCACTGAAAGATTGGAGATTTAAAAGTAATCTATAGTAATGTTGAAAATGAAATTTATGGTTTAATTTTCCGTGTTAAATAATTTCTGTAAATATTTCAGCATAGCATGTCAGTAATTTGTAGGAGATTATACACTTTAAATAAATTTTGTTCTCGAATTCACCCTCTACTAAAACACTCTCTTGTCATATTGTTCCGTATAATGGCGTGTGTCCTGAATTTAACTGACGTCTTTAGACAAAGCGGATCTAGTCACGACAACTGCAATGACTTGCGGTGTGTGAATATGAGCTTAGTTAGAAGGAATATGTGGAGATGTACCACAAACTTCGTATTATTCAATATCACATAGTAAATTTTATAAAACTAGTTAGTGAAGGAAGTTCAGCCTAAAATGATATAAACTAAGTGCTCGACAACAAAGTTAAATTTGATACATGATGAGAAGGGTGCAACGGTTGGTAACCCATTGTTATCAGCAACAAATAGTGGGTGTAGCGGTCGTATTTGATTAAAAGGAAAGTTATTTGCGTTTATTAATATTAGCTATCTGCCTTCGCCATCCGCGCTCTCCTAAATTTAAATCGTTTTACGGAACCGTTTCAGGCGTTTCCCTATTTCGAAGTGAGACGCTGATTCGGAGAAAATGATTCAAATGGCGTCAGGCAGGTAGCAGACAGAACCAAGTCTTTATATTAGCAAGTCGTACATCACTGTTTTATTGGATCGTACATCATTGTCGATAAGAACGGGTACCCGCCCCGCCGCCGTGGAAAGCATAGCATCCTTCCAGAACATAAGTCTAATCTGACTCCATCCTTATCACTCGTTAGAAATGCAAATAAGACGGCCGTAACAATTTCCTGAATGAATTACGATAATCCGTAATCGCGAATCGCGGTCTATTGTTCGGCGAGCGATTGTTCGTAACCTTTTCCCAGCGCTGTGGCTGATTATTCATATTATAGTGCAAACTACGTGCCTAATCTGAGCATTGTACTCGTCTCCAACGTTTGAAGGGAGTTGTACTTTGCTCAGCAGGTTCCTGATTCACCTACGTTCGCTACGCAAACTTATCTTGCGTTGTTGTGGAAAGCACGTGGAATTAACACTGATATGTAGGTAAACTTAGCACTATATAATTTGACGCGGCACATACACATAGCGGAACAAATATGCATTTAATTGCATAGAACATAAATTTGCTGGGACTGGTACGTGACCGAAATGCTAAATTTGGTTTCATTTCGAATTCAAGTTCGTCAAACGCCTGAACAAATCACAGGGTAAATATTCTAATTGGTTGGTATACATTAAAGTGATGCATTACAGTATAGGTATTTACTGAAACTTTATTTTCTGAAAGAACAACGTGCAAGCTTAAAGTTGCAGCTACCGGGGCATTTAATTATTATAATGAACATTAAATACCACCACAAGTTGCCTTTTTCTAAGAATTTATATGAAACTTAGGTAAGTAGTCAATTTGAAATAAATTTCTTTGTAATGCGTCAGCAATAAGGGCATAATTTTTGGCAGCCTGTACAACAAAATATTATATGGCTATTATTTTAACTTTTAACTAAAAGTAGTGGCAGCAAACTCACTGTATAAGAAAGTAATGTGCTTTCACTTAAGATAATATCGTTATTTTTCAGCAAGTTACTGTTTTCTACATCACGTAAGAAAATGGGGGGTAAGTACAATTCACTCATTTCCCTTTCTTCACTTTACTTATGGATCTGTAAAGTTTGGGATAACCCCACATCTGTAGTACCTAATAATAAAATGATCAATTGAAGATCCTTGAAATTATTTTTTTACCTAAACTTACGGGGAACATCAACTACCAGGGTCGTATGACGCCTCATCTAAACATACATAGACATTCGCACACGTCCATGGTTGGGCCTGCTTTAACTTATTCAGAAAAATCCCGCCGGATTCGAACCAACAGTCATTTATGATGGTTGACAATGCGGACAGTGATTGCAACCATCACGACCCCGTTTAAAGTTATTGTTCACCATATTATGCCCTAAGATCTATTAATTTATCATAGACACTAGTTTCCGTACCTATTTATTTCTAAAGCTTCCAGCATATACTTTTCTAATCATATTTTCATGTGTTGATGGATAAATATTGGATAAAGTATTGGACGACGCAACGCTAGAATTGCTATGTAAATTTGTTTGTCAATTATACTAGCCTCTTTTGATATTACTAGGTACGTCACAAGTTTGTATAGTCGTTTTTATTTTTTTGAATTATTTATCAGAAAATCTATTTTGGTTACAGATTTTGGTTAAAAGATTTGTTTCGCTTACCATTTGAAATAATTTTTTTCATAGTAATTTAAAATTTTAAGGTAGGTATGAGATAATCTAAAACTATAAAAAAACAAAATTATTTCCATATTCATGAAAACTGAACTAGTATTAACATTTTAGATGCCAACGGTTATTCAAACCGGTAATCACAAATTCATCCACGTTAATCGTTTAAATTTTAAATAAAGCTTATAAAAAATTCATACATAAATAATAAGAAAATCAATAACTGTCGTTGAACGTTTCAAGCTTGAAGCTATTTATACCATTAATAAACACACTTCAATGTAAACTACCAAGTACTTTCATTATTTAGCAAATTACGTATAACATGATTTCACTTTTTAGTCAACAACAGTAAATATAGTCTTTCCTTTTTTTTCGACGTTTTTTTGACCCTCTCCGATTTCCTTAGGAAAATTTCAGAATGTAATATGAAGGGTAAAGACTTGAAAAATATGTACCAAACATCCTCCATCCCCTCGCATCTGGTCCAAAAAAATTCCGAAAGTTTTCTAGAACAACCCAATTCTGAACCATTCCTAGCCAGGAGTGGAGCAGTGGGAAGGGGTGAGGGAAGTTTGCCGCATAATTTCCAAGTGTATACCCTCCAAATAACATTCTGGGAAAATCGGGGCGAGATCTGAAGGGGTGAAATTTTTTTCCCAAAAATGAGCAAAGACTATAGTCTTTCCTATTTTTTTTCGAAGATTTTTTGACCCTCTCCGATTTCCTTAGGAAAATTTCAGAATGTAATATGAAGGGTAAAGACTTGAAAAATATGTACCAAACATCCCCCATCCCCTAGCATCTGGTCCAAAAAAATTCCGAAAGTTTTCTGGAACAACCCAATTCTGAACCATTCCTGGCCAGGTGTGGAGCAGTGGGAAGGGGTGAGGGAAGTTTGCCCCATAATTTCCAAGTGTATACCCTCCAAATAACATTCTGGGAAAATCGGGGCGAGATCTGAAGGGGTGAAATTTTTTTCCCAAAAATGAGCAAAGACTATAGTCTTTCCTATTTTTTTTCGAAGATTTTTTGACCCTCTCCGATTTCCTTAGGAAAATTTCAGAATGTAATATGAAGGGTAAAGACTTGAAAAATATGTACCAAACATCCCCCATCCCCTCGCATCTGGTCCAAAAAAATTCCGAAAGTTTTCTGGAACAACCCAATTCTGAACCATTCCTGGCCAGGTGTGGAGCAGTGGGAAGGGGTGAGGGAAGTTTGCCCCATAATTTCCAAGTGTATACCCTTCAAATAACATTCTGGGAAAATCGGGGCGAGGTCTGAAGGGGTGAAATTTTTTTCCCAAAAATGAGCAAAGACTATAGTCTTTCCTTTTTTTTTCGACGATTTTTTGACCCTCTCCGATTTCCTTAGGAAAATTTCAGAATGTAATATGAAGGGTAAAGACTTGAAAAATATGTACCAAACATCCTCCATCCCCTCGCATCTGGTCCAAAAAAATTCCGAAAGTTTTCTGGAACAACCCAATTCTGAACCATTCCTGGCCAGGTGTGGAGCAGTGGGAAGGGGTGAGGGAAGTTTGCCCCATAATTTCCAAGTGTATACCCTCCAAATAACATTCTGGGAAAATCGGGGCGAGATCTGAATGGGTGAAATTTTTCCCAAAAATGAGCAAAGACTATAGTCTTTCCTTTTTTTTTCGAAGATTTTTTGACCCTCTCCGATTTCCTTAGGAAAATTTCAGAATGTAATATGAAGGGTAAAGACTTGAAAAATATGTACCAAACATCCCCCATCCCCTCGCATCTGGTCCAAAAAAATTCCGAAAGTTTTCTGGAACAACCCAATTCTGAACCATTCCTGGCCAGGTGTGGAGCAGTGGGAAGGGGTGAGGGAAGTTTGCCCCATAATTTCCAAGTGTATACCCTCCAAATAACATTCTGGGAAAATCGGGGCGAGATCTGAATGGGTGAAATTTTTTTCCCAAAAATGAGCAAAGACTATAGTCTTTCCTTTTTTTTTCGAAGATTTTTTGACCCTCTCCGATTTCCTTAGGAAAATTTCAGAATGTTATATGAAGGGTAAAGACTTGAAAAATATGTACCAAACATCCTCCATCCCCTCGCATCTGGTCCAAAAAAATTCCGAAAGTTTTCTAGAACAACCCAATTCTGAACCATTCCTAGCCAGGAGTGGAGCAGTGGGAAGGGGTGAGGGAAGTTTGCCCCATAATTTCCAAGTGTATACCCTCCAAATAACATTCTGGGAAAATCGGGGCGAGATCTGAAGGGGTGAAATTTTTTTCCCAAAAATGAGGAAAGACTATAGTCTTTCCTATTTTTTTTCGAAGATTTTTTGACCCTCTCCGATTTCCTTAGGAAAATTTCAGAATGTAATATGAAGGGTAAAGACTTCAAAAATATGTGCCAAACATCCCCCATCCCCTCGCATCTGGTCCAAAAAAATTCCGAAAGTTTTCTAGAACAACCCAATTCTGAACCATTCCTAGCCAGGTGTGGAGCAGTGGGAAGGGGTGAGGGAAGTTTGCCCCATAATTTCCAAGTGTATACCCTCCAAATAACATTCTTAGAAAATCGGGGCGAGATCTGAAGGGGTGAAATTTTTTTCCCAAAAATGAGGAAAGACTATAGTCTTTCCTATTTTTTTTCGAAGATTTTTTGACCCTCTCCGATTTCCTTAGGAAAATTTCAGAATGTAATATGAAGGGTAGAGACTTGAAAAATATGTGCCAAACATCCCCCATCCCCTCGCATCTGGTCCAAAAAAATTCTGAAAGTTTTCTGGAACAACCCAATTCTGAACCATTCCTGGCCAGGTGTGGAGCAGTGGGAAGGGGTGAGGGAAGTTTGCCCCATAATTTCCAAGTGTATTTCTGGGAAAATCGGGGCGAGATCTGAATGGGTGAAATTTTTTTCCCAAAAATGAGCAAAGAAGTCTTTCCTTTTTTTTTCGAAGATTTTTTGACCATCTCCGATTTCCTTAGGAAAATTTCAGAATGTAATATGAAGGGTAAAGACTTGAAAAATATGTACCAAACATCCCCCATCCCTTCGCATCTGGTCCAAAAAAATTCCGAAAGTGTTCTGGAATAACCCTATTCTGAATGTTTCCTAGCCAGGTGTGGAGCAGTGGGAAGGGGTGAGGGAAGTTTGCCCCATAATTTCCAAGTGTATACCCTCCAAATAACATTCTGGGAAAATCGGGGCGAGATCTGAATGGGTGAAATTTTTTTCCCAAAAATGAGCAAAGACTATAGTCTTTCCTTTTTTTTTCGAAGATTTTTTGACCCTCTCCGATTTCCTTAGGAAAATTTCAGAATGTTATATGAAGGGTAAAGACTTGAAAAATATGTACCAAACATCCTCCATCCCCTCGCATCTGGTCCAAAAAAATTCCGAAAGTTTTCTAGAACAACCCAATTCTGAACCATTCCTAGCCAGGAGTGGAGCAGTGGGAAGGGGTGAGGGAAGTTTGCCCCATAATTTCCAAGTGTATACCCTCCAAATAACATTCTGGGAAAATCGGGGCGAGATCTGAAGGGGTGAAATTTTTTTCCCAAAAATGAGGAAAGACTATAGTCTTTCCTATTTTTTTTCGAAGATTTTTTGACCCTCTCCGATTTCCTTAGGAAAATTTCAGAATGTAATATGAAGGGTAAAGACTTCAAAAATATGTGCCAAACATCCCCCATCCCCTCGCATCTGGTCCAAAAAAATTCCGAAAGTTTTCTAGAACAACCCAATTCTGAACCATTCCTAGCCAGGTGTGGAGCAGTGGGAAGGGGTGAGGGAAGTTTGCCCCATAATTTCCAAGTGTATACCCTCCAAATAACATTCTTAGAAAATCGGGGCGAGATCTGAAGGGGTGAAATTTTTTTCCCAAAAATGAGGAAAGACTATAGTCTTTCCTATTTTTTTTCGAAGATTTTTTGACCCTCTCCGATTTCCTTAGGAAAATTTCAGAATGTAATATGAAGGGTAGAGACTTGAAAAATATGTGCCAAACATCCCCCATCCCCTCGCATCTGGTCCAAAAAAATTCTGAAAGTTTTCTGGAACAACCCAATTCTGAACCATTCCTGGCCAGGTGTGGAGCAGTGGGAAGGGGTGAGGGAAGTTTGCCCCATAATTTCCAAGTGTATTTCTGGGAAAATCGGGGCGAGATCTGAATGGGTGAAATTTTTTTCCCAAAAATGAGCAAAGAAGTCTTTCCTTTTTTTTTCGAAGATTTTTTGACCATCTCCGATTTCCTTAGGAAAATTTCAGAATGTAATATGAAGGGTAAAGACTTGAAAAATATGTACCAAACATCCCCCATCCCTTCGCATCTGGTCCAAAAAAATTCCGAAAGTGTTCTGGAATAACCCTATTCTGAATGTTTCCTAGCCAGGTGTGGAGCAGTGGGAAGGGGTGAGGGAAGTTTGCCCCATAATTTCCAAGTGTATACCCTCCAAATAACATTCTGGGAAAATCGGGGCGAGATCTGAATGGGTGAAATTTTTTTCCCAAAAATGAGCAAAGACTATAGTCTTTCCTTTTTTTTTCGAAGATTTTTTGACCCTCTCCGATTTCCTTAGGAAAATTTCAGAATGTAATATGAAGGGTAAAGACTTGAAAAATATGTGCCAAACATCCCCCATCCCCTCGCATCTGGTCCAAAAAAATTCCGAAAGTTTTCTAGAACAACCCAATTCTGAACCATTCCTAGCCAGGAGTGGAGCAGTGGGAAGGGGTGAGGGAAGTTTGCCCCATAATTTCCAAGTGTATACCCTCCAAATAACATTCTGGGAAAATCGGGGCGAGATCTGAATGGGTGAAATTTTTTTCCAAAAAATGAGCAAAGACTGTCTTTCCTTTTTTTTTCGAAGATTTTTTGACCCTCTCCGATTTCCTTAGGAAAATTTCAGAATGTAATATGAAGGGTAGAGACTTGAAAAATATGTGCCAAACATCCCCCATCCCCTCGCATCTGGTCCAAAAAAATTCCGAAAGTTTTCTGGAACAACCCAATTCTGAACCATTCCTGGCCAGGTGTGGAGCAGTGGGAAGGGGTGAGGGAAGTTTGCCCCATAATTTCCAAGTGTATACCCTCCAAATAACATTCTGGGAAAATCGGGGCGAGATCTGAATGGGTGAAATTTTTTTCCCAAAAATGAGCAAAGAAGTCTTTCCTTTTTTTTTCGAAGATTTTTTGACCATCTCCGTTTTCCTTAGGAAAATTTCAGAATGTAATGTGAAGGGTAAAGACTTGAAAAATATGTGCCAAACATCCCCCATCCCTTCGCATCTGGTCCAAAAAAATTCCGAAAGTGTTCTGGAACAACCCTATTCTGAATGTTTCCTAGCCAGGTGTGGAGCAGTGGGAAGGGGTGAGGGAAGTTTGCCCCATAATATCCAAGTGTATACCCTCCAAATAACATTCTGGGAAAATCGGGGCGAGATCTGAATGGGTGAAATTTTTTTCCCAAAAATGAGCAAAGACTATAGTCTTTCCTTTTTTTTTCGAAGATTTTTTGACCCTCTCCGATTTCCTTAGGAAAATTTCAGAATGTAATATGAAGGGTAAAGACTTGAAAAATATGTGCCAAACATCCCACATCCCCTCGCATCTGGTCCAAAAAAATTCCGAAAGTTTTCTGGAACAACCCAATTCTGAACCATTCCTGGCCAGGTGTGGAGCAGTGGGAAGGGGTGAGGGAAGTTTGCCCCATAATTTCCAAGTGTATACCCTCCAAATAACACTCTGGGAAAATCGGGGCGAGATCTGAATGGGTGAAATTTTTTTCCCAAAAATGAGCAAAGACTTTCCTTTTTTTTTCGAAGATTTTTTGACCCTCTCCGATTTCCTTAGGAAAATTTCAGAATGTAATATGAAGGGTAAAGACTTGAAAAATATGTACCAAACATCCTCCATCCCCTCGCATCTGGTCCAAAAAAATTCCGAAAGTTTTCTAGAACAACCCAATTCTGAACCATTCCTAGCCAGGAGTGGAGCAGTGGGAAGGAGTGAGGGAAGTTTGCACCATAATTTCCAAGTGTATACCCTCCAAATAACATTCTGGAAAAATCGGGGTGAGGGAAGTTTGCCCCATAATTTCCAAGTGTATACCCTCCAAATAACATTCTGGGAGAATCGGGGCGAGATCTGAATGGGTGAAATTTTTTTCCCAAAAATGAGCAAAGAAGTCTTTCCTTTTTTTTTCGAAGATTTTTTGACCATCTCCGATTTCCTTAGGAAAATTTCAGAATGTAATATGAAGGGTAAAGACTTGAAAAATATGTACCAAACATCCCCCATCCCTTCGCATCTGGTCCAAAAAAATTCCGAAAGTGTTCTGGAACAACCCTATTCTGAATGTTTCCTAGCCAGGTGTGGAGCAGTGGGAAGGGGTGAGGGAAGTTTGCCCCATAATTTCCAAGTGTATACCCTCCAAATAACATTCTGGGAAAATCAGGGCGAGATCTGAATGGGTGAAATTTTTTTCCCAAAAATGAGCAAAGACTATAGTCTTTCCTTTTTTTTTCGAAGATTTTTTGACCCTCTCCGATTTCCTTAGGAAAATTTCAGAATGTAATATGAAGGGTAAAGACTTGAAAAATATGTGCCAAACATCCCCCATCCCCGCGCATCTGGTCCAAAAAAATTCCAAAAGTTTTCTGGAACAACCCAATTCTGAACCATTCCTGGCCAGGTGTGGAGCAGTGGGAAAAGGTGAGGGAAGTTTGCCCCATAATTTCCAAGTGTATACCCTCCAAATAACATTCTGGGAAAATCGGGGCGAGATCTGAATGGGTGAAATTTTTTTCCCAAAAATGAGCAAAGACTATAGTCTTTCCTTTTTTTTTCGACGATTTTTTGACCCTCTCAGATTTCCTTAGGAAAATTTCAGAATGTAATATGAAGGGTAAAGACTTGAAAAATATGTACCAAACATCCCCCATCCCCTCGCATCTGGTCCACAAAAATTCCGAAAGTTTTCTGGAACAACCCAATTCTGAACCATTCCTGGCCAGGTGTGGAGCAGTGGGAAGGGGTGAGGGAAGTTTGCCCCATAATTTCCAAGTGTATACCCTCCAAATAATATTCTGGGAAAATCGGGGCGAGATCTGAAGGGGTGAAATTTTTTTCCCAAAAATGAGCAAAGACTATAGTCTTTCCTTTTTTTTTCCGCGATTTTTTGACCCTCTCCGATTTCCTTAGGAAAATTTCAGAATGTAATATGAAGGGTAAAGACTTGAAAAATATGTGCCAAACATCCCCCATCCCCGCGCATCTGGTCCAAAAAAATTCCGAAAGTTTTCTGGAACAACCCAATTCTGAACCATTCCTGGCCAGGTGTGGAGCAGTGGGAAGGGGTGAGGGAAGGTTGCCCCATAATTTCCAAGTGTATACCCTCCAAATAACATTCTGGGAAAATCGGGGCGAGATCTGAATGGTTGAAATTTTTTTCCCAAAAATGAGCAAAGACTATAGTCTTTCCTTTTTTTTTCGAAGATTTTTTGACCCTCTCCGATTTCCTTAGGAAAATTTCAGAATGTAATATGAAGGGTAAAGACTTGAAAAATATGTACCAAACATCCCCCATCCCCTCGCATGTGGTCCAAAAAAATTCCGAAAGTTTTCTGGAACAACCCAATTCTGAACCATTCCTGGCCAGGTGTGGAGCAGTGGGAAGGGGTGAGGGAAGTTTGCCCCATAATTTCCAAGTGTATACCCTCCAAATAACATTCTGGGAAAATCGGGGCGAGATCTGAATGGGTGAAATTTTTTTCCCAAAAATGAGCAAAGACTATAGTCTTTCCTTTTTTTTTCGAAGATTTTTTGACCCTCTCCGATTTCCTTAGGAAAATTTCAGAATGTAATATGAAGGGTAAAGACTTGAAAAATATGTGCCAAACATCCCCCATCCCCTCGCATCTGGTCCAAAAAAATTCGGAAAGTATTCTAGAAAAACCCAATTCTGAACCATTCCTAGCCAGGAGTGGAGCAGTGGGAAGGGGTGAGGGAAGTTTGCCCCATAATTTCCAAGTGTATACCCTCCAAATAACATTCTGGGAAAATCGGGGCGAGATCTGAAGGGGTGAAATTTTTTTCCCAAAAATGAGGAAAGACTATAGTCTTTCCTATTTTTTTTCGAAGATTTTTTGACCCTCTCCGATTTCCTTATGAAAATTTCAGAATGTAATATGAAGGGTAAAGACTTGAAAAATATGTGCCAAACATCCCCCATCCCCTCGCATCTGGTCCAAAAAAATTCCGAAAGTTTTCTAGAACAACCCAATTCTGAACCATTCCTAGCCAGGTGTGGAGCAGTGGGAAGGGGTGAGGGAAGTTTGCCCCATAATTTCCAAGTGTATACCCTCCAAATAACATTCTTAGAAAATCGGGGCGAGATCTGAAGGGGTGAAATTTTTTTCCCAAAAATGAGCAAAGACTATAGTCTTTCCTATTTTTTTTTCGAAGATTTTTTGACCCTCTCCGATTTCCTTAGGAAAATTTCAGAATGTAATATGAAGGGTAGAGACTTGAAAAATATGTGCCAAACATCCCCCATCCCCTCGCATCTGGTGCAAAAAAATTCCGAAAGTTTTCTGGAACAACCCAATTCTGAACCATTCCTGGCCAGGTGTGGAGCAGTGGGAAGGAGTGAGGGAAGTTTGCCCCATAATTTCCAAGTGTATACCCTCCAAATAACATTCTGGGAAAATCGGGGCGAGATCTGAATGGGTGAAATTTTTTTCCCAAAAATGAGCAAAGACTATAGTCTTTCCTTTTTTTTTCGAAGATTTTTTGACCCTCTCCGATTTCCTTAGGAAAATTTCAGAATGTAATATGAAGGGTAAAGACTTGAAAAATATGTACCAAACATCCTCCATCCCCTCGCATCTGGTCCAAAAAAATTCCGAAAGTTTTCTAGAACAACCCAATTCTGAACCATTCCTAGCCAGGAGTGGAGCAGTGGGAAGGGGTGAGGGAAGTTTGCCCCATAATTTCCAAGTGTATACCCTCCAAATAACATTCTGGGAAAATCGGGGCGAGATCTGAATGGGTGAAATTTTTTTCCCAAAAATGAGCAAAACTATAGTCTTTCCTTTTTTTTTCGAAGATTTTTTGACCCTCTCCGATTTCCTTAGGAAAATTTCAGAATGTAATATGAAGGGTAGAGACTTGAAAAATATGTGCCAAACATCCCCCATCCCCTCGCATCTGGTCCAAAAAAATTCCGAAAGTTTTCTGGAACAACCCAATTCTGAACCATTCCTGGCCAGGTGTGGAGCAGTGGGAAGGGGTGAGGGAAGTTTGCCCCATAATTTCCAAGTGTATACCCTCCAAATAACATTCTGGGAAAATCGGGGCGAGATCTGAATGGGTGAAATTTTTTTCCCAAAAATGAGCAAAGAAGTCTTTCCTTTTTTTTTCGAAGATTTTTTGACCATCTCCGATTTCCTTAGGAAAATTTCAGAATGTAATATGAAGGGTAAAGACTTGAAAAATATGTACCAAACATCCCCCATCCCTTCGCATCTGGTCCAAAAAAATTCCGAAAGTGTTCTGGAACAACCCTATTCTGAATGTTTCCTAGCCAGGTGTGGAGCAGTGGGAAGGGGTGAGGGAAGTTTTCCCCATAATTTCCAAGTGTATACCCTCCAAATAACATTCTGGGAAAATCGGGGCGAGATCTGAATGGGTGAAATTTTTTTCCCAAAAATGAGCAAAGACTATAGTCTTTCCTTTTTTTTTCGAAGATTTTTTGACCCTCTCCGATTTCCTTAGGAAAATTTCAGAATGTAATATGAAGGGTAAAGACTTGAAAAATATGTGCCAAACATCCCCCATCCCCTCGCATCTGGTCCAAAAAAATTCCGAAAGTTTTCTGGAACAACCCAATTCTGAACCATTCCTGGCCAGGTGTGGAGCAGTGGGAAGGGGTGAGGGAAGTTTGCCCCATAATTTCCAAGTGTATACCCTCCAAATAACATTCTGGGAAAATCGGGGCGAGATCTGAATGGGTGAAATTTTTTTCCCAAAAATGAGCAAAGACTATAGTCTTTCCTTTTTTTTTCGAAGATTTTTTGACCCTCTCCGATTTCCTTAGGAAAATTTCAGAATGTAATATGAAGGGTAAAGACTTGAAAAATATGTACCAAACATCCCCCATCCCCTCGCATCTGGTCCAAAAAAATTCCGAAAGTTTTCTGGAACAACCCAATTCTGAACCATTCCTGGCCAGGTGTGGAGCAGTGGGAAGGGGTGAGGGAAGTTTGCCCCATAATTTCCAAGTGTATACCCTCCAAATAACATTCTGGGAAAATCGGGGCGAGATCTGAATGGGTGAAATTTTTTTCCCAAAAATGAGCAAAGACTATAGTCTTTCCTTTTTTTTTCGAAGATTTTTTGACCCTCTCCGATTTCCTTAGGAAAATTTCAGAATGTAATATGAAGGGTAAAGACTTGAAAAATATGTACCAAACATCCTCCATCCCCTCGCATCTGGTCCAAAAAAATTCCGAAAGTTTTCTAGAACAACCCAATTCTGAACCATTCCTAGCCAGGAGTGGAGCAGTGGGAAGGAGTGAGGGAAGTTTGCCCCATAATTTCCAAGTGTATACCCTCCAAATAACATTCTGGAAAAATCGGGGTGAGGGAAGTTTGCCCCATAATTTCCAAGTGTATACCCTCCAAATAACATTCTGGGAGAATCGGGGCGAGATCTGAATGGGTGAAATTTTTTTCCCAAAAATGAGCAAAGACTATAGTCTTTCCTTTTTTTTTCGAAGATTTTTTGACCCTCTCCGATTTCCTTAGGAAAATTTCAGAATGTAATATGAAGGGTAAAGACTTGAAAAATATGTGCCAAACATCCCCCATCCCCTCGCATCTGGTCCAAAAAAATTCCGAAAGTTTTCTGGAACAACCCAATTCTGAACCATTCCTGGCCAGGTGTGGAGCAGTGGGAAGGGGTGAGGGAAGTTTGCCCCATAATTTCCAAGTGTATACCCTCCAAATAACATTCTGGGAAAATCGGGGCGAGATCTGAATGGATGAAATTTTTTTCCCAAAAATGAGCAAAGACTATAGTCTTTCCTTTTTTTTTCGAAGATTTTTTGACCCTCTCCGATTTCCTTAGGAAAATTTCAGAATGTAATATGAAGGGTAAAGACTTGAAAAATATGTGCCAAACATCCCCCATCCCCTCGCATCTGGTCCAAAAAAATTCTGAAAAGTTTTCTGGAACAACCCAATTCTGAACCATTCCTGGCCAGGTGTGGAGCAGTGGGAAGGGGTGAGGGAAGTTTGCCCCATAATTTCCAAGTGTATACCCTCCAAATAACATTCTGGGAAAATCGGGGCGAGATCTGAATGGGTGAAATTTTTTTCCCAAAAATGAGCAAAGACTATAGTCTTTCCTTTTTTTTTCGAAGATTTTTTGACCCTCTCCGATTTCCTTAGGAAAATTTCAGAATGTAATATGAAGGGTAAAGACTTGAAAAATATGTACCAAACATCCCCCATCCCCTCGCATCTGGTCCACAAAAATTCCGAAAGTTTTCTGGAACAACCCAATTCTGAACCATTCCTGGCCAGGTGTGGAGCAGTGGGAAGGGGTGAGGGAAGTTTGCCCCATAATTTCCAAGTGTATACCCTCCAAATAATATTCTGGGAAAATCGGGGCGAGATCTGAAGGGGTGAAATTTTTTTCCCAAAAATGAGCAAAGACTATAGTCTTTCCTTTTTTTTTCCGCGATTTTTTGACCCTCTCCGATTTCCTTAGGAAAATTTCAGAATGTAATATGAAGGGTAAAGACTTGAAAAATATGTGCCAAACATCCCCCATCCCCGCGCATCTGGTCCAAAAAAATTCCGAAAGTTTTCTGGAACAACCCAATTCTGAACCATTCCTGGCCAGGTGTGGAGCAGTGGGAAGGGGTGAGGGAAGGTTGCCCCATAATTTCCAAGTGTATACCCTCCAAATAACATTCTGGGAAAATCGGGGCGAGATCTGAATGGTTGAAATTTTTTTCCCAAAAATGAGCAAAGACTATAGTCTTTCCTTTTTTTTTCGAAGATTTTTTGACCCTCTCCGATTTCCTTAGGAAAATTTCAGAATGTAATATGAAGGGTAAAGACTTGAAAAATATGTACCAAACATCCCCCATCCCCTCGCATGTGGTCCAAAAAAATTCCGAAAGTTTTCTGGAACAACCCAATTCTGAACCATTCCTGGCCAGGTGTGGAGCAGTGGGAAGGGGTGAGGGAAGTTTGCCCCATAATTTCCAAGTGTATACCCTCCAAATAACATTCTGGGAAAATCGGGGCGAGATCTGAATGGGTGAAATTTTTTTCCCAAAAATGAGCAAAGACTATAGTCTTTCCTTTTTTTTTCGAAGATTTTTTGACCCTCTCCGATTTCCTTAGGAAAATTTCAGAATGTAATATGAAGGGTAAAGACTTGAAAAATATGTGCCAAACATCCCCCATCCCCTCGCATCTGGTCCAAAAAAATTCCGAAAGTTTTCTAGAACAACCCAATTCTGAACCATTCCTAGCCAGGTGTGGAGCAGTGGGAAGGGGTGAGGGAAGTTTGCCCCATAATTTCCAAGTGTATACCCTCCAAATAACATTCTTAGAAAATCGGGGCGAGATCTGAAGGGGTGAAATTTTTTTCCCAAAAATGAGCAAAGACTATAGTCTTTCCTATTTTTTTTTCGAAGATTTTTTGACCCTCTCCGATTTCCTTAGGAAAATTTCAGAATGTAATATGAAGGGTAGAGACTTGAAAAATATGTGCCAAACATCCCCCATCCCCTCGCATCTGGTGCAAAAAAATTCCGAAAGTTTTCTGGAACAACCCAATTCTGAACCATTCCTGGCCAGGTGTGGAGCAGTGGGAAGGAGTGAGGGAAGTTTGCCCCATAATTTCCAAGTGTATACCCTCCAAATAACATTCTGGGAAAATCGGGGCGAGATCTGAATGGGTGAAATTTTTTTCCCAAAAATGAGCAAAGACTATAGTCTTTCCTTTTTTTTCGAAGATTTTTTGACCCTCTCCGATTTCCTTAGGAAAATTTCAGAATGTAATATGAAGGGTAAAGACTTGAAAAATATGTACCAAACATCCTCCATCCCCTCGCATCTGGTCCAAAAAAATTCCGAAAGTTTTCTAGAACAACCCAATTCTGAACCATTCCTAGCCAGGAGTGGAGCAGTGGGAAGGGGTGAGGGAAGTTTGCCCCATAATTTCCAAGTGTATACCCTCCAAATAACATTCTGGGAAAATCGGGGCGAGATCTGAATGGGTGAAATTTTTTTCCCAAAAATGAGCAAAACTATAGTCTTTCCTTTTTTTTTCGAAGATTTTTTGACCCTCTCCGATTTCCTTAGGAAAATTTCAGAATGTAATATGAAGGGTAGAGACTTGAAAAATATGTGCCAAACATCCCCCATCCCCTCGCATCTGGTCCAAAAAAATTCCGAAAGTTTTCTGGAACAACCCAATTCTGAACCATTCCTGGCCAGGTGTGGAGCAGTGGGAAGGGGTGAGGGAAGTTTGCCCCATAATTTCCAAGTGTATACCCTCCAAATAACATTCTGGGAAAATCGGGGCGAGATCTGAATGGGTGAAATTTTTTTCCCAAAAATGAGCAAAGAAGTCTTTCCTTTTTTTTTCGAAGATTTTTTGACCATCTCCGATTTCCTTAGGAAAATTTCAGAATGTAATATGAAGGGTAAAGACTTGAAAAATATGTACCAAACATCCCCCATCCCTTCGCATCTGGTCCAAAAAAATTCCGAAAGTGTTCTGGAACAACCCTATTCTGAATGTTTCCTAGCCAGGTGTGGAGCAGTGGGAAGGGGTGAGGGAAGTTTTCCCCATAATTTCCAAGTGTATACCCTCCAAATAACATTCTGGGAAAATCGGGGCGAGATCTGAATGGGTGAAATTTTTTTCCCAAAAATGAGCAAAGACTATAGTCTTTCCTTTTTTTTTCGAAGATTTTTTGACCCTCTCCGATTTCCTTAGGAAAATTTCAGAATGTAATATGAAGGGTAAAGACTTGAAAAATATGTGCCAAACATCCCCCATCCCCTCGCATCTGGTCCAAAAAAATTCCGAAAGTTTTCTGGAACAACCCAATTCTGAACCATTCCTGGCCAGGTGTGGAGCAGTGGGAAGGGGTGAGGGAAGTTTGCCCCATAATTTCCAAGTGTATACCCTCCAAATAACATTCTGGGAAAATCGGGGCGAGATCTGAATGGGTGAAATTTTTTTCCCAAAAATGAGCAAAGACTATAGTCTTTCCTTTTTTTTTCGAAGATTTTTTGACCCTCTCCGATTTCCTTAGGAAAATTTCAGAATGTAATATGAAGGGTAAAGACTTGAAAAATATGTACCAAACATCCCCCATCCCCTCGCATCTGGTCCAAAAAAATTCCGAAAGTTTTCTGGAACAACCCAATTCTGAACCATTCCTGGCCAGGTGTGGAGCAGTGGGAAGGGGTGAGGGAAGTTTGCCCCATAATTTCCAAGTGTATACCCTCCAAATAACATTCTGGGAAAATCGGGGCGAGATCTGAATGGGTGAAATTTTTTTCCCAAAAATGAGCAAAGACTATAGTCTTTCCTTTTTTTTTCGAAGATTTTTTGACCCTCTCCGATTTCCTTAGGAAAATTTCAGAATGTAATATGAAGGGTAAAGACTTGAAAAATATGTACCAAACATCCTCCATCCCCTCGCATCTGGTCCAAAAAAATTCCGAAAGTTTTCTAGAACAACCCAATTCTGAACCATTCCTAGCCAGGAGTGGAGCAGTGGGAAGGAGTGAGGGAAGTTTGCCCCATAATTTCCAAGTGTATACCCTCCAAATAACATTCTGGAAAAATCGGGGTGAGGGAAGTTTGCCCCATAATTTCCAAGTGTATACCCTCCAAATAACATTCTGGGAGAATCGGGGCGAGATCTGAATGGGTGAAATTTTTTTCCCAAAAATGAGCAAAGACTATAGTCTTTCCTTTTTTTTTCGAAGATTTTTTGACCCTCTCCGATTTCCTTAGGAAAATTTCAGAATGTAATATGAAGGGTAAAGACTTGAAAAATATGTGCCAAACATCCCCCATCCCCTCGCATCTGGTCCAAAAAAATTCCGAAAGTTTTCTGGAACAACCCAATTCTGAACCATTCCTGGCCAGGTGTGGAGCAGTGGGAAGGGGTGAGGGAAGTTTGCCCCATAATTTCCAAGTGTATACCCTCCAAATAACATTCTGGGAAAATCGGGGCGAGATCTGAATGGATGAAATTTTTTTCCCAAAAATGAGCAAAGACTATAGTCTTTCCTTTTTTTTTCGAAGATTTTTTGACCCTCTCCGATTTCCTTAGGAAAATTTCAGAATGTAATATGAAGGGTAAAGACTTGAAAAATATGTGCCAAACATCCCCCATCCCCTCGCATCTGGTGCAAAAAAATTCCGAAAGTTTTCTGGAACAACCCAATTCTGAACCATTCCTGGCCAGGTGTGGAGCAGTGGGAAGGAGTGAGGGAAGTTTGCCCCATAATTTCCAAGTGTATACCCTCCAAATAACATTCTGGGAAAATCGGGGCGAGATCTGAATGGGTGAAATTTTTTTCCCAAAAATGAGCAAAGACTATAGTCTTTCCTTTTTTTTCGAAGATTTTTTGACCCTCTCCGATTTCCTTAGGAAAATTTCAGAATGTAATATGAAGGGTAAAGACTTGAAAAATATGTACCAAACATCCTCCATCCCCTCGCATCTGGTCCAAAAAAATTCCGAAAGTTTTCTAGAACAACCCAATTCTGAACCATTCCTAGCCAGGAGTGGAGCAGTGGGAAGGGGTGAGGGAAGTTTGCCCCATAATTTCCAAGTGTATACCCTCCAAATAACATTCTGGGAAAATCGGGGCGAGATCTGAATGGGTGAAATTTTTTTCCCAAAAATGAGCAAAACTATAGTCTTTCCTTTTTTTTTCGAAGATTTTTTGACCCTCTCCGATTTCCTTAGGAAAATTTCAGAATGTAATATGAAGGGTAGAGACTTGAAAAATATGTGCCAAACATCCCCCATCCCCTCGCATCTGGTCCAAAAAAATTCCGAAAGTTTTCTGGAACAACCCAATTCTGAACCATTCCTGGCCAGGTGTGGAGCAGTGGGAAGGGGTGAGGGAAGTTTGCCCCATAATTTCCAAGTGTATACCCTCCAAATAACATTCTGGGAAAATCGGGGCGAGATCTGAATGGGTGAAATTTTTTTCCCAAAAATGAGCAAAGAAGTCTTTCCTTTTTTTTTCGAAGATTTTTTGACCATCTCCGATTTCCTTAGGAAAATTTCAGAATGTAATATGAAGGGTAAAGACTTGAAAAATATGTACCAAACATCCCCCATCCCTTCGCATCTGGTCCAAAAAAATTCCGAAAGTGTTCTGGAACAACCCTATTCTGAATGTTTCCTAGCCAGGTGTGGAGCAGTGGGAAGGGGTGAGGGAAGTTTTCCCCATAATTTCCAAGTGTATACCCTCCAAATAACATTCTGGGAAAATCGGGGCGAGATCTGAATGGGTGAAATTTTTTTCCCAAAAATGAGCAAAGACTATAGTCTTTCCTTTTTTTTTCGAAGATTTTTTGACCCTCTCCGATTTCCTTAGGAAAATTTCAGAATGTAATATGAAGGGTAAAGACTTGAAAAATATGTGCCAAACATCCCCCATCCCCTCGCATCTGGTCCAAAAAAATTCCGAAAGTTTTCTGGAACAACCCAATTCTGAACCATTCCTGGCCAGGTGTGGAGCAGTGGGAAGGGGTGAGGGAAGTTTGCCCCATAATTTCCAAGTGTATACCCTCCAAATAACATTCTGGGAAAATCGGGGCGAGATCTGAATGGGTGAAATTTTTTTCCCAAAAATGAGCAAAGACTATAGTCTTTCCTTTTTTTTTCGAAGATTTTTTGACCCTCTCCGATTTCCTTAGGAAAATTTCAGAATGTAATATGAAGGGTAAAGACTTGAAAAATATGTACCAAACAT
Source organism: Hemicrepidius hirtus (assembly GCA_963082805.1). Lineage (NCBI taxonomy): Eukaryota > Metazoa > Arthropoda > Insecta > Coleoptera > Elateridae > Hemicrepidius > Hemicrepidius hirtus. The sequence goes on along the minus strand of OY720160.1, from coordinate 35,247,909 downwards.
CCCCCATCCCCTCGCATCTGGTCCAAAAAAATTCCGAAAGTTTTCTGGAACAACCCAATTCTGAACCATTCCTGGCCAGGTGTGGAGCAGTGGGAAGGGGTGAGGGAAGTTTGCCCCATAATTTCCAAGTGTATACCCTCCAAATAACATTCTGGGAAAATCGGGGCGAGATCTGAATGGGTGAAATTTTTTTCCCAAAAATGAGCAAAGACTATAGTCTTTCCTTTTTTTTTCGAAGATTTTTTGACCCTCTCCGATTTCCTTAGGAAAATTTCAGAATGTAATATGAAGGGTAAAGACTTGAAAAATATGTACCAAACATCCTCCATCCCCTCGCATCTGGTCCAAAAAAATTCCGAAAGTTTTCTAGAACAACCCAATTCTGAACCATTCCTAGCCAGGAGTGGAGCAGTGGGAAGGAGTGAGGGAAGTTTGCCCCATAATTTCCAAGTGTATACCCTCCAAATAACATTCTGGAAAAATCGGGGTGAGGGAAGTTTGCCCCATAATTTCCAAGTGTATACCCTCCAAATAACATTCTGGGAGAATCGGGGCGAGATCTGAATGGGTGAAATTTTTTTCCCAAAAATGAGCAAAGACTATAGTCTTTCCTTTTTTTTTCGAAGATTTTTTGACCCTCTCCGATTTCCTTAGGAAAATTTCAGAATGTAATATGAAGGGTAAAGACTTGAAAAATATGTGCCAAACATCCCCCATCCCCTCGCATCTGGTCCAAAAAAATTCCGAAAGTTTTCTGGAACAACCCAATTCTGAACCATTCCTGGCCAGGTGTGGAGCAGTGGGAAGGGGTGAGGGAAGTTTGCCCCATAATTTCCAAGTGTATACCCTCCAAATAACATTCTGGGAAAATCGGGGCGAGATCTGAATGGATGAAATTTTTTTCCCAAAAATGAGCAAAGACTATAGTCTTTCCTTTTTTTTTCGAAGATTTTTTGACCCTCTCCGATTTCCTTAGGAAAATTTCAGAATGTAATATGAAGGGTAAAGACTTGAAAAATATGTGCCAAACATCCCCCATCCCCTCGCATCTGGTCCAAAAAAATTCTGAAAAGTTTTCTGGAACAACCCAATTCTGAACCATTCCTGGCCAGGTGTGGAGCAGTGGGAAGGGGTGAGGGAAGTTTGCCCCATAATTTCCAAGTGTATACCCTCCAAATAACATTCTGGGAAAATCGGGGCGAGATCTGAATGGGTGAAATTTTTTTCCCAAAAATGAGCAAAGACTATAGTCTTTCCTTTTTTTTTCGAAGATTTTTTGACCCTCTCCGATTTCCTTAGGAAAATTTCAGAATGTAATATGAAGGGTAAAGACTTGAAAAATATGTGCCAAACATCCCCCATCCCCTCGCATCTGGTGCAAAAAAATTCCGAAAGTTTTCTGGAACAACCCAATTCTGAACCATTCCTGGCCAGGTGTGGAGCAGTGGGAAGGAGTGAGGGAAGTTTGCCCCATAATTTCCAAGTGTATACCCTCCAAATAACATTCTGGGAAAATCGGGGCGAGATCTGAATGGGTGAAATTTTTTTCCCAAAAATGAGCAAAGACTATAGTCTTTCCTTTTTTTTCGAAGATTTTTTGACCCTCTCCGATTTCCTTAGGAAAATTTCAGAATGTAATATGAAGGGTAAAGACTTGAAAAATATGTACCAAACATCCTCCATCCCCTCGCATCTGGTCCAAAAAAATTCCGAAAGTTTTCTAGAACAACCCAATTCTGAACCATTCCTAGCCAGGAGTGGAGCAGTGGGAAGGGGTGAGGGAAGTTTGCCCCATAATTTCCAAGTGTATACCCTCCAAATAACATTCTGGGAAAATCGGGGCGAGATCTGAATGGGTGAAATTTTTTTCCCAAAAATGAGCAAAACTATAGTCTTTCCTTTTTTTTTCGAAGATTTTTTGACCCTCTCCGATTTCCTTAGGAAAATTTCAGAATGTAATATGAAGGGTAGAGACTTGAAAAATATGTGCCAAACATCCCCCATCCCCTCGCATCTGGTCCAAAAAAATTCCGAAAGTTTTCTGGAACAACCCAATTCTGAACCATTCCTGGCCAGGTGTGGAGCAGTGGGAAGGGGTGAGGGAAGTTTGCCCCATAATTTCCAAGTGTATACCCTCCAAATAACATTCTGGGAAAATCGGGGCGAGATCTGAATGGGTGAAATTTTTTTCCCAAAAATGAGCAAAGAAGTCTTTCCTTTTTTTTTCGAAGATTTTTTGACCATCTCCGATTTCCTTAGGAAAATTTCAGAATGTAATATGAAGGGTAAAGACTTGAAAAATATGTACCAAACATCCCCCATCCCTTCGCATCTGGTCCAAAAAAATTCCGAAAGTGTTCTGGAACAACCCTATTCTGAATGTTTCCTAGCCAGGTGTGGAGCAGTGGGAAGGGGTGAGGGAAGTTTTCCCCATAATTTCCAAGTGTATACCCTCCAAATAACATTCTGGGAAAATCGGGGCGAGATCTGAATGGGTGAAATTTTTTTCCCAAAAATGAGCAAAGACTATAGTCTTTCCTTTTTTTTTCGAAGATTTTTTGACCCTCTCCGATTTCCTTAGGAAAATTTCAGAATGTAATATGAAGGGTAAAGACTTGAAAAATATGTGCCAAACATCCCCCATCCCCTCGCATCTGGTCCAAAAAAATTCCGAAAGTTTTCTGGAACAACCCAATTCTGAACCATTCCTGGCCAGGTGTGGAGCAGTGGGAAGGGGTGAGGGAAGTTTGCCCCATAATTTCCAAGTGTATACCCTCCAAATAACATTCTGGGAAAATCGGGGCGAGATCTGAATGGGTGAAATTTTTTTCCCAAAAATGAGCAAAGACTATAGTCTTTCCTTTTTTTTTCGAAGATTTTTTGACCCTCTCCGATTTCCTTAGGAAAATTTCAGAATGTAATATGAAGGGTAAAGACTTGAAAAATATGTACCAAACATCCCCCATCCCCTCGCATCTGGTCCAAAAAAATTCCGAAAGTTTTCTGGAACAACCCAATTCTGAACCATTCCTGGCCAGGTGTGGAGCAGTGGGAAGGGGTGAGGGAAGTTTGCCCCATAATTTCCAAGTGTATACCCTCCAAATAACATTCTGGGAAAATCGGGGCGAGATCTGAATGGGTGAAATTTTTTTCCCAAAAATGAGCAAAGACTATAGTCTTTCCTTTTTTTTTCGAAGATTTTTTGACCCTCTCCGATTTCCTTAGGAAAATTTCAGAATGTAATATGAAGGGTAAAGACTTGAAAAATATGTACCAAACATCCTCCATCCCCTCGCATCTGGTCCAAAAAAATTCCGAAAGTTTTCTAGAACAACCCAATTCTGAACCATTCCTAGCCAGGAGTGGAGCAGTGGGAAGGAGTGAGGGAAGTTTGCCCCATAATTTCCAAGTGTATACCCTCCAAATAACATTCTGGAAAAATCGGGGTGAGGGAAGTTTGCCCCATAATTTCCAAGTGTATACCCTCCAAATAACATTCTGGGAGAATCGGGGCGAGATCTGAATGGGTGAAATTTTTTTCCCAAAAATGAGCAAAGACTATAGTCTTTCCTTTTTTTTTCGAAGATTTTTTGACCCTCTCCGATTTCCTTAGGAAAATTTCAGAATGTAATATGAAGGGTAAAGACTTGAAAAATATGTGCCAAACATCCCCCATCCCCTCGCATCTGGTCCAAAAAAATTCCGAAAGTTTTCTGGAACAACCCAATTCTGAACCATTCCTGGCCAGGTGTGGAGCAGTGGGAAGGGGTGAGGGAAGTTTGCCCCATAATTTCCAAGTGTATACCCTCCAAATAACATTCTGGGAAAATCGGGGCGAGATCTGAATGGATGAAATTTTTTTCCCAAAAATGAGCAAAGACTATAGTCTTTCCTTTTTTTTTCGAAGATTTTTTGACCCTCTCCGATTTCCTTAGGAAAATTTCAGAATGTAATATGAAGGGTAAAGACTTGAAAAATATGTGCCAAACATCCCCCATCCCCTCGCATCTGGTCCAAAAAAATTCTGAAAAGTTTTCTGGAACAACCCAATTCTGAACCATTCCTGGCCAGGTGTGGAGCAGTGGGAAGGGGTGAGGGAAGTTTGCCCCATAATTTCCAAGTGTATACCCTCCAAATAACATTCTGGGAAAATCGGGGCGAGATCTGAATGGGTGAAATTTTTTTCCCAAAAATGAGCAAAGACTATAGTCTTTCCTTTTTTTTTCGAAGATTTTTTGACCCTCTCCGATTTCCTTAGGAAAATTTCAGAATGTAATATGAAGGGTAAAGACTTAAAAAATATGTGCCAAACATCCCCCATCCCCTCGCATCTGGTCCAAAAAAATTCTGAAAAGTTTTCTGGAACAACCCAATTCTGAACCATTCCTGGCCAGGTGTGGAGCAGTGGGAAGGGGTGAGGGAAGTTTGCCCCATAATTTCCAAGTGTATACCCTCCAAATAACATTCTGGGAAAATCGGGGCGAGATCTGAATGGGTGAAATTTTTTTCCCAAAAATGAGCAAAGACTATAGTCTTTCCTTTTTTTTTCGAAGATTTTTTGACCCTCTCCGATTTCCTTAGGAAAATTTCAGAATGTAATATGAAGGGTAAAGACTTGAAAAATATGTACCAAACATCCTCCATCCCCTCGCATCTGGTCCAAAAAAATTCCGAAAGTTTTCTAGAACAACCCAATTCTGAACCATTCCTAGCCAGGAGTGGAGCAGTGGGAAGGGGTGAGGGAAGTTTGCCCCATAATTTCCAAGTGTATACCCTCCAAATAACATTCTGGGAAAATCGGGGCGAGATCTGAATGGGTGAAATTTTTTTCCCAAAAATGAGCAAAGACTTATAGTCTTTCCTTTTTTTTTCGAAGATTTTTTGACCCTCTCCGATTTCCTTAGGAAAATTTCAGAATGTAATATGAAGGGTAGAGACTTGAAAAATATGTGCCAAACATCCCCCATCCCCTCGCATCTGGTCCAAAAAAATTCCGAAAGTTTTCTGGAACAACCCAATTCTGAACCATTCCTGGCCAGGTGTGGAGCAGTGGGAAGGGGTGAGGGAAGTTTGCCCCATAATTTCCAAGTGTATACCCTCCAAATAACATTCTGGGAAAATCGGGGCGAGATCTGAATGGGTGAAATTTTTTTCCCAAAAATGAGCAAAGAAGTCTTTCCTTTTTTTTTCGAAGATTTTTTGACCATCTCCGATTTCCTTAGGAAAATTTCAGAATGTAATATGAAGGGTAAAGACTTGAAAAATATGTACCAAACATCCCCCATCCCTTCGCATCTGGTCCAAAAAAATTCCGAAAGTGTTCTGGAACAACCCTATTCTGAATGTTTCCTAGCCAGGTGTGGAGCAGTGGGAAGGGGTGAGGGAAGTTTGCCCCATAATTTCCAAGTGTATACCCTCCAAATAACATTCTGGGAAAATCGGGGCGAGATCTGAATGGGTGAAATTTTTTTCCCAAAAATGAGCAAAGACTATAGTCTTTCCTTTTTTTTTCGAAGATTTTTTGACCCTCTCCGATTTCCTTAGGAAAATTTCAGAATGTAATCTGAACCCTAAACACTTGAAAAATATGTGCCAAACATCCCCCATCCCCTCGCATCTGGTCCAAAAAAATTCCGAAAGTTTTCTGGAACAACCCAATTCTGAACCATTCCTGGCCAGGTGTGGAGCAGTGGGAAGGGGTGAGGGAAGTTTGCCCCATAATTTCCAAGTGTATACCCTCCAAATAACATTCTGGGAAAATCGGGGCGAGATCTGAATGGGTGAAATTTTTTTCCCAAAAATGAGCAAAGACTATAGTATTTCCTTTTTTTTTCGAAGATTTTTTGACCCTCTCCGATTTCCTTAGGAAAATTTCAGAATGTAATATGAAGGGTAAAGACTTGAAAAATATGTACGAAACATCCCCCATCCCCTCGCATCTGGTCCAAAAAAATTCCGAAAGTTTTCTGGAACAACCCAATTCTGAACCATTCCTGGCCAGGTGTGGAGCAGTGGGAAGGGGTGAGGGAAGTTTGCCCCATAATTTCCAAGTGTATACCCTCCAAATAACATTCTGGAAAAATCGGGGTGAGGGAAGTTTGCCCCATAATTTCCAAGTGTATACCCTCCAAATAACATTCTGGGAGAATCGGGGCGAGATCTGAATGGGTGAAATTTTTTTCCCAAAAATGAGCAAAGAAGTCTTTCCTTTTTTTTTCGAAGATTTTTTGACCATCTCCGATTTCCTTAGGAAAATTTCAGAATGTAATATGAAGGGTAAAGACTTGAAAAATATGTACCAAACATCCCCCATCCCTTCGCATCTGGTCCAAAAAAATTCCGAAAGTGTTCTGGAACAACCCTATTCTGAATATTTCCTAGCCAGGTGTGGAGCAGTGGGAAGGGGTGAGGGAAGTTTGCCCCATAATTTCCAAGTGTATACCCTCCAAATAACATTCTGGGAAAATCGGGGCGAGATCTGAATGGGTGAAATTTTTTTCCCAAAAATGAGCAAAGACTATAGTCTTTCCTTTTTTTTTCGAAGATTTTTTGACCCTCTCCGATTTCCTTAGGAAAATTTCAGAATGTAATATGAAGGGTAAAGACTTGAAAAATATGTGCCAAACATCCCCCATCCCCGCGCATCTGGTCCAAAAAAATTCCGAAAGTTTTCTGGAACAACCCAATTCTGAACCATTCCTGGCCAGGTGTGGAGCAGTGGGAAGGGGTGAGGGAAGTTTGCCCCATAATTTCCAAGTGTATACCCTCCAAATAACATTCTGGGAAAATCGGGGCGAGATCTGAATGGGTGAAATTTTTTTCCCAAAAATGAGCAAAGACTATAGTCTTTCCTTTTTTTTTCGAAGATTTTTTGACCCTCTCCGATTTCCTTAGGAAAATTTCAGAATGTAATATGAAGGGTAAAGACTTGAAAAATATGTGCCAAACATCCCCCATCCCCTCGCATCTGGTCCAAAAAAATTCCGAAAGTTTTCTGGAACAACCCAATTCTGAACCATTCCTGGCCAGGTGTGGAGCAGTGGGAAGGGGTGAGGGAAGTTTGCCCCATAATTTCCAAGTGTATACCCTCCAAATAACATTCTGGAAAAATCGGGGTGAGGGAAGTTTGCCCCATAATTTCCAAGTGTATACCCTCCAAATAACATTCTGGGAGAATCGGGGCGAGATCTGAATGGGTGAAATTTTTTTCCCAAAAATGAGCAAAGAAGTCTTTCCTTTTTTTTTCGAAGATTTTTTGACCATCTCCGATTTCCTTAGGAAAATTTCAGAATGTAATATGAAGGGTAAAGACTTGAAAAATATGTACCAAACATCCCCCATCCCTTCGCATCTGGTCCAAAAAAATTCCGAAAGTGTTCTGGAACAACCCTATTCTGAATATTTCCTAGCCAGGTGTGGAGCAGTGGGAAGGGGTGAGGGAAGTTTGCCCCATAATTTCCAAGTGTATACCCTCCAAATAACATTCTGGGAAAATCGGGGCGAGATCTGAATGGGTGAAATTTTTTTCCCAAAAATGAGCAAAGACTATAGTCTTTCCTTTTTTTTTCGAAGATTTTTTGACCCTCTCCGATTTCCTTAGGAAAATTTCAGAATGTAATATGAAGGGTAAAGACTTGAAAAATATGTGCCAAACATCCCCCATCCCCGCGCATCTGGTCCAAAAAAATTCCGAAAGTTTTCTGGAACAACCCAATTCTGAACCATTCCTGGCCAGGTGTGGAGCAGTGGGAAGGGGTGAGGGAAGTTTGCCCCATAATTTCCAAGTGTATACCCTCCAAATAACATTCTGGGAAAATCGGGGCGAGATCTGAATGGGTGAAATTTTTTTCCCAAAAATGAGCAAAGACTATAGTTTATTGACATTCTCAAGACTATAGTCTTTCCTTTTTTTTTCGAAGATTTTTTGACCCTCTCCGATTTCCTTAGGAAAATTTCAGAATGTAATATGAAGGGTAAAGACTTGAAAAATATGTGCCAAACATCCCCCATCCCCTCGCATCTGGTCCAAAAAAATTCCGAAAGTATTCTAGAACAACCCAATTCTGAACCATTCCTAGCCAGGAGTGGAGCAGTGGGAAGGGGTGAGGGAAGTTTGCCCCATAATTTCCAAGTGTATACCCTCCAAATAACATTCTGGGAAAATCCGAACCACATCCGAAGGGGTGAAACAAATGTCCAAAAAAAGAGCAAAGACTATAGTCTTTCCTCATTTTTTGGAAAATTTTTTGACCCCTTCAGATCTCGTCCGGATTTTCCCAGAATATTATTTGGAGGGTGTACACTTGGAAATTATGGGACAACTTCCCCCTACCCTTCCCACTGCTCCCTGCCTGGTCAGGAAATGTTCAGGAAAGTCCTTCTGAAACCTTTCTGAATATTTTTTGAGCAGATAGGACAGGATGAGGGATGTTGAATACTCTGGGGTAAAAGTAGGGTCTAAATAATTTGTTTTAGGTCGATTTCCTGGAGTTCTCGGACGATTTCATCCTGTAGAGGGCGTCGCGTCGCCCACTTCTTCCAGGAGTTAGCCGAACATCATCAGTCCTGAAGGAGAGACGGCGCTTTTTAGGGATGTGAAAATAAAAACAGCCCTTTATAGGGCTAACAAAAATTTTAAAGAAAGGGTTTCCTAAGAGATAAGCGTTACGCTGTAGAAAAATTGCATGGAGTTTTGTAATTTAGGAAAATTTGTCTGATTGTTCTAAGTATTTTCATGTGGTGTGTACGCACCCTCAGTTAATAAAAGTTGCAGTGTGAACGCATCTTTAGCTAATAAAAGTTGCAGTGTGAACGCACCTTTAGCTAATAGAATTTGCAGTGTGAACGCACCTTTAGCTAATAAAACTTGCAGTGTGAACGCACCTTTCGCTAATAAAAGTTGCAGTGTGAACGCACCTTTAGCTAGTAAAAATTGCTGTGTGAACGCACCTTTAACTAATAAAAGTTGCTGTCTGAACGCTCCTTTAGCTAAAAAAAAGTTGCAGTTGAACGCACCTTTAGGTAATGAAAGTTGCAGTGTGAACGCACCTTTAGCTAACAAAAGTAGCTGTGTAAACGCACCTTTAGCTAAAAAAGTTGCTGTGTGAACGTACCTTTAGCTAATAAAAGTTGCAGTTTGAACGCTCCTTTAGCTAAGAAAAAGTTGCAGTATGAACGCACCTTTAGGTAATATAAATTGCATTGTGAACGCACCGTTAGCTAAAAAAAGTTGCCGTGTGAACGCACCTTTAGGTAATAGAAGTTGCATTGTGAACGCACCGTTAGCTAAAAAAAGTTGCTGTGTGAACGCACCCTTAGTTAATAAAAGTTGCAGTGTGAACGCATCTTTAGCTAATAAAAGTTGCAGTGTGAACGCACCCTTAGTTAATAAAAGTTGCTGTGTGAACGTACCTTTAGCTAATAAAAATTGCGGTGTGAACGCACCTTTGCTAATAAAAGTAGCAGTGTGAACGCACCTTTAGCTAATAAAAGTTGCTGTGTGAACGCACCTTTAGCTAATAAAACTTGCAGTGTGAACGCACCTTTCGCTAATAAAAATGGCAGTGTGGACGCACCTTTAGATAGTAAAAATTGCTGTGTGAACGCACCTTTAACTAATAAAAGTTGCAGTGTGAACGCTCCTTTAGCTAAAAATAGGTTGCCGTGTGAACGCACCTTTAGGTAATAGAAGTTGCTGTGTGAACGCACCCACAGCAACTTTTATTTGCTAAAGGTGAGTTCACACAGCAACTTTTATTAGCTAATGGTGCGTTCACACAGTAACTTTTATTAGCTAAAGGTGCGTTCACACAGCAACTTTTATTAGCTAAAGGTGCGTTCACACTGCTACTTTTATTAGCAAAGGGTGCGTTCACACCGCAATTTTTATTAGCTAAAGGTACGTTCACACAGCAACTTTTATTATCTAAAGGTGGGTTCACACAGCAACTTTTATTAGCTAAAGGTGCGTTCACACAGTAACTTTTATTAGCTAAAGGTGCGTTCACACAGCAACTTTTATTATCTAAAGGTGCGTTCACACCGCAATTTTTATTAGCTAAAGGTACGTTCACACAGCAACTTTTATTATCTAAAGGTGCGTTCACTCAGCAACTTTCATTAGCTAATGGTGCGTTCTCACAACAACTTTTATTAGCTAAAGGTGCGTTCACACCGCAATTTTTATTAGCTAAAGGTGCGTTCACACTGCAAATTATATTAGCTAAAGTTGCGTTCACACTGCAACTTTTATTAGCTAAAGATGCGTTCACACAGTAACTTTTATTAGCTAAAGGTGCGTTCACACTGCTACTTTTATTAGCAAAGGGTGCGTTCACACCGCAATTTTTATTAGCTAACGGTACGTTCATATAGCAACTTTTATTATCTAAAGGTGCGTTCTCACAGCAACTTTTATTAGCTAAAGGTGCGTTCACACTGCTACTTTTATTAGCAAAGGGTGCGTTCACACTGCAATTTTTATTATCTAAAGGTGCGTTCACACAGCAACTTTCATTAGCTAATGGTGCGTTCACACAGCAACTTTTATTATCTAAAGGTGCGTTCACACCGCAATTTTTATTAGCTAAAGGTACGTTCACACAGCAACTTTTATTATCTAAAGGTGCGTTCACTCAGCAACTTTCATTAGCTAATGGTGCGTTCTCACAGCAACTTTTATTAGCTAAAGGTGCGTTCACACCGCAATTTTTATTAGCTAAAGGTGCGTTCACACTGCAAATTATATTAGCTAAAGTTGCGTTCACACTGCAACTTTTATTAGCTAAAGATGCGTTCACACAGTAACTTTTATTAGCTAAAGGTGCGTTCACACTGCTACTTTTATTAGCAAAGGGTGCGTTCACACCGCAATTTTTATTAGCTAACGGTACGTTCATATAGCAACTTTTATTATCTAAAGGTGCGTTCTCATAGCAACTTTTATTAGCTAAAGGTGCGTTCGCACAGCAGCTTTTATTAGCTAAGGTGCGTTCACACTGCTACTTTTATTAGCAAAGGGTGCGTTCACACTGCAATTTTTATTATCTAAAGGTGCGTTCACACAGCAACTTTCATTAGCTAATGGTGCGTTCTCACAGCAACTTTTATTAGCTAAAGGTGCGTTCGCACAGCAGCTTTTATTAGCTAAGGTGCGTTCACACTGCTACTTTTATTAGCAAAGGGTGCGTTCACACTGCAATTTTTATTAGCTAAAGGTACGTTCACACAGCAACTTTTATTAGCTAAAGGTGCGTTTACACGGCAACTTTTATTAGCTAAAGGTGCGTCCACACCGCTACAATTATTAGCTAAGGGTTAGGTTAGGTTGTGTTAGTTTGGTTAGGTTAGTTAAGGGGTTAGGTTAGCTAATGCTAAAGGTTGGGTTAGGTTAGGTTAGTTTAGCATTAGCTAACCTAACCCATTACCTAACCTAAACTTTTTAAACCCCCGACATGGTCACAATCTAATATACATCTTCAGCCCGCTAACTTGGTTACAGTCTAAACGCATATTTTAATTGAGTGATATTCCGTTTCGCTTTTAGCGGCGCTGCGTTCGTCTTAACTTTTGAGCGTGCATCAGGTGCAACAAATTACTTTCCAAAGAATTAAAAAATAGCAATTAAACATATGAACCGCACCTCCCCTGTTACTGGAAAACAACAAACGAGACATAATCTTGGATTACTCGCCAAGTGGTGAACAGTGAAGAGGAATGGGGGATGTTTGGCACATATTTTCCAAGTGTACACCCTCCAAATAATATTCTGGGAAAATCCGAACCATATCCGAAGGGTTGAAAAAAATGTCCAAAAAAAGAGCAAAGACTATAGTCTTTCCTCATTTTTTGGAAAATTTTTTGACCCCTTCAGATCTCGTCCGGATCTTCCCAGAATATTATTTGGAGGGTGTACACTTGGAAATTATGGGACAACTTCCCCCTACCCTTCCCACTGCTCCCTGCCTGGTCAGGAAATGTTCAGGAAAGTCCTTCTGAAACCTTTCTGAATATTTTTTGAGCAGATAGGAGAGGATGAGGGATGTTGAATACTCGGGGGGTGGGAAGGGGTGAGGGAAGTTTGCCCCATAATTTCCAAGTGTATACACTCCAAATAACATTCTGGGAAAATCGGGGCGAGATCTGAAGGGGTGAAATTTTTTTCCCAAAAATGAGCAGTCTTTCCTTTTTTTTTTCGACGATTTTTTGACCCTCTCAGATTTCCTTAGGAAAATTTCAGAATGTAATATGAAGGGTAAAGACTTGAAAAATATGTACCAAACATCCTCCATCCCCTCGCATCTGGTCCACAAAAATTCCGAAAGTTTTCTAGAACAACCCAATTCTGAACCATTCCTAGCCAGGAGTGGAGCAGTGGGAAGGGGTGAGGGAAGTTTGCCCCATAATTTCCAAGTGTATACCCTCCAAATAATATTCTGGGAAAATCGGGGCGAGATCTGAAGGGGTGAAATTTTTTTCCCAAAAATGAGCAAAGACTATAGTCTTTCCTTTTTTTTTCGACGATTTTTTGACCCTCTCCGATTTCCTTAGGAAAATTTCAGAATGTAATATGAAGGGTAAAGACTTGAAAAATATGTACCAAACATCCTCCATCCCCTCGCATCTGGTCCAAAAAAATTCCGAAAGTTTTCTAGAACAACCCAATTCTGAACCATTCCTAGCCAGGAGTGGAGCAGTGAGAAGGGGTGAGGGAAGTTTGCCCCATAATTTCCAAGTGTATACCCTCCAAATAACATTCTGGGAAAATCGGGGCGAGATCTGAAGGGGTGAAATTTTTTTCCCAAAAATGAGCAAAGACTATAGTCTTTCCTATTTTTTTCGAAGATTTTTTGACCCTCTCCGATTTCCTTAGGAAAATTTCAGAATGTAATATGAAGGGTAAAGACTTGAAAAATATGTACCAAACATCCCCCATCCCCTCGCATCTGGTCCAAAAAAATTCCGAAAGTGTTCTGGAACAACCCTATTCTGAACGTTTCCTAGCCAGGTGTGGAGCAGTGGGAAGGGGTGAGGGAAGTTTGCCCCATAATTTCCAAGTGTATACCCTCCAAATAACATTCTGGGAAAATCGGGGCGAGATCTGAAGGGGTGAAATTTTTTTCCCAAAAATGAGCAGTCTTTCCTTTTTTTTTCGAAGCTTTTTGACCCCTTCCGATTTCCTTAGCAAATTCACAGAATGTAATATGAAGTCTAAACACTTGAAAAATATGTGCCAAACATCCCTCATCCCCTGCCGTCTAGTCAAAAAAAATTCAGGAAGTTTTAAGAAAAAATCCATTTCTCAAACTTTACTCGCCACGTGGTGAACAGTTGGAAGGGATGGGGGATGTTTGGCAGGTATTTTCCATGTCTCTAGCCTCTATATTACATTCTGGGAATTTTAGAAGGAAATCGGAGGGGTGATGAGACAAATGGCCATTTTGAAAATTTTTCTGACCCCTTCAGATCTCGTCCGGATTTTCCCAGAATGTTATTTGGAGGATGTGCACTCGGAAATTATTGACCAAATTTTCCTCAACCTCCCCACTTCTTCACACCTGGCTAGGAAATGTCAGAATTGGGTTGTTCCGGAAAGCTTTGAGAATTTTTTTGGACCAGATGGGAGGGGATGAGGGATCTTTGGCACATATTTTCCAAGTCTGTACCCTTCATATTACATTCTGATAATTTTAGAAGGAAATCGGAGCGGGTGAGAAAAATGGCCCAAAAAAAGGAAAGTACTTATAGTCTTTCCCGAGTCTTTCCTCATTTTTTGGAAATTTTTTTGACCCCTTCAGATCTCGTCAAGATTTTTCCAGAATGTTATTTGGAGGGTGTACTACACTCGGAAATTATTGGCCATACTTCCCTCAACCCTTCCCAGTGCTTCTCACCTGGTGAGAATAGGATGATAATTCAGAACAAAGTATAGTCTACACTCGTGGGCAAAAACAGATTTTAAATGATTTGTTTTAGGCCCATTTTGTGAGGTTACTTGAATGAATTTAGCCTGGAGAAGCAATCGGCCAACAGACTACCGCCGCGCCGCCGCGCCGTCCTGTGACGGTTCCAAATGCAAAAACAGTGCTTTACAAGACTAACAAACGTTTTAAAGAAAGATTTTCCAATGAGAAGCAAGCGCTGGCCGCCGGCTAGAATAGCTATTTTCCTAACAAGTGCAGAAAATCGATTTTTCCGCACGCAAATGCCGTTGACAGCACGACGCGTAGCGGAGTGGTGTCAAGCATTTAAGTGCGGAAAAATAGGTTTCTGCACGTGTTAGGAACAATAGTTTTTCTACTAGCGTGCGGAAAAACGCATTTTCCGCACATGTTGTAGTGCGGAAAAATCTTTGCCGCACGGTGCGGAAAAGTGGATTTTCCGCACTAAAACATGTGCGGAAAATGCGTTTTTCCGCACGCTAGTAGAAAAAAAGCTTTTAGCTAAGGGTGCGTTCGTAAATTACGAAATACAAGCGTTTATGGGCGTTTTCACCGTCTTTCGTAACAGTTCCGGCTTACGTAACAGGTCAAAAATTCAGACAAAATTTGGAACAATTTTACCTAAATTATTGAATCCAAACGTTTTCCCTCGTTCTTTTCGCAACTCGGTCGGAAGCAGCGTTAAGGGGTGAGGGAATATTGGACAATAATTTCCGAGTATATGGCCTCCAGATAACATTCTGAAAAAATCCTAACGAGGTCTGAAGGTGTGAAAAAATGGCCACAAGAAGAAGGAAGACTAGTCTTTCCTCTTTTTTCGCAACTTTTCTCACCCTTTTCGATTTCCTCAGGAAATTCTCAGAATTTAATATAAAGGTTAAACACAGGAAAGTATGTGCCAAACATTCCTCATCCTCTCCCATCTGGTCAGAGACAATTCAGAAAGTTTTCAGAAACAGTGGATATGTTGAACATTTGGATATGTTTCTGACCACTTCCGATTTCGTTAGGAATGTAATATGAAAACTAAAAACTTGGAAAACATGTAGCATACATCTCTCATTAGATCCCATCTGGTGAAAAAAAAAATCAAAAAGTTTTCAAAAAAGACAAGCCTTTCTTCCTTTTTTTTTGAATATGTTTCTCACCCTTTCCAATTTCTTTAGGATATTCCCAGATTGTAATATAAGGTTAAACATTTGTAAAATAGTAATAATAATAATAATAATAATAATAATAATGACAACGTTTATTTACGGAAAAGGAAACCCATTACATCAAAACAAAAATCAAATTAGGTACAGGATATCTATAAAATATTATGAAGAATATAAGAAATGATATAAATGTATATCTATAAAAAGAAAAAATGTCAATATTACGTAAATGAAACAAGCAACCAGTGTGTTTCTAGCTGCAGACTTAAAAACATATTCAAGGAAATTCCACATTAAGCTAATTCACCATGGTTGTAAACCAAATAAGCAATTCTGCAATAAATTAGCAGAAAACTGCCCATAGGATGTACTATGCAAAGGAATATGTAGGAATGGAGAATTTATAACTCTGCAACCAGCAACATGCAAAGGAAACAATAATAATAATCGACAATAATTATTAATCAAGCCACTCAAGACTTTAAATACAAAGCATAAATCAAAATATGTGCGTCTAGCCTGAAGAGGTGAAAAATGTCCAAAAAAAAGGCAAACTATAGTCTTCCTTCTCTTTTGGATATTTTTTTCACCCCCTCTGATTTTCTTAGGAAATTCCCAGAATGTAATATGAAGGCTAAACACTTAGAAGAGAAGTAGATACTGAAAAACAAATTAACTGAATTATATCACAATCTTAACCAAAAGTTAAAAACAAATTGTGGAGTTTAATAATTTTCTCACATGCCAAGGCAGAAAACTGATTTCGGTGTTAGATTAAAATGCAAACGAGAAATTTTTCGATTGAATTAGAAAAGCTTGTAGCCTTTGTGTTGAAAATGCGAAAACAGCCAAAATTCAATTTGCATGTACCATTCAGATTTCTAATATGTTTTATAAGAAGAAAACGTAGAGAATGTTTCAATGTAACACACATCACGAATACAATAGGGCATTTTCTTTGTCCTCCGGATACAATATCGAGTCGTTTAAAAGAATATATTTGCAAGCTTAGCTTCTTTTAATATTGTTTTACATACAAATAACGTTTTCTTCATATATGCGCTTACTTGATTTCAAACAATATCAAAAGTTTCGTCTTTAGCGAGAATTTCAGTTTCATTCCCTGTTCTCTATTTGAAACGGTTCAGTTTATAAGCAAAGTTTTCATTGTTTACAAAAAGGTTGAAGATAATATTCCTGTAAAGTTAGATAGGCAAGAAAATAAGTTTGTATCTGTTATATAGTACCTGAAACTATTGTTTTTAAACTCGACAAAAGAGAAAATTGAAGAGGAAATTTTTATGATTATTTATTTTAATCATGGGAAACCGCCAATTTGTTTCAAATTAAGTGTTACAGTTTCTCTATATATCGAAACCAAACACTAGGGTGTAATCAAAGAGACTTCGAAATGAGAGAAGAAGTCCTTCCGAAAACGTTTGGACAGCATTGTTGTGCTGCAGTCTTTACGCCGACTTAGGTTCATAAACTGAGCCCGAGGGATTTCAAATGCGATCACGTCTAACGGAATCAACTGATGGTGGTACACGAAAGTTGCTGCGATCGACCGTATTTTACCTAACCGAAAACGCCGAAGTTTTGTTTTGTCGCTACGAATGAAAAGAGTCTTTCTCCGATCACACGTTTCCAACTTGGATAAATTTAGAAAAGTTTAATTTTACTGGAATTGTTCTTTAGATTCCGTTCTGCATTGTCGTTTTATAGTTTCGAATTCGATACGCTTTAAGAGTGCTTTTTCTAATTTGCTTCTTCTTTCAGCACTATTTTAATGCTACTGATTTGTAAACAAGATGTGCTACGAAAAATTTAGTTTGGGGGTTTGTGTTATAAAGTCAGGTATTATTTATTGTGCTTTTTAACAGCCGTGTTTTTCAGTTTGGTCAATTTCACATCGATTTCAATATCACGCGTGGCATGGCATTTACTGGAAGCACATTATGAAACCGCTAACCCATTCTCACGGCATTCCTCTTCAAATTTTCTCTGTGATCGTGATGTGCTTACACATAATGGAGGCATTCATGATCGTCTGTATTGTAATAATGGATCAAAGCATCAGAGTACATCAGATATAATACCGTCCAAACCCTAGTTTGCTTATTACGTGCAACAAATTAAGCTGTTACTAATAATAATTACACAATGTTGTTAATATAATATAAGGAAGTACCTAGTGTGTTATCTCAATTATTGATTATAATTTACCTACATCTTATGAGTACATAGAGTTTCCTCACGAGATAAGCATTCGGTAAAAAGAAACCGCTTCAGGTTTGAGGGGAGTTGTATTGCGATTCGAGGTACCTTTTCTTTATTAAAATAATGCTTACACCCTTTAAAATACTTTAGATAGTGATAATAGGAACAGAATATTCCTCATGTGGGTTAAAGTCTTACTCTCATTAAAAAAATTTCATGATTGGAATATCGGATATACATTCAATTGTAAATACTAAGTATCAACTCGGATATAAATTTTCTTTCAGCTTCGAATTTTTCTTGTCAATCCTGTCTGGTTTTTTTTTAATTTTCTTTGCGATCCGGAGTCAAATTGAATTACTATTACGGTAGATAGCTGTATATTCGCCAGACAAACTGCAGAGTTACAGTACATTACATCTTATTTCATTTAGTATTGTTTGACTGCTAGAGGATATAGCACTAAAACTAACTTTTGAGACTGCAACTATTGTGAATCTCACGCTTATCTAAGTTGAAGAGGAAGAGAGTATCCCCTAAAACTCGTGACCTTTAATCAGTATACCACTCCATCTAACGTTTTATATTATACTATAATAGCTGAGGCACACCCTTAAAGGGGCAGCGAGGTTTAAGACTATAACAGTTGTTTCATTGTCGCTTTTCATCTTACTTTCATATAAATATCTTTAGAGCCCCTTGGAATGATATTCCCTATACTTTCCCTAGACATATTGAATAACCGTGTACAAACATGCAAAAACAATTTATGCGGTTACTCACATCTGACTCGAAGCATCACAGGTTTGCTCATAGTCTCTCCCCTGTTGTTAGCTGCCAGGCAGGTGTAAGCGCCACTTTGCCACCTTGTCACCCTTTGTAGAACCAAACTGTGGGTGCTTATTATCACCCCCGATGACATATTCTGAGTCACCAAGCCAGCCTGAAATCAAAGAAATGGTGTAGTCAGCAGTGACTCATTTATGATGTGGGCGAATTTCAGGAAACCGAGAAAGTACACAACATGCATTTGAATAACAGCTCATGCAAAAGGCGAAATTTGAATATACATTTTAATTAATTTGCACGCGAACTTTTTCTAATAAGCCGATCATATAAAATGTTTCATATTTTCTTGTTAATTGTATATTTACGGTTATTTCTATTCGGAATTTATTTACGTTATGGATTGAAAAAGCCAGCTAGTCGGCTTTTTTAGATGCAGTAATTTTAATAATCGCCATTTAAAAAGCAGTTTCACTGCCCTGATATTCAAATTTGTAATTAGTGTAGATAGCCTCAACGTGCATACGCTCGACGTGGGAGTAATTATTACAATGCATAATAAATTTAATACGTGTTAGCTTGTGAACTCGATCGTACATCTGTTTAAAGAATGTTACAAACTCGGGGTGCAATTTACAAGAGCGTCCGATGGTGCGTGTTTATGACTCAGTTACGTCAGTTTGCACGCAAGGCGACATATGTAGCTTTTTATAGGATACGTTGTCAAACAGCTAACCTAAACATGAAACACTGGAGTGTAATGTATTGTACGTCATTTGGTTTTGACAGCATTTCCGCTTATTTTGCATACTACTTTTCGTAAGTAAGCCGCCATTCTCTCGACCCATATAAAACTCACAAAAGCTCGAATTTTTGTTCACATTTTGTCAGAACAAGAGATTATAAATTAGCCATTCTCTATTTTTTTAAAACATTTAAAATGTTACATAACGGAGGGCGTATTAATTAAAATTTATGAAAATATCATTATAGTGTACTTCAGCTGCTATCGACATTCTACAATTTGAAGCGTGCCATCGATATGGAAATTACAAAAGTTTCATCCAAGTTGCACAAACATCAATGAAACAATGGACGAAACGTTTCATTCAGCATTTTCATTATCGATAATGATCACCAAATGTGGAAACTAAACCACTATTTACCTCGACGGCAACTTTCTCTCTATTACTTTCGCTTTCTGTCTTCATACGTCCGTCTTCGACATATTATTATATGACGATTATGGACGAGTCTAGATTCTATATTATTACACATAGTAAACAGTTTAACGGGCATAACTTTATTATTATAGCAAACCACCACTGCCAGACGTTTAAAAAGGTGTTCTCAATGTGTTCTTTTTGCAATAACTCTCAGAGGTAGGTACCTCACAACAAGGTAGGTATTTTATATCTGCAAACGAACAGACTTGGGCTTCAATGTCTGATTTAAGAACTTTAATAATCCCGAAGTAAAAATTTTTACGATAGCAATGTCTCAAGCACAGATTGAAGTTCTGGACAACTGAAGAGACGCTGTATGCAAACAGCTCCATTTGTTCCATCTACTTCTTATGTACTATACTTTTTCTAGGATATACCTAATCCAGGACTATCCCGAATAGTGACGGTGGGAGTTGGGAGTTAAGTTTGCAACGAGTTCTGCAAAGTAAAAGAAGGAAGGCAGGAAACTTAAGGACGCTTGGGCGGCGATACTAGGGCCGATTGTGCTACCTTTAAATAACAACTGTCCAAATCAAGAATGTAATTTTTCCATGAATATAACAAGCCCAAATTGAAGGGTGCAACGATATCGGATCAAAATTCCCCGATCATGAATCCTCCTTTGGAAAAGGCATAATACAACCATGTTCTGCTGTCTTGTCATCATTGCTACATCCAGTGCTGATTGCGTTCTTCGCTACTTCCATTCCGTGCATGTATTTCTTAAGATGTCAATATCCTGTTCAAATTCCCAACACTAGCCCCAGGTTCTTCTCTGATAGCTCCACGCAGTATTGGTTATCCTCGACGTGGCTGATGTAATATCAAAAGAAATTTGAGGGTTTTCAGAACCGTTACAGTCGATAATAGTAACATTAAGAAACACTGTAATGTAGCATACAGCTATGTTAAAACTTGATCTTGTTTTACTGTAATTTCAACCGAATTTAGTAACAGTTGGCTCTAGGTCTATTTACTCTAAATCAACCTTATTTAGGGTATGATACATGGAGGTAACGCCCTTGCAGACTATTAATAAACGACGAACAAGTATTACTGCCCATTCTATCCTCTTACCTAGTTTCTATTCTCCCCAGATAAAATAAAGCTAAGAGCAAGGAGACTGCCACTATAATACTCAATCTAGTTATATCCATTAAAGCTGTTGAACTGGTTCTTCATATTCACTGTATTTTTAAATTACAAGCTAAATACGTACATTATCTTGTACTACTTACTATAACTATAACACGACAAAATTCTCCGTTGTTGTAATCGAATTCCGCTTTTGATGTATGTAACAACCATAACAAAACCCTGGAATTTTCCTTTGAAATGCAGGTAATATTTATGACTTCTACTAAGCCAGGGCACATGCATGCCAAGTACCATTGTGCCCGACTGTGGTATTATTTAAATGCAGTCAGTATTCTAAAATTTTTGTCATGCACCGCCTGCAGTATAGGTACTAGCTTTACAATAAAATTTTGCTACATCACAAAAGAAGTTTTCGGTAACAATATAATACTGGCACAGCAAAACTAAATTGACTTGCTTTATACATCAACAAGCATTTTGAAAGAAATCAAGGAGCTAACGAACAATACGTTTTTATGTTCCTCGTACCAGTAGGTTTTAAATTACTTCATTCATATTTAAAGGGTTGCCCTTGATGTGGAGAGAGTCTAAAACTGTCATAACTCGTCTACAAAGTCTCACAACCGACAGGTAGTGAAGGAAAACTTGCATTCAAAATTAGTTAAAACATAAAACTACACTATGCAGTTAAGTATAGATACGACATGGTGCTTATCTGTGCAATCGTTCTAAATGGCCTGTAGATGATATGCAATTGAGCATTTGAAAGTTCTATCCCCAGAGAATAAAATATTCATGTGTGATGCAATCGTTCCTTAGTGTCTTTGTTAACCCTGAATATCGCAGTCCGATTATTTAAAAATAAAGTTTTACAAATTAATTTAGTTCAGCCCTTTAAAATTTCTCTACTCGCTTAGAATGGATATTTATCCACCATGAAAATCTTTTTCACTTGGAAATATATCAGATTCAAATTATGTCAAGATTAAATTTAAATTTCCTTGGTGTAATATATTTCAAATGAAAAACTGGCAGAGTGAAAACTAGAGAGGCAATAAAGCGTGTTAAATCGTCCCAGCAAGGGAAAAAATTAAGAAAAAGGGACGGCAAGTAAGTTAATCTAAGAGTGATTAGTCCGTCAAAGTTCATACATAAGAAAGTTTCAGAAACCATTTATACCGTCCAAGAGTTACGACAGTTTGACCAGCGTTCAATTATTTAATCCCGTGTCTACGTCACGAACTCTGCGTCTCTTTTATCCGTTAAAGTTAGGTAAACTGAAGAAAGACGGGATTAAAGTTTGCCGAGGAAATTAAAAATAAATAAACAAAGTTTTCAGAAAACGAGATAGAGTTTAGGGGATTTAAAGGTGAATGTGAACTCGAAAAAGGATAGATAAACAGATTTAATGCCTGGACAGAGGTAATTTACCCCAGAGGCACGGAACGGGAAAAGCATCTCGGGGGAGACATATCTTACAGATCGTACCAGCCTGGTTTTTTGGGTTTTCAAGTGCCATAACTCGTATTTAAGCGTATCCTGGTAGATACACATTTGATAGGGTTTATTTCACCCCAAGGATGAACCTTACGGCCTATAATTGAAGATTCTTTATGAACCATAAAACCAGGATTATTCCTGCTGCAATCTTTATATAAAGCAATAAAAGTATACTCGCTTATCCACACCATACGATACAAATGGCAGATTAAGATTATGGCATATTGGGAAAAAGTTGGATCAATTTATTACCCAAGAAGGTTTCAAGACAATCTCAAGGATTCACCGATTAATTTACAATAAATCGCTAATTTATATATTTTCTTTATAACCCTACGTTGTATTCAACATAAGGAAAGAAATATTTGTATTTGTCTTACGCTTCTTCCGTTTTCTGCAACCTCGGCAAATGTCAGTTTTTGCAGCCAAACATTTTCAACTTCTCTAGTTTTAGTATTGTTGGCAGAGGATATTTTCTTCGAGGTATCGCATATCAAAGTAACGGCGCACTGGGGAATCGATATCGGGGAGGTAATGTTTATATAGCACTTTGTTGCTACATGTAGTATAACGTTCTTCGCTATTTTAAAAGTTTTTGATGTTAGGTATGCAAAAACTTTGTATTCCATTTTTTGTCTTATTGTACTGATCAAACAATTCAACAAAAAGTAAACACAGTACACAGGAACAACAAAAATAAAAATAAATATTTATGATGTTGCTTACAAACAGCCTCTATACAAATACAAATTAATAATTTGCAATTCCCAATTAATTACAATACCATTAGTACTACTAGTTTTTTTTAAATTTCAGTATTAAAGTATTTACCACAACAGATACTACATAAGTGGACTTCAATTATTGGTAGCCATTAGTAATGTTATTAAGACAATTAGCGTACGACTCTACACAACATCTCCAGGGTAGTTTCATAATAAAACCAGTATTATATTCCCCATACATGTTATGATGTAAGTATCCCTGCAGATTGTTGACGAAACGTCTAAAGCTCTATTATCAATGCTTGACATTAACCCCAACGCTACGATATAATTAACAAAAGCCACGAAAGCTTGGAATTTGGGATAAGTTGTAAATATTTCATTGTTTTAACTGGATCCGGGTGGTAGACAGAAGATCTTAAATTTTTGATGCTTTATTCAGAGTCAAGGCGGTTATTTATTTAAATTTAACAAGTTAATGAAGATGAAATACGTTAATTGGAACACTGCTTGGAATAGAAATTCTCAGGTCATCCTTTAAAGGAAAATGCTGATTCGTTTGTGGAAAGGGTCGTATAGATATGCACAGTTCGCGAGCTGAACCGCAAACAGAACAACGAATGTGGACGGTGTTCCTGCAATGCTTGCAGGTGTTTTGCTCGCCGTGCAGCCAAACCAACGGGTGGTCGTTTTTTTACGAACGTCAAAGGGTGTTGCATTATACGAGTTCGTCTGGTTTGGACGACACAGGGTATAACGTTTAGGCGAACGGGAATTTGGATCAGTTAATGCGCCCGTGCTTTTGCACGAATGTTTGTGTATGCCATCTGAAGGCATGAATCGTGTCTATCAATTCGTCTTATAATCAAATCTCCTTTTAATCAAGCAACTGTGATGGTGCTCCACACCACATATGGATCTTATGTAATAATAATTAGTGCATCAATAATTTTTGATTTAAGTGTGAAGGTAACACCATTAACGAACAAGTTACAAAAACAGTCATTTGAAGGAAAACACAGGCAATTTTGAAAGAAGGCTAGATCAACATCAGCAATTATATTATAAAGTACGGTAATACTCCACAAACATGCAATTTAAAAACTTCGCTGAATTACAATTCGAATGCAAATATTTGCTGGAAGTAGGAGCGAGTGCCAGAGCATTGATACCGAAGAAAGCTTTTGATGTTTGTCGTTGATTGCAAAGAAGTTTGTAATTTACGTTATAAGCAACTGCTTTATCAAAATATTTAATTTTTCTTCTTTGAAGTTTCATTAAATTTAGTGCTGTCTTAGAAATGGGTAATATCAAACAATTTAAAAAAATTTAAGGGACAATGAAACCCCATTTTATACTTCCTTTTAATAATGATGGATTTATTCCTACTACTATACCTATATTACTTTTCGTTTGTAAGCTTAATTATCGCACGCGTAACAGCATTAGTAAGACGTTAAATCCTACATAATCACAGGCAACGAAAGGACAATAGGGTCTCAAATCCTGGTTGCAACATGCAAGAGTAAGGATTAAATGCTTTCAAGCTAGGGGATTTGCTTACATCGTGAAACCACGTGATCTTGTGTTCCTTAGGGTTTGCCCGAATGTTGCATTCGAAGTACACGTCGTCTCCCTCTTTGATGTCCTCCGGATTTAAAGTACTTCCTAGATGAAGCGACACTTGAGGCGGATCTGAAATGCAAAATTCAGTTTCTATTACTTACGAATACATTTTAAGGCAACCACAATCCGATTTATATTTTTATTTTATACAAACGTGATAATATTGAGATTTTGATAACGTAAGCTGACCTCTTTTGCTCGAGACGTCTGACGTAGATTGATATTTTAGAGGCAAAGGCTCATCTTTGATAAATAAACTATTTTGCAATATTTTTAAATTTATTTTACAGCGAGTTTTTTGAATATTGATATTTTTGTAAAATATAATTATTAATCTGTTAAAGTGTGCCTTAATATTACTAAACAACGGACATAATATCCTCGTTTTCAAAAAAATTTAAATCATTTAAGCTTGATCAAGGGAACTGTAGCTTTAAGATAAAGCCTTGCATAACCATAAGCATAAAATACCTTTTTTTTATTGTTAAAGAAATGCAATTGCAAACGATGCATAAGAAGTTCGTAGATATGGAGTCTAGACGTCCTTACTAAGTTGCTAATTAGTAACATTCCTTTCTGTATTCACAAAAACGATATTAAGGATGAAATAATATTTTAGAAGTGTCAACCTAACCGCCAGCGTACCGCAGATGTTATAAATATGAAATTACGAGCGGGCCGCGCTTAATTTAATTTCCAAAGTTCTCGGCGTTTTTCTTTTTAGTCAAATCTGATGCATTTTCTTCGCCGCGTGGTGTTATTTCTTCATTAAGCAATTTGTACGTCACATTTCTCTTAGCTTTCCTTCGCACAGCTGCACTTCATGCTAACCCGTATTTATTTTAAAACGTGTACGTTAGTATTAAATACCGTTCGAAAACCGATACACAAAATGCGTCAATTAATCAGTGATCTGAGTAAATATAACCACGAAAATGTGACAGTATTGCATTAAAACATCAATTAATTGCTGAGGTGTCGATTTGGTTTTTCGTTAGTTGGAAAATTATTACTTGCACATGAAGCTGTTTCATAAAAGGGATAATCTGCTTGACCACTTTGTGAACTAACTAATTAATTAATTAAACATCCCTCTCTAATTGTTTTATAATTATAGGGGGTAGACTGAAACTACAGTAATTAGACCCAGTTTTCTAAATACATTCGCTGCTTGGAAGTATACGAGCAGTTACGTATGTAGAAACAGAGCTTCGGCAGAATAGTACCTACCTACGTTGTGTGTTGGAAACTGTATATCAAACGTAACAAAAAGAAAATTAGTTCTATAGAACAAAATAAGACAGAGATGAACCACAATTACTTTTAGACATGGTTATTAGAATAATATGTTTATCAGTTTTTATTTTAGGTGAATAAAATTTGATACTCTAGACTCCAGAGTCTGTCATGCAATTCCTAATTTTCTTAATTAATAACATAGACACCATGTACAGAATCCTCGGCACCATGTAAGCAGGCAGCGACAATCGCCACCATTTCATAGTCTCCATCTTATTACCTACCCACTCATAACAATAACCTCGGCACCGTTTACACAAACCTTGGTGGCATGTACATATACAGGCAACGGTAAGAAACACAGTTTCATGTTCTTTGTACTACACGTTTCACACGAATATGATGAAAGTGCTTGTGAAAAATAAAGGCGTGATGAGATGTTGCTTGATGGGCTGCCGCGTAATGAAAACAACCGAAACCAAAATGGGATGAAAATTTAATTCCTTCAATCAGTGTTGTGCCTAATGAATATTTTAATTACTTTTTGGCTATTTCGTATGTAGATAAAATATAAGCTAACAAAGTAACCTAGTTCTGAAATACCTAGCAGTGAAAGTCAAATTGGGAGAAAGCTTATAAGGTGCCTACATAAATTTTGTGCCCTTTTAGACAATAGTCTTATATGAAAATAAGTTATAGAATCGTACAAATTATTGCGGAATCAATCCGACGCATGAATCGTTGCCAAAACAGTGGTTCGACTCCTTCGTGCCGGAACTTTTCTGAACCACATACATCCGTCTCGTCCGTGGGTGTTATGTTTGTACTGTGCACGTTAGATGGGAGACATACAGGGTGAGTTTGCTAACAAGAATCATCTGAATATCTCCGTTATCTAAAGTATCAGAATAATTTTACTTGGGTAAGCTATAACAGCTAGGTAACTCTCTCTAATATGTATAGACAATCTTTTTTAGGCTTTTCTGACCAGCTATAATTTTTTTAGTTACCTCAATTTGACTGTGCCTAAACATAACAGATAGTTGTCTATTACACTCTACCCAAGTACAATTATTATAATACTTCAGATACCGGATAGCGGAGATATCCAGCAAACTCACCATGTATAAAATTAGGGGTTAATGGCTTCCGTAAGTGCATGACAAAATCTTAGAAAACGGTTAGAAAACGATTTACATAAAATAGGTTTCGTAGCGTAATCAAATCTAGTTTTTTTTTTGAAAATCTCATAAATATATAGACGTAACAAGGTATTGGTATGAGAATTTAATGATCTTACACAAATAAAAAGTAAGATCTTTGAAAAGTATGAAAACTATTCTATGCAAACCATTCTCCGTTTTTTCATATTTTTTGCGAACAACATTTTCAGGAAATTCCTTATCTAGGTTTTCTAAATTTACTTTGCTTCCCTACCCCAAGTAATTTATTTTCTTATTAGGAGACATACATCTTTAAACCTCGAAAATGTTTTCTTCATATAACATAACACAACTAAAATTTGCAATATTTCATAGAAGTGGCAATTCTCCCAAATAGAAGACATACAAAGCGAGGTACAGAATATGAGCGGCATTTCACATGAAAATACTTTTTGTAAAAATTTATTTTGTATTTGCGACAACTTTGTAGATACCAACTAACACAACAAAAAATTTTGATTCTAAACACGGACACCACTTTACCAAATGAACAATTACACTGAGTGGATGGCACATAGGTACGTATATGCATTATATTTGTAATATACTAAAGCAGTTGGTAATAATTCTGTAAACTGAGAAAATAAAGGAAATTTAAAATTAGAAGGGAGTAAACTGTCATTCTACTTCTTCCCTGCTATGTTTTTGCTCCTTTGTCATTGTTTTATGGCTTCCAATTAAAGCTCGGAGATCTGACTTAAGCTTATCTTTAAAACTCATAACTTGCAGATAGACCTACGAATTTAGTTAATCCTTTTGGGTAAGCTAAACTCCATTATTCAGAGGCAAAATTCGTACCTTATTACTAATCAAAAATTTATTTGAAGAATCTGTATGAATTTATTTTAATTAAAATTATTAAATAAACTACTTCACGCCTTGCTTAATTTAATTCACATCGTGTATGTGTTTCAGTAACTAACTGTCCACTTTCATTATGTCGCTACAATAAACACTTCCGCACTTCAAGTACGAAGCTGCCTCGCAGATTACTAATGCAGAAACTACGTTAGTGGGTAGTAGATGTGTCAACTTAAATAGCATACCATAAATGCAGTATTCCAGTTCATTTCTACTGGAAGTATGATAGCAAACATCATCTGCATTATGTTTTTTTACACGAGGTTTGTGTATAACTCCCAATTCTTATAAGACTCGACTTTACATAATTCAGTAGCACAATTTAAAATACCCCTGCTTTTCAAATTATTTCAAATTCGAGGGCAACCATGAAGATCTCGCTTATTATAAGAGATAGGAGGGTATAGGTTTAAATTCGGTATTTTGCGGAATTTTCTGCACAACAACACGCCGCAAAAAATTTAACCCAACTGCATCAGTTTCCGTCTTATCAAGAAAACTGATTAGACTTGCCGGAAATAGATTGGCTTTTCACTAGATTAACAAACAGTAAAAGATGTTCTTTAATATACCTTATTGTAAACTAACTCAGCTATCATCATGAGATGAATTAGTACTACAACATCAGAAATAAATACCTTCAATATCCTGAAAATAAAAAATCTATTTGGTACTTAATTTCAAACTTAAAGTATATTATTAGTACTAAAGTTAATTTGTGGAAGCGTATATAATACATAAATTACCCATAACTTCATAAAATACTTTAATGTGGAAATTCTACCTGTCATTAGGCTCGATACAATTAAAAAATTGAGCAAATAATCGACCCATCATAAGAATAAAGGGAGCATTAAATTGGGGATTCACTCGACCCACGTAGCCATTTAAACATTTAGAGTGGGTGGGCGCAGCGACGTTTTTATAATGCTCATCGATTTTTTGTTTACTGAAGAAAAAGTAATTTTGGGTGTAATTTATATACTCTTGATCCCATCTTTCTAAATCGATTCTTTAAAAATTTAAAAGGGATTACTTTATAGGCACAAAAATAAACAAATTTATTGTATATTAACATTTATCTAAAGCTATTTCTCAGATACCTTGAGGACTATTTTAGCAAAAGTTTATAAGAGTTATAATTAAACTCTCTCAAACGCTCTAAAATAAACAATTTGATAAATTCTTCTTTAATATCTCGGAACAATTAGTAGCAAACAATGCCCAAAACCTAAAGAAAACAGTTATGCTAAATTAAATTTTCTTTTCAAGACTGTTTTCTTAGCAAAACAGGGATAGAGAAAACGTAAAAATGTTCTAGTCTTTACTTTCAGCAGAATAGAAAAATAAGTTCAGATGTGAATTCTACGAATACACTAAATCGTAAATAATCTTAACTGCACTCTAAAAAAAAATTGTTGCCATAACAAAAATTTAGTTCTTCCATCAAATAATTTTTGTGGCTATAATAGTCTCAAGAATGTTATAGTTGTCACAACAAATTCATTTTTCAAAGTGCGTTATACAGGGTGATTCCTAAGTACGTGTAGAAAATGAAGATGGTGATTTCTGGGCGAAAATTAAGGCTACTTTTTCCTATAAACGTGTATCCTAATATGCTTCCCTGAAGAGTTACGCCTCTTCAAAAATGGAGTAAAAATTTGGTTTTTAATTTTTATCTCAAATTTGGACAAAGATAGAAAAATAAAAATACATGGACGTGTTCTACTAACAGGAAGGCCCTTTATGGATATTTTCTTTATTCACCTGTATTGTTAGAAGGGGATGAAACTTACAGCCCCTGTTCATTTTATTATTAGAACTTTTTAATGCACCGGAATTTTTAATTTCAAAAATTGGTATGAGAAAGCCTTATTCATTTAGAAAATTATTTGTCTCTTTTATTTTTATCGTGAAACAAATAGTTTTCGAGTAAAAAATTAAAATCGATTGTAATGTGCGCCTCAGTTTCGTGAGAAATTGTAGTAAATTTCTGAAAAAAAAGTCTAGGTAGGCGGATTTCATTTTTTGTATGCAAACTTACTAACAATTATTATTATTATCAAAAACAACAAACACAAAAAATGAAATCCGCCTACCTAAACTTTTTTTTTCAGAAATTTACTACAATTTCTCACGAAACTGAGGCGAACATTACAATCGATTTTAATTTTTTACTCGAAAACTATTTGTTTCACGATAAAAATAAAAGAGATAAATAATTTTCTAAATGAATAAGGCTTTCTCATGCCAAGTTTTTAAATTAAAAATTCCGGTGCATTAAAAAGTTCTAATAAAAAAATGAACAGGGGCTGTAAGTTTCATCCCCTTCTAACAATACAGGTGAATAAAGAAAATATCCATAAAGGGCCTTCCTGTTAGTAGAACACGTCCATTTATTTTTATTTTTCTATCTTTGTCCAAATTTGAGATAAAAATTAAAAACCAAATTTTTACTCCATTTTTGAAGAGGCGTAACTCTTCAGGGAAGTATATTAGGATACACGTTTATAGGAAAAAGTAGCCTTAATTTTCGCCCAGGAATCACCCCCTTCATTTTATACACGTACTTAGGAATCACCCTGTATCTATCATCAACCGTTTATTATACAGTTTTAATAATTTAAAGTGATGTCATTATGTGTATTGAAACTAAAGTATATAAAAATGAAATGAAATCTTCAATGGTAAGACTATAAAAGGAGGTAAAATAATACCTATCGGACTTTGTTAAAGCAATTTTAATATGAAACGTGAGATCTACCTGTTCCCGTAAACTTTCTCCTTCATTTAATATTTTTAATTTAAATCTTGAATTACATAGTTTCCCATTTTAATTACAGTATCACGTTTACTTGATGTCGATATTATAAAAACTATAACGAAACACGTAGGTACATTTGAATGCGCACATCTTTCTAATGTACCATTTCAAAACTGACGCTTAGGGAACTAGCAAAGCCGCCTTAGATGGGATAAAACTAAAACAATTCCATTTAATATCATTCCGTCTTTATTAGATCGTTACATTTGAATGGTAAAGGAAAGGAAACAAAACGTTAGAGGTAAACCTACTTGGTAGAAAAGCGAGAAGGTAGCAACGTAGTCGGCAGACTATTGCAATTTGCAGACGCAAGAATAGTAATTGCATCTACTATAAAAGGTACAAAACGTTTCAAATTTATTGGCCGCACTCTGTAAATTGGGTATTTTCAAATATGAATAAATTATTTTACTAAACACATAAATATTCAAAATCCTTCATGTCCAGAAACAGAATTTATGTATTGCTTATAAAATCGCTGGTTGCCGCGGTTAGTAATTAATTCGATTTCCTTCCGCCAGTATTAAGGAAACAAGTTGCAAATTAACTAAAACATGGGAGGATCCTAAAGGATTTTAATATCGTACGTTGAATGTTTGTTATCATTTTTACATAATAACAATTCGTTTTGTGTACCAAAGAATTCTTTAAGTGAGTAATCATTCTCATTCCGTCAGGAGATGAAATTGGCTTCTTCCATGTTCGTGTCAATAATTTGTATCGTCTGAAGAAAACGGCACCACAAAGTGGTATTTACATCGCCTGTGTGTAATGTACGCATACATTATTCAGCACTTCTACGTCCGTTATTCTCATATGCAGGAACGGAGGTAGTAAACTGTATTAGCGCGGCAACGTATTCTGACCCACCTGAGCAACTTCCTTCATTCATCTAGATACACCTCATTACGACGATGACACATTGCAGCTAGTATCGTGTAGCAGCTAGTTTGGGCGCTATAATTTTAAAATCGATACTGCTACTTAAAACACACATCCGCAACACAAGCATACCACAAAATGAGTTATTACCAGCAGTGAATTATTAAATAGATTTAGATTAGGTCACACTACTGCGGTAAATTTAGTTATGAACTGTTAAAAACCTGGATAATTCCATTAGCTCTTAGGCTGTTCGTGTTCGTTCTCACCAACAATTTAAGTAAATAATACATGTAGCTTATCTGCAAAGTTATCTATAAATTTTGAGGTAATTATATAAACATAACAGAATTACTACAGAAGTTAAAATGTATTTTCTGAGACTACCACTTTTCAGAGCTTTAGTTGACCAGACTATTTGGCTATGTCTAACTAAGATATTGTTTAAAAATAAATATTATAATATACCGAAGAACAAACCCGGTATTAATGCTTTCATGACCTAAGCCACAGGTTTTCAGCATACCTCCATACCTCTAAATCAGTATCTAACGGCTTTTGATTTATTAGCAAAATTTCATATTCATATTGATAGAAATTGAGAATCATGATTAATCTATACACAGCCTTGTATGACAGGAGAGATAAGAAATATCAAGATAGACTGGGCTGCTGGGCAGAACATTTACGTTGCACAGAGGACTCATAAAATTTTAAAAGGGGTTTGAATGATGTTGAAAGAGGTCTTCAAGAATTTAGGATTGAAAATTGAAAGAACAAAGTCAAAAACCGGAAACAGTGGACAGGGATAGTAAAAGAAGCCAATGCCTTCTCCAACCCTCTTGAAAGGCCAAATCCCTTCACGAGCTGTCAAGCTGTAGCGTAACTAAGTAAGTAAATACCGACATTCTGGTATCCGGATAGGCAGAATTGCGAAATTTGAAAAGTTGCATGAAAAAACCGGATTCAGTTACCGCATTAAAAATATATTTTTCAAATACACAGAGTGTTACCGGAAAATGGAAGCATTGCATAATTTTCTGTTGATAACTGAATCAGAAAATGTACTATAATGTCATCGTAAGACGTTTCTTTTTTTATTAGAATTTTATTATAGTAGTATTAAATATAAATTACTAATTGGAATAATTGCAAAACTCGTAAAGAGGACAATACAAATCTATGCAGCAACCCATTAGTAGCCTTGGTGTACCTATTAGTAAAAGGCTTACGATACTGTTGAATAAAAATGTATTCTTTCAAAGGCTAGATACTCATTGATAATCCAAAATGTATGTAAATTACATACGCAATACAGAATGTAATTAGAAATAAAGAAACTTGTAAAAACCCCTAACGACAAACTGATTAGAAAACCTAAAGGCGTTTCGGGGGTTAACCAATTTCAGGCGTAGATGGGAACAGTTTTTTCAATGACCAATCAAATCATCGATGCAT
The DNA here is from genome assembly GCA_963082805.1 of Hemicrepidius hirtus. Taxonomy (NCBI): domain Eukaryota; kingdom Metazoa; phylum Arthropoda; class Insecta; order Coleoptera; family Elateridae; genus Hemicrepidius; species Hemicrepidius hirtus. The sequence continues at coordinate 35,215,144 of OY720160.1, read as the reverse complement.
CATACTTGAAACGTGTTATTAGAGGCTTACATACTTTTCAAAAATATTGCTAAAGAAAAGGTAGTTTCATCATATATTTGGGCGAAAGAACATATCATCAAATTCAGCTACGACCAAGTTACTCAGAAATTGGTCTGCTAAAACGTCCCCGACGAGCTGAAAACATAATATCTGCTTTCTTTGAAAAATTAAGTTTCTGAACGGCTTCACCAAAGAGGTTGATCAGCCAATTACTACTATCTCTACTGTATCTTATTTCGACACTACAAGGATGCAAAGTTGATAATAAATCAACAGAACATAATACTATGTCACTATCCTATTCAGAGAACGCATTTGGAAAATCCACATAAGGGATGTAGTTGGAATCAGTACCACCTACACCTTATGTCCTGTACTACATCAACAAAATTAAATGGGCCCCATTAGGGGTGATGATATCGCACTGTCTATTTGCGGACTAAATGTGCGTGAGTTGCCATACTCCTACTCAAAACCAGGTGTTTATCAAACCTGTAATAAATTTTACAAACTTAATACTAAGGGCGGGTTGTATGGATGCAGTTTAACTGCCCGTTCAGTTGAACCGCGATCAATTGTCATGGATACGATTGTTACAATAATTGTATCCATGACAATTGATCGTGGTTCAGCTAGGTGGAGAGTTAAACTACGTCGATACAACCGGCCCTTAATCAGTTGATCTAACGTTTTAAATCCGGCACAGACGGACGCGTGACGGTTCGAGTTTGGTGCGGCTGTCGGCAGGGGGAAATGAGGACGACTTAAGGGCATGTCGGAATGTATAATTGAATCAGCTACATACGATGCAAACGCGCTCTTACAGAAGAGATGAGTAAAACTATGAGCTTTGTGGAATATACGACGTTAAAAATTCCCGTCTTTCAGAAAAAAGGATTTGATGGTATTTACAGGTGCGGTAGAATTATTTTCTGGTGTAGCATCGATGGTAAGACATGGTAGTAGAACCAGGCTACGGTTACATCAATATGGAAACACGTAACAATATCTGGGGTAAATAATAAACAAAACTTTTATTAGAATTCCAGACAAAAGAGCACATTGGCTTTGAGTCTGATGATCTAGATGACTAGACCAACTTTCTGACAATTAAATACATCATCCAAAAAGAAAGAAGATGTATATTGACAGTAGAATAAAATCATCATAACATTTATAAAATGTAGCAATCTGTTTCAGTATTTGCTTTTGGATATTTAGTTAATTACTTATTTAAAAAGCAATACGGATAACTAACCCACTCCGTTTCTTCTAACGGTTGTAGGATTGCAATGTCTTTTTTAATATCCCACTTTTCGAAAAACTGCGCATTTCTTATTGCAAGTAGAATGTAACACGACGAATTGAACAAATACCTGTCAGCCGCGAAGTTACAACGGAAGCAAAATACAATTCCACGCATTCTTAATAAGATGAAAATCGTTGTTACGTTGTCCTGAATATAATGAAAAAGCGGCGATGCGCGTTTTATGCAAATGCAAGCGTTATAGAGAAAGCAAGGTAGAAATTTAGACATCGTAAATAAACCTAAACCACTTTAATATTTTCATACACGTTTTACATAACATCGGTGGAGCGCCGAGAGGCCCAGGTGTGGTTCTGCACGCAGGTAGGTATATCGGGTCGATATTCCTTATGACGAGAATTTTAACATCCCGAACAGAGTTAATGTTTGAATGTGGGAAGTAATAGTAGAGTTTTTTACTTACAGACTATGTTCAACTTAAAGGAATCCTCTTGGCCAACGCCCGGAAGACTTGGGTTGTCACCCAAACACTTAAGGAATGTGCCGTCGTCTTCTGGAACGGGCGCGAATGTCACCGTACTCGACACAGCCGTCTCATTGCCTCCTTCTATTATCTGGAACACATACGAGTACATTTAAGCATACAAATATTATTACAGTAGAAAAACCTTCTACGGATGTGCTTTTTTACAAAACGGTAGTTTTTTTCCGAAACACGTAGGTACGTGTCTCCTGACAATAATGCCAGAAGAATTCGGACAAACGTCACACAGTGGAATTCTGTGACTGCTCCCTGTTCTCTCTTCCGATAAGTAAACATAAAAACACGACGAAACCCCGTTTGTCCCAGAACAAATAAGCCCCAGAGATTACATTGTCGGTATTGTTGAGAAGAAAATGGTACACGTAGCTGTCTCTAGACGGACACGATAATGTCCCCTGATTCCAATATCCGCATTTTAAAACGGAAAATGTGTTTTAAAGGGTATTAGGAGAGACACGTTTTGTTTCGAAAATTAATGGTTACCTACCTTTCCCCTACGAAATTTTCGATTATCCCGTATCCACGAGATTGTTGCACGTGGTCTGGAACCTGCCACTTGACAAGTTACAACATATTCTTCATCGGCCAGCATCTGTTTCGGCTTCTGGAGTATCTGAACGCTAAGTGGTCGTACTAGAAAGAAGAGCGAGTTAATTGGTTAACGCAAGCTGATTGCAACTACAGTCCAACTCACGTAACAGCTCTAATCTGACCATTTTTTCTGTAGGCATCATAAGCTTTGTGTTGCTCGCCTGGCATTTATATGAAGAATTGAGATGCTCCCTTTTCACTCCGTTAACTACCAACCGATTCACCATCACATGAGTTCGCGTGGCTTCCAACTGTCCTTCGACTATTCGTTCATTTATAAACCATGTTACAGTTGGAGGAGGGCGACCTAAAAAATTATAAACCGTTTAAAAACAAATTGTGAATTGACAAAACAAGACAGTTAAATTTGTTTTGATATGAAAAGAAAACAAGGTTTGTCTCTTCCGCGCCCTTCTATTATTTTCAAGTCATCGTTTTCGTCTCCGGCCTGTTGTTCTAGAATCCCATCATCTGAAACGCATTATGGAAGAGCCACGTTGCAATTTCAACGGCACAAATAGGTATAATACACAAATCCTTACACTTTATTCCGGTTAAATCGGACGGCCTGCGAAGCCGAAGCGGGAACATTAAAGCCGCTTTCGGACGGCACGGGTCGATAACGAAGGACACGCGAACTGGCAGGTGTACCTTATATCTACCCACCTATGTGATATGGCAGTCCTACAAAGGTACAGCGATTGGTGGTCGCAGGTAGCAGCACCGCCGGCTGTAGATTAGATGTTTATCAGATAATCAACCGCGTGGGGAAAGAACATAATGAATTACATGTACTTTGTATTCCTCCTTCAAGATAGTCGTTGAGATGGGCTAAGTAAAACAAATGTCGGTGCTTCCTGCAATTACCAGATAGAGCAAACCTTTAAACCGCAACGAAAAATTTAATGTAAGTTGTCACGCACGCTTAACATACCAACCAAGTCAGGCTTTTCATAAAGGGGAGCTTTTTAATTTTAAATTAGGAACACACATTTAAGTAATTTATTTGTCGACCTTTTAAGGTCTAGCTATAATGTTTTCACTCATATTGTTTATATAAATATAAATTGTACCTACTTATGATATAAAGTGACTCTAATATTATATTTAATTAAGAAGGACGTGTTAAAATTATTATTTTAGGCTAATTTATAAAACAATCGAATTTTTGCCTTTAGTAATAATGAAAAATCAAGTAATCCAATAATTTATTTATATTCGAAAAGCCAGAACTTTCCCTGTTCATTTCCTTTAAGGGCTACGTAAAAGAATCGAAAATTTAATCAAATCAGTTATGTGGCTTATTCGCATAGCATAAGGAAACGTATAGTTAAAGGGAACGAAGGTGAAAAGAACTACTTTGCTAACTGCTCCTTGTGGAGGTATTAACCGTTGCCTTCAAGTGACTGCTGAGGGTCTGACAGAGTCTGGCTTACATCTTATTAATTATTACGACTATTGCCTTCGTTCCGGAGGTTCCCACGCTTTATTTATTATGGAAGACGTACTGATAGGCACTATACACTCTATCTTTATGAATAACACAGGTCAGTTTTGTCGGGTTTTCGGATACGTTTCTGCACCGATTTTTTTTGGAATATGCGAATTAAAATGAGCAGTTTATGCACGAAGTCATCCACATTATGTTTATTCTCTTAGTACACAATTAAGTTTGGAGAACATACGAAGTTCAAGTATAATTTTAATTTTGAGTCTTATGTATAATTTAGTAAAATTACGAGGAAAAGCTACATCAACCTTGCTTCGAGTTTCATAACGAAGTTTACTTATTTGGTCTCAACCGAGGCACGAAAATTAATTAAGTAATTATAAAAGTCACGGAACGACCGTACCTGGGACAAGACATTTTACATTTTATGAGGGTTGCAATATGACCTCGAGTGGAAAGAGCTATAAAATACTACGGATGTCACATCTACAACTACTTTAACATTGTCTTTTGCCTTTACTAGCAGCTGTTTCAGAAGAATCACGTAGATATAAAATTTTAATGATTTATTCTCTTACAAGAGAAATCAAACTCCAAAACGTGACTAACGAGTTTACTGTAAAATTAGAGACACCTCGTTTTGCTTTTCATCGATACTTATCGTCAACGGAGAAAACTTTACTCACCTCCTCGAACTTCGCAAATGAGAATAAGATCAGAGCCTTCTTCCAATGGTCCAACAACACCGGAAACATCCCTTCCAGAATTGTCATATACGAGCATTTGATGGGGTGGTACTGGAAATAAAACAGCCATTTCAAGACACCGTATGCTACAGTTTATTATTATAAATATTACTCCTAATAAAAGTGGAACTTGGTTACCCTTTATCCTGTTACGACTCATATATTATCAGTGTATAATTTCAAGAAGTCTCCCATGTAACTTAACGATTTATGCTCTAAAGTTAAATTATTTCGGAAAATCTTCCTACAAACTTTAGTAATCTAAAATTATTTAATAAACGTAATAAACAAAAAATATATATAATTATGTGAGTGAATATAAAATTATATGTAAAGTTGCTTTAATACACGCTTTATAGAACGGCAACGATTTACATATTATTCTCTGAAAATAGACTAAAGTTAATTCTGTTTCCAACAGTGCACGTATTAAATTAATATGAAGCGATTGTTACAAACAAGCAGAACAATTTATCAATCTTCTAATTAATTTCAATTCAGTAATTCTTTGGTCACACATTCCATGCTGTGATAATAAATAATTACTATTAGTAGCTTGGGGGATTAAATAATAGTTTTGCATGAAAGTTTACCGTATACGGCGGTGAAGCAATTATTATAGAGAATAAAGAAATCAAGTGACCATTGTAACACACAGTGTCTTCTAGAACAACTTCTTATGTGACGTTTGCTACTTTTTTTCTTGATTTTAGCTTCTACTGTTATTCATAATATACTGACTTTTTGTTTAAACAATTCAACGAAGAAATTACAAAACATTATGATTATGAGTTCTTTCCTTGCGGAAAAGTTTTCAAATCAATATTTAGGCCAATCTCACCAATCGTATTTTAACTATTCGAGGCATTCTGCTTCTTCTTAACCGCCCGCGTTGGGACTGAACCCTTGGTCCAATTACTTAGTACATATACCCATTTCCACTACCAAAATCTTTACTTGGGCACTATATGGATTGTCTAGGAACAGTCATCGCCGTTGCTAGCTCCACGGCAGACGTGGATATAATTCTGACACAAAATCCACGGTATTACGTCATTGTTAAGGGGTGACGTCATTAATTCGGCGACGCGATACGAGTTCCACCTACTGCGCATGTCCGGGGACTTTTAATTAATTTGCAAGTTGAAAATGACGAACTAAAAAAATAAAAATACTAGAGTAAAGTTCTAATTCTTCTCTAAGTCCGAGCAATTGACTTTGTTTGTAATTAATAATTATTATCATTAGATTTCTCAGAAATATACTTTTACGCCTTGGGAGTAGGCAAGCAATCGTACCCCTCCTCTGTCCCTATAATCTCAGGAATCTGAAATAATTTTCCAAGTCCCCGGACATGCGTAGTAGATGGAGACGTGAGCCTGCTCGTCGTCGATTAAACGTCACCCCATGACAATGACGTAATACCGTGGATTTTGCGTCAGAATTATATCCACGTCTGCCGTGGAGCTAGCAACGGCGAACATATACTGACACTGTCTTATTCCGTTATCGATTGGGATAACGTCAACTTTTGTATTTTACTTTTGTTTCATTACTGGAGTATAATACACTTGCTGTTATTCTGAGCAATAAGCGAAGAACTGCTTTGGCCTGTAACAATTAAATTACATCTTGAAGTTGAACATTATCGAAAGTTTTAGAGATGTCTATCAAAAGGTTTCCAATTATCTATCTTACTACTAAATGTGTCTATGCTACATCAACTGTCTTTTAAACTCCTGTTCTTTCTTCTTAATTTTAATTCATTTAGCTTTCTAGTAGGTATTCGTGTTGTTAGTTTTAGAGTTGCGCCATTCTTCAGAAGTTTATATTATCATTTACTTTTAGCAAGTAATTTCCTGCCGTTTAGGTTTTATGTATTGGTTAATAATTCTTCATTTTGCTTGCTTGTTTCATTATTGTATTGAAATCCGCAAGGTAGTAAAGTATTCGAACTATGTTACTTTGGGTACTTTATGTTGTCGCTAATTGACTTATAATAAATAAAATCCTGTTCTAATTCAAATAAATCACTTGGTAATTGTTTGTTTTATATTTACGTTTAGTAAATTACCGGAACGCATTTTAACGTGCCACTTAGCTACGGTCTGTGGTGTAGCAGCAATCGCCGTTTACGTCTCCACGACATCCTCTCCACCTACATTTTCATTGACAAACGTACACCTGTATTTAATATATCCAGCAGATAATTCTCTCTGTTGCGAGATACCCACAACAATATTGAATTTTAAATCATTTAAAACAACAGAACAGAATATTATAATATTCCAGAAGGAAACTTTCAGTAATAATTTTTAAATTATATTAGCGTACCCGCTTTAAAATGCCAAACCAATTATTTATATCACCTAATTAATAACAGCTTATACGTGATAGTAACTAATTGGACCAAGGCCTATTTGCTAATCTGTCTAAAGCTTACAGCTTAACCTATTACAAATTCAGAAGGACTTAATCTACCAGTGACCTGGCCTAACCTGCTTAAAACATTTATAGAGATTTGGAAATTTGCTCAATATTTAATTCTAGGGTCACAGGAAAGTTGATCTAATCACTTACGTCAAATAAGAAACGCGAGTGGAAACGAAGTGCTAATCTCTTCTTTTCTCCAACTTCCTTTAAGGAATAATACTTTTTTATAAATGAATCGAGATCGCTTCTAAATCAAAGGTAAAACGAGCTCAAGTAATCTACAGTATATGAAAATATAGTGTAATTAAATTAAAAATACTCAGTTTACAAACTCAGGTAGGATCAAAGCGTTCTGCAACATCCCAAGCGATGCAAACGGAGACGGAAATTGTACAGTAAAGCGCTTAATGAGGAAATGAAGTGGCCACCTATCGCGGTGGTTCTTAAAATTGCACCAAGAAAATTCTTTATATAAATAAGGTGAGATCATAGTAGTTATTAGAAATTACACAACAAAGAAATATTTTTAAAGTTGTCAATGAATACTTATCCTGGATTGATGAATTTATTTAAAAAGTTGTAAGCAGGTACTTGCTCCAGTTTGTTCTTATAGTTCAAACGTAGTATTACTAGTTATCTTACATAATTATTGTGGTCAGTTCTAAGTTTGTAGGTAGTTCTGTATATTATTATGCTCTGAAATTGTATTAACGAAGAGTAATCCAACCTTTTACTCTACACTCCTTACTGCAGGACTACGACAATTGTAAATTAAATTAAAGAGGACAGTTTCTGTTGGGCGTGCACGTACTTCGGTAATTGTTTTTAGGAAGCCGATTTTCATTTCCGAACGAATTTTATAGAAAATTAAGACGATTATAAGCACTAGAAGTAATTTCTAAGTTTTTCAGATTTTCCTCTGGAAACTATTTTTACCGTCATTTGTTGTTCCAAACTTTCTCATTTAGGTTTAATAATCTTTTTAGTGCACATGTTTAGGTTTTTATAACATAACTGAGTATACTTAGACCGCATATCACGGTAGAATTTAAGTTAGTATGCTTATGGGTACCTTTATCGGTACGATATTGTTTGATAACTTTTGGGTCCTTCATTAAATGGGTACATTATTTCTGGTTTCTAAATAGACACATAGTTCCCTTACGTGCTCAATTTAAATGCGGTCCAATGTAACTGGAATTACACAGGGTAGGGTGCTTCCGGGTGCTTCTAAAATAAATATCGTATATAGGTATAACAATATACAACTACGCTGATCGGCAAGGGAGAGGACTATGTTTCATTCGTTATTTATAATCACTAATTTTCAGGGTAACGTGGATAAAATTATATTATTATGTTCAGAATTTACCACACATTATGGTTAAGACGAAATGTTTCTTTATTTCTTGTTCCCGTATAATTTCACACCCCCATTCATGATGAGATGAATTCTAGACTAACTGCAGATTGTTATACCTACTCGTACGTAGTTACCTTTAAATTTTATTAGCAAAACTATATCTCTTGTGGTATTATAAACGACAATGTGTGCGTAAATCACCAATGTTTGTAGCCATAACAGTTATCGTGTTCAAGTTCAAAAAGAAAACATGGAAACAAATCAGCATTTGTAATATTGGTCATCCCAGATTTAGGTATAAAGTGCCGTCCATTAATTAATATTCCTAAATTTTACACCAACAAGTAAGTATATTATACAAACGATGTATGTACTATGTATATATCATTTATTAAGGGCAGCTTGAAACTAACACGTTGTTAGAAATTAGTTTATCGTTGCTTCATTATAGTTCAAAATTAATATCAATTTACAAAGCCCAGATTTCGGTGGTTTAATTGCATGATTCCTTGTTGTTCCATAGATTGGCTTTCCATTTTAAGATCCAATTACTTTAAAAAGAATAATTTTGATTGCGATAAAAGAAATTGAGAACACGACGACGTACTCTCGAAAAAAGGATCGTGTTTTGGTAATTATTTTATACACCCACTTTGTACTTACATCTTGTCGGTATCTCACCGATATATTTATCATTCCGTCCGATTTTCTATAATTTATAATAAGCAAATTTAGCCAGTTTACAATGTATCAAAGCCAGTTAAACACAACACAGAATTTAGAGCAGAATTTTCCTCTCTGAATCTTGAATTCTAGTTCGGGATTTCTATTGGTTTAATTTAAAAATATTTTTGTTAACACCCTGTATACTTTCATTTTAGAACATCTTACTTACACATTACAAACATTTCGCGTTTACACCGCAGCAACTAAATCCGGGTCTAATCCAACTTCGAGGATATGGGTCGAGAGGGAGCGATATGTTAAAATGGTCCAATTATTTCCTCTCCGAATACGCTAATACCGGATTATTCCGCAATATGTTACTTTTTAGTAAGCTTTGTTTAATCGTCCTGCGTGTAAGTCTTTGTTTTATGTGTACAACATAAGTCTGCTTTTAAAATTAAATCGGAAAGGATTTAAGTGAATGAATTCATTATTTAACAACGCAAACCGCCATTATATAGTCATTTTTATTGATATTGCCCGGAATCTACAAGTGCGGCCTTTCACTGAAATGAGAAATACTATGCTAATAGAAAAGTGTAAAAATTTAAATGCCGTGCGTGAGATTACAGGTTTTATTAAAATGGAGCAACGTTTCTTTTGTTATCTAACGTAATTTAAGTTTAAATAGGAAATTTGAGCTAACTGCAAATTGAAATTGTTTTCACTCTGTTTAGTGTTTACTAAATCAAATCTAACAAAAACACGAGCAAGCTGGATTAAAGTAACTATCTACACAGTCAAGACAACAACCTCACAGGGTGTTTTTTAAAGAACGGTCGAGCAGTATTCATGTAAACCAATATGATAGTGTTAATAAACATAGATCTATTAGCTAGCCTACAAAACTTTTCGGCATAAACAAAATATTTAATTACGGGTCAGACAGAAATTTCCATAGACTATTACTATTACTATTATAATATATTATATTATATTATATACTAGAATTAAGGCATCCAGATTGTAATCCGTAACATTTTAGGTAAATGGTTCACACATAACGCGCTACCAAGGAATCAAAAAACTACATACAGAACAGTAAACAACATCAGGTAAAATTCATCTTAAGATGACAAAGAAACGGCAAAAAACAGTTTAAAAAATTATATAATAGTAGATTTGTGTACAAGTTAAGAAAAGTGGTAGTTTACCAGCGAGTGTAAATTTTTAATGCACAGTGGGAGTATTTCGCGAGTCGATTTACACGATACGGTCAACGTCAAATCACTTTTCGTACGTGTACAGCATGCTATTTTTTTTGTACTGTGCCTACTTAAGACATTTTGAAGCAAAGATAAAAAGAAGTAAAGCACTGTGATATCACTTAAACAACCGGGCAAGACATTTTACATTGCACGGGCTAGTCGTATCTGCCGAAAACCTCACCACGTCAAAGTGAACTGGCTCTAAAACCAAACAAGTGCTTTCTCCTTTCTGCTTCTAACAAGCGATACAAAGTCACCGTAATTACTACATTATACAACCTGATTCATGTGGAAAATTATAAATAACTACAGGAACAACCCCTAATCCCTTGATAAATTTTCTTTAGTAGGTAATCTAAAACTAATGACGACTTTAATTAAGGAGAAGACATAATGAGCTAACGAAGTAAGCACAATATAATTGTATTGTAAATCCGAAAAAGATACTGTAATTAATTGTAGTTGTCGTAACACAATATCGATGTATTTTGTTGAATTAAAAATTAAAACATTGCCTAAGACATTACGTGTCTGTTTCACAATAGTTAATTAATTCGTAGGTACATTTAAATAATTAAAAAATTAGCTGGAACTTTTATTAGAATAAATAATAAAAAGGTATTTAGTTTGTGTACCCACTCAAATTGTTGAACTATCATTTAGAAGAGCTTTTAATATCTTTAGAAATTTCGCGGAAAATGTTACACTTAATTGACAGGTTCAAGTGGTACTCACCAATAACTGTCAGGTTGATGGCGAAATTACGGGTGGGAGTGGTGCGGAAATCCACCCTGCAACGGTAAAGGCCCTCGTCGTCTAGTTGTACTCCATCTAAAGTTAGCGCAGCAGGTTTAGCCACTGTTACAAAATATGCACGTGGTCCAAATGTATTAGGGTCTGACCAATGCAGGGCTTTGTTAAAAGCTCTCCCTCGTACGTCGAAACTGTAAAAAGGATAAACAACAATTAATTCTTACGAACCTTACCAATATTACATATCTATAACTAATTGTTTAAAAAATTGGTGCTTAAAAATACACAGAGCACGCAGATCCAAATATTAATTATGCCCTAATTAATCCTGTCACCATCTATCATCTCTTAATCCAATGACTGGACAGCAGATCTAGTAACACACCTGCGTCCTACTGGATTGTTATATCCTGCTCGAATTGTGCCCGTTTGTTCCTGTTAGAAAGGAAGTATTTCGCTTCATAAAATATAACCTATATGGAATGATAGATAACTTTGTACATTAACAAAAAACATTTTTTATTTCTTATTCTACATATTTCTATTGAAGTTAGAAGAATGTATAGCAAGCTATGTGTTTCGTGTATATACAACGTATAAACGGTTAAATGTAACCGTTGCTCTAATCTTTGCAGAGGACAGAAGACGAAGACCCACGAGACCACTTCACAGCAGGCTAATGATAACGTCTCCGAGTGCAAATGAACGGAGAAATGGAGCAAACTTTGAGCACAAATGGTCGTCCCCGTCTTTCAGTTCGCACCAAGATTAATGAAACAACTCTAGTAAAGGTGGGCCCACTTGTGCTACTAATTTCTCGTCAGGAATCACAGATTGCTTCGAAAATTTGAATATTAGATTTTCGTAACCAAATTTGTTACACACATATTTGAGTTACTGTTCTACCTAATTGCGCTAAAAAAAGGACTGCAGTTGAGGGATCGTGTTGCTCTTCATTTTAAAAGTAATTAGAGTATGAATATTTTAATTATTTACATAAATTAAATCATATTTTAAAGGAGTCTGGCAGTATTGATTTTTAAAAATTTTCTACCCCTTTTCTCGTTAAAAAATGTACTCGGTGCAGTTGCCTCACATTCAGCACATAATTTGGATATTGGAAACGAGGGTATCACCGCAGTTCAATTTGTACTGGTCGCGCTGCGGTGCGATCCCATTCTGTTCAAAATCGCTATACCTTGCGAAACGTGTTTAACATTAATGGCGTATTTTATCTTATTCAATACCCTCTAGTGGGTACAAACCTAGAACATGTTTAAGATATGTGATAATGTTTAATTTAATTGCATGCGTTCTTCTTGTCCTAATGTTATCTATTTTGCAGAATTTAGGTACAACAATTTAAGATAAGCACCATTGAATTGAAGGCAGTTTTGTTAATATATACCAAGATTATTTCTATTAGATCCTGATTTCTGCATAATAAAGAAAAGAATATTTGTTTGTCTCGATATTCACAATTATTTTAGTTACGTACTCTTACCACGTAATTTCTAATTTAGCACCGGTCTTACAATTCGTATTTAACTCCCTGTTAAGCTATTCCACGGTCAACTGTCATGGAAACAATTCTTTGTAACAATCATATTATATCCATGAGAACTAATCGTTAGTTAGCTTAACTCCGAATTGAAAGACCGACCCTTATATAAAACTTACAATCGGGTTCTAAAGTCTAGTTGACCGACCGTTTTCCATGTTAAGCTAATGGGAATCCCCCACCACTCTGCCAGCCCGCTCTTAAGCTAATACTACACTAGTTTCTGAAACAACTACTTTTAATGGTGTTCACTCAAGTTTTAACTTAAGTTATAATTGCAGTATTGTGGGCGGAGTTAAATTGTCGGTAGGTAGGTAACCAAATTGCCTCCCGGGTTTAAACAACCAATTGTGGCTTACATGAATTGAAGTCAGAAATAACTATTTTTACAAATGTGAACAGTCGATAAAAGAGAATACTTATTAAAAATTGTATTCCAATTTATTGAACTAGCAGGAAAGCTCCAGACCTTAAAAAAACGTTCTTATTATAAGTTTCGCAAGAGTCGTTATCATGCTAAAGACCAATAAGCACATGGCCTTTATTATAAATAGAATTTTTCATTTTATCTTTCCCATAACTGGATTAATGAATTTCCAAATCGTCAATGGCGTTGTATTTTACCAGCTATTGTAAAACAGAAATTATTTGTTACTGATCTAATCCAATCTTCGACTTGAAACTTACACCAAACAACCGAAGTTTCTGTTTTTCATAACAACAAACATATACATGGTACTGTAATCGTGACAAACTAATATTCCTCCTTAGCACATTGACAATTGCATGTTTTCATCCCCCAGCTTTTATTTCAACTGTTCACGATATAGTAGAATACAAATCGAATCGTATCATAATTTTCATAAGCACTACAAGATAAAAAAAATGCTCACTATATTGTTCCTGTAACACAAACTTTGTAACAGTCGACGAAAATAGCTTGATTGCAACAATTACAATTACAATCGTGACATAATCTAAACAGCAACTAGTAAGGGTTTAATTTTCTAACTTACAACAATTATTAATCCTATCTTAAAGTTTCACTTACGAGGTGCTTAGAAGACCTAAGCAAAATATACTAAAACAGGTACTTTTGTTGTCGCTATAAAACCAAATATTGCAACAAGTCACGCTATGAAAAATAAGGTCGAAACAAACATCTGACTTAAGTTTAACGATGAAAAGCGGATCATTGTATTACATTGTAAGTTATTAAAAGAAGTGTGAAATTAATCTGAAGAGGTTATAGGTACTATATTAAACTACGTATTTTTACCTTCTAATCTAAAGTGAACTAGCTAACAGACCAGTTATTATGTAATCGAGGAAAAGATAATGACAAGCTCTGTCACTTAATGTTAGTAAACTAGAGATTTTCAGAGTTTCGTTAGTCGTTTATATCGAGTTTATAAAAACAAAGCAAAACGTAACAGCATGGCCGATAGAGTACGTTAAAAATTTAAACTTATCTCGAGACAATAGTGCACCATAGAGAATCCATCTATATCTGCGAAGTCCCAATCGACTCAGCAGCGTCCGCGAACGAGAAAAGTTCACGTATTGTCGATTCATCGATATTCTTGGACATATTTCGGTTTACATAAAACATATCTGGCATACATTCATTCTATATAAAACATTGCTATAATATATTATGTATTTGTATTATTCATCCGCCAGCTTATTTAAATAACAATATTGTATGCCTGGGGTGATGTTCTGGAATTTTAAATGCTTTTTATATTCACATTCGCATACTGGATAATGAAAAAATATTGTAAGATGGAGTTCATATGAGTTTAGAAAAAGTGTTTGTCTATCAAACGTAACAAAACCTTCCTCGCAAATCGGCTTTCTCTCCCGTTCTCTTTGTCTTGTTGATCGCCTCATACAACTTGTTATTTTCGCGATTACCTTGTAAAGTCCTTTGCAGATCTGCGCCACTACCCACAGGCACTTCTAGTTATCTTTAGGTATCTATAAAGGAAATGTTAACCAAGCTCCCAATCGTTAGTACATATAATAGAGCTCGCCTTTTGTGGAGGAATTACAAGATGAGGAAAATTGAAAATGCTTGTCTTTTAATACTTTAATTATGCGACTGTAGTAAAGATTACGTTCGTCTGTTAGATATTTTATATTTAAAACGTAATTTAGTAATTTTCTTATAAATAGGGGCTTTTACTTTATTTAGTAACTAGCACACTTGAAGAGTTGGTACTGATTACAAATGATTTGCGGGATTTCTAATATAATTCTTATTTGCGTTTTACCGAACTAGGACCGTATTGAGGGGTTTTCGTTTCTACAGATAAATCGGAGATGTTTGATCTGATCTGAGAATTTGTGAATCGTGTTAATATCATGACAGAAGTAATTGTTTAAATAAGACTTTAACAGGATGCAGTGTTGTAATGTGTGAAAATGAGGTACATATGTTTGCTTATAATGGAGATGGTTTAAAATTTTGTTATAAGAAGGAAATGCGTAACGAGTAGATCCCGGAAGAGGAAGAGGTGAGGAAGATATTTAGAAACTTTGAGACAACGCAAAACCGTTGGTGGTTTAATAAACAAGTTTGCCAAAGAAATTGAGTAGTAAATTCCAACACTACTTAAACTTCTTAATTATTATACTGCAAAGCCATTAATTAGTTAAATGAGCAATAGGTTGTTTGGTAGTGATTTGACGCGTGCTTGAACTTTACGAAAGGCAGAAGCCGTAGCGGAATGTTCGAAGTGTTGTTCACCGTCTATGTAGACTTGAAAGCCAAATTATCCACTTCAGAAAGGAAGGAAATTAACAATACAATAACGAGACCGCAACTTACCTAACCTCTCAAAGTTCAAGCTCATTCACGCGCTCTGCACAGTGGCCTATACAAATAACCAGACGGCAAGGACTTGAAACTGGAAGGCGGCATTCATGTTCTTGGCAGCACATAGTTTAACTAAAGGGGTAGAAGTTTATCGAGGACTTGTGTCTTAGAATCTGTGGAATTCTTGCCAGGATTAATTCAACCGCCAAGTTAATAGAGTTCTCAACCACTAAACATACACGCTGTGTTATATTTATATAGGTATACGGATATGCATCAGGAAACGCTTCAACGTATTCATGGATACTCTTGAATTCTATTTTTAAACGTGCAAATAAACAGCTTTCGATCTAAAATTACGTTCAAAGAAGAAAGAAGAGGTCATCAATTACTCAAATATAGCAAGCTAAAGGTCTCGAGTTCTCAACTTAATTTCAAAAGAGAAACGAAATAAAAGCTTTATCTTGATAATTCTCAATTTCAGTGTTTAAACCGGTTTAAGAATCAGAGTTTATAGAATCAACAAATAGTTTTGTTAACTTTCATTAAGACAAAACATTCCTAGTAAACTGACGTTATTGGATTTAATTTCATTACATTTCTACGTTCCCGAGCACATACACACATATGAAAATTTTAATTTAACCTGGTAAAGTTTACGTTTGAATTAAATTATACATATTACCGTAATTTTCTGTGTTGCCGTTCAACTGTAAGCGTATTTGAACTAGGTAACTGTGGCAACTGGTCCTGTAAAAAGGTCACGAAGTTTACACCAAGCTTTTCCTTAACGAGCTGTTTTAAAGTCACGTCTGAAATATTCCCTAACTAATTTCCTGATTTGTGAGCATTAGTACACTTGGTGGTTGTCTTCTTTAATTTTACTACGAAGAGATTTTTTATTAAATCATATCTCTTTTATTATAAAATCTAAATACCCAATATTCATTTCACGCCGTTTTAGGAAGGTTTCGAGAAAAACATCAAAAGATTTTCTCTAACCCAATGATGAATATTTGAGTAAAAACTAACAATGCCTAGGATACAGCAGGTAACTTACTGCAAATCGTCCCTAGACGTACTATTGCCAACGAGTAAAGAAAGAAAAGAAAACCCTTTTGGGATTACACCCCTTTTATCATACTCTAACCAAAGAAATAAATTCCATCAACCGGTGTTGGGATCTGCTAATGTGGCGGATAACATTACGATATGTAGACTGTAGACACACATTCTATTCAAACCTTTTCAGAGCTATGCAAAATAACAAAACAAGAAATTATCTCGAACACTTAGATTTTTGATCCACTAGGACTTATTATTAGTGGAACGATTGTTATCGTTAAATTATTAATTCAAAAATTATAGCTAAATAAATATTCTTGGGATAAAACAGTTCTCGCAGAAACACATACCGGGCGTGGTTAAACTTTCGCAAGCAGTTGCACATACTAAACAATTTTAAAATACCTAGATAATACCTATTTATCATGTGTATTTTAACTATGGTAAATATTTAGTAAATTTATTAAGTTCTAAAAGCAAGGTGGCACAAGATGAAATGTGTCTCGTTGCTCTGATTAGAATCATGCGGTACATTAGCGCAAATATTTCAAGATGAATTGGAAATTAATATTATCGGTTGTGATTATTATTGGTGACATTCTGCAATTTATTTTATTGCAGTGGATTAAGACGGAACCACACAGGTGGAACACATTTCTATCGAATATTACATCATCCGTACAAACCTGAACATTTAATATCGCTGGGAGTTTTATCATCAGAAACACGATAAATCTAATTTATGATGGCACATGGTTAAGTAACGAAGTCAATAATTGGCCTTCACAAAAAATTACAGACACAAACATTAAAAACCTCGAAGTTCAACAGAATATTACTAGTCTTTCAGATGTGATTTAATATTATATTAATATATCCAACCCTCTAAATTAGCACGAATATTAATTTGCTTATTTTCTGATATTCATACAAAATATTCCAAAAGCTAGTCAAAATAAAAAGAAAGGAATACTTACTCTAGACGAGTTGATCAACTAGTGAGCAATTCGAATTGCTCACGATCTTATTTCATAAGAATCTCGTAACGCGAAAGTTTTGTTAGAGAAATTAGTTACATTAAATAATCAGGAGGCATACTTCCCCTGAATCCCTTCTTACACCGAAATTGTATATTACCTGTTGGATGACTGTTAAAGCCATGAGTATTCACTAAATTCAAGAAATTACTGCTAATACATAGCAGGATTATTTTTGTTAAATGATAATAAGTTAAGAAGAAAAACAACAAATTAGAAATAATTTTCTCCATACCGTGCACCACCCACTCTCTAATAAATCCTGTGGCAGAAATCGGTGCAGAAACCACCATTTCTGAAATACGGACGTCCCACCGTTACTATCTCCTTGACGAAAGCTGCGCTATTATAATGTTGGAAGTCTCAAATTATTTGCTCGTCTTTCAATGAATAAAAGAACCAACAGACAAACTTCCGCCCACCTTTGTATATTGAATTACTTCGTATGTTCGTATTCAGAACCTGCTGTATCCTTCAGACAACTGTAATCGTGTATGAATGTTTTTGAAAATTGGTTTAACAAAAGGTCAGTGGTCTAAGGTAGCCGCAAGATTAGATTTAACAACCCACACATAATTTTAGATTTTGTATATTCTCGTATTTTTTTAACATTATCGGAAAATAATGAATTATTAGTATTATATTAATTAACCAAACTATAATTTTTCTGAGAAAATGATATTTTGTGTAGCAATTTAAAAATATTTTCTAAAGTATAATTATGTCAATTGAAAATAATGCTGACGAGCGAAATACAAGAAATATTGAGCATTGGTTTCTGTCAAACAGCAAAACTGGAAAGCTCTTTCTATCTTATTATTCATAAGTTTAGTTAATACCACTGAAAATGTGAAGTTAAATGTGGTACAGACTTCGTTAAAATATGGGGATGTCCGATAAGCCAAAAGTTTTGTAATGATCATTATTTATTTTTTATACTTGCCACTTCTTTCTACTCCTCTTTCGAATCAGCTAATTTAGTTTGCACAATGTCGTTCTTAATTTACTCCCATAATTTTACATGACTGAGTTGGTAGGAACCGATAGAACCAGTCTCAGCTGTCGTATACACCCCGTATTCATATTGTGTAGGTTTGAAATACATCACTGGTATGTCAGTTGTCAACAAACTATATCAAACATTACAATATTACAGTATCGAAACAATCCAAGAATTAAATTCGAAACTGAAGTGTTGAAAATACTTCTGGGATCTTGTATATTATGTGGTAACGGAGCGACAGGCGACAAATTCTCCACAGTGTTCGCGCGTAATCAAGGATAAACCTGGGTTGCTTGATTGCGTCCGTATATGAAAATCAGCAAAAACCGCGCTAAATAGAATAAAATACTATAGGACAATGTTGTAGAAAATAAAATTTCCTACAAGAAATTCCCTGAAAGCGTTTGCCTAAATTTAATAATTTGGGCTGGAGAACCGTTTGTAGTTAACATAAATTAGAAATTCTGGTTTAAAATTGCAACGCAGCGAAAACGGCAGGTAAAAATAACAACCAGTATCATATCTCCTTTCGGCTGTAGTGAGTTTAGGAGGAGTAATTCTAATACTAATAATTTCTCAGATTAATTAAAAGGAAAGTTGCTTAGGGCTTAACCAGGCACACAACTCCGGTCGAGGACAAGTGGGTCAAGCCAAGTTGGTGCAAGACCTAGACGCAGGAACAACTGGCATATTTTTATAATTTTGTATTTTTATCTGTATCCTAACCAACTAAAACTTTTACAAAATAAATTTACAATCAAACTGAAATTGGTCAGCAATAAAGAGGATAACGTCGTTATTAACGCAATATTCTGGAGTCCAGTTGTATATTGTGTATAGCTATCGATTTATTAGTTCTGTATTGACTTGACTCATCAAAGTATGAAGATTTTGCGCCCTGTTGTCTTCTGGCGTTAAGTCGTCCCTGCGTCAAGTTGCCGCAGCGTTGTAACATTGTCGAGTTCTTCGTGCGCACAGTTGTTCCGTGTGTAGATGGCTGCGCCTAATTCGCTTAATTTCAGTTTACGGACAAATTTTATCTTTTATAAATCGGTATTAATAATTTAATATGTAAAAAAAGTTGGTCTATGGAAATAAAACTGTATGGTAAAAAATATCCCCATTAAATGTTGGGTAGTTTATTTCATCGTCAATACATGATCAACGGTATACATAGCTAGTGTATTAATGCTTTCTTTACTAATAATAGGTACTTTATAGGAAGTTTATAACGGAATGGAAATCGGAATGTTTTCAATACGTATTACAAAAATAATTAGGTCTTAGTTGCCATGTTAAAGTTGTGGCGTATTAAGGGCATGAAATACTACAAACTTGGAAATCTTCGAAGGAAATATCAAATCAGCTTAAAATCAACTCAAACTTAATACTGCATTTTAATAAGATACGTACGTAAGTATACCAGTGAAATAAAATAAGTCGGAATTTTCGCTACTTCCGCTTCTGAATTCTCTGTGACACCGACATTTATTTGACAGACTAAGTAAGATCTATTAGTTTGCATTATACATCGTGAAGAACCCGTCTTGCTTTGAAGCCCCAAAAGGTGATATTAAGTTGTAGTGAAAAGATTCTGAAATGTTTGCTGAATATTTTACAATTGGTTAAAATTGCCGGAATCTTTTCAGGCATTACCAAAAAGGGTGTAACGATAGAGCGTGCTTTAAATTTAAGATGGAAAAAATGTTTGAAAAGTTAAACGGTGTTATATCTAATCCAGGAAATATCATCTCATTTCACGTTCAGCTGCGAACACAAACACTTTTACACAGATGCAGCATATCTGCGAGCGGTTATTCTTTCATTAACTTTACAGCAATAATGAACGTTGTATGTGTGAGGGGGTTGTTGGCGGAACCCTATCGCTACATATCTCGTGCTGAAACACGCGGGTTGATGAATAACGCGGCATTTCATTTCCTGTCCGCGTTAGATTCCGGAATCGCCTCCACGCTCGGTGGTGCTCCACTTGACCAGTCCGTCTACTCCGGTTAAAGCAGCGGAGTACTAAACACTGCAGAGATATTTATTCGCCAACTTGGAGTTCCCATTGTAATGAAAATAAATTAAAGCTTTTTTCTCCGAAAAATCATCACCTCAACCTAAAATCAATTTTTTTTTATTATATTATATTCTTTAACGGAAACGGTTCATAGCCTCATAAAGAGATTTCTTACTTGAATTAGATACAAGAAAATATTAAAGCTTATACTAGGACGTTTGACAAAGATTATGAGGGTTGTAACTTAATGTTAATAAAAGGAATACGACACGCCTGTCTACTGTATCTTTGAAAGAACAAGGACCCGTCAGGTTAAACTGAAAATTGAACTTTATAGCCACAGCGTCTCATTTTACGATTATCACAGAGGGGTGTGTTGGGGTTTTATCTCACAAAGGAAGTGAGAAACCTTCTCTTATTCTCACTACGCTACTGCAACCAATTTGATAGTTTAGTAATTTAGTTGAAACTTCTCCGCATATAGTACCTATATGTATAGAAGGATCAATAAACCAAACTTAATTGCTTGCATAATATTCTACGGTAGGAGCATAATAAAAGTGTTTCTAAAAAATGTTCTATTTATATGATTTACCCATCCACGAGTAATAGCTAAAGTTTTGTCAACACAAAAGCTTCAAAATATATACTAACACGGTAATGGCAATGAAAATAATTAAAAAAGTTCGAGCATGTGTTGGAAATGTTCCGAATTGTTTTGTAGCTACAAACACACAAGTCTTTTATGTTTCCAAACACTTTGATCAATATTAACGTTTAGTGGTTTATCTAAATAACAGAGACCACGAATACGGGTTCTATTAATTTTTTTACTCAGGCTATTATTGCTATTAAAGTTGATGTGAATTTTTTCACAAACGGTCTGCAATCCACATATATGTTAAATAAATATCCCACATGATTTGATATTCTACAGTGGAAAAAACTTTTAACAATCTTTCAGAATGTGACCATAAAACCGGTGGATTTCGCGATTTTCCAACTTGGTTAGATTCTCGGTGTAGGTAAATCATTTTAAATTCATGTAGGTACGAGCTCTAACAAAACTTTCAGATGCGTATTCTGTAACAAATTAAATACCTAAACCCTCTATTTCAAGGTTGGAGCTTCCTTTGTATACCCCCCCATTCTAAGCAAAAACCAGTCAGTGGTACTGATGGTCACCTTCCTTTTCTTACACTACACTACCGTCATAATATCTCGATTATACCAGGATGCTTCTTTTGCGATGTTTTCTTCAGACTACTGTTTTCGAAACGCATATTGGCAGATATGCAATACTGACATGTTTGTAATAATTTTAGATAAGGGCCGACCTAATAGGAAATGCAGTGTCTAGTAGATCTGTACCTCTTGTTCACCAATCGGTGCTAGGTTGAAAATGTTTAAATTACCTCATTATGGGGAGGGGGGGTGAAAGAACGATGAAACCCAAAGTACATCTCACCGTGTTTTGATATAGTTATCAGAGTCTGTTTACAGGAGTTCAAGAATCTATTTCCACTACGGAACGTTTTCCGGCTCAGGACACATACATACAGTACATTAAAAAGATTAGTTCGCCGGCAGGATCTGGATTGGTAGTTACCTGTAGATTATATGCTTTCTCAAACCAAAAGGCCATACCTACGATAGATAACACTGAGGTAGAATACAAAACCATAATCCTGAATTTATTGAATTCGTGAATGATTTAGTGTTAAGCAATATCTGTATGTACTACTGTTGTAAAATGTTGAAATAAAGTGGCCCCTACTGCAATTCCATTTTTATCTGAGATTACTACGTCAAAGCTGAAGAACAAAAAGGTCTATATAATTTACTCTGCCTATAGCACGTCGTTATCATACAATAGATTGCAATGATTGGGTTCCTGGCTCCCTTACTAAATCATGCAGTGATAAATTTAGTCAAAAAAACTTATTACTCAACTCCCTAACGGCAATTATTCTTCGGAAGCTTTTATATCAATATAAACTCCTGTCTATAATTACTTTTAGGAATATCATGGAATTCATTATTTTCCATAAAATTAACGCCGCCAAAATTCATTATTTTTCAGCTACTTAGTACTGGGAATTGGTCAGCGACAATTGGTTGTCCTGAAATTTCGTCTCTGACAATTCTCAATCTTCCTGAAAACGTTTCCATACAAATCGCTACATTTCTGATTCACTTGATAAATTGTTACCGTATTTGAATGCGAGGATTTGTTGCCAGAAGACTGATCTCACAGAATAACTCGTTTTCTTTAACGTATACCTAATATATTCCTATAGGATGTTGATTTTAATTTAATTAATGATCTGTCAGACCTCTTGCACCACTATTCATCATAATTAAAGCTATTGTAATAAACAGTAACTAACAATAGTTAGCAAGAATAAATATTGTGTGTTAAAATTGCTTTGGAGGCAGGGGTTGTAATTTTGTCATCGAAATCAGACAGAAAAGAAACTAGAAACCCTAAATAAATCCTAATAATAAATTACTTTTGTGTCCTTACAAATTAACAGTTATGTGGAATTATCTAAAAGTTGTGAGGCCCGGGAATAAATTGGGAAGGTACAAACTCTCACAGGCAAGCAACTGTCAGGGACGAATTGTGGAACAATGAATTTTTTAGGGACGTATTTTCAGAACTGCTGTGACACATGTATGTTTGGCTTTCTCTAATAATGTAACTGTCCCAGTGTGCTTGTTTTAACTCGTTTTGGGAGTCACCAACCCGCACGGGTATTATGAACAGCTGATCGTCCCTTAAACGTTTATGGATACATAAATTTAACTCTTCCAAATTTTAGATCCAACTTTCTCGAATAATGGGGGATTGCGTGTGATATTTATTGTTATCTTAAAGTCAAATGGGAGTTTGGAAGGGTGAATTGTTCCCAAAATAAAGCTTTTAAATATAAACCCGATAACCTGGTTGCGTATCCTAAAATGTAAACAGAAGATGCTGCAAATTAAATTGGCTCTTTGTTTTTAGTAATTTTAACGGTAATTAAAATTTTGTTAGTATATTTTAATTAAAATTTTCAGCAGTTCATAATGAATACCGAACTTTAACAAAAGGCGGCACGAGTTACAAAATAATAATACAAAAGGTTCTGCGCCGGACAGAATTTGATGTTGTTACATGGGGACTCTGCCAACCCTTATTAAATCTATGATAGAAAAAATATATAAAACCCTCGATAAGTTGATACATGTAAATGTAAGCTCTCAACGTATACAATGTATCCTACACTGTACATGGTATTCAGCAACGTTTGCAAATGTTCGGTACTAAGTCAACACTTCGGTTGCTCCATCCCACAAAACTGCACCAGCTTGGATAACCGCGATTATACCAGTTGTCCTACTTTCTAATTGTGATAAACTACCTTCATTTTCCTTGTGTTAAATGCTGATAGTTGCATATACATACACTAACTCTCCTTTTCTAGCTTATCAAAAGTTCGTGCCTGAAGCGAGACGTAAAAAGCGAACAGGAGAAACATTTATCACTCAGCGCTGAGTAATACAAATTATATTTACGTAGGTTTTACCACAATTGCGCTATGTAGTGCTGCCGCACATTTTTAGCCAATGTACGCTGTCATTTTCTTAATTGAACTACCAAATTTATGAGTATTTTATGCACCTGTGTTTTATTTGTACTCTAATTTCAATAATGCATCGAGCTGTGTGGTATAACGACAAAACATTTTTATAATCATTAGACCTTAAGTTAAGAAAATGTAATCGATTTTACATTTTTGTGACAGTAATGAAGTCTATTCTTTCGTAAAAAAATACTGGTGTCTGAGTGTAGCGAAATTCAATTTGTGCTCTCGCAACAAAGAATAGCCATTCTGTAAGCTCGGCGACCGCTAACATATTTCTGACATTCTATGCGATCGCGCTGCAGCTCAGAAAACTACGCTGACCGTAATATTTCAGGGCAGCGAACACATGTTCCGCGAGCTGCTTGTTCTCTTATTAGATATATACACAATTACATTTAAAAAGTTCACACAACATTAAATCAAGTGGATGGGCTTGCTTCTTGGCATTCTTCAAATATAATAACGGAAACATCTGCTCATTTTCGGGCTAAGATGGATGCGAGCCGAGTATTTCAAGAATTAAGACGTTTATAAAATTCGGCCGAATTAATTTAATAAAGATAATACAAGCTTAGATCGGCGAAATTTTAATAACCTTTATTGACTCCAATTCCATTTCATTCGGTCTTTTGATGGCCAAACCTCTTATAAAACAAATAATCTCGGCTGAAAATATCAGCAGCATCCTTTCAAACCAAGAAATTTTAAATTAAATGTCGAAAACGCGAAGTACCTTTTTAATTAAGTGAAGCCCAATGCTTCTCCTACTGGAAAGCGGCGGGCAAAATTAAAATTGTTTGATTTTC